>OY756260.1:11522500-13922500 GCA_963576845.1 Megachile leachella | reverse complement strand
CTATGACAATCATTACAACCACCATGACAACCATTATAACCACTATGACAACCATTATCACCACTATAACGACCATTATCAGCACTATAACGACCACTATCGCCACTATAATGACCATTATCACCACAATAACAACCATTATCACCACTATAACGACCATAATAACCACTATAACGACCATTATAACCACTATAACGACCATTATCACCACTAGAGCGACCATTATCAGCACTATAACGACGATTATAACCACTATAACAACCATTATCACCAATATAACGACACTTATCTGCACTATAACAACCACTATCACTACTATAACAACCATTATAACCACTATACCAACCACTATCATCACTATAACAACCATTATCACCACTATAGCAACCAATATCACCACGATAACAACCAGTATCACCACTATAACGAGCATTATCACCACTATAACGACCATTATCAGCACTATAACGACCACTATCACCACTATAACGACCATTATAACTACTATAACGACCATTCTCACCACTATAACGACCATTATCACCACTATAACGACCATTATGAGCACTATAACGACCATTATCACCACTATAACGACAATTATCACCACTATAACAACCATTATAACCACTATAACAACCATTATAACCAATATAACGACCGTTATCAGCACCACAACGACCATTATAACCACTATAACGACCATTATAACCACTATAACGACCATTATAACCACTATAACAAATATTCTAACCACTATAACAACCATTACAACCAGTATAACAACCATTACAACCAGTATAATAACCATTACAACCACTATAACAACCATTACAACCACCATGACAACCATTATAACCACTATGACAACCATTATCACCACTATAACAACCATCGTCACCACTATAACAACCATTATAACCAATATAACGACCATTGCAACCATTATAACGACCTTTATCACCACTATAGCGACCATTATCAGCACAATAACGACCATTATAACCACTATAACAACCATTATCACCAATATAACGACAATTTTCTGCTCTATAACCACCACTATCAGCACTATAACGACCACTATCACCACTATAACGACCATTATCAGCACCATAACGACCATTATCAGCACTATAACGAACATTATCACCACTGTGGCAACCATTATCACCACTATAGCCACCATTATCATCACAATGACTACCATTATCATTACTATAACAACCATTATAACCACTATACCAACCACTATCACCACTATAACAACCATTATCAACACTATAACAACCATTATCAGCACTATAACGACCATTATGACCACTATAACGACCATTATCAGCACTATAACGACCATTATCAGCAATATAACGACCATTATCACCACTATAACGACCATTATCACCACTATAACGACCATTGTCACCACTATAACAACCATTGTAACCACTATAACAAACATTATAACAACTATAACAACCATTACAACCAGTATAACAACCATTACAACCACTATAACAACCATTACAACCACCATGACGACCATTACAACCACAATGACAACCATTATAACCACTATGACAACCATTATCACCACTATGACAACCATTATCACCACTATAACTACCATCGTCACCACTATAACAACCATTATAACCACTATAACAACCATTATAACCACTGTAACAACCATTATAACCACTATAACAGCCACTATCAGCACTATAACGATCATTATCACCACTATAACGACCATTATCAGCACTATAACGACCATTATGACCACTATAACGACCATTATCACCACTATAACGACCATTATCACCACTATAACGACCATTATCAGCACTATAACGACCACTATCACCACTATAACGACCATTATCAGCACTATAACGACCATTATAACCACTATAACGACCATTATCACCACTATAACGGCCATTATCAGCAATATAACGACAATTATAACCACTATAACAACTATTATAACCACGATAACAACCAGTATCACCACTATAACGACCATTATCACCACTATAACGACCACTATCAGCACTATAACGACCATTATAACCACTATAACGACCATTATCACCACTATAGCGACCATTATCAGCACTATAACGACGATTATAACCACTATAACAAACATTATCACCAATATAACGACACTTATCTGCTCTATAACAACCACTATCACTACTATAACAACCTTTATAACCACTATACCAACCACTATCACCACTATAACAACCATTATCACCACGATAACAACCAGTATCACCACTATAACGACCATTATCACCACTCTAACGACCATTATCACCAATATAACAACCATTGTCACCACAATAACAACCATTATCAGCACTATAACGACCATTATGACCACTATAACGACCATTATCACCACTATAACGACCATTATCACCACTATAACGACCATTATCAGCGCTATAACGACCACTATCACCACTATAACGACCACTATCAGCACTATAACGACCATTATAACCACTATAACGACCATTATCACCACTATAACGACCATTATAACCACTATAACAACCATTATAACAACTATAACAACCATTACAACCAGTATAACAACCATTACAACCACTATAACAACGATTACAACCACCATGACGACCATCACAACCACCACGACAACCATTATAACCACTATGACAACCATTATCACCACTATAACAACCATTACAACCACTATGACAATCATTACAACCACCATGACAACCATTATAACCACTATGACAACCATTATCACCACTATAACAACCATCGTCACCACTATAACAACCATTATCACCACTATAACAACCATTATCACCACTATAACGACCATTATAACCACTATAACGACCATTATAACCACTATAACGACCATTATCACCACTATAGCGACCATTATCAGCACTATAACGACGATTATAACCACTATAACAACCATTATCACCAATATAACGACAATTATCTGCACTATAACGACCACTATCAGCACTATAACGACCATTATCACTACTATAACGACCATTATCACCACTATAACAACCATTATCACCACTATAATAACCATTATAACCACTATAACAACCATTATCACCAATACAGCGACACTTATCTGCACTATAACAACCACTATCACTACTATAACAACCATTATAACCACTATACCAACCAGTATCACCACTATAACAACCATTATCACCACTATAACAACCATTATCACCACGATAACAACCATTGTCACCACAATAACAACCATTGTCAGCACTATAACGACCAGTATGACCACTATAACGACCATTATCACCACTATAACGACCATTATCACCACTATAACGACCATTATCAGCACTATGACGACCACTATCACCACTATAACGACCATTATCACCACTATAACGACCACTATCACCACTATAACGACCATTGTCACCACTATAACAACCATTGTAACCTCTATAACAAACATTATAACAACTATAACAACCATTACAACCAGTATAACAACCATTACAACCACTATAACAACCACTACAACCACCATGACGACCATTACAACCACTATGACAATCATTACAACCACCATGACAACCATTATAACCACTATGACAACCATTATCACCACTATAACGACCATTATCAGCACTATAACGACCACTATCGCCACTATAATGACCATTATCACCACAATAACAACCATTATCACCACTATAACGACCATAATAACCACTATAACGACCATTATAACCACTATAACGACCATTATCACCACTAGAGCGACCATTATCAGCACTATAACGACGATTATAACCACTATAACAACCATTATCACCAATATAACGACACTTATCTGCACTATAACAACCACTATCACTACTATAACAACCATTATAACCACTATACCAACCACTATCATCACTATAACAACCATTATCACCACTATAGCAACCAATATCACCACGATAACAACCAGTATCACCACTATAACGAGCATTATCACCACTATAACGACCATTATCAGCACTATAACGACCACTATCACCACTATAACGACCATTATAACTACTATAACGACCATTCTCACCACTATAACGACCATTATCACCACTATAACGACCATTATGAGCACTATAACGACCATTATCACCACTATAACGACAATTATCACCACTATAACAACCATTATAACCACTATAACAACCATTATAACCAATATAACGACCGTTATCAGCACCACAACGACCATTATCAGCACTATAACGACCATTATCACCACTATAAGGACCATTATCAGCACTATAACGATCATTATCAGCAATATAACGACCATTATAACCACTATAACGACCATTATAACCACTATAACGACCATTATAACCACTATAACAAATATTCTAACCACTATAACAACCATTACAACCAGTATAACAACCATTACAACCAGTATAATAACCATTACAACCACTATAACAACCATTACAACCACCATGACAACCATTATAACCACTATGACAACCATTATCACCACTATAACAACCATCGTCACCACTATAACAACCATTATAACCAATATAACGACCATTGCAACCATTATAACGACCTTTATCACCACTATAGCGACCATTATCAGCACAATAACGACCATTATAACCACTATAACAACCATTATCACCAATATAACGACAATTTTCTGCTCTATAACCACCACTATCAGCACTATAACGACCACTATCACCACTATAACGACCATTATCAGCACTATAGCGACCATTATCACCACTATAATGACCATTATCACCACTATAACGACCATTATCACCACTATAGCGACCATTATCACCACTATAACGACCATTATCACCACTATAGCGACCATTATCACCACTATAACGACCATTATCACCACTATAGCGACCATTATCACCACTATAATGACCATTATCACCACTATAACGACCATTATCACCACTATAACGGCCATTATCAGCAATGTAACGACCATTATAATCATTATAACGACCATTATAACCACTATAACGACCATTATCACCGCTATAACGACCATTGTCACCACTATAACAACCATTGTAACTACTATAACAACCATTATAACCACTATAACAACTATTATATCCACTATAACAACCATTATAACAACTATGACAACCATTACAACCAGTATAACAACCATTACAACGACTATAACAACGATTACAATCACCATGACGACCATCACAACCACCATGACAACCATTATAACCACTATGACAACCATTATCACCACTATAACGACCATTATAATCACTATACCGACCATTATAACCACTATAACGACCATTATAACCCCTATAACAACCATTAAAACCAATATAACAATCATTATCACCATAATAACAACCACTATAACCACTATAACAACCACTATAACCACTATAACAACCATTGTAACCAATATAACGACCATTGCAAACATTATAACGACCTTTATCACCACTATAGCGACCATTATCAGCACAATAACGACCATTATAACCACTATAACAACCATTATCACCAATATAACGAAAATTATCTGCTCTATAACGACCACTATCAGCACTATAACGACCATTATCACCACTATAACGACCATTATCACCACTATAACGACCATTATCACCAAAATATCGACCATTATCAGCACTATAGCGACAACTATCACCACTATAACGACCATTATCACCACTATAACAACCATTATAAACACTATAACAACCATTATAACCACAGTAACAACCATTATAACCACTATAACGACCATTATCACCACTATAACAACCATTGTCACCACAATAACAACCATTATCAGCACTATAACGACCATTATCACCACTATAACAACCATTATAACCACTATAACAACCATTATAACCACAGTAACAACCATTATAACCACTATAACAGCCATTGTCAGCACTATAACGATCATTATCACCACTATAACGACCATTACCAGCACTATAGCGACCATTATAACCACTATGATGACCATTATCACCACTATAACAACCATTATCACCACTATAACGACCACTATCAGCACTATAACGACCATTATCACCACTATAACAACCATTATCACCACTATAACGACCATTATAATCACTATACCGACCATTATAACCACTATAACGACCATTATAACCACTATAACAACCATTAAAACCAATATAACAATCATTATCACCATAATAACAACCACTATAACCACTATAACAACCACTATAACCACTATAACAACCATTGTAACCAATATAACGACCATTGCAACCATTATAACGACCTTTATCACCACTATAGGGACCATTTTCAGCACAATAACGACCATTATAACCACTATAACAACCATTATCACCAATATAACGACAATTATCTGCTCTATAACGACCACTATCAGCACTATAACGACCATTATCACCACTATAACGACCATTATCAGCACCATAACGACCATTATCAGCACTGTAACGACCATTATCACCACGATAACAACCAGTATCACCACTATAACGACCATTATCACCACTATAACGACCATTATCAGCACTATAACGACCATTATGACCACTATAACGACCATTATCACCACTATAACGACCATTATCACCAAAATATCGACCATTATCAGCACTATAGCGACAACTATCACCACTATAACGACCATTATCAGCACTATAACGACCATTATAACCACTATAACGACCATTATCACCACTATAATGACCATTATCACCACTATAACGACCATTATCAGCACCATAACGACCATTATCAGCACTATAACGACCATTATCACCACGATAGCAACCGGTATCACCACTATAACGACCATTATAACCACTATAACAACCATTATAACCACTATAACAACCATTATCACCACTATAACAACCATTTCAACCACTATGACAATCATTACAACCAGCATGGCAACCATTATAACCACTATGACAACCATTATCACCACTATAACGACCATTATCACCACTATAACGACCATTATCAGCGCTATAACGACCACTATCACCACTATAACGACCATTATCAGCACTATAACGACCATTATAACCACTATAACGATCATTATCACCACTATAACGACCATTATCACCACTATAACGACCACTATCAGCACTATAACGACCATTATCACCACTATAACGACCATTATCACCACTATAACAACCATTATAAACACTATAACAACCATTATAACCACAGTAACAACCATTATAACCACTATAACGACCATTATCACCACTATAACAACCATTGTCACCACAATAACAACCATTATCAGCACTATAACGACCATTATCACCACTATAACAACCATTATAACCACTATAACAACCATTATAACCACAGTAACAACCATTATAACCACTATAACAGCCATTATCAGCACTATAACGATCATTATCACCACTATAACAACCATTATGACCACTATAACAACCATTATAACCACAGTAACAACCATTATAACCACTATAACAGCCATTATCAGCACTATAACGATCATTATGACCACTATAACAACCATTATAACCACTATAACAACCATTATCACCAATATAGCGACACTTATCTGCACTATAACAACCACTATCACTATTATAACAACCATTATAACCACTATACCAACCAGTATCACCACTATAACAACCATTATCACCACTATAACAACCATTATCACCACGATAACAACCAGTATCACCACTATACCGACCATTATCACCACTATAACAACCATTATAACCAATATAACGACCACTATCACCACTATAACGACCATTATCAGCACTATAACGATCATTATCACCACTATAACGACCATTATCACCACTATAACGGCCATTATCACGACAATAACGACCATTATCACCACTATAGCGACCATTATGACCACTATAATGACCATTATCACCACTATACCGACCATTATAGCCAATATAACGACCATTATCACCAATATAACGACAATTATCTGCTCTATAACGACCATTATCACCACTATAACAACCATTATCAAAACAATAACGACCATTATCACCACTACAGCGACCATTATGACCACTATAATGACCATTATCACCACTATACCGACCATTATAACCAATATAACGACCACTATCACCAATATAACGACAATTATCTGCACTATAACGACCATTATCACCACTATAACAACCATTATCAAAACAATAACGACCATTATCACCACTATAGCGACCATTATGACCACTATAATGACCATTATCACCACTATACCGACCATTATAACCAATATAACGACCATTATCACCAATATAACGACAATTATCTGCACTATAACGACCATTATCACCACTATAACAACCATTATCAAAACAATAACGACCATTATCACCACTATAGCGACCATTATGACCACTATAATGACCATTATCACCACTATACCGACCATTATAACCAATATAACGACCATTATCACCAATATAACGACAATTATCTGCACTATAACGACCATTATCAGCACTATAACGACCATTATAACCACTATAACGATCATTATCACCACTATAACGACCATTATCACTACTATAACGACCACTATCAGCACTATAACGACCATTATCACCACTATAACGACCATTATCACCACTATAACAACCATTATAAACACTATAACAACCATTATAACCACAGTAACAACCATTATAACCACTATAACGACCATTATCACCACTATAACGACCATTGTCACCACAATAACAACCATTATCAGCACTATAACGACCATTATGACCACTATAACGACGATTATAACCACTATAACAACCATTATCACCAATATAACGACAATTATCTGCACTATAACGACCACTATCAGCACTATAACGACCATTATCACCACTATAACGACCATTATCACCACTATAACGACCATTATCACCACTATAACAACCATTATAAACACTAGAACAACCATTATAACCACTGTAACAACCATTATGACCACTATTACAGCCATTATCACCACTATAACGACCATTATCACCACTATAACAACCATTATAACCACTATAACAACCATTATAACCACAGTAACAACCATTATAACCACTATAACAGCCATTATAAGCACTATAACGATCATTATCACCACTATAACGACCATTACCAGCACTATAGCGACCATTATAACCACTATGATGACCATTATCACCACTATAACAACCATTATCACCACTATAACGACCACTATCAGCACTATAACGACCATTATCACCACTATAACAACCATTATCACCACTATAACAACCATTATAACCACTATAACAACCATTATCACCAATATAGCGACACTTATCTGCACTATAACAACCACTATCACTACTATAACAACCATTATAACCACTATACCAACCAGTATCACCACTATAACAACCATTATCACCACTATAACAACCATTATCACCACGATAACAACCAGTATCACCACTATACCGACCATTATCACCACTATAACAACCATTATAACCAATATAACGACCACTATCACCACTATAACGACCATTATCAGCACTATAACGATCATTATCACCACTATAACGACCATTATCACCACTATAACGGCCATTATCAGCACTATAACGACCATTATAACCACTATAACGATCATTATCACCACTATAACGACCATTATCACCACTATAACGACCACTATCAGCACTATAACGACCATTATCACCACTATAACGACCATTATCACCACTATAACAACCCTTATAAACACTATAACAACCATTATAACCACAGTAACAACCATTATAACCACTATAACGGCCATTATCACCACTATAACAACCATTGTCACCACAATAACAACCATTATCAGCACTATAACGACCATTATGACCACTATAACGACGATTATAACCACTATAACAACCATTATCACCAATATAACGACAATTATCTGCACTATAACGACCACTATCAGCACTATAACGACCATTATCACCACTATAACGACCATTATCACCACTATAACGACCATTATCACCACTATAACAACCATTATAAACACTATAACAACCATTATAACCACAGTAACAACCATTATAACCACTATAACCACCATTATCACCACTATAACAACCATTGTCACCACAATAACAACCATTATCAGCACTATAACGACCATTATGACCACTATAATGACCATTATCACCACTATACCGACCATTATAACCAATATAACGACCATTATCACCAATATAACGACAATTATCTGCACTATAACGACCATTATCACCACTATAACAACCATTATCAAAGCAATAACGACCATTATCACCACTATAGCGACCATTATGACCACTATAATGACCATTATCATCACTATACCGACCATTATAACCAATATAACGACCATTATCACCAATATAACGACAATTATCTGCACTATAACGACCACTATCAGCACTATAACGACCATTATAACCACTATAACGATCATTATCACCACTATAACGACCATTATCACCACTATAACGACCACTATCAGCACTATAACGACCATTATCACCACTATAACGACCATTATCACCACTATAACAACCATTATAACCACAGTAACAACCACTATAACCACTATAACGACCATTATCACCACTATAACAACCATTGTCACCACAATAACAACCATTATCAGCACTATAACGACCATTATGACCACTATAACGACGATTATAACCACTATAACAACCATTATCACCAATGTAACGACAATTATCTGCACTATAACGACCACTATCAGCACTATAACGACCATTATCACCACTATAACGACCATTATCAGCACTATAACGATCATTATCACCACTATAACGACCATTATCACCACTATAACGGCCATTATCACGACAATAACGACCATTATCACCACTATAGCGACCATTATGACCACTATAATGACCATTATCACCACTATACCGACCATTATAACCAATATAACGACCATTAAAACCAATATAACAATCATTATCACCACAATAACAACCACTATAACCACAATAACAACCACTATAACCACTATAACAACCACTATAACCACTATAACAACCATTATAACCAATATAACGACCATTGCAACCATTATAACGACCTTTATCACCACTATAGCGACCATTATCAGCACAATAACGACGATTATAACCACTATAACAACCATTATCACCAATATAACGACAATTTTCTGCTCTATAACCACCACTATCAGCACTATAACGACCACTATCACCACTATAACGACCATTATCAGCACCATAACGACCATTATCAGCACTATAACGAACATTATCACCACTGTGGCAACCATTATCACCACTATAGCCACCATTATCATCACTATGACAACCATTATCATTACTATAACAACCATTATAACCACTATACCAACCACTATCACCACTATAACAACCATTATCAACACTATAACAACCATTATTAGCACTATAACGACCATTATGACCACTATAACGACCATTATCAGCACTATAACGACCATTATCAGCAATATAACGACCATTATCACCACTATAACGACCATTATCACCACTATAACGACCATAATAACCACTATAACGACCATTATAACCACTATAACGACCATTATCACCACTAGAGCGACCATTATCAGCACTATAACGACGATTATAACCACTATAACAACCATTATCACCAATATAACGACACTTATCTGCTCTATAACAACCACTATCACTACTATAACAACCATTATAACCACTATACCAATCACTATCACCACTATAACAACCATTATAACAACTATAACAACCATTACAACCAGTATAACAACCATTACAACCACTATAACAACCATTACAACCTCCATGACGACCATTACAACCACAATGACAACCATTATAACCACTATGACAACCATTATCACCACTATGACAACCATTATCACCACTATAACAACCATCGTCACCACTATACCAACCATTATAACCACTATAACAACCATTATAACCACTGTAACAACCATTATAACCACTATAACAGCCACTATCAGCACTATAACGATCATTATCACCAATATAACGACCATTATCACCACTATAACGGCCATTATCACGACAATAACGACCATTATCACCACTATAGCGACCATTATGACCACTATAATGACCATTATCACCACTATACCGACCATTATAACCAATATAACGACCATTATCACCAATATAACGACAATTATCTGCACTATAACGACCATTATCAGCACAATAACGACCATTATCACCACCATAACAACCACTATAACCACTATAACAACCACTATAACCACTATAACAACCATTACAACCACTATGACAATCATTACAACCACCATGACAACCATTATAACCACTATGACAACCATTATCACCACTATAACGACCATTATCAGCACTATAACGACCACTATCACCACTATAATGACCATTACAACCACTATAACAACCATTATCACCACTATAACGACCATAATAACCACTATAACGACCATTATAACCACTATAACGACCATTATCACCACTAGAGCGACCATTATCAGTACTATAACGACGATTATAACCACTATAACGGCCATTATAACCACTATAACAACCATTAAAACCAATATAACAACCATTATCACCACTATAACAACCACTATCACTACTATAACAACCATTATAACCACTATACCAACCACTATCACCACTATAACAACCATTATCATCACTATAACAACCAGTATCACCACGATAACAACCAGTATCACAACTATAACGACCACTATCAGCACTATAACGACCATTATGACCACTATAACGACCATTATCACCACTATAACGACCATTATCACCACTAGAGCGACCATTATCAGCACTATAACGACGATTATAACCACTATAACAACCATTATCACCAATATAACGACACTTATCTGCTCTATAACAACCACTATCACTTCTATAACAACCATTATAACCACTATACCAACCACTATCACCACTATAACAACCATTACAACCACTGTAACAACCATTATAACCACTATAACAGCCATTATCAGCACTATAACGATCATTATCACCACTATAACGACCATTGTCACCACTATAACAACCATTGTAACCACTATAACAACCATAATAACCACTATAACAACAATTATAACCACTATAACAACCATCGTCACCACTATAACAACCATTGTAACCACTATAACAAACATTATAACAACTATAACAACCATTACAACTAGTATAACAACCATTACAACCACTATAACAACCATTACAACCACCATGACGACCATTACAACCACAATGACAACCATTATAACCACTATGACAACCATTATCACCACTATGACAACCATTATCACCACTATAACAACCATCGTCACCACTATAACAACCATTATAACCACTATAACAACCATTATAACCACTGTAACAACCATTATAACCACTATAACAGCCACTATCAGCACTATAACGATCATTATCACCACTATAACGACCATTATCACCACTATAACGGCCATTATCACGACAATAACGACCATTATCACCACTATAGCGACCATTATGACCACTATAATGACAATTATCACCACTATACCGACCATTATAACCAATATAACGACCATTGTCACCAATATAACGACAATTATCTGCACTATAACGACCATTATCAGCACTATAACAACCATCGTCACCACTATAACAACCATTATAACCACTATAACAACCATTATAACCACTGTAACAACCATTATAACCACTATAACAGCCACTATCAGCACTATAACGATCATTATCACCACTATACCGACCATTATAACCAATATAACGACCATTGTCACCAATATAACGACAATTATCTGCACTATAACGACCATTATCACCACTATAACGACCATAATAACCACTATAACGACCATTATAACCACTATAACGACCATTATCACCACTAGAGCGACCATTATCAGCACTATAACGACGATTATAACCACTATAACAACCATTATCACCAATATAACGACACTTATCTGCTCTATAACAACCACTATCACTACTATAACAACCATTATAACCACTATACCAACCACTATCACCACTATAACAACCATTATCGCCATGATAACAACCAGTATCACCACTATAACGACCATTATCACCACTATAACAACCATTGTCACCACAATAACAACCATTATCAGCACTATAACGACCATTATGACCACTATAACGACCATTATCACCACTATAACGACCATTATCACCACTATAACGACCATTATCAGCGCTATAACGACAACTATCACCACTATAACGACCACTATCACCACTATAACGACCATTATCAGCACTATAACGACCATTATAACCACTATAACGACCATTATCACCACTATAACGACCATTATAACCACTATAACGACCATTATCACCACTATAGCGACCATTATCACCACTATAACGACCATTATCACCACTATAACGGCCATTATCAGCAATATAACAACAATTATAACCACTATAACAACAATTATAACCACGATAACAACCAGTATCACCACTATAACGACCATTATCACCACTATAACGACCATTATCACCACTATAACAACCATTGTCACCACAATAACAACCATTATCAGCACTATAACGACCAGTATGACCACTATAACGACCATTATCACCACTATAACGACCATTATCACCACTATAACGACCATTATCAGCACTATGACGACCACTATCACCACTATAACGACCATTATCACCACTATAACGACCACTATCAGCACTATAACGACCATTATAACCACTATAACGACCATTATCACCACTATAGCGACCATTATCAGCACTATAACGACGATTATAACCACTATAACGACCATTATCACCACTATAGCGACCATTATAACCACTATAATGACTATTATCACCAATATAACAACCATTATAACCACTATAACAACCATTATGACCACTATAACAACCATTATCACCAATATAACGACACTTATTTGCACTATAACAACCACTATCACTACTATAATAACCATTATAACCACTATACCAACCACTATCACCACTATAACAACCATTATCACCACTATAACAACCAATATCACCACGATAACAACCAGTATCACCACTATAACGAGCATTATCACCACTATAACGACCATTATCAGCACTATAACAACCATTGTCACCACAATAACAACCATTATCAGCACTATAACGACCATTATGACCACTATAACGACAATTATCACCAATATAACGACCATTATCACCGCTATAACGACCATTATCAGCACTATAATGACCACTATCACCATTATAACGACCATTATCTGCACCATAACGACCATTATCAGCACTATAACGACCATTATCACCACTATAACAACCACTATAACCACTATAACAACCGCTACCACCACTATAACAACCATTATAACCACTATAACAACCATTATCACCACTATA
Organism: Megachile leachella; assembly: GCA_963576845.1. Taxonomy (NCBI): domain Eukaryota; kingdom Metazoa; phylum Arthropoda; class Insecta; order Hymenoptera; family Megachilidae; genus Megachile; species Megachile leachella. The sequence goes on along the minus strand of OY756260.1, from coordinate 13,906,871 downwards.
ACAACCATTACAACCACTATGACAATCATTACAAACACCATGACAACCATTATAACCACTATGACAACCATTATCACCACTATAACAACCATCGTCACCACTATAACGACCACTATCAGCACTATAACGACCATTATCACCACTATAACAACCATTATCACCACTATAACAACCATTATAACCACTATAACAACCATTATCACCACAGTAACAACCATTATAACCACTATAACGGCCATTATCACCACTATAACAACCATTGTCACCACAATAACAACCATTATCAGCACTATAACGACCATTATGACCACTATAATGACCATTATCACCACTATACCGACCATTATAACCAATATAACGACCATTATCACCAATATAACGACAATTATCTGCACTATAACGACCATTATCACCACTATAACAACCATTATCAAAGCAATAACGACCATTATCACCACTATAGCGACCATTATGACCACTATAATGACCATTATCACCACTATACCGACCATTATAACCAATATAACGACCATTATCACCAATATAACGACAATTATCTGCACTATAACGACCACTATCAGCACTATAACGACCATTATAACCACTATAACGATCATTATCACCACTATAACGACCATTATCACCACTATAACGACCACTATCAGCACTATAACGACCATTATCACCACTATAACGACCATTATCACCACTATAACAACCATTATAACCACAGTAACAACCACTATAACCACTATAACGACCATTATCACCACTATAACAACCATTGTCACCACAATAACAACCATTATCAGCACTATAACGACCATTATGACCACTATAACGACGATTATAACCACTATAACAACCATTATCACCAATGTAACGACAATTATCTGCACTATAACGACCACTATCAGCACTATAACGACCATTATCACCACTATAACGACCATTATCAGCACTATAACGATCATTATCACCACTATAACGACCATTATCACCACTATAACGGCCATTATCACGACAATAACGACCATTATCACCACTATAGCGACCATTATGACCACTATAATGACCATTATCACCACTATACCGACCATTATAACCAATATAACGACCATTAAAACCAATATAACAATCATTATCACCACAATAACAACCACTATAACCACAATAACAACCACTATAACCACTATAACAACCACTATAACCACTATAACAACCATTATAACCAATATAACGACCATTGCAACCATTATAACGACCTTTATCACCACTATAGCGACCATTATCAGCACAATAACGACCATTATAACCACTATAACAACCATTATCACCAATATAACGACAATTTTCTGCTCTATAACCACCACTATCAGCACTATAACGACCACTATCACCACTATAACGACCATTATCAGCACCATAACGACCATTATCAGCACTATAACGAACATTATCACCACTGTGGCAACCATTATCACCACTATAGCCACCATTATCATCACTATGACAACCATTATCATTACTATAACAACCATTATAACCACTATACCAACCACTATCACCACTATAACAACCATTATCAACACTATAAGAACCATTATCAGCACTATAACGACCATTATGACCACTATAACGACCATTATCAGCACTATAACGACCATTATCAGCAATATAACGACCATTATCACCACTATAACGACCATTATCACCACTATAACGACCATAATAACCACTATAACGACCATTATAACCACTATAACGACCATTATCACCACTAGAGCGACCATTATCAGCACTATAACGACGATTATAACCACTATAACAACCATTATCACCAATATAACGACACTTATCTGCTCTATAACAACCACTATCACTACTATAACAACCATTATAACCACTATACCAATCACTATCACCACTATAACAACCATTATAACAACTATAACAACCATTACAACCAGTATAACAACCATTACAACCACTATAACAACCATTACAACCTCCATGACGACCATTACAACCACAATGACAACCATTATAACCACTATGACAACCATTATCACCACTATGACAACCATTATCACCACTATAACAACCATCGTCACCACTATACCAACCATTATAACCACTATATCAACCATTATAACCACTGTAACAACCATTATAACCACTATAACAGCCACTATCAGCACTATAACGATCATTATCACCAATATAACGACCATTATCACCACTATAACGGCCATTATCACGACAATAACGACCATTATCACCACTATAGCGACCATTATGACCACTATAATGACCATTATCACCACTATACCGACCATTATAACCAATATAACGACCATTATCACCAATATAACGACAATTATCTGCACTATAACGACCATTATCAGCACTATAACGACCATTATCACCACCATAACAACCACTATCACCACTATAACAACCACTATAACCACTATAACAACCATTACAACCACTATGACAATCATTACAACCACCATGACAACCATTATAACCACTATGACAACCATTATCACCACTATAACGACCATTATCAGCACTATAACGACCACTATCACCACTATAATGACCATTACAACCACTATAACAACCATTATCACCACTATAACGACCATAATAACCACTATAACGACCATTATAACCACTATAACGACCATTATCACCACTAGAGCGACCATTATCAGTACTATAACGACGATTATAACCACTATAACGGCCATTATAACCACTATAACAACCATTAAAACCAATATAACAACCATTATCACCACTATAACAACCACTATCACTACTATAACAACCATTATAACCACTATACCAACCACTATCACCACTATAACAACCATTATCATCACTATAACAACCAGTATCACCACGATAACAACCAGTATCACAACTATAACGACCACTATCAGCACTATAACGACCATTATGACCACTATAACGACCATTATCACCACTATAACGACCATTATCACCACTAGAGCGACCATTATCAGCACTATAACGACGATTATAACCACTATAACAACCATTATCACCAATATAACGACACTTATCTGCTCTATAACAACCACTATCACTTATATAACAACCATTATAACCACTATACCAACCACTATCACCACTATAACAACCATTACAACCACTGTAACAACCATTATAACCACTATAACAGCCATTATCAGCACTATAACGATCATTATCACCACTATAACGACCATTGTCACCACTATAACAACCATTGTAACCACTATAACAACCATAATAACCACTATAACAACAATTATAACCACTATAACAACCATCGTCACCACTATAACAACCATTGTAACCACAATAACAAACATTATAACAACTATAACAACCATTACAACTAGTATAACAACCATTACAACCACTATAACAACCATTACAACCACCATGACGACCATTACAACCACAATGACAACCATTATAACCACTATGACAACCATTATCACCACTATGACAACCATTATCACCACTATAACAACCATCGTCACCACTATAACAACCATTATAACCACTATAACAACCATTATAACCACTGTAACAACCATTATAACCACTATAACAGCCACTATCAGCACTATAACGATCATTATCACCACTATAACGACCATTATCACCACTATAACGGCCATTATCACGACAATAACGACCATTATCACCACTATAGCGACCATTATGACCACTATAATGACAATTATCACCACTATACCGACCATTATAACCAATATAACGACCATTGTCACCAATATAACGACAATTATCTGCACTATAACGACCATTATCAGCACTATAACAACCATCGTCACCACTATAACAACCATTATAACCACTATAACAACCATTATAACCACTGTAACAACCATTATAACCACTATAACAGCCACTATCAGCACTATAACGATCATTATCACCACTATACCGACCATTATAACCAATATAACGACCATTGTCACCAATATAACGACAATTATCTGCACTATAACGACCATTATCACCACTATAACGACCATAATAACCACTATAACGACCATTATAACCACTATAACGACCATTATCACCACTAGAGCGACCATTATCAGCACTATAACGACGATTATAACCACTATAACAACCATTATCACCAATATAACGACACTTATCTGCTCTATAACAACCACTATCACTACTATAACAACCATTATAACCACTATACCAACCACTATCACCACTATAACAACCATTATCGCCATGATAACAACCAGTATCACCACTATAACGACCATTATCACCACTATAACAACCATTGTCACCACAATAACAACCATTATCAGCACTATAACGACCATTATGACCACTATAACGACCATTATCACCACTATAACGACCATTATCACCACTATAACGACCATTATCAGCGCTATAACGACAACTATCACCACTATAACGACCACTATCACCACTATAACGACCATTATCAGCACTATAACGACCATTATAACCACTATAACGACCATTATCACCACTATAACGACCATTATAACCACTATAACGACCATTATCACCACTATAGCGACCATTATCACCACTATAACGACCATTATCACCACTATAACGGCCATTATCAGCAATATAACAACAATTATAACCACTATAACAACAATTATAACCACGATAACAACCAGTATCACCACTATAACGACCATTATCACCACTATAACGACCATTATCACCACTATAACAACCATTGTCACCACAATAACAACCATTATCAGCACTATAACGACCAGTATGACCACTATAACGACCATTATCACCACTATAACGACCATTATCACCACTATAACGACCATTATCAGCACTATGACGACCACTATCACCACTATAACGACCATTATCACCACTATAACGACCACTATCAGCACTATAACGACCATTATAACCACTATAACGACCATTATCACCACTATAGCGACCATTATCAGCACTATAACGACGATTATAACCACTATAACAGCCATTATCACCAATATAACGACAATTATCTGCACTATAACGACCACTATCAGCACTATAACGATCATTATCACCACTATAACGACCATTATCACCACTATAGCGACCATTATAACCACTATAATGACTATTATCACCAATATAACAACCATTATAACCACTATAACAACCATTATGACCACTATAACAACCATTATCACCAATATAACGACACTTATTTGCACTATAACAACCACTATCACTACTATAATAACCATTATAACCACTATACCAACCACTATCACCACTATAACAACCATTATCACCACTATAACAACCAATATCACCACGATAACAACCAGTATCACCACTATAACGAGCATTATCACCACTATAACGACCATTATCAGCACTATAACAACCATTGTCACCACAATAACAACCATTATCAGCACTATAACGACCATTATGACCACTATAACGACAATTATCACCAATATAACGACCATTATCACCGCTATAACGACCATTATCAGCACTATAATGACCACTATCACCATTATAACGACCATTATCTGCACCATAACGACCATTATCAGCACTATAACGACCATTATCACCACTATAACAACCACTATAACCACTATAACAACCGCTACCACCACTATAACAACCATTATAACCACTATAACAACCATTATCACCACTATAACAACCATTACAACCACTATGACAATCATTACAAACACCATGACAACCATTATAACCACTATGACAACCATTATCACCACTATAACAACCATCGTCACCACTATTACAACCATTATCACCACTATAACAACCATTATCACCACTATAACGACCATTATAACCACTATAACGACCATTATAACCACTATAACGACCATCATCACCACTATAGCGACCATTATCAGCACTATAACGACGATTATAACCACGATAACAACCAGTATCACCACTATAACGACCATTATCACCACTATAACGACCACTATCAGCACTATAACGACCATTATAACCACTATAACGACCATTATCACCACTATAGCGACCATTATCAGCACTATAACGACGATTATAACCACTATAACAACCATTATCACCAATATAACGACACTTATCTGCTCTATAACAACCACTATCACTACTATAACAACCATTGTAACCACTATACCAACCACTATCACCACTATAACAACCATTATCACCACGATAACAACCAGTATCACCACTATAACGACCATTATCACCACTATAACGACCATTATCACCATTATAACAACCATTGTCACCACAATAACAACCATTATCAGCACTATAACGACCATTATGACCACTATAACGACCATTATCACCACTATAACGACCATTATCACCACTATAACGACCATTATCAGCACTATAACGACCACTATCACCACTATAACGACCATTATCAGCACTATAACGACCATTATAACCACTATAACGACCATTATCACCACTATAACGGCCATTATCAGCAATATAACGACAATTATAACCACTATAACAACTATTATAACCACGATAACAACCAGTATCACCACTATAACGACCATTATCACCACTATAACGACCACTATCAGCACTATAACGACCATTATAACCACTATAACGACCATTATCACCACTATAGCGACCATTATCAGCACTATAACGACGATTATAACCACTATAACAAACATTATCACCAATATAACGACACTTATCTGCTCTATAACAACCACTATCACTACTATAACAACCTTTATAACCACTATACCAACCACTATCACCACTATAACAACCATTATCACCACGATAACAACCAGTATCACCACTATAACGACCATTATCACCACTCTAACGACCATTATCACCAATATAACAACCATTGTCACCACAATAACAACCATTATCAGCACTATAACGACCATTATGACCACTATAACGACCATTATCACCACTATAACGACCATTATCACCACCATAACGACCATTATCAGCGCTATAACGACCACTATCACCACTATAACGACCACTATCAGCACTATAACGACCATTATAACCACTATAACGACCATTATCACCACTATAACGACCATTATAACCACTATAACAACCATTATAACAACTATAACAACCATTACAACCAGTATAACAACCATTACAACCACTATAACAACGATTACAACCACCATGACGACCATCACAACCACCACGACAACCATTATAACCACTATGACAACCATTATCACCACTATAACAACCATTACAACCACTATGACAATCATTACAACCACCATGACAACCATTATAACCACTATGACAACCATTATCACCACTATAACAACCATCGTCACCACTATAACAACCATTATCACCACTATAACAACCATTATCACCACTATAACGACCATTATAACCACTATAACGACCATTATAACCACTATAACGACCATTATCACCACTATAGCGACCATTATCAGCACTATAACGACGATTATAACCACTATAACAACCATTATCACCAATATAACGACAATTATCTGCACTATAACGACCACTATCAGCACTATAACGACCATTATCACTACTATAACGACCATTATCACCACTATAACAACCATTATCACCACTATAATAACCATTATAACCACTATAACAACCATTATCACCAATACAGCGACACTTATCTGCACTATAACAACCACTATCACTACTATAACAACCATTATAACCACTATAGCAACCAGTATCACCACTATAACAACCATTATCACCACTATAACAACCATTATCACCACGATAACAACCATTGTCACCACAATAACAACCATTGTCAGCACTATAACGACCAGTATGACCACTATAACGACCATTATCACCACTATAACGACCATTATCACCACTATAACGACCATTATCAGCACTATGACGACCACTATCACCACTATAACGACCATTATCACCACTATAACGACCACTATCACCACTATAACGACCATTGTCACCACTATAACAACCATTGTAACCTCTATAACAAACATTATAACAACTATAACAACCATTACAACCAGTATAACAACCATTACAACCACTATAACAACCATTACAACCACCATGACGACCATTACAACCACTATGACAATCATTACAACCACCATGACAACCATTATAACCACTATGACAACCATTATCACCACTATAACGACCATTATCAGCACTATAACGACCACTATCGCCACTATAATGACCATTATCACCACAATAACAACCATTATCACCACTATAACGACCATAATAACCACTATAACGACCATTATAACCACTATAACGACCATTATCACCACTAGAGCGACCATTATCAGCACTATAACGACGATTATAACCACTATAACAACCATTATCACCAATATAACGACACTTATCTGCACTATAACAACCACTATCACTACTATAACAACCATTATAACCACTATACCAACCACTATCATCACTATAACAACCATTATCACCACTATAGCAACCAATATCACCACGATAACAACCAGTATCACCACTATAACGAGCATTATCACCACTATAACGACCATTATCAGCACTATAACGACCACTATCACCACTATAACGACCATTATAACTACTATAACGACCATTCTCACCACTATAACGACCATTATCACCACTATAACGACCATTATGAGCACTATAACGACCATTATCACCACTATAACGACAATTATCACCACTATAACAACCATTATAACCACTATAACAACCATTATAACCAATATAACGACCGTTATCAGCACCACAACGACCATTATAACCACTATAACGACCATTATAACCACTATAACGACCATTATAACCACTATAACAAATATTCTAACCACTATAACAACCATTACAACCAGTATAACAACCATTACAACCAGTATAATAACCATTACAACCACTATAACAACCATTACAACCACCATGACAACCATTATAACCACTATGACAACCATTATCACCACTATAACAACCATCGTCACCACTATAACAACCATTATAACCAATATAACGACCATTGCAACCATTATAACGACCTTTATCACCACTATAGCGACCATTATCAGCACAATAACGACCATTATAACCACTATAACAACCATTATCACCAATATAACGACAATTTTCTGCTCTATAACCACCACTATCAGCACTATAACGACCACTATCACCACTATAACGACCATTATCAGCACCATAACGACCATTATCAGCACTATAACGAACATTATCACCACTGTGGCAACCATTATCACCACTATAGCCACCATTATCATCACAATGACTACCATTATCATTACTATAACAACCATTATAACCACTATACCAACCACTATCACCACTATAACAACCATTATCAACACTATAACAACCATTATCAGCACTATAACGACCATTATGACCACTATAACGACCATTATCAGCACTATAACGACCATTATCAGCAATATAACGACCATTATCACCACTATAACGACCATTATCACCACTATAACGACCATTGTCACCACTATAACAACCATTGTAACCACTATAACAAACATTATAACAACTATAACAACCATTACAACCAGTATAACAACCATTACAACCACTATAACAACCATTACAACCACCATGATGACCATTACAACCACAATGACAACCATTATAACCACTATGACAACCATTATCACCACTATGACAACCATTATCACCACTATAACTACCATCGTCACCACTATAACAACCATTATAACCACTATAACAACCATTATAACCACTGTAACAACCATTATAACCACTATAACAGCCACTATCAGCACTATAACGATCATTATCACCACTATAACGACCATTATCAGCACTATAACGACCATTATGACCACTATAACGACCATTATCACCACTATAACGACCATTATCACCACTATAACGACCATTATCAGCACTATAACGACCACTATCACCACTATAACGACCATTATCAGCACTATAACGACCATTATAACCACTATAACGACCATTATCACCACTATAACGGCCATTATCAGCAATATAACGACAATTATAACCACTATAACAACTATTATAACCACGATAACAACCAGTATCACCACTATAACGACCATTATCACCACTATAACGACCACTATCAGCACTATAACGACCATTATAACCACTATAACGACCATTATCACCACTATAGCGACCATTATCAGCACTATAACGACGATTATAACCACTATAACAAACATTATCACCAATATAACGACACTTATCTGCTCTATAACAACCACTATCACTACTATAACAACCTTTATAACCACTATACCAACCACTATCACCACTATAACAACCATTATCACCACGATAACAACCAGTATCACCACTATAACGACCATTATCACCACTCTAACGACCATTATCACCAATATAACAACCATTGTCACCACAATAACAACCATTATCAGCACTATAACGACCATTATGACCACTATAACGACCATTATCACCACTATAACGACCATTATCACCACTATAACGACCATTATCAGCGCTATAACGACCACTATCACCACTATAACGACCACTATCAGCACTATAACGACCATTATAACCACTATAACGACCATTATCACCACTATAACGACCATTATAACCACTATAACAACCATTATAACAACTATAACAACCATTACAACCAGTATAACAACCATTACAACCACTATAACAACGATTACAACCACCATGACGACCATCACAACCACCACGACAACCATTATAACCACTATGACAACCATTATCACCACTATAACAACCATTACAACCACTATGACAATCATTACAACCACCATGACAACCATTATAACCACTATGACAACCATTATCACCACTATAACAACCATCGTCACCACTATAACAACCATTATCACCACTATAACAACCATTATCACCACTATAACGACCATTATAACCACTATAACGACCATTATAACCACTATAACGACCATTATCACCACTATAGCGACCATTATCAGCACTATAACGACGATTATAACCACTATAACAACCATTATCACCAATATAACGACAATTATCTGCACTATAACGACCACTATCAGCACTATAACGACCATTATCACTACTATAACGACCATTATCACCACTATAACAACCATTATCACCACTATAATAACCATTATAACCACTATAACAACCATTATCACCAATACAGCGACACTTATCTGCACTATAACAACCACTATCACTACTATAACAACCATTATAACCACTATACCAACCAGTATCACCACTATAACAACCATTATCACCACTATAACAACCATTATCACCACGATAACAACCATTGTCACCACAATAACAACCATTGTCAGCACTATAACGACCAGTATGACCACTATAACGACCATTATCACCACTATAACGACCATTATCACCACTATAACGACCATTATCAGCACTATGACGACCACTATCACCACTATAACGACCATTATCACCACTATAACGACCACTATCACCACTATAACGACCATTGTCACCACTATAACAACCATTGTAACCTCTATAACAAACATTATAACAACTATAACAACCATTACAACCAGTATAACAACCATTACAACCACTATAACAACCACTACAACCACCATGACGACCATTACAACCACTATGACAATCATTACAACCACCATGACAACCATTATAACCACTATGACAACCATTATCACCACTATAACGACCATTATCAGCACTATAACGACCACTATCGCCACTATAATGACCATTATCACCACAATAACAACCATTATCACCACTATAACGACCATAATAACCACTATAACGACCATTATAACCACTATAACGACCATTATCACCACTAGAGCGACCATTATCAGCACTATAACGACGATTATAACCACTATAACAACCATTATCACCAATATAACGACACTTATCTGCACTATAACAACCACTATCACTACTATAACAACCATTATAACCACTATACCAACCACTATCATCACTATAACAACCATTATCACCACTATAGCAACCAATATCACCACGATAACAACCAGTATCACCACTATAACGAGCATTATCACCACTATAACGACCATTATCAGCACTATAACGACCACTATCACCACTATAACGACCATTATAACTACTATAACGACCATTCTCACCACTATAACGACCATTATCACCACTATAACGACCATTATGAGCACTATAACGACCATTATCACCACTATAACGACAATTATCACCACTATAACAACCATTATAACCACTATAACAACCATTATAACCAATATAACGACCGTTATCAGCACCACAACGACCATTATCAGCACTATAACGACCATTATCACCACTATAAGGACCATTATCAGCACTATAACGATCATTATCAGCAATATAACGACCATTATAACCACTATAACGACCATTATAACCACTATAACGACCATTATAACCACTATAACAAATATTCTAACCACTATAACAACCATTACAACCAGTATAACAACCATTACAACCAGTATAATAACCATTACAACCACTATAACAACCATTACAACCACCATGACAACCATTATAACCACTATGACAACCATTATCACCACTATAACAACCATCGTCACCACTATAACAACCATTATAACCAATATAACGACCATTGCAACCATTATAACGACCTTTATCACCACTATAGCGACCATTATCAGCACAATAACGACCATTATAACCACTATAACAACCATTATCACCAATATAACGACAATTTTCTGCTCTATAACCACCACTATCAGCACTATAACGACCACTATCACCACTATAACGACCATTATCAGCACCATAACGACCATTATCAGCACTATAACGAACATTATCACCACTGTGGCAACCATTATCACCACTATAGCCACCATTATCATCACAATGACTACCATTATCATTACTATAACAACCATTATAACCACTATACCAACCACTATCACCACTATAACAACCATTATCAACACTATAACAACCATTATCAGCACTATAACGACCATTATGACCACTATAACGACCATTATCAGCACTATAACGACCATTATCAGCAATATAACGACCATTATCACCACTATAACGACCATTATCACCACTATAACGACCATTGTCACCACTATAACAACCATTTTAACCACTATAACAAACATTATAACAACTATAACAACCATTACAACCAGTATAACAACCATTACAACCACTATAACAACCATTACAACCACCATGACGACCATTACAACCACAATGACAACCATTATAACCACTATGACAACCATTATCACCACTATGACAACCATTATCACCACTATAACTACCATCGTCACCACTATAACAACCATTATAACCACTATAACAACCATTATAACCACTGTAACAACCATTATAACCACTATAACAGCCACTATCAGCACTATAACGATCATTATCACCACTATAACGACCATTATCACCACTATAACGGCCATTATCACGACAATAACGACCATTATCACCAATATAACGACAATTATCTGCACTATAACGACCATTATCAGCACTATAACGACCATTATCACCACTATAACAACCACTATAACCACTATAACAACCACTATAACCACTATAACAACCACTATGACAATCATTACAACCACCATGACAACCATTATAACCACTATGACAACCATTATCACCACTATAACGACCATTATCAGCACTATAACGACCATTATGACCACTATAACGACCATTATCACCACTATAACGACCATTATCACCACTAGAGCGACCATTATCAGCACTATAACGACGATTATAACCACTATAACAACCATTATCACCAATATAACGACACTTATCTGCTCTATAACAACCACTATCACTTCTATAACAACCATTATAACCACTATACCAACCACTATCACCACTATAACAACCATTATCACCACTATAACAACCATTATCACCACGATAACAACCAGTATCAGCACTATAACGACCATTATCACCACTATAACGACCATTATCACCACTATAACAACCATATTCACCACAATAACAACCATTATCAGCACTATAACGACCATTATCACCACTATAACAACCACTATAACCACTATAACAACCGCTATAACCACTATAACAACCATTATAACCACTATAACAACCATTATAACCACTATAACAACCATTATCACCACTATAACAACCATTACAACCACTATGACAATCATTACAGCCACCATGACAACCATTATAACCACTATGACAACCATTATCACCACTGTAACGACCATTATGACCACTGTACCGACGATTATAACCACTAAAACGGCCATTATAACCACTATAACAACCATTAAAACCAATATAACAACCATTATCACCACTATAACAACCACTATCACTTCTATAACAACCATTATAACCACTATACCAACCACTATCACCACTATAACAACCATTATCACCACTATAAGAACCAGTATCACCACGATAACAACCAGTATCACCACTATAACGACCACTATCAGCACTTTAACGACCATTATGAGCACTATAACGACCATTATCACCACTATAACGACCATTATCACCACTATAACAACCATTATCACCACTATAACAACCATTATAACCACTATAACAACCATTATCACCAATACAGCGACACTTATCTGCACTATAACAACCACTATCACTACTATAACAACCATTATAACCACTATACCAACCAGTATCACCACTATAACAACCATTATCACCACTATAACAACCATTATCACCACGATAACAACCAGTATCACCACTATAACGACCATTATCACCACTATAACGACCACTATCAGCACTATAACGACCATTATAACCACTATAACGACCATTATCACCACTATAGCGACCATTATCAGCACTATAACGACGATTATAACCACTATAACAACCATTATCACCAATATAACGACACTTATCTGCTCTATAACAACCACTATCACCACTATAACAACCATTATAACCACTATACCAACCACTATCACCACTATAATAACCATTATCACCACGATAACAACCAGTATCACCACTATAACGACCATTATCACCACTATAACGACCATTATCACCACTATAACAACCATTGTCACCACAATAACAACCATTATCAGCACTATAACGACCATTATGACCACTATAACGACCATTATCACCACTATAACGACCATTATCACCACTATAACGACCATTATCAGCACTATAACGACCACTATCACCACTATAACGACCATTATCAGCACTATAACGACCATTATCACCACTATAACGGGCATTATCAGCAATATAACAACAATTATAACCACTATAACAACTATTATAACCACGATAACAACCAGTATCACCACTATAACGACCATTATAACTACTATAACGACCATTCTCACCACTATAACGACCATTATCAGCACTATAACGACCATTATGAGCACTATAACGACCATTATCATCACTATAACAACCATTATCACCACTATAACAACCATTATAACCACTATAACAACCATTATCACCAATATAGCGACACTTATCTGCACTATAACAACCACTATCACTACTATAACAACCATTATAACCACTATACCAACCAGTATCACCACTATAACAACCATTATCACCACTATAACAACCATTATCACCACGATAACAACCAGTATCACCACTATACCGACCATTATCACCACTATAACAACCATTATATACACTATAACAACCACTATAACCACTATAACAACCATTATAACCAATATAACGACCATTGCAACCATTATAACGACCTTTATCACCACTATAGCGACCATTATCAGCACAATAACGACCATTATAACCACTATAACAACCATTATCACCAATATAACGACAATTATCTGCTCTATAACCACCACTATCAGCACTATAACGACCATTATCACCACTATAACGACCATTATCAGCATCATAACGACCATTATCAGCACTATAACGAACATTATCACCACTGTGGCAACCATTATCACCACTATAGCCACCATTATCATCACTATGACAACCATTATCATTACTATAACAACCATTATAACCACTATACCAACCACTATCACCACTATAACAACCATTATCAACACTATAACAACCATTATCAGCACTATAACGACCATTATGACCACTATAACGACCATTATCAGCACTATAACGACCATTATCAGCAATATAACGACCATTATCACCACTATAACGACCATTATCACCACTATAACGACCATTGTCACCACTATAACAACCATTGTAACCACTATAACAAACATTATAACAACTATAACAACCATTACAACCAGTATAACAACCATTACAACCACTATAACAACCATTACAACCACCATGACGACCATTACAACCACTATGACAATCATTACAACCACCATGACAACCATTATAACCACTATGACAACCATTATCACCACTATAACGACCATTATCAGCACTATAACGACCACTATCGCCACTATAATGACCATTATCACCACTATAACAACCATTATCACCACTATAACGACCATAATAACCACTATAACGACCATTATAACCACTATAACGACCATTATCACCACTAGAGCGACCATTATCAGCACTATAACGACGATTATAACCACTATAACAACCATTATCACCAATATAACGACACTTATCTGCACTATAACAACCACTATCACTACTATAACAACCATTATAACCACTATACCAACCACTATCATCACTATAACAACCATTATCACCACTATAGCAGCCAATATCACCACGATAACAACCAGTATCACCACTATAACTAGCATTATCACCACTATAACGACCATTATCAGCACTATAACGACCACTATCACCACTATAACGACCATTATAACTACTATAACGACCATTCTCACCACTATAACGACCATTATCACCACTATAACGACCATTATGAGCACTATAACGACCATTATCACCACTATAACGACAATTATCACCACTATAACAACCATTATAACCACTATAACAACCATTATAACCAATATAACGACCGTTATCAGCACAACAACGACCATTATCAGCACTATAACGACCATTATCACCACTATAAGGACCATTATCAGCACTATAACGATCATTATCAGCAATTTAACGACCATTATAACCACTATAACGACCATTATAACCACTATAACGACCATTATAACCACTATAACAAATATTCTAACCACTATAACAACCATTACAACCAGTATAACAACCATTACAACCAGTATAACAACCATTACAACCACTATAACAACCATTACAACCACCATGACGACCATTACAACCACCATGACAACCATTATAACCACTATGACAACCATTATCACCACTATAACAACCATCGTCACCACTATAACAACCATTATCACCACTATAACGACCATTATAACCACTATACCGACCATTATAACCACTATAACGACCATTATAACCACTATAACAACCATTAAAACCAATATAACAATCATTATCACCACAATAACAACCACTATCACCACTATAACAACCATTATCAACACTATAACAACCATTATCAGCACTATAACGACCATTATGACCACTATAACGACCATTATCAGCACTATAACGACCATTATCAGCAATATAACGACCATTATCACCACTATAACGACCATTATCACCACTATAACGACCATTGCCACCACTATAACAACCATTGTAACCACTATAACAAACATTATAACAACTATAACAACCATTACAACCAGTATAACAACCATTACAACCACTATAACAACCATTACAACCACCATGACGACCATTACAACCACAATGACAACCATTATAACCACTATGACAACCATTATCACCACTATGACAACCATTATCACCACTATAACTACCATCGTCACCACTATAACAACCATTATAACCACTATAACAACCATTATAACCACTGTAACAACCATTATAACCACTATAACAGCCACTATCAGCACTATAACGATCATTATCACCACTATAACGACCATTATCACCACTATAACGGCCATTATCACGACAATAACGACCATTATCACCACTATAGCGACCATTATGACCACTATAATGACCATTATCACCACTATACCGACCATTATAACCAATATAACGACCGCTATCACCAATATAACGACAATTATCTGCACTATAACGACCATTATCAGCACTATAACGACCATTATCACCACTATAACAACCACTATAACCACTATAACAACCACTATAACCACTATAACAACCATTACAACCACTATGACAATCATTACAACCACCATGACAACCATTATAACCACTATGACAACCATTATCACCACTATAACGACCATTGTCAGCACTATAACGACCACTATCACCACTATAATGACCATTATCACCACTATAACAACCATTCTCACCACTATAACGACCATAATAACCACTATAACGACCATTATAGCCACTATAACGACCATTATCACCACTAGAGCGACCATTATCAGCACTATAACGACGATTATAACCACTATAACAACCATTATCACCAATATAACGACACTTATCTGCTCTATAACAACCACTATCACTACTATAACAACCATTATAACCACTATACCAACCACTATCACCACTATAACAACCATTATCAACACTATAACAACCATTATCAGCACTATAACGACCATTATGACCACTATAACGACCATTATCACCACTATAACGACCATTATCAGCACTATAACGACCATTATCAGCACTATAACGACCATTATCACCACTATAACGACCATTATCACCACTATAACGACCATTGTCACCACTATAACAACCATTGTAACCACTATAACAACCATTATAACAACTATAACAACCATTACAACCAGTATAACAACCATTACAACCACTATAACAACCATTACAACCTCCATGACGACCATTACAACCACAATGACAACCATTATAACCACTATGACAACCATTATCACCACTATGACAACCATTATCACCACTATAACAACCATCGTCACCACTATACCAACCATTATAACCACTATAACAACCATTATAACCACTGTAACAACCATTATAACCACTATAACAGCCACTATCAGCACTATAACGATCATTATCACCACTATAACGACCATTATCACCACTATAACGGCCATTATCACGACAATAACGACCATTATCACCACTATAGCGACCATTATGACCACTATAATGACCATTATCACCACTATACCGACCATTATAACCAATATAACGACCATTATCACCAATATAACGACAATTATCTGCACTATAACGACCATTATCAGCACTATAACGACCATTATCACCACTATAACAACCACTATAACCACTATAACAACCACTATAACCACTATAACAACCATTACAACCACTATGACAATCATTACAACCACCATGACAACCATTATAACCACTATGACAACCATTATCACCACTATAACTACCATTATCAGCACTATAACGACCACTATCACCACTATAATGACCATTACAACCACTATAACAACCATTATCACCACTATAACGACCATAATAACCACTATAACGACCATTATAACCACTATAACGACCATTATCACCACTAGAGCGACCATTATCAGCACTATAACGACGATTATAACCACTATAACAACCATTATCACCAATATAACGACACTTATCTGCTCTATAACAACCACTATCACTACTATAACAACCATTATAACCACTATACCAACCACTATCACCACTATAACAACCATTATCAGCACTATAACGACCATTATCACCACGATAACAACCAGTATCAGCACTATAACGACCATTATCACCACTATAACAACCATTGTCACCACAATAACAACCATTATCAGCACTATAACGACCATTATCACCACTATAACAACCATTGTCACCACAATAACAACCATTATCAGCACTATAACGACCATTATCACCACTATAACAACCACTATAACCACTATAACGACCGCTATAACCATTATAACAACCATTATAACCACTATAACAACCATTATAACCACTATAACAACCATTATCACCACTATAACAACCATTACAACCACTATGACAATCATTACAGCCACCATGACAACCATTATAACCACTATGACAACCATTATCACCACTATAACGACCATTATAACCACTGTACCGACGATTATAACCACTATAACGACCATTATCACCACTATAACGACCATTATAACCACTGTACCGACGATTATAACCACTATAACGGCCATTATAACCACTATAACAACCATTAAAACCAATATAACAACCATTATCAGCACTATAACAACCACTATCACTACTATAACAACCATTATAACCACTATACCAACCACTATCACCACTATAACAACCATTATCACCACTATAAGAACCAGTATCACCACGATAACAACCAGTATCACCACTATAACGACCACTATCAGCACTATAACGACCATTATGAGCACTATAACGACCATTATCACCACTATAACGACCATTATCACCACTATAACAACCATTATCACCACTATAACAACCATTATAACCACTATAACAACCATTATCACCAATACAGCGACACTTATCTGCACTATAACAACCACTATCACTACTATAACAACCATTATAACCACTATACCAACCAGTATCACCACTATAACAACCATTATCACCACGATAACAACCAGTATCACCACTATAACGACCATTATCACCACTATAACGACCATTATCACCACTATAACAACCATTGTCACCACAATAACAACCATTATCAGCACTATAACGACCATTATGACCACTATAACGACCATTATCACCACTATAACGACCATTATCACCACTATAACGACCATTATCAGCACTATAACGACCACTATCACCACTATAACGACCATTATCAGCACTATAACGACCATTATCACCACTATAACGGGCATTATCAGCAATATAGCAACAATTATAACCACTATAACAACTATTATAACCACGATAACAACCATTATAACCACTATAACAACCATTATCACCAATATAGCGACACTTATCTGCACTATAACAACCACTATCACTACTATAACAACCATTATAACCACTATACCAACCAGTATCACCACTATAACAACCATTATCACCACTATAACAACCATTATCACCACGATAACAACCAGTATCACCACTATACAGACCATTATCACCACTATAACAACCATTATAAACACTATAACAACCATTACAACCACTGTAACAACCATTATAACCACTATAACAACAATTATAACCACTATAACAACCATTATCACCAATACAGCGACACTTATCTGCACTATAACAACCACTATCACTACTATAACAACCATTATAACCACTATACCAACCAGTATCACCACTATAACAACCATTATCACCACGATAACAACCAGTATCACCACTATAACGACCATTATCACCACTATAACGACCATTATCACCACTATAACAACCATTGTCACCACAATAACAACCATTATCAGCACTATAACGACCATTATGACCACTATAACGACCATTATCACCACTATAACGACCATTATCACCACTATAACGACCATTATCAGCACTATAACGACCACTATCACCACTATAACGACCATTATCAGCACTATAACGACCATTATCACCACTATAACGGGCATTATCAGCAATATAGCAACAATTATAACCACTATAACAACTATTATAACCACGATAACAACCATTATAACCACTATAACAACCATTATCACCAATATAGCGACACTTATCTGCACTATAACAACCACTATCACTACTATAACAACCATTATAACCACTATACCAACCAGTATCACCACTATAACAACCATTATCACCACTATAACAACCATTATCACCACGATAACAACCAGTATCACCACTATACAGACCATTATCACCACTATAACAACCATTATAAACACTATAACAACCATTACAACCACTGTAACAACCATTATAACCACTATAACAACAATTATAACCACTATAACAACCATCGTCACCACTATAACAACCATTGTAACCACTATAACAAACATTATAACAACTATAACAACCATTACAACCAGTATAACAACCATTACAACCACTATAACAACCATTACAACCACCATGACGACCATTACAACCACAATGACAACCATTATAACCACTATGACAACTATTATCACCACTATGACAACCATTATCACCACTATAACAACCATCGTCACCACTATAACAACCATTATAACCACTATAACAACCATTATAACCACTGTAACAACCATTATAACCACTATAACAGCCACTATCAGCACTATAACGATCATTATCACCACTATAACGACCATTATCACCACTATAACGGCCATTATCACGACAATAACGACCATTATCACCACTATAGCGACCATTATGACCACTATAATGACAATTATCACCACTATACCGACCATTATAACCAATATAACGACCATTGTCACCAATATAACGACAATTATCTGCACTATAACGACCATTATCAGCACTATAACAACCATCGTCACCACTATAACAACCATTATAACCACTATAACAACCATTATAACCACTGTAACAACCATTATAACCACTATAACAGCCACTATCAGCACTATAACGATCATTATCACCACTATACCGACCATTATAACCAATATAACGACCATTGTCACCAATATAACGACAATTATCTGCACTATAACGACCATTATCACCACTATAACGACCATAATAACCACTATAACGACCATTATAACCACTATAACGACCATTATCACCACTAGAGCGACCATTATCAGCACTATAACGACGATTATAACCACTATAACAACCATTATCACCAATATAACGACACTTATCTGCTCTATAACAACCACTATCACTACTATAACAACCATTATAACCACTATACCAACCACTATCACCACTATAACAACCATTATCACCATGATAACAACCAGTATCACCACTATAACGACCATTATCACCACTATAACGACCATTATCACCACTATAACAACCATTGTCACCACAATAACAACCATTATCAGCACTATAACGACCATTATGACCACTATAACGACCATTATCACCACTATAACGACCATTATCACCACTATAACGACCATTATCAGCGCTATAACGACAACTATCACCACTATAACGACCATTATCAGCACTATAGCGACCATTGTAACCACTATAACGACCATTATCACCACTATAACGACCATTATAACCACTATAACAACCATTATAACAACTATAACAACCATTACAACCAGTATAACAACCATTACAACCACTATAACAACGATTACAACCACCATGACGACCATCACAACCACCACGACAACCATTATAACCACTATGACAACCATTATCACCACTATAACAACCATTACAACCACTATGACAATCATTACAAACACCATGACAACCATTATAACCACTATGACAACCATTATCACCACTATAACAACCATCGTCACCACTATTACAACCATTATCACCACTATAACAACCATTATCACCACTATAACGACCATTATAACCACTATAACGACCATTATAACCACTATAACGACCATCATCACCACTATAACGACCATTATCACCACTATAGCGACCATTATCAGCACTATAACGACGATTATAACCACTATAACAACCATTATCACCAATATAACGACACTTATCTGCTCTATAACAACCACTATCACTACTATAACAACCATTGTAACCACTATACCAACCACTATCACCACTATAACAACCATTATCACCACGATAACAACCAGTATCACCACTATAACGACCATTATCACCACTATAACGACAATTATCACCACTATAACAACCATTGTCACCACAATAACAACCATTATCAGCACTATAACGACCATTATGACCACTATAACGACCATTATCACCACTATAACGACCACTATCAGCACTATAACGACCATTATAACCACTATAACGACCATTATCACCACTATAACGACCACTATCACCACTATAACGACCATTATCACCACTATAACGACCACTGTCAGCACTATAACGACCATTATAACCACTATACCAACCAGTATCACCACTATAACAACCATTATCACCACTATAACAACCATTATCACCACGATAACAACCAGTATCACCACTATAACGACCATTATCACCACTATAACGACCACTATCAGCACTATAACGACCATTATAACCACTATAACGACCATTATCACCACTATAGCGACCATTATCAGCACTATAACGACGATTATAACCACTATAACAACCATTATCACCAATATAACGACACTTATCTGCTCTATAACAACCACTATCACTACTATAACAACCATTATAACCACTATACCAACCACTATCACCACTATAACAACCATTATCACCACGATAACAACCAGTATCACCACTATAACGACCATTATGACCACTATAACGACCATTATCACCACTATAACGACCATTATCACCACTATAACGACCATTATCAGCACTATAACGACCACTATCACCACTATAACGACCATTATCAGCACTATAACGACCATTATAACCACTATAACGACCATTATCACCACTATAACGACCATTATAACCACTATAACGACCATTATCACCACTATAGCGACCATTATCACCACTATAACGACCATTATCACCACTATAACGGCCATTATCAGCAATATAACAACAATTATAACCACTATAACAACTATTATAACCACGATAACAACCAGTATCACCACTATAACGACCATTATCACCACTATAACGACCATTATCACCACTATAACAACCATTGTCACCACAATAACAACCATTATCAGCACTATAACGACCAGTATGACCACTATAACGACCATTATCACCACTATAACGACCATTATCACCACTATAACGACCATTATCAGCACTATGACGACCACTATCACCACTATAACGACCATTATCACCACTATAACGACCACTATCAGCACTATAACGACGATTATAACCACTATAACAGCCATTATCACCAATATAACGACAATTATCTGCACTATAACGACCACTATCAGCACTATAACGATCATTATCACCACTATAACGACCATTATCACCACTATAGCGACCATTATAACCACTATAATGACTATTATCACCAAAATAACAACCATTATAACCACTATAACAACCATTATGACCACTATAACAACCATTATCACCAATATAACGACACTTATTTGCACTATAACAACCACTATCACTACTATAATAACCATTATAACCACTATACCAACCACTATCACCACTATAACAACCATTATCACCACTATAACAACCAATATCACCACGATAACAACCAGTATCACCACTATAACGAGCATTATCACCACTATAACGACCATTATCAGCACTATAACAACCATTGTCACCACAATAACAACCATTATCAGCACTATAACGACCATTATGACCACTATAACGACAATTATCACCAATATAACGACCATTATCACCGCTATAACGACCATTATCAGCACTATAATGACCACTATCACCATTATAACGACCATTATCTGCACCATAACGACCATTATCAGCACTATAACGACCATTATCACCACTATAACAACCACTATAACCACTATAACAACCGCTATAACCACTATAACAACCATTATAACCACTATAACAACCATTATCACCACTATAACAACCATTACAACCACTATGACAATCATTACAAACACCATGACAACCATTATAACCACTATGACAACCATTATCACCACTATAACAACCATCGTCACCACTATTACAACCATTATCACCACTATAACAACCATTATCACCACTATAACGACCATTATAACCACTATAACGACCATTATAACCACTATAACGACCATCATCACCACTATAGCGACCATTATCAGCACTATAACGACGATTATAACCACGATAACAACCAGTATCACCACTATAACGACCATTATCACCACTATAACGACCACTATCAGCACTATAACGACCATTATAACCACTATAACGACCATTATCACCACTATAGCGACCATTATCAGCACTATAACGACGATTATAACCACTATAACAACCATTATCACCAATATAACGACACTTATCTGCTCTATAACAACCACTATCACTACTATAACAACCATTGTAACCACTATACCAACCACTATCACCACTATAACAACCATTATCACCACGATAACAACCAGTATCACCACTATAACGACCATTATCACCACTATAACGACCATTATCACCACTATAACAACCATTGTCACCACAATAACAACCATTATCAGCACTATAACGACCATTATGACCACTATAACGACCATTATCACCACTATAACGACCATTATCACCACTATAACGACCATTATCAGCACTATAACGACCACTATCACCACTATAACGACCATTATCAGCACTATAACGACCATTATAACCACTATAACGACCATTATCACCACTATAACGGCCATTATCAGCAATATAACGACAATTATAACCACTATAACAACTATTATAACCACGATAACAACCAGTATCACCACTATAACGACCATTATCACCACTATAACGACCACTATCAGCACTATAACGACCATTATAACCACTATAACGACCATTATCACCACTATAGCGACCATTATCAGCACTATAACGACGATTATAACCACTATAACAAACATTATCACCAATATAACGACACTTATCTGCTCTATAACAACCACTATCACTACTATAACAACCTTTATAACCACTATACCAACCACTATCACCACTATAACAACCATTATCACCACGATAACAACCAGTATCACCACTATAACGACCATTATCACCACTATAACGACCATTATCACCAATATAACAACCATTGTCACCACAATAACAACCATTATCAGCACTATAACGACCATTATGACCACTATAACGACCATTATCACCACTATAACGACCATTATCACCACTATAACGACCATTATCAGCGCTATAACGACCACTATCACCACTATAACGACCACTATCAGCACTATAACGACCATTATAACCACTATAACGACCATTATCACCACTATAACGACCATTATAACCACTATAACAACCATTATAACAACTATAACAACCATTACAACCAGTATAACAACCATTACAACCACTATAACAACGATTACAACAACCATGACGACCATCACAACCACCACGACAACCATTATAACCACTATGACAACCATTATCACCACTATAACAACCATTACAACCACTATGACAATCATTACAACCACCATGACAACCATTATAACCACTATGACAACCATTATCACCACTATAACAACCATCGTCACCACTATAACAACCATTATCACCACTATAACAACCATTATCACCACTATAACGACCATTATAACCACTATAACGACCATTATAACCACTATAACGACCATTATCACCACTATAGCGACCATTATCAGCACTATAACGACGATTATAACCACTATAACAACCATTATCACCAATATAACGACAATTATCTGCACTATAACGACCACTATCAGCACTATAACGACCATTATCACTACTATAACGACCATTATCACCACTATAACAACCATTATCACCACTATAATAACCATTATAACCACTATAACAACCATTATCACCAATACAGCGACACTTATCTGCACTATAACAACCACTAGCACTACTATAACAACCATTATAACCACTATACCAACCAGTATCACCACTATAACAACCATTATCACCACTATAACAACCATTATCACCACGATAACAACCAATATCACCACTATAACGACCATTATCACCACTATAACGACCACTATCAGCACTATAACGACCATTATAACCACTATAACGACCATTATCACCACTATAGCGACCATTATCAGCACTATAACGACGATTATAACCACTATAACAACCATTATCACCAATATAACGACACTTATCTGCTCTATAACAATCACTATCACTACTATAACAACCATTATAACCACTATACCAACCACTATCACCACTCTAATAACCATTATCACCACGATAACAACCAGTATCACCACTATAACGACCATTATCACCACTATAACGACCATTATCACCACTATAACAACCATTGTCACCAAAATAACAACCATTATCAGCACTATAACGACCATTATCACCACTATAACGACCACTATCACCACTATAACGACTATTATCACCACTATAACGACCACTATCAGCACTATAACGACCATTATAACCACTATACCAACCAGTATCACCACTATAACAACCATTATCACCACTATAACAACCATTATCACCACGATAACAACCAGTATCACCACTATAACGACCATTATCACCACTATAACGACCACTATCAGCACTATAACGACCATTATAACCACTATAACGACCATTATCACCACTATAGCGACCATTATCAGCACTATAACGACGATTATAACCACTATAACAACCATTATCACCAATATAACGACACTTATCTGCTCTATAACAACCACTATCACTACTATAACAACCATTATAACCACTATACCAACCACTATCACCACTATAACAACCATTATCACCACGATAACAACCAGTATCACCACTATAACGACCATTATCACCACTATAACGACCATTATCACCACTATAACAACCATTGTCACCACAATAACAACCATTATCAGCACTATAACGACCATTATGACCACTATAACGACCATTATCACCACTATAACGACCATTATCACCACTATAACGACCATTATCAGCACTATAACGACCACTATCACCACTATAACGACCATTATCAGCACTATAACGACCATTATAACCACTATAACGACCATTATCACCACTATAACGACCATTATAACCACTATAACGACCATTATCACCACTATAGCGACCATTATCACCACTATAACGACCATTATCACCACTATAACGGCCATTATCAGCAACATAACAACAATTATAACCACTATAACAACTATTATAACCACGATAACAACCAGTATCACCACTATAACGACCATTATCACCACTATAACGACCATTATCACCACTATAACAACCATTGTCACCACAATAACAACCATTGTCAGCACTATAACGACCAGTATGACCACTATAACGACCATTATCACCACTATAACGACCATTATCACCACTATAACGACCATTATCAGCACTATGACGACCACTATCACCACTATAACGACCATTATCACCACTATAACGACCACTATCAGCACTATAACGACCATTATAACCACTATAACAACCATTATCACCAATATAACGACACTTATCTACTCTATAACAACCACTATCACTACTATAACAACCATTATAACCACTATACCAACCACTATCACCACTATAATAACCATTATCACCACGATAACAACCAGTATCACCACTATAACGACCATTATCACCACTATAACGACCATTATCACCACTATAACAACCATTGTCACCACAATAACAACCATTATCAGCACTATAACGACCATTATGACCACTATAACGACCATTATCACCACTATAACGACCACTATCAGCACTATAACGACCATTATAACCACTATAACGACCATTATCACCACTATAACGACCACTATCACCACTATAACGACCATTATCACCACTATAACGACCACTATCAGCACTATAACGACCATTATAACCACTATAACGACCATTATCACCACTATAACGACCATTATAACCACTATAACGACCATTATCACCACTATAGCGACCATTATCACCACTATAACGACCATTATCACCACTATAACGACCACTATCAGCACTATAACGACCATTATAACCACTATAACGACCATTATCACCACTATAACAACCATTGTCACCACTATAACAACCATTGTCACCACAATAACAACCATTATCAGCACTATAACGACCATTATGACCACTATAACGACCATTATCACCACTATAACGACCATTATCACCACTATAACGACCATTATCAGCACTATAACGACCACTATCACCACTATAACGACCATTATCAGCACTATAACGACCATTATAACCACTATAACGACCATTATCACCACTATAACGACCATTATAACCACTATAACGACCATTATCACCACTATAGCGACCATTATCACCACTATAACGACCATTATCACCACTATAACGGCCATTATCAGCAACATAACAACAATTATAACCACTATAACAACTATTATAACCACGATAACAACCAGTATCACCACTATAACGACCATTATCACCACTATAACGACCATTATCACCACTATAACAACCATTGTCACCACAATAACAACCATTGTCAGCACTATAACGACCAGTATGACCACTATAACGACCATTATCACCACTATAACGACCATTATCACCACTATAACGACCATTATCAGCACTATGACGACCACTATCACCACTATAACGACCATTATCACCACTATAACGACCACTATCAGCACTATAACGACCATTATAACCACTATAACAACCATTATCACCAATATAACGACACTTATCTACTCTATAACAACCACTATCACTACTATAACAACCATTATAACCACTATACCAACCACTATCACCACTATAATAACCATTATCACCACGATAACAACCAGTATCACCACTATAACGACCATTATCACCACTATAACGACCATTATCACCACTATAACAACCATTGTCACCACAATAACAACCATTATCAGCACTATAACGACCATTATGACCACTATAACGACCATTATCACCACTATAACGACCACTATCAGCACTATAACGACCATTATAACCACTATAACGACCATTATCACCACTATAACGACCACTATCACCACTATAACGACCATTATCACCACTATAACGACCACTATCAGCACTATAACGACCATTATAACCACTATACCAACCAGTATCACCACTATAACAACCATTATCACCACTATAACAACCATTATCACCACGATAACAACCAGTATCACCACTATAACGACCATTATCACCACTATAACGACCACTATCAGCACTATAACGACCATTATAACCACTATAACGACCATTATCACCACTATAGCGACCATTATCAGCACTATAACGACGATTATAACCACTATAACAGCCATTATCACCAATATAACGACAATTATCTGCACTATAACGACCACTATCAGCACTATAACGATCATTATCACCACTATAACGACCATTATAACCACTATACCAACCAGTATCACCACTATAACAACCATTATCGCCACTATAACAACCATTATCACCACGATAACAACCAGTATCACCACTATAACGACCATTATCACCACTATAACGACCACTATCAGCACTATAACGACCATTATAACCACTATAACGACCATTATCACCACTATAGCGACCATTATCAGCACTATAACGACGATTATAACCACTATAACAGCCATTATCACCAATATAACGACAATTATCTGCACTATAACGACCACTATCAGCACTATAACGACCATTATAACCACTATAACAACCATTAGAACCAATATAACAACCATTATCACCACTATAACAACCACTATCACTACTATAACGACCATTGTCACCACTATAACAACCATTATCACCACGATAACAACCAGTATCACCACTATAACGACCATTATCACCACTATAACGACCATTATCACCACTATAACGACCATTATCAGCACTATAACGACCACTATCACCACTATAACGACCATTATCAGCACTATAACGACCATTATAACCACTATAACGACCATTATCACCACTATAACGACCATTATCACCACTATAACGACCATTATCAGCACTATAACGACCACTATCACCACTATAACGACCATTATCAGCACTATAACGACCATTATAACCACTATAACGACCATTATAACCACAGTAACAACCACTATAACCACTATAACAGCCATTATCAGCACTATAACGATCATTATCACCACTATAACGACCATTACCAGCACTATAGCGACCATTATAACCACTATAATGACCATTATCACCACTATAACAACCATTATCACCACTATAACGACCATTATAACCACTATAACGACCATTATAACCACTATAACGACCATTATCACCACTATAGCGACCATTATCAGTACTATAACGACGATTATAACCACTATAACAACCATTATGACCAATATAACGACACTTATCTGCTCTATAACAACCACTATCACTACTATAACAACCTATATAACCACTATACCAACCACTATCACCACTATAACAACCATTATCACCGCTATAACAACCATTATCACCACGATAACAACCATTATCACCACTATAACGACCATTATCACCACTATAACAACCATTGTCACCACAATAGCAACCATTATCAGCACAATAACGACCATTATGACCACTATAACGACCATTATCACCACTATAACGACCATTATCACCACTATAACGACCATTATCAGCACTATAACGACCACTATCACCACTATAACGACCATTATCAGCACTATAACGACCATTATAACCACTATAACGACCATTATCACCACTATAACGACCATTATCACCACTATAACGACCATTATCAGCACTATAACGACCACTATCACCACTATAACGACCATTATCAGCACTATAACGATCATTATAACCACTATAACGACCATTATAACCACAGTAACAACCATTATAACCACTATAACAGCCATTATCAGCACTATAACGATCATTATCACCACTATAACGACCATTACCAGCACTATAGCGACCATTATAACCACTATAATGACCATTATCACCACTATAACAACCATTATCACCACTATAACGACCATTATAACCACTATAACGACCATTATAACCACTATAACGACCATTATCACCACTATAACAACCATTATCACCACTATAACGACCATTATAACCACTATAACGACCATTATAACCACTATAACGACCATCATCACCACTATAACGACCATTATCACCACTATAGCGACCATTATCAGCACTATAACGACGATTATAACCACTATAACAACCATTATCACCAATATAACGACACTTATCTGCTCTATAACAACCACTATCACTACTATAACAACCATTGTAACCACTATACCAACCACTATCACCACTATAACAACCATTATCACCACGATAACAACCAGTATCACCACTATAACGACCATTATCACCACTATAACGACAATTATCACCACTATAACAACCATTGTCACCACAATAACAACCATTATCAGCACTATAACGACCATTATGACCACTATAACGACCATTATCACCACTATAACGACCACTATCAGCACTATAACGACCATTATAACCACTATAACGACCATTATCACCACTATAACGACCACTATCACCACTATAACGACCATTATCACCACTATAACGACCACTGTCAGCACTATAACGACCATTATAACCACTATACCAACCAGTATCACCACTATAACAACCATTATCACCACTATAACAACCATTATCACCACGATAACAACCAGTATCACCACTATAACGACCATTATCACCACTATAACGACCACTATCAGCACTATAACGACCATTATAACCACTATAACGACCATTATCACCACTATAGCGACCATTATCAGCACTATAACGACGATTATAACCACTATAACAACCATTATCACCAATATAACGACACTTATCTGCTCTATAACAACCACTATCACTACTATAACAACCATTATAACCACTATACCAACCACTATCACCACTATAACAACCATTATCACCACGATAACAACCAGTATCACCACTATAACGACCATTATGACCACTATAACGACCATTATCACCACTATAACGACCATTATCACCACTATAACGACCATTATCAGCACTATAACGACCACTATCACCACTATAACGACCATTATCAGCACTATAACGACCATTATAACCACTATAACGACCATTATCACCACTATAACGACCATTATAACCACTATAACGACCATTATCACCACTATAGCGACCATTATCACCACTATAACGACCATTATCACCACTATAACGGCCATTATCAGCAATATAACAACAATTATAACCACTATAACAACTATTATAACCACGATAACAACCAGTATCACCACTATAACGACCATTATCACCACTATAACGACCATTATCACCACTATAACAACCATTGTCACCACAATAACAACCATTATCAGCACTATAACGACCAGTATGACCACTATAACGACCATTATCACCACTATAACGACCATTATCACCACTATAACGACCATTATCAGCACTATGACGACCACTATCACCACTATAACGACCATTATCACCACTATAACGACCACTATCAGCACTATAACGACGATTATAACCACTATAACAGCCATTATCACCAATATAACGACAATTATCTGCACTATAACGACCACTATCAGCACTATAACGATCATTATCACCACTATAACGACCATTATCACCACTATAGCGACCATTATAACCACTATAATGACTATTATCACCAAAATAACAACCATTATAACCACTATAACAACCATTATGACCACTATAACAACCATTATCACCAATATAACGACACTTATTTGCACTATAACAACCACTATCACTACTATAATAACCATTATAACCACTATACCAACCACTATCACCACTATAACAACCATTATCACCACTATAACAACCAATATCACCACGATAACAACCAGTATCACCACTATAACGAGCATTATCACCACTATAACGACCATTATCAGCACTATAACAACCATTGTCACCACAATAACAACCATTATCAGCACTATAACGACCATTATGACCACTATAACGACAATTATCACCAATATAACGACCATTATCACCGCTATAACGACCATTATCAGCACTATAATGACCACTATCACCATTATAACGACCATTATCTGCACCATAACGACCATTATCAGCACTATAACGACCATTATCACCACTATAACAACCACTATAACCACTATAACAACCGCTATAACCACTATAACAACCATTATAACCACTATAACAACCATTATCACCACTATAACAACCATTACAACCACTATGACAATCATTACAAACACCATGACAACCATTATAACCACTATGACAACCATTATCACCACTATAACAACCATCGTCACCACTATTACAACCATTATCACCACTATAACAACCATTATCACCACTATAACGACCATTATAACCACTATAACGACCATTATAACCACTATAACGACCATCATCACCACTATAGCGACCATTATCAGCACTATAACGACGATTATAACCACGATAACAACCAGTATCACCACTATAACGACCATTATCACCACTATAACGACCACTATCAGCACTATAACGACCATTATAACCACTATAACGACCATTATCACCACTATAGCGACCATTATCAGCACTATAACGACGATTATAACCACTATAACAACCATTATCACCAATATAACGACACTTATCTGCTCTATAACAACCACTATCACTACTATAACAACCATTGTAACCACTATACCAACCACTATCACCACTATAACAACCATTATCACCACGATAACAACCAGTATCACCACTATAACGACCATTATCACCACTATAACGACCATTATCACCACTATAACAACCATTGTCACCACAATAACAACCATTATCAGCACTATAACGACCATTATGACCACTATAACGACCATTATCACCACTATAACGACCATTATCACCACTATAACGACCATTATCAGCACTATAACGACCACTATCACCACTATAACGACCATTATCAGCACTATAACGACCATTATAACCACTATAACGACCATTATCACCACTATAACGGCCATTATCAGCAATATAACGACAATTATAACCACTATAACAACTATTATAACCACGATAACAACCAGTATCACCACTATAACGACCATTATCACCACTATAACGACCACTATCAGCACTATAACGACCATTATAACCACTATAACGACCATTATCACCACTATAGCGACCATTATCAGCACTATAACGACGATTATAACCACTATAACAAACATTATCACCAATATAACGACACTTATCTGCTCTATAACAACCACTATCACTACTATAACAACCTTTATAACCACTATACCAACCAGTATCACCACTATAACAAGCATTATCACCACGATAACAACCAGTATCACCACTATAACGACCATTATCACCACTATAACGACCATTATCACCAATATAACAACCATTGTCACCACAATAACAACCATTATCAGCACTATAACGACCACTATCACCATTATAACGACCATTATCTGCACCATAACGACCATTATCAGCACTATAACGACCATTATCACCACTATAACAACCACTATAACCACTATAACAACCGCTATAACCACTATAACAACCATTATAACCACTATAACAACCATTATCACCACTATAACAACCATTACAACCACTATGGCAATCATTACAAACACCATGACAACCATTATAACCACTATGACAACCATTATCACCACTATAACAACCATCGTCACCACTATTACAACCATTATCACCACTATAACAACCATTATCACCACTATAACGACCATTATAACCACTATAACGACCATTATAACCACTATAACGACCATCATCACCACTATAGCGACCATTATCAGCACTATAACGACGATTATAACCACGATAACAACCAGTATCACCACTATAACGACCATTATCACCACTATAACGACCACTATCAGCACTATAACGACCATTATAACCACTATAACGACCATTATCACCACTATAGCGACCATTATCAGCACTATAACGACGATTATAACCACTATAACAACCATTATCACCAATATAACGACACTTATCTGCTCTATAACAACCACTATCACTACTATAACAACCATTGTAACCACTATACCAACCACTATCACCACTATAACAACCATTATCACCACGATAACAACCAGTATCACCACTATAACGACCATTATCACCACTATAACGACCATTATCACCACTATAACAACCATTGTCACCACAATAACAACCATTATCAGCACTATAACGACCATTATGACCACTATAACGACCATTATCACCACTATAACGACCATTATCACCACTATAACGACCATTATCAGCACTATAACGACCACTATCACCACTATAACGACCATTATCAGCACTATAACGACCATTATAACCACTATAACGACCATTATCACCACTATAACGGCCATTATCAGCAATATAACGACAATTATAACCACTATAACAACTATTATAACCACGATAACAACCAGTATCACCACTATAACGACCATTATCACCACTATAACGACCACTATCAGCACTATAACGACCATTATAACCACTATAACGACCATTATCACCACTATAGCGACCATTATCAGCACTATAACGACGATTATAACCACTATAACAAACATTATCACCAATATAACGACACTTATCTGCTCTATAACAACCACTATCACTACTATAACAACCTTTATAACCACTATACCAACCAGTATCACCACTATAACAAGCATTATCACCACGATAACAACCAGTATCACCACTATAACGACCATTATCACCACTATAACGACCATTATCACCAATATAACAACCATTGTCACCACAATAACAACCATTATCAGCACTATAACGACCATTATGACCACTATAACGACCATTATCACCACTATAACCACCATTATCACCACTATAACGACCATTATCAGCGCTATAACGACCACTATCACCACTATAACGACCACTATCAGCACTATAACGACCATTATAACCACTATAACGACCATTATCACCACTATAACGACCATTATAACCACTATAACAACCATTATAACAACTATAACAACCATTACAACCAGTATAACAACCATTACAACCACTATAACAACGATTACAACCACCATGACGACCATCACAACCACCACGACAAGCATTATAACCACTATGACAACCATTATCACCACTATAACAACCATTACAACCACTATGACAATCATTACAACCACCATGACAACCATTATAACCACTATGACAACCATTATCACCACTATAACAACCATCGTCACCACTATAACAACCATTATCACCACTATAACAACCATTATCACCACTATAACGACCATTATAACCACTATAACGACCATTATAACCACTATAACGACCATTATCACCACTATAGCGACCATTATCAGCACTATAACGACGATTATAACCACTATAACAACCATTATCACCAATATAACGACAATTATCTGCACTATAACGACCACTATCAGCACTATAACGACCATTATCACTACTATAACGACCATTATCACCACTATAACAACCATTATCACCACTATAATAACCATTATAACCACTATAACAACCATTATCACCAATACAGCGACACTTATCTGCACTATAACAACCACTAGCACTACTATAACAACCATTATAACCACTATACCAACCAGTATCACCACTATAACAACCATTATCACCACTATAACAACCATTATCACCACGATAACAACCAATATCACCACTATAACGACCATTATCACCACTATAACGACCACTATCAGCACTATAACGACCATTATAACCACTATAACGACCATTATCACCACTATAGCGACCATTATCAGCACTATAACGACGATTATAACCACTATAACAACCATTATCACCAATATAACGACACTTATCTGCTCTATAACAATCACTATCACTACTATAACAACCATTATAACCACTATACCAACCACTATCACCACTCTAATAACCATTATCACCACGATAACAACCAGTATCACCACTATAACGACCATTATCACCACTATAACGACCATTATCACCACTATAACAACCATTGTCACCAAAATAACAACCATTATCAGCACTATAACGACCATTATCACCACTATAACGACCACTATCACCACTATAACGACTATTATCACCACTATAACGACCACTATCAGCACTATAACGACCATTATAACCACTATACCAACCAGTATCACCACTATAACAACCATTATCACCACTATAACAACCATTATCACCACGATAACAACCAGTATCACCACTATAACGACCATTATCACCACTATAACGACCACTATCAGCACTATAACGACCATTATAACCACTATAACGACCATTATCACCACTATAGCGACCATTATCAGCACTATAACGACGATTATAACCACTATAACAACCATTATCACCAATATAACGACACTTATCTGCTCTATAACAACCACTATCACTACTATAACAACCATTATAACCACTATACCAACCACTATCACCACTATAACAACCATTATCACCACGATAACAACCAGTATCACCACTATAACGACCATTATCACCACTATAACGACCATTATCACCACTATAACAACCATTGTCACCACAATAACAACCATTATCAGCACTATAACGACCATTATGACCACTATAACGACCATTATCACCACTATAACGACCATTATCACCACTATAACGACCATTATCAGCACTATAACGACCACTATCACCACTATAACGACCATTATCAGCACTATAACGACCATTATAACCACTATAACGACCATTATCACCACTATAACGACCATTATAACCACTATAACGACCATTATCACCACTATAGCGACCATTATCACCACTATAACGACCATTATCACCACTATAACGGCCATTATCAGCAACATAACAACAATTATAACCACTATAACAACTATTATAACCACGATAACAACCAGTATCACCACTATAACGACCATTATCACCACTATAACGACCATTATCACCACTATAACAACCATTGTCACCACAATAACAACCATTGTCAGCACTATAACGACCAGTATGACCACTATAACGACCATTATCACCACTATAACGACCATTATCACCACTATAACGACCATTATCAGCACTATGACGACCACTATCACCACTATAACGACCATTATCACCACTATAACGACCACTATCAGCACTATAACGACCATTATAACCACTATAACAACCATTATCACCAATATAACGACACTTATCTACTCTATAACAACCACTATCACTACTATAACAACCATTATAACCACTATACCAACCACTATCACCACTATAATAACCATTATCACCACGATAACAACCAGTATCACCACTATAACGACCATTATCACCACTATAACGACCATTATCACCACTATAACAACCATTGTCACCACAATAACAACCATTATCAGCACTATAACGACCATTATGACCACTATAACGACCATTATCACCACTATAACGACCACTATCAGCACTATAACGACCATTATAACCACTATAACGACCATTATCACCACTATAACGACCACTATCACCACTATAACGACCATTATCACCACTATAACGACCACTATCAGCACTATAACGACCATTATAACCACTATACCAACCAGTATCACCACTATAACAACCATTATCACCACTATAACAACCATTATCACCACGATAACAACCAGTATCACCACTATAACGACCATTATCACCACTATAACGACCACTATCAGCACTATAACGACCATTATAACCACTATAACGACCATTATCACCACTATAACAACCATTGTCACCACTATAACAACCATTGTCACCACAATAACAACCATTATCAGCACTATAACGACCATTATGACCACTATAACGACCATTATCACCACTATAACGACCATTATCACCACTATAACGACCATTATCAGCACTATAACGACCACTATCACCACTATAACGACCATTATCAGCACTATAACGACCATTATAACCACTATAACGACCATTATCACCACTATAACGACCATTATAACCACTATAACGACCATTATCACCACTATAGCGACCATTATCACCACTATAACGACCATTATCACCACTATAACGGCCATTATCAGCAACATAACAACAATTATAACCACTATAACAACTATTATAACCACGATAACAACCAGTATCACCACTATAACGACCATTATCACCACTATAACGACCATTATCACCACTATAACAACCATTGTCACCACAATAACAACCATTGTCAGCACTATAACGACCAGTATGACCACTATAACGACCATTATCACCACTATAACGACCATTATCACCACTATAACGACCATTATCAGCACTATGACGACCACTATCACCACTATAACGACCATTATCACCACTATAACGACCACTATCAGCACTATAACGACCATTATAACCACTATAACAACCATTATCACCAATATAACGACACTTATCTACTCTATAACAACCACTATCACTACTATAACAACCATTATAACCACTATACCAACCACTATCACCACTATAATAACCATTATCACCACTATAACGACCACTATCACCACTATAACGACCATTATCACCACTATAACGACCACTATCAGCACTATAACGACCATTATAACCACTATACCAACCAGTATCACCACTATAACAACCATTATCACCACTATAACAACCATTATCACCACGATAACAACCAGTATCACCACTATAACGACCATTATCACCACTATAACGACCACTATCAGCACTATAACGACCATTATAACCACTATAACGACCATTATCACCACTATAACGACCATTATCACCAATATAACAACCATTGTCACCACAATAACAACCATTATCAGCACTATAACGACCACTATCACCATTATAACGACCATTATCTGCACCATAACGACCATTATCAGCACTATAACGACCATTATCACCACTATAACAACCACTATAACCACTATAACAACCGCTATAACCACTATAACAACCATTATAACCACTATAACAACCATTATCACCACTATAACAACCATTACAACCACTATGGCAATCATTACAAACACCATGACAACCATTATAACCACTATGACAACCATTATCACCACTATAACAACCATCGTCACCACTATTACAACCATTATCACCACTATAACAACCATTATCACCACTATAACGACCATTATAACCACTATAACGACCATTATAACCACTATAACGACCATCATCACCACTATAGCGACCATTATCAGCACTATAACGACGATTATAACCACGATAACAACCAGTATCACCACTATAACGACCATTATCACCACTATAACGACCACTATCAGCACTATAACGACCATTATAACCACTATAACGACCATTATCACCACTATAGCGACCATTATCAGCACTATAACGACGATTATAACCACTATAACAACCATTATCACCAATATAACGACACTTATCTGCTCTATAACAACCACTATCACTACTATAACAACCATTGTAACCACTATACCAACCACTATCACCACTATAACAACCATTATCACCACGATAACAACCAGTATCACCACTATAACGACCATTATCACCACTATAACGACCATTATCACCACTATAACAACCATTGTCACCACAATAACAACCATTATCAGCACTATAACGACCATTATGACCACTATAACGACCATTATCACCACTATAACGACCATTATCACCACTATAACGACCATTATCAGCACTATAACGACCACTATCACCACTATAACGACCATTATCAGCACTATAACGACCATTATAACCACTATAACGACCATTATCACCACTATAACGGCCATTATCAGCAATATAACGACAATTATAACCACTATAACAACTATTATAACCACGATAACAACCAGTATCACCACTATAACGACCATTATCACCACTATAACGACCACTATCAGCACTATAACGACCATTATAACCACTATAACGACCATTATCACCACTATAGCGACCATTATCAGCACTATAACGACGATTATAACCACTATAACAAACATTATCACCAATATAACGACACTTATCTGCTCTATAACAACCACTATCACTACTATAACAACCTTTATAACCACTATACCAACCAGTATCACCACTATAACAAGCATTATCACCACGATAACAACCAGTATCACCACTATAACGACCATTATCACCACTATAACGACCATTATCACCAATATAACAACCATTGTCACCACAATAACAACCATTAT
Source organism: Megachile leachella (assembly GCA_963576845.1). Taxonomy (NCBI): domain Eukaryota; kingdom Metazoa; phylum Arthropoda; class Insecta; order Hymenoptera; family Megachilidae; genus Megachile; species Megachile leachella. Next base: position 13,863,231 of record OY756260.1, on the reverse strand, counting down.
CAGCACTATAACGACCATTATGACCACTATAACGACCATTATCACCACTATAACCACCATTATCACCACTATAACGACCATTATCAGCGCTATAACGACCACTATCACCACTATAACGACCACTATCAGCACTATAACGACCATTATAACCACTATAACGACCATTATCACCACTATAACGACCATTATAACCACTATAACAACCATTATAACAACTATAACAACCATTACAACCAGTATAACAACCATTACAACCACTATAACAACGATTACAACCACCATGACGACCATCACAACCACCACGACAAGCATTATAACCACTATGACAACCATTATCACCACTATAACAACCATTACAACCACTATGACAATCATTACAACCACCATGACAACCATTATAACCACTATGACAACCATTATCACCACTATAACAACCATCGTCACCACTATAACAACCATTATCACCACTATAACAACCATTATCACCACTATAACGACCATTATAACCACTATAACGACCATTATAACCACTATAACGACCATTATCACCACTATAGCGACCATTATCAGCACTATAACGACGATTATAACCACTATAACAACCATTATCACCAATATAACGACAATTATCTGCACTATAACGACCACTATCAGCACTATAACGACCATTATCACTACTATAACGACCATTATCACCACTATAACAACCATTATCACCACTATAATAACCATTATAACCACTATAACAACCATTATCACCAATACAGCGACACTTATCTGCACTATAACAACCACTAGCACTACTATAACAACCATTATAACCACTATACCAACCAGTATCACCACTATAACAACCATTATCACCACTATAACAACCATTATCACCACGATAACAACCAATATCACCACTATAACGACCATTATCACCACTATAACGACCACTATCAGCACTATAACGACCATTATAACCACTATAACGACCATTATCACCACTATAGCGACCATTATCAGCACTATAACGACGATTATAACCACTATAACAACCATTATCACCAATATAACGACACTTATCTGCTCTATAACAATCACTATCACTACTATAACAACCATTATAACCACTATACCAACCACTATCACCACTCTAATAACCATTATCACCACGATAACAACCAGTATCACCACTATAACGACCATTATCACCACTATAACGACCATTATCACCACTATAACAACCATTGTCACCAAAATAACAACCATTATCAGCACTATAACGACCATTATCACCACTATAACGACCACTATCACCACTATAACGACTATTATCACCACTATAACGACCACTATCAGCACTATAACGACCATTATAACCACTATACCAACCAGTATCACCACTATAACAACCATTATCACCACTATAACAACCATTATCACCACGATAACAACCAGTATCACCACTATAACGACCATTATCACCACTATAACGACCACTATCAGCACTATAACGACCATTATAACCACTATAACGACCATTATCACCACTATAGCGACCATTATCAGCACTATAACGACGATTATAACCACTATAACAACCATTATCACCAATATAACGACACTTATCTGCTCTATAACAACCACTATCACTACTATAACAACCATTATAACCACTATACCAACCACTATCACCACTATAACAACCATTATCACCACGATAACAACCAGTATCACCACTATAACGACCATTATCACCACTATAACGACCATTATCACCACTATAACAACCATTGTCACCACAATAACAACCATTATCAGCACTATAACGACCATTATGACCACTATAACGACCATTATCACCACTATAACGACCATTATCACCACTATAACGACCATTATCAGCACTATAACGACCACTATCACCACTATAACGACCATTATCAGCACTATAACGACCATTATAACCACTATAACGACCATTATCACCACTATAACGACCATTATAACCACTATAACGACCATTATCACCACTATAGCGACCATTATCACCACTATAACGACCATTATCACCACTATAACGGCCATTATCAGCAACATAACAACAATTATAACCACTATAACAACTATTATAACCACGATAACAACCAGTATCACCACTATAACGACCATTATCACCACTATAACGACCATTATCACCACTATAACAACCATTGTCACCACAATAACAACCATTGTCAGCACTATAACGACCAGTATGACCACTATAACGACCATTATCACCACTATAACGACCATTATCACCACTATAACGACCATTATCAGCACTATGACGACCACTATCACCACTATAACGACCATTATCACCACTATAACGACCACTATCAGCACTATAACGACCATTATAACCACTATAACAACCATTATCACCAATATAACGACACTTATCTACTCTATAACAACCACTATCACTACTATAACAACCATTATAACCACTATACCAACCACTATCACCACTATAATAACCATTATCACCACGATAACAACCAGTATCACCACTATAACGACCATTATCACCACTATAACGACCATTATCACCACTATAACAACCATTGTCACCACAATAACAACCATTATCAGCACTATAACGACCATTATGACCACTATAACGACCATTATCACCACTATAACGACCACTATCAGCACTATAACGACCATTATAACCACTATAACGACCATTATCACCACTATAACGACCACTATCACCACTATAACGACCATTATCACCACTATAACGACCACTATCAGCACTATAACGACCATTATAACCACTATACCAACCAGTATCACCACTATAACAACCATTATCACCACTATAACAACCATTATCACCACGATAACAACCAGTATCACCACTATAACGACCATTATCACCACTATAACGACCACTATCAGCACTATAACGACCATTATAACCACTATAACGACCATTATCACCACTATAACAACCATTGTCACCACTATAACAACCATTGTCACCACAATAACAACCATTATCAGCACTATAACGACCATTATGACCACTATAACGACCATTATCACCACTATAACGACCATTATCACCACTATAACGACCATTATCAGCACTATAACGACCACTATCACCACTATAACGACCATTATCAGCACTATAACGACCATTATAACCACTATAACGACCATTATCACCACTATAACGACCATTATAACCACTATAACGACCATTATCACCACTATAGCGACCATTATCACCACTATAACGACCATTATCACCACTATAACGGCCATTATCAGCAACATAACAACAATTATAACCACTATAACAACTATTATAACCACGATAACAACCAGTATCACCACTATAACGACCATTATCACCACTATAACGACCATTATCACCACTATAACAACCATTGTCACCACAATAACAACCATTGTCAGCACTATAACGACCAGTATGACCACTATAACGACCATTATCACCACTATAACGACCATTATCACCACTATAACGACCATTATCAGCACTATGACGACCACTATCACCACTATAACGACCATTATCACCACTATAACGACCACTATCAGCACTATAACGACCATTATAACCACTATAACAACCATTATCACCAATATAACGACACTTATCTACTCTATAACAACCACTATCACTACTATAACAACCATTATAACCACTATACCAACCACTATCACCACTATAATAACCATTATCACCACGATAACAACCAGTATCACCACTATAACGACCATTATCACCACTATAACGACCATTATCACCACTATAACAACCATTGTCACCACAATAACAACCATTATCAGCACTATAACGACCATTATGACCACTATAACGACCATTATCACCACTATAACGACCACTATCAGCACTATAACGACCATTATAACCACTATAACGACCATTATCACCACTATAACGACCACTATCACCACTATAACGACCATTATCACCACTATAACGACCACTATCAGCACTATAACGACCATTATAACCACTATACCAACCAGTATCACCACTATAACAACCATTATCACCACTATAACAACCATTATCACCACGATAACAACCAGTATCACCACTATAACGACCATTATCACCACTATAACGACCACTATCAGCACTATAACGACCATTATAACCACTATAACGACCATTATCACCACTATAGCGACCATTATCAGCACTATAACGACGATTATAACCACTATAACAGCCATTATCACCAATATAACGACAATTATCTGCACTATAACGACCACTATCAGCACTATAACGATCATTATCACCACTATAACGACCATTATAACCACTATACCAACCAGTATCACCACTATAACAACCATTATCGCCACTATAACAACCATTATCACCACGATAACAACCAGTATCACCACTATAACGACCATTATCACCACTATAACGACCACTATCAGCACTATAACGACCATTATAACCACTATAACGACCATTATCACCACTATAGCGACCATTATCAGCACTATAACGACGATTATAACCACTATAACAGCCATTATCACCAATATAACGACAATTATCTGCACTATAACGACCACTATCAGCACTATAACGACCATTATAACCACTATAACAACCATTAGAACCAATATAACAACCATTATCACCACTATAACAACCACTATCACTACTATAACGACCATTGTCACCACTATAACAACCATTATCACCACGATAACAACCAGTATCACCACTATAACGACCATTATCACCACTATAACGACCATTATCACCACTATAACGACCATTATCAGCACTATAACGACCACTATCACCACTATAACGACCATTATCAGCACTATAACGACCATTATAACCACTATAACGACCATTATCACCACTATAACGACCATTATCACCACTATAACGACCATTATCAGCACTATAACGACCACTATCACCACTATAACGACCATTATCAGCACTATAACGACCATTATAACCACTATAACGACCATTATAACCACAGTAACAACCACTATAACCACTATAACAGCCATTATCAGCACTATAACGATCATTATCACCACTATAACGACCATTACCAGCACTATAGCGACCATTATAACCACTATAATGACCATTATCACCACTATAACAACCATTATCACCACTATAACGACCATTATAACCACTATAACGACCATTATAACCACTATAACGACCATTATCACCACTATAGCGACCATTATCAGTACTATAACGACGATTATAACCACTATAACAACCATTATGACCAATATAACGACACTTATCTGCTCTATAACAACCACTATCACTACTATAACAACCTATATAACCACTATACCAACCACTATCACCACTATAACAACCATTATCACCGCTATAACAACCATTATCACCACGATAACAACCATTATCACCACTATAACGACCATTATCACCACTATAACAACCATTGTCACCACAATAGCAACCATTATCAGCACAATAACGACCATTATGACCACTATAACGACCATTATCACCACTATAACGACCATTATCACCACTATAACGACCATTATCAGCACTATAACGACCACTATCACCACTATAACGACCATTATCAGCACTATAACGACCATTATAACCACTATAACGACCATTATCACCACTATAACGACCATTATCACCACTATAACGACCATTATCAGCACTATAACGACCACTATCACCACTATAACGACCATTATCAGCACTATAACGATCATTATAACCACTATAACGACCATTATAACCACAGTAACAACCATTATAACCACTATAACAGCCATTATCAGCACTATAACGATCATTATCACCACTATAACGACCATTACCAGCACTATAGCGACCATTATAACCACTATAATGACCATTATCACCACTATAACAACCATTATCACCACTATAACGACCATTATAACCACTATAACGACCATTATAACCACTATAACGACCATTATCACCACTATAGCGACCATTATCAGCACTATAACGACGATTATAACCACTATAACAATCATTATCACCAATATAACGACACTTATCTGCACTATAACAACCACTATTACTACTATAACAACCATTATAACCACTATACCAACCACTATCACCACTATAACAACCATTATCACCACTATAGCAACCAATATCACCACGATAACAACCAGTATCACCACTATAACGAGCATTATCACCACTATAACGACCATTATCAGCACTATAACGACCACTATCACCACTATAACGACCATTATAACTACTATAACGACCATTCTCACCACTATAACGACCATTATCACCACTATAACGACCATTATCAGCACCTTAACGACCATTATGAGCACTATAACGACCATTATCACCACTATAACGACAATTATCACCACAATAACAACCATTATAACCACTATAACAACCATTATAACCAATATAACGACCTAACCGTTATCAGCACCACAACGACCATTATCAGCACTATAACGACCATTATCACCACTATAAGGACCATTATCAGCACTATAACGATCATTATCAGCAATATAACGACCATTATAACCACTATAACGACCATTATAACCACTATAACAAATATTCTAACCACTATAACAACCATTACAACCAGTATAACAACCATTACAACCAGTATAACAACCATTACAACCACTATAACAACCATTACAACCACCATGACGACCATTACAACCACCATGACAACCATTATAACCACTATGACAACCATTATCACCACTATAACAACCATCGTCACCACTATAACAACCATTATAACCACTATAACAACCATTATAACCACTGTAACAACCATTATAACCACTATAACAGCCAATATCAGCACTATAACTATCATTATCACCACAATAACGACCATTATCACCACTATACCGACCATTATCACCACTATAATGACCATTATCACCACTATAACGACCATTATCACCACTATAGCGACCATTATCACCACTATAACGACCATTATCACCACTATAACGGCCATTATCAGCAATGTAACGACCATTATAACCATTATAACGACCATTATAACCACTATAACGACCATTATCACCGCTATAACGACCATTGTCACCACTATAACAACCATTGTAACTACTATAACAACCATTATAACCACTATAACAACTATTATATCCACTATAACAACCATTATAACAACTATGACAACCATTACAACCAGTATAACAACCATTACAACGACTATAACAACGATTACAATCACCATGACGACCATCACAACCACCATGACAACCATTATAACCACTATGACAACCATTATCACCACTATAACGACCATTATAATCACTATACCGACCATTATAACCACTATAACGACCATTATAACCCCTATAACAACCATTAAAACCAATATAACAATCATTATCACCATAATAACAACCACTATAACCACTATAACAACCACTATAACCACTATAACAACCATTGTAACCAATATAACGACCATTGCAACCATTATAACGACCTTTATCACCACTATAGCGACCATTATCAGCACAATAACGACCATTATAACCACTATAACAACCATTATCACCAATATAACGACAATTATCTGCTCTATAACGACCACTATCAGCACTATAACGACCATTATCACCACTATAACGACCATTATCACCACTATAACGACCATTATCACCAAAATATCGACCATTATCAGCACTATAGCGACAACTATCACCACTATAACGACCATTATCACCACTATAACAACCATTATAAACACTATAACAACCATTATAACCACAGTAACAACCATTATAACCACTATAACGACCATTATCACCACTATAACAACCATTGTCACCACAATAACAACCATTATCAGCACTATAACAACCATTATAACCACTATAACAACCATTATCACCAATATAGCGACACTTATCTGCACTATAACAACCACTATCACTATTATAACAACCATTATAACCACTATACCAACCAGTATCACCACTATAACAACCATTATCACCACTATAACAACCATTATCACCACGATAACAACCAGTATCACCACTATACCGACCATTATCACCACTATAACAACCATTATAACCAATATAACGACCACTATCACCACTATAACGACCACTATCAGCACTATAACGACCATTATAACCACTATAACGACCATTATCACCACTATAACGACCATTATAACCACTATAACAACCATTATAACAACTATAACAACCATTACAACCAGTATAACAACCATTACAACCACTATAACAACGATTACAACCACCATGACGACCATCACAACCACCACGACAACCATTATAACCACTATGACAACCATTATCACCACTATAACAACCATTACAACCACTATGACAATCATTACAACCACCATGACAACCATTATAACCACTATGACAACCATTATCACCACTATAACAACCATCGTCACCACTATAACAACCATTATCACCACTATAACAACCATTATCACCACTATAACGACCATTATAACCACTATAACGACCATTATAACCACTATAACGACCATTATCACCACTATAGCGACCATTATCAGCACTATAACGACGATTATAACCACTATAACAACCATTATCACCAATATAACGACAATTGTCTGCACTATAACGACCACTATCAGCACTATAACGACCATTATCACTACTATAACGACCATTATCACCACTATAACAACCATTATCACCACTATAATAACCATTATAACCACTATAACAACCATTATCACCAATACAGCGACACTTATCTGCACTATAACAACCACTATCACTACTATAACAACCATTATAACCACTATACCAACCAGTATCACCACTATAACAACCATTATCACCACTATAACAACCATTATCACCACGATAACAACCAATATCACCACTATAACGACCATTATCACCACTATAACGACCACTATCAGCACTATAACGACCATTATAACCACTATAACGACCATTATCACCACTATAGCGACCATTATCAGCACTATAACGACGATTATAACCACTATAACAACCATTATCACCAATATAACGACACTTATCTGCTCTATAACAACCACTATCACTACTATAACAACCATTATAACCACTATACCAACCACTATCACCACTATAACAACCATTATCACCACGATAACAACCAGTATCACCACTATAACGACCATTATCACCACTATAACGACCATTATCACCACTATAACAACCATTGTCACCACAATAACAACCATTATCAGCACTATAACGACCATTATGACCACTATAACGACCATTATCACCACTATAACGACCATTATCACCACTATAACGACCATTATCAGCACTATAACGACCACTATCACCACTATAACGACCATTATCAGCACTATAACGACCATTATAACCACTATAACGACCATTATCACCACTATAACGACCATTATCACCACTATAACAACCATTGTCACCACAATAACAACCATTATCAGCACTATAACGACCATTATGACCACTATAACGACCATTATCACCACTATAACGACCACTATCAGCACTATAACGACCATTATAACCACTATAACGACCATTATCACCACTATAACGACCACTATCACCACTATAACGACCATTATCACCACTATAACGACCACTATCAGCACTATAACGACCATTATAACCACTATACCAACCAGTATCACCACTATAACAACCATTATCACCACTATAACAACCATTATCACCACGATAACAACCAGTATCACCACTATAACGACCATTATCACCACTATAACGACCACTATCAGCACTATAACGACCATTATAACCACTATAACGACCATTATCACCACTATAGCGACCATTATCAGCACTATAACGACGATTATAACCACTATAACAGCCATTATCACCAATATAACGACAATTATCTGCACTATAACGACCACTATCAGCACTATAACGATCATTATCACCACTATAACGACCATTATAACCACTATACCAACCAGTATCACCACTATAACAACCATTATCGCCACTATAACAACCATTATCACCACGATAACAACCAGTATCACCACTATAACGACCATTATCACCACTATAACGACCACTATCAGCACTATAACGACCATTATAACCACTATAACGACCATTATCACCACTATAGCGACCATTATCAGCACTATAACGACGATTATAACCACTATAACAGCCATTATCACCAATATAACGACAATTATCTGCACTATAACGACCACTATCAGCACTATAACGACCATTATAACCACTATAACAACCATTAGAACCAATATAACAACCATTATCACCACTATAACAACCACTATCACTACTATAACGACCATTGTCACCACTATAACAACCATTATCACCACGATAACAACCAGTATCACCACTATAACGACCATTATCACCACTATAACGACCATTATCACCACTATAACGACCATTATCAGCACTATAACGACCACTATCACCACTATAACGACCATTATCAGCACTATAACGACCATTATAACCACTATAACGACCATTATCACCACTATAACGACCATTATCACCACTATAACGACCATTATCAGCACTATAACGACCACTATCACCACTATAACGACCATTATCAGCACTATAACGACCATTATAACCACTATAACGACCATTATAACCACAGTAACAACCACTATAACCACTATAACAGCCATTATCAGCACTATAACGATCATTATCACCACTATAACGACCATTACCAGCACTATAGCGACCATTATAACCACTATAATGACCATTATCACCACTATAACAACCATTATCACCACTATAACGACCATTATAACCACTATAACGACCATTATAACCACTATAACGACCATTATCACCACTATAGCGACCATTATCAGTACTATAACGACGATTATAACCACTATAACAACCATTATGACCAATATAACGACACTTATCTGCTCTATAACAACCACTATCACTACTATAACAACCTATATAACCACTATACCAACCACTATCACCACTATAACAACCATTATCACCGCTATAACAACCATTATCACCACGATAACAACCATTATCACCACTATAACGACCATTATCACCACTATAACAACCATTGTCACCACAATAGCAACCATTATCAGCACAATAACGACCATTATGACCACTATAACGACCATTATCACCACTATAACGACCATTATCACCACTATAACGACCATTATCAGCACTATAACGACCACTATCACCACTATAACGACCATTATCAGCACTATAACGACCATTATAACCACTATAACGACCATTATCACCACTATAACGACCATTATCACCACTATAACGACCATTATCAGCACTATAACGACCACTATCACCACTATAACGACCATTATCAGCACTATAACGACCATTATAACCACTATAACGACCATTATAACCACAGTAACAACCACTATAACCACTATAACAGCCATTATCAGCACTATAACGATCATTATCACCACTATAACGACCATTACCAGCACTATAGCGACCATTATAACCACTATAATGACCATTATCACCACTATAACAACCATTATCACCACTATAACGACCATTATAACCACTATAACGACCATTATAACCACTATAACGACCATTATCACCACTATAGCGACCATTATCAGTACTATAACGACGATTATAACCACTATAACAACCATTATGACCAATATAACGACACTTATCTGCTCTATAACAACCACTATCACTACTATAACAACCTATATAACCACTATACCAACCACTATCACCACTATAACAACCATTGTCACCGCTATAACAACCATTATCACCACGATAACAACCATTATCACCACTATAACGACCATTATCACCACTATAACAACCATTGTCACCACAATAGCAACCATTATCAGCACAATAACGACCATTATGACCACTATAACGACCATTATCACCACTATAACGACCATTATCACCACTATAACGACCATTATCAGCACTATAACGACCACTATCACCACTATAACGACCATTATCAGCACTATAACGACCATTATAACCACTATAACGACCATTATCACCACTATAACGACCATTATCACCACTATAACGACCATTATCAGCACTATAACGACCACTATCACCACTATAACGACCATTATCAGCACTATAACGATCATTATAACCACTATAACGACCATTATAACCACAGTAACAACCATTATAACCACTATAACAGCCATTATCAGCACTATAACGATCATTATCACCACTATAACGACCATTACCAGCACTATAGCGACCATTATAACCACTATAATGACCATTATCACCACTATAACAACCATTATCACCACTATAACGACCATTATAACCACTATAACGACCATTATAACCACTATAACGACCATTATCACCACTATAGCGACCATTATCAGCACTATAACGACGATTATAACCACTATAACAATCATTATCACCAATATAACGACACTTATCTGCACTATAACAACCACTATTACTACTATAACAACCATTATAACCACTATACCAACCACTATCACCACTATAACAACCATTATCACCACTATAGCAACCAATATCACCACGATAACAACCAGTATCACCACTATAACGAGCATTATCACCACTATAACGACCATTATCAGCACTATAACGACCACTATCACCACTATAACGACCATTATAACTACTATAACGACCATTCTCACCACTATAACGACCATTATCACCACTATAACGACCATTATCAGCACCTTAACGACCATTATGAGCACTATAACGACCATTATCACCACTATAACGACAATTATCACCACAATAACAACCATTATAACCACTATAACAACCATTATAACCAATATAACGACCTAACCGTTATCAGCACCACAACGACCATTATCAGCACTATAACGACCATTATCACCACTATAAGGACCATTATCAGCACTATAACGATCATTATCAGCAATATAACGACCATTATAACCACTATAACGACCATTATAACCACTATAACAAATATTCTAACCACTATAACAACCATTACAACCAGTATAACAACCATTACAACCAGTATAACAACCATTACAACCACTATAACAACCATTACAACCACCATGACGACCATTACAACCACCATGACAACCATTATAACCACTATGACAACCATTATCACCACTATAACAACCATCGTCACCACTATAACAACCATTATAACCACTATAACAACCATTATAACCACTGTAACAACCATTATAACCACTATAACAGCCAATATCAGCACTATAACTATCATTATCACCACAATAACGACCATTATCACCACTATACCGACCATTATCACCACTATAATGACCATTATCACCACTATAACGACCATTATCACCACTATAGCGACCATTATCACCACTATAACGACCATTATCACCACTATAACGGCCATTATCAGCAATGTAACGACCATTATAACCATTATAACGACCATTATAACCACTATAACGACCATTATCACCGCTATAACGACCATTGTCACCACTATAACAACCATTGTAACTACTATAACAACCATTATAACCACTATAACAACTATTATATCCACTATAACAACCATTATAACAACTATGACAACCATTACAACCAGTATAACAACCATTACAACGACTATAACAACGATTACAATCACCATGACGACCATCACAACCACCATGACAACCATTATAACCACTATGACAACCATTATCACCACTATAACGACCATTATAATCACTATACCGACCATTATAACCACTATAACGACCATTATAACCCCTATAACAACCATTAAAACCAATATAACAATCATTATCACCATAATAACAACCACTATAACCACTATAACAACCACTATAACCACTATAACAACCATTGTAACCAATATAACGACCATTGCAACCATTATAACGACCTTTATCACCACTATAGCGACCATTATCAGCACAATAACGACCATTATAACCACTATAACAACCATTATCACCAATATAACGACAATTATCTGCTCTATAACGACCACTATCAGCACTATAACGACCATTATCACCACTATAACGACCATTATCACCACTATAACGACCATTATCACCAAAATATCGACCATTATCAGCACTATAGCGACAACTATCACCACTATAACGACCATTATCACCACTATAACAACCATTATAAACACTATAACAACCATTATAACCACAGTAACAACCATTATAACCACTATAACGACCATTATCACCACTATAACAACCATTGTCACCACAATAACAACCATTATCAGCACTATAACAACCATTATAACCACTATAACAACCATTATCACCAATATAGCGACACTTATCTGCACTATAACAACCACTATCACTATTATAACAACCATTATAACCACTATACCAACCAGTATCACCACTATAACAACCATTATCACCACTATAACAACCATTATCACCACGATAACAACCAGTATCACCACTATACCGACCATTATCACCACTATAACAACCATTATAACCAATATAACGACCACTATCACCACTATAACGACCATTATCAGCACTATAACGATCATTATCACCACTATAACGACCATTATCACCACTATAACAACCATTATCAAAACAATAACGACCATTATCACCACTACAGCGACCATTATGACCACTATAATGACCATTATCACCACTATACCGACCATTATAACCAATATAACGACCATTATCACCAATATAACGACAATTATCTGCACTATAACGACCATTATCACCACTATAACAACCATTATCAAAACAATAACGACCATTATCACCACTATAGCGACCATTATGACCACTATAATGACCATTATCACCACTATACCGACCATTATAACCAATATAACGACCATTATCACCAATATAACGACAATTATCTGCACTATAACGACCATTATCACCACTATAACAACCATTATCAAAACAATAACGACCATTATCACCACTATAGCGACCATTATGACCACTATAATGACCATTATCACCACTATACCGACCATTATAACCAATATAACGACCATTATCACCAATATAACGACAATTATCTGCACTATAACGACCATTATCAGCACTATAACGACCATTATACCCACTATAACGATCATTATCACCACTATAACGACCATTATCACTACTATAACGACCACTATCAGCACTATAACGACCATTATCACCACTATAACGACCATTATCACCACTATAACAACCATTATAAACACTATAACAACCATTATAACCACAGTAACAACCATTATAACCACTATAACGACCATTATCACCACTATAACGACCATTGTCACCACAATAACAACCATTATCAGCACTATAACGACCATTATGACCACTATAACGACGATTATAACCACTATAACAACCATTATCACCAATATAACGACAATTATCTGCACTATAACGACCACTATCAGCACTATAACGACCATTATCACCACTATAACGACCATTATCACCACTATAACGACCATTATCACCACTATAACAACCATTATAAACACTAGAACAACCATTATAACCACTGTAACAACCATTATGACCACTATTACAGCCATTATCACCACTATAACGACCATTATCACCACTATAACAACCATTATAACCACTATAACAACCATTATAAC
Organism: Megachile leachella; assembly: GCA_963576845.1. Classification (NCBI taxonomy): domain Eukaryota; kingdom Metazoa; phylum Arthropoda; class Insecta; order Hymenoptera; family Megachilidae; genus Megachile; species Megachile leachella. Next base: position 13,847,363 of record OY756260.1, on the reverse strand, counting down.
CACAGTAACAACCATTATAACCACTATACCAACCAGTATCACTACTATAACAACCATTATCACCACTATAACAACCATTATCACCACGATAACAACCAGTATCACCACTATACCGACCATTATCACCACTATAACAACCATTATAACCAATATAACGACCACTATCACCACTATAACGACCATTATCAGCACTATAACGATCATTATCACCACTATAACGACCATTATCACCACTATAACGGCCATTATCAGCACTATAACGACCATTATAACCACTATAACGATCATTATCACCACTATAACGACCATTATCACCACTATAACGACCACTATCAGCACTATAACGACCATTATCACCACTATAACGACCATTATCACCACTATAACAACCCTTATAAACACTATAACAACCATTATAACCACAGTAACAACCATTATAACCACTATAACGGCCATTATCACCACTATAACAACCATTGTCACCACAATAACAACCATTATCAGCACTATAACGACCATTATGACCACTATAACGACGATTATAACCACTATAACAACCATTATCACCAATATAACGACAATTATCTGCACTATAACGACCACTATCAGCACTATAACGACCATTATCACCACTATAACGACCATTATCACCACTATAACGACCATTATCACCACTATAACAACCATTATAAACACTATAACAACCATTATAACCACAGTAACAACCATTATAACCACTATAACGACCATTATCACCACTATAACGACCATTATCACCACTATAACAACCATTATAACCACAGTAACAACCACTATAACCACTATAACGACCATTATCACCACTATAACAACCATTGTCACCACAATAACAACCATTATCAGCACTATAACGACCATTATGACCACTATAACGACGATTATAACCACTATAACAACCATTATCACCAATGTAACGACAATTATCTGCACTATAACGACCACTATCAGCACTATAACGACCATTATCACCACTATAACGGCCATTATCACGACAATAACGACCATTATCACCACTATAGCGACCATTATGACCACTATAATGACCATTATCACCACTATACCGACCATTATAACCAATATAACGACCATTAAAACCAATATAACAATCATTATCACCACAATAACAACCACTATAACCACAATAACAACCACTATAACCACTATAACAACCACTATAACCACTATAACAACCATTATAACCAATATAACGACCATTGCAACCATTATAACGACCTTTATCACCACTATAGCGACCATTATCAGCACAATAACGACCATTATAACCACTATAACAACCATTATCACCAATATAACGACAATTTTCTGCTCTATAACCACCACTATCAGCACTATAACGACCACTATCACCACTATAACGACCATTATCAGCACCATAACGACCATTATCAGCACTATAACGAACATTATCACCACTGTGGCAACCATTATCACCACTATAGCCACCATTATCATCACTATGACAACCATTATCATTACTATAACAACCATTATAACCACTATACCAACCACTATCACCACTATAACAACCATTATCAACACTATAACAACCATTATCAGCACTATAACGACCATTATGACCACTATAACGACCATTATCAGCACTATAACGACCATTATCAGCAATATAACGACCATTATCACCACTATAACGACCATTATCACCACTATAACGACCATAATAACCACTATAACGACCATTATAACCACTATAACGACCATTATCACCACTAGAGCGACCATTATCAGCACTATAACGACGATTATAACCACTATAACAACCATTATCACCAATATAACGACACTTATCTGCTCTATAACAACCACTATCACTACTATAACAACCATTATAACCACTATACCAACCACTATCACCACTATAACAACCATTATAACAACTATAACAACCATTACAACCAGTATAACAACCATTACAACCACTATAACAACCATCGTCACCACTATACCAACCATTATAACCACTATAACAACCATTATAACCACTGTAACAACCATTATAACCACTATAACAGCCACTATCAGCACTATAACGATCATTATCACCAATATAACGACCATTATCACCACTATAACGGCCATTATCACGACAATAACGACCATTATCACCACTATAGCGACCATTATGACCACTATAATGACCATTATCACCACTATACCGACCATTATAACCAATATAACGACCATTATCACCAATATAACGACATTTATCTGCACTATAACGACCATTATCAGCACTATAACGACCATTATCACCACCATAACAACCACTATAACCACTATAACAACCACTATAACCACTATAACAACCATTACAACCACTATGACAATCATTACAACCACCATGACAACCATTATAACCACTATGACAACCATTATCACCACTATAACGACCATTATCAGCACTATAACGACCACTATCACCACTATAATGACCATTACAACCACTATAACAACCATTATCACCACTATAACGACCATAATAACCACTATAACGACCATTATAACCACTATAACGACCATTATCACCACTAGAGCGACCATTATCAGCACTATAACGACGATTATAACCACTATAACGACCATTATCACCACTATAACGACCATTATCACCACTAGAGCGACCATTATCAGCACTATAACGACGATTATAACCACTATAACAACCATTATCACCAATATAACGACACTTATCTGCTCTATAACAACCACTATCACTTCTATAACAACCATTATAACCACTATACCAACCACTATCACCACTATAACAACCATTATCACCACTATAACAACCATTATCACCACGATAACAACCAGTATCAGCACTATAACGACCATTATCACCACTATAACAACCATTGTCACCACAATAACAACCATTATCAGCACTATAACGACCATTATGACCACTATAACGACCATTATCACCACTATAACGACCATTATCACCACTATAACGACCATTATCAGCACTATAACGACCACTATCACCACTACAACGACCATTATCAGCACTATAACGACCATTATCACCACTATAACGGGCATTATCAGCAATATAACAACAATTATAACCACTATAACAACTATTATAACCACGATAACAACCATTATAACCACTATAACAACCATTATCACCAATATAGCGACACTTATCTGCACTATAACAACCACTATCACTACTATAACAACCATTATAACCACTATACCAACCAGTATCACCACTATAACAACCATTATCACCACTATAACAACCATTATCACCACGATAACAACCAGTATCACCACTATACCGACCATTATCACCACTATAACAACCATTATAAACACAATAACAACCATTACAACCACTGTAACAACCATTATAACCACTATAACAGCCATTATCAGCACTATAACGATCATTATCACCACTATAACGACCATTGTCACCACTATAACAAACATTATAACAATTATAACAACCATTACAACTAGTATAACAACCATTACAACCACTATAACAACCATTACAACCACCATGACGACCATTACAACCACAATGACAACCATTATAACCACTATGACAACCATTATCACCACTATGACAACCATTATCACCACTATAACAACCATCGTCACCACTATAACAACCATTATAACCACTATAACAACCATTATAACCACTGTAACAACCATTATAACCACTATAACAGCCACTATCAGCACTATAACGATCATTATCACCACTATAACGACCATTATCACCACTATAACGGCCATTATCACGACAATAACGACCATTATCACCACTATAGCGACCATTACGACCACTATAATGACAATTATCACCACTATACCGACCATTATAACCAATATAACGACCATTGTCACCAATATAACGACAATTATCTGCACTATAACGACCATTATCAGCACTATAACAACCATCGTCACCACTATAACAACCATTATAACCACTATAACAACCATTATAACCACTGTAACAACCATTATAACCACTACAACAGCCACTATCAGCACTATAACGATCATTATCACCACTATACCGACCATTATAACCAATATAACGACCATTGTCACCAATATAACGACAATTATCTGCACTATAACGACCATTATCACCACTATAACGACCATAATAACCACTATAACGACCATTATAACCACTATAACGACCATTATCACCACTAGAGCGACCATTATCAGCACTATAACGACGATTATAACCACTATAACAACCATTATCACCAATATAACGACACTTATCTGCTCTATAACAACCACTATCACTACTATAACAACCATTATAACCACTATACCAACCACTATCACCACTATAACAACCATTATCACCATGATAACAACCAGTATCACCACTATAACGACCATTATCACCACTATAACGACCATTATCACCACTATAACAACCATTGTCACCACAATAACAACCATTATCAGCACTATAACGACCATTATGACCACTATAACGACCATTATCACCACTATAACGACCATTATCACCACTATAACGACCATTATCAGCGCTATAACGACAACTATCACCACTATAACGACCACTATCACCACTATAACGACCATTATCAGCACTATAACGACCATTATAACCACTATAACGACCATTATCACCACTATAACGACCATTATAACCACTATAACGACCATTATCACCACTATAGCGACCATTATCACCACTATAACGACCATTATCACCACTATAACGGCCATTATCAGCAATATAACAACAATTATAACCACTATAACAACTATTATAACCACGATAACAACCAGTATCACCACTATAACGACCATTATCACCACTATAACGACCATTATCACCACTATAACAACCATTGTCACCACAATAACAACCATTATCAGCACTATAACGACCAGTATGACCACTATAACGACCATTATCACCACTATAACGACCATTATCACCACTATAACGACCATTATCAGCACTATGACGACCACTATCACCACTATAACGACCATTATCACCACTATAACGACCACTATCAGCACTATAACGACCATTATAACCACTATAACGACCATTATCACCACTATAGCGACCATTATAACCACTATAATGACTATTATCACCAATATAACAACCATTATAACCACTATAACAACCATTATGACCACTATAACAACCATTATCACCAATATAACGACACTTATTTGCACTATAACAACCACTATCACTACTATAATAACCATTATAACCACTATACCAACCACTATCACCACTATAACAACCAATATCACCACGATAACAACCAGTATCACCACTATAACGAGCATTATCACCACTATAACGACCATTATCAGCACTATAACAACCATTGTCACCACAATAACAACCATTATCAGCACTATAACGACCATTATGACCACTATAACGACAATTATCACCAATATAACGACCATTATCACCGCTATAACGACCATTATCAGCACTATAATGACCACTATCACCATTATAACGACCATTATCTGCACCATAACGACCATTATCAGCACTATAACGACCATTATCACCACTATAACAACCACTATAACCACTATAACAACCGCTATAACCACTATAACAACCATTATAACCACTATAACAACCATTATCACCACTATAACAACCATTACAACCACTATGACAATCATTACAAACACCATGACAACCATTATAACCACTATGACAACCATTATCACCACTATAACAACCATCGTCACCACTATTACAACCATTATCACCACTATAACAACCATTATCACCACTATAACGACCATTATAACCACTATAACGACCATTATAACCACTATAACGACCATCATCACCACTATAGCGACCATTATCAGCACTATAACGACGATTATAACCACGATAACAACCAGTATCACCACTATAACGACCATTATCACCACTATAACGACCACTATCAGCACTATAACGACCATTATAACCACTATAACGACCATTATCACCACTATAGCGACCATTATCAGCACTATAACGACGATTATAACCACTATAACAACCATTATCACCAATATAACGACACTTATCTGCTCTATAACAACCACTATCACTACTATAACAACCATTGTAACCACTATACCAACCACTATCACCACTATAACAACCATTATCACCACGATAACAACCAGTATCACCACTATAACGACCATTATCACCACTATAACGACCATTATCACCACTATAACAACCATTGTCACCACAATAACAACCATTATCAGCACTATAACGACCATTATGACCACTATAACGACCATTATCACCACTATAACGGCCATTATCAGCAATATAACGACAATTATAACCACTATAACAACTATTATAACCACGATAACAACCAGTATCACCACTATAACGACCATTATCACCACTATAACGACCACTATCAGCACTATAACGACCATTATAACCACTATAACGACCATTATCACCACTATAGCGACCATTATCAGCACTATAACGACGATTATAACCACTATAACAGCCATTATCACCAATATAACGACAATTATCTGCACTATAACGACCACTATCAGCACTATAACGATCATTATCACCACTATAACGACCATTATCACCACTATAGCGACCATTATAACCACTATAATGACTATTATCACCAATATAACAACCATTATAACCACTATAACAACCATTATGACCACTATAACAACCATTATCACCAATATAACGACACTTATTTGCACTATAACAACCACTATCACTACTATAACAACCTTTATAACCACTATACCAACCACTATCACCACTATAACAACCATTATCACCACGATAACAACCAGTATCACCACTATAACGACCATTATCACCACTCTAACGACCATTATCACCAATATAACAACCATTGTCACCACAATAACAACCATTATCAGCACTATAACGACCATTATGACCACTATAACGACCATTATCACCACTATAACGACCATTATCACCACTATAACGACCATTATCAGCGCTATAACGACCACTATCACCACTATAACGACCACTATCAGCACTATAACGACCATTATAACCACTATAACGACCATTATCACCACTATAACGACCATTATAACCACTATAACAACCATTATAACAACTATAACAACCATTACAACCAGTATAACAACCATTACAACCACTATAACAACGATTACAACCACCATGACGACCATCACAACCACCACGACAACCATTATAACCACTATGACAACCATTATCACCACTATAACAACCATTACAACCACTATGACAATCATTACAACCACCATGACAACCATTATAACCACTATGACAACCATTATCACCACTATAACAACCATCGTCACCACTATAACAACCATTATCACCACTATAACAACCATTATCACCACTATAACGACCATTATAACCACTATAACGACCATTATAACCACTATAACGACCATTATCACCACTATAGCGACCATTATCAGCACTATAACGACGATTATAACCACTATAACAACCATTATCACCAATATAACGACAATTATCTGCACTATAACGACCACTATCAGCACTATAACGACCATTATCACTACTATAACGACCATTATCACCACTATAACAACCATTATCACCACTATAATAACCATTATAACCACTATAACAACCATTATCACCAATACAGCGACACTTATCTGCACTATAACAACCACTATCACTACTATAACAACCATTATAACCACTATACCAACCAGTATCACCACTATAACAACCATTATCACCACTATAACAACCATTATCACCACGATAACAACCATTGTCACCACAATAACAACCATTGTCAGCACTATAACGACCAGTATGACCACTATAACGACCATTATCACCACTATAACGACCATTATCACCACTATAACGACCATTATCAGCACTATGACGACCACTATCACCACTATAACGACCATTATCACCACTATAACGACCACTATCAGCACTATAACGACCATTATAACCACTATAACAACCATTATCACCAATATAACGACACTTATCTACTCTATAACAACCACTATCACTACTATAACAACCATTATAACCACTATACCAACCACTATCACCACTATAATAACCATTATCACCACGATAACAACCAGTATCACCACTATAACGACCATTATCACCACTATAACGACCATTATCACCACTATAACAACCATTGTCACCACAATAACAACCATTATCAGCACTATAACGACCATTATGACCACTATAACGACCATTATCACCACTATAACGACCACTATCAGCACTATAACGACCATTATAACCACTATAACGACCATTATCACCACTATAACGACCACTATCACCACTATAACGACCATTATCACCACTATAACGACCACTATCAGCACTATAACGACCATTATAACCACTATACCAACCAGTATCACCACTATAACAACCATTATCACCACTATAACAACCATTATCACCACGATAACAACCAGTATCACCACTATAACGACCATTATCACCACTATAACGACCACTATCAGCACTATAAAGACCATTATAACCACTATAACGACCATTATCACCACTATAGCGACCATTATCAGTACTATAACGACGATTATAACCACTATAACAACCATTATGACCAATATAACGACACTTATCTGCTCTTTAACAACCACTATCACTACTATAACAACCTATATAACCACTATACCAACCACTATCACCACTATAACAACCATTATCACCACTATAACAACCATTATCACCACGATAACAACCATTATCACCACTATAACGACCATTATCACCACTATAACAACCATTGTCACCACAATAGTAACCATTATCAGCACAATAACGACCATTATGACCACTATAACGACCATTATCACCACTATAACGACCATTATCACCACTATAACGACCATTATAACCACTATAACGACCATTATCACCACTATAGCGACCATTATCAGCACTATAACGACGATTATAACCACTATAACAGCCATTATCACCAATATAACGACAATTATCTGCACTATAACGACCACTATCAGCACTATAACGATCATTATCACCACTATAACGACCATTATCACCACTATAGCGACCATTATAACCACTATAATGACTATTATCACCAATATAACAACCATTATAACCACTATAACAACCATTATGACCACTATAACAACCATTATCACCAATATAACGACACTTATTTGCACTATAACAACCACTATCACTACTATAATAACCATTATAACCACTATACCAACCACTATCACCACTATAACAACCATTATCACCACTATAACAACCAATATCACCACGATAACAACCAGTATCACCACTATAACGAGCATTATCACCACTATAACGACCATTATCAGCACTATAACAACCATTGTCACCACAATAACAACCATTATCAGCACTATAACGACCATTATGACCACTATAACGACAATTATCACCAATATAACGACCATTATCACCGCTATAACGACCATTATCAGCACTATAATGACCACTATCACCATTATAACGACCATTATCTGCACCATAACGACCATTATCAGCACTATAACGACCATTATCACCACTATAACAACCACTATAACCACTATAACAACCGCTATAACCACTATAACAACCATTATAACCACTATAACAACCATTATCACCACTATAACAACCATTACAACCACTATGACAATCATTACAAACACCATGACAACCATTATAACCACTATGACAACCATTATCACCACTATAACAACCATCGTCACCACTATTGCAACCATTATCACCACTATAACAACCATTATCACCACTATAACGACCATTATAACCACTATAACGACCATTATAACCACTATAACGACCATCATCACCACTATAGCGACCATTATCAGCACTATAACGACGATTATAACCACGATAACAACCAGTATCACCACTATAACGACCATTATCACCACTATAACGACCACTATCAGCACTATAACGACCATTATAACCACTATAACGACCATTATCACCACTATAGCGACCATTATCAGCACTATAACGACGATTATAACCACTATAACAACCATTATCACCAATATAACGACACTTATCTGCTCTATAACAACCACTATCACTACTATAACAACCATTGTAACCACTATACCAACCACTATCACCACTATAACAACCATTATCACCACGATAACAACCAGTATCACCACTATAACGACCATTATCACCACTATAACGACCATTATCACCACTATAACAACCATTGTCACCACAATAACAACCATTATCAGCACTATAACGACCATTATGACCACTATAACGACCATTATCACCACTATAACGACCATTATCACCACTATAACGACCATTATCAGCACTATAACGACCACTATCACCATTATAACGACCATTATCTGCACTATAACGACCATTATCAGCACTATAACGACCATTATAACCACTATAACGACCATTATCACCACTATAACGGCCATTATCAGCAATATAACGACAATTATAACCACTATAACAACTATTATAACCACGATAACAACCAGTATCACCACTATAACGACCATTATCACCACTATAACGACCACTATCAGCACTATAACGACCATTATAACCACTATAACGACCATTATCACCACTATAGCGACCATTATCAGCACTATAACGACGATTATAACCACTATAACAAACATTATCACCAATATAACGACACTTATCTGCTCTATAACAACCACTATCACTACTATAACAACCTTTATAACCACTATACCAACCACTATCACCACTATAACAACCATTATCACCACGATAACAACCAGTATCACCACTATAACGACCATTATCACCACTCTAACGACCATTATCACCAATATAACAACCATTGTCACCACAATAACAACCATTATCAGCACTATAACGACCATTATGACCACTATAACGACCATTATCACCACTATAACGACCATTATCACCACTATAACGACCATTATCAGTGCTATAACGACCACTATCACCACTATAACGACCACTATCAGCACTATAACGACCATTATAACCACTATAACGACCATTATCACCACTATAACGACCATTATAACCACTATAACAACCATTATAACAACTATAACAACCATTACAACCAGTATAACAACCATTACAACCACTATAACAACGATTACAACCACCATGACGACCATCACAACCACCACGACAACCATTATAACCACTATGACAACCATTATCACCACTATAACAACCATTACAACCACTATGACAATCATTACAACCACCATGACAACCATTATAACCACTATGACAACCATTATCACCACTATAACAACCATCGTCACCACTATAACAACCATTATCACCACTATAACAACCATTATCACCACTATAACGACCATTATAACCACTATAACGACCATTATAACCACTATAACGACCATTATCACCACTATAGCGACCATTATCAGCACTATAACGACGATTATAACCACTATAACAACCATTATCACCAATATAACGACAATTATCTGCACTATAACGACCACTATCAGCACTATAACGACCATTATCACTACTATAACGACCATTATCACCACTATAACAACCATTATCACCACTATAATAACCATTATAACCACTATAACAACCATTATCACCAATACAGCGACACTTATCTGCACTATAACAACCACTATCACTACTATAACAACCATTATAACCACTATACCAACCAGTATCACCACTATAACAACCATTATCACCACTATAACAACCATTATCACCACGATAACAACCATTGTCACCACAATAACAACCATTGTCAGCACTATAACGACCAGTATGACCACTATAACGACCATTATCACCACTATAACGACCATTATCACCACTATAACGACCATTATCAGCACTATGACGACCACTATCACCACTATAACGACCATTATCACCACTATAACGACCACTATCAGCACTATAACGACCATTATAACCACTATAACAACCATTATCACCAATATAACGACACTTATCTACTCTATAACAACCACTATCACTACTATAACAACCATTATAACCACTATACCAACCACTATCACCACTATAATAACCATTATCACCACGATAACAACCAGTATCACCACTATAACGACCATTATCACCACTATAACGACCATTATCACCACTATAACAACCATTGTCACCACAATAACAACCATTATCAGCACTATAACGACCATTATGACCACTATAACGACCATTATCACCACTATAACGACCACTATCAGCACTATAACGACCATTATAACCACTATAACGACCATTATCACCACTATAACGACCACTATCACCACTATAACGACCATTATCACCACTATAACGACCACTATCAGCACTATAACGACCATTATAACCACTATACCAACCAGTATCACCACTATAACAACCATTATCACCACTATAACAACCATTATCACCACGATAACAACCAGTATCACCACTATAACGACCATTATCACCACTATAACGACCACTATCAGCACTATAACGACCATTATAACCACTATAACGACCATTATCACCACTATAGCGACCATTATCAGCACTATAACGACGATTATAACCACTATAACAACCATTATCACCAATATAACGACACTTATCTGCTCTATAACAACCACTATCACTACTATAACAACCATTATAACCACTATACCAACCACTATCACCACTATAACAACCATTATCACCACGATAACAACCAGTATCACCACTATAACGACCATTATGACCACTATAACGACCATTATCACCACTATAACGACCATTATCACCACTATAACGACCATTATCAGCACTATAACGACCACTATCACCACTATAACGACCATTATCAGCACTATAGCGACCATTATAACCACTATAACGACCATTATCACCACTATAACGACCATTATAACCACTATAACGACCATTATCACCACTATAGCGACCATTATCACCACTATAACGACCATTATCACCACTATAACGGCCATTATCAGCAATATAACAACAATTATAACCACTATAACAACTATTATAACCACGATAACAACCAGTATCACCACTATAACGACCAATATAACCACTATAACGACCATTATCACCACTATAGCGACCATTATCAGCACTATAACGACGATTATAACCACTATAACAGCCATTATCACCAATATAACGACAATTATCTGCACTATAACGACCACTATCAGCACTATAACGATCATTATCACCACTATAACGACCATTATAACCACTATACCAACCAGTATCACCACTATAACAACCATTATCACCACTATAACAACCATTATCACCACGATAACAACCAGTATCACCACTATAACGACCATTATCACCACTATAACGACCACTATCAGCACTATAACGACCATTATAACCACTATAACGACCATTATCACCACTATAGCGACCATTATCAGCACTATAACGACGATTATAACCACTATAACAGCCATTATCACCAATATAACGACAATTATCTGCACTATAACGACCACTATCAGCACTATAACGACCATTATAACCACTATAACAACCATTAGAACCAATATAACAACCATTATCACCACTATAACAACCACTATCACTACTATAACGACCATTGTCACCACTATAACAACCATTATCACCACGATAACAACCAGTATCACCACTATAACGACCATTATCACCACTATAACGACCATTATCACCACTATAACGACCATTATCAGCACTATAACGACCACTATCACCACTATAACGACCATTATCAGCACTATAACGACCATTATAACCACTATAACGACCATTATCACCACTATAACGACCATTATCACCACTATAACGACCATTATCAGCACTATAACGACGACTATCACCACTATAACGACCATTATCAGCACTATAACGACCATTATAACCACTATAACGACCATTATAACCACAGTAACAACCACTATAACCACTATAACAGCCATTATCAGCACTATAACGATCATTATCACCACTATAACGACCATTACCAGCACTATAGCGACCATTATAACCACTATAATGACCATTATCACCACTATAACAACCATTATCACCACTATAACGACCATTATAACCACTATAACGACCATTATAACCACTATAACGACCATTATCACCACTATAGCGACCATTATCAGTACTATAACGACGATTATAACCACTATAACAACCATTATGACCAATATAACGACACTTATCTGCTCTTTAACAACCACTATCACTACTATAACAACCTATATAACCACTATACCAACCACTATCACCACTATAACAACCATTATCACCACTATAACAACCATTATCACCACGATAACAACCATTATCACCACTATAACGACCATTATCACCACTATAACAACCATTGTCACCACAATAGCAACCATTATCAGCACAATAACGACCATTATGACCACTATAACGACCATTATCACCACTATAACGACCATTATCACCACTATAACGACCATTATCAGCACTATAACGACCACTATCACCACTATAACGACCATTATCAGCACTATAACGACCATTATAACCACTATAACGACCATTATCACCACTATAACGACCATTATCACCACTATAACGACCATTATCAGCACTATAACGACCACTATCACCACTATAACGACCATTATCAGCACTATAACGATCATTATAACCACTATAACGACCATTATAACCACAGTAACAACCATTATAACCACTATAACAGCCATTATCAGCACTATAACGATCATTATCACCACTATAACGACCATTACCAGCACTATAGCGACCATTATAACCACTATAATGACCATTATCACCACTATAACAACCATTATCACCACTATAACGACCATTATAACCACTATAACGACCATTATAACCACTATAACGACCATTATCACCACTATAGCGACCATTATCAGCACTATAACGACGATTATAACCACTATAACAATCATTATCACCAATATAACGACACTTATCTGCACTATAACAACCACTATCACTACTATAACAACCATTGTAACCACTATACCAACCACTATCACCACTATAACAACCATTATCACCACGATAACAACCATTATCAGCACTATAACGACCATTATGACCACTATAACGACCATTATCACCACTATAACGACCATTATCACCGCTATAACGACCATTATCAGCACTATAATGACCACTATCACCATTATAACGACCATTATCTGCACCATAACGACCATTATCAGCACTATAACGACCATTATCACCACTATAACAACCACTATAACCACTATAACAACCGCTATAACCACTATAACAACCATTATAACCACTATAACAACCATTATCACCACTATAACAACCATTACAACCACTATGACAATCATTACAAACACCATGACAACCATTATAACCACTATGACAACCATTATCACCACTATAACAACCATCGTCACCACTATTGCAACCATTATCACCACTATAACAACCATTATCACCACTATAACGACCATTATAACCACTATAACGACCATTATAACCACTATAACGACCATCATCACCACTATAGCGACCATTATCAGCACTATAACGACGATTATAACCACGATAACAACCAGTATCACCACTATAACGACCATTATCACCACTATAACGACCATTATCAGCACCTTAACGACCATTATGAGCACTATAACGACCATTATCACCACTATAACGACAATTATCACCACAATAACAACCATTATAACCACTATAACAACCATTATAACCAATATAACGACCGTTATCAGCACCACAACGACCATTATCAGCACTATAACGACCATTATCACCACTATAAGGACCATTATCAGCACTATAACGATCATTATCAGCAATATAACGACCATTATAACCACTATAACGACCATTATAACCACTATAACAAATATTCTAACCACTATAACAACCATTACAACCAGTATAACAACCATTACAACCAGTATAACAACCATTACAACCACTATAACAACCATTACAACCACCATGACGACCATTACAACCACCATGACAACCATTATAACCACTATGACAACCATTATCACCACTATAACAACCATCGTCACCACTATAACAACCATTATAACCACTATAACAACCATTATAACCACTGTAACAACCATTATAACCACTATAACAGCCAATATCAGCACTATAACGATCATTATCGCCACAATAACGACCATTATCACCACTATAGCGACCATTATCACCACTATAATGACCATTATCACCACTATAACGACCATTATCACCACTATAGCGACCATTATCACCACTATAACGACCATTATCACCACTATAACGGCCATTATCAGCAATGTAACGACCATTATAACCATTATAACGACCATTATAACCACTATAACGACCATTATCACCGCTATAACGACCATTGTCACCACTATAACAACCATTGTAACTACTATAACAACCATTATAACCACTATAACAACTATTATATCCACTATAACAACCATTATAACAACTATGACAACCATTACAACCAGTATAACAACCATTACAACGACTATAACAACGATTACAATCACCATGACGACCATCACAACCACCATGACAACCATTATAACCACTATGACAACCATTATCACCACTATAACGACCATTATAATCACTATACCGACCATTATAACCACTATAACGACCATTATAACCCCTATAACAACCATTAAAACCAATATAACAATCATTATCACCATAATAACAACCACTATAACCACTATAACAACCACTATAACCACTATAACAACCATTGTAACCAATATAACGACCATTGCAACCATTATAACGACCTTTATCACCACTATAGCGACCATTATCAGCACAATAACGACCATTATAACCACTATAACAACCATTATCACCAATATAACGACAATTATCTGCTCTATAACGACCACTATCAGCACTATAACGACCATTATCACCACTATAACGACCATTATCACCACTATAACGACCATTATCACCAAAATATCGACCATTATCAGCACTATAGCGACAACTATCACCACTATAACGACCATTATCACCACTATAACAACCATTATAAACACTATAACAACCATTATAACCACAGTAACAACCATTATAACCACTATAACGACCATTATCACCACTATAACAACCATTGTCACCACAATAACAACCATTATCAGCACTATAACGACCATTATCACCACTATAACAACCATTATAACCACTATAACAACCATTATAACCACAGTAACAACCATTATAACCACTATAACAGCCATTATCAGCACTATAACGATCATTATCACCACTATAACGACCATTACCAGCACTATAGCGACCATTATAACCACTATAACGACCATTATCACCACTATAACAACCATTATCACCACGATAACAACCAGTATCACCACTATAACGACCATTATCACCACTATAACGACCACTATCAGCACTATAACGACCATTATAACCACTATAACGACCATTATCACCACTATAGCGACCATTATCAGCACTATAACGACGATTATAACCACTATAACAACCATTATCACCAATATAACGACACTTATCTGCTCTATAACAACCACTATCACTACTATAACAACCATTATAACCACTATACCAACCACTATCACCACTATAACAACCATTATCACCACGATAACAACCAGTATCACCACTATAACGACCATTATCACCACTATAACGACCATTATCACCACTATAACAACCATTGTCACCACAATAACAACCATTATCAGCACTATAACGACCATTATGACCACTATAACGACCATTATCACCACTATAACGACCATTATCACCACTATAACGACCATTATCAGCACTATAACGACCACTATCACCACTATAACGACCATTATCAGCACTATAACGACCATTATAACCACTATAACGACCATTATCACCACTATAACGACCATTATCACCACTATAACGGCCATTATCAGCAACATAACAACAATTATAACCACTATAACAACTATTATAACCACGATAACAACCAGTATCACCACTATAACGACCATTATCACCACTATAACGACCATTATCACCACTATAACAACCATTGTCACCACAATAACAACCATTGTCAGCACTATAACGACCAGTATGACCACTATAACGACCATTATCACCACTATAACGACCATTATCACCACTATAACGACCATTATCAGCACTATGACGACCACTATCACCACTATAACGACCATTATCACCACTATAACGACCACTATCAGCACTATAACGACCATTATAACCACTATAACAACCATTATCACCAATATAACGACACTTATCTACTCTATAACAACCACTATCACTACTATAACAACCATTATAACCACTATACCAACCACTATCACCACTATAATAACCATTATCACCACGATAACAACCAGTATCACCACTATAACGACCATTATCACCACTATAACGACCATTATCACCACTATAACAACCATTGTCACCACAATAACAACCATTATCAGCACTATAACGACCATTATGACCACTATAACGACCATTATCACCACTATAACGACCACTATCAGCACTATAACGACCATTATAACCACTATAACGACCATTATCACCACTATAACGACCACTATCACCACTATAACGACCACTATCAGCACTATAACGACCATTATAACCACTATACCAACCAGTATCACCACTATAACAACCATTATCACCACTATAACAACCATTATCACCACGATAACAACCAGTATCACCACTATAACGACCATTATCACCACTATAACGACCACTATCAGCACTATAACGACCATTATAACCACTATAACGACCATTATCACCACTATAGCGACCATTATCAGCACTATAACGACGATTATAACCACTATAACAACCATTATCACCAATATAACGACACTTATCTGCTCTATAACAACCACTATCACCACTATAACAACCATTATAACCACTATACCAACCACTATCACCACTATAACAACCATTATCACCACCATAACAACCAGTATCACCACTATAACGACCATTATGACCACTATAACGACCATTATCACCACTATAACGACCATTATCACCACTATAACGACCATTATCAGCACTATAACGACCACTATCACCACTATAACGACCATTATCAGCACTATAGCGACCATTATAACCACTATAACGACCATTATCACCACTATAACGACCATTATAACCACTATAACGACCATTATCACCACTATAGCGACCATTATCACCACTATAACGACCATTATCACCACTATAACGGCCATTATCAGCAATATAACAACAATTATAACCACTATAACAACTATTATAACCACGATAACAACCAGTATCACCACTATAACGACCATTATAACCACTATAACGACCATTATCACCACTATAGCGACCATTATCAGCACTATAACGACGATTATAACCACTATAACAGCCATTATCACCAATATAACGACAATTATCTGCACTATAACGACCACTATCAGCACTATAACGATCATTATCACCACTATAACGACCATTATAACCACTATACCAACCAGTATCACCACTATAACAACCATTATCACCACTATAACAACCATTATCACCACGATAACAACCAGTATCACCACTATAACGACCATTATCACCACTATAACGACCACTATCAGCACTATAACGACCATTATAACCACTATAACGACCATTATCACCACTATAGCGACCATTATCAGCACTATAACGGCGATTATAACCACTATAACAGCCATTATCACCAATATAACGACAATTATCTGCACTATAACGACCACTATCAGCACTATAACGACCATTATAACCACTATAACAACCATTAGAACCAATATAACAACCATTATCACCACTATAACAACCACTATCACTACTATAACGACCATTGTCACCACTATAACAACCATTATCACCACGATAACAACCAGTATCACCACTATAACGACCATTATCACCACTATAACGACCATTATCACCACTATAACGACCATTATCAGCACTATAACGACCACTATCACCACTATAACGACCATTATCAGCACTATAACGACCATTATAACCACTATAACGACCATTATCACCACTATAACGACCATTATCAGCACTATAACGACCACTATCACCACTATAACGACCATTATCAGCACTATAACGACCATTATAACCACTATAACGACCATTATCACCACTATAACGACCATTATCACCACTATAACGACCATTATCAGCACTATAACGACCACTATCACCACTATAACGACCATTATCAGCACTATAACGATCATTATAACCACTATAACGACCATTATAACCACAGTAACAACCATTATAACCACTATAACAGCCATTATCAGCACTATAACGATCATTATCACCACTATAACGACCATTACCAGCACTATAGCGACCATTATAACCACTATAATGACCATTATCACCACAATAACAACCATTATCACCACTATAACGACCATTATAACCACTATAACGACCATTATAACCACTATAACGACCATTATCACCACTATAGCGACCATTATCAGCACTATAACGACGATTATAACCACTATAACAATCATTATCACCAATATAACGACACTTATCTGCACTATAACAACCACTATCACTACTATAACAACCATTATAACCACTATACCAACCACTATCACCACTATAACAACCATTATCACCACTATAGCAACCAATATCACCACGATAACAACCAGTATCACCACTATAACGAGCATTATCACCACTATAACGACCATTATCAGCACTATAACGACCACTATCACCACGATAACGACCATTATCACCACTATAACGGCCATTATCAGCAACATAACAACAATTATAACCACTATAACAACTATTATAACCACGATAACAACCAGTATCACCACTATAACGACCATTATCACCACTATAACGACCATTATCACCACTATAACAACCATTGTCACCACAATAACAACCATTGTCAGCACTATAACGACCAGTATGACCACTATAACGACCATTATCACCACTATAACGACCATTATCACCACTATAACGACCATTATCAGCACTATGACGGCCACTATCACCACTATAACGACCATTATCACCACTATAACGACCACTATCAGCACTATAACGACCATTATAACCACTATAACAACCATTATCACCAATATAACGACACTTATCTACTCTATAACAACCACTATCACTACTATAACAACCATTATAACCACTATACCAACCACTATCACCACTATAATAACCATTATCACCACGATAACAACCAGTATCACCACTATAACGACCATTATCACCACTATAACGACCATTATCACCACTATAACAACCATTGTCACCACAATAACAACCATTATCAGCACTATAACGACCATTATGACCACTATAACGACCATTATCACCACTATAACGACCACTATCAGCACTATAACGACCATTATAACCACTATAACGACCATTATCACCACTATAACGACCACTATCACCACTATAACGACCATTATCACCACTATAACGACCACTATCAGCACTATAACGACCATTATAACCACTATACCAACCAGTATCACCACTATAACAACCATTATCACCACTATAACAACCATTATCACCACGATAACAACCAGTATCACCACTATAACGACCATTATCACCACTATAACGACCACTATCAGCACTATAACGACCATT
This sequence comes from Megachile leachella, assembly GCA_963576845.1. Classification (NCBI taxonomy): domain Eukaryota; kingdom Metazoa; phylum Arthropoda; class Insecta; order Hymenoptera; family Megachilidae; genus Megachile; species Megachile leachella. Next base: position 13,825,297 of record OY756260.1, on the reverse strand, counting down.
ATAACCACTATAACGACCATTATCACCACTATAGCGACCATTATCAGCACTATAACGACGATTATAACCACTATAACAACCATTATCACCAATATAACGACACTTATCTGCTCTATAACAACCACTATCACTACTATAACAACCATTATAACCACTATACCAACCACTATCACCACTATAACAACCATTATCACCACGATAACAACCAGTATCACAACTATAACGACCATTATGACCACTATAACGACCATTATCACCACTATAACGACCATTATCACCACTATAACGACCATTATCAGCACTATAACGACCACTATCACCACTATAACGACCATTATCAGCACTATAGCGACCATTATAACCACTATAACGACCATTATCACCACTATAACGACCATTATAACCACTATAACGACCATTATCACCACTATAGCGACCATTATCACCACTATAACGACCATTATCACCACTATAACGGCCATTATCAGCAATATAACAACAATTATAACCACTATAACAACTATTATAACCACGATAACAACCAGTATCACCACTATAACGACCATTATAACCACTATAACGACCATTATCACCACTATAGCGACCATTATCAGCACTATAACGACGATTATAACCACTATAACAGCCATTATCACCAATATAACGACAATTATCTGCACTATAACGACCACTATCAGCACTATAACGATCATCTTCACCACTATAACGACCATTATAACCACTATACCAACCAGTATCACCACTATAACAACCATTATCACCACTATAACAACCATTATCACCACGATAACAACCATTATCACCACTATAACGACCATTATCACCACTATAACAACCATTGTCACCACAATAGCAACCATTATCAGCACAATAACGACCATTATGACCACTATAACGACCATTATCACCACTATAACGACCATTATCACCACTATAACGACCATTATCAGCACTATAACGACCACTATCACCACTATAACGACCATTATCAGCACTATAACGATCATTATAACCACTATAACGACCATTATAACCACAGTAACAACCATTATAACCACTATAACAGCCATTATCAGCACTATAACGATCATTATCACCACTATAACGACCATTACCAGCACTATAGCGACCATTATAACCACTATAATGACCATTATCACCACTATAACAACCATTATCACCACTATAACGACCATTATAACCACTATAACGACCATTATAACCACTATAACGACCATTATCACCACTATAGCGACCATTATCAGCACTATAACGACGATTATAACCACTATAACAATCATTATCACCAATATAACGACACTTATCTGCACTATAACAACCACTATCACTACTATAACAACCATTATAACCACTATACCAACCACTATCACCACTATAACAACCATTATCACCACTATAGCAACCAATATCACCACGATAACAACCAGTATCACCACTATAACGAGCATTATCACCACTATAACGACCATTATCAGCACTATAACGACCACTATCACCACTATAACGACCATTATAACTACTATAACGACCATTCTCACCACTATAACGACCATTATCACCACTATAACGACCATTATCAGCACCTTAACGACCATTATGAGCACTATAACGACCATTATCACCACTATAACGACAATTATCACCACAATAACAACCATTATAACCACTATAACAACCATTATAACCAATATAACGACCGTTATCAGCACCACAACGACCATTATCAGCACTATAACGACCATTATCACCACTATAAGGACCATTATCAGCACTATAACGATCATTATCAGCAATATAACGACCATTATAACCACTATAACGACCATTATAACCACTATAACAAATATTCTAACCACTATAACAACCATTACAACCAGTATAACAACCATTACAACCAGTATAACAACCATTACAACCACTATAACAACCATTACAACCACCATGACGACCATTACAACCACCATGACAACCATTATAACCACTATGACAACCATTATCACCACTATAACAACCATCGTCACCACTATAACAACCATTATAACCACTATAACAACCATTATAACCACTGTAACAACCATTATAACCACTATAACAGCCAATATCAGCACTATAACGATCATTATCGCCACAATAACGACCATTATCACCACTATAGCGACCATTATCACCACTATAATGACCATTATCACCACTATAACGACCATTATCACCACTATAGCGACCATTATCACCACTATAACGACCATTATCACCACTATAACGGCCATTATCAGCAATGTAACGACCATTATAACCATTATAACGACCATTATAACCACTATAACGACCATTATCACCGCTATAACGACCATTGTCACCACTATAACAACCATTGTAACTACTATAACAACCATTATAACCACTATAACAACTATTATATCCACTATAACAACCATTATAACAACTATGACAACCATTACAACCAGTATAACAACCATTACAACGACTATAACAACGATTACAATCACCATGACGACCATCACAACCACCATGACAACCATTATAACCACTATGACAACCATTATCACCACTATAACGACCATTATAATCACTATACCGACCATTATAACCACTATAACGACCATTATAACCCCTATAACAACCATTAAAACCAATATAACAATCATTATCACCATAATAACAACCACTATAACCACTATAACAACCACTATAACCACTATAACAACCATTGTAACCAATATAACGACCATTGCAACCATTATAACGACCTTTATCACCACTATAGCGACCATTATCAGCACAATAACGACCATTATAACCACTATAACAACCATTATCACCAATATAACGACAATTATCTGCTCTATAACGACCACTATCAGCACTATAACGACCATTATCACCACTATAACGACCATTATCACCACTATAACGACCATTATCACCAAAATATCGACCATTATCAGCACTATAGCGACAACTATCACCACTATAACGACCATTATCACCACTATAACAACCATTATAAACACTATAACAACCATTATAACCACAGTAACAACCATTATAACCACTATAACGACCATTATCACCACTATAACAACCATTGTCACCACAATAACAACCATTATCAGCACTATAACGACCATTATCACCACTATAACAACCATTATAACCACTATAACAACCATTATAACCACAGTAACAACCATTATAACCACTATAACAGCCATTATCAGCACTATAACGATCATTATCACCACTATAACGACCATTACCAGCACTATAGCGACCATTATAACCACTATAACGACCATTATCACCACTATAACAACCATTATCACCACGATAACAACCAGTATCACCACTATAACGACCATTATCACCACTATAACGACCACTATCAGCACTATAACGACCATTATAACCACTATAACGACCATTATCACCACTATAGCGACCATTATCAGCACTATAACGACGATTATAACCACTATAACAACCATTATCACCAATATAACGACACTTATCTGCTCTATAACAACCACTATCACTACTATAACAACCATTATAACCACTATACCAACCACTATCACCACTATAACAACCATTATCACCACGATAACAACCAGTATCACCACTATAACGACCATTATCACCACTATAACGACCATTATCACCACTATAACAACCATTGTCACCACAATAACAACCATTATCAGCACTATAACGACCATTATGACCACTATAACGACCATTATCACCACTATAACGACCATTATCACCACTATAACGACCATTATCAGCACTATAACGACCACTATCACCACTATAACGACCATTATCAGCACTATAACGACCATTATAACCACTATAACGACCATTATCACCACTATAACGACCATTATCACCACTATAACGGCCATTATCAGCAACATAACAACAATTATAACCACTATAACAACTATTATAACCACGATAACAACCAGTATCACCACTATAACGACCATTATCACCACTATAACGACCATTATCACCACTATAACAACCATTGTCACCACAATAACAACCATTGTCAGCACTATAACGACCAGTATGACCACTATAACGACCATTATCACCACTATAACGACCATTATCACCACTATAACGACCATTATCAGCACTATGACGACCACTATCACCACTATAACGACCATTATCACCACTATAACGACCACTATCAGCACTATAACGACCATTATAACCACTATAACAACCATTATCACCAATATAACGACACTTATCTACTCTATAACAACCACTATCACTACTATAACAACCATTATAACCACTATACCAACCACTATCACCACTATAATAACCATTATCACCACGATAACAACCAGTATCACCACTATAACGACCATTATCACCACTATAACGACCATTATCACCACTATAACAACCATTGTCACCACAATAACAACCATTATCAGCACTATAACGACCATTATGACCACTATAACGACCATTATCACCACTATAACGACCACTATCAGCACTATAACGACCATTATAACCACTATAACGACCATTATCACCACTATAACGACCACTATCACCACTATAACGACCATTATCACCACTATAACGACCACTATCAGCACTATAACGACCATTATAACCACTATACCAACCAGTATCACCACTATAACAACCATTATCACCACTATAACAACCATTATCACCACGATAACAACCAGTATCACCACTATAACGACCATTATCACCACTATAACGACCACTATCAGCACTATAACGACCATTATAACCACTATAACGACCATTATCACCACTATAGCGACCATTATCAGCACTATAACGACGATTATAACCACTATAACAACCATTATCACCAATATAACGACACTTATCTGCTCTATAACAACCACTATCACTACTATAACAACCATTATAACCACTATACCAACCACTATCACCACTATAACAACCATTATCACCACCATAACAACCAGTATCACCACTATAACGACCATTATGACCACTATAACGACCATTATCACCACTATAACGACCATTATCACCACTATAACGACCATTATCAGCACTATAACGACCACTATCACCACTATAACGACCATTATCAGCACTATAGCGACCATTATAACCACTATAACGACCATTATCACCACTATAACGACCATTATAACCACTATAACGACCATTATCACCACTATAGCGACCATTATCACCACTATAACGACCATTATCACCACTATAACGGCCATTATCAGCAATATAACAACAATTATAACCACTATAACAACTATTATAACCACGATAACAACCAGTATCACCACTATAACGACCATTATAACCACTATAACGACCATTATCACCACTATAGCGACCATTATCAGCACTATAACGACGATTATAACCACTATAACAGCCATTATCACCAATATAACGACAATTATCTGCACTATAACGACCACTATCAGCACTATAACGATCATTATCACCACTATAACGACCATTATAACCACTATACCAACCAGTATCACCACTATAACAACCATTATCACCACTATAACAACCATTATCACCACGATAACAACCAGTATCACCACTATAACGACCATTATCACCACTATAACGACCACTATCAGCACTATAACGACCATTATAACCACTATAACGACCATTATCACCACTATAGCGACCATTATCAGCACTATAACGGCGATTATAACCACTATAACAGCCATTATCACCAATATAACGACAATTATCTGCACTATAACGACCACTATCAGCACTATAACGACCATTATAACCACTATAACAACCATTAGAACCAATATAACAACCATTATCACCACTATAACAACCACTATCACTACTATAACGACCATTGTCACCACTATAACAACCATTATCACCACGATAACAACCAGTATCACCACTATAACGACCATTATCACCACTATAACGACCAATATCACCACTATAACGACCATTATCAGCACTATAACGACCACTATCACCACTATAACGACCATTATCAGCACTATAACGACCATTATAACCACTATAACGACCATTATCACCACTATAACGACCATTATCAGCACTATAACGACCACTATCACCACTATAACGACCATTATCAGCACTATAACGACCATTATAACCACTATAACGACCATTATCACCACTATAACGACCATTATCACCACTATAACGACCATTATCAGCACTATAACGACCACTATCACCACTATAACGACCATTATCAGCACTATAACGATCATTATAACCACTATAACGACCATTATAACCACAGTAACAACCATTATAACCACTATAACAGCCATTATCAGCACTATAACGATCATTATCACCACTATAACGACCATTACCAGCACTATAGCGACCATTATAACCACTATAATGACCATTATCACCACAATAACAACCATTATCACCACTATAACGACCATTATAACCACTATAACGACCATTATAACCACTATAACGACCATTATCACCACTATAGCGACCATTATCAGCACTATAACGACGATTATAACCACTATAACAATCATTATCACCAATATAACGACACTTATCTGCACTATAACAACCACTATCACTACTATAACAACCATTATAACCACTATACCAACCACTATCACCACTATAACAACCATTATCACCACTATAGCAACCAATATCACCACGATAACAACCAGTATCACCACTATAACGAGCATTATCACCACTATAACGGCCATTATCAGCAACATAACAACAATTATAACCACTATAACAACTATTATAACCACGATAACAACCAGTATCACCACTATAACGACCATTATCACCACTATAACGACCATTATCACCACTATAACGACCATTATCACCACTATAACAACCATTGTCACCACAATAACAACCATTGTCAGCACTATAACGACCAGTATGACCACTATAACGACCATTATCACCACTATAACGACCATTATCACCACTATAACGACCATTATCAGCACTATGACGGCCACTATCACCACTATAACGACCATTATCACCACTATAACGACCACTATCAGCACTATAACGACCATTATCACCACTATAACGACCACTATCAGCACTATAACGATCATCTTCACCACTATAACGACCATTATAACCACTATACCAACCAGTATCACCACTATAACAACCATTATCACCACTATAACAACCATTATCACCACGATAACACCCAGTATCACCACTATAACGACCATTATCACCACTATAACGACCACTATCAGCACTATAACGACCATTATAACCACTATAACGACCATTATCACCACTATAGCGACCATTATCAGCACTATAACGACGATTATAACCACTATAACAGCCATTATCACCAATATAACGACAATTATCTGCACTATAACGACCACTATCAGCACTATAACGACCATTATAACCACTATAACAACCATTAGAACCAATATAACAACCATTATCACCACTATAACAACCACTATCACTACTATAACGACCATTGTCACCACTATAACAACCATTATCACCACGATAACAACCAGTATCACCACTATAACGACCATTATCACCACTATAACGACCATTATCACCACTATAACGACCATTATCAGCACTATAACGACCACTATCACCACTATAACGACCATTATCAGCACTATAACGACCATTATAACCACTATAACGACCATTATCACCACTATAACGACCATTATCAGCACTATAACGACCACTATCACCACTATAACGACCATTATCAGCACTATAACGACCATTATAACCACTATAACGACCATTATCACCACTATAACGACCATTATCGGCACTATAACGACCACTATCACCACTATAACGACCATTATCAGCACTATAACGATCATTATAACCACTATAACGACCATTATAACCACAGTAACAACCATTATAACCACTATAACAGCCATTACCAGCACTATAACGATCATTATCACCACTATAACGACCATTACCAGCACTATAGCGACCATTATAACCACTATAATGACCATTATCACCACTATAACAACCATTATCACCACTATAACGACCATTATAACCACTATAACGACCATTATAACCACTATAACGACCATTATCACCACTATAGCGACCATTATCAGCACTATAACGACGATTATAACCACTATAACAATCATTATCACCAATATAACGACACTTATCTGCACTATAACAACCACTATCATTACTATAACAACCATTATAACCACTATACCAACCACTATCACCACTATAACAACCATTATCACCACTATAGCAACCAATATCACCACGATAACAACCAGTATCACCACTATAACGAGCATTATCACCACTATAACGACCATTATCAGCACTATAACGACCACTATCACCACTATAACGACCATTATAACTACTATAACGACCATTCTCACCACTATAACGACCATTATCACCACTATAACGACCATTATCAGCACCTTAACGACCATTATGAGCACTATAACGACCATTATCACCACTATAACGACAATTATCACCACAATAACAACCATTATAACCACTATAACAACCATTATAACCAATATAACGACCGTTATCAGCACCACAACGACCATTATCAGCACTATAACGACCATTATCACCACTATAAGGACCATTATCAGCACTATAACGATCATTATCAGCAATATAACGACCATTATAACCACTATAACGACCATTATAACCACTATAACAAATATTCTAACCACTATAACAACCATTACAACCAGTATAACAACCATTACAACCAGTATAACAACCATTACAACCACTATAACAACCATTACAACCACCATGACGACCATTACAACCACCATGACAACCATTATAACCACTATGACAACCATTATCACCACTATAACAACCATCGTCACCACTATAACAACCATTATAACCACTATAACAACCATTATAACCACTGTAACAACCATTATAACCACTACAACAGCCAATATCAGCACTATAACGATCATTATCACCACAATAACGACCATTATCACCACTATAGCGACCATTATCACCACTATAATGACCATTATCACCACTATAACGACCATTATCACCACTATAGCGACCATTATCACCACTATAACGACCATTATCACCACTATAACGGCCATTATCAGCAATGTAACGACCATTATAACCATTATAACGACCATTATAACCACTATAACGACCATTATCACCGCTATAACGACCATTGTCACCACTATAACAACCATTGTAACTACTATAACAACCATTATAACCACTATAACAACTATTATATCCACTATAACAACCATTATAACAACTATGACAACCATTACAACCAGTATAACAACCATTACAACGACTATAACAACGATTACAATCACCATGACGACCATCACAACCACCATGACAACCATTATAACCACTATGACAACCATTATCACCACTATAACGACCATTATAATCACTATACCGACCATTATAACCACTATAACGACCATTATAACCCCTATAACAACCATTAAAACCAATATAACAATCATTATCACCATAATAACAACCACTATAACCACTATAACAACCACTATAACCACTATAACAACCATTGTAACCAATATAACGACCATTGCAACCATTATAACGACCTTTATCACCACTATAGCGACCATTATCAGCACAATAACGACCATTATAACCACTATAACAACCATTATCACCAATATAACGACAATTATCTGCTCTATAACGACCACTATCAGCACTATAACGACCATTATCACCACTATAACGACCATTATCACCACTATAACGACCATTATCACCAAAATATCGACCATTATCAGCACTATAGCGACAACTATCACCACTATAACGACCATTATCACCACTATAACAACCATTATAAACACTATAACAACCATTATAACCACAGTAACAACCATTATAACCACTATAACGACCATTATCACCACTATAACAACCATTGTCACCACAATAACAACCATTATCAGCACTATAACGACCATTATCACCACTATAACAACCATTATAACCACTATAACAACCATTATAACCACAGTAACAACCATTATAACCACTATAACAGCCATTATCAGCACTATAACGATCATTATCACCACTATAACGACCATTACCAGCACTATAGCGACCATTATAACCACTATGATGACCATTATCACCACTATAACAACCATTATCACCACTATAACGACCATTATAATCACTATACCGACCATTATAACCACTATAACGACCATTATAACCACTATAACAACCATTAAAACCAATATAACAATCATTATCACCATAATAACAACCACTATAACCACTATAACAACCACTATAACCACTATAACAACCATTGTAACCAATATAACGACCATTGCAACCATTATAACGACCTTTATCACCACTATAGCGACCATTATCAGCACAATAACGACTATTATAACCACTATAACAACCATTATCACCAATATAACGACAATTATCTGCTCTATAACGACCACTATCAGCACTATAACGACCATTATCACCACTATAACGACCATTATCAGCACCATAACGACCATTATCAGCACTATAACGACCATTATCACCACGATAACAACCAGTATCACCACTATAACGACCATTATCACCACTATAACGACCATTATCACCACTATAACAACCATTGTCACCACAATAACAACCATTATCAGCACTATAACGACCATTATGACCACTATAACGACCATTATCACCACTATAACGACCATTATCACCACTATAACGACCATTATCAGCGCTATAACGACCACTATCACCACTATAACGACCATTATCAGCACTATAACGACCATTATAACCACTATAACGATCATTATCACCACTATAACGACCATTATCACCACTATAACGACCACTATCAGCACTATAACGACCATTATCACCACTATAACGACCATTATCACCACTATAACAACCATTATAAACACTATAACAACCATTATAACCACAGTAACAACCATTATAACCACTATACCAACCACTATCACCACTATAACAACCATTATCACCACTATAACAACGATTATCACCACGATAACAACCAGTATCACCACTATAACGACCATTATCACCACTATAACGACCATTATCACCACTATAACAACCATTGTCACCACAATAACAACCATTATCAGCACTATAACGACCATTATGACCACTATAACGACCATTATCACCACTATAACGACCATTATCACCAAAATATCGACCATTATCAGCACTATAGCGACAACTATCACCACTATAACGACCATTATCAGCACTATAACGACCATTATAACCACTATAACGACCATTATCACCACTATAATGACCATTATCACCACTATAACGACCATTATCAGCACCATAACGACCATTATCAGCACTATAACGACCATTATCACCACGATAGCAACCAGTATCACCACTATAACGACCATTATAACCACTATAACAACCATTATAACCACTATAACAACCATTATCACCACTATAACAACCATTTCAACCACTATGACAATCATTACAACCAGCATGGCAACCATTATAACCACTATGACAACCATTATCACCACTATAACGACCATTATCACCACTATAACGACCATTATCAGCGCTATAACGACCACTATCACCACTATAACGACCATTATCACCACTATAACGACCATTATAACCACTATAACGATCATTATCACCACTATAACGACCATTATCACCACTATAACGACCACTATCAGCACTATAACGACCATTATCACCACTATAACGACCATTATCACCACTATAACAACCATTATAAACACTATAACAACCATTATAACCACAGTAACAACCATTATAACCACTATAACGACCATTATCACCACTATAACAACCATTGTCACCACAATAACAACCATTATCAGCACTATAACGACCATTATCACCACTATAACAACCATTATAACCACTATAACAACCATTATAACCACAGTAACAACCATTATAACCACTATAACAGCCATTATCAGCACTATAACGATCATTATCACCACTATAACAACCATTATGACCACTATAACAACCATTATAACCACAGTAACAACCATTATAACCACTATAACAGCCATTATCAGCACTATAACGATCATTATGACCACTATAACGACCATTACCAGCACTATAGCGACCATTATAACCACTATGATGACCATTATCACCACTATAACAACCATTATCACCACTATAACGACCACTATCAGCACTATAACGACCATTATCACCACTATAACAACCATTATCACCACTATAACAACCATTATAACCACTATAACAACCATTATAACCACAGTAACAACCATTATAACCACTATAACAGCCATTATCAGCACTATAACGATCATTATCACCACTATAACAACCATTATGACCACTATAACAACCATTATAACCACAGTAACAACCATTATAACCACTATAACAGCCATTACCAGCACTATAACGATCATTATCACCACTATAACGACCATTACCAGCACTATAGCGACCATTATAACCACTATAATGACCATTATCACCACTATAACAACCATTATCACCACTATAACGACCATTATAACCACTATAACGACCATTATAACCACTATAACGACCATTATCACCACTATAGCGACCATTATCAGCACTATAACGACGATTATAACCACTATAACAATCATTATCACCAATATAACGACACTTATCTGCACTATAACAACCACTATCATTACTATAACAACCATTATAACCACTATACCAACCACTATCACCACTATAACAACCATTATCACCACTATAGCAACCAATATCACCACGATAACAACCAGTATCACCACTATAACGAGCATTATCACCACTATAACGACCATTATCAGCACTATAACGACCACTATCACCACTATAACGACCATTATAACTACTATAACGACCATTCTCACCACTATAACGACCATTATCACCACTATAACGACCATTATCAGCACCTTAACGACCATTATGAGCACTATAACGACCATTATCACCACTATAACGACAATTATCACCACAATAACAACCATTATAACCACTATAACAACCATTATAACCAATATAACGACCGTTATCAGCACCACAACGACCATTATCAGCACTATAACGACCATTATCACCACTATAAGGACCATTATCAGCACTATAACGATCATTATCAGCAATATAACGACCATTATAACCACTATAACGACCATTATAACCACTATAACAAATATTCTAACCACTATAACAACCATTACAACCAGTATAACAACCATTACAACCAGTATAACAACCATTACAACCACTATAACAACCATTACAACCACCATGACGACCATTACAACCACCATGACAACCATTATAACCACTATGACAACCATTATCACCACTATAACAACCATCGTCACCACTATAACAACCATTATAACCACTATAACAACCATTATAACCACTGTAACAACCATTATAACCACTATAACAGCCAATATCAGCACTATAACGATCATTATCACCACAATAACGACCATTATCACCACTATAGCGACCATTATCACCACTATAATGACCATTATCACCACTATAACGACCATTATCACCACTATAGCGACCATTATCACCACTATAACGACCATTATCACCACTATAACGGCCATTATCAGCAATGTAACGACCATTATAACCATTATAACGACCATTATAACCACTATAACGACCATTATCACCGCTATAACGACCATTGTCACCACTATAACAACCATTGTAACTACTATAACAACCATTATAACCACTATAACAACTATTATATCCACTATAACAACCATTATAACAACTATGACAACCATTACAACCAGTATAACAACCATTACAACGACTATAACAACGATTACAATCACCATGACGACCATCACAACCACCATGACAACCATTATAACCACTATGACAACCATTATCACCACTATAACGACCATTATAATCACTATACCGACCATTATAACCACTATAACGACCATTATAACCCCTATAACAACCATTAAAACCAATATAACAATCATTATCACCATAATAACAACCACTATAACCACTATAACAACCACTATAACCACTATAACAACCATTGTAACCAATATAACGACCATTGCAACCATTATAACGACCTTTATCACCACTATAGCGACCATTATCAGCACAATAACGACCATTATAACCACTATAACAACCATTATCACCAATATAACGACAATTATCTGCTCTATAACGACCACTATCAGCACTATAACGACCATTATCACCACTATAACGACCATTATCACCACTATAACGACCATTATCACCAAAATATCGACCATTATCAGCACTATAGCGACAACTATCACCACTATAACGACCATTATCACCACTATAACAACCATTATAAACACTATAACAACCATTATAACCACAGTAACAACCATTATAACCACTATAACGACCATTATCACCACTATAACAACCATTGTCACCACAATAACAACCATTATCAGCACTATAACGACCATTATCACCACTATAACAACCATTATAACCACTATAACAACCATTATAACCACAGTAACAACCATTATAACCACTATAACAGCCATTATCAGCACTATAACGATCATTATCACCACTATAACGACCATTACCAGCACTATAGCGACCATTATAACCACTATGATGACCATTATCACCACTATAACAACCATTATCACCACTATAACGACCATTATAATCACTATACCGACCATTATAACCACTATAACGACCATTATAACCACTATAACAACCATTAAAACCAATATAACAATCATTATCACCATAATAACAACCACTATAACCACTATAACAACCACTATAACCACTATAACAACCATTGTAACCAATATAACGACCATTGCAACCATTATAACGACCTTTATCACCACTATAGCGACCATTATCAGCACAATAACGACCATTATAACCACTATAACAACCATTATCACCAATATAACGACAATTATCTGCTCTATAACGACCACTATCAGCACTATAACGACCATTATCACCACTATAACGACCATTATCAGCACCATAACGACCATTATCAGCACTATAACGACCATTATCACCACGATAACAACCAGTATCACCACTATAACGACCATTATCACCACTATAACGACCATTATCACCACTATAACAACCATTGTCACCACAATAACAACCATTATCAGCACTATAACGACCATTATGACCACTATAACGACCATTATCACCACTATAACGACCATTATCACCACTATAACGACCATTATCAGCGCTATAACGACCACTATCACCACTATAACGACCATTATCAGCACTATAACGACCATTATAACCACTATAACGATCATTATCACCACTATAACGACCATTATCACCACTATAACGACCACTATCAGCACTATAACGACCATTATCACCACTATAACGACCATTATCACCACTATAACAACCATTATAAACACTATAACAACCATTATAACCACAGTAACAACCATTATAACCACTATACCAACCACTATCACCACTATAACAACCATTATCACCACTATAACAACGATTATCACCACGATAACAACCAGTATCACCACTATAACGACCATTATCACCACTATAACGACCATTATCACCACTATAACAACCATTGTCACCACAATAACAACCATTATCAGCACTATAACGACCATTATGACCACTATAACGACCATTATCACCACTATAACGACCATTATCACCAAAATATCGACCATTATCAGCACTATAGCGACAACTATCACCACTATAACGACCATTATCAGCACTATAACGACCATTATAACCACTATAACGACCATTATCACCACTATAATGACCATTATCACCACTATAACGACCATTATCAGCACCATAACGACCATTATCAGCACTATAACGACCATTATCACCACGATAGCAACCAGTATCACCACTATAACGACCATTATAACCACTATAACAACCATTATAACCACTATAACAACCATTATCACCACTATAACAACCATTTCAACCACTATGACAATCATTACAACCAGCATGGCAACCATTATAACCACTATGACAACCATTATCACCACTATAACGACCATTATCACCACTATAACGACCATTATCAGCGCTATAACGACCACTATCACCACTATAACGACCATTATCACCACTATAACGACCATTATAACCACTATAACGATCATTATCACCACTATAACGACCATTATCACCACTATAACGACCACTATCAGCACTATAACGACCATTATCACCACTATAACGACCATTATCACCACTATAACAACCATTATAAACACTATAACAACCATTATAACCACAGTAACAACCATTATAACCACTATAACGACCATTATCACCACTATAACAACCATTGTCACCACAATAACAACCATTATCAGCACTATAACGACCATTATCACCACTATAACAACCATTATAACCACTATAACAACCATTATAACCACAGTAACAACCATTATAACCACTATAACAGCCATTATCAGCACTATAACGATCATTATCACCACTATAACAACCATTATGACCACAATAACAACCATTATAACCACAGTAACAACCATTATAACCACTATAACAGCCATTATCAGCACTATAACGATCATTATGACCACTATAACGACCATTACCAGCACTATAGCGACCATTATAACCACTATGATGACCATTATCACCACTATAACAACCATTATCACCACTATAACGACCACTATCAGCACTATAACGACCATTATCACCACTATAACAACCATTATCACCACTATAACAACCATTATAACCACTACAACAACCATTATCACCAATATAGCGACACTTATCTGCACTATAACAACCACTATCACTATTATAACAACCATTATAACCACTATACCAACCAGTATCACCACTATAACAACCATTATCACCACTATAACAACCATTATCACCACGATAACAACCAGTATCACCACTATACCGACCATTATCACCACTATAACAACCATTATAACCAATATAACGACCACTATCACCACTATAACGACCATTATCAGCACTATAACGATCATTATCACCACTATAACGACCATTATCACCACTATAACGGCCATTATCACGACAATAACGACCATTATCACCACTATAGCGACCATTATGACCACTATAATGACCATTATCACCACTATACCGACCATTATAACCAATATAACGACCATTATCACCAATATAACGACAATTATCTGCTCTATAACGACCATTATCACCACTATAACAACCATTATCAAAACAATAACGACCATTATCACCACTACAGCGACCATTATGACCACTATAATGACCATTATCACCACTATACCGACCATTATAACCAATATAACGACCATTATCACCAATATAACGACAATTATCTGCACTATAACGACCATTATCACCACTATAACAACCATTATCAAAACAATAACGATCATTATCACCACTATAGCGACCATTATGACCACTATAATGACCATTATCACCACTATACCGACCATTATAACCAATATAACGACCATTATCACCAATATAACGACAATTATCTGCACTATAACGACCATTATCACCACTATAACAACCATTATCAAAACAATAACGACCATTATCACCACTATAGCGACCATTATGACCACTATAATGACCATTATCACCACTATACCGACCATTATAACCAATATAACGACCATTATCACCAATATAACGACAATTATCTGCACTATAACGACCATTATCAGCACTATAACGACCATTATAACCACTATAACGATCATTATCACCACTATAACGACCATTATCACTACTATAACGACCACTATCAGCACTATAACGACCATTATCACCACTATAACGACCATTATCACCACTATAACAACCATTATAAACACTATAACAACCATTATAACCACAGTAACAACCATTATAACCACTATAACGACCATTATCACCACTATAACGACCATTGTCACCACAATAACAACCATTATCAGCACTATAACGACCATTATGACCACTATAACGACGATTATAACCACTATAACAACCATTATCACCAATATAACGACAATTATCTGCACTATAACGACCACTATCAGCACTATAACGACCATTATCACCACTATAACGACCATTATCACCACTATAACGACCATTATCACCACTATAACAACCATTATAAACACTAGAACAACCATTATAACCACTGTAACAACCATTATGACCACTATAACAGCCATTATCACCACTATAACGACCATTATCACCACTATAACAACCATTATAACCAGTATAACAACCATTATAACCACAGTAACAACCTTTATAACCACTATAACAGCCATTATAAGCACTATAACGATCATTATCACCACTATAACGACCACTACCAGCACTATAGCGACCATTATAACCACTATGATGACCATTATCACCACTATAACAACCATTATCACCACTATAACGACCACTATCAGCACTATAACGACCATTATCACCACTATAACAACCATTATCACCACTATAACAACCATTATAACCACTATAACAACCATTATCACCAATATAGCGACACTTATCTGCACTATAACAACCACTATCACTACTATAACAACCATTATAACCACTATACCAACCAGTATCACCACTATAACAACCATTATCACCACTATAACAACCATTATCACCACGATAACAACCAGTATCACCACTATACCGACCATTATCACCACTATAACAACCATTATAACCAATATAACGACCACTATCACCACTATAACGACCATTATCAGCACTATAACGATCATTATCACCACTATAACGACCATTATCACCACTATAACGGCCATTATCAGCACTATAACGACCATTATAACCACTATAACGATCATTATCACCACTATAACGACCATTATCACCACTATAACGACCACTATCAGCACTATAACGACCATTATCACCACTATAACGACCATTATCACCACTATAACAACCCTTATAAACACTATAACAACCATTATAACCACAGTAACAACCATTATAACCACTATAACGACCATTATCACCACTATAACAACCCTTGTCACCACAATAACAACCATTATCAGCACTATAACGACCATTATGACCACTATAACGACGATTATAACCACTATAACAACCATTATCACCAATATAACGACAATTATCTGCACTATAACGACCACTATCAGCACTATAACGACCATTATCACCACTATAACGACCATTATCACCACTATAACGACCATTATCACCACTATAACAACCATTATAAACACTATAACAACCATTATAACCACAGTAACAACCATTATAACCACTATAACGACCATTATCACCACTATAACAACCATTGTCACCACAATAACAACCATTATCAGCACTATAACGACCATTATGACCACTATAATGACCATTATCACCACTATACCGACCATTATAACCAATATAACGACCATTATCACCAATATAACGACAATTATCTGCACTATAACGACCATTATCACCACTATAACAACCATTATCAAAGCAATAACGACCATTATCACCACTATAGCGACCATTATGACCACTATAATGACCATTATCACCACTATACCGACCATTATAACCAATATAACGACCATTATCACCAATATAACGACAATTATCTGCACTATAACGACCACTATCAGCACTATAACGACCATTATAACCACTATAACGATCATTATCACCACTATAACGACCTTTATCACCACTATAACGACCACTATCAGCACTATAACGACCATTATCACCACTATAACGACCATTATCACCACTATAACAACCATTATAACCACAGTAACAACCACTATAACCACTATAACGACCATTATCACCACTATAACAACCATTGTCACCACAATAACAACCATTATCAGCACTATAACGACCATTATGACCACTATAACGACGATTATAACCACTATAACAACCATTATCACCAATGTAACGACAATTATCTGCACTATAACGACCACTATCAGCACTATAACGACCATTATCACCACTATAACGACCATTATCAGCACTATAACGATCATTATCACCACTATAACGACCATTATCACCACTATAACGGCCATTATCACGACAATAACGACCATTATCACCACTATAGCGACCATTATGACCACTATAATGACCATTATCACCACTATACCGACCATTATAACCAATATAACGACCATTAAAACCAATATAACAATCATTATCACCACAATAACAACCACTATAACCACAATAACAACCACTATAACCACTATAACAACCACTATAACCACTATAACAACCATTATAACCAATATAACGACCATTGCAACCATTATAACGACCTTTATCACCACTATAGCGACCATTATCAGCACAATAACGACCATTATAACCACTATAACAACCATTATCACCAATATAACGACAATTTTCTGCTCTATAACCACCACTATCAGCACTATAACGACCACTATCACCACTATAACGACCATTATCAGCACCATAACGACCATTATCAGCACTATAACGAACATTATCACCACTGTGGCAACCATTATCACCACTATAGCCACCATTATCATCACTATGACAACCATTATCATTACTATAACAACCATTATAACCACTATACCAACCACTATCACCACTATAACAACCATTATCAACACTATAACAACCATTATCAGCACTATAACGACCATTATGACCACTATAACGACCATTATCAGCACTATAACGACCATTATCAGCAATATAACGACCATTATCACCACTATAACGACCATTGTCACCACTATAACAACCATTGTAACCACTATAACAAACATTATAACAACTATAACAACCATTACAACCAGTATAACAACCATTACAACCACTATAACAACCATTACAACCACCATGACGACCATTACAACCACAATGACAACCATTATAACCACTATGACAACCATTATCACCACTATGACAACCATTATCACCACTATAACTACCATCGTCACCACTATAACAACCATTATAACCACTATAACAACCATTATAACCACTGTAACAACCATTATAACCACTATAACAGCCACTATCAGCACTATAACGATCATTATCACCACTATAACGACCATTATCACCACTATAACGGCCATTATCACGACAATAACGACCATTATCACCACTATAGCGACCATTATGACCACTATAATGACCATTATCACCACTATACCGACCATTATAACCAATATAACGACCATTATCACCAATATAACGACAATTATCTGCACTATAACGACCATTATCAGCACTATAACGACCATTATCACCACTATAACAACCACTATAACCACTATAACAACCACTATAACCACTATAACAACCATTACAACCACTATGACAATCATTACAACCACCATGACAACCATTATAACCACTATGACAACCATTATCACCACTATAACGACCATTATCAGCACTATAACGACCACTATCACCACTATAATGACCATTATCACCACTATAACAACCATTCTCACCACTATAACGACCATAATAACCACTATAACGACCATTATAACCACTATAACGACCATTATCACCACTAGAGCGACCATTATCAGCACTATAACGACGATTATAACCACTATAACGGCCATTATAACCACTATAACAACCATTAAAACCAATATAACAACCATTATCACCACTATAACAACCACTATCACTACTATAACAACTATTATAACCACTATACCAACCACTATCACCACTATAACAACCATTATCACCACTATAACAACCAGTATCACCACGATAACAACCAGTATCACAACTATAACGACCACTATCAGCACTACAACGACCATTATGACCACTATAACGACCATTATCACCACTATAACGACCATTATCACCACTAGAGCGACCATTATCAGCACTATAACGACGATTATAACCACTATAACAACCATTATCACCAATATAACGACACTTATCTGCTCAATAACAACCACTATCACTACTATAACAACCTTTATAACCACTATACCAACCACTATCACCACTATAACAACCATTATCACCACGATAACAAC
Source organism: Megachile leachella (assembly GCA_963576845.1). Taxonomy (NCBI): domain Eukaryota; kingdom Metazoa; phylum Arthropoda; class Insecta; order Hymenoptera; family Megachilidae; genus Megachile; species Megachile leachella. The sequence continues at coordinate 13,802,852 of OY756260.1, read as the reverse complement.
CAGTATCACCACTATAACGACCATTATCACCACTATAACGACCCCTATCAGCACTATAACGACCATTATAACCACTATAACGACCATTTTCACCACTATAGCGACCATTATCAGCACTATAACGACGATTATAACCACTATAACAAACATTATCACCAATATAACGACACTTATCTGCTCTATAACAATCACTATGACTACTATAACAACCATTATAACCACTATACCAACCACTATCACCACTATAATAACCATTATCACCACGATAACAACCAGTATCACCACTATAACGTCCATTATCACCACTATAACGACCATTATCACCACTATAACAACCATTGTCACCAAAATAACAACCATTATCAGCACTATAACGACCATTATCACCACTATAACGACCACTATCACCACTATAACGACCATTATCACCACTATAACGACCACTATCAGCACTATAACGACCATTATAACCACTATACCAACCAGTATCACCACTATAACAACCATTATCACCACTACAACAACCATTATCACCACGATAACAACCAGTATCACCACTATAACGACCATTATCACCACTATAACGACCACTATCAGCACTATAGCGACCATTATAACCACTATAACGACCATTATCACCACTATAGCGACCATTATCAGCACTATAACGACGATTATAACCACTATAACAACCATTATCACCAATATAACGACACTTATCTGCTCTATAACAACCACTATCACTACTATAACAACCATTATAACCACTATACCAACCACTATCACCACTATAACAACCATTATCACCACGATAACAACTAGTATCACCACTATAACGACCATTATCACCACTATAACGACCATTTTCACCACTATAACAACCATTGTCACCACAATAACAACCATTATCAGCACTATAACGACCATTATGACCACTATAACGACCATTATCACCACTATAACGACCATTATCACCACTATAACGACCATTATCAGCACTATAACGACCACTATCACCACTATAACGACCATTATCAGCACTATAACGACCATTATAACCACTATAACGACCATTATCACCACTATAACGACCATTATAACCACTATAACGACCATTATCACCACTATAGCGACCATTATCACCACTATAACGACCATTATCACCACTATAACGGCCATTATCAGCAATATAACAACAATTATAACCACTATAACAACTATTATAACCACGATAACAACCAGTATCACCACTATAACGACCATTATCACCACTATAACGACCATTATCACCACTATAACAACCATTGTCACCACAATAACAACCATTATCAGCACTATAACGACCAGTATGACCACTATAACGACCATTATCACCACTATAACGACCATTATCACCACTATAACGACCATTATCAGCACTATGACGACCACTATCACCACTATAACGACCATTATCACCACTATAACGACCACTATCAGCACTATAACGACCATTATAACCACTATAACAACCATTATCACCAATATAACGACACTTATCTGCTCTATAACAACCACTATCACTACTATAACAACCATTATAACCACTATACCAACCACTATCACCACTATAATAACCATTATCACCACGATAACAACCAGTATCACCACTATAACGACCATTATCACCACTATAACGACCATTATCACCACTATAACAACCATTGTCACCACAATAACAACCATTATCAGCACTATAACGACCATTATGACCACTATAACGACCATTATCACCACTATAACGACCACTATCAGCACTATAACGACCATTATAACCACTATAACGACCATTATCACCACTATAACGACCACTATCACCACTATAACGACCATTATCACCACTATAACGACCACTATCAGCACTATAACGACCATTATAACCACTATACCAACCAGTATCACCACTATAACAACCATTATCACCACTATAACAACCATTATCACCACGATAACAACCAGTATCACCACTATAACGACCATTATCACCACTATACCGACCATTATAACCAATATAACGACCATTATCACCAATATAACGACAATTATCTGCACTATAACGACCACTATCAGCACTATAACGACCATTATAACCACTATAACGATCATTATCACCACTATAACGACCTTTATCACCACTATAACGACCACTATCAGCACTATAACGACCATTATCACCACTATAACGACCATTATCACCACTATAACAACCATTATAACCACAGTAACAACCACTATAACCACTATAACGACCATTATCACCACTATAACAACCATTGTCACCACAATAACAACCATTATCAGCACTATAACGACCATTATGACCACTATAACGACGATTATAACCACTATAACAACCATTATCACCAATGTAACGACAATTATCTGCACTATAACGACCACTATCAGCACTATAACGACCATTATCACCACTATAACGACCATTATCAGCACTATAACGATCATTATCACCACTATAACGACCATTATCACCACTATAACGGCCATTATCACGACAATAACGACCATTATCACCACTATAGCGACCATTATGACCACTATAATGACCATTATCACCACTATACCGACCATTATAACCAATATAACGACCATTAAAACCAATATAACAATCATTATCACCACAATAACAACCACTATAACCACAATAACAACCACTATAACCACTATAACAACCACTATAACCACTATAACAACCATTATAACCAATATAACGACCATTGCAACCATTATAACGACCTTTATCACCACTATAGCGACCATTATCAGCACAATAACGACCATTATAACCACTATAACAACCATTATCACCAATATAACGACAATTTTCTGCTCTATAACCACCACTATCAGCACTATAACGACCACTATCACCACTATAACGACCATTATCAGCACCATAACGACCATTATCAGCACTATAACGAACATTATCACCACTGTGGCAACCATTATCACCACTATAGCCACCATTATCATCACTATGACAACCATTATCATTACTATAACAACCATTATAACCACTATACCAACCACTATCACCACTATAACAACCATTATCAACACTATAACAACCATTATCAGCACTATAACGACCATTATGACCACTATAACGACCATTATCAGCACTATAACGACCATTATCAGCAATATAACGACCATTATCACCACTATAACGACCATTGTCACCACTATAACAACCATTGTAACCACTATAACAAACATTATAACAACTATAACAACCATTACAACCAGTATAACAACCATTACAACCACTATAACAACCATTACAACCACCATGACGACCATTACAACCACAATGACAACCATTATAACCACTATGACAACCATTATCACCACTATGACAACCATTATCACCACTATAACTACCATCGTCACCACTATAACAACCATTATAACCACTATAACAACCATTATAACCACTGTAACAACCATTATAACCACTATAACAGCCACTATCAGCACTATAACGATCATTATCACCACTATAACGACCATTATCACCACTATAACGGCCATTATCACGACAATAACGACCATTATCACCACTATAGCGACCATTATGACCACTATAATGACCATTATCACCACTATACCGACCATTATAACCAATATAACGACCATTATCACCAATATAACGACAATTATCTGCACTATAACGACCATTATCAGCACTATAACGACCATTATCACCACTATAACAACCACTATAACCACTATAACAACCACTATAACCACTATAACAACCATTACAACCACTATGACAATCATTACAACCACCATGACAACCATTATAACCACTATGACAACCATTATCACCACTATAACGACCATTATCAGCACTATAACGACCACTATCACCACTATAATGACCATTATCACCACTATAACAACCATTCTCACCACTATAACGACCATAATAACCACTATAACGACCATTATAACCACTATAACGACCATTATCACCACTAGAGCGACCATTATCAGCACTATAACGACGATTATAACCACTATAACGGCCATTATAACCACTATAACAACCATTAAAACCAATATAACAACCATTATCACCACTATAACAACCACTATCACTACTATAACAACTATTATAACCACTATACCAACCACTATCACCACTATAACAACCATTATCACCACTATAACAACCAGTATCACCACGATAACAACCAGTATCACAACTATAACGACCACTATCAGCACTACAACGACCATTATGACCACTATAACGACCATTATCACCACTATTACGACCATTATCACCACTAGAGCGACCATTATCAGCACTATAACGACGATTATAACCACTATAACAACCATTATCACCAATATAACGACACTTATCTGCTCAATAACAACCACTATCACTACTATAACAACCTTTATAACCACTATACCAACCACTATCACCACTATAACAACCATTATCACCACGATAACAACCAGTATCACCACTATAACGACCATTATCACCACTATAACGACCCCTATCAGCACTATAACGACCATTATAACCACTATAACGACCATTTTCACCACTATAGCGACCATTATCAGCACTATAACGACGATTATAACCACTATAACAAACATTATCACCAATATAACGACACTTATCTGCTCTATAACAATCACTATGACTACTATAACAACCATTATAACCACTATACCAACCACTATCACCACTATAATAACCATTATCACCACGATAACAACCAGTATCACCACTATAACGTCCATTATCACCACTATAACGACCATTATCACCACTATAACAACCATTGTCACCAAAATAACAACCATTATCAGCACTATAACGACCATTATCACCACTATAACGACCACTATCACCACTATAACGACCATTATCACCACTATAACGACCACTATCAGCACTATAACGACCATTATAACCACTATACCAACCAGTATCACCACTATAACAACCATTATCACCACTACAACAACCATTATCACCACGATAACAACCAGTATCACCACTATAACGACCATTATCACCACTATAACGACCACTATCAGCACTATAGCGACCATTATAACCACTATAACGACCATTATCACCACTATAGCGACCATTATCAGCACTATAACGACGATTATAACCACTATAACAACCATTATCACCAATATAACGACACTTATCTGCTCTATAACAACCACTATCACTACTATAACAACCATTATAACCACTATACCAACCACTATCACCACTATAACAACCATTATCACCACGATAACAACTAGTATCACCACTATAACGACCATTATCACCACTATAACGACCATTTTCACCACTATAACAACCATTGTCACCACAATAACAACCATTATCAGCACTATAACGACCATTATGACCACTATAACGACCATTATCACCACTATAACGACCATTATCACCACTATAACGACCATTATCAGCACTATAACGACCACTATCACCACTATAACGACCATTATCAGCACTATAACGACCATTATAACCACTATAACGACCATTATCACCACTATAACGACCATTATAACCACTATAACGACCATTATCACCACTATAGCGACCATTATCACCACTATAACGACCATTATCACCACTATAACGGCCATTATCAGCAATATAACAACAATTATAACCACTATAACAACTATTATAACCACGATAACAACCAGTATCACCACTATAACGACCATTATCACCACTATAACGACCATTATCACCACTATAACAACCATTGTCACCACAATAACAACCATTATCAGCACTATAACGACCATTATCACCACTATAACGACCATTATCAGCACTATGACGACCACTATCACCACTATAACGACCATTATCACCACTATAACGACCACTATCAGCACTATAACGACCATTATAACCACTATAACAACCATTATCACCAATATAACGACACTTATCTGCTCTATAACAACCACTATCACTACTATAACAACCATTATAACCACTATACCAACCACTATCACCACTATAATAACCATTATCACCACGATAACAACCAGTATCACCACTATAACGACCATTATCACCACTATAACGACCATTATCACCACTATAACAACCATTGTCACCACAATAACAACCATTATCAGCACTATAACGACCATTATGACCACTATAACGACCATTATCACCACTATAACGACCACTATCAGCACTATAACGACCATTATAACCACTATAACGACCATTATCACCACTATAACGACCACTATCACCACTATAACGACCATTATCACCACTATAACGACCACTATCAGCACTATAACGACCATTATAACCACTATACCAACCAGTATCACCACTATAACAACCATTATCACCACTATAACAACCATTATCACCACGATAACAACCAGTATCACCACTATAACGACCATTATCACCACTATAACGACCACTATCAGCACTATAACGACCATTATAACCACTATAACGACCATTATCACCACTATAGCGACCATTATCAGCACTATAACGACGATTATAACCACTATAACAACTATTATCACCAATATAACGACACTTATCTGCTCTATAACAACCACTATCACTACTATAACAACCATTATAACCACTATACGAACCACTATCACCACTATAACAACCATTATCACCACGATAACAACCAGTATCACCACTATAACGACCATTATGACCACTATAACGACCATTATCACCACTATAACGACCATTATCACCACTATAACGACCATTATCAGCACTATAACGACCACTATCACCACTATAACGACCATTATCAGCACTATAACGACCATTATAACCACTATAACGACCATTATCACCACTATAACGACCATTATAACCACTATAACGACCATTATCACCACTATAGCGACCATTATCACCACTATAACGACCATTATCACCACTATAACGGCCATTATCAGCAATATAACAACAATTATAACCACTATAACAACTATTATAACCACGATAACAACCAGTATCACCACTATAACGACCATTATCACCACTATAGCGACCATTATCAGCACTATAACGACGATTATAACCACTATAACAGCCATTATCACCAATATAACGACAATTATCTGCACTATAACGACCACTTTTTTTTTTTTTTTTTTTTTTTTTTTTTACGTGGGGGAAATCTTCCAAAGATACCCCGCACCCCTGGGGGAGGGCGCGGGGTTATGCCGGATTTTTACCGGCTAAAACCCCCACGGTGGTCCTACCTCAGCGCATGGAAGGGGGGCCCCGGGAACTCTAACGAACACGACCGGAACCCCCCGCGCCTTGGCTCCTTAGAGCCCCATCCCGGGGGAGGCCGGAGAGACCTCCCCCATGCTCATCCCATTTACGACGGCGCCCGGACCACCGAGGCGCCGCCGTCCCCCCCGGGGCAGTGTTCGATGGCGTCCTGGGCCCCCACCCAGGACGCCGACTGCCCCTGCGGCGGCTCTGCGAGGGGAGCTATCTAGCCTCCCCGGAGCCGCCGCTGCCCCACCGGATCCGAGAACCCGGGGGGGCCGGCGGTCCCCACTAGTTTGGGGTACCGCCGGCCCGCCTTCCTCATCGGGGGGAGTCCGGCCGTGTCCCGCGACGGACACGGCGGCTCCCCCGACCTCTTACGGTCCTCTCGCGGGCCCGCTCCGCGGCCTCCTTCTGCAACATAACCTCTTCGCAGAAGGAGGCCACGGCCCTCCAGTTCCTCTCCCTTGCCAGCATCGCCCCAAATACTGCTGGCAGGGAGAGGTCATGACCTATTTCATATTTCAGGACACGGCGCAGCGCTGAAAAGGCGGGGCAAACCTCCAGCGTATGCTGCGCCGTGTCCAAATCCTCCCCACAGTGATGGCAGGCCGCCGTCGTCTCCTTCCCAATTCGACGCAGGTATTCACCGAAGCATCCGTGCCCGGTGAACACCTGCGTCATACGGTAGGTGAGTCTACCATGGCCTCTCTCCCGCCACTCCTCCAGATGTGGCAGGAGAGCCCCGACGACTGGCTTGCTGGCGTATCTGCTGATCTCGATACGCCAGCGGGTTTCAGCCAGTCGTCGGGCCTGACGCCTGATCGCTTCGATCGCCGTAGGGTCCGGCGGGACGCCGTCGAGTCGTCGCAGGGCACGGATGCGCGTGTATGACGACGCATCCGCCCCCGCGAGGAACTCGAACGGGATAAGTCCCGCCAGAGCCATCGCCGCCCCGTAGGAGATGGTGCGGTATCCCCTTATGACCCTGATGGCCAACCGCCGCTGCAGCCGATGCACTAACTGAAGACTGCGGCGGCTGGCCATCAGGGATCGTGCCCACACTGGTGCCCCGTAGGACACCATGGACCGCACCACCCCCACGTAAAGGCGGCGAACCTTCTCATCGGGTCCCCCGAGATTGGGCATTATGCGGCCCAATGCGGCCGCAGCCCGCTCTACTCGGGGGACCAGGCGATCGAAGTGTCGATCAAAACGCCAGTGGCTGTCGAGGTCGAGTCCCAAATACCTCAAACTGGACCCAACCTCGACCCATGACTCACCTACCCGGACCCACGAGGGGGGGGGAGGTCCCCGCGACCGAGGCCTGTTGTGGAAAACAATAGCCTCGGTCTTGCGGGGATCAATGCTCAACCCCAACTCGTGGATCCGTCCGACGACGGCGGCTACTGCCACCTCGACCAGACGGATGGTCCTCTCCAGCTCCACCCCGACGGCCAGAATGTAAGTGTCGTCTGCATAGCAGACGACATAACAGCCGTCGGGGAGGGCGGCCCGCAGGACGCGGTCGTACCCCAGGTTCCACAGATATGGTCCCAAAGCGGAACCCTGGGGTACGCCGCATGTGGTCTCCCTGCAGACAATGCCGTCCCGGCCCTTGTACACTATCCACCTGTCTTGCAGGTAGGACCCGATCACCCTCCTTAGGTAGGGAGGCACCTGGTGATATACCAGGGCCTCCCTAATGGCGGCCCAGGGCAGGGTGTTAAATGCATTGACAATGTCAATTGACACGCCAACACACACCCCGCCCCGGGATACTGCCGCCTCCGCGAGGGAACGCACGCGCAATACCGCGTCCAGCGTGGAGCGTCCCTCGCGGAAGCCGAATTGGCAGTCCGCCAGATCGGGCCCTACCGTCGACAGGTGCCTGGAGAGGCGGGAAGCTATCACCCTCTCAAACAGCTTCCCCGCCTCATCCAGGAGGCATATGGGCCGGTACGCGGAGGGAGACTCCGCGGGCCTTCCATCCTTACGGATGAGGACCATCCGTCCGGTCTTCCACATCTGGGGAAATATCCCCTGCGCGAGGCACGTGTTGAACGTGCCTCGCACCTCCTCGATAAGGACGCCCGAGGCCATGACCAGGGCCCTTCCTGGCACGCCGTCCGGGCCCGGGGCGGTATTCTTCGCCCCGAGCCGTTTCAGCGCGGCGAGGAGCTCCTCGTCGGTGACCCCCAGCTCGTCGGACCAATCGACGTGGTCCGACACCTCAGCCGCGTGGCCCTCTGTGACCCCGGAAAGGGGGAAGAGGGTTTCGACCACGCGGCTAAGGAACTGGGGGTCGAGAGACTCCGTCAGAGGGGGCGCCCACGGGCGAAGCCGGCCAAGTACCAACTTGTACGGGCGCCCCCACGGATCTTTGTCCAGTCTCCCGAGGAGCTCCTGCCAGGCCCCAGCCTTGGCCTTCTTTATGGCGAGCTGCAGGGCTTTTACCTTCTCGCGGTAAAGCCCATACAGCTCCGCTACCCACGTCGGGCTCTCCCTTCGCCGTCGACGGGCACGGGTGTACCGGCGGCGCGCCCGAGTGCAGTCGCTTCTAAGATCAGCGATTTCGGGCGACCACCAGTACACCGAATTCCTCCACGAGGGGCCCGCTCTTGGCATCGCCGCGTCACATATTAATGTGAGCACGCGGCGAAGCCAACGGGCCCCTTCGTGCCCGTCAACTGGCCTGTCTGAGTGCCAGGCCACGACGTGAGCAGCTGCCATCAGGGCGTCCTTATCCAATCTCTTGATGGACCACCGCGGTGGTGGGCGTTCTCCCTCCTCTGGGCGGCCTCGGGGAGGCGCTTCAGGAGGAGTGGCGGAGAGGACCATCGTTATATAACGATGGTCCGACAAGGTCTCAACCTCCTCCGCCACCCTCCACCCCGAGATACGGCGCGCGGCAGCCGGAGAGGCGAAGGAGAGGTCCACAATGGATCCTCCCCACTGCCGCACGCACGTATGGACGGAGCCCGTATTCAGTAAACGGAGCTCCAGTCCAGCCGCCCAGTCGAGTGTCACGTAACCGTAGTCACGAAGAATTTGAACAGAGTTTCGGTGTAGATCGGTTAAAGTTTTATTTCTTACTATTTTTACATGTTTTGCGGATGGTGTATATATGCATGGTGGATGGTAGTGGGGGAATTGGCCTACGTGTCTTTTGGGACATCTTCTAATGTTGTTACGGATGAGTCAGGATCATAGTCGACTGCAGATATCCCGGGTATTGACTCTGATGAGTCGGGTTCTGATCTGACTTGGAGTATTTGGTTAAAATGAGTCAGGCCCGTGACATTCCCCTCCTTTTAGATTCGTTTTGGTCTCTCAAAACGTACGATCTTCTTCCGGATTGGGATGATAACTTGTTCTTCATCCAGAGGAGGGAGTTGTTGAATCAATTCACGAGCGTTTGGAATTGATAGTTGTGGTTCTGGTAATTGAATTCTTGGTTCAGAGGTGTTTTTGCAACATAAAATGTTGACACAGAAGGTAGTAGGAAAACAGGTCCTTATACATTCGAAGAATTTACATTTATACATTAAGAATATAGAACCTAACAGTAAGGCGCCATATCCAAGGTATTGAAGAGTTGAAAATCCATAGTTTTTTAAAGTTTTTAAGCGATGTTCGTGTTCTAATTGTCCAATTTGTTGGTCGATATTATTCAAGGTAGTTTTATAATTATTGAAATCGGTTAGAATTTTAGGAGCGGATTCGATTTTGTCAAAGAGAATTGTTAGGTCTGTACTGTTTTGGATTGGTATGTTCTTAATTTTCATTTCAAATTCTATTTGCTTGGATATGCCTCCTATTTTCATAAGGTTTGTTCCGTAAATTAAGCTACATGGTTCCTTAGAGTAAATTAAACTAGGCTTAACAATTACAATTTTTGCGGGATTATGGGTGTTACAAATCGTGTCAATTATAATTTGTTCCTGTGGAATTACAATAAAATGATTTTCCTCTTGCAAAGGAATGAAAGTTAATTCGTTAATTTTAAAGATAACAAATTGACATATGGTTATTATGTTCCCGTGGTTCACAAGTTCAGTTGCGCAATCGTGAGTACTGAGTCTACTATGTGTTGGTTGATTCCTTTTGCATATATATAGATTTGTTGTTTCTCTACAATTTTTGTCAAAATATTCTTGATTTACCATTAAAAATAATTCGTTAGTAGTTATGAAGAAGGGGTTTTCTATCAAAGGTGCTAAAAATACATTGTCTTTCTTAACCGGAATAGGATAAACACGTTGAATTGTCCATTCTGTATCTTCTAAAAGTGGAATAGAGATTTTGAAGAAGATTTTACTTTGAATTGTCCACAGAGTTAATGAGCTAATGTCTAAAATAAATTGGAAATTTGATTCACTTGGTACAATTGTTGGGTTTATAAGTTTGATTCCTAAGATCCTTTTGTAAGTCCTGATAAATTGTTGGTGATCAATGATTTGTGGGCTAATTATTCCCTGTTTTCCTAATATTATTATGTTAAAAATTTCATCAATTTGTAAGTGTAAGTCATAAGCAGCGTTTTCGATTCTTATAATCATACTAGTCAGAAGTTCGTTAAGATTGTGTTTTCTTTCTTGATTAACGATATATTTATTCATTTCTGTAAGTTTCTCGAGGTTTTCCGAATCTATAATTTTTCGAATTAAAGCTGTCTGATTGTTAATCATTGTTTTTACCTTATTATTTTCGTCAAAGAGTTTATCTATATTTTTATTTACTAACTCTAAATCATCATAGTCTAAAGTGCCAAACAAGGCTTTGGAGGCGGAACCAATGATATTTAGAAGACCTCGTTTTGGACGATTATGCGTACTTAGTTTTAAATGAATAATTAAATTCTCGATTTTCTTAATTCTAGTATTAAGTCCACTAATTTCGTGTTGATAACCACAATTCTTTTTACAATATTGTTTAACTAATTCTAATTGTTGTTTTAAGTTTTCGAAGTTCTTAAAGATATCCATAGTTTCTAATCCTATGGTTATATCTATTTTTTCGCTGTAGAGATAAGTAGTTCTTAATTTTTCGATGAATATGTTAGAATCATCAAGAGGAATAATATTCAGGCAGTTTGTTCGTGAGAGGTAGATGGCCCCAAGGAAGATGAATGTCCTGGAATAAAAGGTTTTAAACGGTTACCATGCACTTTAACTTGTTTTCGATTGATCTCTAAAATATAGGTTGGAGGGTGTGCTTCTAAGATTTTATACGGTCCTAACCATTCGTGATCTAACTTATGCATTTTATGATCGTTATGTACCCAAACTAAATCATTTGTATTGAAAACTGTTTGTAATTTAATAATTCGTCTATTTTGTTCACGTTGATATCTTTCTTTGTTTCTTTTAATAATTTTATGGGCTTCATTCAAATAAGTATCATGTCTATTTTTCCAAAGTTTAAAAAGTTGTTCATAGGTTATGGAAGGGGTTGTGGATATTGTTGAAGGCATGTTAGCTTGTCTTCCAAAGGTTAGTTCAAAAGGAGTATAGCCTGTTGTCTCGTGAACAGAGGTGTTGTAGCCCATGCAAATTAAATTTAGATTTTCGTCCCAGTCGTTCTTTTTGTCATGCATACAAGTTTTTAAGAGATCCTTTACTGTGGCATGAGTTCTTTCAATTGAACCATTTGATTGAGGATGAAAACTAGTAGTCTTAATATGTTTAATTTTAAAAGCTCTTTCAAACGTTTCCATCAATTTACTAACAAAATTTGTTCCTTGATCGGTCAAAATTGTTTTAGGTGCTGAAAAGATATAAATATAATGTTCCAGTAGATTGTCAATTATTGAATCGGCTTGTTGATTTTTCAAAGGGATGAGAATTAAATATTTGGTCAAGGTATCTTGGATCGAGAGAATAAATTGATTTCCCTTGCGGGTTTTTGTTAAGGGTCCGAAGATGTCCATTGCAATTTTGTCATTGGGATTCGTCGGTGTGTCGGGAATAACTGGTTGTTCCTTTGCACGAATTCTTGTTAATTTTTCGCGTTGACAAGTTTCGCAAGAGTTTACAAAATTTTCTACGTCTTTAAGCATATTAAGCCATTGATGTTTTTCTTGAATTCTTTTGAGTGTTCGTTGAATACCTAAGTGTCCTACGGTCTCATTATGATTTTCTTTCAAAATTGTAAGTCTTTCTTCTGTTGTATAATCTTTCGGTGGATCCAATGAATAAATTACTTTCAGAGGGTAACGCGTGGCTAAAAATCTAAGCATTAATTGAACGTTAACTTTCTCCAGAGTTGAATAGTTTACGTCGTTTATTCCGAAAGAAATTTCGTTTTTATTACAGTTTTGAAACAAGTCTTTTAAAATTTCTAACCATTTTCCTTCATCATATTCTCCTAGAATTTCTCGATTTAATTGAATGAAAGTGTCTCTATTGGTTTTTTGTAAAATTGGTTTTGAACTAACTATAGGGTTTTCTTTCCAAATTTGATAATCTCGTAAAGTTGAATTAAGTTCGGTTGAAGAGGAGTTTGAAGCGTAATTTTCAATTTCTTCATGAAGATTTAAGGGATAAATTCGCGAGAGAGCGTCGGCAGCTTTATTTTCTTTGCCTTTTTTATATTCGATTTCATATTCGTATTCCTCTAATCGTAGTCTCCATCGCATGAGTCTTGAGGAGGGATCTTTACAATTCTTTAACCATTTTAACGCCTGGTGGTCTGTTTGAATAATGAATTTCCTGCCTAAAAGGTATTGTCTAAGTCTTTTGATTGCCCAAACAATAGCTAAGAGTTCCTTTTCAGTTGTGCTATAATTTTTCTCAGGTGAATTCAAGGTTCTAGAAACGTAACAACATGGGTGTCCGTCTTGTGAGAGTATCGCGCCTAGCCCTTCATTACTAGCATCTGTTGTTAAAGTAAAAGTTTTAGAAAAATCGGGATATTGTAGAACAGGGGCTTCGCAAAGTTTTTGTTTTAGGCTTTCAAAACTAGTTTGATGGGCTTCAGTCCAGTGGAATGGAATATTTTTCTTAGTTAATTCTGTTAAAGGTTTTGCTATTTTGCTGAAATTTCTGACAAATTTTCTATAGTAACCGGCTAGTCCGAGAAAAGATTTGATTTGAGTTGGAGTTTTGGGAATTTTAAAATTTTTCACTGCTTCTAATTTTTTAGGATTTGGTTTTATTCCTTCAGCTGTAACTAAATGTCCTAAATATTCTAATTCAGGTTTTAAAAATTCACACTTGTCTGGCTGAATTTTGAGTCCTAATTCTCTTAACCTTTGTAAAACAATAGCTAAGTTCGTGTTGTGTTCCTGAATGGTTGATCCGAGTATAATTATATCGTCTAAGTAAACGAAACAATGTTTATTGATTAATCCGCGTAAGGCCGTATCCATCATTCTTTGGAAAGTCGCGGGCGCGTTTTTTAGACCGAATGGCATCCGATTGTAATGAAAGTGACCTTGTGGAGTACTAAAGGCAGTATATTTTTTTGAATTGTTATTCATTGGAATTTGATGAAAACCAGAAGATAAGTCAAGTGCAGAGAAGAATTTTGCGTTTCCTAAGTGGTCTAAGATTTCATCAACGTTGGGTAAAGGATATGCGTCTTGGTCAGTAAATTCATTTAATTTTCTAAAATCAATAACTACTCTCCACTTTTGTTTTCCAGAAGCGTCTAATTTCTTAGGCACAACCCAGACAGGTGCATTATATGGACTGTCAGATTTTTCTATGATTTTCTTTTGGAGCATATCATTTACTTGGCGTTCGATTTCCTGTTTGTGACATTCAGGGGGTCTGTAGCTTTTAACGTTAATTGGTTTGTCTGTCTTTAGCGTAATTGTATGTTCTGTCAAATTTGTGCAGGGAAGTGTGTCAGTTTCTAAATTAAAGACGTCTAAATAGGAGATGAGGATTTTTTCAATGGGATTTCGATAAGCAGATTCAATATGTTCTGTTCGAATAATTTTTTTGAACTTATCAATTTGTTCGAGATTATTAGATTGTTCGATTTCATTAGATATGTGATGGACACGCTTACCATTGTTGAAGAAACATACTGTTGTCGCAATTCCGTCCAAATAAACAGTCTGGGCCCTTGCTTCGCCTGGTTCAATTGGTTCTTTTCTAGGATTCTGGAATCGCACAGTTTTATTATCCAAAGTTAAACTTTCATTGGTGATTTCGTAATTGTATTTGGAAAGGAAAGGAAGTCCGATTAACCCATCTTCGATTAGTGGAAAGTTAGAAGGAACTACATGAAAAGTGTGATCTTTCCCTAAAACACTAATATTAGTAATTCGATTAACTGTGTGTTTTTCATTGCCCATGAAAAAGGTTTGTTCGCTGTGGTTTGTTATGTTTTTTGTTCGGTTTTCCTTGATTAGGTTGATTCCTGCTCCTGTGTCGACGAGTACTCTTCGTTTCGTTCCATCTCGTTCTTGTAGAAACACTGAAAGGAGTCTTCCTCTTGTGCAATTAATTCTGATCGGTCCAGTGTCTCCTCGTTTTCTTCTATCTGGATTTGGTTTACATTCCTCGGTGGAGGTAGGTTCCTTTGGCTGATTTGGGGAAAATTTCGAGCAAAGCACCTATCAGCTGAGTGTCCCATTTTTCCGCACTTATGACACTTTAAATTAGCACGTTCACTGAACATTCGATTTTCAACTTGACTAAATCTTCTTTCACTATTGTCCTGTATCGGTCTGGTTACGATGGTGCTCGAGGTGAAGGCTGGGCGTTTAATTGGTGGGCCAGTTGTTGAACGTGGATTTATTTTCCGTGAATGTCGTTCTTTCACGTACATCTCCATTTCAGAAGCTAAGTTCTGCGCCTTCAGTAAAGTGTCGGGTTGACTTGGAATGACATATTGTCCCAAATCTTCACGTAAATTGAGCACATATGTTTTCACTGCGTCACTTGTTTCTTCTTCAATTGCAATTCGGCGGCTAAGGGGTTTTGTATGTTTATTTTGAATTGCATATATTAATTCGTTCAGTTGCTGTCTAAAACGTAAATTAAATGACTGAACACTCTCAGTGTTCCCTTGTCTTATGTTTCGGAGTTTATCACGGCAATTCATCACAGTACTTGGTAATGAAACGTTTTGTCGAAGGGCAGTGTATAAATCTTCATAACTTTCGATTTCAAGAAATCTAATACTTCTTTTGGCACTTTCAGTTATTCTTTTAACGAGAATTAATTTCAGGAGTAAATTCCTTTGGTTGCACTGACTACGAGCGTACCTTACATTTTTTATAAAATCTTCTACTCCTATGTCGTCTCGTCCACGCAATGTTTCGATTAGTTCAACAGCATCTTTGGCGTTGAGCAATTCTTCGGTGTTGTCGTAATTTCTCCTAGATGGACCGGGCACGTCAGTTGGTTCCTGAGTTGTAATCCGTGGATTAATAGGTATATCGTCGTCGGAATCTTCTGCATTTCCCATCGTGCGTGAATGTTGACTTGATCCAGTTTCCGTCAGCATTGTCAACTGAAGAGTTTTACCTAAACTCTCTATTTCCTCAGCTCGCTTCTTATTTTCAGTAGCAAGGAGAGTGAATTGGGTTTTATTGAATTCTTCCGCTTGTTGGAGTCGGTTAAGAATTTGTTGTAGGATATTTTCACTAGCGTTTACTGAATGCGCCATTTCTTCAGAGGAATTAGAACTAAAACTTCGTTTCCTTTCTCTGTACGTATGAAAAGCCAGTGTTACCTTATTTATGGTCCGAATACTCCCTGTTCATCTGAGATGACCGCAGTCCTGAGTGATTCTCTTCCGTAGATGAGTGTCGTCAGTTTTCTCGATGAATTGTCGAAGTATCCTGGCAAGGATCGCCAAAATGTCACGTAACCGTAGTCACGAAGAATTTGAACAGAGTTTCGGTGTAGATCGGTTAAAGTTTTATTTCTTACTATTTTTACATGTTTTGCGGATGGTGTATATATGCATGGTGGATGGTAGTGGGGGAATTGGCCTACGTGTCTTTTGGGACATCTTCTAATGTTGTTACGGATGAGTCAGGATCATAGTCGACTGCAGATATCCCGGGTATTGACTCTGATGAGTCGGGTTCTGATCTGACTTGGAGTATTTGGTTAAAATGAGTCAGGCCCGTGACACGAGCAACGTCTCGCCCCTCGCGTCGGTCCTGGGGGACCCCCAGGCCGTGGCCTTGGAGTTGAAGTCCCCCAGAACCAAAACAGGACGGGGCAGGCAGCGTGAGACGCATCGCCTGACCCCGTCCAAGAACATCTCAAAAGACGCGAGGGGCCAGCTCGGTGGAGCATAAATTCCCACCACCGCGGTGCCACCCCAATCGACCGCCACGAATCCCCGACCCCGCTCGATAAGCGTGCAGGGCGGGGACCCGCGGCGGCCGTTCCAAATTATAGCGACGGAGCCCCCGTCGTCCCCGGTCCAATTCGGGTGGACCGGGACTCTATGGGGCTCCGCCACTACTCCCAAACCTGCTTCCCGCTCGGCCAGGGTCTGGGCAAGAAGGTCTTGCGCCCTGGCCGAGCGGTTCAGGTTAGCCTGAAGTATGGGGCCCCTATAACGACCACTATCAGCACTATAACGATCATTATCACCACTATAACGACCATTATCACCACTATAGCGACCATTATAACCACTATAATGACTATTATCACCAATATAACAACCATTATAACCACTATAACAACCATTATGACCACTATAACAACCATTATCACCAATATAACGACACTTATTTGCACTATAACAACCACTATCACTACTATAATAACCATTATAACCACTATACCAACCACTATCACCACTATAACAACCATTATCACCACTATAACAACCAATATCACCACGATAACAACCAGTATCACCACTATAACGAGCATTATCACCACTATAACGACCATTATCAGCACTATAACAACCATTGTCACCACAATAACAACCATTATCAGCACTATAACGACCATTATCACCACTATAACAACCACTATAACCACTATAACAACCGCTATAACCACTATAACAACCATTATAACCACTATAACAACCATTATCACCACTATAACAACCATTACAACCACTATGACAATCATTACAACCACCATGACAACCATTATAACCACTGTGACAACCATTATCACCACTATAACGACCATTATCAGCACTATAACGACCACTATCACCACTATAATGACCATTACAACCACTATAACAACCATTATCACCACTATAACGACCATAATAACCACTATAACGACCATTATAACCACTATAACGACCATTATCACCACTAGAGCGACCATTATCAGCACTATAACGACGATTATAACCACTATAACGGCCATTATAACCACTATAACAACCATTAAAACCAATATAACAACCATTATCACCACTATAACAACCACTATCACTACTATAACAACTATTATAACCACTATACCAACCACTATCACCACTATAACAACCATTATCACCACTATAACAACCAGTATCACCACGATAACAACCAGTATCACAACTATAACGACCACTATCAGCACTATAACGACCATTATGACCACTATAACGACCATTATCACCACTATAACGACCATTATCACCACTAGAGCGACCATTATCAGCACTATAACGACGATTATAACCACTATAACAACCATTATCACCAATATAACGACACTTATCTGCTCTATAACAACCATTATAACCACTATAACAACCATTATCACCACTATAACAACCATTACAACCACTATAACAACCATTATCACCACTATAACAACCATTATCACCACGATAACAACCAGTATCAGCACTATAACGACCATTATCACCACTATAACAACCATTGTCACCACAATAACAACCATTATCAGCACTATAACGACCATTATGACCACTATAACGACCATTATCACCACTATAACGACCATTATCACCACTATAACGACCATTATCAGCACTATAACGACCACTATCACCACTATAACGACCATTATCAGCACTATAACGACCATTATCACCACTATAACGGGCATTATCAGCAATATAACAACAATTATAACCACTATAACAACTATTATAACCACGATAACAACCATTATAACCACTATAACAACCATTATCACCAATATAGCGACACTTATCTGCACTATAACAACCACTATCACTACTATAACAACCATTATAACCACTATACCAACCAGTATCACCACTATAACAACCATTATCACCACTATAACAACCATTATCACCACGATAACAACCAGTATCACCACTATACCGACCATTATCACCACTATAACAACCATTATAAACACTATAACAACCATTACAACCACTGTAACAACCATTATAACCACTATAACAGCCATTATCAGCACTATAACGATCATTATCACCACTATAACGACCATTGTCACCACTATAACAACCATTGTAACCACTATAACAACCATAATAACCACTATAACAACAATTATAACCACTATAACAACCATCGTCACCACTATAACAACCATTGTAACCACTATAACAAACATTATAACAACTATAACAACCATTACAACTAGTATAACAACCATTACAACCACTATAACAACCATTACAACCACCATGACGACCATTACAACCACAATGACAACCATTATAACCACTATGACAACCATTATCACCACAATGACAACCATTATCACCACTATAACAACCATCGTCACCACTATAACAACCATTATAACCACTATAACAACCATTATAACCACTGTAACAACCATTATAACCACTATAACAGCCACTATCAGCACTATAACGATCATTATCACCACTATAACGACCATTATCACCACTATAACGGCCATTATCACGACAATAACGACCATTATCACCACTATAGCGACCATTATGACCACTATAATGACAATTATCACCACTATACCGACCATTATAACCAATATAACGACCATTGTCACCAATATAACGACAATTATCTGCACTATAACGACCATTATCAGCACTATAACAACCATCGTCACCACTATAACAACCATTATAACCACTATAACAACCATTATAACCACTGTAACAACCATTATAACCACTATAACAGCCACTATCAGCACTATAACGATCATTATCACCACTATACCGACCATTATAACCAATATAACGACCATTGTCACCAATATAACGACAATTATCTGCACTATAACGACCATTATCACCACTATAACGACCATAATAACCACTATAACGACCATTATAACCACTATAACGACCATTATCACCACTAGAGCGACCATTATCAGCACTATAACGACGATTATAACCACTATAACAACCATTATCACCAATATAACGACACTTATCTGCTCTATAACAACCACTATCACTACTATAGCAACCATTATAACCACTATACCAACCACTATCACCACTATAACAACCATTATCACCATGATAACAACCAGTATCACCACTATAACGACCATTATCACCACTATAACGACCATTATCACCACTATAACAACCATTGTCACCACAATAACAACCATTATCAGCACTATAACGACCATTATGACCACTATAACGACCATTATCACCACTATAACGACCATTATCACCACTATAACGACCATTATCAGCGCTATAACGACAACTATCACCACTATAACGACCATTATCAGCACTATAGCGACCATTGTAACCACTACAACGACCATTATCACCACTATAACGACCATTATAACCACTATAACAACCATTATAACAACTATAACAACCATTACAACCAGTATAACAACCATTACAACCACTATAACAACGATTACAACCACCATGACGACCATCACAACCACCACGACAACCATTATAACCACTATGACAACCATTATCACCACTATAACAACCATTACAACCACTATGACAATCATTACAAACACCATGACAACCATTATAACCACTATGACAACCATTATCACCACTATAACAACCATCGTCACCACTATTACAACCATTATCACCACTATAACAACCATTATCACCACTATAACGACCATTATAACCACTATAACGACCATTATAACCACTATAACGACCATCATCACCACTATAACGACCATTATCACCACTATAGCGACCATTATCAGCACTATAACGACGATTATAACCACTATAACAACCATTATCACCAATATAACGACACTTATCTGCTCTATAACAACCACTATCACTACTATAACAACCATTGTAACCACTATACCAACCACTATCACCACTATAACAACCATTATCACCACGATAACAACCAGTATCACCACTATAACGACCATTATCACCACTATAACGACCATTATCACCACTATAACAACCATTGTCACCACAATAACAACCATTATCAGCACTATAACGACCATTATGACCACTATAACGACCATTATCACCACTATAACGACCATTATCACCACTATAACGACCATTATCAGCACTATAACGACCACTATCACCACTATAACGACCATTATCAGCACTATAACGACCATTATAACCACTATAACGACCATTATCACCACTATAACGGCCATTATCAGCAATATAACAACAATTATAACCACTATAACAACTATTATAACCACGATAACAACCAGTATCACCACTATAACGACCATTATCACCACTATAACGACCACTATCAGCACTATAACGACCATTATAACCACTATAACGACCATTATCACCACTATAGCGACCATTATCAGCACTATAACGACGATTATAACCACTATAACAAACATTATCACCAATATAACGACACTTATCTGCTCAATAACAACCACTATCACTACTATAACAACCTTTATAACCACTATACCAACCACTATCACCACTATAACAACCATTATCACCACGATAACAACCAGTATCACCACTATAACGACCATTATCACCACTATAACGACCCCTATCAGCACTATAACGACCATTATAACCACTATAACGACCATTATCACCACTATAGCGACCATTATCAGCACTATAACGACGATTATAACCACTATAACAAACATTATCACCAACATGACGACACTTATCTGCTCTATAACAATCACTATGACTACTATAACAACCATTATAACCACTATACCAACCACTATCACCACTATAATAACCATTATCACCACGATAACAACCAGTATCACCACTATAACGACCATTATCACCACTATAACGACCATTATCACCACTATAACAACCATTGTCACCAAAATAACAACCATTATCAGCACTATAACGACCATTATCACCACTATAACGACCACTATCACCACTATAACGACCATTATCACCACTATAACGACCACTATCAGCACTATAACGACCATTATAACCACTATACCAACCAGTATCACCACTATAACAACCATTATCACCACTATAACAACCATTATCACCACGATAACAACCAGTATCACCACTATAACGACCATTATCACCACTATAACGACCACTATCAGCACTATAGCGACCATTATAACCACTATAACGACCATTATCACCACTATAGCGACCATTATCAGCACTATAACGACGATTATAACCACTATAACAACCATTATCACCAATATAACGACACTTATCTGCTCTATAACAACCACTATCACTACTATAACAACCATTATAACCACTATACCAACCACTATCACCACTATAACAACCATTATCACAACGATAACAACTAGTATCACCACTATAACGACCATTATCACCACTATAACGACCATTTTCACCACTATAACAACCATTGTCACCACAATAACAACCATTATCAGCACTATAACGACCATTATGACCACTATAACGACCATTATCACAACTATAACGACCATTATCACCACTATAACGACCATTATCAGCACTATAACGACCACTATCACCACTATAACGACCATTATCAGCACTATAACGACCATTATAACCACTATAACGACCATTATCACCACTATAACGACCATTATAACCACTATAACGACCATTATCACCACTATAGCGACCATTATCACCACTATAACGACCATTATCACCACTATAACGGCCATTATCAGCAATATAACAACAATTATAACCACTATAACAACTATTATAACCACGATAACAACCAGTATCACCACTATAACGACCATTATCACCACTATAACGACCATTATCACCACTATAACAACCATTGTCACCACAATAACAACCATTATCAGCACTATAACGACCAGTATGACCACTATAACGACCATTATCACCACTATAACGACCATTATCACCACTATAACGACCATTATCAGCACTATGACGACCACTATCACCACTATAACGACCATTATCACCACTATAACGACCACTATCAGCACTATAACGACCATTATAACCACTATAACAACCATTATCACCAATATAACGCCACTTATCTGCTCTATAACAACCACTATCACTACTATAACAACCATTATAACCACTATACCAACCACTATCACCACTATAATAACCATTATCACCACGATAACAACCAGTATCACCACTATAACGACCATTATCACCACTATAACGACCATTATCACCACTATAACAACCATTGTCACCACAATAACAACCATTATCAGCACTATAACGACCATTATGACCACTATAACGACCATTATCACCACTATAACGACCACTATCAGCACTATAACGACCATTATAACCACTATAACGACCATTATCACCACTATAACGACCACTATCACCACTATAACGACCATTATCAGCACTATAACGACCACTATCACCACTATAACGACCATTATCAGCACTATAACGACCATTATAACCACTATAACGACCATTATCACCACTATAACGACCATTATAACCACTATAACGACCATTATCACCACTATAGCGACCATTATCACCACTATAACGACCATTATCACCACTATAACGGCCATTATCAGCAATATAACAACAATTATAACCACTATAACAACTATTATAACCACGATAACAACCAGTATCACCACTATAACGACCATTATCACCACTATAGCGACCATTATCAGCACTATAACGACGATTATAACCACTATAACAGCCATTATCACCAATATAACGACAATTATCTGCACTATAACGACCACTATCAGCACTATAACGATCATTATCACCACTATAACGACCATTATCACCACTATAGCGACCATTATAACCACTATAATGACTATTATCACCAATATAACAACCATTATAACCACTATAACAACCATTATGACCACTATAACAACCATTATCACCAATATAACGACACTTATTTGCACTATAACAACCACTATCACTACTATAATAACCATTATAACCACTATACCAACCACTATCACCACTATAACAACCATTATCACCACTATAACAACCAATATCACCACGATAACAACCAGTATCACCACTATAACGACCATTATCACCACTATAACGACCATTATCAGCGCTATAACGACCACTATCACCACTATAACGACCACTATCAGCACTATAACGACCATTATAACCACTATAACGACCATTATCACCACTATAACGACCATTATAACCACTATAACAACCATTATAACAACTATAACAACCATTACAACCAGTATAACAACCATTACAACCACTATAACAACGATTACAACCACCATGACGACCATCACAACCACCACGACAACCATTATAACCACTATGACAACCATTATCACCACTATAACAACCATTACAACCACTATGACAATCATTACAACCACCATGACAACCATTATAACCACTGTGACAACCATTATCACCACTATAACAACCATCGTCACCACTATAACAACCATTATCACCACTATAACAACCATTATCACCACTATAACGACCATTATAACCACTATAACGACCATTATAACCACTATAACGACCATTATCACCACTATAGCGACCATTATCAGCACTATAACGACGATTATAACCACTATAACAACCATTATCACCAATATAACGACAATTATCTGCACTATAACGACCACTATCAGCACTATAACGACCATTATCACTACTATAACGACCATTATCACCACTATAACAACCATTATCACCACTATAATAACCATTATAACCACTATAACAACCATTATCACCAATACAGCGACACTTATCTGCACTATAACAACCACTATCACTACTATAACAACCATTATAACCACTATACCAACCAGTATCACCACTATAACAACCATTATCACCACTATAACAACCATTATCACCACGATAACAACCAGTATCACCACTATAACGACCATTATCACCACTATAACGACCACTATCAGCACTATAACGACCATTATAACCACTATAACGACCATTATCACCACTATAGCGACCATTATCAGCACTATAACGACGATTATAACCACTATAACAACTATTATCACCAATATAACGACACTTATCTGCTCTATAACAACCACTATCACTACTATAACAACCATTATAACCACTATACGAACCACTATCACCACTATAACAACCATTATCACCACGATAACAACCAGTATCACCACTATAACGACCATTATGACCACTATAACGACCATTATCACCACTATAACGACCATTATCACCACTATAACGACCATTATCAGCACTATAACGACCACTATCACCACTATAACGACCATTATCAGCACTATAACGACCATTATAACCACTATAACGACCATTATCACCACTATAACGACCATTATAACCACTATAACGACCATTATCACCACTATAGCGACCATTATCACCACTATAACGACCATTATCACCACTATAACGGCCATTATCAGCAATATAACAACAATTATAACCACTATAACAACTATTATAACCACGATAACAACCAGTATCACCACTATAACGACCATTATCACCACTATAGCGACCATTATCAGCACTATAACGACGATTATAACCACTATAACAGCCATTATCACCAATATAACGACAATTATCTGCACTATAACGACCACTATCAGCACTATAACGATCATTATCACCACTATAACGACCATTATCACCACTATAGCGACCATTATAACCACTATAATGACTATTATCACCAATATAACAACCATTATAACCACTATAACAACCATTATGACCACTATAACAACCATTATCACCAATATAACGACACTTATTTGCACTATAACAACCACTATCACTACTATAATAACCATTATAACCACTATACCAACCACTATCACCACTATAACAACCATTATCACCACTATAACAACCAATATCACCACGATAACAACCAGTATCACCACTATAACGACCATTATCACCACTATAACGACCATTATCAGCGCTATAACGACCACTATCACCACTATAACGACCACTATCAGCACTATAACGACCATTATAACCACTATAACGACCATTATCACCACCATAACGACCATTATAACCACTATAACAACCATTATAACAACTATAACAACCATTACAACCAGTATAACAACCATTACAACCACTATAACAACGATTACAACCACCATGACGACCATCACAACCACCACGACAACCATTATAACCACTATGACAACCATTATCACCACTATAACAACCATTACAACCACTATGACAATCATTACAACCACCATGACAACCATTATAACCACTATGACAACCATTATCACCACTATAACAACCATCGTCACCACTATAACAACCATTATCACCACTATAACAACCATTATCACCACTATAACGACCATTATAACCACTATAACGACCATTATAACCACTATAACGACCATTATCACCACTATAGCGACCATTATCAGCACTATAACGACGATTATAACCACTATAACAACCATTATCACCAATATAACGACAATTATCTGCACTATAACGACCACTATCAGCACTATAACGACCATTATCACTACTATAACGACCATTATCACCACTATAACAACCATTATCACCACTATAATAACCATTATAACCACTATAACAACCATTATCACCAATACAGCGACACTTATCTGCACTATAACAACCACTATCACTGCTATAACAACCATTATAACCACTATACCAACCAGTATCACCACTATAACAACCATTATCACCACTATAACAACCATTATCACCACGATAACAACCAATATCACCACTATAACGACCATTATCACCACTATAGCGACCATTATCAGCACTATAACGACGATTATAACCACTATAACAACCATTATCACCAATATAACGACACTTATCTGCTCTGTAACAATCACTATCACTACTATAACAACCATTATAACCACTATACCAACCACTATCACCACTCTAATAACCATTATCACCACGATAACAATCAGTATCACCACTATAACGACCATTATCACCACTATAACGACCATTATCACCACTATAACAACCATTGTCACCAAAATAACAACCATTATCAGCACTATAACGACCATTATCACCACTATAACGACCACTATCACCACTATAACGACTATTATCACCACTATAACGACCACTATCAGCACTATAACGACCATTATAACCACTATACCAACCAGTATCACCACTATAACAACCATTATCACCACTATAACAACCATTATCACCACGATAACAACCAGTATCACCACTATAACGACCATTATCACCACTATAACGACCACTATCAGCACTATAACGACCATTATAACCACTATAACGACCATTATCACCACTATAGCGACCATTATCAGCACTATAACGACGATTATAACCACTATAACAACCATTATCACCAATATAACGACACTTATCTGCTCTATAACAACCACTATCACTACTATAACAACCATTATAACCACTATACCAACCACTATCACCACTATAACAACCATTATCACCACGATAACAACCAGTATCACCACTATAACGACCATTATCACCACTATAACGACCATTATCACCACAATAACAACCATTATCAGCACTATAACGACCAGTATGACCACTATAACGACCATTATCACCACTATAACGACCATTATCACCACTATAACGACCATTATCAGCACTATAACGACCACTATCACCACTATAACGACCATTATCAGCACTATAACGACCATTATAACCACTATAACGACCATTATCACCACTATAACGACCATTATAACCACTATAACGACCATTATCACCACTATAGCGACCATTATCACCACTATAACGACCATTATCACCACTATAACGGCCATTATCAGCAACATAACAACAATTATAACCACTATAACAACTATTATAACCACGATAACAACCAGTATCACCACTATAACGACCATTATCACCACTATAACGACCATTATCACCACTATAACAACCATTGTCACCACAATAACAACCATTATCAGCACTATAACGACCAGTATGACCACTATAACGACCATTATCACCACTATAACGACCATTATCACCACTATAACGACCATTATCAGCACTATGACGACCACTATCACCACTATAACGACCATTATCACCACTATAACGACCACTATCAGCACTATAACGACCATTATAACCACTATAACAACCATTATCACCAATATAACGACACTTATCTGCTCTATAACAACCACTATCACTACTATAACAACCATTATAACCACTATACCAACCACTATCACCACTATAATAACCATTATCACCACGATAACAACCAGTATCACCACTATAACGACCATTATGACCACTATAACGACCATTATCACCACTATAACGACCATTATCACCACTATAACGACCATTATCAGCACTATAACGACCACTATCACCACTATAACGACCATTATCAGCACTATAACGACCATTATAACCACTATAACGACCATTATAACCACTATAACGACCATTATCACCACTATAGCGACCATTATCACCACTATAACGACCATTATCACCACTATAACGGCCATTATCAGCAATATAACAACAATTATAACCACTATAACAACTATTATAACCACGATAACAACCAGTATCACCACTATAACGACCATTATAACCACTATAACGACCATTATCACCACTATAGCGACCATTATCAGCACAATAACGACGATTATAACCACTATAACAGCCATTATCACCAATATAACGACAATTATCTGCACTATAACGACCACTATCAGCACTATAACGATCATTATCACCACTATAACGACCATTATAACCACTATACCAACCAGTATCACCACTATAACAACCATTATCACCACTATAACAACCATTATCACCACGATAACAACCAGTATCACCACTATAACGACCATTATCACCACTATAACGACCACTATCAGCACTATAACGACCATTATAACCACTATAACGACCATTATCACCACTATAGCGACCATTATCAGCACTATAACAACGATTATAACCACTATAACAGCCATTATCACCAATATAACGACAATTATCTGCACTATAACGACCACTATCAGCACTATAACGACCATTATAACCACTATAACAACCATTAGAACCAATATAACAACCATTATCACCACTATAACAACCACTATCACTACTATAACGACCATTGTCACCACTATAACAACCATTATCACCACGATAACAACCAGTATCACAACTATAACGACCATTATCACCACTATAACGACCACTATCACCACTATAACGACCATTATCACCACTATAACGACCACTATCAGCACTATAACGACCATTATAACCACTATACCAACCAGTATCACCACTATAACAACCATTATCACCACTATAACAACCATTATCACTACGATAACAACCAGTATCACCACTATAACGACCATTATCACCACTATAACGACCACTATCAGCACTATAACGACCATTATAACCACTATAACGACCATTATCACCACCATAGCGACCATTATCAGCACTATAACGACGATTATAACCACTACAACAACTATTATCACCAATATAACGACACTTATCTGCTCTATAACAACCACTATCACTACTATAACAACCATTATAACCACTATACCAACCACTATCACCACTATAACAACCATTATCACCACGATAACAACCAGTATCACCACTATAACGACCATTATGACCACTATAACGACCATTATCACCACTATAACGACCATTATCACCACTATAACGACCATTATCAGCACTATAACGACCACTATCACCACTATAACGACCATTATCAGCACTATAACGACCATTATAACCACTATAACGACCATTATCACCACTATAACGACCATTATCACCACTATAGCGACCATTATCAGCACTATAACGACGATTATAACCACTATAACAGCCATTATCACCAATATAACGACAATTATCTGCACTATAACGACCACTATCAGCACTATAACGATCATTATCACCACTATAACGACCATTATCACCACTATAGCGACCATTATAACCACTATAATGACTATTATCACCAATATAACAACCATTATAACCACTATAACAACCATTATGACCACTATAACAACCATTATCACCAATATAACGACACTTATTTGCACTATAACAACCACTATCACTACTATAATAACCATTATAACCACTATACCAACCACTATCACCACTATAACAACCATTATCACCACTATAACAACCAATATCACCACGATAACAACCAGTATCACCACTATAACGAGCATTATCACCACTATAACGACCATTATCAGCACTATAACAACCATTGTCACCACAATAACAACCATTATCAGCACTATAACGACCATTATGACCACTATAACGACAATTATCACCAATATAACGACCATTATCACCGCTATAACGACCATTATCAGCACTATAATGACCACTATCACCATTATAACGACCATTATCTGCACCATAACGACCATTATCAGCACTATAACGACCATTATCACCACTATAACAACCACTATAACCACTATAACAACCGCTATAACCACTATAACAACCATTATAACCACTATAACAACCATTATCACCACTATAACAACCATTACAACCACTATGACAATCATTACAAACACCATGACAACCATTATAACCACTATGACAACCATTATCACCACTATAACAACCATCGTCACCACTATTACAACCATTATCACCACTATAACAACCATTATCACCACTATAACGACCATTATAACCACTATAACGACCATTATAACCACTATAACGACCATCATCACCACTATAGCGACCATTATCAGCACTATAACGACGATTATAACCACGATAACAACCAGTATCACCACTATAACGACCATTATCACCACTATAACGACCACTATCAGCACTATAACGACCATTATCAGCACTATAACGACCATTATAACCACTATAACGACCATTATCACCACTATAACGGCCATTATCAGCAATATAACAACAATTATAACCACTATAACAACTATTATAACCACGATAACAACCAGTATCACCACTATAACGACCATTATCACCACTATAACGACCACTATCAGCACTATAACGACCATTATAACCACTATAACGACCATTATCACCACTATAGCGACCATTATCAGCACTATAACGACGATTATAACCACTATAACAATCATTATCACCAATATAACGACACTTATCTGCTCTATAACAACCACTATCACTACTATAACAACCTTTATAACCACTATACCAACCACTATCACCACTATAACAACCATTATCACCACGATAACAACCAGTATCACCACTATAACGACCATTATCACCACTATAACGACCATTATCACCAATATAACAACCATTGTCACCACAATAACAACCATTATCAGCACTATAACGACCATTATGACCACTATAACGACCATTATCACCACTATAACGACCATTATCACCACTATAACGACCATTATCAGCGCTATAACGACCACTATCACCACTATAACGACCACTATCAGCACTATAACGACCATTATAACCACTATAACGACCATTATCACCACTATAACGACCATTATAACCACTATAACAACCATTATAACAACTATAACAACCATTACAACCAGTATAACAACCATTACAACCACTATAACAACGATTACAACCACCATGACGACCATCACAACCACCACGACAACCATTATAACCACTATGACAACCATTATCACCACTATAACAACCATTACAACCACTATGACAATCATTACAACCACCATGACAACCATTATAACCACTATGACAACCATTATCACCACTATAACAACCATCGTCACCACTATAACAACCATTATCACCACTATAACAACCATTATCACCACTATAACGACCATTATAACCACTATAACGACCATTATAACCACTATAACGACCATTATCACCACTATAGCGACCATTATCAGCACTATAACGACGATTATAACCACTATAACAACCATTATCACCAATATAACGACAATTATCTGCACTATAACGACCACTATCAGCACTATAACGACCATTATCACTACTATAACGACCATTATCACCACTATAACAACCATTATCACCACTATAATAACCATTATAACCACTATAACAACCATTATCACCAATACAGCGACACTTATCTGCACTATAACAACCACTATCACTACTATAACAACCATTATAACCACTATACCAACCAGTATCACCACTATAACAACCATTATCACCACTATAACAACCATTATCACCACGATAACAACCAATATCACCACTATAACGACCATTATCACCACTATAACGACCACTATCAGCACTATAACGACCATTATAACCACTATAACGACCATTATCACCACTATAGCGACCATTATCAGCACTATAACGACGATTATAACCACTATAACAACCATTATCACCAATATAACGACACTTATCTGCTCTATAACAATCACTATCACTACTATAACAACCATTATAACCACTATACCAACCACTATCACCACTCTAATAACCATTATCACCACGATAACAACCAGTATCACCACTATAACGACCATTATCACCACTATAACGACCATTATCACCACAATAACAACCATTGTCACCAAAATAACAACCATTATCAGCACTATAACGACCATTATCACCACTATAACGACCACTATCACCACTATAACGACTATTATCACCACTATAACGACCACTATCAGCACTATAACGACCATTATAACCACTATACCAACCAGTATCACCACTATAACAACCATTATCACCACTATAACAACCATTATCACCACGATAACAACCAGTATCACCACTATAACGACCATTATCACCACTATAACGACCACTATCCGCACTATAACGACCATTATAACCACTATAACGACCATTATCACCACTATAGCGACCATTATCAGCACTATAACGACGATTATAACCACTCTAACAACCATTATCACCAATATAACGACACTTATCTGCTCTATAACAACCACTATCACTACTACAACAACCATTATAACCACTATACCAACCACTATCACCACTATAACAACCATTATCACCACGATAACAACCAGTATCACCACTATAACGACCATTATCACCACTATAACGACCATTATCACCACTATAACAACCATTGTCACCACAATAACAACCATTATCAGCACTATAACGACCATTATGACCACTATAACGACCATTATCACCACTATAACGACCATTATCACCACTATAACGACCATTATCAGCACTATAACGACCACTATCACCACTATAACGACCATTATCAGCACTATAACGACCATTATAACCACTATAACGACCATTATAACCACTATAACGACCATTATCACCACTATAGCGACCATTATCACCACTATAACGACCATTATCACCAGTATAACGGCCATTATCGGCAACATAACAACAATTATAACCACTATAACAACTATTATAACCACGATAACAACCAGTATCACCACTATAACGACCATTATCACCACTATAACGACCATTATCACCACTATAACAACCATTGTCACCACTATGACGACCACTATCAGCACTATGACGACCACTATCACCACTATAACGACCATTATCACCACTATAACGACCACTATCAGCACTATAACGACCATTATAACCACTATAACAGCCATTATCACCAATATAACGACATTTATCTGCACTATAACGACCACTATCAGCACTATAACGACCATTATAACCACTATAACAACCATTAGAACCAATATAACAACCATTATCACCACTATAACAACCACTATCACTACTATAACGACCATTGTCACCACTATAACAACCATTATCACCACGATAACAACCACTATCACCACTATAACGACCATTATCAGCACTATAACGACCATTATAACCACTATAACGACCATTATCACCACTATAACGACCATTATAACCACTATAACGACCATTATCACCACTATAGCGACCATTATCACCACTATAACGACCATTATCACCAGTATAACGGCCATTATCAGCAACATAACAACAATTATAACCACTATAACAACTATTATAACCACGATAACAACCAGTATCACCACTATAACGACCATTATCACCACTATAACGACCATTATCACCACTATAACAACCATTGTCACCACAATAACAACCATTATCAGCACTATAACGACCAGTATGACCACTATAACGACCATTATCACCACTATAACGACCATTATCACCACTATAACGACCACTATCAGCACTATGACGACCACTATCACCACTATAACGACCATTATCACCACTATAACGACCACTATCAGCACTATAACGACCATTATAACCACTATAACAACCATTATCACCAATATAACGACACTTATCTGCTCTATAACAACCACTATCACTACTATAACAACCATTATAACCACTATACCAACCACTATCACCACTATAATAACCATTATCACCACGATAACAACCAGTATCACCACTATAACGACCATTATCA
This sequence comes from Megachile leachella, assembly GCA_963576845.1. Lineage (NCBI taxonomy): Eukaryota > Metazoa > Arthropoda > Insecta > Hymenoptera > Megachilidae > Megachile > Megachile leachella. The sequence continues at coordinate 13,767,462 of OY756260.1, read as the reverse complement.
CCACTATAACGACCATTATCACCACTATAACAACCATTGTCACCACAATAACAACCATTATCAGCACTATAACGACCATTATGACCACTATAACGACCATTATCACCACTATAACGACCACTATCAGCACTATAACGACCATTATAACCACTATAACGACCATTATCACCACTATAACGACCACTATCACCACTATAACGACCATTATCACCACTATAACGACCACTATCAGCACTATAACGACCATTATAACCACTATACCAACCAGTATCACCACTATAACAACCATTATCACCTCGATAACAACCAGTATCACCACTATAACGACCATTATGACCACTATAACGACCATTATCACCACTATAACGACCATTATCACCACTACAACGACCATTATCAGCACTATAACGACCACTATCACCACTATAACGACCATTATCAGCACTATAACGACCATTATAACCACTATAACGACCATTATCACCACTATAACGACCATTATCACCACTATAACGACCATTATCACCACTATAACGACCATTATCAGCACTATAACGACCATTATAACCACTATAACGACCATTATCACCACTATAACGACCATTATAACCACTATAACGACCATTATCACCACTATAGCGACCATTATCACCACTATAACGACCATTATCACCACTATAACGGCCATTATCAGCAATATAACAACAATTATAACCACTATAACAACTATTATAACCACGATAACAACCAGTATCACCACTATAACGACCATTATAACCACTATAACGACCATTATCACCACTATAGCGACCATTATCAGCACAATAACGACGATTATAACCACTATAACAGCCATTATCACCAATATAACGACAATTATCTGCACTATAACGACCACTATCAGCACTATAACGATCATTATCACCACTATAACGACCATTATAACCACTATACCAACCAGTATCACCACTATAACAACCATTATCACCACTATAACAACCATTATCACCACGATAACAACCAGTATCACCACTATAACGACCATTATCACCACTATAACGACCACTATCAGCACTATAACGACCATTATAACCACTATAACGACCATTATCACCACTATAGCGACCATTATCAGCACTATAACGACGATTATAACCACTATAACAGCCATTATCACCAATATAACGACAATTATCTGCACTATAACGACCACTATCAGCACTATAACGACCATTATAACCACTATAACAACCATTAGAACCAATATAACAACCATTATCACCACTATAACAACCACTATCACTACTATAACGACCATTGTCACCACTATAACAACCATTATCACCACGATAACAACCAGTATCACCACTATAACGACCATTATCACCACTATAACGACCATTATCACCACTATAACGACCATTATCAGCACTGTAACGACCACTATCACCACTATAACGACCATTATCAGCACTATAACGACCATTATAACCACTATAACGACCATTATCACCACTATAACGACCATTATCACCACTATAACGACCATTATCAGCACTATAACGACCACTATCACCACTATAACGACCATTATCAGCACTATAACGACCATTATAACCACTATAACGACCATTATAACCACAGTAACAACCACTATAACCACTATAACAGCCATTATCAGCACTATAACGATCATTATCACCACTATAACGACCATTACCAGCACTATAGCGACCATTATAACCACTATAATGACCATTATCACCACTATAACAACCATTATCACCACTATAACGACCATTATAACCACTATAACGACCATTATAACCACTATAACGACCATTATCACCACTATAGCGACCATTATCAGTACTATAACGACGATTATAACCACTATAACAACCATTATGACCAATATAACGACACTTATCTGCTCTATAACAACCACTATCACTACTATAACAACCTATATAACCACTATACCAACCACTATCACCACTATAACAACCATTATCACCACTATAACAACCATTATCACCACGATAACAACCATTATCACCACTATAACGACCATTATCACCACTATAACAACCATTGTCACCACAATAGCAACCATTATCAGCACAATAACGACCATTATGACCACTATAACGACCATTATCACCACTATAACGACCATTATCACCACTATAACGACCATTATCAGCACTATAACGACCACTATCACCACTATAACGACCATTATCAGCACTATAACGACCATTATAACCACTATAACGACCATTATCACCACTATAACGACCATTATCACCACTATAACGACCATTATCAGCACTATAACGACCACTATCACCACTATAACGACCATTATCAGCACTATAACGATCATTATAACCACTATAACGACCATTATAACCACACTAACAACCATTATAACCACTATAACAGCCATTATCAGCACTATAACGATCATTATCACCACTATAACGACCATTACCAGCACTATAGCGACCATTATAACCACTATAATGACCATTATCACCACTATAACAACCATTATCACCACTATAACGACCATTATAACCACTATAACGACCATTATAACCACTATAACGACCATTATCACCACTATAGCGACCATTATCAGCACTATAACGACGATTATAACCACTATAACAATCATTATCACCAATATAACGACACTTATCTGCACTATAACAACCACTATCACTACTATAACAACCATTATAACCACTATACCAACCACTATCACCACTATAACAACCATTATCACCACTATAGCAACCAATATCACCACCATAACAACCAGTATCACCACTATAACGAGCATTATCACCACTATAACGACCATTATCAGCACTATAACGACCACTATCACCACTATAACGACCATTATAACTACTATAACGACCATTCTCACCACTATAACGACCATTATCACCACTATAACGACCATTATCAGCACCTTAACGACCATTATGAGCACTATAACGACCATTATCACCACTATAACGACAATTATCACCACTATAACAACCATTATAACCACTATAACAACCATTATAACCAATATAACGACCGTTATCAGCACCACAACGACCATTATCAGCACTATAACGACCATTATCACCACTATAAGGACCGTTATCAGCACTATAACGATCATTATCAGCAATATAACGACCATTATAACCACTATAACGACCATTATAACCACTATAACAAATATTCTAACCACTATAACAACCATTACAACCAGTATAACAACCATTACAACCAGTATAACAACCATTACAACCACTATAACAACCATTACAACCACCATGACGACCATTACAACCACCATGACAACCATTATAACCACTATGACAACCATTATCACCACTATAACAACCATCGTCACCACTATAACAACCATTATAACCACTATAACAACCATTATAACCACTGTAACAACCATTATAACCACTATAACAGCCAATATCAGCACTATAACGATCATTATCACCACAATAACGACCATTATCACCACTATAGCGACCATTATCACCACTATAATGACCATTATCACCACTATAACGACCATTATCACCACTATAGCGACCATTATCACCACTATAACGACCATTATCACCACTATAACGGCCATTATCAGCAATGTAACGACCATTATAACCACTATAACGACCATTATAACCACTATAACGACCATTATCACCGCTATAACGACCATTGTCACCACTATAACAACCATTGTAACTACTATAACAACCATTATAACCACTATAACAACTATTATATCCACTATAACAACCATTATAACAACTATGACAACCATTACAACCAGTATAACAACCATTACAACGACTATAACAACGATTACAATCACCATGACGACCATCACAACCACCATGACAACCATTATAACCACTATGACAACCATTATCACCACTATAACGACCATTATAATCACTATACCGACCATTATAACCACTATAACGACCATTATAACCCCTATAACAACCATTAAAACCAATATAACAATCATTATCACCATAATAACAACCACTATAAACACTATAACAACCACTATAACCACTATAACAACCATTGTAACCAATATAACGACCATTGCAACCATTATAACGACCTTTATCACCACTATAGCGACCATTATCAGCACAATAACGACCATTATAACCACTATAACAACCATTATCACCAATATAACGACAATTATCTGCTCTATAACGACCACTATCAGCACTATAACGACCATTATCACCACTATAACGACCATTATCAGCACCATAACGACCATTATCAGCACTATAACGACCATTATCACCACTGTGGCAACCATTATCACCACTATAGCAACCATTATCATCACTATGACAACCATTATCATTACTATAACAACCATTATAACCACTATACCAACCACTATCACCACTATAACAACCATTATCAACACTATAACAACCATTATCAGCACTATAACGACCATTATGACCACTATAACGACCATTATCACCACTATAACGACCATTATCAGCACTATAACGACCATTATCAGCACTATAACGACCATTATCACCACTATAACGACCATTATCACCACTATAACGACCATTGTCACCACTATAACAACCATTATCAGCACTATAACGACGATTATAACCACTATAACAACCATTATCACCAATATAACGACACTTATCTGCTCTATAACAACCACTATCACTACTATAACAACCATTATAACCACTATACCAACCACTATCACCACTATAACAACCATTATCACCACGATAACAACCAGTATCACCACTATAACGACCATTATCACCACTATAACGACCATTATCACCACTATAACAACCATTGTCACCACAATAACAACCATTATCAGCACTATAACGACCATTATGACCACTATAACGACCATTATCACCACTATAACGACCATTATCACCACTATAACGACCATTATCAGCACTATAACGACCACTATCACCACTATAACGACCATTATCAGCACTATAACGACCATTATAACCACTATAACGACCATTATCACCACTATAACGACCATTATAACCACTATAACGACCATTATCACCACTATAGCGACCATTATCACCACTATAACGACCATTATCACCAGTATAACGGCCATTATCAGCAACATAACAACAATTATAACCACTATAACAACTATTATAACCACGATAACAACCAGTATCACCACTATAACGACCATTATCACCACTATAACGACCATTATCACCACTATAACAACCATTGTCACCACAATAACAACCATTATCAGCACTATAACGACCAGTATGACCACTATAACGACCATTATCACCACTATAACGACCATTATCACCACTATAACGACCATTATCAGCACTATGACGACCACTATCACCACTATAACGACCATTATCACCACTATAACGACCACTATCAGCACTATAACGACCATTATAACCACTATAACACCCATTATCACCAATATAACGACACTTATCTGCTCTATAACAACCACTATCACTACTATAACAACCATTATAACCACTATACCAACCACTATCACCACTATAATAACCATTATCACCACGATAACAACCAGCATCACCACTATAACGACCATTATCACCACTATAACGACCATTATCACCACTATAACAACCATTGTCACCACAATAACAACCATTATCAGCACTATAACGACCATTATGACCACTATAACGACCATTATCACCACTATAACGACCACTATCAGCACTATAACGACCATTATAACCACTATAACGACCATTATCACCACTATAACGACCATTATAACCACTATAACGACCATTATCACCACTATAGCGACCATTATCACCACTATAACGACCATTATCACCAGTATAACGGCCATTATCAGCAACATAACAACAATTATAACCACTATAACAACTATTATAACCACGATAACAACCAGTATCACCACTATAACGACCATTATCACCACTATAACGACCATTATCACCACTATAACAACCATTGTCACCACAATAACAACCATTATCAGCACTATAACGACCAGTATGACCACTATAACGACCATTATCACCACTATAACGACCATTATCACCACTATAACGACCACTATCAGCACTATGACGACCACTATCACCACTATAACGACCATTATCACCACTATAACGACCACTATCAGCACTATAACGACCATTATAACCACTATAACAACCATTATCACCAATATAACGACACTTATCTGCTCTATAACAACCACTATCACTACTATAACAACCATTATAACCACTATACCAACCACTATCACCACTATAATAACCATTATCACCACGATAACAACCAGTATCACCACTATAACGACCATTATCACCACTATAACGACCATTATCACCACTATAACAACCATTGTCACCACAATAACAACCATTATCAGCACTATAACGACCATTATGACCACTATAACGACCATTATCACCACTATAACGACCACTATCAGCACTATAACGACCATTATAACCACTATAACGACCATTATCACCACTATAACGACCACTATCACCACTATAACGACCATTATCACCACTATAACGACCACTATCAGCACTATAACGACCATTATAACCACTATACCAACCAGTATCACCACTATAACAACCATTATCACCTCGATAACAACCAGTATCACCACTATAACGACCATTATGACCACTATAACGACCATTATCACCACTATAACGACCATTATCACCACTACAACGACCATTATCAGCACTATAACGACCACTATCACCACTATAACGACCATTATCAGCACTATAACGACCATTATAACCACTATAACGACCATTATCACCACTATAACGACCATTATCACCACTATAACGACCATTATCACCACTATAACGACCATTATCAGCACTATAACGACCATTATAACCACTATAACGACCATTATCACCACTATAACGACCATTATAACCACTATAACGACCATTATCACCACTATAGCGACCATTATCACCACTATAACGACCATTATCACCACTATAACGGCCATTATCAGCAATATAACAACAATTATAACCACTATAACAACTATTATAACCACGATAACAACCAGTATCACCACTATAACGACCATTATAACCACTATAACGACCATTATCACCACTATAGCGACCATTATCAGCACAATAACGACGATTATAACCACTATAACAGCCATTATCACCAATATAACGACAATTATCTGCACTATAACGACCACTATCAGCACTATAACGATCATTATCACCACTATAACGACCATTATAACCACTATACCAACCAGTATCACCACTATAACAACCATTATCACCACTATAACAACCATTATCACCACGATAACAACCAGTATCACCACTATAACGACCATTATCACCACTATAACGACCACTATCAGCACTATAACGACCATTATAACCACTATAACGACCATTATCACCACTATAGCGACCATTATCAGCACTATAACGACGATTATAACCACTATAACAGCCATTATCACCAATATAACGACAATTATCTGCACTATAACGACCACTATCAGCACTATAACGACCATTATAACCACTATAACAACCATTAGAACCAATATAACAACCATTATCACCACTATAACAACCACTATCACTACTATAACGACCATTGTCACCACTATAACAACCATTATCACCACGATAACAACCAGTATCACCACTATAACGACCATTATCACCACTATAACGACCATTATCACCACTATAACGACCATTATCAGCACTGTAACGACCACTATCACCACTATAACGACCATTATCAGCACTATAACGACCATTATAACCACTATAACGACCATTATCACCACTATAACGACCATTATCACCACTATAACGACCATTATCAGCACTATAACGACCACTATCACCACTATAACGACCATTATCAGCACTATAACGACCATTATAACCACTATAACGACCATTATAACCACAGTAACAACCACTATAACCACTATAACAGCCATTATCAGCACTATAACGATCATTATCACCACTATAACGACCATTACCAGCACTATAGCGACCATTATAACCACTATAATGACCATTATCACCACTATAACAACCATTATCACCACTATAACGACCATTATAACCACTATAACGACCATTATAACCACTATAACGACCATTATCACCACTATAGCGACCATTATCAGTACTATAACGACGATTATAACCACTATAACAACCATTATGACCAATATAACGACACTTATCTGCTCTATAACAACCACTATCACTACTATAACAACCTATATAACCACTATACCAACCACTATCACCACTATAACAACCATTATCACCACTATAACAACCATTATCACCACGATAACAACCATTATCACCACTATAACGACCATTATCACCACTATAACAACCATTGTCACCACAATAGCAACCATTATCAGCACAATAACGACCATTATGACCACTATAACGACCATTATCACCACTATAACGACCATTATCACCACTATAACGACCATTATCAGCACTATAACGACCACTATCACCACTATAACGACCATTATCAGCACTATAACGACCATTATAACCACTATAACGACCATTATCACCACTATAACGACCATTATCACCACTATAACGACCATTATCAGCACTATAACGACCACTATCACCACTATAACGACCATTATCAGCACTATAACGATCATTATAACCACTATAACGACCATTATAACCACACTAACAACCATTATAACCACTATAACAGCCATTATCAGCACTATAACGATCATTATCACCACTATAACGACCATTACCAGCACTATAGCGACCATTATAACCACTATAATGACCATTATCACCACTATAACAACCATTATCACCACTATAACGACCATTATAACCACTATAACGACCATTATAACCACTATAACGACCATTATCACCACTATAGCGACCATTATCAGCACTATAACGACGATTATAACCACTACAACAATCATTATCACCAATATAACGACACTTATCTGCACTATAACAACCACTATCACTACTATAACAACCATTATAACCACTATACCAACCACTATCACCACTATAACAACCATTATCACCACTATAGCAACCAATATCACCACCATAACAACCAGTATCACCACTATAACGAGCATTATCACCACTATAACGACCATTATCAGCACTATAACGACCACTATCACCACTATAACGACCATTATAACTACTATAACGACCATTCTCACCACTATAACGACCATTATCACCACTATAACGACCATTATCAGCACCTTAACGACCATTATGAGCACTATAACGACCATTATCACCACTATAACGACAATTATCACCACTATAACAACCATTATAACCACTATAACAACCATTATAACCAATATAACGACCGTTATCAGCACCACAACGACCATTATCAGCACTATAACGACCATTATCACCACTATAAGGACCATTATCAGCACTATAACGATCATTATCAGCAATATAACGACCATTATAACCACTATAACGACCATTATAACCACTATAACAAATATTCTAACCACTATAACAACCATTACAACCAGTATAACAACCATTACAACCAGTATAACAACCATTACAACCACTATAACAACCATTACAACCACCATGACGACCATTACAACCACCATGACAACCATTATAACCACTATGACAACCATTATCACCACTATAACAACCATCGTCACCACTATAACAACCATTATAACCACTATAACAACCATTATAACCACTGTAACAACCATTATAACCACTATAACAGCCAATATCAGCACTATAACGATCATTATCACCACAATAACGACCATTATCACCACTATAGCGACCATTATCACCACTATAATGACCATTATCACCACTATAACGACCATTATCACCACTATAGCGACCATTATCACCACTATAACGACCATTATCACCACTATAACGGCCATTATCAGCAATGTAACGACCATTATAACCACTATAACGACCATTATAACCACTATAACGACCATTATCACCGCTATAACGACCATTGTCACCACTATAACAACCATTGTAACTACTATAACAACCATTATAACCACTATAACAACTATTATATCCACTATAACAACCATTATAACAACTATGACAACCATTACAACCAGTATAACAACCATTACAACGACTATAACAACGATTACAATCACCATGACGACCATCACAACCACCATGACAACCATTATAACCACTATGACAACCATTATCACCACTATAACGACCATTATAATCACTATACCGACCATTATAACCACTATAACGACCATTATAACCCCTATAACAACCATTAAAACCAATATAACAATCATTATCACCATAATAACAACCACTATAACCACTATAACAACCACTATAACCACTATAACAACCATTGTAACCAATATAACGACCATTGCAACCATTATAACGACCTTTATCACCACTATAGCGACCATTATCAGCACAATAACGACCATTATAACCACTATAACAACCATTATCACCAATATAACGACAATTATCTGCTCTATAACGACCACTATCAGCACTATAACGACCATTATCACCACTATAACGACCATTATCAGCACCATAACGACCATTATCAGCACTATAACGACCATTATCACCACTGTGGCAACCATTATCACCACTATAGCAACCATTATCATCACTATGACAACCATTATCATTACTATAACAACCATTATAACCACTATACCAACCACTATCACCACTATAACAACCATTATCAACACTATAACAACCATTATCAGCACTATAACGACCATTATGACCACTATAACGACCATTATCACCACTATAACGACCATTATCAGCACTATAACGACCATTATCAGCACTATAACGACCATTATCACCACTATAACGACCATTATCACCACTATAACGACCATTGTCACCACTATAACAACCATTATCAGCACTATAACGACGATTATAACCACTATAACAACCATTATCACCAATATAACGACACTTATCTGCTCTATAACAACCACTATCACTACTATAACAACCATTATAACCACTATACCAACCACTATCACCACTATAACAACCATTATCACCACGATAACAACCAGTATCACCACTATAACGACCATTATCACCACTATAACGACCATTATCACCACTATAACAACCATTGTCACCACAATAACAACCATTATCAGCACTATAACGACCATTATGACCACTATAACGACCATTATCACCACTATAACGACCATTATCACCACTATAACGACCATTATCAGCACTATAACGACCACTATCACCACTATAACGACCATTATCAGCACTATAACGACCATTATAACCACTATAACGACCATTATCACCACTATAACGACCATTATAACCACTATAACGACCATTATCACCACTATAGCGACCATTATCACCACTATAACGACCATTATCACCAGTATAACGGCCATTATCAGCAACATAACAACAATTATAACCACTATAACAACTATTATAACCACGATAACAACCAGTATCACCACTATAACGACCATTATCACCACTATAACGACCATTATCACCACTATAACAACCATTGTCACCACAATAACAACCATTATCAGCACTATAACGACCAGTATGACCACTATAACGACCATTATCACCACTATAACGACCATTATCACCACTATAACGACCATTATCAGCACTATGACGACCACTATCACCACTATAACGACCATTATCACCACTATAACGACCACTATCAGCACTATAACGACCATTATAACCACTATAACACCCATTATCACCAATATAACGACACTTATCTGCTCTATAACAACCACTATCACTACTATAACAACCATTATAACCACTATACCAACCACTATCACCACTATAATAACCATTATCACCACGATAACAACCAGTATCACCACTATAACGACCATTATCACCACTATAACGACCATTATCACCACTATAACAACCATTGTCACCACAATAACAACCATTATCAGCACTATAACGACCATTATGACCACTATAACGACCATTATCACCACTATAACGACCACTATCAGCACTATAACGACCATTATAACCACTATAACGACCATTATCACCACTATAACGACCACTATCACCACTATAACGACCATTATCACCACTATAACGACCACTATCAGCACTATAACGACCATTATAACCACTATACCAACCAGTATCACCACTATAACAACCATTATCACCACTATAACAACCATTATCACCACGATAACAACCAGTATCACCACTATAACGACCATTATCACCACTATAACGACCACTATCAGCACTATAACGACCATTATAACCACTATAACGACAATTATCACCACTATAGCGACCATTATCAGCACTATAACGACGATTATAACCACTATAACAACCATTATCACCAATATAACGACACTTATCTGCTCTATAACAACCACTATCACTACTATAACAACCATTATAACCACTATACCAACCACTATCACCACTATAACAACCATTATCACCACGATAACAACCAGTATCACCACTATAACGACCATTATAACCACTATAACGACCATTATCACCACTATAGCGACCATTATCAGCACAATAACGACGATTATAACCACTATAACAGCCATTATCACCAATATAACGACAATTATCTGCACTATAACGACCACTATCAGCACTATAACGATCATTATCACCACTATAACGACCATTATAACCACTATACCAACCAGTATCACCACTATAACAACCATTATCACCACTATAACAACCATTATCACCACGATAACAACCAGTATCACCACTATAACGACCATTATCACCACTATAACGACCACTATCAGCACTATAACGACCATTATAACCACTATAACGACCATTATCACCACTATAGCGACCATTATCAGCACTATAACGACGATTATAACCACTATAACAGCCATTATCACCAATATAACGACAATTATCTGCACTATAACGACCACTATCAGCACTATAACGACCATTATAACCACTATAACAACCATTAGAACCAATATAACAACCATTATCACCACTATAACAACCACTATCACTACTATAACGACCATTGTCACCACTATAACAACCATTATCACCACGATAACAACCAGTATCACCACTATAACGACCATTATCACCACTATAACGACCATTATCACCACTATAACGACCATTATCAGCACTATAACGACCACTATCACCACTATAACGACCATTATCAGCACTATAACGACCATTATAACCACTATAACGACCATTATCACCACTATAACGACCATTATCACCACTATAACGACCATTATCAGCACTATAACGACCACTATCACCACTATAACGACCATTATCAGCACTATAACGACCATTATAACCACTATAACGACCATTATAACCACAGTAACAACCACTATAACCACTATAACAGCCATTATCAGCACTATAACGATCATTATCACCACTATAACGACCATTACCAGCACTATAGCGACCATTATAACCACTATAATGACCATTATCACCACTATAACAACCATTATCACCACTATAACGACCATTATAACCACTATAACGACCATTATAACCACTATAACGACCATTATCACCACTATAGCGACCATTATCAGTACTATAACGACGATTATAACCACTATAACAACCATTATGACCAATATAACGACACTTATCTGCTCTATAACAACCACTACCACTACTATAACAACCTATATAACCACTATACCAACCACTATCACCACTATAACAACCATTATCACCACTATAACAACCATTATCACCACGATAACAACCATTATCACCACTATAACGACCATTATCACCACTATAACAACCATTGTCACCACAATAGCAACCATTATCAGCACAATAACGACCATTATGACCACTATAACGACCATTATCACCACTATAACGACCATTATCACCACTATAACGACCATTATCAGCACTATAACGACCACTATCACCACTATAACGACCATTATCAGCACTATAACGACCATTATAACCACTATAACGACCATTATCACCACTATAACGACCATTATCACCACTATAACGACCATTATCAGCACTATAACGACCACTATCACCACTATAACGACCATTATCAGCACTATAACGATCATTATAACCACTATAAAGTCCATTATAACCACACTAACAACCATTATAACCACTATAACAGCCATTATCAGCACTATAACGATCATTATCACCACTATAACGACCATTACCAGCACTATAGCGACCATTATAACCACTATAATGACCATTATCACCACTATAACAACCATTATCACCACTATAACGACCATTATAACCACTATAACGACCATTATAACCACTATAACGACCATTATCACCACTATAGCGACCATTATCAGCACTATAACGACGATTATAACCACTATAACAATCATTATCACCAATATAACGACACTTATCTGCACTATAACAACCACTATCACTACTATAACAACCGTTATAACCACTATACCAACCACTATCACCACTATAACAACCATTATCACCACTATAGCAACCAATATCACCACCATAACAACCAGTATCACCACTATAACGAGCATTATCACCACTATAACGACCATTATCAGCACTATAACGACCACTATCACCACTATAACGACCATTATAACTACTATAACGACCATTCTCACCACTATAACGACCATTATCACCACTATAACGACCATTATCAGCACCTTAACGACCATTATGAGCACTATAAGGACCATTATCACCACTATAACGACAATTATCACCACTATAACAACCATTATAACCACTATAACAACCATTATAACCAATATAACGACCGTTATCAGCACCACAACGACCATTATCAGCACTATAACGACCATTATCACCACTATAAGGACCATTATCAGCACTATAACGATCATTATCAGCAATATAACGACCATTATAACCACTATAACGACCATTATAACCACTATAACAAATATTCTAACCACTATAACAACCATTACAACCAGTATAACAACCATTACAACCAGTATAACAACCATTACAACCACTATAACAACCATTACAACCACCATGACGACCATTACAACCACCATGACAACCATTATAACCACTATGACAACCATTATCACCACTATAACAACCATCGTCACCACTATAACAACCATTATAACCACTATAACAACCATTATAACCACTGTAACAACCATTATAACCACTATAACAGCCAATATCAGCACTATAACGATCATTATCACCACAATAACGACCATTATCACCACTATAGCGACCATTATCACCACTATAATGACCATTATCACCACTATAACGACCATTATCACCACTATAGCGACCATTATCACCACTATAACGACCATTATCACCACTATAACGGCCATTATCAGCAATGTAACGACCATTATAACCACTATAACGACCATTATAACCACTATAACGACCATTATCACCGCTATAACGACCATTGTCACCACTATAACAACCATTGTAACTACTATAACAACCATTATAACCACTATAACAACTATTATCACCACTATAACAACCATTATAACCACTATAACAACCATTATAACCACAGTAACAACTATTATAACCACTATAACAGCCATTATCAGCACTATAACGATCATTATCACCACTATAACGACCATTACCAGCACTATAGCGACCATTATAACCACTATGATGACCATTATCACCACTATAACAACCATTATCACCACTATAACGACCACTATCAGCACTATAACGACCATTATCACCACTATAACAACCATTATCACCACTATAACGACCATTATAATCACTATACCGACCATTATAACCACTATAACGACCATTATAACCACTATAACAACCATTAAAACCAATATAACAATCATTATCACCATAATAACAACCACTATAACCGCTATAACAACCACTATAACCACTATAACAACCATTGTAACCAATATAACGACCATTGCAACCATTATAACGACCTTTATCACCACTATAGCGACCATTATCAGCACAATAACGACCATTATAACCACTATAACAACCATTATCACCAATATAACGACAATTATCTGCTCTATAACGACCACTATCAGCACTATAACGACCATTATCACCACTATAACGACCATTATCAGCACCATAACGACCATTATCAGCACTATAACGACCATTATCACCACTGTGGCAACCATTATCACCACTATAGCAACCATTATCATCACTATGACAACCATTATCATTACTATAACAACCATTATAACCACTATACCAACCACTATCACCACTATAACAACCATTATCAACACTATAACAACCATTATCAGCACTATAACGACCATTATGACCACTATAACGACCATTATCACCACTATAACGACCATTATCAGCACTATAACGACCATTATCAGCACTATAACGACCATTATCACCACTATAACGACCATTATCACCACTATAACAACCATCGTCACCACTATAGCAACCATTATAACCACTATAACAACCATTATAACCACTGTAACAACCATTATAACCACTATAACAGCCACTATCAGCACTATAACGATCATTATCACCACTATAACGACCATTATCACCACTATAACAACCATTGTCACCACAATAACAACCATTATCAGCACTATAACGACCATTATGACCACTATAACGACGATTATAACCACTATAACAACCATTATCACCAATATAACGACAATTATCTGCACTATAACGACCACTATCAGCACTATAACGACCATTATCACCACTATAACGACCATTATCACCACTATAACGACCATTATCACCACTATAACAACCATTATAAACACTAGAACAACCATTATAACCACTGTAACAACCATTATGACCACTATAACAGCCATTATCACCACTATAACGACCATTATCACCACTATAACAACCATTATAACCACTATAACAACCATTATAACCACAGTAACAACCATTATAACCACTATAACAGCCATTATAACCACTATAACGACCATTATCACCACTATAACGAC
Source organism: Megachile leachella (assembly GCA_963576845.1). Classification (NCBI taxonomy): domain Eukaryota; kingdom Metazoa; phylum Arthropoda; class Insecta; order Hymenoptera; family Megachilidae; genus Megachile; species Megachile leachella. Next base: position 13,750,145 of record OY756260.1, on the reverse strand, counting down.
CATTACCAGCACTATAGCGACCATTATAACCACTATGATGACCATTATCACCACTATAACAACCATTATCACCACTATAACGACCACTATCAGCACTATAACGACCATTATCACCACTATAACAACCATTATCACCACTATAACAACCATTATAACCACTATAACAACCATTATCACCAATATAGCGACACTTATCTGCACTATAACAACCACTATCACTACTATAACAACCATTAATACCACTATACCAACCAGTATCACCACTATAACAACCATTATCACCACTATAACAACCATTATCACCACGATAACAACCAGTATCACCACTATACCGACCATTATCACCACTATAACAACCATTATAACCAATATAACGACCACTATCACCACTATAACGACCATTATCAGCACTATAACGATCATTATCACCACTATAACGACCATTATCACCACTATAACGGCCATTATCAGCACTATAACGACCATTATAACCACTATAACGATCATTATCACCACTATAACGACCATTATCACCACTATAACGACCATTATCACCACTATAACGACCACTATCAGCACTATAACGACCATTATCACCACTATAACGACCATTATCACCACTATAACAACCATTATAAACACTATAACAACCATTATAACCACAGTAACAACCATTATAACCACTATAACGACCATTATCACCACTATAACAACCATTGTCACCACAATAACAACCATTATCAGCACTATAACGACCATTATGACCACTATAACGACGATTATAACCACTATAACAACCATTATCACCAATATAACGACAATTATCTGCACTATAACGACCACTATCAGCACTATAACGACCATTATCACCACTATAACGACCATTATCACCACTATAACGACCATTATCACCACTATAACAACCATTATAAACACTATAACAACCATTATAACCACAGTAACAACCATTATAACCACTATAACGACCATTATCACCACTATAACAACCATTGTCACCACAATAACAACCATTATCAGCACTATAACGACCATTATGACCACTATAATGACCATTATCACCACTATACCGACCATTATAACCAATATAACGACCATTATCACCAATATAACGACAATTATCTGCACTATAACGACCATTATCACCACTATAACAACCATTATCAAAGCAATAACGACCATTATCACCACTATAGCGACCATTATGACCACTATAATGACCATTATCACCACTATACCGACCATTATAACCAATATAACGACCATTATCACCAATATAACGACAATTATCTGCACTATAACGACCACTATCAGCACTATAACGACCATTATAACCACTATAACGATCATTATCACCACTATAACGACCATTATCACCACTATAACGACCACTATCAGCACTATAACGACCATTATCACCACTATAACGACCATTATCACCACTATAACAACCATTATAAACACTATAACAACCATTATAACCACTATAACGACCATTATCACCACTATAACAACCATTGTCACCACAATAACAACCATTATCAGCACTATAACGACCATTATGACCACTATAACGACGATTATAACCACTATAACAACCATTATCACCAATGTAACGACAATTATCTGCACTGTAACGACCACTATCAGCACTATAACGACCATTATCACCACTATAACGACCATTATCAGCACTATAACGATCATTATCACCACTATAACGACCATTATCACCACTATAACGGCCATTATCACGACAATAACGACCATTATCACCACTATAGCGACCATTATGACCACTATAATGACCATTATCACCACTATACCGACCATTATAACCAATATAACGACCATTATCACCAATATAACGACAATTATCTGCACTATAACGACCATTATCACCACTATAACAACCATTATCAAAACAATAACGACCATTATCACCACTATAGCGACCATTATGACCACTATAATGACCATTATCACCACTATACCGACCATTATAACCAATATAACGACCATTATCACCAATATAACGACAATTATCTGCACTATAACGACCATTATCACCACTATAACAACCATTATCAAAACAATAACGATCATTATCACCACTATAGCGACCATTATGACCACTATAATGACCATTATCACCACTATACCGACCATTATAACCAATATAACGACCATTATCACCAATATAACGACAATTATCTGCACTATAACGACCATTATCACCACTATAACAACCATTATCAAAACAATAACGACCATTATCACCACTATAGCGACCATTATGACCACTATAATGACCATTATCACCACTATACCGACCATTATAACCAATATAACGACCATTATCACCAATATAACGACAATTATCTGCACTATAACGACCATTATCAGCACTATAACGACCATTATAACCACTATAACGATCATTATCACCACTATAACGACCATTATCACCACTATAACGACCACTATCAGCACTATAACGACCATTATCACCACTATAACGACCATTATCACCACTATAACAACCATTATAAACACTATAACAACCATTATAACCACAGTAACAACCATTATAACCACTATAACGACCATTATCATCACTATAACGACCATTGTCACCACAATAACAACCATTATCAGCACTATAACGACCATTATGACCACTATAACGACGATTATAACCACTATAACAACCATTATCACCAATATAACGACAATTATCTGCACTATAACGACCACTATCAGCACTATAACGACCATTATCACCACTATAACAACCATTATAACCACTATAACAACCATTATAACCAAAGTAACAACCATTATAACCACTATAACAGCCATTATCAGCACTATAACGTTCATTATCACCACTATAACGACCATTACCAGCACTATAGCGACCATTATAACCACTATGATGACCATTATCACCACTATAACAACCATTATCACCACTATAACGACCACTATCAGCACTATAACGACCATTATCACCACTATAACAACCATTATCACCACTATAACAACCATTATAACCACTATAACAACCATTATCACCAATATAGCGACACTTATCTGCACTATAACAACCACTATCACTACGATAGCAACCATTATAACCACTATACCAACCAGTATCACCACTATAACAACCATTATCACCACTATAACGACCATTATCAGCACTATAACGATCATTATCACCACTATACCGACCATTATCACCACTATAACAACCATTATAACCAATATAACGACCATTATCACCACTATAGCGACCATTATGACCACTATAATGACCATTATCACCACTATACCGACCATTATAACCAATATAACGACCATTATCACCAATATAACGACAATTATCTGCACTATAACAACCATTATCACCACTATAACGACCATTATCACCACTGTGGCAACCATTATCACCACTATAGCAACCATTATCATCACTATGACAACCATTATCATTACTATAACAACCATTATAACCACTATACCAACCACTATCACCACTATAACAACCATTATCACCACTATAACAACCATTATCACCACGATAGCAACCAGTATCACCACTATAACGACCATTATAACCACTATAACGACCATTATCACCACTATAACGACCATTATAACCCCTATAACAACCATTATCACCACTATAACAACCATTACAACCACTATGACAATCATTACAACCAGCATGGCAACCATTATAACCACTATAACAACCATTATCACCACTATAACGACCATTATCACCACTATAACGACCATTATCACCACTATAACGACCATTTTCAGCGCTATAACGACCACTATCACCACTATAACGACCATTATCAGCACTATAACGACCATTATAACCACTATAACGATCATTATCACCACTATAACGACCATTATCACCACTATAACGACCATTGTCACCACAATAACAACCATTATAACCACAGTAACAACCATTATAACCACAAAGCAGCCATTATCAGCACTATAACGATCATTATCACCACTATAACGACCATTACCAGCACTATAGCGACCATTATAACCACTATGATGACCATTATCACCACTATAACAACCATTATCACCACTATAACGACCACTATCAGCACTATAACGACCATTATCACCACTATAACAACCATTATCACCACTATAACAACCATTATAACCACTATAACAACCATTATCACCAATATAGCGACACTTATCTGCACTATAACAACCACTATCACTACTATAACAACCATTATAACCACTATACCAACCAGTATCACCACTATAACAACCATTATCACCACTATAACAACCATTATAACCAATATAACGACCATTATCACCACTATAACGACCATTATAACCCCTATAACAACCATTATCACCACTATAACAACCATTACAACCACTATGACAATCATTACAACCAGCATGGCAACCATTATAACCACTATAACAACCATTATCACCACTATAACGACCATTATCACCACTATAACGACCATTATCACCACTATAACGACCATTATCACCACTATAACGACCATTATCACCACTATAACAACCATTATAAACACTATAACAACCATTATAACCACAGTAACAACCATTATAACCACTATAACGACCATTATCACCACTATAACAACCATTGTCACCACAATAACAACCATTATCAGCACTATAACGACCATTATGACCACTATAATGACCATTATCACCACTATACCGACCATTATAACCAATATAACGACCATTATCACCAATATAACGACAATTATCTGCACTATAACGACCACTATCAGCACTATAACGACCATTATCACCACTATAACGACCATTATCAGCACTATAACGATCATTATCACCACTATAACGACCATTATCACCACTATAACGGCCATTATCACGACAATAACGACCATTATCACCACTATAGCGACCATTATGACAACTATAATGACCATTATCACCACTATACCGACCATTATAACCAATATAACGACCATTATCACCAATATAACGACAATTATCTGCACTATAACGACCATTATCACCACTATAACAACCATTATCAAAACAATAACGACCATTATCACCACTATAGCGACCATTATGACCACTATAATGACCATTATCACCACTATACCGACCATTATAACCAATATATCGACCATTATCACCAATATAACGACAATTATCTGCACTATAACGACCATTATCACCACTATAACAACCATTATCAAAACAATAACGATCATTATCACCACTATAGCGACCATTATGACCACTATAATGACCATTATCACCACTATACCGACCATTATAACCAATATAACGACCATTATCACCAATATAACGACAATTATCTGCACTATAACGACCATTATCACCACTATAACAACCATTATCAAAACAATAACGACCATTATCACCACTATAGCGACCATTATGACCACTATAATGACCATTATCACCACTATACCGACCATTATAACCAATATAACGACCATTATCACCAATATAACGACAATTATCTGCACTATAACGACCATTATCAGCACTATAACGACCATTATAACCACTATAACGATCATTATCACCACTATAACGACCATTATCACCACTATAACGACCACTATCAGCACTATAACGACCATTATCACCACTATAACGACCATTATCACCACTATAACAACCATTATAAACACTATAACAACCATTATAACCACAGTAACAACCATTATAACCACTATAACGACCATTATCATCACTATAACGACCATTGTCACCACAATAACAACCATTATCAGCACTATAACGACCATTATGACCACTATAACGACGATTATAACCACTATAACAACCATTATCACCAATATAACGACAATTATCTGCACTATAACGACCACTATCAGCACTATAACGACCATTATCACCACTATAACAACCATTATAACCACTATAACAACCATTATAACCAAAGTAACAACCATTATAACCACTATAACAGCCATTATCAGCACTATAACGTTCATTATCACCACTATAACGACCATTACCAGCACTATAGCGACCATTATAACCACTATGATGACCATTATCACCACTATAACAACCATTATCACCACTATAACGACCACTATCAGCACTATAACGACCATTATCACCACTATAACAACCATTATCACCACTATAACAACCATTATAACCACTATAACAACCATTATCACCAATATAGCGACACTTATCTGCACTATAACAACCACTATCACTACTATAGCAACCATTATAACCACTATACCAACCAGTATCACCACTATAACAACCATTATCACCACTATAACGACCATTATCAGCACTATAACGATCATTATCACCACTATACCGACCATTATCACCACTATAACAACCATTATAACCAATATAACGACCATTATCACCACTATAGCGACCATTATGACCACTATAATGACCATTATCACCACTATACCGACCATTATAACCAATATAACGACCATTATCACCAATATAACGACAATTATCTGCACTATAACAACCATTATCACCACTATAACGACCATTATCACCACTGTGGCAACCATTATCACCACTATAGCAACCATTATCATCACTATGACAACCATTATCATTACTATAACAACCATTATAACCACTATACCAACCACTATCACCACTATAACAACCATTATCACCACTATAACAACCATTATCACCACGATAGCAACCAGTATCACCACTATAACGACCATTATAACCACTATAACGACCATTATCACCACTATAACGACCATTATAACCCCTATAACAACCATTATCACCACTATAACAACCATTACAACCACTATGACAATCATTACAACCAGCATGGCAACCATTATAACCACTATAACAACCATTATCACCACTATAACGACCATTATCACCACTATAACGACCATTATCACCACTATAACGACCATTTTCAGCGCTATAACGACCACTATCACCACTATAACGACCATTATCAGCACTATAACGACCATTATAACCACTATAACGATCATTATCACCACTATAACGACCATTATCACCACTATAACGACCACTATCAGCACTATAACGACCATTATCACCACTATAACGACCATTATCACCACTATAACAACCATTATAAACACTATAACAACCATTATAACCACAGTAACAACCATTATAACCACTATAACGACCATTATCACCACTATAACAACCATTGTCACCACAATAACAACCATTATAACCACAGTAACAACCATTATAACCACAAAGCAGCCATTATCAGCACTATAACGATCATTATCACCACTATAACGACCATTACCAGCACTATAGCGACCATTATAACCACTATGATGACCATTATCACCACTATAACAACCATTATCACCACTATAACGACCACTATCAGCACTATAACGACCATTATCACCACTATAACAACCATTATCACCACTATAACAACCATTATAACCACTATAACAACCATTATCACCAATATAGCGACACTTATCTGCACTATAACAACCACTATCACTACTATAACAACCATTATAACCACTATACCAACCAGTATCACCACTATAACAACCATTATCACCACTATAACAACCATTATAACCAATATAACGACCATTATCACCACTATAACGACCATTATAACCCCTATAACAACCATTATCACCACTATAACAACCATTACAACCACTATGACAATCATTACAACCAGCATGGCAACCATTATAACCACTATAACAACCATTATCACCACTATAACGACCATTATCACCACTATAACGACCATTATCACCACTATAACGACCATTTTCAGCGCTATAACGACCACTATCACCACTATAACGACCATTATCAGCACTATAACGACCATTATAACCACTATAACGATCATTATCACCACTATAACGACCATTATCACCACTATAACGACCACTATCAGCACTATAACGACCATTATCACCACTATAACGACCATTATCACCACTATAACAACCATTATAAACACTATAACAACCATTATAACCACAGTAACAACCATTATAACCACTATAACGACCATTATCACCACTATAACAACCATTGTCACCACAATAACAACCATTATCAGCACTATAACGACCATTATGACCACTATAACGACGATCATAACCACTATAACAACCATTATCACCAATATAACGACAATTATCTGCACTATAACGACCACTATCAGCACTATAACGACCATTATCACCACTATAACGACCATTATCACCACTATAACGACCATTATCACCACTATAACAACCATTATAAACACTATAACAACCATTATAACCACAGTAACAACCATTATAATCACTATAACGACCATTATCACCACTATAACAACCATTGTCACCACAATAACAACCATTATCAGCACTATAACGACCATTATGACCACTATAATGACCATTATCACCACTATACCGACCATTATAACCAATATAACGACCATTATCACCAATATAACGACAATTATCTGCACTATAACGACCACTATTAGCACTATAACGACCATTATAACCACTATAACGATCATTATCACCACTATAACGACCATTATCACCACTATAACGACCACTATCAGCACTATAACGACCATTATCACCACTATAACGACTATTATCACCACTATAACAACCATTATAAACACTATAACAACCATTATAACCACAGTAACAACCATTATAACCACTATAACGACCATTATCACCACTATAACAACCATTGTCACCACAATAACAACCATTATCAGCACTATAACGACCATTATGACCACTATAACGACGATTATAACCACTATAACAACCATTATCACCAATATAACGACAATTATCTGCACTATAACGACCACTATCAGCACTATAACGACCATTATCACCACTATAACGACCATTATCACCACTATAACGACCATTATCACCACTATAACAACCATCATAAACACTAGAACAACCATTATAACCACTGTAACAACCATTATGACCACTATAACAGCCATTATCACCACTATAACGACCATTATCACCACTATAACAACCATTATGACCACTATAACAACCATTATAACCACAGTAACAACCATTATAACCACTATAACAGCCATTATCAGCACTATAACGATCATTATCACCACTATAACGACCATTACCAGCACTATAGCGACCATTATAACCACTATGATGACCATTATCACCACTATAACAACCATTATCACCACTATAACGACCACTATCAGCACTATAACGACCATTATCACCACTATAACAACCATTATCACCACTATAACAACCATTATAACCACTATAACAACCATTATCACCAATATAGCGACACTTATCTGCACTATAACAACCACTATCACTACTATAACAACCATTATAACCACTATACCAACCAGTATCACCACTATAACAACCATTATCACCACTATAACAACCATTATAACCAATATAACGACCATTATCACCAATATAACGACAATTATCTGCACTATAACGACCATTACCACCACTATAACAACCATTATCAAAACAATAACGACCATTATCACCACTATAGCGACCATTATGACCACTATAATGACCATTATCACCACTATACCGACCATTATAACCAATATAACGACCATTATCACCAATATAACGACAATTATCTGCACTATAACGACCATTATCAGCACTATAACGACCATTATAACCAATATAACGACCATTATCACCAATATAACGACAATTATCTGCACTATAACGACCATTATCAGCACTATAACGACCATTATCACCACTGTGGCAACCATTATCACCACTATAGCAACCATTATCATCACTATGACAACCATTATCATTACTATAACAACCATTATAACCACTATAACAACCATTATCACCACTATAACGACCATTATCACCACTATAACAACCATTGTCACCACAATAGCAACCATTATCAGCACAATAACGACCATTATGACCACTATAACGACCATTATCACCACTATAACGACCATTATCACCACTATAACGACCATTATCAGCACTATAACGACCATTATCACCACTATAACGACCATTATCAGCACTATAACGACCACTATCACCACTATAACGACCATTATCAGCACTATAACGACCATTATAACCACTATAACGACCATTATCACCACTATAACGACCATTATCACCACTATAACGACCATTATCAGCACTATAACGACCACTATCACCACTATAACGACCATTATCAGCACTATAACGATCATTATAACCACTATAACGACCATTATAACCACACTAACAACCATTATAACCACTATAACAGCCATTATCAGCACTATAACGATCATTATCACCACTATAACGACCATTACCAGCACTATAGCGACCATTATAACCACTATAATGACCATTATCACCACTATAACAACCATTATCACCACTATAACGACCATTATAACCACTATAACGACCATTATAACCACTATAACGACCATTATCACCACTATAGCGACCATTATCAGCACTATAACGACGATTATAACCACTATAACAATCATTATCACCAATATAACGACACTTATCTGCACTATAACAACCACTATCACTACTATAACAACCATTATAACCACTATACCAACCACTATCACCACTATAACAACCATTATCACCACTATAGCAACCAATATCACCACCATAACAACCAGTATCACCACTATAACGAGCATTATCACCACTATAACGACCATTATCAGCACTATAACGACCACTATCACCACTATAACGACCATTATAACTACTATAACGACCATTCTCACCACTATAACGACCATTATCACCACTATAACGACCATTATCAGCACCTTAACGACCATTATGAGCACTATAACGACCATTATCACCACTATAACGACAATTATCACCACTATAACAACCATTATAACCACTATAACAACCATTATAACCAATATAACGACCGTTATCAGCACCACAACGACTATTATCAGCACTATAACGACCATTATCACCACTATAAGGACCATTATCAGCACTATAACGATCATTATCAGCAATATAACGACCATTATAACCACTATAACGACCATTATAACCACTATAACAAATATTCTAACCACTATAACAACCATTACAACCAGTATAACAACCATTACAACCAGTATAACAACCATTACAACCACTATAACAACCATTACAACCACCATGACGACCATTACAACCACCATGACAACCATTATAACCACTATGACAACCATTATCACCACTATAACAACCATCGTCACCACTATAACAACCATTATAACCACTATAACAACCATTATAACCACTGTAACAACCATTATAACCACTATAACAGCCAATATCAGCACTATAACGATCATTATCACCACAATAACGACCATTATCACCACTATAGCGACCATTATCACCACTATAATGACCATTATCACCACTATAACGACCATTATCACCACTATAGCGACCATTATCACCACTATAACGACCATTATCACCACTATAACGGCCATTATCAGCAATGTAACGACCATTATAACCACTATAACGACCATTATAACCACTATAACGACCATTATCACCGCTATAACGACCATTGTCACCACTATAACAACCATTGTAACTACTATAACAACCATTATAACCACTATAACAACTATTATATCCACTATAACAACCACTATAACAACTATGGCAACCATTACAACCAGTATAACAACCATTACAACGACTATAACAACGATTACAATCACCATGACGACCATCACAACCACCATGACAACCATTATAACCACTATGACAACCATTATCACCACTATAACGACCATTATAATCACTATACCGACCATTATAACCACTATAACGACCATTATAACCCCTATAACAACCATTAAAACCAATATAACAATCATTATCACCATAATAACAACCACTATAACCACTATAACAACCACTATAACCACTATAACAACCATTGTAACCAATATAACGACCATTGCAACCATTATAACGACCTTTATCACCACTATAGCGACCATTATCAGCACAATAACGACCATTATAACCACTATAACAACCATTATCACCAATATAACGACAATTATCTGCTCTATAACGACCACTATCAGCACTATAACGACCATTATCACCACTATAACGACCATTATCAGCACCATAACGACCATTATCAGCACTATAACGATCATTATCACCACTATACCGACCATTATCACCACTATAACAACCATTATAACCAATATAACGACCATTATCACCACTATAGCGACCATTATGACCACTATAATGACCATTATCACCACTATACCGACCATTATAACCAATATAACGACCATTATCACCAATATAACGACAATTATCTGCACTATAACAACCATTATCACCACTATAACGACCATTATCACCACTGTGGCAACCATTATCACCACTATAGCAACCATTATCATCACTATGACAACCATTATCATTACTATAACAACCATTATAACCACTATACCAACCACTATCACCACTATAACAACCATTATCACCACTATAACAACCATTGTCACCACAATAACAACCATTATAACCACAGTAACAACCATTATAACCACAAAGCAGCCATTATCAGCACTATAACGATCATTATCACCACTATAACGACCATTACCAGCACTATAGCGACCATTATAACCACTATGATGACCATTATCACCACTATAACAACCATTATCACCACTATAACGACCACTATCAGCACTATAACGACCATTATCACCACTATAACAACCATTATCACCACTATAACAACCATTATAACCACTATAACAACCATTATCACCAATATAGCGACACTTATCTGCACTATAACAACCACTATCACTACTATAACAACCATTATAACCACTATACCAACCAGTATCACCACTATAACAACCATTATCACCACTATAACAACCATTATAACCAATATAACGACCATTATCACCACTATAACGACCATTATAACCCCTATAACAACCATTATCACCACTATAACAACCATTACAACCACTATGACAATCATTACAACCAGCATGGCAACCATTATAACCACTATAACAACCATTATCACCACTATAACGACCATTATCACCACTATAACGACCATTATCACCACTATAACGACCATTTTCAGCGCTATAACGACCACTATCACCACTATAACGACCATTATCAGCACTATAACGACCATTATAACCACTATAACGATCATTATCACCACTATAACGACCATTATCACCACTATAACGACCACTATCAGCACTATAACGACCATTATCACCACTATAACGACCATTATCACCACTATAACAACCATTATAAACACTATAACAACCATTATAACCACAGTAACAACCATTATAACCACTATAACGACCATTATCACCACTATAACAACCATTGTCACCACAATAACAACCATTATCAGCACTATAACGACCATTATGACCACTATAACGACGATCATAACCACTATAACAACCATTATCACCAATATAACGACAATTATCTGCACTATAACGACCACTATCAGCACTATAACGACCATTATCACCACTATAACGACCATTATCACCACTATAACGACCATTATCACCACTATAACAACCATTATAAACACTATAACAACCATTATAACCACAGTAACAACCATTATAACCACTATAACGACCATTATCACCACTATAACAACCATTGTCACCACAATAACAACCATTATCAGCACTATAACGACCATTATGACCACTATAATGACCATTATCACCACTATACCGACCATTATAACCAATATAACGACCATTATCACCAATATAACGACAATTATCTGCACTATAACGACCACTATTAGCACTATAACGACCATTATAACCACTATAACGATCATTATCACCACTATAACGACCATTATCACCACTATAACGACCACTATCAGCACTATAACGACCATTATCACCACTATAACGACTATTATCACCACTATAACAACCATTATAAACACTATAACAACCATTATAACCACAGTAACAACCATTATAACCACTATAACGACCATTATCACTACTATAACAACCATTGTCACCACAATAACAACCATTATCAGCACTATAACGACCATTATGACCACTATAACGACGATTATAACCACTATAACAACCATTATCACCAATATAACGACAATTATCTGCACTATAACGACCACTATCAGCACTATAACGACCATTATCACCACTATAACGACCATTATCACCACTATAACGACCATTATCACCACTATAACAACCATCATAAACACTAGAACAACCATTATAACCACTGTAACAACCATTATGACCACTATAACAGCCATTATCACCACTATAACGACCATTATCACCACTATAACAACCATTATGACCACTATAACAACCATTATAACCACAGTAACAACCATTATAACCACTATAACAGCCATTATCAGCACTATAACGATCATTATCACCACTATAACGACCATTACCAGCACTATAGCGACCATTATAACCACTATGATGACCATTATCACCACTATAACAACCATTATCACCACTATAACGACCACTATCAGCACTATAACGACCATTATCACCACTATAACGACCATTATCAGCACCATAACGACCATTATCAGCACTATAACGACCATTATCACCACTGTGGCAACCATTATCACCACTATAGCAACCATTATCATCACTATGACAACCATTATCATTACCATAACAACCATTATAACCACTATACCAACCACTATCACCACTATAACAACCATTATCAACACTATAACAACCATTATCAGCACTATAACGACCATTATGACCACTATAACGACCATTATCACCACTATAACGACCATTATCAGCACTATAACGACCATTATCAGCACTATAACGACCATTATCACCACTATAACGACCATTATCACCACTATAACGACCATTGTCACCACTATAACAACCATTGTAACCACTATAACAACCATTATAACAACTATAACAACCATTACAACCAGTATAACAACCATTACAACCACTATAACAACCATTACAACCACCATGACGACCATTACAACCACCATGACAACCATTATAACCACTATGGCAACCATTATCACCACTATGACAACCATTATCACCACTATAACAACCATCGTCACCACTATAGCAACCATTATAACCACTATAACAACCATTATAACCACTGTAACAACCATTATAACCACTATAACAGCCACTATCAGCACTATAACGATCATTATCACCACTATAACGACCATTATCACCACTATAACGGCCATTATCACGACAATAACGACCATTATCACCACTATAGCGACCATTATGACCATTATAATGACCATTATCACCGCTATACCGACCATTATAACCAATATAGCGACCATTATCACCAATATAACGACCATTATAACCACTATAACGACCATTATCACCACTATAGCGACCATTATCAGTACTATAACGACGATTATAACCACTATAACAACCATTATCACCAATATAACGACACTTATCTGCTCTATAACAACCACTATCACTACTATAACAACCATTATAACCACTATACCAACCACTATCACCACTATAACAACCATTATCACCACTATAACAACCATTATCACCACGATAACAACCAGTATCACCACTATAACGACCATTACCACCACTATAACGACCATTATCACCACTATAACAACCATTGTCACCACAATAACAACCATTATCAGCACTATAACGACCATTATGACCACTATAACGACCATTATCACCACTATAACGACCATTATCACCAAAATATCGACCATTATCAGCACTATAGCGACATCTATCACCACTATAACGACCATTATCACCACTATAACAACCATTATAAACACTATAACAACCATTATAACCACAGTAACAACCATTATAACCACTATAACGACCATTATCACCACTATAACAACCATTGTCACCACAATAACAACCATTATCAGCACTATAACGACCATTATCACCACTATAACAACCATTATAACCACTATAACAACCATTATAACCACAGTAACATCCATTATAACCACTATAACAGCCATTATCAGCACTATAACGATCATTATCACCACTATAACGACCATTACCAGCACTATAGCGACCATTATAACCACTATGATGACCATTATCACCACTATAACAACCATTATCACCACTATAACGACCACTATCAGCCCTATAACGACCATTATCACCACTATAACAACCATTATCACCACTATAACGACCATTATAATCACTATACCGACCATTATAACCACTATAACGACCATTATAACCACTATAACAACCATTAAAACCAATATAACAATCATTATCACCATAATAACAACCACTATAACCACTATAACAACCACTATAACCACTATAACAACCATTGTAACCAATATAACGACCATTGCAACCATTATAACGACCTTTATCACCACTATAGCGACCATTATCAGCACAATAACGACCATTATAACCACTATAACAACCATTATCACCAATATAACGACAATTATCTGCTCTATAACGACCACTATCAGCACTATAACGACCATTATCACCACTATAACGACCATTATCAGTACCATAACGACCATTATCAGCACTATAACGACCATTATCACCACTGTGGCAACCATTATCACCACTATAGCAACCATTATCATCACTATGACAACCATTATCATTACTATAACAACCATTATAACCACTATACCAACCACTATCACCACTATAACAACCATTATCAACACTATAACAACCATTATCAGCACTATAACGACCATTATGACCACTATAACGACCATTATCACCACTATAACGACCATTATCAGCACTATAACGACCATTATCAGCACTATAACGACCATTATCACCACTATAACGACCATTATCACCACTATAACAACCATCGTCACCACTATAGCAACCATTATAACCACTATAACAACCATTATAACCACTGTAACAACTATTATAACCACTATAACAGCCACTATCAGCACTATAACGATCATTATCACCACTATAACGACCATTATCACCACTATAACAACCATTGTCACCACAATAACAACCATTATCAGCACTATAACGACCATTATGACCACTATAACGACGATTATAACCACTATAACAACCATTATCACCAATATAACGACAATTATCTGCACTATAACGACCACTATCAGCACTATAACGACCATTATCACCACTATAACGACCATTATCACCACTATAACGACCATTATCACCACTATAACAACCATTATAAACACTAGAACAACCATTATAACCACTGTAACAACCATTATGACCACTATAACAGCCATTATCACCACTATAACGACCATTATCACCACTATAACAACCATTATAACCACTATAACAACCATTATAACCACAGTAACAACCATTATAACCACTATAACAGCCATTATCAGCACTATAACGATCATTATCACCACTATAACGACCATTACCAGCACTATAGCGACCATTATAACCACTATGATGACCATTATCACCACTATAACAACCATTATCACCACTATAACGACCACTATCAGCACTATAACGACCATTATCACCACTATAACAACCATTATCACCACTATAACAACCATTATAACCACTATAACAACCATTATCACCAATATAGCGACACTTATCTGCACTATAACAACCACTATCACTATTATAACAACCATTATAACCACTATACCAACCAGTATCACCACTATAACAACCATTATCACCACTATAACAACCATTATCACCACGATAACAACCAGTATCACCACTATACCGACCATTATCACCACTATAACAACCATTATAACCAATATAACGACCACTATCACCACTATAACGACCATTATCAGCACTATAACGATCATTATCACCACTATAACGACCATTATCACCACTATAACGGCCATTATCACGACAATAACGACCATTATCACCACTATAGCGACCATTATGACCACTATAATGACCATTATCACCACTATACCGACCATTATAACCAATATAACGACCATTATCACCAATATAACGACAATTATCTGCTCTATAACGACCATTATCACCACTATAACAACCATTATCAAAACAATAACGACCATTATCACCACTACAGCGACCATTATGACCACAATAATGACCATTATCACCACTATACCGACCATTATAACCAATATAACGACCATTATCACCAATATAACGACAATTATCTGCACTATAACGACCATTATCACCACTATAACAACCATTATCAAAACAATAACGACCATTATCACCACTATAGCGACCATTATGACCACTATAATGACCATTATCACCACTATACCGACCACTATAACCAATATAACGACCATTATCACCAATATAACGACAATTATCTGCACTATGACGACCATTATCACCACAATAACAACCATTATCAAAACAATAACGACCATTATCACCACTATAGCGACCATTATGACCACTATAATGACCATTATCACCACTATACCGACCATTATAGCCAATATAACGACCATTATCACCAATATAACGACAATTATCTGCACTATAACGACCATTATCAGCACTATAACGACCATTATAACCACTATAACGATCATTATCACCACTATAACGACCATTATCACCACTATAACGACCACTATCAGCACTATAACGACCATTATCACCACTATAACGACCATTATCACCACTATAACAACCATTATAAACACTATAACAACCATTATAACCACAGTAACAACCATTATAACCACTATAACGACCATTATCACCACTATAACGACCATTGTCACCACAATAACAACCATTATCAGCACTATAACGACCATTATGACCACTATAACGACGATTATAACCACTATAACAACCATTATCACCAATATAACGACAATTATCTGCACTATAACGACCACTATCAGCACTATAACGACCATTATCACCACTATAACGACCATTATCACCACTATAACGACCATTATCACCACTATAACAACCATTATAACCACTATAACAACCATTATAACCACAGTAACAACCATTATAACCACTATAACAGCCATTATAAGCACTATAACGATCATTATCACCACTATAACGACCATTACCAGCACTATAGCGACCATTATAACCACTATGATGACCATTATCACCACTATAACAACCATTATCACCACTATAACGACCACTATCAGCACTATAACGACCATTATCACCACTATAACAACCATTATCACCACTATAACAACCATTATAACCACTATAACAACCATTATCACCAATATAGCGACACTTATCTGCACTATAACAACCACTATCACTACTATAACAACCATTATAACCACTATACCAACCAGTATCACCACTATAACAACCATTATCACCACTATAACAACCATTATCACCACGATAACAACCAGTATCACCACTATACCGACCATTATCACCACTATAACAACCATTATAACCAACATAACGACCACTATCACCACTATAACGACCATTATCAGCACTATAACGATCATTATCACCACTATAACGACCATTATCACCACTATAACGGCCATTATCAGCACTATAACGACCATTATAACGACTATAACGATCATTATCACCACTATAACGACCATTATCACCACTATAACGACCACTATCAGCACTATAACGACCATTATCACCACTATAACGACCATTATCACCACTATAACAACCATTATAAACACTATAACAACCATTATAACCACAGTAACAACCATTATAACCACTATAACGACCATTATCACCACTATAACAACCATTGTCACCACAATAACAACCATTATCAGCACCATAACGACCATTATGACCACTATAACGACGATTATAACCACTATAACAACCATTATCACCAATATAACGACAATTATCTGCACTATAACGACCACTATCAGCACTATAACGACCATTATCACCACTATAACGACCATTATCACCACTATAACGACCATTATCACCACTATAACAACCATTATAAACACTATAACAACCATTATAACCACAGTAACAACCATTATAACCACTATAACGACCATTATCACCACTATAACAACCATTGTCACCACAATAACAACCATTATCAGCACTATAACGACCATTATGACCACTATAATGACCATTATCACCACTATACCGACCATTATAACCAATATAACGACCATTATCACCAATATAACGACAATTATCTGCACTATAACGACCACTATTAGCACTATAACGACCATTATAACCACTATAACGATCATTATCACCACTATAACGACCATTATCACCACTATAACGACCACTATCAGCACTATAACGACCATTATCACCACTATAACGACTATTATCACCACTATAACAACCATTATAAACACTATAACAACCATTATAACCACAGTAACAACCATTATAACCACTATAACGACCATTATCACCACTATAACAACCATTGTCACCACAATAACAACCATTATCAGCACTATAACGACCATTATGACCACTATAACGACGATTATAACCACTATAACAACCATTATCACCAATATAACGACAATTATCTGCACTATAACGACCACTATCAGCACTATAACGACCATTATCACCACTATAACGACCATTATCACCACTATAACGACCATTATCACCACTATAACAACCATCATAAACACTAGAACAACCATTATAACCACTGTAACAACCATTATGGCCACTATAACAGCCATTATCACCACTATAACGACCATTATCACCACTATAACAACCATTATGACCACTATAACAACCATTATAACCACAGTAACAACCATTATAACCACTATAACAGCCATTATCAGCACTATAACGATCATTATCACCACTATAACGACCATTACCAGCACTATAGCGACCATTATAACCACTATGATGACCATTATCACCACTATAACAACCATTATCACCACTATAACGACCACTATCAGCACTATAACGACCATTATCACCACTATAACAACCATTATCACCACTATAACAACCATTATAACCACTATAACAACCATTATCACCAATATAGCGACACTTATCTGCACTATAACAACCACTATCACTACTATAACAACCATTAAAACCACTATACCAACCAGTATCACCACTATAACAACCATTATCACCACTATAACAACCATTATAACCAATATAACGACCATTATCACCAATATAACGACAATTATCTGCACTATAACGACCATTATCACCACTATAACAACCATTATCAAAACAATAACGACCATTATCACCACTATAGCGACCATTATGACCACTATAATGACCATTATCACCACTATACCGACCATTATAACCAATATAACGACCATTATCACCAATATAACGACAATTATCTGCACTATAACGACCATTATCAGCACTATAACGACCATTATAACCAATATAACGACCATTATCACCAATATAACGACAATTATCTGCACTATAACGACCATTATCAGCACTATAACGACCATTATCACCACTGTGGCAACGATTATCACCACTATAGCAACCATTATCATCACTATGACAACCATTATCATTACTATAACAACCATTATAACCACTATACCAACCACTATCACCACTATAACAACCATTATCACCACGATAGCAACCAGTATCACCACTATAACGACCATTATAACCACTATAACGACCATTATCACCACTATAACGACCATTATAACCCCTATAACAACCATTATCACCACTATACCAACCATTACAACCACTATGACAATCATTACCACCAGCATGGCAACCATTATAACCACTATAACAACCATTATCACCACTATAACGACCATTATCACCACTATAACGACCATTATCACCACTATAACGACCATTATCAGCGCTATAACGACCACTATCACCACTATAACGACCATTATCAGCACTATAACGACCATTATAACCACTATAACGATCATTATCACCACTATAACGACCATTATCACCACTATACCGACCATTATCACCACTATAACAACCATTATAACCAATATAACGACCACTATCACCACTATAACGACCATTATCAGCACTATAACGATCATTATCACCACTATAACGACCATTATCACCACTATAACGGCCATTATCACGACAATAACGACCATTATCACCACTATAGCGACCATTATGACCACTATAATGACCATTATCACCACTATACCGACCATTATAACCAATATAACGACCATTATCACCAATATAACGACAATTATCTGCACTATAACGACCATTATCACCACTATAACGACCATTATCACCACTGTGGCAACCATTATCACCACTATAGCAACCATTATCATCACTATGACAACCATTATCATTACTATAACAACCATTATAACCACTATACCAACCACTATCACCACTATAACAACCATTATCACCACTATAACAACCATTATCACCACGATAGCAACCAGTATCACCACTATAACGACCATTATAACCACTATAACGACCATTATCACCACTATAACGACCATTATAATCCCTATAACAACCATTATCACCACTATAACAACCATTACAACCACTATGACAATCATTACAACCAGCATGGCAACCATTATAACCACTATAACAACCATTATCACCACTATAGCGACCATTATCACCACTATAACGACCATTTTCAGCGCTATAACGACCACTATCACCACTATAACGACCATTATCAGCACTATAACGACCATTATAACCACTATAACGATCATTATCACCACTATAACGACCATTATCACCACTATAACGACCACTATCAGCACTATAACGACCATTATCACCACTATAACGACCATTATCACCACTATAACAACCATTATAAACACTATAACAACCATTATAACCACAGTAACAACCATTATAACCACTATAACGACCATTATCACCACTATAACAACCATTGTCACCACAATAACAACCATTATAACCACAGTAACAACCATTATAACCACTATAACAGCCATTATCAGCACTATAACGATCATTATCACCACTATAACGACCATTACCAGCACTATAGCGACCATTATAACCACTATGATGACCATTATCACCACTATAACAACCATTATCACCACTATAACGACCACTATCAGCACTATAACGACCATTATCACCACTATAACAACCATTATCACCACTATAACAACCATTATAACCACTATAACAACCATTATCACCAATATAGCGACACTTATCTGCACTATAACAACCACTATCACTACTATAACAACCATTATAACCACTATACCAACCAGTATCACCACTATAACAACCATTATCACCACTATAACAACCATTATAACCAATATAACGACCATTATCACCACTATAACGACCATTATAACCCCTATAACAACCATTATCACCACTATAACAACCATTACAACCACTATGACAATCATTACAACCAGCATGGCAACCATTATAACCACTATAACAACCATTATCACCACTATAACGACCATTATCACCACTATAACGACCATTATCACCACTATAACGACCATTTTCAGCGCTATAACGACCACTATCACCACTATAACGACCATTATCAGCACTATAACGACCATTATAACCACTATAACGATCATTATCACCACTATAACGACCATTATCACCACTATAACGACCACTATCAGCACTATAACGACCATTATCACCACTATAACGACCATTATCACCACTATAACAACCATTATAAACACTATAACAACCATTATAACCACAGTAACAACCATTATAACCACTATAACGACCATTATCACCACTATAACAACCATTGTCACCACAATAACAACCATTATAACCACAGTAACAACCATTATAACCACTATAACAGCCATTATCAGCACTATAACGATCATTATCACCACTATAACGACCATTACCAGCACTATAGCGACCATTATAACCACTATGATGACCATTATCACCACTATAACAACCATTATCACCACTATAACGACCACTATCAGCACTATAACGACCATTATCACCACTATAACAACCATTATCACCACTATAACAACCATTATAACCACTATAACAACCATTATCACCAATATAGCGACACTTATCTGCACTATAACAACCACTATCACTACTATAACAACCATTATAACCACTATACCAACCAGTATCACCACTATAACAACCATTATCACCACTATAACAACCATTATAACCAGTATAACGACCATTATCACCACTATAACGACCATTATAACCCCTATAACAACCATTATCACCACTATAACAACCATTACAACCACTATGACAATCATTACAACCAGCATGGCAACCATTATAACCACTATAACAACCATTATCACCACTATAACGACCATTATCACCACTATAACGACCATTATCACCACTATAACGACCGTTTTCAGCGCTATAACGACCACTATCACCACTATAACGACCATTATCAGCACTATAACGACCATTATCACCACTATAACAACCATTATGACCACTATAACAACCATTATAACCACAGTAACAACCATTATAACCACTATAACAGCCATTATCAGCACTATAACGATCATTATCACCACTATAACGACCATTACCAGCACTATAGCGACCATTATAACCACTATGATGACCATTATCACCACTATAACAACCATTATCACCACTATAACGACCACTATCAGCACTATAACGACCATTATCACCACTATAACAACCATTATCACCACTATAACAACCATTATAACCACTATAACAACCATTATCACCAATATAGCGACACTTATCTGCACTATAACAACCACTATCACTACTATAACAACCATTAAAACCACTATACCAACCAGTATCACCACTATAACAACCATTATCACCACTATAACAACCATTATAACCAATATAACGACCATTATCACCAATATAACAACAATTATCTGCACTATAACGACCATTATCACCACTATAACAACCATTATCAAAACAATAACGACCATTATCACCACTATAGCGACCATTATGACCACTATAATGACCATTATCACCACTATACCGACCATTATAACCAATATAACGACCATTATCACCAATATAACGACAATTATCTGCACTATAACGACCATTATCAGCACTATAACGACCATTAGAACCAATATAACGACCATTATCACCAATATAACGACAATTATCTGCACTATAACGACCATTATCAGCACTATAACGACCATTATCACCACTGTGGCAACCATTATCACCACTATAGCAACCATTATCATCACTATGACAACCATTATCATTACTATAACAACCATTATAACCACTATACCAACCACTATCACCACTATAACAACCATTATCACCACTATAACAACCATTATCACCACGATAGCAACCAGTATCACCACTATAACGACCATTATAACCACTATAACGACCATTATCACCACTATAACGACCATTATAACCCCTATAACAACCATTATCATCACTATACCAACCATTACAACCACTATGACAATCATTACAACCAGCATGGCAACCATTATAACCACTATAACAACCATTATCACCACTATAACGACCATTATCACCACTATAACGACCATTATCACCACTATAACGACCATTATCAGCGCTATAACGACCACTATCACCACTATAACGACCATTATCAGCACTATAACGACCATTATAACCACTATAACGATCATTATCACCACTATAACGACCATTATCACCACTATAACGACCACTATCAGCACTATAACGACCATTATCACCACTATAACGACCATTATCACCACTATAACAACCATTATAAACACTATAACAACCATTATAACCACAGTAACAACCATTATTACCACTATAACGACCATTATCACCACTGTAACAACCATTGTCACCACAATAACAACCATTATCAGCACTATAACGACCATTATGACCACTATAACGACGATTATAACCACTATAACAACCATTATCACCAATATAACGACAATTATCTGCACTATAACGACCACTATCAGCACTATAACGACCATTATCACCACTATAACGACCATTATCACCACTATAACGACCATTATCACCACTATAACAACCATTATAAACACTAGAACAACCATTATAACCACTGTAACAACCATTATGACCACTATAACAGCCATTATCACCACTATAACGACCATTATCAGCACTATAACGACCACTATCACCACTATAACGACCATTATCAGCACTATAACGACCATTATAACCACTATAACGACCATTATCACCACTATAACGACCATCATCACCACTATAACAACCATTATCAGCACCATAACGACCATTATCAACACTATAACGACCATTATCACCACTGTGGCAACCATTATCACCACTATAGCAACCATTATCATCACTATGACAACCATTATCATTACTATAACAACCATTATAACCACTATACCAACCACTATCACCACTATAACAACCATTATCACCACTATAACAACCATTATCACCACGATAGCAACCAGTATCACCACTATAACGACCATTATAACCACTATAACGACCATTATCACCAATATAACGACAATTATCTGCACTATAACGACCATTATCAGCACTATAACGACCATTATAACCACTATAACGATCATTATCACCACTATAACGACCATTATCACCACTATAACGACCACTATCAGCACTATAACGACCATTATCACCACTATAACGACCATTATCACCACTATAACAACCATTATAAACACTATAACAACCATTATAACCACAGTAACAACCATTATAACCACTATAACGACCATTATCATCACTATAACGACCATTGTCACCACAATAACAACCATTATCAGCACTATAACGACCATTATGACCACTATAACGACGATTATAACCACTATAACAACCATTATCACCAATATAGCGACACTTATCTGCACTATAACAACCACTATCACTACTATAACAACCATTAAAACCACTATACCAACCAGTATCACCACTATAACAACCATTATCACCACTATAACAACCATTATAACCAATATAACGACCATTATCACCACTATAACGACCATTATCACCACTATAACAACCATTATAAACACTAGAACAACCATTATAACCACTGTAACAACCATTATGACCACTATAACAGCCATTATCACCACTATAACGACCATTATCACCACTATAACAACCATTATAACCACTATAACAACCATTATAACCACAGTAACAACCATTATAACCACTATAACAGCCATTATCAGCACTATAACGATCATTATCACCACTATAACGACCATTACCAGCACTATAGCGACCATTATAACCACTATGATGACCATTATCACCACTATAACAACCATTATCACCACTATAACGACCACTATCAGCACTATAACGACCATTATCACCACTATAACAACCATTATCACCACTATAACAACCATTATAACCACTATAACAACCATTATCACCAATATAGCGACACTTATCTGCACTATAACAACCACTATCACTATTATAACAACCATTATAACCACTATACCAACCAGTATCACCACTATAACAACCATTATCACCACTATAACAACCATTATCACCACGATAACAACCAGTATCACCACTATACCGACCATTATCACCACTATAACAACCATTATAACCAATATAACGACCACTATCACCACTATAACGACCATTATCAGCACTATAACGATCATTATCACCACTATAACGACCATTATCACCACTATAACGGCCATTATCACGACAATAACGACCATTATCACCACTATAGCGACCATTATGACCACTATAATGACCATTATCACCACTATACCGACCATTATAACCAATATAACGACCATTATCACCAATATAACGACAATTATCTGCTCTATAACGACCATTATCACCACTATAACAACCATTATCAAAACAATAACGACCATTATCACCACTACAGCGACCATTATGACCACTATAATGACCATTATCACCACTATACCGACCATTATAACCAATATAACGACCATTATCACCAATATAACGACAATTATCTGCACTATAACGACCATTATCACCACTATAACAACCATTATCAAAACAATAACGACCATTATCACCACTATAGCGACCATTATGACCACTATAATGACCATTATCACCACTATACCGACCATTATAACCAATATAACGACCATTATCACCAATATAACGACAATTATCTGCACTATAACGACCATTATCACCACAATAACAACCATTATCAAAACAATAACGACCATTATCACCACTATAGCGACCATTATGACCACTATAATGACCATTATCACCACTATACCGACCATTATAGCCAATATAACGACCATTATCACCAATATAACGACAATTATCTGCACTATAACGACCATTATCAGCACTATAACGACCATTATAACCACTATAACGATCATTATCACCACTATAACGACCATTATCACCACTATAACGACCACTATCAGCACTATAACGACCATTATCACCACTATAACGACCATTATCACCACTATAACAACCATTATAAACACTATAACAACCATTATAACCACAGTAACAACCATTATAACCACTATAACGACCATTATCACCACTATAACGACCATTGTCACCACAATAACAACCATTATCAGCACTATAACGACCATTATGACCACTATAACGACGATTATAACCACTATAACAACCATTATCACCAATATAACGACAATTATCTGCACTATAACGACCACTATCAGCACTATAACGACCATTATCACCGCTATAACGACCATTATCACCACTATAACGACCATTATCACCACTATAACAACCATTATAAACACTAGAACAACCATTATAACCACTGTAACAACCATTATGACCACTATAACAGCCATTATCACCACTATAACGACCATTATCACCACTATAACAACCATTATAACCACTATAACAACCATTATAACCACAGTAACAACCATTATAACCACTATAACAGCCATTATAAGCACTATAACGATCATTATCACCACTATAACGACCATTACCAGCACTATAGCGACCATTATAACCACTATGATGACCATTATCACCACTATAACAACCATTATCACCACTATAACGACCACTATCAGCACTATAACGACCATTATCACCACTATAACAACCATTATCACCACTATAACAACCATTATAACCACTATAACAACCATTATCACCAATATAGCGACACTTATCTGCACTATAACAACCACTATCACTACTATAACAACCATTATAACCACTATACCAACCAGTATCACCACTATAACAACCATTATCACCACTATAACAACCATTATCACCACGATAACAACCAGTATCACCACTATACCGACCATTATCACCACTATAACAACCATTATAACCAATATAACGACCACTATCACCACTATAACGCCATTATCAGCACTATAACGATCATTATCACCACTATAACGACCATTATCACCACTATAACGGCCATTATCAGCACTATAACGACCATTATAACCACTATAACGATCATTATCACCACTATAACGACCATTATCACCACTATAACGACCACTATCAGCACTATAACGACCATTATCACCACTATAACGACCATTATCACCACTATAACAACTATTATAAACACTATAACAACCATTATAACCACAGTAACAACCATTATAACCACTATAACGACCATTATCACCACTATAACAACCATTGTCACCACAATAACAACCATTATCAGCACTATAACGACCATTATGACCACTATAACGACGATTATCACCACTATAACGACCATTATCACCACTATAACGACCGTTTTCAGCGCTATAACGACCACTATCACCACTATAACGACCATTATCAGCACTATAACGACCATTATCACCACTATAACAACCATTATGACCACTATAACAACCATTATAACCACAGTAACAACCATTATAACCACTATAACAGCCATTATCAGCACTATAACGATCATTATCACCACTATAACGACCATTACCAGCACTATAGCGACCATTATAACCACTATGATGACCATTATCACCACTATAACAACCATTATCACCACTATAACGACCACTATCAGCACTATAACGACCATTATCACCACTATAACAACCATTATCACCACTATAACAACCATTATAACCACTATAACAACCATTATCACCAATATAGCGACACTTATCTGCACTATAACAACCACTATCACTACTATAACAACCATTAAAACCACTATACCAACCAGTATCACCACTATAACAACCATTATCACCACTATAACAACCATTATAACCAATATAACGACCATTATCACCAATATAACAACAATTATCTGCACTATAACGACCATTATCACCACTATAACAACCATTATCAAAACAATAACGACCATTATCACCACTATAGCGACCATTATGACCACTATAATGACCATTATCACCACTATACCGACCATTATAACCAATATAACGACCATTATCACCAATATAACGACAATTATCTGCACTATAACGACCATTATCAGCACTATAACGACCATTAGAACCAATATAACGACCATTATCACCAATATAACGACAATTATCTGCACTATAACGACCATTATCAGCACTATAACGACCATTATCACCACTGTGGCAACCATTATCACCACTATAGCAACCATTATCATCACTATGACAACCATTATCATTACTATAACAACCATTATAACCACTATACCAACCACTATCACCACTATAACAACCATTATCACCACTATAACAACCATTATCACCACGATAGCAACCAGTATCACCACTATAACGACCATTATAACCACTATAACGACCATTATCACCACTATAACGACCATTATAACCCCTATAACAACCATTATCACCACTATACCAACCATTACAACCACTATGACAATCATTACAACCAGCATGGCAACCATTATAACCACTATAACAACCATTATCACCACTATAACGACCATTATCACCACAATAACGACCATTATCACCACTACAGCGACCATTATGACCACTATAATGACCATTATCACCACTATACCGACCATTATAACCAATATAACGACCATTATCACCAATATAACGACAATTATCTGCACTATAACGACCATTATCACCACTATAACAACCATTATCAAAACAATAACGACCATTATCACCACTATAGCGACCATTATGACCACTATAATGACCATTATCACCACTATACCGACCATTATAACCAATATAACGACCATTATCACCAATATAACGACAATTATCTGCACTATAACGACCATTATCACCACAATAACAACCATTATCAAAACAATAACGACCATTATCACCACTATA
Organism: Megachile leachella; assembly: GCA_963576845.1. Lineage (NCBI taxonomy): Eukaryota > Metazoa > Arthropoda > Insecta > Hymenoptera > Megachilidae > Megachile > Megachile leachella. The sequence continues at coordinate 13,718,360 of OY756260.1, read as the reverse complement.
GCGACCATTATGACCACTATAATGACCATTATCACCACTATACCGACCATTATAGCCAATATAACGACCATTATCACCAATATAACGACAATTATCTGCACTATAACGACCATTATCAGCACTATAACGACCATTATAACCACTATAACGATCATTATCACCACTATAACGACCATTATCACCACTATAACGACCACTATCAGCACTATAACGACCATTATCACCACTATAACGACCATTATCACCACTATAACAACCATTATAAACACTATAACAACCATTATAACCACAGTAACAACCATTATAACCACTATAACGACCATTATCACCACTATAACGACCATTGTCACCACAATAACAACCATTATCAGCACTATAACGACCATTATGACCACTATAACGACGATTATAACCACTATAACAACCATTATCACCAATATAACGACAATTATCTGCACTATAACGACCACTATCAGCACTATAACGACCATTATCACCGCTATAACGACCATTATCACCACTATAACGACCATTATCACCACTATAACAACCATTATAAACACTAGAACAACCATTATAACCACTGTAACAACCATTATGACCACTATAACAGCCATTATCACCACTATAACGACCATTATCACCACTATAACAACCATTATAACCACTATAACAACCATTATAACCACAGTAACAACCATTATAACCACTATAACAGCCATTATAAGCACTATAACGATCATTATCACCACTATAACGACCATTACCAGCACTATAGCGACCATTATAACCACTATGATGACCATTATCACCACTATAACAACCATTATCACCACTATAACGACCACTATCAGCACTATAACGACCATTATCACCACTATAACAACCATTATCACCACTATAACAACCATTATAACCACTATAACAACCATTATCACCAATATAGCGACACTTATCTGCACTATAACAACCACTATCACTACTATAACAACCATTATAACCACTATACCAACCAGTATCACCACTATAACAACCATTATCACCACTATAACAACCATTATCACCACGATAACAACCAGTATCACCACTATACCGACCATTATCACCACTATAACAACCATTATAACCAATATAACGACCACTATCACCACTATAACGCCATTATCAGCACTATAACGATCATTATCACCACTATAACGACCATTATCACCACTATAACGGCCATTATCAGCACTATAACGACCATTATAACCACTATAACGATCATTATCACCACTATAACGACCATTATCACCACTATAACGACCACTATCAGCACTATAACGACCATTATCACCACTATAACGACCATTATCACCACTATAACAACTATTATAAACACTATAACAACCATTATAACCACAGTAACAACCATTATAACCACTATAACGACCATTATCACCACTATAACAACCATTGTCACCACAATAACAACCATTATCAGCACTATAACGACCATTATGACCACTATAACGACGATTATCACCACTATAACGACCATTATCACCACTATAACGACCGTTTTCAGCGCTATAACGACCACTATCACCACTATAACGACCATTATCAGCACTATAACGACCATTATCACCACTATAACAACCATTATGACCACTATAACAACCATTATAACCACAGTAACAACCATTATAACCACTATAACAGCCATTATCAGCACTATAACGATCATTATCACCACTATAACGACCATTACCAGCACTATAGCGACCATTATAACCACTATGATGACCATTATCACCACTATAACAACCATTATCACCACTATAACGACCACTATCAGCACTATAACGACCATTATCACCACTATAACAACCATTATCACCACTATAACAACCATTATAACCACTATAACAACCATTATCACCAATATAGCGACACTTATCTGCACTATAACAACCACTATCACTACTATAACAACCATTAAAACCACTATACCAACCAGTATCACCACTATAACAACCATTATCACCACTATAACAACCATTATAACCAATATAACGACCATTATCACCAATATAACAACAATTATCTGCACTATAACGACCATTATCACCACTATAACAACCATTATCAAAACAATAACGACCATTATCACCACTATAGCGACCATTATGACCACTATAATGACCATTATCACCACTATACCGACCATTATAACCAATATAACGACCATTATCACCAATATAACGACAATTATCTGCACTATAACGACCATTATCAGCACTATAACGACCATTAGAACCAATATAACGACCATTATCACCAATATAACGACAATTATCTGCACTATAACGACCATTATCAGCACTATAACGACCATTATCACCACTGTGGCAACCATTATCACCACTATAGCAACCATTATCATCACTATGACAACCATTATCATTACTATAACAACCATTATAACCACTATACCAACCACTATCACCACTATAACAACCATTATCACCACTATAACAACCATTATCACCACGATAGCAACCAGTATCACCACTATAACGACCATTATAACCACTATAACGACCATTATCACCACTATAACGACCATTATAACCCCTATAACAACCATTATCACCACTATACCAACCATTACAACCACTATGACAATCATTACAACCAGCATGGCAACCATTATAACCACTATAACAACCATTATCACCACTATAACGACCATTATCACCACTATAACGACCATTATCACCACTATAACGACCATTATCAGCGCTATAACGACCACTATCACCACTATAACGACCATTATCAGCACTATAACGACCATTATAACCACTATAACGATCATTATCACCACTATAACGACCATTATCACCACTATAACGACCACTATCAGCACTATAACGACCATTATCACCACTATAACGACCATTATCACCACTATAACAACCATTATAAACACTATAACAACCATTATAACCACAGTAACAACCATTATTACCACTATAACGACCATTATCACCACTGTAACAACCATTGTCACCACAATAACAACCATTATCAGCACTATAACGACCATTATGACCACTATAACGACGATTATAACCACTATAACAACCATTATCACCAATATAACGACAATTATCTGCACTATAACGACCACTATCAGCACTATAACGACCATTATCACCACTATAACGACCATTATCACCACTATAACGACCATTATCACCACTATAACAACCATTATAAACACTAGAACAACCATTATAACCACTGTAACAACCATTATGACCACTATAACAGCCATTATCACCACTATAACGACCATTATCAGCACTATAACGACCACTATCACCACTATAACGACCATTATCAGCACTATAACGACCATTATAACCACTATAACGACCATTATCACCACTATAACGACCATCATCACCACTATAACAACCATTATCAGCACCATAACGACCATTATCAACACTATAACGACCATTATCACCACTGTGGCAACCATTATCACCACTATAGCAACCATTATCATCACTATGACAACCATTATCATTACTATAACAACCATTATAACCACTATACCAACCACTATCACCACTATAACAACCATTATCACCACTATAACAACCATTATCACCACGATAGCAACCAGTATCACCACTATAACGACCATTATAACCACTATAACGACCATTATCACCAATATAACGACAATTATCTGCACTATAACGACCATTATCAGCACTATAACGACCATTATAACCACTATAACGATCATTATCACCACTATAACGACCATTATCACCACTATAACGACCACTATCAGCACTATAACGACCATTATCACCACTATAACAACCATTATAAACACTAGAACAACCATTATAACCACTGTAACAACCATTATGACCACTATAACAGCCATTATCACCACTATAACGACCATTATCACCACTATAACAACCATTATAAACACTAGAACAACCATTATAACCACTGTAACAACCATTATGACCACTATAACAGCCATTATCACCACTATAACGACCATTATCACCACTATAACAACCATTATAACCACTATAACAACCATTATAACCACAGTAACAACCATTATAACCACTATAACAGCCATTATCAGCACTATAACGATCATTATCACCACTATAACGACCATTACCAGCACTATAGCGACCATTATAACCACTATGATGACCATTATCACCACTATAACAACCATTATCACCACTATAACGACCACTATCAGCACTATAACGACCATTATCACCACTATAACAACCATTATCACCACTATAACAACCATTATAACCACTATAACAACCATTATCACCAATATAGCGACACTTATCTGCACTATAACAACCACTATCACTATTATAACAACCATTATAACCACTATACCAACCAGTATCACCACTATAACAACCATTATCACCACTATAACAACCATTATCACCACGATAACAACCAGTATCACCACTATACCGACCATTATCACCACTATAACAACCATTATAACCAATATAACGACCACTATCACCACTATAACGACCATTATCAGCACTATAACGATCATTATCACCACTATAACGACCATTATCACCACTATAACGGCCATTATCACGACAATAACGACCATTATCACCACTATAGCGACCATTATGACCACTATAATGACCATTATCACCACTATACCGACCATTATAACCAATATAACGACCATTATCACCAATATAACGACAATTATCTGCTCTATAACGACCATTATCACCACTATAACAACCATTATCAAAACAATAACGACCATTATCACCACTACAGCGACCATTATGACCACTATAATGACCATTATCACCACTATACCGACCATTATAACCAATATAACGACCATTATCACCAATATAACGACAATTATCTGCACTATAACGACCATTATCACCACTATAACAACCATTATCAAAACAATAACGACCATTATCACCACTATAGCGACCATTATGACCACTATAATGACCATTATCACCACTATACCGACCATTATAACCAATATAACGACCATTATCACCAATATAACGACAATTATCTGCACTATAACGACCATTATCACCACAATAACAACCATTATCAAAACAATAACGACCATTATCACCACTATAGCGACCATTATGACCACTATAATGACCATTATCACCACTATACCGACCATTATAGCCAATATAACGACCATTATCACCAATATAACGACAATTATCTGCACTATAACGACCATTATCACCACTATAACAACCATTATAAACACTATAACAACCATTATAACCACAGTAACAACCATTATAACCACTATAACGACCATTATCACCACTATAACGACCATTGTCACCACAATAACAACCATTATCAGCACTATAACGACCATTATGACCACTATAACGACGATTATAACCACTATAACAACCATTATCACCAATATAACGACAATTATCTGCACTATAACGACCACTATCAGCACTATAACGACCATTATCACCGCTATAACGACCATTATCACCACTATAACGACCATTATCACCACTATAACAACCATTATAAACACTAGAACAACCATTATAACCACTGTAACAACCATTATGACCACTATAACAGCCATTATCACCACTATAACGACCATTATCACCACTATAACAACCATTATAACCACTATAACAACCATTATAACCACAGTAACAACCATTATAACCACTATAACAGCCATTATAAGCACTATAACGATCATTATCACCACTATAACGACCATTACCAGCACTATAGCGACCATTATAACCACTATGATGACCATTATCACCACTATAACAACCATTATCACCACTATAACGACCACTATCAGCACTATAACGACCATTATCACCACTATAACAACCATTATCACCACTATAACAACCATTATAACCACTATAACAACCATTATCACCAATATAGCGACACTTATCTGCACTATAACAACCACTATCACTACTATAACAACCATTATAACCACTATACCAACCAGTATCACCACTATAACAACCATTATCACCACTATAACAACCATTATCACCACGATAACAACCAGTATCACCACTATACCGACCATTATCACCACTATAACAACCATTATAACCAATATAACGACCACTATCTCCACTATAACGCCATTATCAGCACTATAACGATCATTATCACCACTATAACGACCATTATCACCACTATAACGGCCATTATCAGCACTATAACGACCATTATAACCACTATAACGATCATTATCACCACTATAACGACCATTATCACCACTATAACGACCACTATCAGCACTATAACGACCATTATCACCACTATAACGACCATTATCACCACTATAACAACTATTATAAACACTATAACAACCATTATAACCACAGTAACAACCATTATAACCACTATAACGACCATTATCACCACTATAACAACCATTGTCACCACAATAACAACCATTATCAGCACTATAACGACCATTATGACCACTATAACGACGATTATAACCACTATAACAACCATTATCACCAATATAACGACAATTATCTGCACTATAACGACCACTATCAGCACTATAACGACCATTATCACCACTATAACGACCATTATCACCACTATAACGACCATTATCACCACTATAACAACCATTATAAACACTATAACAACCATTATAACCACAGTAACAACCATTATAACCACTATAACGACCATTATCACCACTATAACAACCATTGTCACCACAATAACAACCATTATCAGCACTATAACGACCATTATGACCACTATAATGACCATTATCACCACTATACCGACCATTATAACCAATATAACGACCATTATCACCAATATAACGACAATTATCTGCACTATAACGACCATTATCACCACTATAACAACCATTATCAAAGCAATAACGACCATTATCACCACTATAGCGACCATTATGACCACTATAATGACCATTATCACCACTATACCGACCATTATAACCAATATAACGACCATTATCACCAATATAACGACAATTATCTGCACTATAACGACCACTATCAGCACTATAACGACCATTATAACCACTATAACGATCATTATCACCACTATAACGACCATTATCACCACTATAACGACCACTATCAGCACTATAACGACCATTATCACCACTATAACGACCATTATCACCACTATAACAACCATTATAAACACTATAACAACCATTATAACCACAGTAACAACCATTATAACCACTATAACGACCATTATCACCACTATAACAACCATTGTCACCACAATAACAACCATTATCAGCACTATAACGACCATTATGACCACTATAACGACGATTATAACCACTATAACAACCATTATCACCAATGTAACGACAATTATCTGCACTATAACGACCACTATCAGCACTATAACGACCATTATCACCACTATAACGACCATTATCAGCACTATAACGATCATTATCACCACTATAACGACCATTATCACCACTATAACGGCCATTATCACGACAATAACGACCATTATCACCACTATAGCGACCATTATGACCACTATAATGACCATTATCACCACTATACCGACCATTATAACCAATATAACGACCATTATCACCAATATAACGACAATTATCTGCACTATAACGACCATTATCACCACTATAACAACCATTATCAAAACAATAACGACCATTATCACCACTATAGCGACCATTATGACCACTATAATGACCATTATCACCACTATACCGACCATTATAACCAATATAACGACCATTATCACCAATATAACGACAATTATCTGCACTATAACGACCATTATCACCACTATAACAACCATTATAACCACTATAACAACCATTATAACCAAAGTAACAACCATTATAACCACTATAACAGCCATTATCAGCACTATAACGTTCATTATCACCACTATAACGACCATTACCAGCACTATAGCGACCATTATGACCACTATGATGACCATTATCACCACTATAACAACCATTATCACCACTATAACGACCACTATCAGCACTATAACGACCATTATCACCACTATAACAACCATTATCACCACTATAACAACCATTATAACCACTATAACAACCATTATCACCACTATAACGGCCATTATCAGCACTATAACGACCATTATAACCACTATAACGATCATTATCACCACTATAACGACCATTATCACCACTATAACGACCACTATCAGCACTATAACGACCATTATCACCACTATAACGACCATTATCACCACTATAACAACTATTATAAACACTATAACAACCATTATAACCACAGTAACAACCATTATAACCACTATAACGACCATTATCACCACTATAACAACCATTGTCACCACAATAACAACCATTATCAGCACTATAACGACCATTATGACCACTATAACGACGATTATAACCACTATAACAACCATTATCACCAATATAACGACAATTATCTGCACTATAACGACCACTATCAGCACTATAACGACCATTATCACCACTATAACGACCATTATCACCACTATAACGACCATTATCACCACTATAACAACCATTATAAACACTATAACAACCACTATCACTACTATAACAACCATTATAACCACTATACCAACCAGTATCACCACTATAACAACCATTATCACCACTATAACAACCATTATCACCACGATAACAACCAGTATCACCACTATACCGACCATTATCACCACTATAACAACCATTATAACCAATATAACGACCACTATCACCACTATAACGCCATTATCAGCACTATAACGATCATTATCACCACTATAACGACCATTATCACCACTATAACGGCCATTATCAGCACTATAACGACCATTATAACCACTATAACGATCATTATCACCACTATAACGACCATTATCACCACTATAACGACCACTATCAGCACTATAACGACCATTATCACCACTATAACGACCATTATCACCACTATAACAACTATTATAAACACTATAACAACCATTATAACCACAGTAACAACCATTATAACCACTATAACGACCATTATCACCACTATAACAACCATTGTCACCACAATAACAACCATTATCAGCACTATAACGACCATTATGACCACTATAACGACGATTATAACCACTATAACAACCATTATCACCAATATAACGACAATTATCTGCACTATAACGACCACTATCAGCACTATAACGACCATTATCACCACTATAACGACCATTATCACCACTATAACGACCATTATCACCACTATAACAACCATTATAAACACTATAACAACCATTATAACCACAGTAACAACCATTATAACCACTATAACGACCATTATCACCACTATAACAACCATTGTCACCACAATAACAACCATTATCAGCACTATAACGACCATTATGACCACTATAATGACCATTATCACCACTATACCGACCATTATAACCAATATAACGACCATTATCACCAATATAACGACAATTATCTGCACTATAACGACCATTATCACCACTATAACAACCATTATCAAAGCAATAACGACCATTATCACCACTATAGCGACCATTATGACCACTATAATGACCATTATCACCACTATACCGACCATTATAACCAATATAACGACCATTATCACCAATATAACGACAATTATCTGCACTATAACGACCACTATCAGCACTATAACGACCATTATAACCACTATAACGATCATTATCACCACTATAACGACCATTATCACCACTATAACGACCACTATCAGCACTATAACGACCATTATCACCACTATAACGACCATTATCACCACTATAACAACCATTATAAACACTATAACAACCATTATAACCACAGTAACAACCATTATAACCACTATAACGACCATTATCACCACTATAACAACCATTGTCACCACAATAACAACCATTATCAGCACTATAACGACCATTATGACCACTATAACGACGATTATAACCACTATAACAACCATTATCACCAATGTAACGACAATTATCTGCACTATAACGACCACTATCAGCACTATAACGACCATTATCACCACTATAACGACCATTATCAGCACTATAACGATCATTATCACCACTATAACGACCATTATCACCACTATAACGGCCATTATCACGACAATAACGACCATTATCACCACTATAGCGACCATTATGACCACTATAATGACCATTATCACCACTATACCGACCATTATAACCAATATAACGACCATTATCACCAATATAACGACAATTATCTGCACTATAACGACCATTATCACCACTATAACAACCATTATCAAAACAATAACGACCATTATCACCACTATAGCGACCATTATGACCACTATAATGACCATTATCACCACTATACCGACCATTATAACCAATATAACGACCATTATCACCAATATAACGACAATTATCTGCACTATAACGACCATTATCACCACTATAACAACCATTATCAAAACAATAACGATCATTATCACCACTATAGCGACCATTATGACCACTATAATGACCATTATCACCACTATACCGACCATTATAACCAATATAACGACCATTATCACCAATATAACGACAATTATCTGCACTATAACGACCATTATCACCACTATAACAACCATTATCAAAACAATAACGACCATTATCACCACTATAGCGACCATTATGACCACTATAATGACCATTATCACCACTATACCGACCATTATAACCAATATAACGACCATTATCACCAATATAACGACAATTATCTGCACTATAACGACCATTATCAGCACTATAACGACCATTATAACCACTATAACGATCATTATCACCACTATAACGACCATTATCACCACTATAACGACCACTATCAGCACTATAACGACCATTATCACCACTATAACGACCATTATCACCACTATAACAACCATTATAAACACTATAACAACCATTATAACCACAGTAACAACCATTATAACCACTATAACGACCATTATCATCACTATAACGACCATTGTCACCACAATAACAACCATTATCAGCACTATAACGACCATTATGACCACTATAACGACGATTATAACCACTATAACAACCATTATCACCAATATAACGACAATTATCTGCACTATAACGACCACTATCAGCACTATAACGACCATTATCACCACTATAACAACCATTATCACCACTATAACAACCATTATAACCACTATAACAACCATTATCACCAATATAGCGACACTTATCTGCACTATAACAACCACTATCACTACTATAGCAACCATTATAACCACTATACCAACCAGTATCACCACTATAACAACCATTATCACCACTATAACAACCATTATCACCACGATAACAACCAGTATCACCACTATACCGACCATTATCACCACTATAACAACCATTATAACCAATATAACGACCACTATCACCACTATAACGACCATTATCAGCACTATAACGATCATTATCACCACTATAACGACCATTATCACCACTATAACGGCCATTATCACGACAATAACGACCATTATCACCACTATAGCGACCATTATGACCACTATAATGACCATTATCACCACTATACCGACCATTATAACCAATATAACGACCATTATCACCATTATAACGACAATTATCTGCACTATAACGACCATTATCAGCACTATAACGACCATTATAACCACTATAACGATCATTATCACCACTATAACGACCATTATCACCACTATAACGACCACTATCAGCACTATAACGACCATTATCACCACTATAACGACCATTATCACCACTATAACAACCATTATAAACACTATAACAACCATTATAACCACAGTAACAACCATTATAACCACTATAACGACCATTATCATCACTATAACGACCATTGTCACCACAATAACAACCATTATCAGCACTATAACGACCATTATGACCACTATAACGACGATTATAACCACTATAACAACCATTATCACCAATATAACGACAATTATCTGCACTATAACGACCACTATCAGCACTATAACGACCATTATCACCACTATAACAACCATTATAACCACTATAACAACCATTATAACCAAAGTAACAACCATTATAACCACTATAACAGCCATTATCAGCACTATAACGTTCATTATCACCACTATAACGACCATTACCAGCACTATAGCGACCATTATAACCACTATGATGACCATTATCACCACTATAACAACCATTATCACCACTATAACGACCACTATCAGCACTATAACGACCATTATCACCACTATAACAACCATTATCACCACTATAACAACCATTATAACCACTATAACAACCATTATCACCAATATAGCGACACTTATCTGCACTATAACAACCACTATCACTACTATAGCAACCATTATAACCACTATACCAACCAGTATCACCACTATAACAACCATTATCACCACTATAACAACCATTATCACCACGATAACAACCAGTATCACCACTATACCGACCATTATCACCACTATAACAACCATTATAACCAATATAACGACCACTATCACCACTATAACGACCATTATCAGCACTATAACGATCATTATCACCACTATAACGACCATTATCACCACTATAACGGCCATTATCACGACAATAACGACCATTATCACCACTATAGCGACCATTATGACCACTATAATGACCATTATCACCACTATACCGACCATTATAACCAATATAACGACCATTATCACCAATATAACGACAATTATCTGCACTATAACGACCATTATCACCACTATAACGACCATTATCACCACTGTGGCAACCATTATCACCACTATAGCAACCATTATCATCACTATGACAACCATTATCATTACTATAACAACCATTATAACCACTATACCAACCACTATCACCACTATAACAACCATTATCACCACTATAACAACCATTATCACCACGATAGCAACCAGTATCACCACTATAACGACCATTATAACCACTATAACGACCATTATCACCACTATAACGACCATTATAACCCGTATAACAACCATTATCACCACTATAACAACCATTACAACCACTATGACAATCATTACAACCAGCATGGCAACCATTATAACCACTATAACAACCATTATCACCACTATAACGACCATTATCACCACTATAACGACCATTATCACCACTATAACGACCATTTTCAGCGCTATAACGACCACTATCACCACTATAACGACCATTATCAGCACTATAACGACCATTATAACCACTATAACGATCATTATCACCACTATAACGACCATTATCACCACTATAACGACCACTATCAGCACTATAACGACCATTATCACCACTATAACGACCATTATCACCACTATAACAACCATTATAAACACTATAACAACCATTATAACCACAGTAACAACCATTATAACCACTATAACGACCATTATCACCACTATAACAACCATTGTCACCACAATAACAACCATTATAACCACAGTAACAACCATTATAACCACTATAACAGCCATTATCAGCACTATAACGATCATTATCACCACTATAACGACCATTACCAGCACTATAGCGACCATTATAACCACTATGATGACCATTATCACCACTATAACAACCATTATCACCACTATAACGACCACTATCAGCACTATAACGACCATTATCACCACTATAACAACCATTATCACCACTATAACAACCATTATAACCACTATAACAACCATTATCACCAATATAGCGACACTTATCTGCACTATAACAACCACTATCACTACTATAACAACCATTATAACCACTATACCAACCAGTATCACCACTATAACAACCATTATCACCACTATAACAACCATTATAACCAATATAACGACCATTATCACCACTATAACGACCATTATAACCCCTATAACAACCATTATCACCACTATAACACCCATTACAACCACTATGACAATCATTACAACCAGCATGGCAACCATTATAACCACTATAACAACCATTATCACCACTATAACGACCATTATCACCACTATAACGACCATTATCACCACTATAACGACCATTTTCAGCGCTATAACGACCACTATCACCACTATAACGACCATTATCAGCACTATAACGACCATTATAACCACTATAACGATCATTTTCACCACTATAACGACCATTATCACCACTATAACGACCACTATCAGCACTATAACGACCATTATCACCACTATAACGACCATTATCACCACTATAACAACCATTATAAACACTATAACAACCATTATAACCACAGTAACAACCATTATAACCACTATAACGACCATTATCACCACTATAACAACCATTGTCACCGCAATAACAACCATTATCAGCACTATAACGACCATTATGACCACTATAACGACGATCATAACCACTATAACAACCATTATCACCAATATAACGACAATTATCTGCACTATAACGACCACTATCAGCACTATAACGACCATTATCACCACTATAACGACCATTATCACCACTATAACGACCATTATCACCACTATAACAAACATTATAAACACTATAACAACCATTATAACCACAGTAACAACCATTATAACCACTATAACGACCATTATCACCACTATAACAACCATTGTCACCACAATAACAACCATTATCAGCACTATAACGACCATTATGACCACTATAATGACCATTATCACCACTATACCGACCATTATAACCAATATAACGACCATTATCACCAATATAACGACAATTATCTGCACTATAACGACCACTATTAGCACTATAACGACCATTATAACCACTATAACGATCATTATCACCACTATAACGACCATTATCACCACTATAACGACCACTATCAGCACTATAACGACCATTATCACCACTATAACGACTATTATCACCACTATAACAACCATTATAAACACTATAACAACCATTATAACCACAGTAACAACCATTATAACCACTATAACGACCATTATCACCACTATAACAACCATTGTCACCACAATAACAACCATTATCAGCACTATAACGACCATTATGACCACTATAACGACGATTATAACCACTATAACAACCATTATCACCAATATAACGACAATTATCTGCACTATAACGACCACTATCAGCACTATAACGACCATTATCACCACTATAACGACCATTATCACCACTATAACGACCATTATCACCACTATAACAACCATTATAAACACTATAACAACCATTATAACCACAGTAACAACCATTATAACCACTATAACGACCATTATCACCACTATAACAACCATTGTCACCACAATAACAACCATTATCAGCACTATAACGACCATTATGACCACTATAATGACCATTATCACCACTATACCGACCATTATAACCAATATAACGACCATTATCACCAATATAACGACAATTATCTGCACTATAACGACCATTATCACCACTATAACAACCATTATCAAAGCAATAACGACCATTATCACCACTATAGCGACCATTATGACCACTATAATGACCATTATCACCACTATACCGACCATTATAACCAATATAACGACCATTATCACCAATATAACGACAATTATCTGCACTATAACGACCACTATCAGCACTATAACGACCATTATAACCACTATAACGATCATTATCACCACTATAACGACCATTATCACCACTATAACGACCACTATCAGCACTATAACGACCATTATCACCACTATAACGACCATTATCACCACTATAACAACCATTATAAACACTATAACAACCATTATAACCACAGTAACAACCACTATAACCACTATAACGACCATTATCACCACTATAACAACCATTGTCACCACAATAACAACCATTATCAGCACTATAACGACCATTATGACCACTATAACGACGATTATAACCACTATAACAACCATTATCACCAATGTAACGACAATTATCTGCACTATAACGACCACTATCAGCACTATAACGACCATTATCACCACTATAACGACCATTATCAGCACTATAACGACCATTATCACCACTATAACGACCATTATCACCACTATAACGGCCATTATCACGACAATAACGACCATTATCACCACTATAGCGACCATTATGACCACTATAATGACCATTATCACCACTATACCGACCATTATAACCAATATAACGACCATTATCACCAATATAACGACAATTATCTGCACTATAACGACCATTATCACCACTATAACAACCATTATCAAAACAATAACGACCATTATCACCACTATAGCGACCATTATGACCACTATAATGACCATTATCACCACTATACCGACCATTATAACCAATATAACGACCATTATCACCAATATAACGACAATTATCTGCACTATAACGACCATTATCACCACTATAACAACCATTATCAAAACAATAACGATCATTATCACCACTATAGCGACCATTATGACCACTATAATGACCATTATCACCACTATACCGACCATTATAACCAATATAACGACCATTATCACCAATATAACGACAATTATCTGCACTATAACGACCATTATCACCACTATAACAACCATTATCAAAACAATAACGACCATTATCACCACTATAGCGACCATTATGACCACTATAATGACCATTATCACCACTATACCGACCATTATAACCAATATAACGACCATTATCACCAATATAACGACAATTATCTGCACTATAACGACCATTATCAGCACTATAACGACCATTATAACCACTATAACGATCATTATCACCACTATAACGACCATTATCACCACTATAACGACCACTATCAGCACTATAACGACCATTATCACCACTATAACGACCATTATCACCACTATAACAACCATTATAAACACTATAACAACCATTATAACCACAGTAACAACCATTATAACCACTATAACGACCATTATCATCACTATAACGACCATTGTCACCACAATAACAACCATTATCAGCACTATAACGACCATTATGACCACTATAACGACGATTATAACCACTATAACAACCATTATCACCAATATAACGACAATTATCTGCACTATAACGACCACTATCAGCACTATAACGACCATTATCACCACTATAACAACCATTATAACCACTATAACAACCATTATAACCAAAGTAACAACCATTATAACCACTATAACAGCCATTATCAGCACTATAACGTTCATTATCACCACTATAACGACCATTACCAGCACTATAGCGACCATTATAACCACTATGATGACCATTATCACCACTATAACAACCATTATCACCACTATAACGACCACTATCAGCACTATAACGACCATTATCACCACTATAACAACCATTATCACCACTATAACAACCATTATAACCACTATAACAACCATTATCACCAATATAGCGACACTTATCTGCACTATAACAACCACTATCACTACTATAGCAACCATTATAACCACCATACCAACCAGTATCACCACTATAACAACCATTATCACCACTATAACAACCATTATCACCACGATAACAACCAGTATCACCACTATACCGACCATTATCACCACTATAACAACCATTATAACCAATATAACGACCACTATCACCACTATAACGACCATTATCAGCACTATAACGATCATTATCACCACTATAACGACCATTACCAGCACTATAGCGACCATTATAACCACTATGATGACCATTATCACCACTATAACAACCATTATCACCACTATAACGACCACTATCAGCACTATAACGACCATTATCACCACTATAACAACCATTATCACCACTATAACAACCATTATAACCACTATAACAACCATTATCACCAATATAGCGACACTTATCTGCACTATAACAACCACTATCACTACTATAACAACCATTATAACCACTATACCAACCAGTATCACCACTATAACAACCATTATCACCACTATAACAACCATTATCACCACGATAACAACCAGTATCACCACTATACCGACCATTATCACCACTATAACAACCATTATAACCAATATAACGACCACTATCACCACTATAACGCCATTATCAGCACTATAACGATCATTATCACCACTATAACGACCATTATCACCACTATAACGGCCATTATCAGCACTATAACGACCATTATAACCACTATAACGATCATTATCACCACTATAACGACCATTATCACCACTATAACGACCACTATCAGCACTATAACGACCATTATCACCACTATAACGACCATTATCACCACTATAACAACTATTATAAACACTATAACAACCATTATAACCACAGTAACAACCATTATAACCACTATAACGACCATTATCACCACTATAACAACCATTGTCACCACAATAACAACCATTATGACCACTATAACGACGATTAT
Organism: Megachile leachella; assembly: GCA_963576845.1. NCBI lineage: Eukaryota > Metazoa > Arthropoda > Insecta > Hymenoptera > Megachilidae > Megachile > Megachile leachella. The sequence goes on along the minus strand of OY756260.1, from coordinate 13,699,810 downwards.
AACCACTATAACAACCATTATCACCAATATAACGACAATTATCTGCACTATAACGACCACTATCAGCACTATAACGACCATTATCACCACTATAACGACCATTATCACCACTATAACGACCATTATCACCACTATAACAACCATTATAAACACTATAACAACCATTATAACCACAGTAACAACCATTATAACCACTATAACGACCATTATCACCACTATAACAACCATTGTCACCACAATAACAACCATTATCAGCACTATAACGACCATTATGCCCACTATAATGACCATTATCACCACTATACCGACCATTATAACCAATATAACGACCATTATCACCAATATAACGACAATTATCTGCACTATAACGACCATTATCACCACTATAACAACCATTATCAAAGCAATAACGACCATTATCAAAGCAATAACGACCATTATCACCACTATAGCGACCATTATGACCACTATAATGACCATTATCACCACTATACCGACCATTATAACCAATATAACGACCATTATCACCAATATAACGACAATTATCTGCACTATAACGACCACTATCAGCACTATAACGACCATTATAACCACTATAACGATCATTATCACCACTATAACGACCATTATCACCACTATAACGACCACTATCAGCACTATAACGACCATTATCACCACTATAACGACCATTATCACCACTATAACAACCATTATAAACACTATAACAACCATTATAACCACAGTAACAACCATTATAACCACTATAACGACCATTATCACCACTATAACAACCATTGTCACCACAATAACAACCATTATCAGCACTATAACGACCATTATGACCACTATAACGACGATTATAACCACTATAACAACCATTATCACCAATGTAACGACAATTATCTGCACTATAACGACCACTATCAGCACTATAACGACCATTATCACCACTATAACGACCATTATCAGCACTATAACGATCATTATCACCACTATAACGACCATTATCACCACTATAACGGCCATTATCACGACAATAACGACCATTATCACCACTATAGCGACCATTATGACCACTATAATGACCATTATCACCACTATACCGACCATTATAACCAATATAACGACCATTATCACCAATATAACGACAATTATCTGCACTATAACGACCATTATCACCACTATAACAACCATTATCAAAACAATAACGACCATTATCACCACTATAGCGACCATTATGACCACTATAATGACCATTATCACCACTATACCGACCATTATAACCAATATAACGACCATTATCACCAATATAACGACAATTATCTGCACTATAACGACCATTATCACCACTATAACAACCATTATCAAAACAATAACGATCATTATCACCACTATAGCGACCATTATAACCACTATAATGACCATTATCACCACTATACCGACCATTATAACCAATATAACGACCATTATCACCAATATAACGACAATTATCTGCACTATAACAACCATTATCACCAATATAGCGACACTTATCTGCACTATAACAACCACTATCACTACTATAACAACCATTATAACCACTATACCAACCAGTATCACCACTATAACAACCATTATCACCACTATAACAACCATTATCACCACGATAACAACCAGTATCACCACTATACCGACCATTATCACCACTATAACAACCATTATAACCAATATAACGACCACTATCACCACTATAACGCCATTATCAGCACTATAACGATCATTATCACCACTATAACGACCATTATCACCACTATAACGGCCATTATCAGCACTATAACGACCATTATAACCACTATAACGATCATTATCACCACTATAACGACCATTATCACCACTATAACGACCACTATCAGCACTATAACGACCATTATCACCACTATAACGACCATTATCACCACTATAACAACTATTATAAACACTATAACAACCATTATAACCACAGTAACAACCATTATAACCACTATAACGACCATTATCACCACTATAACAACCATTGTCACCACAATAACAACCATTATGACCACTATAACGACGATTATAACCACTATAACAACCATTATCACCAATATAACGACAATTATCTGCACTATAACGACCACTATCAGCACTATAACGACCATTATCACCACTATAACGACCATTATCACCACTATAACGACCATTATCACCACTATAACAACCATTATAAACACTATAACAACCATTATAACCACAGTAACAACCATTATAACCACTATAACGACCATTATCACCACTATAACAACCATTGTCACCACAATAACAACCATTATCAGCACTATAACGACCATTATGACCACTATAACGACGATTATAACCACTATAACAACCATTATCACCAATGTAACGACAATTATCTGCACTATAACGACCACTATCAGCACTATAACGACCATTATCACCACTATAACGACCATTATCAGCACTATAACGATCATTATCACCACTATAACGACCATTATCACCACTATAACGGCCATTATCACGACAATAACGACCATTATCACCACTATAGCGACCATTATGACCACTATAATGACCATTATCACCACTATACCGACCATTATAACCAATATAACGACCATTATCACCAATATAACGACAATTATCTGCACTATAACGACCATTATCACCACTATAACAACCATTATCAAAACAATAACGACCATTATCACCACTATAGCGACCATTATGACCACTATAATGACCATTATCACCACTATACCGACCATTATAACCAATATAACGACCATTATCACCAATATAACGACAATTATCTGCACTATAACGACCATTATCACCACTATAACAACCATTATCAAAACAATAACGATCATTATCACCACTATAGCGACCATTATAACCACTATAATGACCATTATCACCACTATACCGACCATTATAACCAATATAACGACCATTATCACCAATATAACGACAATTATCTGCACTATAACGACCATTATCACCACTATAACAACCATTATCAAAACAATAACGACCATTATCACCACTATAGCGACCATTATGACCACTATAATGACCATTATCACCACTATACCGACCATTATAACCAATATAACGACCATTATCACCAATATAACGACAATTATCTGCACTATAACGACCATTATCAGCACTATAACGACCATTATAACCACTATAACGATCATTATCACCACTATAACGACCATTATCACCACTATAACGACCACTATCAGCACTATAACGACCATTATCACCACTATAACGACCATTATCACCACTATAATGACCATTATCACCACTATACCGACCATTATAACCAATATAACGACCATTATCACCAATATAACGACAATTATCTGCACTATAACGACCATTATCACCACTATAACAACCATTATCAAAGCAATAACGACCATTATCAAAGCAATAACGACCATTATCACCACTATAGCGACCATTATGACCACTATAATGACCATTATCACCACTATACCGACCATTATAACCAATATAACGACCATTATCACCAATATAACGACAATTATCTGCACTATAACGACCACTATCAGCACTATAACGACCATTATAACCACTATAACGATCATTATCACCACTATAACGACCATTATCACCACTATAACGACCACTATCAGCACTATAACGACCATTATCACCACTATAACGACCATTATCACCACTATAACAACCATTATAAACACTATAACAACCATTATAACCACAGTAACAACCATTATAACCACTATAACGACCATTATCACCACTATAACAACCATTGTCACCACAATAACAACCATTATCAGCACTATAACGACCATTATGACCACTATAACGACGATTATAACCACTATAACAACCATTATCACCAATGTAACGACAATTATCTGCACTATAACGACCACTATCAGCACTATAACGACCATTATCACCACTATAACGACCATTATCAGCACTATAACGATCATTATCACCACTATAACGACCATTATCACCACTATAACGGCCATTATCACGACAATAACGACCATTATCACCACTATAGCGACCATTATGACCACTATAATGACCATTATCACCACTATACCGACCATTATAACCAATATAACGACCATTATCACCAATATAACGACAATTATCTGCACTATAACGACCATTATCACCACTATAACAACCATTATCAAAACAATAACGACCATTATCACCACTATAGCGACCATTATGACCACTATAATGACCATTATCACCACTATACCGACCATTATAACCAATATAACGACCATTATCACCAATATAACGACAATTATCTGCACTATAACGACCATTATCACCACTATAACAACCATTATCAAAACAATAACGATCATTATCACCACTATAGCGACCATTATAACCACTATAATGACCATTATCACCACTATACCGACCATTATAACCAATATAACGACCATTATCACCAATATAACGACAATTATCTGCACTATAACGACCATTATCACCACTATAACAACCATTATCAAAACAATAACGACCATTATCACCACTATAGCGACCATTATGACCACTATAATGACCATTATCACCACTATACCGACCATTATAACCAATATAACGACCATTATCACCAATATAACGACAATTATCTGCACTATAACGACCATTATCAGCACTATAACGACCATTATAACCACTATAACGATCATTATCACCACTATAACGACCATTATCACCACTATAACGACCACTATCAGCACTATAACGACCATTATCACCACTATAACGACCATTATCACCACTATAACAACCATTATAAACACTATAACAACCATTATAACCACAGTAACAACCATTATAACCACTATAACGACCATTATCATCACTATAACGACCATTGTCACCACAATAACAACCATTATCAGCACTATAACGACCATTATGACCACTATAACGACGATTATAACCACTATAACAACCATTATCACCAATATAACGACAATTATCTGCACTATAACGACCACTATCAGCACTATAACGACCATTATCACCACTATAACAACCATTATAACCACTATAACAACCATTATAACCAAAGTAACAACCATTATAACCACTATAACAGCCATTATCAGCACTATAACGTTCATTATCACCACTATAACGACCATTACCAGCACTATAGCGACCATTATAACCACTATGATGACCATTATCACCACTATAACAACCATTATCACCACTATAACGACCACTATCAGCACTATAACGACCATTATCACCACTATAACAACCATTATCACCACTATAACAACCATTATAACCACTATAACAACCATTATCACCAATATAGCGACACTTATCTGCACTATAACAACCACTATCACTACTATAGCAAACATTATAACCACTATACCAACCAGTATCACCACTACAACAACCATTATCACCACTATAACAACCATTATCACCACGATAACAACCAGTATCACCACTATACCGACCATTATCACCACTATAACAACCATTATAACCAATATAACGACCACTATCACCACTATAACGACCATTATCAGCACTATAACGATCATTATCACCACTATAACGACCATTATCACCACTATAACTGACATTATCACGACAATAACGACCATTATCACCACTATAGCGACCATTATGACCACTATAATGACCATTATCACCACTATACCGACCATTATAACCAATATAACGACCATTATCACCAATATAACGACAATTATCTGCACTATAACGACCATTATCACCACTATAACGACCATTATCACCACTGTGGCAACCATTATCACCACTATAGCAACCATTATCATCACTATGACAACCATTATCATTACTATAACAACCATTATAACCACTATACCAACCACTATCACCACTATAACAACCATTATCACCACTATAACAACCATTATCACCACGATAGCAACCAGTATCACCACTATAACGACCATTATAACCACTATAACGACCATTATCACCACTATAACGACCATTATAACCCCTATAACAACCATTATCACCACTATAACAACCATTACAACCACTATGACAATCATTACAACCAGCATGGCAACCATTATAACCACTATAACAACCATTATCACCACTATAACGACCATTATCACCACTATAACGACCATTATCACCACTATAACGACCATTTTCAGCGCTATAACGACCACTATCACCACTATAACGACCATTATCAGCACTATAACGACCATTATAACCACTATAACGATCATTATCACCACTATAACGACCATTATCACCACTATAACGACCACTATCAGCACTATAACGACCATTATCACCACTATAACGACCATTATCACCACTATAACAACCATTATAAACACTATAACAACCATTATAACCACAGTAACAACCATTATAACCACTATAACGACCATTATCACCACTATAACAACCATTGTCACCACAATAACAACCATTATAACCACAGTAACAACCATTATAACCACTATAACAGCCATTATCAGCACTATAACGATCATTATCACCACTATAACGACCATTACCAGCACTATAGCGACCATTATAACCACTATGATGACCATTATCACCACTATAACAACCATTATCACCACTATAACGACCACTATCAGCACTATAACGACCATTATCACCACTATAACAACCATTATCACCACTATAACAACCATTATAACCACTATAACAACCATTATCACCAATATAGCGACACTTATCTGCACTATAACAACCACTATCACTACTATAACAACCATTATAACCACTATACCAACCAGTATCACCACTATAACAACCATTATCACCACTATAACAACCATTATAACCAATATAACGACCATTATCACCACTATAACGACCATTATAACCCCTATAACAACCATTATCACCACTATAACAACCATTACAACCACTATGACAATCATTACAACCAGCATGGCAACCATTATAACCACTATAACAACCATTATCACCACTATAACGACCATTATCACCACTATAACGACCATTATCACCACTATAACGACCATTTTCAGCGCTATAACGACCACTATCACCACTATAACGACCATTATCAGCACTATAACGACCATTATAACCACTATAACGATCATTATCACCACTATAACGACCATTATCACCACTATAACGACCACTATCAGCACTATAACGACCATTATCACCACTATAACGACCATTATCACCACTATAACAACCATTATAAACACTATAACAACCATTATAACCACAGTAACAACCATTATAACCACTATAACGACCATTATCACCACTATAACAACCATTGTCACCACAATAACAACCATTATCAGCACTATAACGACCATTATGACCACTATAACGACGATCATAACCACTATAACAACCATTATCACCAATATAACGACAATTATCTGCACTATAACGACCACTATCAGCACTATAACGACCATTATCACCACTATAACGACCATTATCACCACTATAACGACCATTATCACCACTATAACAACCATTATAAACACTATAACAACCATTATAACCACAGTAACAACCATTATAACCACTATAACGACCATTATCACCACTATAACAACCATTGTCACCACAATAACAACCATTATCAGCACTATAACGACCATTATGACCACTTTAACGACGATTATAACCACTATAACAACCATTATCACCAATATAACGACAATTATCTGCACTATAACGACCACTATCAGCACTATAACGACCATTATCACCACTATAACGACCATTATCACCACTATAACGACCATTATCACCACTATAACAACCATTATAACCAAAGTAACAACCATTATAACCACTATAACAGCCATTATCAGCACTATAACGTTCATTATCACCACTATAACGACCATTACCAGCACTATAGCGACCATTATAACCACTATGATGACCATTATCACCACTATAACAACCATTATCACCACTATAACGACCACTATCAGCACTATAACGACCATTATCACCACTATAACAACCATTATCACCACTATAACAACCATTATAACCACTATAACAACCATTATCACCAATATAGCGACACTTATCTGCACTATAACAACCACTATCACTACTATAGCAACCATTATAACCACTATACCAACCAGTATCACCACTACAACAACCATTATCACCACTATAACAACCATTATCACCACGATAACAACCAGTATCACCACTATACCGACCATTATCACCACTATAACAACCATTATCACCACTATAACGACCACTATCAGCACTATAACGACCATTATCACCACTATAACAACCATTATCACCACTATAACAACCATTATAACCACTATAACAACCATTATCACCAATATAGCGACACTTATCTGCACTATAACAACCACTATCACTACTATAACAACCATTATAACCACTATACCAACCAGTATCACCACTATAACAACCATTATCACCACTATAACAACCATTATCACCACGATAACAACCAGTATCACCACTATACCGACCATTATCACCACTATAACAACCATTATAACCAATATAACGACCACTATCACCACTATAACGCCATTATCAGCACTATAACGATCATTATCACCACTATAACGACCATTATCACCACTATAACGGCCATTATCAGCACTATAACGACCATTATAACCACTATAACGATCATTATCACCACTATAATGACCATTATCACCACTATAACGACCACTATCAGCACTATAACGACCATTATCACCACTATAACGACCATTATCACCACTATAACAACTATTATAAACACTATAACAACCATTATAACCACAGTAACAACCATTATAACCACTATAACGACCATTATCACCACTATAACAACCATTGTCACCACAATAACAACCATTATCAGCACTATAACGACCATTATGACCACTATAACGACGATTATAACCACTATAACAACCATTATCACCAATATAACGACAATTATCTGCACTATAACGACCACTATCAGCACTATAACGACCATTATCACCACTATAACGACCATTATCACCACTATAACGACCATTATCACCACTATAACAACCATTATAAACACTATAACAACCATTATAACCACAGTAACAACCATTATAACCACTATAACGACCATTATCACCACTATAACAACCATTGTCACCACAATAACAACCATTATCAGCACTATAACGACCATTATGCCCACTATAATGACCATTATCACCACTATACCGACCATTATAACCAATATAACGACCATTATCACCAATATAACGACAATTATCTGCACTATAACGACCATTATCACCACTATAACAACCATTATCAAAGCAATAACGACCATTATCACCACTATAGCGACCATTATGACCACTATAATGACCATTATCACCACTATACCGACCATTATAACCAATATAACGACCATTATCACCAATATAACGACAATTATCTGCACTATAACGACCACTATCAGCACTATAACGACCATTATAACCACTATAACGATCATTATCACCACTATAACGACCATTATCACCACTATAACGACCACTATCAGCACTATAACGACCATTATCACCACTATAACGACCATTATCACCACTATAACAACCATTATAAACACTATAACAACCATTATAACCACAGTAACAACCATTATAACCACTATAACGACCATTATCACCACTATAACAACCATTGTCACCACAATAACAACCATTATCAGCACTATAACGACCATTATGACCACTATAACGACGATTATAACCACTATAACAACCATTATCACCAATGTAACGACAATTATCTGCACTATAACGACCACTATCAGCACTATAACGACCATTATCACCACTATAACGACCATTATCAGCACTATAACGATCATTATCACCACTATAACGACCATTATCACCACTATAACGGCCATTATCACGACAATAACGACCATTATCACCACTATAGCGACCATTATGACCACTATAATGACCATTATCACCACTATACCGACCATTATAACCAATATAACGACCATTATCACCAATATAACGACAATTATCTGCACTATAACGACCATTATCACCACTATAACAACCATTATCAAAACAATAACGACCATTATCACCACTATAGCGACCATTATGACCACTATAATGACCATTATCACCACTATACCGACCATTATAACCAATATAACGACCATTATCACCAATATAACGACAATTATCTGCACTATAACGACCATTATCACCACTATAACAACCATTATCAAAACAATAACGATCATTATCACCACTATAGCGACCATTATGACCACTATAATGACCATTATCACCACTATACCGACCATTATAACCAATATAACGACCATTATCACCAATATAACGACAATTATCTGCACTATAACGACCATTATCACCACTATAACAACCATTATCAAAACAATAACGACCATTATCACCACTATAGCGACCATTATGACCACTATAATGACCATTATCACCACTATACCGACCATTATAACCAATATAACGACCATTATCACCAATATAACGACAATTATCTGCACTATAACGACCATTATCAGCACTATAACGACCATTATAACCACTATAACGATCATTATCACCACTATAACGACCATTATCACCACTATAACGACCACTATCAGCACTATAACGACCATTATCACCACTATAACGACCATTATCACCACTATAACAACCATTATAAACACTATAACAACCATTATAACCACAGTAACAACCATTATAACCACTATAACGACCATTATCATCACTATAACGACCATTGTCACCACAATAACAACCATTATCAGCACTATAACGACCATTATGACCACTATAACGACGATTATAACCACTATAACAACCATTATCACCAATATAACGACAATTATCTGCACTATAACGACCACTATCAGCACTATAACGACCATTATCACCACTATAACAACCATTATAACCACTATAACAACCATTATAACCAAAGTAACAACCATTATAACCACTATAACAGCCATTATCAGCACTATAACGTTCATTATCACCACTATAACGACCATTACCAGCACTATAGCGACCATTATAACCACTATGATGACCATTATCACCACTATAACAACCATTATCACCACTATAACGACCACTATCAGCACTATAACGACCATTATCACCACTATAACAACCATTATCACCACTATAACAACCATTATAACCACTATAACAACCATTATCACCAATATAGCGACACTTATCTGCACTATAACAACCACTATCACTACTATAGCAACCATTATAACCACTATACCAACCAGTATCACCACTACAACAACCATTATCACCACTATAACAACCATTATCACCACGATAACAACCAGTATCACCACTATACCGACCATTATCACCACTATAACAACCATTATAACCAATATAACGACCACTATCACCACTATAACGACCATTATCAGCACTATAACGATCATTATCACCACTATAACGACCATTATCACCACTATAACTGACATTATCACGACAATAACGACCATTATCACCACTATAGCGACCATTATGACCACTATAATGACCATTATCACCACTATACCGACCATTATAACCAATATAACGACCATTATCACCAATATAACGACAATTATCTGCACTATAACGACCATTATCACCACTATAACGACCATTATCACCACTGTGGCAACCATTATCACCACTATAGCAACCATTATCATCACTATGACAACCATTATCATTACTATAACAACCATTATAACCACTATACCAATCACTATCACCACTATAACAACCATTATCACCACTATAACAACCATTATCACCACGATAGCAACCAGTATCACCACTATAACGACCATTATAACCACTATAACGACCATTATCACCACTATAACGACCATTATAACCCCTATAACAACCATTATCACCACTATAACAACCATTACAACCACTATGACAATCATTACAACCAGCATGGCAACCATTATAACCACTATAACAACCATTATCACCACTATAACGACCATTATCACCACTATAACGACCATTATCACCACTATAACGACCATTTTCAGCGCTATAACGACCACTATCACCACTATAACGACCATTATCAGCACTATAACGACCATTATAACCACTATAACGATCATTATCACCACTATAACGACCATTATCACCACTATAACGACCACTATCAGCACTATAACGACCATTATCACCACTATAACGACCATTATCACCACTATAACAACCATTATAAACACTATAACAACCATTATAACCACAGTAACAACCATTATAACCACTATAACGACCATTATCACCACTATAACAACCATTGTCACCACAATAACAACCATTATAACCACAGTAACAACCATTATAACCACTATAACAGCCATTATCAGCACTATAACGATCATTATCACCACTATAACGACCATTACCAGCACTATAGCGACCATTATAACCACTATGATGACCATTATCACCACTATAACAACCATTATCACCACTATAACGACCACTATCAGCACTATAACGACCATTATCACCACTATAACAACCATTATCACCACTATAACAACCATTATAACCACTATAACAACCATTATCACCAATATAGCGACACTTATCTGCACTATAACAACCACTATCACTACTATAACAACCATTATAACCACTATACCAACCAGTATCACCACTATAACAACCATTATCACCACTATAACAACCATTATAACCAATATAACGACCATTATCACCACTATAACGACCATTATAACCCCTATAACAACCATTATCACCACTATAACAACCATTACAACCACTATGACAATCATTACAACCAGCATGGCAACCATTATAACCACTATAACAACCATTATCACCACTATAACGACCATTATCACCACTATAACGACCATTATCACCACTATAACGACCATTTTCAGCGCTATAACGACCACTATCACCACTATAACGACCATTATCAGCACTATAACGACCATTATAACCACTATAACGATCATTATCACCACTATAACGACCATTATCACCACTATAACGACCACTATCAGCACTATAACGACCATTATCACCACTATAACGACCATTATCACCACTATAACAACCATTATAAACACTATAACAACCATTATAACCACAGTAACAACCATTATAACCACTATAACGACCATTATCACCACTATAACAACCATTGTCACCACAATAACAACCATTATCAGCACTATAACGACCATTATGACCACTATAACGACGATCATAACCACTATAACAACCATTATCACCAATATAACGACAATTATCTGCACTATAACGACCACTATCAGCACTATAACGACCATTATCACCACTATAACGACCATTATCACCACTATAACGACCATTATCACCACTATAACAACCATTATAAACACTATAACAACCATTATAACCACAGTAACAACCATTATAACCACTATAACGACCATTATCACCACTATAACAACCATTGTCACCACAATAACAACCATTATCAGCACTATAACGACCATTATGACCACTTTAACGACGATTATAACCACTATAACAACCATTATCACCAATATAACGACAATTATCTGCACTATAACGACCACTATCAGCACTATAACGACCATTATCACCACTATAACGACCATTATCACCACTATAACGACCATTATCACCACTATAACAACCATTATAACCAAAGTAACAACCATTATAACCACTATAACAGCCATTATCAGCACTATAACGTTCATTATCACCACTATAACGACCATTACCAGCACTATAGCGACCATTATAACCACTATGATGACCATTATCACCACTATAACAACCATTATCACCACTATAACGACCACTATCAGCACTATAACGACCATTATCACCACTATAACAACCATTATCACCACTATAACAACCATTATAACCACTATAACAACCATTATCACCAATATAGCGACACTTATCTGCACTATAACAACCACTATCACTACTATAGCAACCATTATAACCACTATACCAACCAGTATCACCACTACAACAACCATTATCACCACTATAACAACCATTATCACCACGATAACAACCAGTATCACCACTATACCGACCATTATCACCACTATAACAACCATTATAACCAATATAACGACCACTATCACCACTATAACGACCATTATCAGCACTATAACGATCATTATCACCACTATAACGACCATTATCACCACTATAACTGACATTATCACGACAATAACGACCATTATCACCACTATAGCGACCATTATGACCACTATAATGACCATTATCACCACTATACCGACCATTATAACCAATATAACGACCATTATCACCAATATAACGACAATTATCTGCACTATAACGACCATTATCACCACTATAACGACCATTATCACCACTGTGGCAACCATTATCACCACTATAGCAACCATTATCATCACTATGACAACCATTATCATTACTATAACAACCATTATAACCACTATACCAACCACTATCACCACTATAACAACCATTATCACCACTATAACAACCATTATCACCACGATAGCAACCAGTATCACCACTATAACGACCATTATAACCACTATAACGACCATTATCACCACTATAACGACCATTATAACCCCTATAACAACCATTATCACCACTATAACAACCATTACAACCACTATGACAATCATTACAACCAGCATGGCAACCATTATAACCACTATAACAACCATTATCACCACTATAACGACCATTATCACCACTATAACGACCATTATCACCACTATAACGACCATTTTCAGCGCTATAACGACCACTATCACCACTATAACGACCATTATCAGCACTATAACGACCATTATAACCACTATAACGATCATTATCACCACTATAACGACCATTATCACCACTATAACGACCACTATCAGCACTATAACGACCATTATCACCACTATAACGACCATTATCACCACTATAACAACCATTATAAACACTATAACAACCATTATAACCACAGTAACAACCATTATAACCACTATAACGACCATTATCACCACTATAACAACCATTGTCACCACAATAACAACCATTATAACCACAGTAACAACCATTATAACCACTATAACAGCCATTATCAGCACTATAACGATCATTATCACCACTATAACGACCATTACCAGCACTATAGCGACCATTATAACCACTATGATGACCATTATCACCACTATAACAACCATTATCACCACTATAACGACCACTATCAGCACTATAACGACCATTATCACCACTATAACAACCATTATCACCACTATAACAACCATTATAACCACTATAACAACCATTATCACCAATATAGCGACACTTATCTGCACTATAACAACCACTATCACTACTATAACAACCATTATAACCACTATAACAACCATTATCACCACTATAACAACCATTATCACCACTATAACAACCATTATAACCACTATAACAACCATTATCACCAATATAGCGACACTTATCTGCACTATAACAACCACTATCACTACTATAACAACCATTATAACCACTATACCAACCAGTATCACCACTATAACAACCATTATCACCACTATAACAACCATTATAACCAATATAACGACCATTATCACCACTATAACGACCATTATAACCCCTATAACAACCATTATCACCACTATAACAACCATTACAACCACTATGACAATCATTACAACCAGCATGGCAACCATTATAACCACTATAACAACCATTATCACCACTATAACGACCATTATCACCACTATAACGACCATTATCACCACTATAACGACCATTTTCAGCGCTATAACGACCACTATCTCCACTATAACGACCATTATCAGCACTATAACGACCATTATAACCACTATAACGATCATTATCACCACTATAACGACCATTATCACCACTATAACGACCACTATCAGCACTATAACGACCATTATCACCACTATAACGACCATTATCACCACTATAACAACCATTATAAACACTATAACAACCATTATAACCACAGTAACAACCATTATAACCACTATAACGACCATTATCACCACTATAACAACCATTGTCACCACAATAACAACCATTATCAGCACTATAACGACCATTATGACCACTATAACGACGATCATAACCACGATAACAACCATTATCACCAATATAACGACAATTATCTGCACTATAACGACCACTATCAGCACTATAACGACCATTATCACCACTATAACGACCATTATCACCACTATAACGACCATTATCACCACTATAACAACCATTATAAACACTATAACAACCATTATAACCACAGTAACAACCATTATAACCACTATAACGACCATTATCACCACTATAACAACCATTGTCACCACAATAACAACCATTATCAGCACTATAACGACCATTATGACCACTATAATGACCATTATCACCACTATACCGACCATTATAACCAATATAACGACCATTATCACCAATATAACGACAATTATCTGCACTATAACGACCACTATTAGCACCATAACGACCATTATAACCACTATAACGATCATTATCACCACTATAACGACCATTATCACCACTATAACGACCACTATCAGCACTATAACGACCATTATCACCACTATAACGACTATTATCACCACTATAACAACCATTATAAACACTATAACAACCATTATAACCACAGTAACAACCATTATAACCACTATAACGACCATTATCACCACTATAACAACCATTGTCACCACAATAACAACCATTATCAGCACTATAACGACCATTATGACCACTATAACGACGATTATAACCACTATAACAACCATTATCACCAATATAACGACAATTATCTGCACTATAACGACCACTATCAGCACTATAACGACCATTATCACCACTATAACGACCATTATCACCACTATAACGACCATTATCACCACTATAACAACCATCATAAACACTAGAACAACCATTATAACCACTGTAACAACCATTATGACCACTATAACAGCCATTATCACCACTATAACGACCATTATCACCACTATAACAACCATTATGACCACTATAACAACCATTATAACCACAGTAACAACCATTATAACCACTATAACAGCCATTATCAGCACTATAACGATCATTATCACCACTATAACGACCATTACCAGCACTATAGCGACCATTATAACCACTATGATGACCATTATCACCACTATAACAACCATTATCACCACTATAACAACCATTATAACCAATATAACGACCATTATCACCAATATAACGACAATTATCTGCACTATAACGACCATTATCACCACTATAACGACCATTATCACCACTATAACGACCGCTATCAGCACTATAACGACCATTATCACCACTATAACGACTATTATCACCACTATAACAACCATTATAAACACTATAACAACCATTATAACCACAGTAACAACCATTATAACCACTATAACGACCATTATCACCACTATAACAACCATTGTCACCACAATAAAAACCATTATCAGCACTATAACGACCATTATGACCACTATAACGACGATTATAACCACTATAACAACCATTATCACCAATATAACGACAATTATCTGCACTATAACGACCACTATCAGCACTATAACGACCATTATCACCACTATAACGACCATTATCACCACTATAACGACCATTATCACCACTATAACAACCATTATAACCAAAGTAACAACCATTATAACCACTATAACAGCCATTATCAGCACTATAACGTTCATTATCACCACTATAACGACCATTACCAGCACTATAGCGACCATTATAACCACTATGATGACCATTATCACCACTATAACAACCATTATCACCACTATAACGACCACTATCAGCACTATAACGACCATTATCACCACTATAACAACCATTATCACCACTATAACAACCATTATAACCACTATAACAACCATTATCACCAATATAGCGACACTTATCTGCACTATAACAACCACTATCACTACTATAGCAACCATTATAACCACTATACCAACCAGTATCACCACTATAACAACCATTATCACCACTATAACAACCATTATCACCACGATAACAACCAGTATCACCACTATACCGACCATTATCACCACTATAACAACCATTATAACCAATATAACGACCACTATCACCACTATAACGACCATTATCAGCACTATAACGATCATTATCACCACTATAACGACCATTATCACCACTATAACGGCCATTATCACGACAATAACGACCATTATCACCACTATAGCGACCATTATGACCACTATAATGACCATTATCACCACTATACCGACCATTATAACCAATATAACGACCATTATCACCAATATAACGACAATTATCTGCACTATAACGACCATTATCACCACTATAACGACCATTATCACCACTGTGGCAACCATTATCACCACTATAGCAACCATTATCATCACTATGACAACCATTATCATTACTATAACAACCATTATAACCACTATACCAACCACTATCACCACTATAACAACCATTATCACCACTATAACAACCATTATCACCACGATAGCAACCAGTATCACCACTATAACGACCATTATAACCACTATAACGACCATTATCACCACTATAACGACCATTATAACCCCTATAACAACCATTATCACCACTATAACAACCATTACAACCACTATGACAATCATTACAACCAGCATGGCAACCATTATAACCACTATAACAACCATTATCACCACTATAACGACCATTATCACCACTATAACGACCATTATCACCACTATAACGACCATTATCAGCACTATAACGACCATTATAACCACTATAACGATCATTATCACCACTATAACGACCATTATCACCACTATAACGACCACTATCAGCACTATAACGACCATTATCACCACTATAACGACCATTATCACCACTATAACAACCATTATAAACACTATAACAACCATTATAACCACAGTAACAACCATTATAACCACTATAACGACCATTATCACCACTATAACAACCATTGTCACCACAATAACAACCATTATAACCACAGTAACAACCATTATAACCACTATAACAGCCATTATCAGCACTATAACGATCATTATCACCACTATAACGACCATTACCAGCACTATAGCGACCATTATAACCACTATGATGACCATTATCACCACTATAACAACCATTATCACCACTATAACGACCACTATCAGCACTATAACGACCATTATCACCACTATAACAACCATTATCACCACTATAACAACCATTATAACCACTATAACAACCATTATCACCAATATAGCGACACTTATCTGCACTATAACAACCACTATCACTACTATAACAACCATTATAACCACTATACCAACCAGTATCACCACTATAACAACCATTATCACCACTATAACAACCATTATAACCAATATAACGACCATTATCACCACTATAACGACCATTATAACCCCTATAACAACCATTATCACCACTATAACAACCATTACAACCACTATGACAATCATTACAACCAGCATGGCAACCATTATAACCACTATAACAACCATTATCACCACTATAACGACCATTATCACCACTATAACGACCATTATCACCACTATAACGACCATTTTCAGCGCTATAACGACCACTATCACCACTATAACGACCATTATCAGCACTATAACGACCATTATAACCACTATAACGATCATTATCACCACAGTAACAACCATTATAACCACTATAACGACCATTATCACCACTATAACAACCATTGTCACCACAATAACAACCATTATCAGCACTATAACGACCATTATGACCACTATAACGACGATCATAACCACTATAACAACCATTATCACCAATATAACGACAATTATCTGCACTATAACGACCACTATCAGCACTATAACGACCATTATCACCACTATAACGACCATTATCACCACTATAACGACCATTATCACCACTATAACAACCATTATAAACACTATAACAACCATTATAACCACAGTAACAACCATTATAACCACTATAACGACCATTATCACCACTATAACAACCATTGTCACCACAATAACAACCATTATCAGCACTATAACGACCATTATGACCACTATAATGACCATTATCACCACTATACCGACCATTATAACCAATATAACGTCCATTATCACCAATATAACGACAATTATCTGCACTATAACGACCACTATTAGCACTATAACGACCATTATAACCACTATAACGATCATTATCACCACTATAACGACCATTATCACCACTATAACGACCACTATCAGCACTATAACGACCATTATCACCACTATAACGACTATTATCACCACTATAACAACCATTATAAACACTATAACAACCATTATAACCACAGTAACAACCATTATAACCACTACAACGACCATTATCACCACTATAACAACCATTGTCACCACAATAACAACCATTATCAGCACTATAACGACCATTATGACCACTATAACGACGATTATAACCACTATAACAACCATTATCACCAATATAACGACAATTATCTGCACTATAACGACCACTATCAGCACTATAACGACCATTATCACCACTATAACGACCATTATCACCACTATAACGACCATTATCACCACTATAACAACCATCATAAACACTAGAACAACCATTATAACCACTGTAACAACCATTATGACCACTATAACAGCCATTATCACCACTATAACGACCATTATCACCACTATAACAACCATTATGACCACTATAACAACCATTATAACCACAGTAACAACCATTATAACCACTATAACAGCCATTATCAGCACTATAACGATCATTATCACCACTATAACGACCATTACCAGCACTATAGCGACCATTATAACCACTATGATGAACATTATCACCACTATAACAACCATTATCACCACTATAACGACCACTATCAGCACTATAACGACCATTATCACCACTATAACAACCATTATCACCACTATAACAACCATTATAACCACTATAACAACCATTATCACCAATATAGCGACACTTATCTGCACTATAGCAACCACTATCACTACTATAACAACCATTAAAACCACTATACCAACCAGTATCACCACTATAACAACCATTATCACCACTATAACAACCATTATAACCAATATAACGACCATTATCACCAATATAACGACAATTATCTGCACTATAACGACCATTATCACCACTATAACAACCATTATCAAAACAATAACGACCATTATCACCACTATAGCGACCATTATGACCACTATAATGACCATTATCACCACTATACCGACCATTATAACCAATATAACGACCATTATCACCAATATAACGACAATTATCTGCACTATAACGACCATTATCAGCACTATAACGACCATTATAACCAATATAACGACCATTATCACCAATATAACGACAATTATCTGCACTATAACGACCATTATCAGCACTATAACGACCATTATCACCACTGTGGCAACCATTATCACCACTATAGCAACCATTATCATCACTATGACAACCATTATCATTACTATAACAACCATTATAACCACTATACCAACCACTATCACCACTATAACAACCATTATCACCACTATAACAACCATTATCACCACGATAGCAACCAGTATCACCACTATAACGACCATTATAACCACTATAACGACCATTATCACCACTATAACGACCATTATAACCCCTATAACAACCATTATCACCACTATACCAACCATTACAACCACTATGACAATCATTACAACCAGCATGGCAACCATTATAACCACTATAACAACCATTATCACCACTATAACGACCATTATCACCACTATAACGACCATTATCACCACTATAACGACCATTATCAGCGCTATAACGACCACTATCACCACTATAACGACCATTATCAGCACTATAACGACCATTATAACCACTATAACGATCATTATCACCACTATAACGACCATTATCACCACTATAACGACCACTATCAGCACTATAACGACCATTATCACCACTATAACGACCATTATCACCACTATAACAACCATTATAAACACTATAACAACCATTATAACCACAGTAACAACCATTATAACCACTATAACGACCATTATCACCACTATAACAACCATTGTCACCACAATAACAACCATTATCAGCACTATAACGACCATTATGACCACTATAACGACGATTATAACCACTATAACAACCATTATCACCAATATAACGACAATTATCTGCACTATAACGACCACTATCAGCACTATAACGACCATTATCACCACTGTGGCAACCATTATCACCACTATAGCAACCATTATCATCACTATGACAACCATTATCATTACTATAACAACCATTATAACCACTATACCAACCACTATCACCACTATAACAACCATTATCACCACTATAACAACCATTATCACCACGATAGCAACCAGTATCACCACTATAACGACCATTATAACCACTATAACGACCATTATCACCAATATAACGACAATTATCTGCACTATAACGACCATTATCAGCACTATAACGACCATTATAACCACTATAACGATCATTATCACCACTATAACGACCATTATGACCACTATAACGACGATTATAACCACTATAACAACCATTATCACCAATATAACGACAATTATCTGCACTATAACGACCACTATCAGCACTATAACGACCATTATCACCACTATAACAACCATTATAACCACTATAACAACCATTATAACCACAGTAACAACCATTATAACTACTATAACAGCCATTATCAGCACTATAACGATCATTATCACCACTATAACGACCATTACCAGCACTATAGCGACCATTATAACCACTATGATGACCATTATCACCACTATAACAACCATTATCACCACTATAACGACCACTATCAGCACTATAACGACCATTATCACCACTATAACAACCATTATCACCACTATAACAACCATTATAACCACTATAACAACCATTATCACCAATATTGCGACACTTATCTGCACTATAACAACCACTATCACTACTATAGCAACCATTATAACCACTATACCAACCAGTATCACCACTATAACAACCATTATCACCACTATAACAACCAGTATCACCACGATAACAACCAGTATCACCACTATACCGACCATTATCACCACTATAACAACCATTATAACCAATATAACGACCACTATCACCACTATAACGACCATTATCAGCACTATAACGATCATTATCACCACTATAACGACCATTATCACCACTATAACGGCCATTATCACGACAATAACGACCATTATCACCACTATAGCGACCATTATGACCACTATAATGACCATTATCACCACTATACCGACCATTATAACCAATATAACGACCATTATCACCAATATAACGACAATTATCTGCACTATAACGACCATTATCACCACTATAACAACCATTATCAAAACAATAACGACCATTATCACCACTATAGCGACCATTATGACCACTATAATGACCATTATCACCACTATACCGACCATTATAACCAATATAACGACCATTATCACCAATATAACGACAATTATCTGCACTATAACGACCATTATCACCACTATAACAACCATTATCAAAACAATAACGACCATTATCACCACTATAGCGACCATTATGACCACTATAATGACCATTATCACCACTATACCGACCATTATAACCAATATAACGACCATTATCACCAATATAACGACAATTATCTGCACTATAACGACCATTATCACCACTATAACAACCATTATCAAAACAATAACGACCATTATCACCACTATAGCGACCATTATGACCACTATAATGACCATTATCACCACTATACCGACCATTATAACCAATATAACGACCATTATCACCAATATAACGACAATTATCTGCACTATAACGACCATTATCAGCACTATAACGACCATTATAACCAATATAACGACCATTATCACCAATATAACGACAATTATCTGCACTATAGCGACCATTATCAGCACTATAACGACCATTATCACCACTGTGGCAACCATTATCACCACTATAGCAACCATTATCATCACTATGACAACCATTATCATTACTATAACAACCATTATAACCACTATACCAACCACTATCACCACTATAACAACCATTATCACCACTATAACAACCATTATCACCACGATAGCAACCAGTATCACCACTATAACGACCATTATAACCACTATAACGACCATTATCACCACTATAACGACCATTATAACCCCTATAACAACCATTATCACCACTATAACAACCATTACAACCACTATGACAATCATTACAACCAGCATGGCAACCATTATAACCACTATAACAACCATTATCACCACTATAACGACCATTATCACCACTATAACGACCATTATCACCACTATAACGACCATTATCAGCGCTATAACGACCACTATCACCACTATAACGACCATTATCAGCACTATAACGACCATTATAACCACTATAACGATCATTATCACCACTATAACGACCATTATAACCACAGTAACAACCATTATAACCACTATAACAGCCATTATCAGCACTATAACGATCATTATCACCACTATAACGACCATTAACAGCACTATAGCGACCATTATAACCACTATGATGACCATTATCACCACTATAACAACCATTATCACCACTATAACGACCACTATCAGCACTATAACGGCCATTATCACGACAATAACGACCATTATCACCACTATAGCGACCATTATGACCACTATAATGACCATTATCACCACTATACCGACCATTATAACCAATATAACGACCATTATCACCAATATAACGACAATTATCTGCACTATAACGACCATTATCACCACTATAACAACCATTATCACCACTATAACGACCTTTATCAGCACTATAACGACCACTATCACCACTATAACGACCATTATCAGCACTATAACGACCATTATAACCACTATAACGACCATTATCACCACTATAACGACCATCATCACCACTATAACAACCATTATCAGCACCATAACGACCATTATCAACACTATAAGGACCATTATCACCACTGTGGCAACCATTATCACCACTATAGCAACCATTATCATCACTATGACAACCATTATCATTACTATAACAACCATTATAACCACTATACCAACCACTATCACCACTATAACAACCATTATCACCACTATAACAACCATTATCACCACGATAGCAACCAGTATCACCACTATAACGACCATTATAACCACTATAACAACCATTATAACCCCTATAACAACCATTATCACCACTATAACAACCATTACAACCACTATGACAATCATTACAACCAGCATGGCAACCATTATAACCACTATAACAACCATTATCACCACTATAACGACCATTATCACCACTATAACGACCACTATCAGCACTATAACGACCATTATCACCACTATAACGACCATTATCACCACTATAACGACCATTATAACCACTATAACAGCCATTATCAGCACTATAACGATCATTATCACCACTATAACGACCATTACCAGCACTATAGCGACCATTATAACCACTATGATGACCATTATCACCACTATAACAACCATTATCACCACTATAACGACCACTATCAGCACTATAACGACCATTATCACCACTATGACAACCATTATCACCACTATAACAACCATTATAACCACTATAACAACCATTATCACCAATATAGCGACACTTATCTGCACTACAACAACCACTATCACTACTATAACAACCATTATAACCACTATACCAACCAGTATCACCACTATAACAACCATTATCACCACTATAACAACCATTATAACCAATATAACGACCACTATCACCACTATAACGACCATTATCAGCACTATAACGATCATTATCACCACTATAACGACCATTATCACCACTATAACGGCCATTATCACGACAATAACGACCATTATCACCACTATAGCGACCATTATGACCACTATAATGACCATTATCACCACTATACCGACCATTATAACCAATATAACGACCATTATCACCAATATAACGACAATTATCTGCACTATAACGACCATTATCACCACTACAACAACCATTATCAAAACAATAACGACCATCATCACCACTATAGCGACCATTATGACCACTATAATGACCACTATCACCACTATACCGACCATTATAACCTATATAACGACCATTATCACCAATATAACGACAATTATCTGCACTATAACGACCATTATCACCACTATAACAACCATTATCAAAACAATAACGACCATTATCACCACTATAGCGACCATTATGACCACTATAATGACCATTATCACCACTATACCGACCATTATAACCAATATAACGACCATTATCACCAATATAACGACAATTATCTGCACTATAACGACCATTATCACCACTATAACAACCATTATCAAAACTATAACGACCATTATCACCACTATAGCGACCATTATGACCACTATAATGACCATTATCACCACTATACCGACCATTATAACCAATATAACGACCATTATCACCAATATAACGACAATTATCTGCACTATAACGACCATTATCAGCACTATAACGACCATTATCACCACTGTGGCAACCATTATCACCACTATAGCAACCATTATCATCGCTATGACAACCATTATCATTACTATAACAACCATTATAACCACTATACCAACCACTATCACCACTATAACAACCATTATCACCACTATAACAACCATTATCACCACGATAGCAACCAGTATCACCACTATAACGACCATTATAACCACTATAACGACCATTATCACCACTATAACGACCATTATAACCCCTATAACAACCATTATCACCACTATAACAACCATTACAACCACTATGACAATCATTACAACCAGCATGGCAACCATTATAACCACTATAACAACCATTATCACCACTATAACGACCATTATCACCACTATAACGACCATTATCAGCACTATAACGACCACTATCACCACTATAACGACCATTATCAGCACTATAACGACCATTATAACCACTATAACGACCATTATCACCACTATAACGACCATTATCACCACTATAACGACCACTATCAGCACTATAACGACCATTATCACCACTATAACGACCATTATCACCACTATAACAACCATTATAACCACTATAACAACCATTATAACCACAGTAACAACCATTATAACCACTATAACAGCCATTATCAGCACTATAACGATCATTATCACCACTATAACGACCATTACCAGCACTATAGCGACCATTATAACCACTATGATGACCATTATCACCACTATAACAACCATTATCACCACTATAACGACCACTATCAGCACTATAACGACCATTATCACCACTATGACAACCATTATCACCACTATAACAACCATTATAACCACTATAACAACCATTATCACCAATATAGCGACACTTATCTGCACTACAACAACCACTATCACTACTATAACAACCATTATAACCACTATACCAACCAGTATCACCACTATAACAACCATTATCACCACTATAACAACCATTATAACCAATATAACGACCACTATCACCACTATAACGACCATTATCAGCACTATAACGATCATTATCACCACTATAACGACCATTATCACCACTATAACGGCCATTATCACGACAATAACGACCATTATCACCACTATAGCGACCATTATGACCACTATAATGACCATTATCACCACTATACCGACCATTATAACCAATATAACGAAAATTATCACCAATATAACGACAATTATCTGCACTATAACGACCATTATCACCACTACAACAACCATTATCAAAACAATAACGACCATCATCACCACTATAGCGACCATTATGACCACTATAATGACCACTATCACCACTATACCGACCATTATAACCTATATAACGACCATTATCACCAATATAACGACAATTATCTGCACTATAACGACCATTATCACCACTATAACAACCATTATCAAAACAATAACGACCATTATCACCACTATAGCGACCATTATGACCACTATAATGACCATTATCACCACTATACCGACCATTATAACCAATATAACGACCATTATCACCAATATAACGACAATTATCTGCACTATAACGACCATTATCAGCACTATAACGACCTTATCACCACTGTGGCAACCATTATCACCACTATAGCAACCATTATCATCGCTATGACAACCATTATCATTACTATAACAACCATTATAACCACTATACCAACCACTATCACCACTATAACAACCATTAACACCACTATAACAACCATTATCACCACGATAGCAACCAGTATCACCACTATAACGACCATTATAACCACTATAAAGACCATTATCACCACTATAACGACCATTATAACCCCTATAACAACCATTATCACCACTATAACAACCATTACAACCACTATGACAATCATTACAACCAGCATGGCAACCATTATAACCACTATAACAACCATTATCACCACTATAACGACCATTATCACCACTATAACGACCATTATCAGCACTATAACGACCACTATCACCACTATAACGACCATTATCAGCACTATAACGACCATTATAACCACTATAACGACCATTATCACCACTATAACGACCATTATCACCACTATAACGACCACTATCAGCACTATAACGACCATTATCACCACTATAACGACCATTATCACCACTATAACAACCATTATAACCACTATAACAACCATTATAACCACAGTAACAACCATTATAACCACTATAACAGCCATTATCAGCACTATAACGATCATTATCACCACTATAACGACCATTACCAGCACTATAGCGACCATTATAACCACTGTGATGACCATTATCACCACTATAACATCCATTATCACCACTATAACGACCACTATCAGCAATATAACGACCATTATCACCACTATAACAACCATTATCACCACTGTAACAACCATTATAACCACTATAACAACCATTATCACCAATATAGCGACAATTATCTGCACTATAACGACCATTATCACCACTATAACAACCATTATCAAAACTATAACGACCATTATCACCACTATAGCGACCATTATGACCACTATAATGACCATTATCACCACTATACCGACCATTATAACCAATATAACGACCATTATCACCAATATAACGACAATTATCTGCACTATAACGACCATTATCAGCACTATAACGACCTTATCACCACTGTGGCAACCATTATCACCACTATAGCAACCATTATCATCGCTATGACAACCATTATCATTACTATAACAACCATTATAACCACTATACCAACCACTATCACCACTATAACAACCATTAACACCACTATAACAACCATTATCACCACGATAGCAACCAGTATCACCACTATAACGACCATTATAACCACTATAAAGACCATTATCACCACTATAACGACCATTATAACCCCTATAACAACCATTATCACCACTATAACAACCATTACAACCACTATGACAATCATTACAACCAGCATGGCAACCATTATAACCACTATAACAACCATTATCACCACTATAACGACCATTATCACCACTACAACGACCATTATCAGCACTATAACGACCACTATCACCACTATAACGACCATTATCAGCACTATAACGACCATTATAACCACTATAACGACCATTATCACCACTATAACGACCATTATCACCACTATAACGACCACTATCAGCACTATAACGACCATTATCACCACTATAACGACCATTATCACCACTATAACAACCATTATAACCACTATAACAACCATTATAACCACAGTAACAACCATTATAACCACTATAACAGCCATTATCAGCACTATAACGATCATTATCACCACTATAACGACCATTACCAGCACTATAGCGACCATTATAACCACTATGATGACCATTATCACCACTATAACATCCATTATCACCACTAT
This sequence comes from Megachile leachella, assembly GCA_963576845.1. NCBI lineage: Eukaryota > Metazoa > Arthropoda > Insecta > Hymenoptera > Megachilidae > Megachile > Megachile leachella. The sequence goes on along the minus strand of OY756260.1, from coordinate 13,669,460 downwards.
AACGACCACTATCAGCAATATAACGACCATTATCACCACTATAACAACCATTATCACCACTGTAACAACCATTATAACCACTATAACAACCATTATCACCAATATAGCGACACTTATCTGCACTATAACAACCACTATCACTACTATAACAACCATTATAACCACTATACCAACCAGTATCACCACTATAACAACCATTATCAAAACAATAACGACCATTATCACCACTATAACGACCATTATCACCACTATAACGACCATTATCACCACTATAACGACCATTATCACCACTATAACGACCATTATCACCACTATAACGACCACTATCAGCACTATAACGACCATTATCACCACTATAACGGCCATTATCACGACAATAACGACAATTATCACCACTATAGCGACCATTATGACCACTATAATGACCATTATCACCACTATACCGACCATTATAACCAATATAACGACCATTATCACCAATATAACGACAATTATCTGCACTATAACGACCATTATCACCACTATAACAACCATTATCAAAACAATAACGACCATTATCACCACTATAGCGACCATTATGACCACTATAATGACCATTATCACCACTATACCGACCATTATAACCAATATAACGACCATTATCACCAATATAACGACAATTATCTGCACTATAACGACCATTATCACCACTATAACAACCATTATCAAAACAATAACGACCATTATCACCACTATAGCGACCATTATGACCACTATAATGACCATTATCACCACTATACCGACCATTATAACCAATATAACGACCATTATCACCACTATAACGACCATTATCACCACTATAACGACCACTATCAGCACTATAACGACCATTATCACCACTATAACGACCATTATCACCACTATAACAACCATTATAAACACTATAACAACCATTATAACCACTGTAACAACCATTATAACCACTATAACAGCCATTATCAGCACTATAACGATCATTATCACCACTATAACGACCATTGTCACCACTATAACAACCATTGTAACCACTATAACAACCATTATAACCACTATAACAACTATTATAACCACTATAACAACCATTATAACAACTATAACAACCATTACAACCAGTATAACAACCATTACAACCACTATAACAACGATTACAACCACCATGACGACCATCACAACCACCACGACAACCATTATAACCACTATAACAACCATTATCACCACTATAACGACCACTATCAGCACTATAACGACCATTATCACCACTATGACAACCATTATCACCACTATAACAACCATTATAACCACTATAACAACCATTATCACCAATATAGCGACACTTATCTGCACTACAACAACCACTATCACTACTATAACAACCATTATAACCACTATACCAACCAGTATCACCACTATAACAACCATTATCACCACTATAACAACCATTATAACCAATATAACGACCACTATCACCACTATAACGACCATTATCAGCACTATAACGATCATTATCACCACTATAACGACCATTATCACCACTATAACGGCCATTATCACGACAATAACGACCATTATCACCACTATAGCGACCATTATGACCACTATAATGACCATTATCACCACTATACCGACCATTATAACCAATATAACGACCATTATCACCAATATAACGACAATTATCTGCACTATAACGACCATTATCACCACTACAACAACCATTATCAAAACAATAACGACCATCATCACCACTATAGCGACCATTATGACCACTATAATGACCACTATCACCACTATACCGACCATTATAACCTATATAACGACCATTATCACCAATATAACGACAATTATCTGCACTATAACGACCATTATCACCACTATAACAACCATTATCAAAACAATAACGACCATTATCACCACTATAGCGACCATTATGACCACTATAATGACCATTATCACCACTATACCGACCATTATAACCAATATAACGACCATTATCACCAATATAACGACAATTATCTGCACTGTAACGACCATTATCACCACTATAACAACCATTATCAAAACTATAACGACCATTATCACCACTATAGCGACCATTATGACCACTATAATGACCATTATCACCACTATACCGACCATTATAACCAATATAACGACCATTATCACCAATATAACGACAATTATCTGCACTATAACGACCATTATCAGCACTATAACGACCATTATCACCACTGTGGCAACCATTATCACCACTATAGCAACCATTATCATCGCTATGACAACCATTATCATTACTATAACAACCATTATAACCACTATACCAACCACTATCACCACTATAACAACCATTATCACCACTATAACAACCATTATCACCACGATAGCAACCAGTATCACCACTATAACGACCATTATAACCACTATAACGACCATTATCACCACTATAACGACCATTATAACCCCTATAACAACCATTATCACCACTATAACAACCATTACAACCACTATGACAATCATTACAACCAGCATGGCAACCATTATAACCACTATAACAACCATTATCACCACTATAACGACCATTATCACCACTATAACGACCATTATCAGCACTATAACGACCACTATCACCACTATAACGACCATTATCAGCACTATAACGACCATTATAACCACTATAACGACCATTATCACCACTATAACGACCATTATCACCACTATAACGACCACTATCAGCACTATAACGACCATTATCACCACTATAACGACCATTATCACCACTATAACAACCATTATAACCACTATAACAACCATTATAACCACAGTAACAACCATTATAACCACTATAACAGCCATTATCAGCACTATAACGATCATTATCACCACTATAACGACCATTACCAGCACTATAGCGACCATTATAACCACTATGATGACCATTATCACCACTATAACAACCATTATCACCACTATAACGACCACTATCAGCACTATAACGACCATTATCACCACTATGACAACCATTATCACCACTATAACAACCATTATAACCACTATAACAACCATTATCACCAATATAGCGACACTTATCTGCACTACAACAACCACTATCACTACTATAACAACCATTATAACCACTATACCAACCAGTATCACCACTATAACAACCATTATCACCACTATAACAACCATTATAACCAATATAACGACCACTATCACCACTATAACGACCATTATCAGCACTATAACGATCATTATCACCACTATAACGACCATTATCACCACTATAACGGCCATTATCACGACAATAACGACCATTATCACCACTATAGCGACCATTATGACCACTATAATGACCATTATCACCACTATACCGACCATTATAACCAATATAACGACCATTATCACCAATATAACGACAATTATCTGCACTATAACGACCATTATCACCACTACAACAACCATTATCAAAACAATAACGACCATCATCACCACTATAGCGACCATTATGACCACTATAATGACCACTATCACCACTATACCGACCATTATAACCTATATAACGACCATTATCACCAATATAACGACAATTATCTGCACTATAACGACCATTATCACCACTATAACAACCATTATCAAAACAATAACGACCATTATCACCACTATAGCGACCATTATGACCACTATAATGACCATTATCACCACTATACCGACCATTATAACCAATATAACGACCATTATCACCAATATAACGACAATTATCTGCACTATAACGACCATTATCACCACTATAACAACCATTATCAAAACTATAACGACCATTATCACCACTATAGCGACCATTATGACCACTATAATGACCATTATCACCACTATACCGACCATTATAACCAATATAACGACCATTATCACCAATATAACGACAATTATCTGCACTATAACGACCATTATCAGCACTATAACGACCTTATCACCACTGTGGCAACCATTATCACCACTATAGCAACCATTATCATCGCTATGACAACCATTATCATTACTATAACAACCATTATAACCACTATACCAACCACTATCACCACTATAACAACCATTAACACCACTATAACAACCATTATCACCACGATAGCAACCAGTATCACCACTATAACGACCATTATAACCACTATAACGACCATTATCACCACTATAACGACCATTATAACCCCTATAACAACCATTATCACCACTATAACAACCATTACAACCACTATGACAATCATTACAACCAGCATGGCAACCATTATAACCACTATAACAACCATTATCACCACTATAACGACCATTATCACCACTATAACGACCATTATCAGCACTATAACGACCACTATCACCACTATAACGACCATTATCAGCACTATAACGACCATTATAACCACTATAACGACCATTATCACCACTATAGCGACCATTATCACCACTATAACGACCACTATCAGCACTATAACGACCATTATCACCACTATAACGACCATTATCACCACTATAACAACCATTATAACCACTATAACAACCATTATAACCACAGTAACAACCATTATAACCACTATAACAGCCATTATCAGCACTATAACGATCATTATCACCACTATAACGACCATTACCAGCACTATAGCGACCATTATAACCACTATGATGACCATTATCACCACTATAACATCCATTATCACCACTATAACGACCACTATCAGCAATATAACGACCATTATCACCACTATAACAACCATTATCACCACTGTAACAACCATTATAACCACTATAACAACCATTATCACCAATATAGCGACACTTATCTGCACTATAACAACCACTATCACTACTATAACAACCATTATAACCACTATACCAACCAGTATCACCACTATAACAACCATTATCAAAACAATAACGACCATTATCACCACTATAACGACCATTATCACCACTATAACGACCATTATCACCACTATAACGACCATTATCACCACTATAACGACCATTATCACCACTATAACGACCACTATCAGCACTATAACGACCATTATCACCACTATAACGGCCATTATCACGACAATAACGACCATTATCACCACTATAGCGACCATTATGACCACTATAATGACCATTATCACCACTATACCGACCATTATAACCAATATAACGACCATTATCACCAATATAACGACAATTATCTGCACTATAACGACCATTATCACCACTATAACAACCATTATCAAAACAATAACGACCATTATCACCACTATAGCGACCATTATGACCACTATAATGACCATTATCACCACTATACCGACCATTATAACCAATATAACGACCATTATCACCAATATAACGACAATTATCTGCACTATAACGACCATTATCACCACTATAACAACCATTATCAAAACAATAACGACCATTATCACCACTATAGCGACCATTATGACCACTATAATGACCATTATCACCACTATACCGACCATTATAACCAATATAACGACCATTATCACCACTATAACGACCATTATCACCACTATAACGACCACTATCAGCACTATAACGACCATTATCACCATTATAACGACCATTATCACCACTATAACAACCATTATAAACACTATAACAACCATTATAACCACTGTAACAACCATTATAACCACTATAACAGCCATTATCAGCACTATAACGATCATTATCACCACTATAACGACCATTGTCACCACTATAACAACCATTGTAACCACTATAACAACCATTATAACCACTATAACAACTATTATAACCACTATAACAACCATTATAACAACTATAACAACCATTACAACCAGTATAACAACCATTACAACCACTATAACAACGATTACAACCACCATGACGACCATCACAACCACCACGACAACCATTATAACCACTATAACAACCATTATCACCACTATAACGACCACTATCAGCAATATAACGACCATTATCACCACTATAACAACCATTATCACCACTATAACAACCATTATAACCACTATAACAACCATTATCACCAATATAGCGACACTTATCTGCACTATAACAACCACTATCACTACTATAACAACCATTATAACCACTATACCAACCAGTATCACCACTATAACAACCATTATCAAAACAATAACGACCATTATCACCACTATAGCGACCATTATGACCACTATAATGACCATTATCACCACTATACCGACCATCATAACCACTATAACGACCATTATCACCACTATAACGACCATTATCACCACTATAACGACCATTATCAGCACTATAACGACCACTATCACCACTATAACGACCATTATCAGCACTATAACGACCATTATAACCACTATAACGACCATTATAACCACAGTAACAACCACTATAACCACTATAACAGCCATTATCAGCACTATAACGATCATTATCACCACTATAACGACCATTACCAGCACTATAGCGACCATTATAACCACTATAATGACCATTATCACCACTATAACAACCATTATCACCACTATAACGACCATTATAACCACTATAACGACCATTATAACCACTATAACGACCATTATCACCACTATAGCGACCATTATCAGTACTATAACGACGATTATAACCACTATAACAACCATTATGACCAATATAACGACACTTATCTGCTCTATAACAACCACTATCACTACTATAACAACCTATATAACCACTATACCAACCACTATCACCACTATAACAACCATTATCACCACTATAACAACCATTATCACCACGATAACAACCATTATCACCACTATAACGACCATTATCACCACTATAACAACCATTGTCACCACAATAGCAACCATTATCAGCACAATAACGACCATTATGACCACTATAACGACCATTATCACCACTATAACGACCATTATCACCACTATAACGACCATTATCAGCACTATAACGACCACTATCACCACTATAACGACCATTATCAGCACTATAACGACCATTATAACCACTATAACGACCATTATCACCACTATAACGACCATTATCACCACTATAACGACCATTATCAGCACTATAACGACCACTATCACCACTATAACGACCATTATCAGCACTATAACGATCATTATAACCACTATAACGACCATTATAACCACACTAACAACCATTATAACCACTATAACAGCCATTATCAGCACTATAACGATCATTATCACCACTATAACGACCATTACCAGCACTATAGCGACCATTATAACCACTATAATGACCACTATCACCACTATAACAACCATTATCACCACTATAACGACCATTATAACCACTATAACGACCATTATAACCACTATAACGACCATTATCACCACTATAGCGACCATTATCAGCACTATAACGACGATTATAACCACTATAACAATCATTATCACCAATATAACGACACTTATCTGCACTATAACAACCACTATCACTACTATAACAACCATTATAACCACTATACCAACCACTATCACCACTATAACAACCATTATCACCACTATAGCAACCAATATCACCACCATAACAACCAGTATCACCACTATAACGAGCATTATCACCACTATAACGACCATTATCAGCACTATAACGACCACTATCACCACTATAACGACCATTATAACTACTATAACGATCATTCTCACCACTATAACGACCATTATCACCACTATAACGACCATTATCAGCACCTTAACGACCATTATGAGCACTATAACGACCATTATCACCACTATAACGACAATTATCACCACTATAACAACCATTATAACCACTATAACAACCATTATAACCAATATAACGACCGTTATCAGCACCACAACGACCATTATCAGCACTATAACGACCATTATCACCACTATAAGGACCATTATCAGCACTATAACGATCATTATCAGCAATATAACGACCATTATAACCACTATAACGACCATTATAACCACTATAACAAATATTCTAACCACTATAACAACCATTACAACCAGTATAACAACCATTACAACCAGTATAACAACCATTACAACCACTATAACAACCATTACAACCACCATGACGACCATTACAACCACCATGACAACCATTATAACCACTATGACAACCATTATCACCACTATAACAACCATCGTCACCACTATAACAACCATTATAACCACTATAACAACCATTATAACCACTGTAACAACCATTATAACCACTATAACAGCCAATATCAGCACTATAACGATCATTATCACCACTATAACGGCCATTATCACGACAATAACGACCATTATCACCACTATAGCGACCATTATGACCACTATAATGACCATTATCACCACTATACCGACCATTATAACCAATATAACGACCATTATCACCAATATAACGACAATTATCTGCACTATAACGACCATTATCACCACTATAACAACCATTATCAAAACAATAACGACCATTATCACCACTATAGCGACCATTATGACCACTATAATGACCATTATCACCACTATACCGACCATTATAACCAATATAACGACCATTATCACCAATATAACGACAATTATCTGCACTATAACGACCATTATCACCACTATAACAACCATTATCAAAACAATAACGACCATTATCACCACTATAGCGACCATTATGACCACTATAATGACCATTATCACCACTATACCGACCATTATAACCAATATAACGACCATTATCACCAATATAACGACAATTATCTGCACTATAACGACCATTATCAGCACTATAACGACCATTATAACCAATATAACGACCATTATCACCAATATAACGACAATTATCTGCACTATAACGACCATTATCAGCACTATAACGACCATTATCACCACTGTGGCAACCATTATCACCACTATAGCAACCATTATCATCACTATGACAACCATTATCATTACTATAACAACCATTATAACCACTATACCAACCACTATCACCACTATAACAACCATTATCACCACTATAACAACCATTATCACCACGATAGCAACCAGTATCACCACTATAACGACCATTATAACCACTATAACGACCATTATCACCACTATAACGACCATTATAACCCCTATAACAACCATTATCACCACTATAACAACCATTACAACCACTATGACAATCATTACAACCAGCATGGCAACCATTATAACCACTATAACAACCATTATCACCACTATAACGACCATTATCACCACTATAACGACCATTATCACCACTATAACGACCATTATCAGCGCTATAACGACCACTATCACCACTATAACGACCATTATCAGCACTATAACGACCATTATAACCACTATAACGATCATTATCACCACTATAACGACCATTATCACCACTATAACGACCACTATCAGCACTATAACGACCATTATCACCACTATAACGACCATTATCACCACTATAACAACCATTATAAACACTATAACAACCATTATAACCACAGTAACAACCATTATAACCACTATAACGACCATTATCACCACTATAACAACCATTGTCACCACAATAACAACCATTATCAGCACTATAACGACCATTATGACCACTATAACGACGATTATAACCACTATAACAGCCATTATCACCAATATAACGACAATTATCTGCACTATAACGACCACTATCAGCACTATAACGACCATTATCACCACTATAACGACCATTATCACCACTATAACGACCATTATCACCACTATAACAACCATTATAAACACTAGAACAACCATTATAACCACTGTAACAACCATTATGACCACTATAACAGCCATTATCACCACTATAACGACCATTATCAGCACTATAACGACCACTATCACCACTATAACGACCATTATCAGCACTATAACGACCATTATAACCACTATAACGACCATTATCACCACTATAACGGCCATCATCACCACTATAACAACCATTATCAGCACCATAACGACCATTATCAACACTATAAGGACCATTATCACCACTGTGGCAACCATTATCACCACTATAGCAACCATTATCATCACTATGACAACCATTATCATTACTATAACAACCATTATAACCACTATACCAACCACTATCACCACTATAACAACCATTATCACCACTATAACAACCATTATCACCACGATAGCAACCAGTATCACCACTATAACGACCATTATAACCACTATAACAACCATTATAACCCCTATAACAACCATTATCACCACTATAACAACCATTACAACCACTATGACAATCATTACAACCAGCATGGCAACCATTATAACCACTATAACAACCATTATCACCACTATAACGACCATTATCACCACTATAACGACCACTATCAGCACTATAACGACCATTATCACCACTATAACGACCATTATCACCACTATAACGACCATTATAACCACTATAACAGCCATTATCAGCACTATAACGATCATTATCACCACTATAACGACCATTACCAGCACTATAGCGACCATTATAACCACTATGATGACCATTATCACCACTATAACAACCATTATCACCACTATAACGACCACTATCAGCACTATAACGACCATTATCACCACTATGACAACCATTATCACCACTATAACAACCATTATAACCACTATAACAACCATTATCACCAATATAGCGACACTTATCTGCACTACAACAACCACTATCACTACTATAACAACCATTATAACCACTATACCAACCAGTATCACCACTATAACAACCATTATCACCACTATAACAACCATTATAACCAATATAACGACCACTATCACCACTATAACGACCATTATCAGCACTATAACGATCATTATCACCACTATAACGACCATTATCACCACTATAACGGCCATTATCACGACAATAACGACCATTATCACCACTATAGCGACCATTATGACCACTATAATGACCATTATCACCACTATACCGACCATTATAACCAATATAACGACCATTATCACCAATATAACGACAATTATCTGCACTATAACGACCATTATCACCACTACAACAACCATTATCAAAACAATAACGACCATCATCACCACTATAGCGACCATTATGACCACTATAATGACCACTATCACCACTATACCGACCATTATAACCTATATAACGACCATTATCACCAATATAACGACAATTATCTGCACTATAACGACCATTATCACCACTATAACAACCATTATCAAAACAATAACGACCATTATCACCACTATAGCGACCATTATGACCACTATAATGACCATTATCACCACTATACCGACCATTATAACCAATATAACGACCATTATCACCAATATAACGACAATTATCTGCACTATAACGACCATTATCAGCACTATAACGACCTTATCACCACTATACCGACCATTATAACCAATATAACGACCATTATCACCAATATAACGACAATTATCTGCACTATAACGACCATTATCACCACTATAACAACCATTATCAAAACTATAACGACCATTATCACCACTATAGCGACCATTATGACCACTATAATGACCATTATCACCACTATACCGACCATTATAACCAATATAACGACCATTATCACCAATATAACGACAATTATCTGCACTATAACGACCATTATCAGCACTATAACGACCTTATCACCACTGTGGCAACCATTATCACCACTATAGCAACCATTATCATCGCTATGACAACCATTATCATTACTATAACAACCATTATAACCACTATACCAACCACTATCACCACTATAACAACCATTAACACCACTATAACAACCATTATCACCACGATAGCAACCAGTATCACCACTATAACGACCATTATAACCACTATAACGACCATTATCACCACTATAACGACCATTATAACCCCTATAACAACCATTATCACCACTATAACAACCATTACAACCACTATGACAATCATTACAACCAGCATGGCAACCATTATAACCACTATAACAACCATTATCACCACTATAACGACCATTATCACCACTATAACGACCACTATCAGCACTATAACGACCATTATCACCACTATAACGACCATTATCACCACTATAACAACCATTATAACCACTATAACAACCATTATAACCACAGTAACAACCATTATAACCACTATAACAGCCATTATCAGCACTATAACGATCATTATCACCACTATAACGACCATTACCAGCACTATAGCGACCATTATAACCACTATGATGACCATTATCACCACTATAACAACCATTATCACCACTATAACGACCACTATCAGCACTATAACGACCATTATCACCACTATGACAACCATTATCACCACTATAACAACCATTATAACCACTATAACAACCATTATCACCAATATAGCGACACTTATCTGCACTACAACAACCACTATCACTACTATAACAACCATTATAACCACTATACCAACCAGTATCACCACTATAACAACCATTATCACCACTATAACAACCATTATAACCAATATAACGACCACTATCACCACTATAACGACCATTATCAGCACTATAACGATCATTATCACCACTATAACGACCATTATCACCACTATAACGGCCATTATCACGACAATAACGACCATTATCACCACTATAGCGACCATTATGACCACTATAATGACCATTATCACCACTATACCGACCATTATAACCAATATAACGACCATTATCACCAATATAACGACAATTATCTGCACTATAACGACCATTATCACCACTACAACAACCATTATCAAAACAATAACGACCATCATCACCACTATAGCGACCATTATGACCACTATAATGACCACTATCACCACTATACCGACCATTATAACCTATATAACGACCATTATCACCAATATAACGACAATTATCTGCACTATAACGACCATTATCACCACTATAACAACCATTATCAAAACAATAACGACCATTATCACCACTATAGCGACCATTATGACCACTATAATGACCATTATCACCACTATACCGACCATTATAACCAATATAACGACCATTATCACCAATATAACGACAATTATCTGCACTATAACGACCATTATCACCACTATAACAACCATTATCAAAACTATAACGACCATTATCACCACTATAGCGACCATTATGACCACTATAATGACCATTATCACCACTATACCGACCATTATAACCAATATAACGACCATTATCACCAATATAACGACAATTATCTGCACTATAACGACCATTATCAGCACTATAACGACCTTATCACCACTGTGGCAACCATTATCACCACTATAGCAACCATTATCATCGCTATGACAACCATTATCATTACTATAACAACCATTATAACCACTATACCAACCACTATCACCACTATAACAACCATTAACACCACTATAACAACCATTATCACCACGATAGCAACCAGTATCACCACTATAACGACCATTATAACCACTATAACGACCATTATCACCACTATAACGACCATTATAACCCCTATAACAACCATTATCACCACTATAACAACCATTACAACCACTATGACAATCATTACAACCAGCATGGCAACCATTATAACCACTATAACAACCATTATCACCACTATAACGACCATTATCACCACTATAACGACCATTATCAGCACTATAACGACCACTATCACCACTATAACGACCATTATCAGCACTATAACGACCATTATAACCACTATAACGACCATTATCACCACTATAACGACCATTATCACCACTATAACGACCACTATCAGCACTATAACGACCATTATCACCACTATAACGACCATTATCACCACTATAACAACCATTATAACCACTATAACAACCATTATAACCACAGTAACAACCATTATAACCACTATAACAGCCATTATCAGCACTATAACGATCATTATCACCACTATAACGACCATTACCAGCACTATAGCGACCATTATAACCACTATGATGACCATTATCACCACTATAACATCCATTATCACCACTATAACGACCACTATCAGCAATATAACGACCATTATCACCACTATAACAACCATTATCACCACTGTAACAACCATTATAACCACTATAACAACCATTATCACCAATATAGCGACACTTATCTGCACTATAACAACCACTATCACTACTATAACAACCATTATAACCACTATACCAACCAGTATCACCACTATAACAACCATTATCAAAACAATAACGACCATTATCACCACTATAACGACCATTATCACCACTATAACGACCATTATCACCACTATAACGACCATTATCACCACTATAACGACCATTATCACCACTATAACGACCACTATCAGCACTATAACGACCATTATCACCACTATAACGGCCATTATCACGACAATAACGACCATTATCACCACTATAGCGACCATTATGACCACTATAATGACCATTATCACCACTATACCGACCATTATAACCAATATAACGACCATTATCACCAATATAACGACAATTATCTGCACTATAACGACCATTATCACCACTATAACAACCATTATCAAAACAATAACGACCATTATCACCACTATAGCGACCATTATGACCACTATAATGACCATTATCACCACTATACCGACCATTATAACCAATATAACGACCATTATCACCAATATAACGACAATTATCTGCACTATAACGACCATTATCACCACTATAACAACCATTATCAAAACAATAACGACCATTATCACCACTATAGCGACCATTATGACCACTATAATGACCATTATCACCACTATACCGACCATTATAACCAATATAACGACCATTATCACCACTATAACGACCATTATCACCACTATAACGACCACTATCAGCACTATAACGACCATTATCACCACTATAACGACCATTATCACCACTATAACAAGCATTATAAACACTATAACAACCATTATAACCACTGTAACAACCATTATAACCACTATAACAGCCATTATCAGCACTATAACGATCATTATCACCACTATAACGACCATTGTCACCACTATAACAACCATTGTAACCACTATAACAACCATTATAACCACTATAACAACTATTATAACCACTATAACAACCATTATAACAACTATAACAACCATTACAACCAGTATAACAACCATTACAACCACTATAACAACGATTACAACCACCATGACGACCATCACAACCACCACGACAACCATTATAACCACTATAACAACCATTATCACCACTATAACGACCACTATCAGCAATATAACGACCATTATCACCACTATAACAACCATTATCACCACTATAACAACCATTATAACCACTATAACAACCATTATCACCAATATAGCGACACTTATCTGCACTATAACAACCACTATCACTACTATAACAACCATTATAACCACTATACCAACCAGTATCACCACTATAACAACCATTATCAAAACAATAACGACCATTATCACCACTATAGCGACCATTATGACCACTATAATGACCATTATCACCACTATACCGACCATCATAACCACTATAACGACCATTATCACCACTATAACGACCATTATCACCACTATAACGACCATTATCAGCACTATAACGACCACTATCACCACTATAACGACCATTATCAGCACTATAACGACCATTATAACCACTATAACGACCATTATAACCACAGTAACAACCACTATAACCACTATAACAGCCATTATCAGCACTATAACGATCATTATCACCACTATAACGACCATTACCAGCACTATAGCGACCATTATAACCACTATAATGACCATTATCACCACTATAACAACCATTATCACCACTATAACGACCATTATAACCACTATAACGACCATTATAACCACTATAACGACCATTATCACCACTATAGCGACCATTATCAGTACTATAACGACGATTATAACCACTATAACAACCATTATGACCAATATAACGACACTTATCTGCTCTATAACAACCACTATCACTACTATAACAACCTATATAACCACTATACCAACCACTATCACCACTATAACAACCATTATCACCACTATAACAACCATTATCACCACGATAACAACCATTATCACCACTATAACGACCATTATCACCACTATAACAACCATTGTCACCACAATAGCAACCATTATCAGCACAATAACGACCATTATGACCACTATAACGACCATTATCACCACTATAACGACCATTATCACCACTATAACGACCATTATCAGCACTATAACGACCACTATCACCACTATAACGACCATTATCAGCACTATAACGACCATTATAACCACTATAACGACCATTATCACCAATATAACGACAATTATCTGCACTATAACGACCATTATCAGCACTATAACGACCTTATCACCACTGTGGCAACCATTATCACCACTATAGCAACCATTATCATCGCTATGACAACCATTATCATTACTATAACAACCATTATAACCACTATACCAACCACTATCACCACTATAACAACCATTAACACCACTATAACAACCATTATCACCACGATAGCAACCAGTATCACCACTATAACGACCATTATAACCACTATAACGACCATTATCACCACTATAACGACCATTATAACCCCTATAACAACCATTATCACCACTATAACAACCATTACAACCACTATGACAATCATTACAACCAGCATGGCAACCATTATAACCACTATAACAACCATTATCACCACTATAACGACCATTATCACCACTATAACGACCATTATCAGCACTATAACGACCACTATCACCACTATAACGACCATTATCAGCACTATAACGACCATTATAACCACTATAACGACCATTATCACCACTATAACGACCATTATCACCACTATAACGACCACTATCAGCACTATAACGACCATTATCACCACTATAACGACCATTATCACCACTATAACAACCATTATAACCACTATAACAACCATTATAACCACAGTAACAACCATTATAACCACTATAACAGCCATTATCAGCACTATAACGATCATTATCACCACTATAACGACCATTACCAGCACTATAGCGACCATTATAACCACTATGATGACCATTATCACCACTATAACATCCATTATCACCACTATAACGACCACTATCAGCAATATAACGACCATTATCACCACTATAACAACCATTATCACCACTGTAACAACCATTATAACCACTATAACAACCATTATCACCACTATAGCAACCAATATCACCACCATAACAACCAGTATCACCACTATAACGAGCATTATCACCACTATAACGACCATTATCAGCACTATAACGACCACTATCACCACTATAACGACCATTATAACTACTATAACGATCATTCTCACCACTATAACGACCATTATCACCACTATAACGACCATTATCAGCACCTTAACGACCATTATGAGCACTATAACGACCATTATCACCACTATAACGACAATTATCACCACTATAACAACCATTATAACCACTATAACAACCATTATAACCAATATAACGACCGTTATCAGCACCACAACGACCATTATCAGCACTATAACGACCATTATCACCACTATAAGGACCATTATCAGCACTATAACGATCATTATCAGCAATATAACGACCATTATAACCACTATAACGACCATTATAACCACTATAACAAATATTCTAACCACTATAACAACCATTACAACCAGTATAACAACCATTACAACCAGTATAACAACCATTACAACCACTATAACAACCATTACAACCACCATGACGACCATTACAACCACCATGACAACCATTATAACCACTATGACAACCATTATCACCACTATAACAACCATCGTCACCACTATAACAACCATTATAACCACTATAACAACCATTATAACCACTGTAACAACCATTATAACCACTATAACAGCCAATATCAGCACTATAACGATCATTATCACCACTATAACGGCCATTATCACGACAATAACGACCATTATCACCACTATAGCGACCATTATGACCACTATAATGACCATTATCACCACTATACCGACCATTATAACCAATATAACGACCATTATCACCAATATAACGACAATTATCTGCACTATAACGACCATTATCACCACTATAACAACCATTATCAAAACAATAACGACCATTATCACCACTATAGCGACCATTATGACCACTATAATGACCATTATCACCACTATACCGACCATTATAACCAATATAACGACCATTATCACCAATATAACGACAATTATCTGCACTATAACGACCATTATCACCACTATAACAACCATTATCAAAACAATAACGACCATTATCACCACTATAGCGACCATTATGACCACTATAATGACCATTATCACCACTATACCGACCATTATAACCAATATAACGACCATTATCACCAATATAACGACAATTATCTGCACTATAACGACCATTATCAGCACTATAACGACCATTATAACCAATATAACGACCATTATCACCAATATAACGACAATTATCTGCACTATAACGACCATTATCAGCACTATAACGACCATTATCACCACTGTGGCAACCATTATCACCACTATAGCAACCATTATCATCACTATGACAACCATTATCATTACTATAACAACCATTATAACCACTATACCAACCACTATCACCACTATAACAACCATTATCACCACTATAACAACCATTATCACCACGATAGCAACCAGTATCACCACTATAACGACCATTATAACCACTATAACGACCATTATCACCACTATAACGACCATTATAACCCCTATAACAACCATTATCACCACTATAACAACCATTACAACCACTATGACAATCATTACAACCAGCATGGCAACCATTATAACCACTATAACAACCATTATCACCACTATAACGACCATTATCACCACTATAACGACCATTATCACCACTATAACGACCATTATCAGCGCTATAACGACCACTATCACCACTATAACGACCATTATCAGCACTATAACGACCATTATAACCACTATAACGATCATTATCACCACTATAACGACCATTATCACCACTATAACGACCACTATCAGCACTATAACGACCATTATCACCACTATAACGACCATTATCACCACTATAACAACCATTATAAACACTATAACAACCATTATAACCACAGTAACAACCATTATAACCACTATAACGACCATTATCACCACTATAACAACCATTGTCACCACAATAACAACCATTATCAGCACTATAACGACCATTATGACCACTATAACGACGATTATAACCACTATAACAACCATTATCACCAATATAACGACAATTATCTGCACTATAACGACCACTATCAGCACTATAACGACCATTATCACCACTATAACGACCATTATCACCACTATAACGACCATTATCACCACTATAACAACCATTATAAACACTAGAACAACCATTATAACCACTGTAACAACCATTATGACCACTATAACAGCCATTATCACCACTATAACGACCATTATCAGCACTATAACGACCACTATCACCACTATAACGACCATTATCAGCACTATAACGACCATTATAACCACTATAACGACCATTATCACCACTATAACGGCCATCATCACCACTATAACAACCATTATCAGCACCATAACGACCATTATCAACACTATAAGGACCATTATCACCACTGTGGCAACCATTATCACCACTATAGCAACCATTATCATCACTATGACAACCATTATCATTACTATAACAACCATTATAACCACTATACCAACCACTATCACCACTATAACAACCATTATCACCACTATAACAACCATTATCACCACGATAGCAACCAGTATCACCACTATAACGACCATTATAACCACTATAACAACCATTATAACCCCTATAACAACCATTATCACCACTATAACAACCATTACAACCACTATGACAATCATTACAACCAGCATGGCAACCATTATAACCACTATAACAACCATTATCACCACTATAACGACCATTATCACCACTATAACGACCACTATCAGCACTATAACGACCATTATCACCACTATAACGACCATTATCACCACTATAACGACCATTATAACCACTATAACAGCCATTATCAGCACTATAACGATCATTATCACCACTATAACGACCATTACCAGCACTATAGCGACCATTATAACCACTATGATGACCATTATCACCACTATAACAACCATTATCACCACTATAACGACCACTATCAGCACTATAACGACCATTATCACCACTATGACAACCATTATCACCACTATAACAACCATTATAACCACTATAACAACCATTATCACCAATATAGCGACACTTATCTGCACTACAACAACCACTATCACTACTATAACAACCATTATAACCACTATACCAACCAGTATCACCACTATAACAACCATTATCACCACTATAACAACCATTATAACCAATATAACGACCACTATCACCACTATAACGACCATTATCAGCACTATAACGATCATTATCACCACTATAACGACCATTATCACCACTATAACGGCCATTATCACGACAATAACGACCATTATCACCACTATAGCGACCATTATGACCACTATAATGACCATTATCACCACTATACCGACCATTATAACCAATATAACGACCATTATCACCAATATAACGACAATTATCTGCACTATAACGACCATTATCACCACTACAACAACCATTATCAAAACAATAACGACCATCATCACCACTATAGCGACCATTATGACCACTATAATGACCACTATCACCACTATACCGACCATTATAACCTATATAACGACCATTATCACCAATATAACGACAATTATCTGCACTATAACGACCATTATCACCACTATAACAACCATTATCAAAACAATAACGACCATTATCACCACTATAGCGACCATTATGACCACTATAATGACCATTATCACCACTATACCGACCATTATAACCAATATAACGACCATTATCACCAATATAACGACAATTATCTGCACTATAACGACCATTATCAGCACTATAACGACCTTATCACCACTATACCGACCATTATAACCAATATAACGACCATTATCACCAATATAACGACAATTATCTGCACTATAACGACCATTATCACCACTATAACAACCATTATCAAAACTATAACGACCATTATCACCACTATAGCGACCATTATGACCACTATAATGACCATTATCACCACTATACCGACCATTATAACCAATATAACGACCATTATCACCAATATAACGACAATTATCTGCACTATAACGACCATTATCAGCACTATAACGACCTTATCACCACTGTGGCAACCATTATCACCACTATAGCAACCATTATCATCGCTATGACAACCATTATCATTACTATAACAACCATTATAACCACTATACCAACCACTATCACCACTATAACAACCATTAACACCACTATAACAACCATTATCACCACGATAGCAACCAGTATCACCACTATAACGACCATTATAACCACTATAACGACCATTATCACCACTATAACGACCATTATAACCCCTATAACAACCATTATCACCACTATAACAACCATTACAACCACTATGACAATCATTACAACCAGCATGGCAACCATTATAACCACTATAACAACCATTATCACCACTATAACGACCATTATCACCACTATAACGACCACTATCAGCACTATAACGACCATTATCACCACTATAACGACCATTATCACCACTATAACAACCATTATAACCACTATAACAACCATTATAACCACAGTAACAACCATTATAACCACTATAACAGCCATTATCAGCACTATAACGATCATTATCACCACTATAACGACCATTACCAGCACTATAGCGACCATTATAACCACTATGATGACCATTATCACCACTATAACAACCATTATCACCACTATAACGACCACTATCAGCACTATAACGACCATTATCACCACTATGACAACCATTATCACCACTATAACAACCATTATAACCACTATAACAACCATTATCACCAATATAGCGACACTTATCTGCACTACAACAACCACTATCACTACTATAACAACCATTATAACCACTATACCAACCAGTATCACCACTATAACAACCATTATCACCACTATAACAACCATTATAACCAATATAACGACCACTATCACCACTATAACGACCATTATCAGCACTATAACGATCATTATCACCACTATAACGACCATTATCACCACTATAACGGCCATTATCACGACAATAACGACCATTATCACCACTATAGCGACCATTATGACCACTATAATGACCATTATCACCACTATACCGACCATTATAACCAATATAACGACCATTATCACCAATATAACGACAATTATCTGCACTATAACGACCATTATCACCACTACAACAACCATTATCAAAACAATAACGACCATCATCACCACTATAGCGACCATTATGACCACTATAATGACCACTATCACCACTATACCGACCATTATAACCTATATAACGACCATTATCACCAATATAACGACAATTATCTGCACTATAACGACCATTATCACCACTATAACAACCATTATCAAAACAATAACGACCATTATCACCACTATAGCGACCATTATGACCACTATAATGACCATTATCACCACTATACCGACCATTATAACCAATATAACGACCATTATCACCAATATAACGACAATTATCTGCACTATAACGACCATTATCACCACTATAACAACCATTATCAAAACTATAACGACCATTATCACCACTATAGCGACCATTATGACCACTATAATGACCATTATCACCACTATACCGACCATTATAACCAATATAACGACCATTATCACCAATATAACGACAATTATCTGCACTATAACGACCATTATCAGCACTATAACGACCTTATCACCACTGTGGCAACCATTATCACCACTATAGCAACCATTATCATCGCTATGACAACCATTATCATTACTATAACAACCATTATAACCACTATACCAACCACTATCACCACTATAACAACCATTAACACCACTATAACAACCATTATCACCACGATAGCAACCAGTATCACCACTATAACGACCATTATAACCACTATAACGACCATTATCACCACTATAACGACCATTATAACCCCTATAACAACCATTATCACCACTATAACAACCATTACAACCACTATGACAATCATTACAACCAGCATGGCAACCATTATAACCACTATAACAACCATTATCACCACTATAACGACCATTATCACCACTATAACGACCATTATCAGCACTATAACGACCACTATCACCACTATAACGACCATTATCAGCACTATAACGACCATTATAACCACTATAACGACCATTATCACCACTATAACGACCATTATCACCACTATAACGACCACTATCACCACTATAACGACCACTATCAGCACTATAACGACCATTATCACCACTATAACGGCCATTATCACGACAATAACGACCATTATCACCACTATAGCGACCATTATGACCACTATAATGACCATTATCACCACTATACCGACCATTATAACCAATATAACGACCATTATCACCAATATAACGACAATTATCTGCACTATAACGACCATTATCACCACTATAACAACCATTATCAAAACAATAACGACCATTATCACCACTATAGCGACCATTATGACCACTATAATGACCATTATCACCACTATACCGACCATTATAACCAATATAACGACCATTATCACCAATATAACGACAATTATCTGCACTATAACGACCATTATCACCACTATAACAACCATTATCAAAACAATAACGACCATTATCACCACTATAGCGACCATTATGACCACTATAATGACCATTATCACCACTATACCGACCATTATAACCAATATAACGACCATTATCACCACTATAACGACCATTATCACCACTATAACGACCACTATCAGCACTATAACGACCATTATCACCACTATAACGACCATTATCACCACTATAACAAGCATTATAAACACTATAACAACCATTATAACCACTGTAACAACCATTATAACCACTATAACAGCCATTATCAGCACTATAACGATCATTATCACCACTATAACGACCATTGTCACCACTATAACAACCATTGTAACCACTATAACAACCATTATAACCACTATAACAACTATTATAACCACTATAACAACCATTATAACAACTATAACAACCATTACAACCAGTATAACAACCATTACAACCACTATAACAACGATTACAACCACCATGACGACCATCACAACCACCACGACAACCATTATAACCACTATAACAACCATTATCACCACTATAACGACCACTATCAGCAATATAACGACCATTATCACCACTATAACAACCATTATCACCACTATAACAACCATTATAACCACTATAACAACCATTATCACCAATATAGCGACACTTATCTGCACTATAACAACCACTATCACTACTATAACAACCATTATAACCACTATACCAACCAGTATCACCACTATAACAACCATTATCAAAACAATAACGACCATTATCACCACTATAGCGACCATTATGACCACTATAATGACCATTATCACCACTATACCGACCATCATAACCACTATAACGACCATTATCACCACTATAACGACCATTATCACCACTATAACGACCATTATCAGCACTATAACGACCACTATCACCACTATAACGACCATTATCAGCACTATAACGACCATTATAACCACTATAACGACCATTATAACCACAGTAACAACCACTATAACCACTATAACAGCCATTATCAGCACTATAACGATCATTATCACCACTATAACGACCATTACCAGCACTATAGCGACCATTATAACCACTATAATGACCATTATCACCACTATAACAACCATTATCACCACTATAACGACCATTATAACCACTATAACGACCATTATAACCACTATAACGACCATTATCACCACTATAGCGACCATTATCAGTACTATAACGACGATTATAACCACTATAACAACCATTATGACCAATATAACGACACTTATCTGCTCTATAACAACCACTATCACTACTATAACAACCTATATAACCACTATACCAACCACTATCACCACTATAACAACCATTATCACCACTATAACAACCATTATCACCACGATAACAACCATTATCACCACTATAACGACCATTATCACCACTATAACAACCATTGTCACCACAATAGCAACCATTATCAGCACAATAACGACCATTATGACCACTATAACGACCATTATCACCACTATAACGACCATTATCACCACTATAACGACCATTATCAGCACTATAACGACCACTATCACCACTATAACGACCATTATCAGCACTATAACGACCATTATAACCACTATAACGACCATTATCACCACTATAACGACCATTATCACCACTATAACGACCATTATCAGCACTATAACGACCACTATCACCACTATAACGACCATTATCAGCACTATAACGATCATTATAACCACTATAACGACCATTATAACCACACTAACAACCATTATAACCACTATAACAGCCATTATCAGCACTATAACGATCATTATCACCACTATAACGACCATTACCAGCACTATAGCGACCATTATAACCACTATAATGACCATTATCACCACTATAACAACCATTATCACCACTATAACGACCATTATAACCACTATAACGACCATTATAACCACTATAACGACCATTATCACCACTATAGCGACCATTATCAGCACTATAACGACGATTATAACCACTATAACAATCATTATCACCAATATAACGACACTTATCTGCACTATAACAACCACTATCACTACTATAACAACCATTATAACCACTATACCAACCACTATCACCACTATAACAACCATTATCACCACTATAGCAACCAATATCACCACCATAACAACCAGTATCACCACTATAACGAGCATTATCACCACTATAACGACCATTATCAGCACTATAACGACCACTATCACCACTATAACGACCATTATAACTACTATAACGACCATTCTCACCACTATAACGACCATTATCACCACTATAACGACCATTATCAGCACCTTAACGACCATTATGAGCACTATAACGACCATTATCACCACTATAACGACAATTATCACCCCTATAACAACCATTATAACCACTATAACAACCATTATAACCAATATAACGACCGTTATCAGCACCACCACGACCATTATCAGCACTATAACGACCATTATCACCACTATAAGGACCATTATCAGCACTATAACGATCATTATCAGCAATATAACGACCATTATAACCACTATAACGACCATTATAACCACTATAACAAATATTCTAACCACTATAACAACCATTACAACCAGTATAACAACCATTACAACCAGTATAACAACCATTACAACCACTATAACAACCATTACAACCACCATGACGACCATTACAACCACCATGACAACCATTATAACCACTATGACAACCATTATCACCACTATAACAACCATCGTCACCACTATAACAACCATTATAACCACTATAACAACCATTATAACCACTGTAACAACCATTATAACCACTATAACAGCCAATATCAGCACTATAACGATCATTATCACCACAATAACGACCATTATCACCACTATAGCGACCATTATCACCACTATAATGACCATTATCACCACTATAACGACCATTATCACCACTATAGCGACCATTATCACCACTATAACGACCATTATCACCACTATAACGGCCATTATCAGCAATGTAACGACCATTATAACCACTATAACGACCATTATAACCACTATAACGACCATTATCACCGCTATAACGACCATTGTCACCACTATAACAACCATTGTAACTACTATAACAACCATTATAACCACTATAACAACTATTATATCCACTATAACAACCATTATAACAACTATGACAACCATTACAACCAGTATAACAACCATTACAACGACTATAACAACGATTACAATCACCATGACGACCATCACAACCACCATGACAACTATTATAACCACTATGACAACCATTATCACCACTATAACGACCATTATAATCACTATACCGACCATTATAACCACTATAACGACCATTATAACCCCTATAACAACCATTAAAACCAATATAACAATCATTATCACCATAATAACAACCACTATAACCACTATAACAACCACTATAACCACTATAACAACCATTGTAACCAATATAACGACCATTGCAACCATTATAACGACCTTTATCACCACTATAGCGACCATTATCAGCACAATAACGACCATTATAACCACTATAACAACCATTATCACCAATATAACGACAATTATCTGCTCTATAACGACCACTATCAGCACTATAACGACCATTATCACCACTATAACGACCATTATCAGCACCATAACGACCATTATCAGCACTATAACGACCATTATCACCACTGTGGCAACCATTATCACCACTATAGCAACCATTATCATCACTATGACAACCATTATCATTACTATAACAACCATTATAACCACTATACCAACCACTATCACCACTATAACAACCATTATCAACACTATAACAACCATTATCAGCACTATAACGACCATTATGACCACTATAACGACCATTATCACCACTATAACGACCATTATCAGCACTATAACGACCATTATCAGCACTATAACGACCATTATCACCACTATAACGACCATTATCACCACTATAACGACCATTATCAGCACTATAACGACCATTATCAGCACTATAACGACCATTATCACCACTATAGCGACCATTATCACCACTATAACGACCATTATCACCACTATAACGGCCATTATCAGCAATGTAACGACCATTATAACCACTATAACGACCATTATAACCACTATAACGACCATTATCACCGCTATAACGACCATTGTCACCACTATAACAACCATTGTAACTACTATAACAACCATTACAACCACTATAACAACCATTACAACCACCATGACGACCATTACAACCACCATGACAACCATTATAACCACTATGGCAACCATTATCACCACTATGACAACCATTATCACCACTATAACAACCATCGTCACCACTATAGCAATCGTTATAACCACTATAACAACCATTATAACCACTGTAACAACCATTATAACCACTATAACAGCCACTATCAGCACTATAACGATCATTATCACCACTATAACGACCATTATCACCACTATAACGGCCATTATCACGACAATAACGACCATTATCACCACTATAGCGACCATTATGACCATTATAATGACCATTATCACCGCTATACCGACCATTATAACCAATATAGCGACCATTATCACCAATATAACGACCATTATAACCACTATAACGACCATTATCACCACTATAGCGACCATTATCAGTACTATAACGACGATTATAACCACTATAACAACCATTATCACCAATATAACGACACTTATCTGCTCTATAACAACCACTATCACTACTATAACAACCATTATAACCACTATACCAACCACTATCACCACTATAACAACCATTATCACCACTATAACAACCATTATCACCACGATAACAACCAGTATCACCACTATAACGACCATTACCACCACTATAACGACCATTATCACCACTATAACAACCATTGTCACCACAATAACAACCATTATCAGCACTATAACGACCATTATGACCACTATAACGACCATTATCACCACTATAACGACCATTATCACCAAAATATCGACCATTATCAGCACTATAGCGACATCTATCACCACTATAACGACCATTATCACCACTATAACAACCATTATAAACACTATAACAACCATTATAACCACAGTAACAACCATTATAACCACTATAACGACCATTATCACCACTATAACAACCATTGTCACCACAATAACAACCATTATCAGCACTATAACGACCATCATCACCACTATAACAACCATTATAACCACTATAACAACCATTATAACCACAGTAACAACCATTATAACCACTATAACAGCCATTATCAGCACTATAACGATCATTATCACCACTATAACGACCATTACCAGCACTATAGCGACCATTATAACCACTATGATGACCATTATCACCACTATAACAACCATTATCACCACTATAACGACCACTATCAGCACTATAACGACCATTATCACCACTATAACAACCATTATCACCACTATAACGACCATTATAATCACTATACCGACCATTATAACCACTATAACGACCATTATAACCACTATAACAACCATTAAAACCAATATAACAATCATTATCACCATAATAACAACCACTATAACCACTATAACAACCACTATAACCACTATAACAACCATTGTAACCAATATAACGACCATTGCAACCATTATAACGACCTTTATCACCACTATAGCGACCATTATCAGCACAATAACGACCATTATAACCACTATAACAACCATTATCACCAATATAACGACAATTATCTGCTCTATAACGACCACTATCAGCACTATAACGACCATTATCACCACTATAACGACCATTATCAGCACCATAACGACCATTATCAGCACTATAACGACCATTATCACCACTGTGGCAACCATTATCACCACTATAGCAACCATTATCATCACTATGACAACCATTATCATTACTATAACAACCATTATAACCACTATACCAACCACTATCACCACTATAACAACCATTATCAACACTATAACAACCATTATCAGCACTATAACGACCATTATGACCACTATAACGACCATTATCACCACTATAACGACCATTATCAGCACTATAACGACCATTATCAGCACTATAACGACCATTATCACCACTATAGCGACCATTATCACCACTATAACAACCATCGTCACCACTATAGCAACCATAATAACCACTATAACAACCATTATAACCCCTGTAACAACCATTATAACCACTATAACAGCCACTATCAGCACTATAACGATCATTATCACCACTATAACGACCATTATCACCACTATAACAACCATTGTCACCACAATAACAACCATTATCAGCACTATAACGACCATTATGACCACTATAACGACGATTATAACCACTATAACAACCATTATCACCAATATAACGACAATTATCTGCACAATAACGACCACTATCAGCACTATAACGACCATTATCACCACTATAACGACCATTATCACCACTATAACGACCATTATCACCACTATAACAACCATTATAAACACTAGAACAACCATTATAACCACTGTAACAACCATTATGACCACTATAACAGCCATTATCACCACTATAACGACCATTATCACCACTATAACAACCATTATAACCACTATAACAACCATTATAACCACAGTAACAACCATTATAACCACTATAACAGCCATTATCAGCACTATAACGATCATTATGACCACTATAACGACCATTACCAGCACTATAGCGACCATTATAACCACTATGATGACCATTATCACCACTATAACAACCATTATCACCACTATAACGACCACTATCAGCACTATAACGACCATTATCACCACTATAACAACCATTATCACCACTATAACAACCATTATAACCACTATAACAACCATTATCACCAATATAGCGACACTTATCTGCACTATAACAACCACTATCACTATTATAACAACCATTATAACCACTATACCAACCAGTATCACCACTATAACAACCATTATCACCACTATAACAACCATTATCACCACGATAACAACCAGTATCACCACTATACCGACCATTATCACCACTATAACAACCATTATAACCAATATAACGACCACTATCACCACTATAACGACCATTATCAGCACTATAACGATCATTATCACCACTATAACGACCATTATCACCACTATAACGGCCATTATCACGACAATAACGACCATTATCAACACTATAGCGACCATTATGACCACTATAATGACCATTATCACCACTATACCGACCATTATAACCAATATAACGACCACTATCACCACTATAACGACCATTATCAGCACTATAACGATCATTATCACCACTATAACGACCATTATCACCACTATAACGGCCATTATCAGCACTATAACGACCATTATAACCACTATAACGATCATTATCACCACTATAACGACCATTATCACCACTATAACGACCACTATCAGCACTATAACGACCATTATCACCACTATAACGACCATTATCACCACTATAACGACCATTATCACCACTATAACAACCATTATAAACACTAGAACAACCATTATAACCACTGTAACAACCATTATGACCACTATAACAGCCATTATCACCACTATAACGACCATTATCAGCACTATAACGACAACTATCACCACTATAACGACCATTATCAGCACTATAACGACCATTATAACCACTATAACGACCATTATCACCACTATAACGACCATCATCACCACTATAACAACCATTATCAGCGCCATAACGACCATTATCAACACTATAAGGACCATTATCACCACTGTGGCAACCATTATCACCACTATAGCAACCATTATCATCACTATGACAACCATTATCATTACTATAACAACCATTATAACCACTATACCAACCACTATCACCACTATAACAACCATTATCACCACTATAACAACCATTATCACCACGATAGCAACCAGTATCACCACTATAACGACCATTATAACCACTATAACAACCATTATAACCCCTATAACAACCATTATCACCACTATAACAACCATTACAACCACTATGACAATCATTACAACCAGCATGGCAACCATTATAACCACTATAACAACCATTATCACCACTATAACGACCATTATCACCACTATAACGACCACTATCAGCACTATAACGACCATTATCACCACTATAACGACCATTATCACCACTATAACCTCCATTATAACCACTATAACAGCCATTATCAGCACTATAACGATCATTATCACCACTATAACGACCATTACCAGCACTATAGCGACCATTATAACCACTATGATGACCATTATCACCACTATAACAACCATTATCACCACTATAACGACCACTATCAGCACTATAACGACCATTATCACCACTATGACAACCATTATCACCACTATAACAACCATTATAACCACTATAACAACCATTATCACCAATATAGCGACACTTATCTGCACTACAACAACCACTATCACTACTATAACAACCATTATAACCACTATACCAACCAGTATCACCACTATAACAACCATTATCACCACTATAACAACCATTATAACCAATATAACGACCACTATCACCACTATAACGACCATTATCAGCACTATAACGATCATTATCACCACTATAACGACCATTATCACCACTATAACGGCCATTATCACGACAATAACGACCATTATCACCACTATAGCGACCATTATGACCACTATAATGACCATTATCACCACTATACCGACCATTATAACCAATATAACGACCATTATCACCAATATAACGACAATTATCTGCACTATAACGACCATTATCACCACTACAACAACCATTATCAAAACAATAACGACCATCATCACCACTATAGCGACCATTATGACCACTATAATGACCACTATCACCACTATACCGACCATTATAACCTATATAACGACCATTATCACCAATATAACGACAATTATCTGCACTATAACGACCATTATCACCACTATAACAACCATTATCAAAACAATAACGACCATTATCACCACTATAGCGACCATTATGACCACTATAATGACCATTATCACCACTATACCGACCATTATAACCAATATAACGACCATTATCACCAATATAACGACAATTATCTGCACTATAACGACCATTATCACCACTATAACAACCATTATCAAAACTATAACGACCATTATCACCACTATAGCGACCATTATGACCACTATAATGACCATTATCACCACTATACCGACCATTATAACCAATATAACGACCATTATCACCAATATAACGACAATTATCTGCACTATAACGACCATTATCAGCACTATAACGACCATTATCACCACTGTGGCAACCATTATCACCACTATAGCAACCATTATCATCGCTATGACAACCATTATCATTACTATAACAACCATTATAACCACTATACCAACCACTATCACCACTATAACAACCATTATCACCACTATAACAACCATTATCACCACGATAGCAACCAGTATCACCACTATAACGACCATTATAACCACTATAACGACCATTATCACCACTATAACGACCATTATAACCCCTATAACAACCATTATCACCACTATAACAACCATTACAACCACTATGACAATCATTACAACCAGCATGGCAACCATTATAACCACTATAACAACCATTATCACCACTATAACGACCATTATCACCACTATAACGACCACTATCAGCACTATAACGACCATTATCACCACTATAACGACCATTATCACCACTATAACCTCCATTATAACCACTATAACAGCCATTATCAGCACTATAACGATCATTATCACCACTATAACGACCATTACCAGCACTATAGCGACCATTATAACCACTATGATGACCATTATCACCACTATAACAACCATTATCACCACTATAACGACCACTATCAGCACTATAACGACCATTATCACCACTATGACAACCATTATCACCACTATAACAACCATTATAACCACTATAACAACCATTATCACCAATATAGCGACACTTATCTGCACTACAACAACCACTATCACTACTATAACAACCATTATAACCACTATACCAACCAGTATCACCACTATAACAACCATTATCACCACTATAACAACCATTATAACCAATATAACGACCACTATCACCACTATAACGACCATTATCAGCACTATAACGATCATTATCACCACTATAACGACCATTATCACCACTATAACGGCCATTATCACGACAATAACGACCATTATCACCACTATAGCGACCATTATGACCACTATAATGACCATTATCACCACTATACCGACCATTATAACCAATATAACGACCATTATCACCAATATAACGACAATTATCTGCACTATAACGACCATTATCACCACTACAACAACCATTATCAAAACAATAACGACCATCATCACCACTATAGCGACCATTATGACCACTATAATGACCACTATCACCACTATACCGACCATTATAACCTATATAACGACCATTATCACCAATATAACGACAATTATCTGCACTATAACGACCATTATCACCACTATAACAACCATTATCAAAACAATAACGACCATTATCACCACTATAGCGACCATTATGACCACTATAATGACCATTATCACCACTATACCGACCATTATAACCAATATAACGACCATTATCACCAATATAACGACAATTATCTGCACTATAACGACCATTATCACCACTATAACAACCATTATCAAAACTATAACGACCCTTATCACCACTATAGCGACCATTATGACCACTATAATGACCATTATCACCACTATACCGACCATTATAACCAATATAACGACCATTATCACCAATATAACGACAATTATCTGCACTATAACGACCATTATCAGCACTATAACGACCATTATCACCACTGTGGCAACCATTATCACCACTATAGCAACCATTATCATCGCTATGACAACCATTATCATTACTATAACAACCATTATAACCACTATACCAACCACTATCACCACTATAACAACCATTATCACCACTATAACAACCATTATCACCACGATAGCAACCAGTATCACCACTATAACGACCATTATAACCACTATAACGACCATTATCACCACTATAACGACCATTATAACCCCTATAACAACCATTATCACCACTATAACAACCATTACAACCACTATGACAATCATTACAACCAGCATGGCAACCATTATAACCACTATAACAACCATTATCACCACTATAACGACCATTATCACCACTATAACGACCATTATCAGCACTATAACGACCACTATCACCACTATAACGACCATTATCAGCACTATAACGACCATTATAACCACTATAACGACCATTATCACCACTATAACGACCATTATCACCACTATAACGACCACTATCAGCACTATAACGACCATTATCACCACTATAACGACCATTATCACCACTATAACAACCATTATAACCACTATAACAACTATTATAACCACAGTAACAACCATTATAACCACTATAACAGCCATTATCAGCACTATAACGGTCATTATCACCACTATAACGACCATTACCAGCACTATAGCGACCATTATAACCACTATGATGACCATTATCACCACTATAACAACCATTATCACCACTATAACGACCACTATCAGCAATATAACGACCATTATCACCACTATAACAACCATTATCACCACTATAACAACCATTATAACCACTATAACAACCATTATCACCAATATAGCGACACTTATCTGCCTATTACAACCACTATCACTACTATAACAACCATTATAACCGCTATACCAACCAGTATCACCACTATAACAACCATTATCAAAACAATAACGACCATTATCACCACTATAACGACCATTATCACCACTATAACGACCATTATCACCACTATAACGACCATTATCACCACTATAACGACCATTATCACCACTATAACGACCACTATCAGCACTATAACGACCATTATCACCACTATAACGGCCATTATCACGACAATAACGACCATTATCACCACTATAGCGACCATTATGACCACTATAATGACCATTATCACCACTATACCGACCATTATAACCAATATAACGACCATTATCACCAATATAACGACAATTATCTGCACTATAACGACCATTATCACCACTATAACAACCATTATCAAAACAATAACGACCATTATCACCACTATAGCGACCATTATGACCACTATAATGACCATTATCACCACTATACCGACCATTATAACCAATATAACGACCATTATCACCAATATAACGACAATTATCTGCACTATAACGACCATTATCACCACTATAACAACCATTATCAAAATAATAACGACCATTATCACCACTATAGCGACCATTATGACCACTATAATGACCATTATCACCACTATACCGACCATTATAACCAATATAACGACCATTATCACCACTATAACGACCATTATCACCACTATAACGACCACTATCAGCACTATAACGACCATTATCACCACTATAACGACCATTATCACCACTATAACAACCATTATAAACACTATAACAACCATTATAACCACTGTAACAACCATTATAACCACTATAACAGCCATTATCAGCACTATAACGATCATTATCACCACTATAACGACCATTGTCACCACTATAACAACCATTGTAACCACTATAACAACCATTGTAACCACTATAACAACTATTATAACCACTATAACAACCATTATAACAACTATAACAACCATTACAACCAGTATAACAACCATTACAACCACTATAACAACGATTACAACCACCATGACGACCATCACAACCACCACGACAACCATTATAACCACTATAACAACCATTATCACCACTATAACGACCACTATCAGCAATATAACGACCATTATCACCACTATAACAACCATTATCACCACTATAACAACCATTATAACCACTATAACAACCATTATCACCAATATAGCGACACTTATCTGCACTATAACAACCACTATCACTACTATAACAACCATTATAACCACTATACCAACCAGTATCACCACTATAACAACCATTATCAAAACAATAACGACCATTATCACCACTATAGCGACCATTATGACCACTATAATGACCATTATCACCACTATACCGACCATTATAACCACTATAACGACCATTATCACCACTATAACGACCATTATCACCACTATAACGACCATTATCAGCACTATAACGACCACTATCACCACTATAACGACCATTATCAGCACTATAACGACCATTATAACCACTATAACGACCATTATAACCACAGTAACAACCACTATAACCACTATAACAGCCATTATCAGCACTATAACGATCATTATCACCACTATAACGACCATTACCAGCACTATAGCGACCATTATAACCACTATAATGACCATTATCACCACTATAACAACCATTATCACCACTATAACGACCATTATAACCACTATAACGACCATTATAACCACTATAACGACCATTATCACCACTATAGCGACCATTATCAGTACTATAACGACGATTATAACCACTATAACAACCATTATGACCAATATAACGACACTTATCTGCTCTATAACAACCACTATCACTACTATAACAACCTATATAACCACTATACCAACCACTATCACCACTATAACAACCATTATCACCACTATAACAACCATTATCACCACGATAACAACCATTATCACCACTATAACGACCATTATCACCACTATAACAACCATTGTCACCACAATAGCAACCATTATCAGCACAATAACGACCATTATGACCACTATAACGACCATTATCACCACTATAACGACCATTATCACCACTATAACGACCATTATCAGCACTATAACGACCACTATCACCACTATAACGACCATTATCAGCACTATAACGACCATTATAACCACTATAACGACCATTATCACCACTATAACGACCATTATCACCACTATAACGACCATTATCACCACTATAACGACCACTATCACCACTATAACGACCATTATCAGCACTATAACGATCATTATAACCACTATAACGACCATTATAACCACACTAACAACCATTATAACCACTATAACAGCCATTATCAGCACTATAACGATCATTATCACCACTATAACGACCATTACCAGCACTATAGCGACCATTATAACCACTATAATGACCATTATCACCACTATAACAACCATTATCACCACTATAACGACCATTATAACCACTATAACGACCATTATAACCACTATAACGACCATTATCACCACTATAGCGACCATTATCAGCACTATAACGACGATTATAACCACTATAACAATCATTATCACCAATATAACGACACTTATCTGCACTATAACAACCACTATCACTACTATAACAACCATTATAACCACTATACCAACCACTATCACCACTATAACAACCATTATCACCACTATAGCAACCAATATCACCACCATAACAACCAGTATCACCACTATAACGAGCATTATCACCACTATAACGACCATTATCAGCACTATAACGACCACTATCACCACTATAACGACCATTATAACTACTATAACGACCATTCTCACCACTATAACGACCATTATCACCACTATAACGACCATTATCAGCACCTTAACGACCATTATGAGCACTATAACGACCATTATCACCACTATAACGACAATTATCACCACTATAACAACCATTATAACCACTATAACAACCATTATAACCAATATAACGACCGTTATCAGCACCACAACGACCATTATCAGCACTATAACGACCATTATCACCACTATAAGGACCATTATCAGCACTATAACGATCATTATCAGCAATATAACGACCATTATAACCACTATAACGACCATTATAACCACTATAACAAATATTCTAACCACTATAACAACCATTACAACCAGTATAACAACCATTACAACCAGTATAACAACCATTACAACCACTATAACAACCATTACAACCACCATGACGACCATTACAACCACCATGACAACCATTATAACCACTATGACAACCATTATCACCACTATAACAACCATCGTCACCACTATAACAACCATTATAACCACTATAACAACCATTATAACCACTGTAACAACCATTATAACCACTATAACAGCCAATATCAGCACTATAACGATCATTATCACCACAATAACGACCATTATCACCACTATAGCGACCATTATCACCACTATAATGACCATTATCACCACTATAACGACCATTATCACCACTATAGCGACCATTATCACCACTATAACGACCATTATCACCACTATAACGGCCATTATCAGCAATGTAACGACCATTATAACCACTATAACGACCATTATAACCACTATAACGACCATTATCACCGCTATAACGACCATTGTCACCACTATAACAACCATTGTAACTACTATAACAACCATTATAACCACTATAACACCTATTATATCCACTATAACAACCATTATAACAACTATGACAACCATTACAACCAGTATAACAACCATTACAACGACTATAACAACGATTACAATCACCATGACGACCATCACAACCACCATGACAACCATTATAACCACTATGACAACCATTATCACCACTATAACGACCATTATAATCACTATACCGACCATTATAACCACTATAACGACCATTATAACCCCTATAACAACCATTAAAACCAATATAACAATCATTATCACCATAATAACAACCACTATAACCACTATAACAACCACTATAACCACTATAACAACCATTGTAACCAATATAACGACCATTGCAACCATTATAACGACCTTTATCACCACTATAGCGACCATTATCAGCACAATAACGACCATTATAACCACTATAACAACCATTATCACCAATATAACGACAATTATCTGCTCTATAACGACCACTATCAGCACTATAACGACCATTATCACCACTATAACGACCATTATCAGCACCATAACGACCATTATCAGCACTATAACGACCATTATCACCACTGTGGCAACCATTATCACCACTATAGCAACCATTATCATCACTATGACAACCATTATCATTACTATAACAACCATTATAACCACTATACCAACCACTATCACCACTATAACAACCATTATCAACACTATAACAACCATTATCAGCACTATAACGACCATTATGACCACTATAACGACCATTATCACCACTATAACGACCATTATCAGCACTATAACGACCATTATAACCACTATGACAACCATTATCACCACTATAACGACCATTGTCACCACTATAACAACCATTGTAACCACTATAACAACCATTATAACAACTATAACAACCATTACAACCAGTATAACAACCATTACAACCACTATAACAACCATTACAACCACCATGACGACCATTACAACCACCATGACAACCATTATAACCACTATGGCAACCATTATCACCACTATGACAACCATTATCACCACTATAACAACCATCGTCACCACTATAGCAACCGTTATAACCACTATAACAACCATTATAACCACTGTAACAACCATTATAACCACTATAACAGCCACTATCAGCACTATAACGATCATTATCACCACTATAACGACCATTATCACCACTATAACGGCCATTATCACGACAATAACGACCATTATCACCACTATAGCGACCATTATGACCATTATAATGACCATTATCACCGCTATACCGACCATTATAACCAATATAGCGACCATTATCACCAATATAACGACCATTATAACCACTATAACGACCATTATCACCACTATAGCGACCATTATCAGTACTATAACGACGATTATAACCACTATAACAACCATTATCACCAATATAACGACACTTATCTGCTCTATAACAACCACTATCACTACTATAACAACCATTATAACCACTATACCAACCACTATCACCACTATAACAACCATTATCACCACTATAACAACCATTATCACCACGATAACAACCAGTATCACCACTATAACGACCATTACCACCACTATAACGACCATTATCACCACTATAACAACCATTGTCACCACAATAACAACCATTATCAGCACTATAACGACCATTATGACCACTATAACGACCATTATCACCACTATAACGACCATTATCACCAAAATATCGACCATTATCAGCACTATAGCGACATCTATCACCACTATAACGACCATTATCACCACTATAACAACCATTATAAACACTATAACAACCATTATAACCACAGTAACAACCATTATAACCACTATAACGACCATTATCACCACTATAACAACCATTGTCACCACAATAACAACCATTATCAGCACTATAACGACCATTATCACCACTATAACAACCATTATAACCACTATAACAACCATTATAACCACAGTAACAACCATTATAACCACTATAACAGCCATTATCAGCACTATAACGATCATTATCACCACTATAACGACCATTACCAGCACTATAGCGACCATTATAACCACTATGATGACCATTATCACCACTATAACAACCATTATCACCACTATAACGACCACTATCAGCACTATAACGACCATTATCACCACTATAACAACCATTATCACCACTATAACGACCATTATAATCACTATACCGACCATTATAACCACTATAACGACCATTATAACCACTATAACAACCATTAAAACCAATATAACAATCATTATCACCATAATAACAACCACTATAACCACTATAACAACCACTATAACCACTATAACAACCATTGTAACCAATATAACGACCATTGCAACCATTATAACGACCTTTATCACCACTATAGCGACCATTATCAGCACAATAACGACCATAATAACCACTATAACAACCATTATCACCAATATAACGACAATTATCTGCTCTATAACGACCACTATCAGCACTATAACGACCATTATCACCACTATAACGACCATTATCAGCACCATAACGACCATTATCAGCACTATAACGACCATTATCACCACTGTGGCAACCATTATCACCACTATAGCAACCATTATCATCACTATGACAACCATTATCATTACTATAACAACCATTATAACCACTATACCAACCACTATCACCACTATAACAACCATTACAACCACCATGACGACCATTACAACCACCATGACAACCATTATAACCACTATGACAACCATTATCACCACTATAACAACCATCGTCACCACTATAACAACCATTATAACCACTATAACAACCATTATAACCACTGTAACAACCATTATAACCACTATAACAGCCAATATCAGCACTATAACGATCATTATCACCACAATAACGACCATTATCACCACTATAGCGACCATTATCACCACTATAATGACCATTATCACCACTATAACGACCATTATCACCACTATAGCGACCATTATCACCACTATAACGACCATTATCACCACTATAACGGCCATTATCAGCAATGTAACGACCATTATAACCACTATAACGACCATTATAACCACTATAACGACCATTATCACCGCTATAACGACCATTGTCACCACTATAACAACCATTGTAACTACTATAACAACCATTATAACCACTATAACAACTATTATATCCACTATAACAACCATTATAACAACTATGACAACCATTACAACCAGTATAACAACCATTACAACGACTATAACAACGATTACAATCACCATGACGACCATCACAACCACC
Source organism: Megachile leachella (assembly GCA_963576845.1). Taxonomy (NCBI): domain Eukaryota; kingdom Metazoa; phylum Arthropoda; class Insecta; order Hymenoptera; family Megachilidae; genus Megachile; species Megachile leachella. The sequence continues at coordinate 13,626,757 of OY756260.1, read as the reverse complement.
ATGACAACCATTATAACCACTATGACAACCATTATCACCACTATAACGACCATTATAATCACTATACCGACCATTATAACCACTATAACGACCATTATAACCCCTATAACAACCATTAAAACCAATATAACAATCATTATCACCATAATAACAACCACTATAACCACTATAACAACCACTATAACCACTATAACAACCATTGTAACCAATATAACGACCATTGCAACCATTATAACGACCTTTATCACCACTATAGCGACCATTATCAGCACAATAACGACCATTATAACCACTATAACAACCATTATCACCAATATAACGACAATTATCTGCTCTATAACGACCACTATCAGCACTATAACGACCATTATCACCACTATAACGACCATTATCAGCACCATAACGACCATTATCAGCACTATAACGACCATTATCACCACTGTGGCAACCATTATCACCACTATAGCAACCATTATCATCACTATGACAACCATTATCATTACTATAACAACCATTATAACCACTATACCAACCACTATCACCACTATAACAACCATTATCAACACTATAACAACCATTATCAGCACTATAACGACCATTATGACCACTATAACGACCATTATCACCACTATAACGACCATTATCAGCACTATAACGACCATTATAACCACTATGACAACCATTATCACCACTATAACGACCATTGTCACCACTATAACAACCATTGTAACCACTATAACAACCATTATAACAACTATAACAACCATTACAACCAGTATAACAACCATTACAACCACTATAACAACCATTACAACCACCATGACGACCATTACAACCACCATGACAACCATTATAACCACTATGGCAACCATTATCACCACTATGACAACCATTATCACCACTATAACAACCATCGTCACCACTATAGCAACCGTTATAACCACTATAACAACCATTATAACCACTGTAACAACCATTATAACCACTATAACAGCCACTATCAGCACTATAACGATCATTATCACCACTATAACGACCATTATCACCACTATAACGGCCATTATCACGACAATAACGACCATTATCACCACTATAGCGACCATTATGACCATTATAATGACCATTATCACCGCTATACCGACCATTATAACCAATATAGCGACCATTATCACCAATATAACGACCATTATAACCACTATAACGACCATTATCACCACTATAGCGACCATTATCAGTACTATAACGACGATTATAACCACTATAACAACCATTATCACCAATATAACGACACTTATCTGCTCTATAACAACCACTATCACTACTATAACAACCATTATAACCACTATACCAACCACTATCACCACTATAACAACCATTATCACCACTATAACAACCATTATCACCACGATAACAACCAGTATCACCACTATAACGACCATTACCACCACTATAACGACCATTATCACCACTATAACAACCATTGTCACCACAATAACAACCATTATCAGCACTATAACGACCATTATGACCACTATAACGACCATTATCACCACTATAACGACCATTATCACCAAAATATCGACCATTATCAGCACTATAGCGACATCTATCACCACTATAACGACCATTATCACCACTATAACAACCATTATAAACACTATAACAACCATTATAACCACAGTAACAACCATTATAACCACTATAACGACCATTATCACCACTATAACAACCATTGTCACCACAATAACAACCATTATCAGCACTATAACGACCATTATCACCACTATAACAACCATTATAACCACTATAACAACCATTATAACCACAGTAACAACCATTATAACCACTATAACAGCCATTATCAGCACTATAACGATCATTATCACCACTATAACGACCATTACCAGCACTATAGCGACCATTATAACCACTATGATGACCATTATCACCACTATAACAACCATTATCACCACTATAACGACCACTATCAGCACTATAACGACCATTATCACCACTATAACAACCATTATCACCACTATAACGACCATTATAATCACTATACCGACCATTATAACCACTATAACGACCATTATAACCACTATAACAACCATTAAAACCAATATAACAATCATTATCACCATAATAACAACCACTATAACCACTATAACAACCACTATAACCACTATAACAACCATTGTAACCAATATAACGACCATTGCAACCATTATAACGACCTTTATCACCACTATAGCGACCATTATCAGCACAATAACGACCATAATAACCACTATAACAACCATTATCACCAATATAACGACAATTATCTGCTCTATAACGACCACTATCAGCACTATAACGACCATTATCACCACTATAACGACCATTATCAGCACCATAACGACCATTATCAGCACTATAACGACCATTATCACCACTGTGGCAACCATTATCACCACTATAGCAACCATTATCATCACTATGACAACCATTATCATTACTATAACAACCATTATAACCACTATACCAACCACTATCACCACTATAACAACCATTATCAACACTATAACAACCATTATCAGCACTATAACAACCATTATGACCACTATAACGACCATTATCACCACTATAACGACCATTATCAGCACTATAACGACCATTATCAGCACTATAACGACCATTATCACCACTATAACGACCATTATCACCACTATAACAACCATCGTCACCACTATAGCAACCATTATAACCACTATAACAACCATTATAACCACTGTAACAACCATTATAACCACTATAACAGCCACTATCAGCACTATAACGATCATTATCACCACTATAACGACCATTATCACCACTATAACAACCATTGTCACCACAATAACAACCATTATCAGCACTATAACGACCATTATGACCACTATAACGACGATTATAACCACTATAACAACCATTATCACCAATATAACGACAATTATCTGCACAATAACGACCACTATCAGCACTATAACGACCATTATCACCACTATAACGACCATTATCACCACTATAACGACCATTATCACCACTATAACAACCATTATAAACACTAGAACAACCATTATAACCACTGTAACAACCATTATGACCACTATAACAGCCATTATCACCACTATAACGACCATTATCACCACTATAACAACCATTATAACCACTATAACAACCATTATAACCACAGTAACAACCATTATAACCACTATAACAGCCATTATCAGCACTATAACGATCATTATGACCACTATAACGACCATTACCAGCACTATAGCGACCATTATAACCACTATGATGACCATTATCACCACTATAACAACCATTATCACCACTATAACGACCACTATCAGCACTATAACGACCATTATCACCACTATAACAACCATTATCACCACTATAACAACCATTATAACCACTATAACAACCATTATCACCAATATAGCGACACTTATCTGCACTATAACAACCACTATCACTATTATAACAACCATTATAACCACTATACCAACCAGTATCACCACTATAACAACCATTATCACCACTATAACAACCATTATCACCACGATAACAACCAGTATCACCACTATACCGACCATTATCACCACTATAACAACCATTATAACCAATATAACGACCACTATCACCACTATAACGACCATTATCAGCACTATAACGATCATTATCACCACTATAACGACCATTATCACCACTATAACGACCACTATCAGCACTATAACGACCATTATCACCACTATAACGACCATTATCACCACTATAACGACCATTATCACCACTATAACAACCATTATAAACACTATAACAACCATTATAACCACAGTAACAACCATTATAACCACTATAACGACCATTATCACCACTATAACAACCATTGTCACCACAATAACAACCATTATCAGCACTATAACGACCATTATGACCACTATAATGAACATTATCACCACTATACCGACCATTATAACCAATATAACGACCATTATCACCAATATAACGACAATTATCTGCACTATAACGACCATTATCACCACTATAACAACCATTATCAAAGCAATAACGACCATTATCACCACTATAGCGACCATTATGACCACTATAATGACCATTATCACCACTATACCGACCATTATAACCAATATAACGACCATTATCACCAATATAACGACAATTATCTGCACTATAACGACCACTATCAGCACTATAACGACCATTATAACCACTATAACGATCATTATCACCACTATAACGACCATTATCACCACTATAACGACCACTATCAGCACTATAACGACCATTATCACCACTATAACGACCATTATCACCACTATAACAACCATTATAAACACTATAACAACCATTATAACCACAGTAACAACCATTATAACCACTATAACGACCATTATCACCACTATAACAACCATTGTCACCACAATAACAACCATTATCAGCACTATAACGACCATTATGACCACTATAACGACGATTATAACCACTATAACAACCATTATCACCAATGTAACGACAATTATCTGCACTATAACGACCACTATCAGCACTATAACGACCATTATCACCACTATAACGACCATTATCAGCACTATAACGATCATTATCACCACTATAACGACCATTATCACCACTATAACGGCCATTATCACGACAATAACGACCATTATCACCACTATAGCGACCATTATGACCACTATAATGACCATTATCACCACTATACCGACCATTATAACCAATATAACGACCATTATCACCAATATAACGACAATTATCTGCACTATAACGACCATTATCACCACTATAACAACCATTATCAAAACAATAACGACCATTATCACCACTATAGCGACCATTATGACCACTATAATGACCATTATCACCACTATACCGACCATTATAACCAATATAACGACCATTATCACCAATATAACGACAATTATCTGCACTATAACGACCATTATCACCACTATAACAACCATTATCAAAACAATAACGATCATTATCACCACTATAGCGACCATTATGACCACTATAATGACCATTATCACCACTATACCGACCATTATAACCAATATAACGACCATTATCACCAATATAACGACAATTATCTGCACTATAACGACCATTATCACCACTATAACAACCATTATCAAAACAATAACGACCATTATCACCACTATAGCGACCATTATGACCACTATAATGACCATTATCACCACTATACCGACCATTATAACCAATATAACGACCATTATCACCAATATAACGACAATTATCTGCACTATAACGACCATTATCAGCACTATAACGACCATTATAACCACTATAACGATCATTATCACCACTATAACGACCATTATCACCACTATAACGACCACTATCAGCACTATAACGACCATTATCACCACTATAACGACCATTATCACCACTATAACAACCATTATAAACACTATAACAACCATTATAACCACAGTAACAACCATTATAACCACTATAACGACCATTATCATCACTATAACGACCATTGTCACCACAATAACAACCATTATCAGCACTATAACGACCATTATGACCACTATAACGACGATTATAACCACTATAACAACCATTATCACCAATATAACGACAATTATCTGCACTATAACGACCACTATCAGCACTATAACGACCATTATCACCACTATAACAACCATTATAACCACTATAACAACCATTATAACCAAAGTAACAACCATTATAACCACTATAACAGCCATTATCAGCACTATAACGTTCATTATCACCACTATAACGACCATTACCAGCACTATAGCGACCATTATAACCACTATGATGACCATTATCACCACTATAACAACCATTATCACCACTATAACGACCACTATCAGCACTATAACGACCATTATCACCACTATAACAACCATTATCACCACTATAACAACCATTATAACCACTATAACAACCATTATCACCAATATAGCGACACTTATCTGCACTATAACAACCACTATCACTACTATAGCAACCATTATAACCACTATACCAACCAGTATCACCACTATAACAACCATTATCACCACTATAACAACCATTATCACCACGATAACAACCAGTATCACCACTATAACGACCATTATCACCACTATAACGACCACTATCAGCACTATAACGACCATTATCACCACTATAACGACCATTATCACCACTATAACAACCATTATAAACACTATAACAACCATTATAACCACAGTAACAACCATTATAACCACTATAACGACCATTATCACCACTATAACAACCATTGTCACCACAATAACAACCATTAAAGCCACAGTAACAACCATTATAACCACTATAACAGCCATTATCAGCACTATAACGATCATTATCACCACTATAACGACCATTACCAGCACTATAGCGACCATTATAACCACTATGATGACCATTATCACCACTATAACAACCATTATCACCACTATAACGACCACTATCAGCACTATAACGACCATTATCACCACTATAACAACCATTATCACCACTATAACAACCATTATAACCACTATAACAACCATTATCACCAATATAGCGACACTTATCTGCACTATAACAACCACTATCACTACTATAACAACCATTATAACCACTATACCAACCAGTATCACCACTATAACAACCATTATCACCACTATAACAACCATTATAACCAATATAACGACCATTATCACCACTATAACGACCATTATAACCCCTATAACAACCATTATCACCACTATAACAACCATTACAACCACTATGACAATCATTACAACCAGCATGGCAACCATTATAACCACTATAACAACCAGTATCACCACTATACCGACCATTATCACCACTATAACAACCATTATAACCAATATAACGACCACTATCACCACTATAACGACCATTATCAGCACTATAACGATCATTATCACCACTATAACGACCATTATCACCACTATAACGGCCATTATCACGACAATAACGACCATTATCACCACTATAGCGACCATTATGACCACTATAATGACCATTATCACCACTATACCGACCATTATAACCAATATAACGACCATTATCACCAATATAACGACAATTATCTGCACTATAACGACCATTATCACCACTATAACGACCATTATCACCACTGTGGCAACCATTATCACCACTATAGCAACCATTATCATCACTATGACAACCATTATCATTACTATAACAACCATTATAACCACTATACCAACCACTATCACCACTATAACAAACATTATCACCACTATAACAACCATTATCACCACGATAGCAACCAGTATCACCACTATAACGACCATTATAACCACTATAACGACCATTATCACCACTATAACGACCATTATAACCCCTATAACAACCATTATCACCACTATAACAACCATTACAACCACTATGACAATCATTACAACCAGCATGGCAACCATTATAACCACTATAACAACCATTATCACCACTATAACGACCATTATCACCACTATAACGACCATTATCACCACTATAACGACCATTTTCAGCGCTATAACGACCACTATCACCACTATAACGACCATTATCAGCACTATAACGACCATTATAACCACTATAACGATCATTATCACCACTATAACGACCATTATCACCACTATAACGACCACTATCAGCACTATAACGACCATTATCACCACTATAACGACCATTATCACCACTATAACAACCATTATAAACACTATAACAACCATTATAACCACAGTAACAACCATTATAACCACTATAACGACCATTATCACCACTATAACAACCATTGTCACCACAATAACAACCATTATAACCACAGTAACAACCATTATAACCACTATAACAGCCATTATCAGCACTATAACGATCATTATCACCACTATAACGACCATTACCAGCACTATAGCGACCATTATAACCACTATGATGACCATTATCACCACTATAACAACCATTATCACCACTATAACGACCACTATCAGCACTATAACGACCATTATCACCACTATAACAACCATTATCACCACTATAACAACCATTATAACCACTATAACAACCATTATCACCAATATAGCGACACTTATCTGCACTATAACAACCACTATCACTACTATAACAACCATTATAACCACTATACCAACCAGTATCACCACTATAACAACCATTATCACCACTATAACAACCATTATAACCAATATAACGACCATTATCACCACTATAACGACCATTATAACCCCTACAACAACCATTATCACCACTATAACAACCATTACAACCACTATGACAATCATTACAACCAGCATGGCAACCATTATAACCACTATAACAACCATTATCACCACTATAACGACCATTATCACCACTATAACGACCATTATCACCACTATAACGACCATTTTCAGCGCTATAACGACCACTATCACCACTATAACGACCATTATCAGCACTATAACGACCATTATAACCACTATAACGATCATTATCACCACTATAACGACCATTATCACCACTATAACGACCATTATCACCACTATAACAACCATTATAACCACTATAACAACCATTATCACCAATATAGCGACACTTATCTGCACTATAACAACCACTATCACTACTATAACAACCATTATAACCACTATACCAACCAGTATCACCACTATAACAACCATTATAACCACTATAACAACCATTATCACCACTATAACGACCATTATCACCACTATAACGACCATTATCACCACTATAACGACCATTTTCAGCGCTATAACGACCACTATCACCACTATAACGACCATTATCAGCACTATAACGACCATTATAACCACTATAACGATCATTATCACCACTATAACGACCATTATCACCACTATAATGACCACTATCAGCACTATAACGACCATTATCACCACTATAACGACCATTATCACCACTATAACAACCATTATAAACACTATAACAACCATTATAACCACAGTAACAACCATTATAACCACTATAACGACCATTATCACCACTATAACAACCATTGTCACCACAATAACAACCATTATCAGCACTATAACGACCATTATGACCACTATAACGACGATCATAACCACTATAACAACCATTATCACCAATATAACGACAATTATCTGCACTATAACGACCACTATCAGCACTATAACGACCATTATCACCACTATAACGACCATTATCACCACTATAACGACCATTATCACCACTATAACAACCATTATAAACACTATAACAACCATTATAACCACAGTAACAACCATTATAACCACTATAACGACCACTATCACCACTATAACAACCATTGTCACCACAATAACAACCATTATCAGCACTATAACGACCATTATGACCACTATAATGACCATTATCACCACTATACCGACCATTATAACCAATATAACGACCATTATCACCAATATAACGACAATTATCTGCACTATAACGACCACTATTAGCACTATAACGACCATTATAACCACTATAACGATCATTATCACCACTATAACGACCATTATCACCACTATAACGACCACTATCAGCACTATAACGACCATTATCACCACTATAACGACTATTATCACCACTATAACAACCATTATAAACACTATAACAACCATTATAACCACAGTAACAACCATTATAACCACTATAACGACCATTATCACCACTATAACAACCATTGTCACCACAATAACAACCATTATCAGCACTATAACGACCATTATGACCACTATAACGACGATTATAACCACTATAACAACCATTATCACCAATATAACGACAATTATCTGCACTATAACGACCACTATCAGCACTATAACGACCATTATCACCACTATAACGACCATTATCACCACTATAACGACCATTATCACCACTATAACAACCATCATAAACACTAGAACAACCATTATAACCACTGTAACAACCATTATGACCACTATAACAGCCATTATCACCACTATAACGACCATTATCACCACTATAACAACCATTATGACCACTATAACAACCATTATAACCACAGTAACAACCATTATAACCACTATAACAGCCATTATCAGCACTATAACGATCATTATCACCACTATAACGACCATTACCAGCACTATAGCGACCATTATAACCACTATGATGACCATTATCACCACTATAACAACCATTATCACCACTATAACGACCACTATCAGCACTATAACGACCATTATCACCACTATAACAACCATTATCACCACTATAACAACCATTATAACCACTATAACAACCATTATCACCAATATAGCGACACTTATCTGCACTATAACAACCACTATCACTACTATAACAACCATTATAACCACTATACCAACCAGTATCACCACTATAACAACCATTATCACCACTATAACAACCATTATAACCAATATAACGACCATTATCACCAATATAACGACAATTATCTGCACTATAACGACCATTATCACCACTATAACAACCATTATCAAAACAATAACGACCATTATCACCACTATAGCGACCATTATGACCACTATAATGACCATTATCACCACTATACCGACCATTATAACCAATATAACGACCATTATCACCAATATAACGACAATTATCTGCACTATAACGACCATTATCAGCACTATAACGACCATTATAACCTATATAACGACCATTATCACCAATATAACGACAATTATCTGCACTATAACGACCATTATCAGCACTATAACGACCATTATCACCACTGTGGCAACCATTATCACCACTATAGCAACCATTATCATCACTATGACAACCATTATCATTACTATAACAACCATTATCACCACTATAACAACCATTATCACCACGATAGCAACCAGTATCACCACTATAACGACCATTATAACCACTATAACGACCATTATCACCACTATAACGACCATTATAACCCCTATAACAACCATTATCACCACTATACCAACCATTACAACCACTATGACAATCATTACAACCAGCATGGCAACCATTATAACCACTATAACAACCATTATCACCACTATAACGACCATTATCACCACTATAACGACCATTATCACCACTATAACGACCATTATCAGCGCTATAACGACCACTATCACCACTATAACGACCATTATCAGCACTATAACGACCATTATAACCACTATAACGATCATTATCACCACTATAACGACCATTATCACCACTATAACGACCACTATCAGCACTATAACGACCATTATCACCACTATAACGACCATTATCACCACTATAACAACCATTATAAACACTATAACAACCATTATAACCACAGTAACAACCATTATAACCACTATAACGACCATTATCACCACTATAACAACCATTGTCACCACAATAACAACCATTATCAGCACTATAACGACCATTATGACCACTATAACGACGATTATAACCACTATAACAACCATTATCACCAATATAACGACAATTATCTGCACTATAACGACCACTATCAGCACTATAACGACCATTATCACCACTATAACGACCATTATCACCACTATAACGACCATTATCACCACTATAACAACCATTATAAACACTAGAACAACCATTATAACCACTGTAACAACCATTATGACCACTATAACAGCCATTATCACCACTATAACGACCATTATCAGCACTATAACGACCACTATCACCACTATAACGACCATTATCAGCACTATAACGACCATTATAACCACTATAACGACCATTATCACCGCTATAACGACCATCATCACCACTATAACAACCATTATCAGCACCATAACGACCATTATCAACACTATAACGACCATTATCACCACTGTGGCAACCATTATCACCACTATAGCAACCATTATCATCACTATGACAACCATTATCATTACTATAACAACCATTATAACCACTATACCAACCACTATCACCACTATAACAACCATTATCACCACGATAGCAACCAGTATCACCACTATAACGACCATTATAACCACTATAACGACCATTATCACCAATATAACGACAATTATCTGCACTATAACGACCATTATCAGCACTATAACGACCATTATAACCACTATAACGATCATTATCACCACTATAACGACCATTATCACCACTATAACGACCACTATCAGCACTATAACGACCATTATCACCACTATAACGACCATTATCACCACTATAACAACCATTATAAACACTATAACAACCATTATAACCACAGTAACAACCATTATAACCACTATAACGACCATTATCATCACTATAACGACCATTGTCACCACAATAACAACCATTATCAGCACTATAACGACCATTATGACCACTATAACGACGATTATAACCACTATAACAACCATTATCACCAATATAACGACAATTATCTGCACTATAACGACCACTATCAGCACTATAACGACCATTATCACCACTATAACAACCATTATAACCACTATAACAACCATTATAACCACAGTAACAACCATTATAACCACTATAACAGCCATTATCAGCACTATAACGATCATTATCACCACTATAACGACCATTACCAGCACTATAGCGACCATTATAACCACTATGATGACCATTATCACCACTATAACAACCATTATCACCGCTATAACGACCACTATCAGCACTATAACGACCATTATCACCACTATAACAACCATTATCACCACTATAACAACCATTATAACCACTATAACAACCATTATCACCAATATAGCGACACTTATCTGCACTATAACAACCACTATCACTACTATAGCAACCATTATAACCACTATACCAACCAGTATCACCACTATAACAACCATTATCACCACTATAACAACCAGTATCACCACGATAACAACCAGTATCACCACTATACCGACCATTATCACCACTATAACAACCATTATAACCAATATAACGACCACTATCACCACTATAACGACCATTATCAGCACTATAACGATCATTATCACCACTATAACGACCATTATCACCACTATAACGGCCATTATCACGACAATAACGACCATTATCACCACTATAACAACCATTACAACCACTATGACAATCATTACAACCAGCATGGCAACCATTATAACCACTATAACAACCATTATCACCACTATAACGACCATTATCACCACTATAACGACCATTATCACCACTATAACGACCATTATCAGCGCTATAACGACCACTATCACCACTATAACGACCATTATCAGCACTATAACGACCATTATAACCACTATAACGATCATTATCACCACTATAACGACCATTATCACCACTATAACGACCACTATCAGCACTATAACGACCATTATCACCACTATAACGACCATTATCACCACTATAACGACCATTATCACCAATATAACAACCATTATAAACACTATAACAACCATTATAACCACAGTAACAACCATTATAACCACTATAACGACCATTATCACCACTATAACAACCATTGTCTCCACAATAACAACCATTATCAGCACTATAACGACCATTATAACCACTATAACGATCATTATCACCACTATAACGACCATTATCACCACTATAACGGCCATTATCACGACAATAACGACCATTATCACCACTATAACAACCATTACAACCACTATGACAATCATTACAACCAGCATGGCAACCATTATAACCACTATAACAACCATTATCACCACTATAACAACCATTATAACCACAGTAACAACCATTATAACCACTATAACGACCATTATCACCACTATAACAACCATTGTCACCACAATAACAACCATTATCAGCACTATAACGACCATTATGACCACTATAACGACGATTATAACCACTATAACAACCATTATCACCAATATAACGACAATTATCTGCACTATAACGACCACTATCAGCACTATAACGACCATTATCACCACTATAACGACCATTATCACCACTATAACGACCATTATCACCAATATAACAACCATTATAAACACTATAACAACCATTATAACCACAGTAACAACCATTATAACCACTATAACGACCATTATCACCACTATAACAACCATTGTCTCCACAATAACAACCATTATCAGCACTATAACGACCATTATGACCACTATAATGACCATTATCACCACTATACCGACCATTATAACCAATATAACGACCATTATCACCAATATAACGACAATTATCTGCACTATAACGACCATTATCACCACTATAACAACCATTATCAAAACAATAACGACCATTATCACCACTATAGCGACCATTATGACCACTATAATGACCATTATCACCACTATACCGACCATTATAACCAATATAACGACCATTATCACCAATATAACGACAATTATCTGCACTATAACGAACACTATCAGCACTATAACGACCATTATAACCACTATAACGATCATTATCACCACTATAACGACCATTATCACCACTATAACGACCACTATCAGCACTATAACGACCATTATCACCACTATAACGACCATTATCACCACTATAACAACCATTATAAACACTATAACAACCATTATAACCACAGTAACAACCATTATAACCACTATAACGACCATTATCACCACTATAACAACAATTGTCACCACAATAACAACCATTATCAGCACTATAACGACCATTATGACCACAATAACGACGATTATAACCACTATAACAACCATTATCACCAATATAACGACAATTATCTGCACTATAACGACCACTATCAGCACTATAACGACCATTATCACCACTATAACGACCATTATCACCACTATAACGACCATTATCACCACTATAACAACCATTATAACCACTATAACAACCATTATCACCTATATAGCGACACTTATCTGCACTATAACAACCACTATCACTACTATAACAACCATTATAACCACTATACCAACCAGTATCACCACTATAAGAACCATTATCACCACTATAACAACCATTATCACCACGATAACAACCAGTATCACCACTATACCGACCATTATCACCACTATAACAACCATTATAACCAATATAACGACCACTATCACCACTATAACGACCATTATCAGCACTATAACGATCATTATCACCACTATAACGACCATTATCACCACTATAACGGCCATTATCACGACAATAACGACCATTATCACCACTATAGCGACCATTATGACCACTATAATGACCATTATCACCACTATACCGACCATTATAACCAATATAACGACCATTATCACCAATATAACGACAATTATCTGCACTATAACGACCATTATCACCACTATAACAACCATTATCAAAACAATAACGACCATTATCACCACTATAGCGACCATTATGACCACTATAATGACCATTATCACCACTATACCGACCATTATAACCAATATAACGACCATTATCACCAATATAACGACAATTATCTGCACTATAACGACCATTATCACCACTATAACAACCATTATCAAAACAATAACGACCATTATCACCACTATAGCGACCATTATGACCACTATAATGACCATTATCACCACTATACCGACCATTATAACCAATATAACGACCATTATCACCAATATAACGACAATTATCTGCACTATAACGACCATTATCACCACTATAACAACCATTATCAAAATAATAACGACCATTATCACCACTATAGCGACCATTATGACCACTATAATGACCATTATCACCACTATACCGACCATTATAACCAATATAACGACCATTATCACCAATATAACGACAATTATCTGCACTATAACGACCATTATCACCACTATAACAACCATTATCAAAACAATAACGACCATTATCACCACTATAGCGACCATTATGACCACTATAATGACCATTATCACCACTATACCGACCATTATAACCAATATAACGACCATTATCACCAATATAACGACAATTATCTGCACTATAACGACCATTATCACCACTATAACAACCATTATCAAAACAATAACGACCATTATCACCACTATAGCGACCATTATGACCACTATAATGACCATTATCACCACTATACCGACCATTATAACCAATATAACGACCATTATCACCAATATAACGACAATTATCTGCACTATAACGACCATTATCACCACTATAACAACCATTATCAAAATAATAACGACCATTATCACCACTATAGCGACCACTATGACCACTATAATGACCATTATCACCACTATACCGACCATTATAACCAATATAACGACCATTATCACCAATATAACGACAATTATCTGCACTATAACGACCATTATCAGCACTATAACGACCATTATAACCAATATAACGACCATTATCACCAATATAACGACAATTATCTGCACTATAACGACCATTATCAGCACTATAACGACCATTATCACCACTGTGGCAACCATTATCACCACTATAGCAACCATTATCATCACTATGACAACCATTATCATTACTATAACAACCATTATAACCACTATACCAACCACTATCACCACTATAACAACCATTATCACCACTATAACAACCATTATCACCACGATAGCAACCAGTATCACCACTATAACGACCATTATAACCACTATAACGACCATTATCACCACTATAACGACCATTATAACCCCTATAACAACCATTATCACCACTATAACAACCATTACAACCACTATGACAATCATTACAACCAGCATGGCAACCATTATAACCACTATAACAACCATTATCACCACTATAACGACCATTATCACCACTATAACGACCATTATCACCACTATAACGACCATTATCAGCGCTATAACGACCACTATCACCACTATAACGACCATTATCAGCACTATAACGACCATTATAACCACTATAACGATCATTATCACCACGATAACGACCATTATCACCACTATAACGACCACTATCAGCACTATAACGACCATTATCACCACTATAACGACCATTATCACCACTATAACAACCATTATAAACACTATAACAACCATTATAACCACAGTAACAACCATTATAACCACTATAACGACCATTATCACCACTATAACAACCATTGTCACCACAATAACAACCATTATCAGCACTATAACGACCATTATGACCACTATAACGACGATTATAACCACTATAACAACCATTATCACCAATATAACGACAATTATCTGCACTATAACGACCACTATCAGCACTATAACGACCATTATCACCACTATAACGACCATTATCACCACTATAACGACCATTATCACCACTATAACAACCATTATAACCACTATATCGACCATTATCACCACTATAACGACCATCATCACCACTATAACAACCATTATCAGCACCACAACGACCATTATCAACACTATAAGGACCATTATCACCACTGTGGCAACCATTATCACCACTATAGCAACCATTATCATCACTATGACAACCATTATCATTACTATAACAACCATTATAACCACTATACCAACCACTATCACCACTATAACAACCATTATCACCACTATAACAACCATTATCACCACGATAGCAACCAGTATCACCACTATAACGACCATTATCACCACTATAACGACCACTATCAGCACTATAACGACCATTATCACCACTATAACGACCATTATCACCACTATAACGACCATTATAACCACTATAACAGCCATTATCAGCACTATAACGATCATTATCACCACTATAACGACCATTACCAGCACTATAGCGACCATTATAACCACTATGATGACCATTATCACCACTATAACAACCATTATCACCACTATAACGACCACTATCAGCACTATAACGACCATTATCACCACTATGACAACCATTATCACCACTATAACAACCATTATAACCACTATAACAACCATTATCACCAATATAGCGACACTTATCTGCACTACAACAACCACTATCACTACTATAACAACCATTATAACCACTATACCAACCAGTATCACCACTATAACAACCATTATCACCACTATAACAACCATTATAACCAATATAACGACCACTATCACCACTATAACGACCATTATCAGCACTATAACGATCATTATCACCACTATAACGACCATTATCACCACTATAACGGCCATTATCACGACAATAACGACCATTATCACCACTATAGCGACCATTATGACCACTATAATGACCATTATCACTACTATACCGACCATTATAACCAATATAACGACCATTATCACCAATATAACGACAATTATCTGCACTATAACGACCATTATCACCACTACAACAACCATTATCAAAACAATAACGACCATCATCACCACTATAGCGACCATTATGACCACTATAATGACCATTATCACCACTATACCGACCATTATAACCAATATAACGACCATTATCACCAATATAACGACAATTATCTGCACTATAACGACCATTATCACCACTATAACAACCATTATCAAAACTATAACGACCATTATCACCACTATAGCGACCATTATGACCACTATAATGACCATTATCACCACTATACCGACCATTATAACCAATATAACGACCATTATCACCAATATAACGACAATTATCTGCACTATAACGACCATTATCAGCACTATAACGACCATTATCACCACTGTGGCAACCATTATCACCACTATAGCAACCATTATCATCGCTATGACAACCATTATCATTACTATAACAACCATTATAACCACTATACCAACCACTATCACCACTATAACAACCATTATCACCACTATAACAACCATTATCACCACGATAGCAACCAGTATCACCACTATAACGACCATTATAACCACTATAACGACCATTATCACCACTATAACGACCATTATAACCCCTATAACAACCATTATCACCACTATAACAACCATTACAACCACTATGACAATCATTACAACCAGCATGGCAACCATTATAACCACTATAACAACCATTATCACCACTATAACGACCATTATCACCACTATAACGACCATTATCAGCACTATAACGACCACTATCACCACTATAACGACCATTATCAGCACTATAACGACCATTATAACCACTATAACGACCATTATCACCACTATAACGACCATTATCACCACTATAACGACCACTATCAGCACTATAACGACCATTATCACCACTATAACGACCATTATCACCACTATAACAACCATTATAACCACTATAACAACCATTATAACCACAGTAACAACCATTATAACCACTATAACAGCCATTATCAGCACTATAACGATCATTATCACCACTATAACGACCATTACCAGCACTATAGCGACCATTATAACCACTATGATGACCATTATCACCACTATAACAACCATTATCACCACTATAACGACCACTATCAGCAATATAACGACCATTATCACCACTATAACAACCATTATCACCACTATAACAACCATTATAACCACTATAACAACCATTATCACCAATATAGCGACACTTATCTGCACTATAACAACCACTATCACTACTATAACAACCATTATAACCACTATACCAACCAGTATCACCACTATAACAACCATTATCAAAACAATAACGACCATTATCACCACTATAACGACCATTATCACCACTATAACGACCATTATCACCACTATAACGACCATTATCACCACTATAACGACCATTGTCACCACTATAACAACCATTGTAACCACTATAACAACCATTATAACCACTATAACAACTATTATAACCACTATAACAACCATTATAACCACTATTACGACCATTATAACCACTATAACGACCATTATCACCACTATAACGACCATTGTCACCACTATAACAACCATTGTAACCACTATAACAACCATTATAACCACTATAACAACTATTAGAACGACTATAACAACCATTATAACAACTATAACAACCATTACAACCAGTATAACAACCATTACAACCACTATAACAACGATTACAACCACCATGACGACCATCACAACCACCACGACAACCATTATAACCACTATGACAACCACTATCACCACTATAACAATCATCGTCACCACTATAACAGCCATTATAACCACTATAACAACCATTATAACCACTGTAACAACCATTATAACCACTATAACAGCCACTATCAGCACTATAACGACCATTATGACCACTATAACAACCACTATAACCACTATAACAACCATTGTAACCACTATGACAACCATTATCACCACTGTAACAACCATCGTCACCACTATAACAACCATTATAACCACTATGACAACCATTATCACCACTGTAACAACCATCGTCACCACTATAACAACCATTATAACCACTATAACAACTATTATAACCACTATAACAACCATTATAACCACTATAACGACCATTATAACCACTATAACGACCATTATCACCACTATAACGACCATTGTCACCACTATAACAACCATTGTTACCACTATAACAACCATTATAACCACTATAACAACTATTAGAACGACTATAACAACCATTATAACAACTATAACAACCATTACAACCAGTATAACAACCATTACAACCACTATAACAACGATTACAACCACCATGACGACCATCACAACCACCATGACAACCATTATAACCACTATGACAACCATTATCACCACTATAACAACCATCGTCACCGCTATAACAACCATTATCACCACTGTAACAACCATTATAACCACTATAACAGCCACTATGAGCACTATAACGATCATTATCACCACTATAACGACCATTATCACCACTATAACGGCCATTATCACGACAATAACGACCATTATCACCACTATAGCGACCATTATGACCACTATAATGACCATTATCACCACTATACCGACCATTATAACCAATATAACGACCATTATCACCAATATAACGACAATTATCTGCACTATAATGACCATTATCACCACTATAACAACCATTATCACCACTATAACAACCATTATCACCACGATAACAACCAGTATCACCACTATACCGACCATTATCACCACTATAACAACCATTATAACCAATATAACGACCACTATCACCACTATAACGACCATTATCAGCACTATAACGATCATTATGACCACTATAACGACCATTATCACCACTACAACAACCATTATCAAAACAATAACGACCATTATCACCACTATAGCGACCATTATGACCACTATAATGACCATTATCACCACTATACCGACCATTATAACCAATATAACGATCATTATCACCAATATAACGACAATTATCTGCACTATAACGACGATTATCACCACTATAACAACCATTATCAAAACAATAACGACCATTATCACCACTATAGCGACCATTATGACCACTATAATGACCATTATCACCACTATACCGACCATTATAACCAATATAACGACCATTATCACCAATATAACGACAATTATCTGCACTATAACGACCATTATCACCACTATAACAACCATTATCAAAACAATAACGACCATTATCACCACTATAGCGACCATTATGACCACTATAATGACTATTATCACCACTATACCGACCATTATAACCAATATAACGACCATTATCACCAATATAACGACAATTATCTGCACTATAACGACCATTATCAGCACTATAACGACCATTATCACCACTGTGGCAACCATTATCACCACTATAGCAACCACTATCATCACTATGACAACCATTATCATTACTATAACAACCATTATAACCACTATACCAACCACTATCACCACTATAACAACCATTATCACCACTATAACAACCATTATCACCACGATAGCAACCAGTATCACCACTATAACGACCATTATAACCACTATAACGACCATTATCACCACTATAACAACCATTATAACCCATATAACAACCATTATCACCACTATAACAACCATTACAACCACTATGACAATCATTACAACCAGCATGGCAACCATTATAACCACTATAACAACCATTATCACCACTATAACGACCATTATCACCACTATAACGACCACTATCACCACTATAACGACCATTATCAGCACTATAACGACCATTATAACCACTATAACGACCATTATCACCACTATAACGACCATTATCACCACTATAACGACCACTATCAGCACTATAACGACCATTATCACCACTATAACGACCATTATCACCACTATAACAACCATTATAACCACTATAACAACCATTATAACCACAGTAACAACCATTATAACCACTATAACAGCCATTATCAGCACTATAACGATCATTATCACCACTATAACGACCATTACCAGCACTATAGCGACCATTATAACCACTATGATGACCATTATCACCACTACAACAACCATTATCACCACTATAACGACCACTATCAGCACTATAACGACCATTATCACCACTATAACAACCATTATCACCACTATAACAACCATTATAACCACTATAACAACCATTATCACCAATATAGCGACACTTATCTGCACTATAACAACCACTATCACTACTATAACAACCATTATAACCACTATACCAACCAGTATCACCACAATAACAACCATTATCAAAACAATAACGACCATTATCACCACTATAACGACCATTATCACCACTATAACGACCATTATCACCACTATAACGACCATTATCACCACTATAACGACCACTATCAGCACTATAACGACCATTATCACCACTACAACGGCCATTATCACGACAATAACGACCATTATCACCACTATAGCGACCATTATGACCACTATAATGACCATTATCACCACTATACCGACCATTATAACCAATATAACGACCATTATCACCAATATAACGACAATTATCTGCACTATAACGACCATTATCACCACTATAACAACCATTATCAAAACAATAACGACCATTATCACCACTATAGCGACCATTATGACCACTATAATGACCATTATCACCACTATACCGACCATTATAACCAATATAACGACCATTATCACCAATATAACGACAATTATCTGCACTATAACGACCATTATCACCACTATAACAACCATTATCAAAACAATAACGACCATTATCACCACTATAGCGACCATTATGACCACTATAATGACCATTCTCACCACTATACCGACCATTATAACCAATATAACGACCATTATCACCACTATAACGACCATTATCACCACTATAACGACCACTATCAGCACTATAACGACCATTATCACCACTATAACGACCATTATCACCACTATAACAACCATTATAAACACTATAACAACCATTATAACCACTGTAACAACCATTATAACCACTATAACAGCCATTATCAGCACTATAACGATCATTATCACCACTATAACGACCATTGTCACCACTATAACAACCATTGAAACCACTATAACAACCATTATAACCACTATAACAACTATTATAACCACTATAACAACCATTATAACAATTATAACAACCATTACAACCAGTATAACAACCATTACAACCACTATAACAACGATTACAACCACCATGACGACCATCACAACCACCACGACAACCATTATAACCACTATGACAACCATTATCACCACTATAACAACCATCGTCACCACTATAACAACCATTATAACCACTATAACAACCATTATAACCACTGTCACAACCATTATAACCACTATAACAGCCACTATCAGCACTATAACGATCATTATCACCACTATAACGACCATTATCACCAATATAACGTCAATTATATACACTATAACGATCATTATCACCACTATAACGACCATTGTCACCACTATAACAACCATTATAACCACTATAACAACCATTATAACCACTGTAACAACCATTATAACCACTGTAACAACCATTATAACCACTATAACAGCCACTATCAGCACTATAACGACCATTATGACCACTATAACAACCACTATAACCACTATAACAACCATTATAACCACTATGACAACCATTATCACCACTGTAACAACCATCCTCACCACTATAACAACCATTATAACCACTATAACAACCATTATAACCACTGTAACAACCATTATAACCACTATAACAGCCACAATCAGCACTATAACGATCATTATCATCACTATAGCGACCATTATCACCACTATAACGACCATTATCACCACTATAACGGCCATTATCAGCAATATAACGACCATTATAACCACTATAACGACCATTATAACCACTATAACGACCATTATCATCACTATAACGACCATTGTCACCACTATAACAACCATTGTAACCACTATAACAACCATTATAACCACTATAACAACTATTATAACCACTATAACAACCATTATAACCACTATAACAACTATTAGAACGACTATAACAACCATTATAACAACTATAACAACCATTACAACCAGTATAACAACCATTACAACCACTATAACAACGATTACAACCACCATGACGACCATCACAACCACCATGACAACCATTATAACCACTATGACAACCATTATCACCACTATAACAACCATCGTCACCACTATAACAACCATTATAACCACTATAACAACCATTATAACCACTGTAACAACCATTATAACCACTATAACAGCCACTATGAGCACTATAACGATCATTATCACCACTATAACGACCATTATCACCACTATAACGGCCATTATCACGACAATAACGACCATTATCACCACTATAGCGACCATTATGACCACTATAATGACCATTATCACCACTATACCGACCATTATAACCAATATAACGACCATTATCACCAATATAACGACAATTATCTGCACTATAACGACCACTATCACCACTATAACAATCATTATCAAAACAATAACAACCATTATCAACACTATAACGACCATTATGACCACTATAACAACCACTATAACCACTATAACAACCATTATAACCAATATAGCGACACTTATCTGCACTATAACAACCACTATCACTACTATAACAACCATTATAACCACTATACCAACCAGTATCACCACTATAACAACCATTATCACCACTATGACAACCATTATCACCACGATAACAACCAGTATCACCACTATACCGACCATTATCACCACTACAACAACCATTATAAACACTATAACAACCATTATAACCACTGTAACAACCATTATAACCACTATAACAGCCACTATGAGCACTATAACGATCATTATCACCACTATAACGATCATTATCACCACTATAACGACCATTATCACCACTATAACGACCATTATCACCACTATAACGACCACTATCAGCACTATAACGACCATTATCACCACTATAACGACCATTATCACCACTATAACAACCATTATAAACACTATAACAACCATTATAACCACAGTAACAACCATTATAACCACTATAAGAGCCATTATCAGCACTATAACGATCATTATCACCACTATAACGACCATTACCAGCACTATAGCGACCATTATAGCCACTATAATGACCATTATCACCACTATAACAACCATTATCACCACTATAACGACCATTATAACCACTATAACAACCAATATAACCACTATAACGACCATTATCACCACTATAGCGACCATTATCAGCACTATAACGACGATTATAACCACTATAACAACCATTATCACCAATATAACGACACTTATCTGCACTATAACAACCACTGTCACTACTATAACAACCATTATAACCACTATACCAACCAGTACCACCACTATAACAACCCTTATCACCACTATAACAACCATTATCACCACGATAACAACCAGTATCACCACTATACCGACCATTATCACCACTATAACAACCATTATAAACACTATAACAACCATTATAACCACTGTAACAACCATTATAACCACTATAACAGCCATTATCAGCACTATAACGATCATTATCGCCACTATAACGACCATTATCACCACTATAGCGACCATTGTAACCACTATAACGACCATTATCACCACAATAACGACCATTATCACCACTATAGCGACCATTATAACCACTATAATGACCATTATCACCACTATAACAACCATTATCACCACTATAACGACCATTATCACCACTATAACGACCACTATCACCACTATAACGACCATTATCAGCACTATAACGGCCATTATAACCACTATAACGACCATTATCACCACTATAACGACCATTATCACCACTATAACGACCATTATAACCACTAAAACGACCATTATCACCACTATAACGACCATTATCACCACTATAGCGACCATTATAACCACTATAACAACTATTATAACCACTATAACAACCATTATAACCACTATAACGACCATTATAACCACTATAACGACCATTATCACCACTATAACGACCATTGTCACCACTATAACAACCATTGTAACCACTATAACAACCATTATAACCACTATAACAACTATTAGAACGACTATAACAACCATTATAACAACTATAACAACCATTACAACCAGTATAACAACCATTACAACCACTATAACAACGATTACAACCACCATGACGACCATCACAACCACCATGACAACCATTATAACCACTATGACAACCATTATCACCACTATAACAACCATCGTCACCACTATAACAACCATTATAACCACTATAACAACCATTATAACCACTGTAACAACCATTATAACCACTATAACAGCCACTATGAGCACTATAACGATCATTATCACCACTATAACGACCATTATCACCACTATAACGGCCATTATCACGACAATAACGACCATTATCACCACTATAGCGACCATTATGACCACTATAATGACCATTATCACCACTATACCGACCATTATAACCAATATAACGACCATTATCACCAATATAACGACAATTATCTGCACTATAACGACCACTATCACCACTATAACAATCATTATCAAAACAATAACAACCATTATCAGCACTATAACGACCATTATGACCACTATAACAACCAGTATAACCACTATAACAACCATTATAACCAATATAGCGACACTTATCTGCACTATAACAACCACTATCACTACTATAACAACCATTATAACCACTATACCAACCAGTATCACCACTATAACAACCATTATCACCACTATGACAACCATTATCACCACGATAACAACCAGTATCACCACTATACCGACCATTATCACCACTACAACAACCATTATAAACACTATAACAACCATTATAACCACTGTAACAACCATTATAACCACTATAACAGCCATTATCAGCACTATAACGATCATTATCGCCACTATAACGACCATTATCACCACTATAGCGACCATTGTAACCACTATAACGACCATTATCACCACAATAACGACCATTATCACCACTATAGCGACCATTATAACCACTATAATGACCATTATCACCACTATAACAACCATTATCACCACTATAACGACCATTATCACCACTATAACGACCACTATCACCACTATAACGACCATTATCAGCACTATAACGGCCATTATAACCACTATAACGACCATTATCACCACTATAACGACCATTATCACCACTATAACGACCATTATAACCACTAAAACGACCATTATCACCACTATAACGACCATTATCACCACTATAGCGACCATTATAACCACTATAACAACTATTATAACCACTATAACAACCATTATAACCACTATAACGACCATTATAACCACTATAACGACCATTATCACCACTATAACGACCATTGTCACCACTATAACAACCATTGTAACCACTATAACAACCATTATAACCACTATAACAACTATTAGAACGACTATAACAACCATTATAACAACTATAACAACCATTACAACCAGTATAACAACCATTACAACCACTATAACAACGATTACAACCACCATGACGACCATCACAACCACCATGACAACCATTATAACCACTATGACAACCATTATCACCACTATAACAACCATCGTCACCACTATAACAACCATTATAACCACTATAACAACCATTATAACCACTGTAACAACCATTATAACCACTATAACAGCCACTATGAGCACTATAACGATCATTATCACCACTATAACGACCATTATCACCACTATAACGGCCATTATCACGACAATAACGACCATTATCACCACTATAGCGACCATTATGACCACTATAATGACCATTATCACCACTATACCGACCATTATAACCAATATAACGACCATTATCACCAATATAACGACAATTATCTGCACTATAACGACCACTATCACCACTATAACAATCATTATCAAAACAATAACAACCATTATCAGCACTATAACGACCATTATGACCACTATAACAACCAGTATAACCACTATAACAACCATTATAACCAATATAGCGACACTTATCTGCACTATAACAACCACTATCACTACTATAACAACCATTATAACCACTATACCAACCAGTATCACCACTATAACAACCATTATCACCACTATGACAACCATTATCACCACGATAACAACCAGTATCACCACTATACCGACCATTATCACCACTACAACAACCATTATAAACACTATAACAACCATTATAACCACTGTAACAACTATCATAACCACTATAACAGCCACTATCAGCACTATAACGATCATTATCACCACTATAACGACCATTATCACCACTATAAGGGCCATTATCACGACAATAACGACCGTTATCACCACTATAGCGACCATTATGACCACTATAATGACCATTATCACCACTATACCGACCATTATAACCAATATAACGACCATTATCACCAATATAACGACAATTATCTGCACTATAACGATCATTATCACCACTATAACGACCATTGTCACCACTATAACAACCATTGTAACCACTA
The DNA here is from genome assembly GCA_963576845.1 of Megachile leachella. Classification (NCBI taxonomy): domain Eukaryota; kingdom Metazoa; phylum Arthropoda; class Insecta; order Hymenoptera; family Megachilidae; genus Megachile; species Megachile leachella. The sequence continues at coordinate 13,597,755 of OY756260.1, read as the reverse complement.
TAACAACCATTATAACCACTATAACAACTATTATAACCACTATAACAACCATTATAACAACTATAACAACCATTACAACCAGTATAACAACCATTACAACCACTATAACAACGATTACAACCACCATGACGACCATCACAACCACCACGACAACCATTATAACCACTATGACAACCATTATCACCACTATAACAACCATCGTCACCACTATAACAACCATTATAACCACTATAACAACCATTATAACCACTGTCACAACCATTATAACCACTATAACAGCCACTATCAGCACTATAACGATCATTATCACCACTATAACGACCATTATCACCAATATAACGTCAATTATATACACTATAACGATCATTATCACCACTATAACGACCATTGTCACCACAATAACAACCATTATAACCACTATAACAACCATTATAACCACTGTAACAACCATTATAACCACTGTAACAACCATTATAACCACTATAACAGCCACTATCAGCACTATAACGACCATTATGACCACTATAACAACCACTATAACCACTATAACAACCATTATAACCACTATGACAACCATTATCACCACTGTAACAACCATCCTCACCACTATAACAACCATTATAACCACTATAACAACCATTATAACCACTGTAACAACCATTATAACCACTATAACAGCCACAATCAGCACTATAACGATCATTATCATCACTATAGCGACCATTATCACCACTATAACGACCATTATCACCACTATAACGGCCATTATCAGCAATATAACGACCATTATAACCACTATAACGACCATTATAACCACTATAACGACCATTATCATCACTATAACGACCATTGTCACCACTATAACAACCATTGTAACCACTATAACAACCATTATAACCACTATAACAACTATTATAACCACTATAACAACCATTATAACCACTATAACGACCATTATAACCACTATAACGACCATTATCACCACTATAACGACCATTGTCACCACTATAACAACCATTGTAACCACTATAACAACCATTATAACCACTATAACAACTATTAGAACGACTATAACAACCATTATAACAACTATAACAACCATTACAACCAGTATAACAACCATTACAACCACTATAACAACGATTACAACCACCATGACGACCATCACAACCACCATGACAACCATTATAACCACTATGACAACCATTATCACCACTATAACAACCATCGTCACCACTATAACAACCATTATAACCACTATAACAACCATTATAACCACTGTAACAACCATTATAACCACTATAACAGCCACTATGAGCACTATAACGATCATTATCACCACTATAACGACCATTATCACCACTATAACGGCCATTATCACGACAATAACGACCATTATCACCACTATAGCGACCATTATGACCACTATAATGACCATTATCACCACTATACCGACCATTATAACCAATATAACGACCATTATCACCAATATAACGACAATTATCTGCACTATAACGACCACTATCACCACTATAACAATCATTATCAAAACAATAACAACCATTATCAACACTATAACGACCATTATGACCACTATAACAACCACTATAACCACTATAACAACCATTATAACCAATATAGCGACACTTATCTGCACTATAACAACCACTATCACTACTATAACAACCATTATAACCACTATACCAACCAGTATCACCACTATAACAACCATTATCACCACTATGACAACCATTATCACCACGATAACAACCAGTATCACCACTATACCGACCATTATCACCACTACAACAACCATTATAAACACTATAACAACCATCATAACCACTGTAACAACCATTATAACCACTATAACAGCCACTATGAGCACTATAACGATCATTATCACCACTATAACGATCATTATCACCACTATAACGACCATTATCACCACTATAACGACCATTATCACCACTATAACGACCACTATCAGCACTATAACGACCATTATCACCACTATAACGACCATTATCACCACTATAACAACCATTATAAACACTATAACAACCATTATAACCACAGTAACAACCATTATAACCACTATAAGAGCCATTATCAGCACTATAACGATCATTATCACCACTATAACGACCATTACCAGCACTATAGCGACCATTATAGCCACTATAATGACCATTATCACCACTATAACAACCATTATCACCACTATAACGACCATTATAACCACTATAACAACCAATATAACCACTATAACGACCATTATCACCACTATAGCGACCATTATCAGCACTATAACGACGATTATAACCACTATAACAACCATTATCACCAATATAACGACACTTATCTGCACTATAACAACCACTGTCACTACTATAACAACCATTATAACCACTATACCAACCAGTATCACCACTATAACAACCCTTATCACCACTATAACAACCATTATCACCACGATAACAACCAGTATCACCACTATACCGACCATTATCACCACTATAACAACCATTATAAACACTATAACAACCATTATAACCACTGTAACAACCATTATAACCACTATAACAGCCATTATCAGCACTATAACGATCATTATCGCCACTATAACGACCATTATCACCACTATAGCGACCATTGTAACCACTATAACGACCATTATCACCACAATAACGACCATTATCACCACTATAGCGACCATTATCACCACTATAACGACCATTATCACCACTATAACGACCATTATAACCACTAAAACGACCATTATCACCACTATAACGACCATTATCACCACTATAGCGACCATTATAACCACTATAACAACTATTATAACCACTATAACAACCATTATAACCACTATAACGACCATTATAACCACTATAACGACCATTATCACCACTATAACGACCATTGTCACCACTATAACAACCATTGTAACCACTATAACAACCATTATAACCACTATAACAACTATTAGAACGACTATAACAACCATTATAACAACTATAACAACCATTACAACCAGTATAACAACCATTACAACCACTATAACAACGATTACAACCACCATGACGACCATCACAACCACCATGACAACCATTATAACCACTATGACAACCATTATCACCACTATAACAACCATCGTCACCACTATAACAACCATTATAACCACTATAACAACCATTATAACCACTGTAACAACCATTATAACCACTATAACAGCCACTATGAGCACTATAACGATCATTATCACCACTATAACGACCATTATCACCACTATAACGGCCATTATCACGACAATAACGACCATTATCACCACTATAGCGACCATTATGACCACTATAATGACCATTATCACCACTATACCGACCATTATAACCAATATAACGACCATTATCACCAATATAACGACAATTATCTGCACTATAACGACCACTATCACCACTATAACAATCATTATCAAAACAATAACAACCATTATCAGCACTATAACGACCATTATGACCACTATAACAACCAGTATAACCACTATAACAACCATTATAACCAATATAGCGACACTTATCTGCACTATAACAACCACTATCACTACTATAACAACCATTATAACCACTATACCAACCAGTATCACCACTATAACAACCATTATCACCACTATGACAACCATTATCACCACGATAACAACCAGTATCACCACTATACCGACCATTATCACCACTACAACAACCATTATAAACACTATAACAACCATTATAACCACTGTAACAACTATCATAACCACTATAACAGCCACTATCAGCACTATAACGATCATTATCACCACTATAACGACCATTATCACCACTATAAGGGCCATTATCACGACAATAACGACCGTTATCACCACTATAGCGACCATTATGACCACTATAATGACCATTATCACCACTATACCGACCATTATAACCAATATAACGACCATTATCACCAATATAACGACAATTATCTGCACTATAACGATCATTATCACCACTATAACGACCATTGTCACCACTATAACAACCATTGTAACCACTATAACAACCATTATAACCACTATAACAACTATTATAACCACTATAACAACCATTATAACAACTATAACAACCATTACAACCAGTATAACAACCATTACAACCACTATAACAACGATTACAACCACCATGACGACCATCACAACCACCACGACAACCATTATAACCACTATGACAACCATTATCACCACTATAACAATCATCGTCACCACTATAACAGCCATTATAACCACTATAACAACCATTATAACCACTGTAACAACCATTATAACCACTATAACAGCCACTATCAGCACTATAACGACCATTATGACCACTATAACAACCACTATAACCACTATAACAACCATTGTAACCACTATGACAACCATTATCACCACTGTAACAACCATCGTCACCACTATAACAACCATTATAACCACTATGACAACCATTATCACCACTGTAACAACCATCGTCACCACTATAACAACCATTATAACCACTATAACAACTATTATAACCACTATAACAACCATTATAACCACTATAACGACCATTATAACCACTATAACGACCATTATCACCACTATAACGACCATTGTCACCACTATAACAACCATTGTTACCACTATAACAACCATTATAACCACTATAACAACTATTAGAACGACTATAACAACCATTATAACAACTATAACAACCATTACAACCAGTATAACAACCATTACAACCACTATAACAACGATTACAACCACCATGACGACCATCACAACCACCATGACAACCATTATAACCACTATGACAACCATTATCACCACTATAACAACCATCGTCACCGCTATAACAACCATTATCACCACTGTAACAACCATTATAACCACTATAACAGCCACTATGAGCACTATAACGATCATTATCACCACTATAACGACCATTATCACCACTATAACGGCCATTATCACGACAATAACGACCATTATCACCACTATAGCGACCATTATGACCACTATAATGACCATTATCACCACTATACCGACCATTATAACCAATATAACGACCATTATCACCAATATAACGACAATTATCTGCACTATAATGACCATTATCACCACTATAACAACCATTATCACCACTATAACAACCATTATCACCACGATAACAACCAGTATCACCACTATACCGACCATTATCACCACTATAACAACCATTATAACCAATATAACGACCACTATCACCACTATAACGACCATTATCAGCACTATAACGATCATTATCACCACTATAACGACCATTATCACCACTACAACAACCATTATCAAAACAATAACGACCATTATCACCACTATAGCGACCATTATGACCACTATAATGACCATTATCACCACTATACCGACCATTATAACCAATATAACGACCATTATCACCAATATAACGACAATTATCTGCACTATAACGACCATTATCACCACTATAACAACCATTATCAAAACAATAACGACCATTATCACCACTATAGCGACCATTATGACCACTATAATGACCATTATCACCACTATACCGACCATTATAACCAATATAACGACCATTATCACCAATATAACGACAATTATCTGCACTATAACGACCATTATCACCACTATAACAACCATTATCAAAACAATAACGACCATTATCACCACTATAGCGACCATTATGACCACTATAATGACTATTATCACCACTATACCGACCATTATAACCAATATAACGACCATTATCACCAATATAACGACAATTATCTGCACTATAACGACCATTATCAGCACTATAACGACCATTATCACCACTGTGGCAACCATTATCACCACTATAGCAACCACTATCATCACTATGACAACCATTATCATTACTATAACAACCATTATAACCACTATACCAACCACTATCACCACTATAACAACCATTATCACCACTATAACAACCATTATCACCACGATAGCAACCAGTATCACCACTATAACGACCATTATAACCACTATAACGACCATTATCACCACTATAACAACCATTATAACCCATATAACAACCATTATCACCACTATAACAACCATTACAACCACTATGACAATCATTACAACCAGCATGGCAACCATTATAACCACTATAACAACCATTATCACCACTATAACGACCATTATCACCACTATAACGACCACTATCACCACTATAACGACCATTATCAGCACTATAACGACCATTATAACCACTATAACGACCATTATCACCACTATAACGACCATTATCACCACTATAACGACCACTATCAGCACTATAACGACCATTATCACCACTATAACGACCATTATCACCACTATAACAACCATTATAACCACTATAACAACCATTATAACCACAGTAACAACCATTATAACCACTATAACAGCCATTATCAGCACTATAACGATCATTATCACCACTATAACGACCATTACCAGCACTATAGCGACCATTATAACCACTATGATGACCATTATCACCACTACAACAACCATTATCACCACTATAACGACCACTATCAGCACTATAACGACCATTATCACCACTATAACAACCATTATCACCACTATAACAACCATTATAACCACTATAACAACCATTATCACCAATATAGCGACACTTATCTGCACTATAACAACCACTATCACTACTATAACAACCATTATAACCACTATACCAACCAGTATCACCACTATAACAACCATTATCAAAACAATAACGACCATTATCACCACTATAACGACCATTATCACCACTATAACGACCATTATCACCACTATAACGACCATTATCACCACTATAACGACCACTATCAGCACTATAACGACCATTATCACCACTATAACGGCCATTATCACGACAATAACGACCATTATCACCACTATAGCGACCATTATGACCACTATAATGACCATTATCACCACTATACCGACCATTATAACCAATATAACGACCATTATCACCAATATAACGACAATTATCTGCACTATAACGACCATTATCACCACTATAACAACCATTATCAAAACAATAACGACCATTATCACCACTATAGCGACCATTATGACCACTATAATGACCATTATCACCACTATACCGACCATTATAACCAATATAACGACCATTATCACCAATATAACGACAATTATCTGCACTATAACGACCATTATCACCACTATAACAACCATTATCAAAACAATAACGACCATTATCACCACTATAGCGACCATTATGACCACTATAATGACCATTCTCACCACTATACCGACCATTATAACCAATATAACGACCATTATCACCACTATAACGACCATTATCACCACTATAACGACCACTATCAGCACTATAACGACCATTATCACCACTATAACGACCATTATCACCACTATAACAACCATTATAAACACTATAACAACCATTATAACCACTGTAACAACCATTATAACCACTATAACAGCCATTATCAGCACTATAACGATCATTATCACCACTATAACGACCATTGTCACCACTATAACAACCATTGAAACCACTATAACAACCATTATAACCACTATAACAACTATTATAACCACTATAACAACCATTATAACAATTATAACAACCATTACAACCAGTATAACAACCATTACAACCACTATAACAACGATTACAACCACCATGACGACCATCACAACCACCACGACAACCATTATAACCACTATGACAACCATTATCACCACTATAACAACCATCGTCACCACTATAACAACCATTATAACCACTATAACAACCATTATAACCACTGTCACAACCATTATAACCACTATAACAGCCACTATCAGCACTATAACGATCATTATCACCACTATAACGACCATTATCACCACTATAACGGCCATTATCACGACAATAACGACCATTATCACCACTATAGCGACCATTATGACCACTATAATGACCATTATCACCACTATACCGACCATTATAACCAATATAACGACCATTATCACCAATATAACGACAATTATCTGCACTATAACGACCACTATCACCACTATAACAATCATTATCAAAACAATAACAACCATTATCAACACTATAACGACCATTATGACCACTATAACAACCACTATAACCACTATAACAACCATTATAACCAATATAGCGACACTTATCTGCACTATAACAACCACTATCACTACTATAACAACCATTCTAACCACTATACCAACCAGTATCACCACTATAACAACCATTATCACCACTATGACAACCATTATCACCACGATAACAACCAGTATCACCACTATACCGACCATTATCACCACTACAACAACCATTATAAACACTATAACAACCATTATAACCACTGTAACAACCATTATAACCACTATAACAGCCACTATGAGCACTATAACGATCATTATCACCACTATAACGATCATTATCACCACTATAACGACCATTATCACCACTATAACGACCATTATCACCACTATAACGACCACTATCAGCACTATAACGACCATTATCACCACTATAACGACCATTATCACCACTATAACAACCATTATAAACACTATAACAACCATTATAACCACAGTAACAACCATTATAACCACTATAAGAGCCATTATCAGCACTATAACGATCATTATCACCACTATAACGACCATTACCAGCACTATAGCGACCATTATAGCCACTATAATGACCATTATCACCACTATAACAACCATTATCACCACTATAACGACCATTATAACCACTATAACAACCAATATAACCACTATAACGACCATTATCACCACTATAGCGACCATTATCAGCACTATAACGACGATTATAACCACTATAACAACCATTATCACCAATATAACGACACTTATCTGCACTATAACAACCACTGTCACTACTATAACAACCATTATAACCACTATACCAACCAGTATCACCACTATAACAACCCTTATCACCACTATAACAACCATTATCACCACGATAACAACCAGTATCACCACTATACCGACCATTATCACCACTATAACAACCATTATAAACACTATAACAGCCATTATAACCACTGTAACAACCATTATAACCACTATAACAGCCATTATCAGCACTATAACGATCATTATCGCCACTATAACGACCATTATCACCACTATAGCGACCATTGTAACCACTATAACGACCATTATCACCACAATAACGACCATTATCACCACTATAGCGACCATTATAACCACTATAATGACCATTATCACCACTATAACAACCATTATCACCACTATAACGACCATTATCACCACTATAACGACCACTATCACCACTATAACGACCATTATCAGCACTATAACGGCCATTATAACCACTATAACGACCATTATCACCACTATAACGACCATTATCACCACTATAACGACCATTATAACCACTAAAACGACCATTATCACCACTATAACGACCATTATCACCACTATAGCGACCATTATCAGCACTATAACGACGATTATAACCACTATAACTACCATTATCACCAATATAACGACACTTATCTGCTCTATAACAACCACTGTCACTACTATAACAACCATTGTAACCACTATACCAACCAGTATCACCACTATAACAACCCTTATCACCACTATAACAACCATTATCACCACGATAACAACCAGTATCACCACTATACCGACCATTATCACCACTATAACAACCATTATAAACACTATAACAACCATTATAACCACTGTAACAACCATTATAACCACTATAACAGCCATTATCAGCACTATAACGATCATTATCGCCACTATAACGACCATTATCACCACTATAGCGACCATTGTAACCACTATAACGACCATTATCACCACAATAACGACCATTATCACCACTATAGCGACCATTATAACCACTATAATGACCATTATCACCACTATAACAACCATTATCACCACTATAACGACCATTATCACCACTATAACGACCATTATCAGCACTATAACGACCACTATCACCACTATAACGACCATTATCAGCACTATAACGACCATTATAACCACTATAACGACCATTATCACCACTATAACGACCATTATCACCACTATAACGACCACTATCAGCACTATAACGACCATTATCACCACTATAACGACCATTATCACCACTATAACAACCATTATAACCACTATAACAACCATTATAACCACAGTAACAACCATTATAACCACTATAACAGCCATTATCAGCACTATAACGATCATTATCACCACTATAACGACCATTACCAGCACTATAGCGACCATTATAACCACTATGATGACCATTATCACCACTACAACAACCATTATCACCACTATAACGACCACTATCAGCACTATAACGACCATTATCACCACTATAACAACCATTATCACCACTATAACAACCATTATAACCACTATAACAACCATTATCACCAATATAGCGACACTTATCTGCACTATAACAACCACTATCACTACTATAACAACCATTATAACCACTATACCAACCAGTATCACCACTATAACAACCATTATCAAAACAATAACGACCATTATCACCACTATAACGACCATTATCACCACTATAACGACCATTATCACCACTATAACGACCATTATCACCACTATAACGACCACTATCAGCACTATAACGACCATTATCACCACTATAACGGCCATTATCACGACAATAACGACCATTATCACCACTATAACAACCATTATCAAAACAATAACGACCATTATCACCACTATAGCGACCATTATGACCACTATAATGACCATTCTCACCACTATACCGACCATTATAACCAATATAACGACCATTATCACCACTATAACGACCATTATCACCACTATAACGACCACTATCAGCACTATAACGACCATTATCACCACTATAACGACCATTATCACCACTATAACAACCATTATAAACACTATAACAACCATTATAACCACTGTAACAACCATTATAACCACTATAACAGCCATTATCAGCACTATAACGATCATTATCACCACTATAACGACCATTGTCACCACTATAACAACCATTGAAACCACTATAACAACCATTATAACCACTATAACAACTATTATAACCACTATAACAACCATTATAACAACTATAACAACCATTACAACCAGTATAACAACCATTACAACCACTATAACAACGATTACAACCACCATGACGACCATCACAACCACCACGACAACCATTATAACCACTATGACAACCATTATCACCACTATAACAACCATCGTCACCACTATAACAACCATTATAACCACTATAACAACCATTATAACCACTGTAACAACCATTATAACCACTATAACAGCCACAATCAGCACTATAACGATCATTATCATCACTATAGCGACCATTATCACCACTATAACGACCATTATCACCACTACAACGGCCATTATCAGCAATATAACGACCATTATAACCACTATAACGACCATTATAACCACTATAACGACCATTATCATCACTATAACGACCATTGTCACCACTATAACAACCATTGTAACCACTATAACAACCATTATAACCACTATAACAACTATTATAACCACTATAACAACCATTATAACCACTATAACGACCATTATAACCACTATAACGACCATTATCACCACTATAACGACCATTGTCACCACTATAACGACCATAATCAGCACTATAACGACCATTATCACCACTATAACGACCATTATCACCACTATAACAACCATTATAAACACTATAACAACCATTATAACCACAGTAACAACCATTATAACCACTATAAGAGCCATTATCAAAACAATAACGACCATTATCACCACTATAGCGACCATTATGACCACTATAATGACCATTCTCACCACTATACCGACCATTATAACCAATATAACGACCATTATCACCAATATAACGACAATTATCTGCACTATAACGACCATTATCACCACTATAACAACCATTATCAACACAATAACGACCATTATCACCACTATAGCGACCATTATGACCACTATAATGACCATTATCACCACTATACCGACCATTATAACCAATATAACGACCATTATCACCAATATAACGACAATTATCTGCACTATAACGACCATTATCACCACTATAACAACCATTATCAAAACAATAACGACCATTATCACCACTATAGCGACCATTATGACCACTATAATGACCATTCTCACCACTATACCGACCATTATAACCAATATAACGACCATTATCACCACTATAACGACCATTATCACCACTATAACGACCACTATCAGCACTATAACGACCATTATCACCACTATAACGACCATTATCACCACTATAACAACCATTATAAACACTATAACAACCATTATAACCACTGTAACAACCATTATAACCACTATAACAGCCATTATCAGCACTATAACGATCATTATCACCACTATAACGACCATTGTCACCACTATAACAACCATTGAAACCACTATAACAACCATTATAACCACTATAACAACTATTATAACCACTATAACAACCATTATAACAACTATAACAACCATTACAACCAGTATAACAACCATTACAACCACTATAACAACGATTACAACCACCATGACGACCATCACAACCACCACGACAACCATTATAACCACTATGACAACCATTATCACCACTATAACAACCATCGTCACCACTATAACAACCATTATAACCACTATAACAACCATTATAACCACTGTCACAACCATTATAACCACTATAACAGCCACTATCAGCACTATAACGATCATTATCACCACTATAACGACCATTATCACCAATATAACGACAATTATATACACTATAACGATCATTATCACCACTATAACGACCATTGTCACCACTATAACAACCATTATAACCACTATAACAACCATTATAACCACTGTAACAACCATTATAACCACTGTAACAACCATTATAACCCCTATACCAACCAGTATCACCACTATAACAAATATTATCAAAACAATAACGACCATTATCACCACTATAACGACCATTATCACCACTATAACGACCATTATCACCACTATAACGACCACTATCAGCACTATAACGACCATTATCACCACAATAACGGCCATTATCACGACAATAACGACCATTATCACCACTATAGCGACCATTATGACCACTATAATGACCATTATCACCACTATACCGACCATTATAACCAATATAACGACCATTATCACCAATATAACGACAATTATCTGCACTATAACGACCATTATCACCACTATAACAACCATTATCAAAACAATAACGACCATTATCACCACTATAGCGACCATTATGACCACTATAATGACCATTATCACCACTATACCGACCATTATAACCAATATAACGACCATTATCACCAATATAACGACAATTATCTGCACTATAACGACCATTATCACCACTATAACAACCATTATCAAAACAATAACGACCATTATCACCACTATAGCGACCATTATGACCACTATAATGACCATTCTCACCACTATACCGACCATTATAACCAATATAACGACCATTATCACCACTATAACGACCATTATCACCACTATAACGACCACTATCAGCACTATAACGACCATTATCACCACTATAACGACCATTATCACCACTATAACAACCATTATAAACACTATAACAACCATTATAACCACTGTAACAACCATTATAACCACTATAACAGCCATTATCAGCACTATAACGATCATTATCACCACTATAACGACCATTGTCACCACTATAACAACCATTGAAACCACTATAACAACCATTATAACCACTATAACAACTATTATAACCACTATAACAACCATTATAACAACTATAACAACCATTACAACCAGTATAACAACCATTACAACCACTATAACAACGATTACAACCACCATGACGACCATCACAACCACCACGACAACCATTATAACCACTATGACAACCATTATCACCACTATAACAACCATCGTCACCACTATAACAACCATTATAACCACTATAACAACCATTATAACCACTGTCACAACCATTATAACCACTATAACAGCCACTATCAGCACTATAACGATCATTATCACCACTATAACGACCATTATCACCAATATAACGACAATTATATACACTATAACGATCATTATCACCACTATAACGACCATTGTCACCACTATAACAACCATTATAACCACTATAACAACCATTATAACCACTGTAACAACCATTATAACCACTGCAACAACCATTATAACCACTATAACAGCCACTATCAGCACTATAACGACCATTATGACCACTATAACAACCACTATAACCACTATAACAACCATTATAACCACTATGACAACCATTATCACCACTGTAACAACCATCCTCACCACTATAACAACCATTATAACCACTATAACAACCATTATAACCACTGTAACAACCATTATAACCACTATAACAGCCACAATCAGCACTATAACGATCATTATCATCACTATAGCGACCATAATCACCACTATAACGACCATTATCACCACTATAACGGCCATTATCAGCAATATAACGACCATTATAACCACTATAACGACCATTATAACCACTATAACGACCATTATCATCACTATAACGACCATTATCACCACTATAACAACCATTGTAACCACTATAACAACCATTATAACCACTATAACAACTATTATAACCACTATAACAACCATTATAACCACTATAACGACCATTATAACCACTATAACGACCATTATCACCACTATAACGACCATTGTCACCACTATAACAACCATTGTAACCACTATAACAACCATTATAACCACTATAACAACTATTAGAACGACTATAACAACCATTATAACAACTATAACAACCATTACAACCAGTATAACAACCATTACAACCACTATAACAACGATTACAACCACCATGACGACCATCACAACCACCATGACAACCATTATAACCACTATGACAACCATTATCACCACTATAACAACCATCGTCACCACTATAACAACCATTATAACCACTATAACAACCATTATAACCACTGTAACAACCATTATAACCACTATAACAGCCACTATGAGCACTATAACGATCATTATCACCACTATAACGACCATTATCACCACTATAACGGCCATTATCACGACAATAACGACCATTATCACCACTATAGCGACCATTATGACCACTATAATGACCATTATCACCACTATACCGACCATTATAACCAATATAACGACCATTATCACCAATATAACGACAATTATCTGCACTATAACGACCACTATCACCACTATAACAATCATTATCAAAACAATAACAACCATTATCAGCACTATAACGACCATTATGACCACTATAACAACCACTATAACCACTATAACAACCATTATAACCAATATAGCGACACTTATCTGCACTATAACAACCACTATCACTACTATAACAACCATTATAACCACTATACCAACCAGTATCACCACTATAACAACCATTATCACCACTATGACAACCATTATCGCCACGATAACAACCAGTATCACCACTATACCGACCATTATCACCACTACAACAACCATTATAAACACTATAACAACCATTATAACCACTGTAACAACCATTATAACCACTATAACAGCCACTATGAGCACTATAACGATCATTATCACCACTATAACGATCATTATCACCACTATAACGACCATTATCACCACTATAACGACCATTATCACCACTATAACGACCACTATCAGCACTATAACGACCATTATCACCACTATAACGACCATTATCACCACTATAACAACCATTATAAACACTATAACAACCATTATAACCACAGTAACAACCATTATAACCACTATAAGAGCCATTATCAGCACTATAACGATCATTATCACCTCTATAACGACCATTACCAGCACTATAGCGAGCATTATAGCCACTATAATGACCATTATCACCACTATAACAACCATTATCACCACTATAACGACCATTATAACCACTATAACAACCAATATAACCACTATAACGACCATTATCACCACTATAGCGACCATTATCAGCACTATAACGACGATTATAACCACTATAACAACCATTATCACCAATATAACGACACTTATCTGCACTATAACAACCACTGTCACTACTATAACAACCATTATAACCACTACACCAACCAGTATCACCACTATAACAACCCTTATCACCACTATAACAACCATTATCACCACGATAACAACCAGTATCACCACTATACCGACCATTATCACCACTATAACAACCATTATAAACACTATAACAACCATTATAACCACTGTAACAACCATTATAACCACTATAACAGCCATTATCAGCACTATAACGATCATTATCGCCACTATAACGACCATTATCACCACTATAGCGACCATTGTAACCACTATAACGACCATTATCACCACAATAACGACCATTATCACCACTATAGCGACCATTATTACCACTATAATGACCATTATCACCACTATAACAACCATTATCACCACTATAACGACCATTATCACCACTATAACGACCACTATCACCACTATAACGACCATTATCAGCACTATAACGGCCATTATAACCACTATAACGACCATTATCACCACTATAACGACCATTATCAGCACTATAACGACCATTATAACCACTATAACGACCATTATCACCACTATAACAACCATTATAACCACTATAACAACCATTATCACCAATATAGCGACACTTATCTGCACTATAACAACCACTATCACTACTATAACAACCATTATAACCACTATACCAACCAGTATCACCACTATAACAACCATTATCAAAACAATAACGACCATTATCACCACTATAACAACCATTATCACCACTATAACAACCATTATAACCACTATAACAACCATTATCACCAATATAGCGACACTTATCTGCACTATAACAACCACTATCACTACTATAACAACCATTATAACCACTATACCAACCAGTATCACCACTATAACAACCATTATCAAAACAATAACGACCATTATCACCACTATAACGACCATTATCACCACTATAACGGCCATTATCACGACAATAACGACCATTATCACCACTATAGCGACCATTATGACCACTATAATGACCATTATCACCACTATACCAACCATTATAACCAATATAACGACCATTATCACCAATATAACGACAATTATCTGCACTATAACGACCATTATCACCACTATAACAACCATTATCAAAACAATAACGACCATTATCACCACTATAGCGATCATTATGACCACTATAATGACCATTATCACCACTATACCGACCATTATAACCAATATAACGACCATTATCACCACTATAACGACCATTATCACCACTATAACGACCACTATCAGCACTATAACGACCATTATCACCACTATAACGACCATTATCACCACTATAACAACCATTATAAACACTATAACAACCATTATAACCACTGTAACAACCATTATAACCACTATAACAGCCATTATCAGCACTATAACGATCATTATCACCACTATAACGACCATTGTCACCACTATAACAACCATTGTAACCACTATAACAACCATTATAACCACTATAACAACTATTATAACCACTATAACAACCATTATAACAACAATAACAACCATTACAACCAGTATAACAACCATTACAACCACTATAACAACGATTACAACCACCATGACGACCATCACAACCACCACGACAACCATTATAACCACTATGACAACCATTATCACCACTATAACAATCATCGTCACCACTATAACAACCATTATAACCACTATAACAACCATTATAACCACTGTCACAACCATTATAACCACTATAACAGCCACTATCAGCACTATAACGATCATTATCACCACTATAACGACCATTATCACCAATATAACGACAATTATATACACTATAACGATCATTATCACCACTATAACGACCATTGTCACCACTATAACAACCATTATAACCACTATAACAACCATTATAACCACTGTAACAACCATTATAACCACTGTAACAACCATTATAACCACTATAACAGCCACTATCAGCACTATAACGACCATTATGACCACTATAACAACCACTATAACCACTATAACAACCATTATAACCACTATGACAACCATTATCACCACTGTAACAACCATCGTCACCACTATAACAACCATTATAACCACTATAACAACCATTATAACCACTGTAACAACCATTATAACCACTATAACAGCCACAATCAGCACTATAACGATCATTATCATCACTATAGCGACCATTATCACCACTATAACGACCATTATCACCACTATAACGGCCATTATCAGCAATATAACGACCATTATAACCACTATAACGACCATTATAACCACTATAACGACCATTATCACCACTATAACGACCATTGTCACCACTATAACAACCATTGTAACCACTATAACAACCATTATAACCACTATAACAACTATTATAACCACTATAACAACCATTATAACCACTATAACGACCATTATAACCACTATAACGACCATTATCACCACTATAACGACCATTGTCACCACTATAACAACCATTGTAACCACTATAACAACCATTATAACCACTATAACAACTATTAGAACGACTATAACAACCATTATAACAACTATAACAACCCTTACAACCAGTATAACAACCATTACAACCACTATAACAACGATTACAACCACCATGACGACCATCACAACCACCATGACAACCATTATAACCACTATGACAACCATTATCACCACTATAACAACCATCGTCACCACTATAACAACCATTGTAACCACTATAACAACCATTATAACCACTATAACAACCATTATAACCACTATAACAACCATTATAACAACTATAACAACCATTACAACCAGTATAACAACCATCACAACCACTATAACAACGATTACAACCACCATGACGACCATCACAACCACCACGACAACCATTATAACCACTATGATAACCATTATCACCACTATAACAACCATCGTCACCACTATAACAACCATTATAACCACTATAACAAACATTATAACCACTGTAACATCCATTATAACCACTATAACAACTATCATAACCACTATAACGACCATTATCACCACTATAGCGACCATTATCAGCACTATAACGACGATTATAACCACTATAACGACCATTATCACCACTATAACGACCATTATCACCACTATAACGACCATTATCAGCACCATAACGACCATTATCAGCACTATAACGACCATTACAACCACTATGACAATCATTACAACCACCATGACAACCATTATAACCACTATGACAACCATTATCACCACTATAACGACCATTATAACCACTATACCGACGATTATAACCACTATAACGACCATTATCACCACTATAGCGACCATTATCAGCACTATAACGACCATTATAACCACTATAACAACCATTATCACCAATATAACGACAATTATCCGCACTATAACGACCACTATCAGCACTATAACGACCATTATCACCACTATAAGGACCATTATCACCACTATAACAACCATTATCACCACTATAACAACCATTATAACCACTATAACAACCATTATCACCAATATAGCGACACTTATCTGCACTATAACAACCACTATCACTACTATAACAACCATTATAACCACTATACCAACCAGTATCACCACTATAACAACCATTATCACCACGATAACAACCAGTATCACCACTATACCGACCATTATCACCACTATAACAGCCACTATCAGCACTATAACGATCATTATCACCACTATAACGACCATTATCAGCACCATAATGACCATTATCAGCACTATAACGACCATTATCAGCACTATAGCGACCATTATGACCACTATAACAACCACTATAAACACTATAACAACCATTATAACCACTATAACAACCATTATCACCACGATAGCAACCAGTATCACCACTATAGCGACCATTATAACCACTCTAACAACTATTATAACCACTATAACAACCATTATCACCACTATAACAACCATTATCACCGCGATAGCAACCAGTATCACCACTATAGCGACCATTATAACCACTCTAACAACTATTATAACCACTATAACAACCATTATAAACACTATAACAACCATTATAACCACTGTAACAACCATTATAACCACTATAACAGCCATTATCAGCACTATAACGATCATTATCACCACTATAACGACCATTGTCACCACTATAACAACCATTGTAACCACTATAACAACCATTATAACCACTATAACAACTATTATAACCACTATAACAACCATTATAACAACAATAACAACCATTACAACCAGTATAACAACCATTACAACCACTATAACAACGATTACAACCACCATGACGACCATCACAACCACCACGACAACCATTATAACCACTATGACAACCATTATCACCACTATAACAACCATCGTCACCACTATAACAACCATTATAACCACTATAACAACCATTATAACCACTGTCACAACCATTATAACCACTATAACAGCCACTATCAGCACTATAACGATCATTATCACCACTATAACGACCATTATCACCAATATAACGACAATTATATACACTATAACGATCATTATCACCACTATAACGACCATTGTCACCACTATAACAACCATTATAACCACTATAACAACCATTATAACCACTGTAACAACCATTATAACCACTGTAACAACCATTATAACCACTATAACAGCCACTATCAGCACTATAACGACCATTATGACCACTATAACAACCACTATAACCACTATAACAACCATTATAACCACTATGACAACCATTATCACCACTGTAACAACCATCGTCACCACTATAACAACCATTATAACCACTATAACAACCATTATAACCACTGTAACAACCATTATAACCACTATAACAGCCACAATCAGCACTATAACGATCATTATCATCACTATAGCGACCATTATCACCACTATAACGACCATTATCACCACTATAACGGCCATTATCAGCAATATAACGACCATTATAACCACTATAACGACCATTATAACCACTATAACGACCATTATCACCACTATAACGACCATTGTCACCACTATAACAACCATTGTAACCACTATAACAACCATTATAACCACTATAACAACTATTATAACCACTATAACAACCATTATAACCACTATAACGACCATTATAACCACTATAACGACCATTATCACCACTATAACGACCATTGTCACCACTATAACAACCATTGTAACCACTATAACAACCATTATAACCACTATAACAACTATTAGAACGACTATAACAACCATTATAACAACTATAACAACCCTTACAACCAGTATAACAACCATTACAACCACTATAACAACGATTACAACCACCATGACGACCATCACAACCACCATGACAACCATTATAACCACTATGACAACCATTATCACCACTATAACAACCATCGTCACCACTATAACAACCATTGTAACCACTATAACAACCATTATAACCACTATAACAACCATTATAACCACTATAACAACCATTATAACAACTATAACAACCATTACAACCAGTATAACAACCATCACAACCACTATAACAACGATTACAACCACCATGACGACCATCACAACCACCACGACAACCATTATAACCACTATGATAACCATTATCACCACTATAACAACCATCGTCACCACTATAACAACCATTATAACCACTATAACAAACATTATAACCACTGTAACATCCATTATAACCACTATAACAACTATCATAACCACTATAACGACCATTATCACCACTATAGCGACCATTATCAGCACTATAACGACGATTATAACCACTATAACGACCATTATCACCACTATAACGACCATTATCACCACTATAACGACCATTATCAGCACCATAACGACCATTATCAGCACTATAACGACCATTACAACCACTATGACAATCATTACAACCACCATGACAACCATTATAACCACTATGACAACCATTATCACCACTATAACGACCATTATAACCACTATACCGACGATTATAACCACTATAACGACCATTATCACCACTATAGCGACCATTATCAGCACTATAACGACCATTATAACCACTATAACAACCATTATCACCAATATAACGACAATTATCCGCACTATAACGACCACTATCAGCACTATAACGACCATTATCACCACTATAAGGACCATTATCACCACTATAACAACCATTATCACCACTATAACAACCATTATAACCACTATAACAACCATTATCACCAATATAGCGACACTTATCTGCACTATAACAACCACTATCACTACTATAACAACCATTATAACCACTATACCAACCAGTATCACCACTATAACAACCATTATCACCACTATAACAACCATTATCACCACGATAACAACCAGTATCACCACTATACCGACCATTATCACCACTATAACAGCCACTATCAGCACTATAACGATCATTATCACCACTATAACGACCATTATCAGCACCATAATGACCATTATCAGCACTATAACGACCATTATCAGCACTATAACGACCATTATGACCACTATAACAACCACTATAAACACTATAACAACCATTATAACCACTATAACAACCATTATCACCACGATAGCAACCAGTATCACCACTATAGCGACCATTATAACCACTCTAACAACTATTATAACCACTATAACAACCATTATCACCACTATAACAACCATTATCACCACGATAGCAACCAGTATCACCACTATAGCGACCATTATAACCACTCTAACAACTATTATAACCACTATAACAACCATTATCACCACTATAACAACCATTACAACCACTATGACAATCATTACAACCACCATGACAACCATTATAACCACTATAACGACCATTATCAGCACTATAACGACCATTATAACCACTATAACGACCATTATCACCACTATAACGACCATTATCACCACTATAACGACCACTATCAGCACTATAACGACCATTATCACCACTATAACGACCATTATCACCACTATAACAACCATTATAAACACTATAACAACCATTATAACCACAGTAACAACCATTATAACCACTATAACAGCCATTACCAGCACTATAACGATCATTATCACCACTATAACGACCATTACCAGCACTATAGCGACCATTATAGCCACTATAATGACCATTATCACCACTATAACGACCATTATAACCACTATAACGACCAATATAACCACTATAACGACCATTATCACCACTATAGCGACCATTATCAGCACTATAACGACGATTATAACCACTATAACAACCATTATCACCAATATAACGACACTTATCTGCACTATAACAACCACTGTCACTACTATAACAACCATTATAACCACCATACCAACCAGTATCACCACTATAACAACCCTTATCACCACTATAACAACCATTATCACCACGATAACAACCAGTATCACCACTATACCGACCATTATCACCACTATAACAACCATTATAAACACTATAACAACCATTATAACCACTGTAACAACCATTATAACCACTATAACAGCCATTATCAGCACTATAACGATCATTATCGCCACTATAACGACCATTATCACCACTATAGCGACCATTATAACCACTATAACGACCATTATCACCACAATAACGACCATTATCACCACTATAGCGACCATTATAACCACTATAATGACCATTATCACCACTATAACGACCATTATCACCACTATAACGACCATTATCACCACTATAACGACCACTATCACCACTATAACGACCATTATCAGCACTATAACGGCCATTATAACCACTATAACGACCATTATCACCACTATAACGACCATTATCACCACTATAACGACCATTATAACCACTAAAACGACCATTATCACCACTATAACGACCATTATCACCACTATAGCGACCATTATCAGCACTATAACGACGATTATAACCACTATAACTACCATTGTCACCAATATAACGACACTTATCTGCTCTATAACAACCACTGTCACTACTATAACAACCATTGTAACCACTATACCAACCAGTATCACCACTATAACAACCCTTATCACCACTATAACAACCATTATCACCACGATAACAACCAGTATCACCACTATACCGACCATTATCACCACTATAACAACCATTATAAACACTATAACAACCATTATAACCACTGTAACAACCATTATAACCACTATAACAGCCATTATCAGCACTATAACGATCATTATCGCCACTATAACGACCATTATCACCACTATAGCGACCATTGTAACCACTATAACGACCATTATCACCACAATAACGACCATTATCACCACTATAGCGACCATTATAACCACTATAATGACCATTATCACCACTATAACAACCATTATCACCACTATAACGACCATTATCACCACTATAACGACCATTATCAGCACTATAACGACCACTATCACCACTATAACGACCATTATCAGCACTATAAGGACCATTATAACCACTATAACGACCATTATCACCACTATAACGACCATTATCACCACTATAACGACCACTATCAGCACTATAACGACCATTATCACCACTATAACGACCATTATCACCACTATAACAACCATTATAACCACTATAACAACCATTATAACCACAGTAACAACCATTATAACCACTATAACAGCCATTATCAGCACTATAACGATCATTATCACCACTATAACGACCATTACCAGCACTATAGCGACCATTATAACCACTATGATGACCATTATCACCACTACAACAACCATTATCACCACTATAACGACCACTATCAGCACTATAACGACCATTATCACCACTATAACAACCATTATCACCACTATAACAACCATTATAACCACTATAACAACCATTATCACCAATATAGCGACACTTATCTGCACTATAACAACCACTATCACTACTATAACAACCATTATAACCACTATACCAACCAGTATCACCACTATAACAACCATTATCAAAACAATAACGACCATTATCACCACTATAACGACCATTATCACCACTATAACGACCATTATCACCACTATAACGACCATTATCACCACTATAACGACCACTATCAGCACTATAACGACCATTATCACCACTATAACGGCCATTATCACGACAATAACGACCATTATCACCACTATAGCGACCATTATGACCACTATAATGACCATTATCACCACTATACCGACCATTATAACCAATATAACGACCATTATCACCAATATAACGACAATTATCTGCACTATAACGACCATTATCACCACTATAACAACCATTATCAAAACAATAACGACCATTATCACCACTATAGCGACCATTATGACCACTATAATGACCATTATCACCACTATACCGACCATTATAACCAATATAACGACCATTATCACCAATATAACGACAATTATCTGCACTATAACGACCATTATCACCACTATAACAACCATTATCAAAACAATAACGACCATTATCACCACTATAGCGACCATTATGACCACTATAATGACCATTCTCACCACTATACCGACCATTATAACCAATATAACGACCATTATCACCACTATAACGACCATTATCACCACTATAACGACCACTATCAGCACTATAACGACCATTATCACCACTATAACGACCATTATCACCACTATAACAACCATTATAAACACTATAACAACCATTATAACCACTGTAACAACCATTATAACCACTATAACAGCCATTATCAGCACTATAACGATCATTATCACCACTATAACGACCATTGTCACCACTATAACAACCATTGAAACCACTATAACAACCATTATAACCACTATAACAACTATTATAACCACTATAACAACCATTATAACAACTATAACAACCATTACAACCAGTATAACAACCATTACAACCACTATAACAACGATTACAACCACCATGACGACCATCACAACCACCACGACAACCATTATAACCACTATGACAACCATTATCACCACTATAACAACCATCGTCACCACTATAACAACCATTATAACCACTATAACAACCATTATAACCACTATAACAGCCACAATCAGCACTATAACGATCATTATCATCACTATAGCGACCATTATCACCACTATAACGACCATTATCACCACTACAACGGCCATTATCAGCAATATAACGACCATTATAACCACTATAACGACCATTATAACCACTATAACGACCATTATCATCACTATAACGACCATTGTCACCACTATAACAACCATTGTAACCACTATAACAACCATTATAACCACTATAACAACTATTATAACCACTATAACAACCATTATAACCACTATAACGACCATTATAACCACTATAACGACCATTATCACCACTATAACGACCATTGTCACCACTATAACGACCACTATCAGCACTATAACGACCATTATCACCACTATAACGACCATTATCACCACTATAACAACCATTATAAACACTATAACAACCATTATAACCACAGTAACAACCATTATAACCACTATAAGAGCCATTATCAGCACTATAACGATCATTATCACCACTATAACGACCATTACCAGCACTATAGCGACCATTATAGCCACTATAATGACCATTATCACCACTATAACAACCATTATCACCACTATAACGACCATTATAACCACTATAACAACCAATATAACCACTATAACGACCATTATCACCACTATAGCGACCATTATCAGCACTATAACGACGATTATAACCACTATAACAACCATTATCACCAATATAACAACACTTATCTGCACTATAACAACCACTGTCACTACTATAACAACCATTATAACCACTATACCAACCAGTATCACCACTATAACAACCCTTATCACCACTATAACAACCATCATCACCACGATAACAACCAGTATCACCACTATACCGACCATTATCACCACTATAACAACCATTATAAACACTATAACAACCATTATAACCACTGTAACAACCATTATAACCACTATAACAGCCATTATCAGCACTATAACGATCATTATCGCCACTATAACGACCATTATCACCACTATAGCGACCATTGTAACCACTATAACGACCATTATCACCACAATAACGACCATTATCACCACTATAGCGACCATTATAACCACTATAATGACCATTATCACCACTATAACAACCATTATCACCACTATAACGACCATTATCACCACTATAACGACCATTATCAGCACTATAACGACCACTATCACCACTATAACGACCATTATCAGCACTATAACGACCATTATAACCACTATAACGACCATTATCACCACTATAACAACCATTATCACCAATATAGCGACACTTATCTGCACTATAACAACCACTATCACTACTATAACAACCATTATAACCCCTATACCAACCAGTATCACTACTATAACAACCATTATCAAAACAATAACGACCATTATCACCACTATAACGACCATTATCACCACTATAACGACCATTATCACCACTATAACGGCCATTATCAGCAATATAACGACCATTATAACCACTATAATGACCATTATAACCACTATAACGACCATTATCATCACTATAACGACCATTGTCACCACTATAACAACCATTGTAACCACTATAACAACCATTATAACCACTATAACAACTATTATAACCACTATAACAACCATTATAACCACTATAACGACCATTATAACCACTATAACGACCATTATCACCACTATAACGACCATTGTCACCACTATAACAACCATTGTAACCACTATAACAACCATTATAACCACTATAACAACTATTAGAACGACTATAACAACCATTATAACAACTATAACAACCATTACAACCAGTATAACAACCATTACAACCACTATAACAACGATTACAACCACCATGACGACCATCACAACCACCATGACAACCATTATAACCACTATGACAACCATTATCACCACTATAACAACCATCGTCACCACTATAACAACCATTATAACCACTATAACAACCATTATAACCACTGTAACAACCATTATAACCACTATAACAGCCACTATGAGCACTATAACGATCATTATCACCACTATAACGACCATTATCACCACTATAACGGCCATTATCACGACAATAACGACCATTATCACCACTATAGCGACCATTATGACCACTATAATGACCATTATCACCACTATACCGACCATTATAACCAATATAACGACCATTATCACCAATATAACGACAATTATCTGCACTATAACGACCACTATCACCACTATAACAATCATTATCAAAACAATAACAACCATTATCAGCACTATAACGACCATTATGACCACTATAACAACCACTATAACCACTATAACAACCATTATAACCAATATAGCGACACTTATCTGCACTATAACAACCACTATCACTACTATAACAACCATTATAACCACTATACCAACCAGTATCACCACTATAACAACCATTATCACCACTATGACAACCATTATCGCCACGATAACAACCAGTATCACCACTATACCGACCATTATCACCACTACAACAACCATTATAAACACTATAACAACCATTATAACCACTGTAACAACCATTATAACCACTATAACAGCCACTATGAGCACTATAACGATCATTATCACCACTATAACGATCATTATCACCACTATAACGACCATTATCACCACTATAACGACCATTATCACCACTATAACGACAATTATCTGCACTATAACGACCATTATCACCACTATAACAACCATTATCAAAACAATAACGACCATTATCACCACTATAGCGACCATTATGACCACTATAATGACCATTATCACCACTATACCGACCATTATAACCAATATAACGACCATTATCACCAATATAACGACAATTATCTGCACTATAACGACCATTATCACCACTATAACAACCATTATCAAAACAATAACGACCATTATCACCACTATAGCGACCATTATGACCACTATAATGACCATTCTCACCACTATACCGACCATTATAACCAATATAACGACCATTATCACCACTATAACGACCATTATCACCACTATAACGGCCATTATCACGACAATAACGACCATTATCACCACTATAGCGACCATTATGACCACTATAATGACCATTATTACCACTATACCGACCATTATAACCAATATAACGACCATTATCACCAATATAACGACAATTATCTGCACTATAACGACCATTATCACCACTATAACAACCATTATCAAAACAATAACGACCATTATCACCACAATAGCGACCATTATGACCACTATAATGACCATTATCACCACTATACCGACCATTATAACCAATATAACGACCATTATCACCAATATAACGACAATTATCTGCACTATAACGACCATTATCACCACTATAACAACCATTATCAAAACAATAACGACCATTATCACCACTATAGCGACCATTATGACCACTATAATGACCATTCTCACCACTATACCGACCATTATAACCAATATAACGACCATTATCACCACTATAACGACCATTATCACCACTATAACGACCACTATCAGCACTATAACGACCATTATCACCACTATAACGACCATTATCACCACTATAACAACCATTATAAACACTATAACAACCATTATAACCACTGTAACAACCATTATAACCACTATAACAGCCATTATCAGCACTATAACGGTCATTATCACCACTATAACGACCATTGTCACCACTATAACAACCATTGAAACCACTATAACAACCATTATAACCACTATAACAACTATTATAACCACTATAACAACCATTACAACCAGTATAACAACCATTACAACCACTATAACAACGATTACAACCACCATGACGACCATCACAACCACCACGACAACCATTATAACCACTATGACAACCATTATCACCACTATAACAACCATCGTCACCACTATAACAACCATTATAACCACTATAACAACCATTATAACCACTGTCACAACCATTATAACCACTATAACAGCCACTATCAGCACTATAACGATCATTATCACCACTATAACGACCATTATCACCAATATAACGACAATTATATACACTATAACGATCATTATCACCACTATAACGACCATTGTCACCACTATAACAACCATTATAACCACTATAACAACCATTATAACCACTGTAACAACCATTATAACCACTGTAACAACCATTATAACCACTATAACAGCCACTATCAGCACTATAACGACCATTATGACCACTATAACAACCACTATAACCACTATAACAACCATTATAACCACTATGACAACCATTATCACCACTGTAACAACCATCCTCACCACTATAACAACCATTATAACCACTATAACAACCATTATAACCACTGTAACAACCATTATAACCACTATAACAGCCACAATCAGCACTATAACGATCATTATCATCACTATAGCGACCATTATCACCACTATAACGACCATTATCACCACTATAACGGCCATTATCAGCAATATAACGACCATTATAACCACTATAACGACCATTATAACCACTATAACGACCATTGTCATCACTATAACGACCATTGTCACCACTATAACAACCATTGTAACCACTATAACAACCATTATAACCACTATAACAACTATTATAACCACTATAACAACCATTATAACCACTATAACGACCATTATAACCACTATAACGACCATTATCACCACTATAACGACCATTGTCACCACTATAACAACCATTGTAACCACTATAACAACCATTATAACCACTATAACAACTATTAGAACGACTATAACAACCATTATAACAACTATAACAACCATTACAACCAGTATAACAACCATTACAACCACTATAACAACGATTACATCCACCATGACGACCATCACAACCACCATGACAACCATTATAACCACTATGACAACCATTATCACCACTATAACAACCATCGTCACCACTATAACAACCATTATAACCACTATAACAACCATTATAACCACTGTAACAACCATTATAACCACTATAACAGCCACTATGAGCACTATAACGATCATTATCACCACTATAACGACCATTATCACCACTATAACGGCCATTATCACGACAATAACGACCATTATCACCACTATAGCGACCATTATGACCACTATAATGACCATTATCACCACTATACCGACCATTATAACCAATATAACGACCATTATCACCAATATAACGACAATTATCTGCACTATAACGACCACTATCACCACTATAACAATCATTATCAAAACAATAACAACCATTATCAGCACTATAACGACCATTATGACCACTATAACAACCACTATAACCACTATAACAACCATTATAACCAATATAGCGACACTTATCTGCACTATAACAACCACTATCACTACTATAACAACCATTATAACCACTATACCAACCAGTATCACCACTATAACAACCATTATCACCACTATGACAACCATTATCGCCACGATAGCAACCAGTATCACCACTATACCGACCATTATCACCACTACAACAACCATTATAAACACTATAACAACCATTATAACCACTGTAACAACCATTATAACCACTATAACAGCCACTATGAGCACTATAACGATCATTATCACCACTATAACGATCATTATCACCACTATAACGACCATTATCACCACTATAACGACCATTATCACCACTATAACGACAATTATCTGCACTATAACGACCATTATCACCACTATAACAACCATTATCAAAACAATAACGACCATTATCACCACTATAGCGACCATTATGACCACTATAATGACCATTATCACCACTATACCGACCATTATAACCAATATAACGACCATTATCACCAATATAACGACAATTATCTGCACTATAACGACCATTATCACCACTATAACAACCATTATCAAAACAATAACGACCATTATCACCACTATAGCGACCATTATGACCACTATAATGACCATTCTCACCACTATACCGACCATTATAACCAATATAACGACCATTATCACCACTATAACGACCATTATCACCACTATAACGGCCATTATCACGACAATAACGACCATTATCACCACTATAGCGACCATTATGACCACTATAATGACCATTATCACCACTATACCGACCATTATAACCAATATAACGACCATTATCACCAATATAACGACAATTATCTGCACTATAACGACCATTATCACCACTATAACAACCATTATCAAAACAATAACGACCATTATCACCACTATAGCGACCATTATGACCACTATAATGACCATTATCACCACTATACCGACCATTATAACCAATATAACGACCATTATCACCAATATAACGACAATTATCTGCACTATAACGACCATTATCACCACTATAACAACCATTATCAAAACAATAACGACCATTATCACCACTATAGCGACCATTATGACCACTATAATGACCATTCTCACCACTATACCGACCATTATAACCAATATAACGACCATTATCACCACTATAACGACCATTATCACCACTATAACGACCACTATCAGCACTATAACGACCATTATCACCACTATAACGACCATTATCACCACTATAACAACCATTATAAACACTATAACAACCATTATAACCACTGTAACAACCATTATAACCACTATAACAGCCATTATCAGCACTATAACGATCATTATCACCACTATAACGACCATTGTCACCACTATAACAACCATTGAAACCACTATAACAACCATTATAACCACTATAACAACTATTATAACCACTATAACAACCATTATAACAACTATAACAACCATTACAACCAGTATAACAACCATTACAACCACTATAACAACGATTACAACCACCATGACGACCATCACAACCACCACGACAACCATTATAACCACTATGACAACCATTATCACCACTATAACAACCATCGTCACCACTATAACAACCATTATAACCACTATAACAACCATTATAACCACTGTCACAACCATTATAACCACTATAACAGCCACTATCAGCACTATAACGATCATTATCACCACTATAACGACCATTATCACCAATATAACGACAATTATATACACTATAACGATCATTATCACCACTATAACGACCATTGTCACCACTATAACAACCATTATAACCACTATAACAACCATTATAACCACTGTAACAACCATTATAACCACTGTAACAACCATTATAACCACTATAACAGCCACTATCAGCACTATAACGACCATTATGACCACTATAACAACCACTATAACCACTATAACAACCATTATAACCACTATAACAACCATTATCACCAATATAACGACACTTATCTGCACTATAACAACCACTGTCACTACTATAACAACCATTATAACCACTATACCAACCAGTATCACCACTATAACAACCCTTATCACCACTATAACAACCATTATCACCACGATAACAACCAGTATCACCACTATACCGACCATTATCACCACTATAACAACCATTATAAACACTATAACAACCATTATAACCACTGTAACAACCATTATAACCACTATAACAGCCATTATCAGCACTATAACGATCATTATCGCCACTATAACGACCATTATCACCACTATAGCGACCATTGTAACCACTATAACGACCATTATCACCACAATAACGACCATTATCACCACTATAGCGACCATTATAACCACTATAATGACCATTATCACCACTATAACAACCATTATCACCACTATAACGACCATTATCACCACTATAACGACCATTATCAGCACTATAACGACCACTATCACCACTATAACGACCATTATCAGCACTATAACGACCATTATAACCACTATAACGACCATTATCACCACTATAACGACCATTATCACCACTATAACGACCACTATCAGCACTATAACGACCATTATCACCACTATAACGACCATTATCACCACTATAACAACCATTATCACCACTATAACAACCATTATAACCACTATAACAACCATTATCACCAATATAGCGACACTTATCTGCACTATAACAACCACTATCACTACTATAACAACCATTATAACCCCTATACCAACCAGTATCACCACTATAACAACCATTATCAAAACAATAACGACCATTATCACCACTATAACGACCATTATCACCACTATAACGACCTTTATCACCACTATAACGACCATTATCACCACTATAACGACCACTATCAGCACTATAACGACCATTATCACCACTATAACGGCCATTATCACGACAATAACGACCATTATCACCACTATAGCGACCATTATGACCACTATAATGACCATTATCACCACTATACCGACCATTATAACCAATATAACGACCATTATCACCAATATAACGACAATTATCTGCACTATAACGACCATTATCACCACTATAACAACCATTATCAAAACAATAACGACCATTATCACCACTATAGCGACCATTATGTCCACTATAATGACCATTATCACCACTATACCGACCATTATAACCAATATAACGACCATTATCACCAATATAACGACAATTATCTGCACTATAACGACCATTATCACCACTATAACAACCATTATCAAAACAATAACGACCATTATCACCACTATAGCGACCATTATGACCACTATAATGACCATTCTCGCCACTATACCGACCATTATAACCAATATAACGACCATTATCACCACTATAACGACCATTATCACCACTATAACGACCACTATCAGCACTATAACGACCATTATCACCACTATAACGACCATTATCACCACTATAACAACCATTATAAACACTATAACAACCATTATAACCACTGTAACAACCATTATAACCACTATAACAGCCATTATCAGCACTATAACGATCATTATCACCACTATAACGACCATTGTCACCACTATAACAACCATTGAAACCACTATAACAACCATTATAACCACTATAACAACTATTATAACCACTATAACAACCATTATAACAACTATAACAACCATTACAACCAGTATAACAACCATTACAACCACTATAACAACGATTACAACCACCATGACGACCATCACAACCACCACGACAACCATTATAACCACTATGACAACCATTATCACCACTATAACAACCATCGTCACCACTATAACAACCATTATAACCACTATAACAACCATTATAACCACTGTCACAACCATTATAACCACTATAACAGCCACTATCAGCACTATAACGATCATTATCACCACTATAACGACCATTATCACCAATATAACGACAATTATATACACTATAACGATCATTATCACCACCATAACGACCATTGTCACCACTATAACAACCATTATAACCACTATAACAACCATTATAACCACTGTAACAACCATTATAACCACTGTAACAACCATTATAACCACTATAACAGCCACTATCAGCACTATAACGACCATTATGACCACTATAACAACCACTATAACCACTATAACAACCATTATAACCACTATGACAACCATTATCACCACTGTAACAACCATCCTCACCACTATAACAACCATTATAACCACTATAACAACCATTATAACCACTGTAACAACCATTATAACCACTATAACAGCCACAATCAGCACTATAACGATCATTATCATCACTATAGCGACCATTATCACCACTATAACGACCATTATCACCACTATAACGGCCATTATCAGCAATATAACGACCATTATAACCACTATAACGACCATTATAACCACTATAACGACCATTATCATCACTATAACGACCATTGTCACCACTATAACAACCATTGTAACCACTATAACAACCATTATAACCACTATAACAACTATTATAACCACTATAACAACCATTATAACCACTATAACGACCATTATAACCACTATAACGACCATTATCACCACTATAACGACCATTGTCACCACTATAACAACCATTGTAACCACTATAACAACCATTATAACCACTATAACAACTATTAGAACGACTATAACAACCATTATAACAACTATAACAACCATTACAACCAGTATAACAACCATTACAACCACTATAACAACGATTACAACCACCATGACGACCATCACAACCACCATGACAACCATTATAACCACTATGACAACCATTATCACCACTATAACAACCATCGTCACCACTATGACAACCATTATAACCACTATAACAACCATTATAACCACTGTAACAACCATTATAACCACTATAACAGCCACTATGAGCACTATAACGATCATTATCACCACTATAACGACCATTATCACCACTATAACGGCCATTATCACGACAATAACGACCATTATCACCACTATAGCGACCATTATGACCACTATAATGACCATTATCACCACTATACCGACCATTATAACCAATATAACGACCATTATCACCAATATAACAACAATTATCTGCACTATAACGACCACTATCACCACTATAACAATCATTATCAAAACAATAACAACCATTATCAGCACTATAACGACCATTATGACCACTATAACAACCACTATAACCACTATAACAACCATTATAACCAATATAGCGACACTTATCTGCACTATAACAACCACTATCACTACTATAACAACCATTATAACCACTATACCAACCAGTATCACCACTATAACAACCATTATCACCACTATGACAACCATTATCGCCACGATAACAACCAGTATCACCACTATACCGACCATTATCACCACTACAACAACCATTATAAACACTATAACAACCATTATAACCACTGTAACAACCATTATAACCACTATAACAGCCACTATGAGCACTATAACGATCATTATCACCACTATAACGATCATTATCACCACTATAACGACCATTATCACCACTATAACGACCATTATCACCACCATAACGACCACTATCAGCACTATAACGACCATTATCACCACTATAACGACCATTATCACCACTATAACAACCATTATAAACACTATAACAACCATTATAACCACAGTAACAACCATTATAACCACTATAAGAGCCATTATCAGCACTATAACGATCATTATCACCTCTATAACGACCATTACCAGCACTATAGCGAGCATTATAGCCACTATAATGACCATTATCACCACTATAACAACCATTATCACCACTATAACGACCATTATAACCACTATAACAACCAATATAACCCCTATAACGACCATTATCACCACTATAGCGACCATTATCAGCACTATAACGACGATTATAACCACTATAACAACCATTATCACCAATATAACGACACTTATCTGCACTATAACAACCACTGTCACTACTATAACAACCATTATAACCACTACACCAACCAGTATCACCACTATAACAACCCTTATCACCACTATAACAACCATTATCACCACGATAACAACCAGTATCACCACTATACCGACCATTATCACCACTATAACAACCATTATAAACACTATAACAACCATTATAACCACTGTAACAACCATTATAACCACTATAACAGCCATTATCAGCACTATAACGATCATTATCGCCACTATAACGACCATTATCACCACTATAGCGACCATTGTAACCACTATAACGACCATTATCACCACAATAACGACCATTATCACCACTATAGCGACCATTATTACCACTATAATGACCATTATCACCACTATAACAACCATTATCACCACTATAACGACCATTATCACCACTATAACGACCACTATCACCACTATAACGACCATTATCAGCACTATGACGACCACTATCACCACTATAACGACCATTATCAGCACTATAACGACCATTATAACCACTATAACGACCATTATCACCACTATAACAACCATTATAACCACTATAACAACCATTATCACCAATATAGCGACACTTATCTGCACTATAACAACAACTATCACTACTATAACAACCATTATAACCACTATACCAACCAGTATCACCACTATAACAACCATTATCAAAACAATAACGACCATTATCACCACTATAACAACCATTATCACCACTATAACAACCATTATAACCACTATAACAACCATTATCACCAATATAGCGACACTTATCTGCACTATAACAACCACTATCACTACTATAACAACCATTATAACCACTATACCAACCAGTATCACCACTATAACAACCATTATCAAAACAATAACGACCATTATCACCACTATAACGACCATTATCACCACTATAACGGCCATTATCACGACAATAACGACCATTATCACCACTATAGCGATCATTATGACCACTATAATGACCATTATCACCACTATACCGACCATTATAACCAATATAACGACCATTATCACCACTATAACGACCATTATCACCACTATAACGACCACTATCAGCACTATAACGACCATTATCACCACTATAACGACCATTATCAGCACTATAACGACCACTATCACCACTATAACGACCATTATCAGCACTATAACGACCATTATAACCACTATAACGACCATTATCACCACTATAACGACCATTATCACC
Source organism: Megachile leachella (assembly GCA_963576845.1). NCBI lineage: Eukaryota > Metazoa > Arthropoda > Insecta > Hymenoptera > Megachilidae > Megachile > Megachile leachella. The sequence goes on along the minus strand of OY756260.1, from coordinate 13,558,867 downwards.
ACTATAACGACCACTATCAGCACTATAACGACCATTATCACCACTATAACGACCATTATCACCACTATAACAACCATTATCACCACTATAACAACCATTATAACCACTATAACAACCATTATCACCAATATAGCGACACTTATCTGCACTATAACAACCACTATCACTACTATAACAACCATTATAACCCCTATACCAACCAGTATCACCACTATAACAACCATTATCAAAACAATAACGACCATTATCACCACTATAACGACCATTATCACCACTATAACGACCATTATCACCACTATAACGACCACTATCAGCACTATAACGACCATTATCACCACTATAACGGCCATTATCACGACAATAACGACCATTATCACCACTATAGCGACCATTATGACCACTATAATGACCATTATCACCACTATACCGACCATTATAACCAATATAACGACCATTATCACCAATATAACGACAATTATCTGCACTATAACGACCATTATCACCACTATAACAACCATTATCAAAACAATAACGACCATTATCACCACTATAGCGACCATTATGTCCACTATAATGACCATTATCACCACTATACCGACCATTATAACCAATATAACGACCATTATCACCAATATAACGACAATTATCTGCACTATAACGACCATTATCACCACTATAACAACCATTATCAAAACAATAACGACCATTATCACCACTATAGCGACCATTATGACCACTATAATGACCATTCTCGCCACTATACCGACCATTATAACCAATATAACGACCATTATCACCACTATAACGACCACTATCACCACTATAACGACCATTATCACCACTATAGCGACCATTGTAACCACTATAACGACCATTATCACCACAATAACGACCATTATCACCACTATAGCGACCATTATTACCACTATAATGACCATTATCACCACTATAACAACCATTATCACCACTATAACGACCATTATCACCACTATAACGACCACTATCACCACTATAACGACCATTATCAGCACTATGACGACCACTATCACCACTATAACGACCATTATCAGCACTATAACGACCATTATAACCACTATAACGACCATTATCACCACTATAACAACCATTATAACCACTATAACAACCATTATCACCAATATAGCGACACTTATCTGCACTATAACAACAACTATCACTACTATAACAACCATTATAACCACTATACCAACCAGTATCACCACTATAACAACCATTATCAAAACAATAACGACCATTATCACCACTATAACAACCATTATCACCACTATAACAACCATTATAACCACTATAACAACCATTATCACCAATATAGCGACACTTATCTGCACTATAACAACCACTATCACTACTATAACAACCATTATAACCACTATACCAACCAGTATCACCACTATAACAACCATTATCAAAACAATAACGACCATTATCACCACTATAACGACCATTATCACCACTATAACGGCCATTATCACGACAATAACGACCATTATCACCACTATAGCGATCATTATGACCACTATAATGACCATTATCACCACTATACCGACCATCATAACCAATATAACGACCATTATCACCACTATAACGACCATTATCACCACTATAACGACCACTATCAGCACTATAACGACCATTATCACCACTATAACGACCATTATCAGCACTATAACGACCACTATCACCACTATAACGACCATTATCAGCACTATAACGACCATTATAACCACTATAACGACCATTATCACCACTATAACGACCATTATCACCACTATAACGACCACTATCAGCACTATAACGACCACTATCAGCACTATAACCACCATTATCACCACTATAACGGCCATTATCACGACAATAACGACCATTATCACCACTATAGCGACCATTATGACCACTATAATGACCATTCTCGCCACTATACCGACCATTATAACCAATATAACGACCATTATCACCACTATAACGACCATTATCACCACTATAACGACCACTATCAGCACTATAACGACCATTATCACCACTATAACGACCATTATCACCACTATAACAACCATTATAAACACTATAACAACCATTATAACCACTGTAACAACCATTATAACCACTATAACAGCCATTATCAGCACTATAACGATCATTATCACCACTATAACGACCATTGTCACCACTATAACAACCATTGAAACCACTATAACAACCATTATAACCACTATAACAACTATTATAACCACTATAACAACCATTATAACAACTATAACAACCATTACAACCAGTATAACAACCATTACAACCACTATAACAACGATTACAACCACCATGACGACCATCACAACCACCACGACAACCATTATAACCACTATGACAACCATTATCACCACTATAACAACCATCGTCACCACTATAACAACCATTATAACCACTATAACAACCATTATAACCACTGTCACAACCATTATAACCACTATAACAGCCACTATCAGCACTATAACGATCATTATCACCACTATAACGACCATTATCACCAATATAACGACAATTATATACACTATAACGATCATTATCACCACCATAACGACCATTGTCACCACTATAACAACCATTATAACCACTATAACAACCATTATAACCACTGTAACAACCATTATAACCACTGTAACAACCATTATAACCACTATAACAGCCACTATCAGCACTATAACGACCATTATGACCACTATAACAACCACTATAACCACTATAACAACCATTATAACCACTATGACAACCATTATCACCACTGTAACAACCATCCTCACCACTATAACAACCATTATAACCACTATAACAACCATTATAACCACTGTAACAACCATTATAACCACTATAACAGCCACAATCAGCACTATAACGATCATTATCATCACTATAGCGACCATTATCACCACTATAACGACCATTATCACCACTATAACGGCCATTATCAGCAATATAACGACCATTATAACCACTATAACGACCATTATAACCACTATAACGACCATTATCATCACTATAACGACCATTGTCACCACTATAACAACCATTGTAACCACTATAACAACCATTATAACCACTATAACAACTATTATAACCACTATAACAACCATTATAACCACTATAACGACCATTATAACCACTATAACGACCATTATCACCACTATAACGACCATTGTCACCACTATAACAACCATTGTAACCACTATAACAACCATTATAACCACTATAACAACTATTAGAACGACTATAACAACCATTATAACAACTATAACAACCATTACAACCAGTATAACAACCATTACAACCACTATAACAACGATTACAACCACCATGACGACCATCACAACCACCATGACAACCATTATAACCACTATGACAACCATTATCACCACTATAACAACCATCGTCACCACTATAACAACCATTATAACCACTATAACAACCATTATAACCACTGTAACAACCATTATAACCACTATAACAGCCACTATGAGCACTATAACGATCATTATCACCACTATAACGACCATTATCACCACTATAACGGCCATTATCACGACAATAACGACCATTATCACCACTATAGCGACCATTATGACCACTATAATGACCATTATCACCACTATACCGACCATTATAACCAATATAACGACCATTATCACCAATATAACGACAATTATCTGCACTATAACGACCACTATCACCACTATAACAATCATTATCAAAACAATAACAACCATTATCAGCACTATAACGACCATTATGACCACTATAACAACCACTATAACCACTATAACAACCATTATAACCAATATAGCGACACTTATCTGCACTATAACAACCACTATCACTACTATAACAACCATTATAACCACTATACCAACCAGTATCACCACTATAACAACCATTATCACCACTATGACAACCATTATCGCCACGATAACAACCAGTATCACCACTATACCGACCATTATCACCACTACAACAACCATTATAAACACTATAACAACCATTATAACCACTGTAACAACCATTATAACCACTATAACAGCCACTATGAGCACTATAACGATCATTATCACCACTATAACGATCATTATCACCACTATAACGACCATTATCACCACTATAACGACCATTATCACCACCATAACGACCACTATCAGCACTATAACGACCATTATCACCACTATAACGACCATTATCACCACTATAACAACCATTATAAACACTATAACAACCATTATAACCACAGTAACAACCATTATAACCACTATAAGAGCCATTATCAGCACTATAACGATCATTATCACCTCTATAACGACCATTACCAGCACTATAGCGAGCATTATAGCCACTATAATGACCATTATCACCACTATAACAACCATTATCACCACTATAACGACCATTATAACCACTATAACAACCAATATAACCCCTATAACGACCATTATCACCACTATAGCGACCATTATCAGCACTATAACGACGATTATAACCACTATAACAACCATTATCACCAATATAACGACACTTATCTGCACTATAACAACCACTGTCACTACTATAACAACCATTATAACCACTACACCAACCAGTATCACCACTATAACAACCCTTATCACCACTATAACAACCATTATCACCACGATAACAACCAGTATCACCACTATACCGACCATTATCACCACTATAACAACCATTATAAACACTATAACAACCATTATAACCACTGTAACAACCATTATAACCACTATAACAGCCATTATCAGCACTATAACGATCATTATCGCCACTATAACGACCATTATCACCACTATAGCGACCATTGTAACCACTATAACGACCATTATCACCACAATAACGACCATTATCACCACTATAGCGACCATTATTACCACTATAATGACCATTATCACCACTATAACAACCATTATCACCACTATAACGACCATTATCACCACTATAACGACCACTATCACCACTATAACGACCATTATCAGCACTATGACGACCACTATCACCACTATAACGACCATTATCAGCACTATAACGACCATTATAACCACTATAACGACCATTATCACCACTATAACAACCATTATAACCACTATAACAACCATTATCACCAATATAGCGACACTTATCTGCACTATAACAACAACTATCACTACTATAACAACCATTATAACCACTATACCAACCAGTATCACCACTATAACAACCATTATCAAAACAATAACGACCATTATCACCACTATAACAACCATTATCACCACTATAACAACCATTATAACCACTATAACAACCATTATCACCAATATAGCGACACTTATCTGCACTATAACAACCACTATCACTACTATAACAACCATTATAACCACTATACCAACCAGTATCACCACTATAACAACCATTATCAAAACAATAACGACCATTATCACCACTATAACGACCATTATCACCACTATAACGGCCATTATCACGACAATAACGACCATTATCACCACTATAGCGATCATTATGACCACTATAATGACCATTATCACCACTATACCGACCATTATAACCAATATAACGACCATTATCACCACTATAACAACCATTATCACCACTATAACGACCACTATCAGCACTATAACGACCATTATCACCACTATAACGACCATTATCACCACTATAACAACCATTATAAACACTATAACAACCATTATAACCACTGTAACAACCATTATAACCACTATAACAGCCATTATCAGCACTATAACGATCATTATCACCACTATAACGACCATTGTCACCACTATAACAACCATTGTAACCACTATAACAACCATTATAACCACTATAACAACTATTATAACCACTATAACAACCATTATAACAACAATAACAACCATTACAACCAGTATAACAACCATTACAACCACTATAACAACGATTACAACCACCATGACGACCATCACAACCACCACGACAACCATTATAACCACTATGACAACCATTATCACCACTATAACAACCATCGTCACCACTATAACAACCATTATAACCACTATAACAACCATTATAACCACTGTCACAACCATTATAACCACTATAACAGCCACTATCAGCACTATAACGATCATTATCACCACTATAACGACCATTATCACCAATATAGCGACAATTATATACACTATAACGATCATTATCACCACTATAACGACCATTGTCACCACTATAACAACCATTATAACCACTATAACAACCATTATAACCACTGTAACAACCATTATAACCACTGTAACAACCATTATAACCACTATAACAGCCACTGTCAGCACTATAACGACCATTATGACCACTATAACAACCACTATAACCACTATAACAACCATTATAACCACTATGACAACCATTATCACCACTGTAACAACCATCGTCACCACTATAACAACCATTATAACCACTATAACAACCATTATAACCACTGTAACAACCATTATAACCACTATAACAGCCACAATCAGCACTATAACGATCATTATCATCACTATAGCGACCATTATCACCACTATAACGACCATTATCACCACTATAACGGCCATTATCAGCAATATAACGACCATTATAACCACTATAACGACCATTATAACCACTATAACGACCATTATCACCACTATAACGACCATTGTCACCACTATAACAACCATTGTAACCACTATAACAACCATTATAACCACTATAACAACTATTATAACCACTATAACAACCATTATAACCACTATAACGACCATTATAACCACTATAACGACCATTATCACCACTATAACGACCATTGTCACCACTATAACAACCATTGTAACCACTATAACAACCATTATAACCACTATAACAACTATTAGAACGACTATAACAACCATTATAACAACTATAACAACCATTACAACCAGTATAACAACCATTACAACCACTATAACAACGATTACAACCACCATGACGACCATCACAACCACCATGACAACCATTATAACCACTATGACAACCATTATCACCACTATAACAACCATCGTCACCACTATAACAACCATTGTAACCACTATAACAACCATTATAACCACTATAACAACCATTATAACCACTATAACAACCATTATAACAACTATAACAACCATTACAACCAGTATAACAACCATCACAACCACTATAACAACGATTACAACCACCATGACGACCATCACAACCACCACGACAACCATTATAACCACTATGACAACCATTATCACCACTATAACAACCATCGTCACCACTATAACAACCATTATAACCACTATGACAACCATTATCACCACTGTAACAACCATCGTCACCACTATAACAACCATTATAACCACTATAACAACCATTATAACCACTGTAACAACCATTATAACCACTATAACAGCCACAATCAGCACTATAACGATCATTATCATCACTATAGCGACCATTATCACCACTATAACGACCATTATCACCACTATAACGGCCATTATCAGCAATATAACGACCATTATAACCACTATAACGACCATTATAACCACTATAACGACCATTATCACCACTATAACGACCATTGTCACCACTATAACAACCATTGTAACCACTATAACAACCATTATAACCACTATAACAACTATTATAACCACTATAACAACCATTATAACCACTATAACGACCATTATAACCACTATAACGACCATTATCACCACTATAACGACCATTGTCACCACTATAACAACCATTGTAACCACTATAACAACCATTATAACCACTATAACAACTATTAGAACGACTATAACAACCATTATAACAACTATAACAACCATTACAACCAGTATAACAACCATTACAACCACTATAACAACGATTACAACCACCATGACGACCATCACAACCACCATGACAACCATTATAACCACTATGACAACCATTATCACCACTATAACAACCATCGTCACCACTATAACAACCATTGTAACCACTATAACAACCATTATAACCACTATAACAACCATTATAACCACTATAACAACCATTATAACAACTATAACAACCATTACAACCAGTATAACAACCATCACAACCACTATAACAACGATTACAACCACCATGACGACCATCACAACCACCACGACAACCATTATAACCACTATGACAACCATTATCACCACTATAACAACCATCGTCACCACTATAACAACCTTTATAACCACTATAACAAACATTATAACCACTGTAACATCCATTATAACCACTATAACAACTATCATAACCACTATAACGACCATTATCACCACTATAGCGACCATTATCAGCACTATAACGACGATTATAACCACTATAACGACCATTATCACCACTATAACGACCATTATCACCACTATAACGACCATTATCAGCACCATAACGACCATTATCAGCACTATAACGACCATTACAACCACTATGACAATCATTACAACCACCATGACAACCATTATAACCACTATGACAACCATTATCACCACTATAACGACCATTATAACCACTATACCGACGATTATAACCACTATAACGACCATTATCACCACTATAGCGACCATTATCAGCACTATAACGACCATTATAACCACTATAACAACCATTATCACCAATATAACGACAATTATCCGCACTATAACGACCACTATCAGCACTATAACGACCATTATCACCACTATAAGGACCATTATCACCACTATAACAACCATTATCACCACTATAACAACCATTATAACCACTATAACAACCATTATCACCAATATAGCGACACTTATCTGCACTATAACAACCACTATCACTACTATAACAACCATTATAACCACTATACCAACCAGTATCACCACTATAACAACCATTATCACCACTATAACAACCATTATCACCACGATAACAACCAGTATCACCACTATACCGACCATTATCACCACTATAACAGCCACTATCAGCACTATAACGATCATTATCACCACTATAACGACCATTATCAGCACCATAATGACCATTATCAGCACTATAACGACCATTATCAGCACTATAACGACCATTATGACCACTATAACAACCATTATCACCAATATAACGACAATTATCCGCACTATAACGACCACTATCAGCACTATAACGACCATTATCACCACTATAAGGACCATTATCACCACTATAACAACCATTATCACCACTATAACAACCATTATAACCACTATAACAACCATTATCAGCAATATAGCGACACTTATCTGCACTATAACAACCACTATCACTACTATAACAACCATTATAACCACTATACCAACCAGTATCACCACTATAACAACCCTTATCACCACTATAACAACCATTATCACCACGATAACAACCAGTATCACCACTATACCGACCATTATCACCACTATAACAACCATTATAAACACTATAACAACCATTATAACCACTGTAACAACCATTATAACCACTATAACAGCCATTATCAGCACTATAACGATCATTATCGCCACTATAACGACCATTATCACCACTATAGCGACCATTGTAACCACTATAACGACCATTATCACCACAATAACGACCATTATCACCACTATAGCGACCATTATAACCACTATAATGACCATTATCACCACTATAACAACCATTATCACCACTATAACGACCATTATCACCACTATAACGACCATTATCAGCACTATAACGACCACTATCACCACTATAACGACCATTATCAGCACTATAACGACCATTATAACCACTATAACGACCATTATCACCACTATAACGACCACTATCAGCACTATAACGACCATTATCACCACTATAACGACCATTATCACCACTATAACAACCATTATCACCACTATAACAACCATTATAACCACTATAACAACCATTATCACCAATATAGCGACACTTATCTGCACTATAACAACCACTATCACTACTATAACAACCATTATAACCCCTATACCAACCAGTATCACCACTATAACAACCATTATCAAAACAATAACGACCATTATCACCACTATAACGACCATTATCACCACTATAACGACCATTATCACCACTATAACGACCATTATCACCACTATAACGACCACTATCAGCACTATAACGACCATTATCACCACTATAACGGCCATTATCACGACAATAACGACCATTATCACCACTATAGCGACCATTATGACCACTATAATGACCATTATCACCACTATACCGACCATTATAACCAATATAACGACCATTATCACCAATATAACGACAATTATCTGCACTATAACGACCATTATCACCACTATAACAACCATTATCAAAACAATAACGACCATTATCACCACTATAGCGACCATTATGACCACTATAATGACCATTATCACCACTATACCGACCATTATAACCAATATAACGACCATTATCACCAATATAACGACAATTATCTGCACTATAACGACCATTATCACCACTATAACAACCATTATCAAAACAATAACGACCATTATCACCACTATAGCGACCATTATGACCACTATAATGACCATTCTCGCCACTATACCGACCATTATAACCAATATAACGACCATTATCACCACTATAACGACCATTATCACCACTATAACGACCACTATCAGCACTATAACGACCATTATCACCACTATAACGACCATTATCACCACTATAACAACCATTATAAACACTATAACAACCATTATAACCACTGTAACAACCATTATAACCACTATAACAGCCATTATCAGCACTATAACGATCATTATCACCACTATAACGACCATTGTCACCACTATAACAACCATTGAAACCACTATAACAACCATTATAACCACTATAACAACTATTATAACCACTATAACAACCATTATAACAACTATAACAACCATAACAACCAGTATAACAACCATTACAACCACTATAACAACGATTACAACCACCATGACGACCATCACAACCACCACGACAACCATTATAACCACTATGACAACCATTATCACCACTATAACAACCATCGTCACCACTATAACAACCATTATAACCACTATAACAACCATTATAACCACTGTCACAACCATTATAACCACTATAACAGCCACTATCAGCACTATAACGATCATTATCACCACTATAACGACCATTATCACCAATATAACGACAATTATATACACTATAACGATCATTATCACCACTATAACGACCATTGTCACCACTATAACAACCATTATAACCACTATAACAACCATTATAACCACTGTAACAACCATTATAACCACTGTAACAACCATTATAACCACTATAACAGCCACTATCAGCACTATAACGACCATTATGACCACTATAACAACCACTATAACCACTATAACAACCATTATAACCACTATGACAACCATTATCACCACTGTAACAACCATCCTCACCACTATAACAACCATTATAACCACTATAACAACCATTATAACCACTGTAACAACCATTATAACCACTATAACAGCCACAATCAGCACTATAACGATCATTATCATCACTATAGCGACCATTATCACCACTATAACGACCATTATCACCACTATAACGGCCATTATCAGCAATATAACGACCATTATAACCACTATAACGACCATTATAACCACTATAACGACCATTATCATCACTATAACGACCATTGTCACCACTATAACAACCATTGTAACCACTATAACAACCATTATAACCACTATAACAACTATTATAACCACTATAACAACCATTATAACCACTATAACGACCATTATAACCACTATAACGACCATTATCACCACTATAACGACCATTGTCACCACTATAACAACCATTGTAACCACTATAACAACCATTATAACCACTATAACAACTATTAGAACGACTATAACAACCATTATAACAACTATAACAACCATTACAACCAGTATAACAACCATTACAACCACTATAACAACGATTACAACCACCATGACGACCATCACAACCACCATGACAACCATTATAACCACTATGACAACCATTATCACCACTATAACAACCATCGTCACCACTATAACAACCATTATAACCACTATAACAACCATTATAACCACTGTAACAACCATTATAACCACTATAACAGCCACTATGAGCACTATAACGATCATTATCACCACTATAACGACCATTATCACCACTATAACGGCCATTATCACGACAATAACGACCATTATCACCACTATAGCGACCATTATGACCACTATAATGACCATTATCACCACTATACCGACCATTATAACCAATATAACGACCATTATCACCAATATAACGACAATTATCTGCACTATAACGACCCCTATCACCACTATAACAATCATTATCAAAACAATAACAACCATTATCAGCACTATAACGACCATTATGACCACTATAACAACCACTATAACCACTATAACAACCATTATAACCAATATAGCGACACTTATCTGCACTATAACAACCACTATCACTACTATAACAACCATTATAACCACTATACCAACCAGTATCACCACTATAACAACCATTATCACCACTATGACAAACATTATCGCCACGATAACAACCAGTATCACCACTATACCGACCATTATCACCACTACAACAACCATTATAAACACTATAACAACCATTATAACCACTGTAACAACCATTATAACCACTATAACAGCCACTATGAGCACTATAACGATCATTATCACCACTATAACGATCATTATCACCACTATAACGACCATTATCACCACTATAACGACCATTATCACCACCATAACGACCACTATCAGCACTATAACGACCATTATCACCACTATAACGACCATTATCACCACTATAACAACCATTATAAACACTATAACAACCATTATAACCACAGTAACAACCATTATAACCACTATAAGAGCCATTATCAGCACTATAACGATCATTATCACCTCTATAACGACCATTACCAGCACTATAGCGAGCATTATAGCCACTATAATGACCATTATCACCACTATAACAACCATTATCACCACTATAACGACCATTATAACCACTATAACAACCAATATAACCACTATAACGACCATTATCACCACTATAGCGACCATTATCAGCACTATAACGACGATTATAACCACTATAACAACCATTATCACCAATATAACGACACTTATCTGCACTATAACAACCACTGTCACTACTATAACAACCATTATAACCACTACACCAACCAGTATCACCACTATAACAACCCTTATCACCACTATAACAACCATTATCACCACGATAACAACCAGTATCACCACTATAACAACCATTATAAACACTATAACAACCATTATAACCACTGTAACAACCATTATAACCACTATAACAGCCATTATCAGCACTATAACGATCATTATCGCCACTATAACGACCATTATCACCACTATAGCGACCATTGTAACCACTATAACGACCATTATCACCACAATAACGACCATTATCACCACTATAGCGACCATTATTACCACTATAATGACCATTATCACCACTATAACAACCATTATCACCACTATAACGACCATTATCACCACTATAACGACCACTATCACCACTATAACGACCATTATCAGCACTAGAACGGCCATTATAACCACTATAACGACCATTATCACCACTATAACGACCATTATCACCACTATAACGACCATTATAACCACTAAAACGACCATTATCACCACTATAACGACCATTATCACCACTATAGCGACCATTATCAGCACTATAACGACGATTATAACCACTATAACTACCATTATCACCAATATAACGACACTTATCTGCTCTATAACAACCTCTATCACTACTATAAGAACCATTATAACAACTATCCCAACCACTATCACCACTATAACAACCATTATCACCACGATAACAACCATTATCAGCATTATAACGACCATTATGTCCACTATAACGACCATTATCACCACTATAACGACCATTATCAGCACTATAACGACCACTATCACCACTATAACGACCATTATCAGCACTATAACGACCATTATAACCACTATAACGACCATTATCACCACTATAACAACCATTATAACCACTATAACAACCATTATCACCAATATAGCGACACTTATCTGCACTATAACAACCACTATCACTACTATAACAACCATTATAACCACTATACCAACCAGTATCACCACTATAACAACCATTATCAAAACAATAACGACCATTATCACCACTATAACAACCATTATCACCACTATAACAACCATTATAACCACTATAACAACCATTATCACCAATATAGCGACACTTATCTGCACTGTAACAACCACTATCACTACTATAACAACCATTATAACCACTATACCAACCATTATAACCACTATAACAACTATTATAACCACTATAACAACCATTATAACAACAATAACAACCATTACAACCAGTATAACAACCATTACAACCACTATAACAACGATTACAACCACCATGACGACCATCACAACCACCACGACAACCATTATAACCACTATGACAACCATTATCACCACTATAACAACCATCGTCACCACTATAACAACCATTATAACCACTATAACAACCATTATAACCACTGTCACAACCATTATAACCACTATAACAGCCACTATCAGCACTATAACGATCATTATGACCACTATAACGACCATTATCACCAATATAACGACAATTATATACACTATAACGATCATTATCACCACTATAACGACCATTGTCACCACTATAACAACCATTATAACCACTATAACAACCATTATAACCACTGTAACAACCATTATAACCACTGTAACAACCATTATAACCACTATAACAGCCACTATCAGCACTATAACGACCATTATGACCACTATAACAACCACTATAACCACTATAACAACCATTATAACCACTATGACAACCATTATCACCACTGTAACAACCATCGTCACCACTATAACAACCATTATAACCACTATAACAACCATTATAACCACTGTAACAACCATTATAACCACTATAACAGCCACAATCAGCACTATAACGATCATTATCATCACTATAGCGACCATTATCACCACTATAACGACCATTATCACCACTATAACGGCCATTATCAGCAATATAACGACCATTATAACCACTATAACGACCATTATAACCACTATAACGACCATTATCACCACTATAACGACCATTGTCACCACTATAACAACCATTGTAACCACTATAACAACCATTATAACCACTATAACAACTATTATAACCACTATAACAACCATTATAACCACTATAACGACCATTATAACCACTATAACGACCATTATCACCACTATAACGACCATTGTCACCACTATAACAACCATTGTAACCACTATAACAACCATTATAACCACTATAACAACTATTAGAACGACTATAACAACCATTATAACAACTATAACAACCATTACAACCAGTATAACAACCATTACAACCACTATAACAACGATTACAACCACCATGACGACCATCACAACCACCATGACAACCATTATAACCACTATGACAACCATTATCACCACTATAACAACCATCGTCACCACTATAACAACCATTGTAACCACTATAACAACCATTATAACCACTATAACAACCATTATAACCACTATAACAACCATTATAACAACTATAACAACCATTACAACCAGTATAACAACCATCACAACCACTATAACAACGATTACAACCACCATGACGACCATCACAACCACCACGACAACCATTATAACCACTATGACAACCATTATCACCACTATAACAACCATCGTCACCACTATAACAACCATTATAACCACTATAACAAACATTATAACCACTGTAACATCCATTATAACCACTATAACAACTATCATAACCACTATAACGACCATTATCACCACTATAGCGACCATTATCAGCACTATAACGACGATTATAACCACTATAACGACCATTATCACCACTATAACGACCATTATCACCACTATAACGACCATTATCAGCACCATAACGACCATTATCAGCACTATAACGACCATTACAACCACTATGACAATCATTACAACCACCATGACAACCATTATAACCACTATGACAACCATTATCACCACTATAACGACCATTATAACCACTATACCGACGATTATAACCACTATAACGACCATTATCACCACTATAACAGCCACTATCAGCACTATAACGATCATTATCACCACTATAACGACCATTATCAGCACCATAATGACCATTATCAGCACTATAACGACCATTATCAGCACTATAACGACCATTATGACCACTATAACAACCACTATAAACACTATAACAACCATTATAACCACTATAACAACCATTATCACCACGATAGCAACCAGTATCACCACTATAGCGACCATTATAACCACTCTAACAACTATTATAACCACTATAACAACCATTATCACCACTATAACAACCATTATCACCACGATAGCAACCAGTATCACCACTATAGCGACCATTATAACCACTCTAACAACTATTATAACCACTATAACAACCATTATCACCACTATAACAACCATTACAACCACTATGACAATCATTACAACCACCATGACAACCATTATAACCACTATAACGACCATTATCAGCACTATAACGACCATTATAACCACTATAACGACCATTATCACCACTATAACGACCATTATCACCACTATAACGACCACTATCAGCACTATAACGACCATTATCACCACTATAACGACCATTATCACCACTATAACAACCATTATAAACACTATAACAACCATTATAACCACAGTAACAACCATTATAACCACTATAACAGCCATTACCAGCACTATAACGATCATTATCACCACTATAACGACCATTACCAGCACTATAGCGACCATTATAGCCACTATAATGACCATTATCACCACTATAACGACCATTATAACCACTATAACGACCAATATAACCACTATAACGACCATTATCACCACTATAGCGACCATTATCAGCACTATAACGACGATTATAACCACTATAACGACCATTATAACCACTATAACGACCAATATAACCACTATAACGACCATTATCACCACTATAGCGACCATTATCAGCACTATAACGACGATTATAACCACTATAACAACCATTATCACCAATATAACGACACTTATCTGCACTATAACAACCACTGTCACTACTATAACAACCATTATAACCACTATACCAACCAGTATCACCACTATAACAACCCTTATCACCACTATAACAACCATTATCACCACGATAACAACCAGTATCACCACTATACCGACCATTATCACCACTATAACAACCATTATAAACACTATAACAACCATTATAACCACTGTAACAACCATTATAACCACTATAACAGCCATTATCAGCACTATAACGATCATTATCGCCACTATAACGACCATTATCACCACTATAGCGACCATTATAACCACTATAACGACCATTATCACCACAATAACGACCATTATCACCACTATAGCGACCATTATAACCACTATAATGACCATTATCACCACTATAACGACCATTATCACCACTATAACGACCATTATCACCACTATAACGACCACTATCACCACTATAACGACCATTATCAGCACTATAACGGCCATTATAACCACTATAACGACCACTATCACCACTATAACGACCATTATCACCACTATAACGACCATTATAACCACTAAAACGACCATTATCACCACTATAACGACCATTATCACCACTATAGCGACCATTATCAGCACTATAACGACGATTATAACCACTATAACAACCATTATCACCAATATAACGACACTTATCTGCTCTATAACAACCTCTATCACTACTATAAGAACCATTATAACAACTATCCCAACCACTATCACCACTATAACAACCATTATCACCACGATAACAACCATTATCAGCATTATAACGACCATTATGTCCACTATAACGACCATTATCACCACTATAACGACCATTATCAGCACTATAACGACCACTATCACCACTATAACGACCATTATCAGCACTATAACGACCATTATAACCACTGTAACGACCATTATCACCACTGTAACGACCATTATCACCACTATAACGACCATTATCAGCACCATAACGACCATTATCAGCACTATAACGACCATTACAACCACTATGACAATCATTACAACCACCATGACAACCATTATAACCCATATGACAACCATTATCACCACTATAACGACCATTATAACCACTATAACGACCATTATCACCACAATAACGACCATTATCACCACTATAGCGACCATTATCACCACTATAACGACCACTATCACCACTATAACGACCATTATCACCACTATAACGACCATTATCAGCACCATAATGACCATTATCAGCACTATAACGACCATTATCAGCACAATAACGACCATTATGACCCCTATAATAACCACTATAACCACTATAACAACCATTATAACCACTATAACAACCAGTATCACCACTATAACGACCATTATCACCACTATAACGACCACTATCACCACTATAACGACCTTTATCATCACTATAACGACCATTATCACCACTATAACGACCATTATCAGCACTATAACGACCATTATAACCACTATAACGACCATTATCACCACTATAACGACCATTATCACCACTATAACGACCATTATCAGCACCATAACGACCATTATCAGCACCATAACGACCATTATCAGCACTATAACGACCATTATCACCACTGTGGCAACCATTATCACCACTATAGCAACCATTATCATCACTATGACAACCATTATCATTACTATAACAACCATTATAACCACTATACCAACCACTATCACCACTATAACAACCATTATCACCACTATAACAACCATTATCACCACGATAGCAACCAGTATCACCACTATAGCGACCGTTATAACCACTCTAACAACTATTATAACCACTATAACAACCATTATCACCACTATAACAACCATTACAACCACTATGACAATCATTACAACCACCATGACAACCATTATAACCACTATAACGACCATTATCAGCACTATAACGACCATTATAACCACTATAACGACCATTATCACCACTATAACGACCATTATCACCACAATAACGACCATTATCACCACTATAGCGACCATTATCACCACTATAACGACCACTATCACCACTATAACGACCATTATCACCACTATAACGACCATTATCAGCACCATAATGACCATTATCAGCACTATAACGACCATTATCAGCACTATAACGACCATTATGACCACTATAACAACCACTATAACCACTATAACAACCATTATAACCACTATAACAACCATTATAACCACTATAACAACCAGTATCACCACTATAACGACCATTATCACCACTATAACGACCACTATCACCACTATAACGACCATTATCATCACTATAACGACCATTATCACCACTATAACGACCATTATCAGCACTATAACGACCATTATAACCAATATAACGACCATTATCACCACTATAACGACCATTATCACCACTATAACAACCATTATCAGCACCATAACGACCATTATCAGCACCATAACGACCATTATCAGCACTATAACGACCATTATCACCACTGTGGCAACCATTATCACCACTATAGCAACCATTATCATCACTATGACAACCATTATCATTACTATAACAACCATTATAACCACTATACCAACCACTATCACCACTATAACAACCATTATCACCACTATAACAACCATTATCACCACGATAGCAACCAGTATCACCACTATAGCGACCATTATAACCACTCTAACAACTATTATAACCACTATAACAACCATTATCACCACTATAACAACCATTACAACCACTATGACAATCATTACAACCACCATGACAACCATTATAACCACTATAACGACCATTATCAGCACTATAACGACCATTATAACCACTATAACGACCATTATCACCACTATAACGACCATTATCACTACTATAACGACCATTATCAGCACCATAACGACCATTATCAGCACCATAACGACCATTATCAGCACTATAACGACCATTATCACCACTGTGGCAACCATTATCACCACTATAGCAACCATTATCATCACTATGACAACCATTATCATTACTATAACAACCATTATAACCACTATACCAACCACTATCACCACTATAACAACCATTATCACCACTATAACAACCATTATCACCACGATAGCAACCAGTATCACCACTATAGCGACCATTATAACCACTCTAACAACTATTATAACCACTATAACAACCATTATCACCACTATAACAACCATTACAACCCCTATGACAATCATTACAACCACCATGACAACCATTATAACCACTATAACGACCATTATCAGCACTATAACGACCATTATAACCACTATAACGACCATTATCACCACTATAACGACCATTATCACCACAATAACGACCATTATCACCACTATAGCGACCATTATCACCACTATAACGACCACTATCACCACTATAACGACCATTATCACCACTATAACGACCATTATCAGCACCATAATGACCATTATCAGCACTATAACGACCATTATCAGCACTATAACGACCATTATGACCACTATAACAACCACTATAACCACTATAACAACCATTATAACCACTATAACAACCATTATAACCACTATAACAACCAGTATCACCACTATAACGACCATTATCACCACTATAACGACCACTATCACCACTATAACGACCATTATCATCACTATAACGACCATTATCACCACTATAACGACCATTATCAGCACTATAACGACCATTATAACCAATATAACGACCATTATCACCACTATAACGACCATTATCACCACTATAACAACCATTATCAGCACCATAACGACCATTATCAGCACCATAACGACCATTATCAGCACTATAACGACCATTATCACCACTGTGGCAACCATTATCACCACTATAGCAACCATTATCATCACTATGACAACCATTATCATTACTATAACAACCATTATAACCACTATACCAACCACTATCACCACTATAACAACCATTATCACCACTATAACAACCATTATCACCACGATAGCAACCAGTATCACCACTATAGCGACCATTATAACCACTCTAACAACTATTATAACCACTATAACAACCATTATCACCACTATAACAACCATTACAACCACTATGACAATCATTACAACCACCATGACAACCATTATAACCACTATAACGACCATTATCAGCACTATAACAACCATTATAACCACTATAACAACCAGTATCACCACTATAACGACCATTATCACCACTATAACGACCACTATCACCACTATAACGACCATTATCATCACTATAACGACCATTATCACCACTATAACGACCATTATCAGCACTATAACGACCATTATAACCACTATAACGACCATTATCACCACTATAACGACCATTATCACCACTATAACGACCATTATCAGCACCATAACGACCATTATCAGCACCATAACGACCATTATCAGCACTATAACGACCATTATCACCACTGTGGCAACCATTATCACCACTATAGCAACCATTATCATCACTATGACAACCATTATCATTACTATAACAACCATTATAACCACTATACCAACCACTATCACCACTATAACAACCATTATCACCACTATAACAACCATTATCACCACGATAGCAACCAGTATCACCACTATAGCGACCATTATAACCACTCTAACAACTATTATAACCACTATAACAACCATTATCACCACTATAACAACCATTACAACCACTATGACAATCATTACAACCACCATGACAACCATTATAACCACTATAACGACCATTATCAGCACTATAACGACCATTATAACCACTATAACGACCATTATCACCACTATAACGACCATTATCACCACAATAACGACCATTATCACCACTATAGCGACCATTATCACCACTATAACGACCACTATCACCACTATAACGACCATTATCACCACTATAACGACCATTATCAGCACCATAATGACCATTATCAGCACTATAACGACCATTATCAGCACTATAACGACCATTATGACCACTATAACAACCACTATAACCACTATAACAACCATTATAACCACTATAACAACCATTATAACCACTATAACAACCAGTATCACCACTATAACGACCATTATCACCACTATAACGACCACTATCACCACTATAACGACCATTATCATCACTATAACGACCATTATCACCACTATAACGACCATTATCAGCACTATAACGACCATTATAACCACTATAACGACCATTATCACCACTATAACGACCATTATCACCACTATAACAACCATTATCAGCACCATAACGACCATTATCAGCACCATAACGACCATTATCAGCACTATAACGACCATTATCACCACTGTGGCAACCATTATCACCACTATAGCAACCATTATCATCACTATGACAACCATTATCATTACTATAACAACCATTATAACCACTATACCAACCACTATCACCACTATAACAACCATTATCACCACTATAACAACCATTATCACCACGATAGCAACCAGTATCACCACTATAGCGACCATTATAACCACTCTAACAACTATTATAACCACTATAACAACCATTATCACCACTATAACAACCATTACAACCCCTATGACAATCATTACAACCACCATGACAACCATTATAACCACTATAACGACCATTATCAGCACTATAACGACCATTATAACCACTATAACGACCATTATCACCACTATAACGACCATTATCACCACAATAACGACCATTATCACCACTATAGCGACCATTATCACCACTATAACGACCACTATCACCACTATAACGACCATTATCACCACTATAACGACCATTATCAGCACCATAATGACCATTATCAGCACTATAACGACCATTATCAGCACTATAACGACCATTATGACCACTATAACAACCACTATAACCACTATAACAACCATTATAACCACTATAACAACCATTATAACCACTATAACAACCAGTATCACCACTATAACGACCATTATCACCACTATAACGACCACTATCACCACTATAACGACCATTATCATCACTATAACGACCATTATCACCACTATAACGACCATTATCAGCACTATAACGACCATTATAACCAATATAACGACCATTATCACCACTATAACGACCATTATCACCACTATAACAACCATTATCAGCACCATAACGACCATTATCAGCACCATAACGACCATTATCAGCACTATAACGACCATTATCACCACTGTGGCAACCATTATCACCACTATAGCAACCATTATCATCACTATGACAACCATTATCATTACTATAACAACCATTATAACCACTATACCAACCACTATCACCACTATAACAACCATTATCACCACTATAACAACCATTATCACCACGATAGCAACCAGTATCACCACTATAGCGACCATTATAACCACTCTAACAACTATTATAACCACTATAACAACCATTATCACCACTATAACAACCATTACAACCACTATGACAATCATTACAACCACCATGACAACCATTATAACCACTATAACGACCATTATCAGCACTATAACGACCATTATAACCACTATAACGACCATTATCACCACTATAACGACCATTATCACCACTATAACGACCACTATCAGCACTATAACGACCATTATCACCACTATAACGACCATTATCACCACTATAACAACCATTATAAACACTATAACAACCATTATAACCACAGTGACAACCATTATAACCACTATAACAGCCATTATCAGCACTATAACGATCATTATCACCACTATAACGACCATTACCAGCACTATAGCGACCATTATAGCCACTATAATGACCATTATCACCACGATAACAACCATTATCAGCATTATAACGACCATTATGTCCACTACAACGACCATTATCACCACTATAACGACCATTATCACAACTATAACGACCATTATCAGCACTATAACGACCATTATCACCACTATAGCGACCATTATCAGCACTATAACGACCATTATAACCACTATAACAACCATTATCACCAATATAACGACAATTATCTGCACTATAACGACCACTATCAGCACTATAACGACCATTATCACCACTATAAGGACCATTATCACCACTATAACAACCATTATCACCACTATAACAACCATTATAACCACTATAACAACCATTATCACCAATATAGCGACACTTATCTGCACTATAACAACCACTATCACTAATATAACAACCATTATAACCACTATACCAACCAGTATCACCACTATAACAACCATTATCACCACTATAACAACCATTATCACCACGATAACAACCAGTATCACCACTATACCGACCATTATCACCACTATAACAACCATTATAAACACTATAACAACCATTATAACCACTGTAACAACCATTATAACCACTATAACAGCCATTATCAGCACTATAACGATCATTATCGCCACTATAACGACCATTATCACCACTATAGCGACCATTATAACCACTATAACGACCATTATCACCACAATAACGACCATTATCACAACTATAGCGACCATTATAACCACTATAATGACCATTATAACCACTATAACGACCATTATCACCACTATAACGACCATTATCACCACTATAACGACCACTATCACCACTATAACGACCATTATCAGCACTATAACGGCCATTATAACCACTATAACGACCATTATCACCACTATAACGACCATTATCACCACTATAACGACCATTATAACCACTAAAACGACCATTATCACCACTATAACGACCATTATCACCACTATAGCGACCATTATCAGCACTATAACGACGATTATAACCACTATAACGACCATTATCACCACTATAACGACCATTATCACCACTATAACGACCACTATCACCACTATAACGACCATTATCAGCACTATAACGGCCATTATAACCACTATAACGACCATTATCACCACTATAACGACCATTATCACCACTATAACGACCATTATAACCACTAAAACGACCATTATCACCACGATAACAACCATTATCAGCATTATAACGACCATTATGTCCACTATAACGACCATTATCACCACTATAACGACCATTATCAGCACTATAACGACCACTATCACCACTATAACGACCATTATCA
Source organism: Megachile leachella (assembly GCA_963576845.1). Lineage (NCBI taxonomy): Eukaryota > Metazoa > Arthropoda > Insecta > Hymenoptera > Megachilidae > Megachile > Megachile leachella. The sequence continues at coordinate 13,533,417 of OY756260.1, read as the reverse complement.
GCACTATAACGACCATTATAACCACTATAACGACCATTATCACCACTGTAACGACCATTATCACCACTATAACGACCATTATCAGCACCATAACGACCATTATCAGCACTATAACGACCATTACAACCACTATGACAATCATTACAACCACCATGACAACCATTATAACCCATATGACAACCATTATCACCACTATAACGACCATTATAACCACTATAACGACCATTATCACCACAATAACGACCATTATCACCACTATAGCGACCATTATCACCACTATAACGACCACTATCACCACTATAACGACCATTATCACCACTATAACGACCATTATCAGCACCATAATGACCATTATCAGCACTATAACGACCATTATCAGCACAATAACGACCATTATGACCCCTATAATAACCACTATAACCACTATAACAACCATTATAACCACTATAACAACCATTATAACCACTATAACAACCAGTATCACCACTATAACGACCATTATCACCACTATAACGACCACTATCACCACTATAACGACCTTTATCATCACTATAACGACCATTATCACCACTATAACGACCATTATCAGCACTATAACGACCATTATAACCACTATAACGACCATTATCACCACTATAACGACCATTATCACCACTATAACGACCATTATCAGCACCATAACGACCATTATCAGCATCATAACGACCATTATCAGCACTATAACGACCATTATCACCACTGTGGCAACCATTATCACCACTATAGCAACCATTATCATCACTATGACAACCATTATCATTACTATAACAACCATTATAACCACTATACCAACCACTATCACCACTATAACAACCATTATCACCACTATAACAACCATTATCACCACGATAGCAACCAGTATCACCACTATAGCGACCATTATAACCACTCTAACAACTATTATAACCACTATAACAACCATTATCACCACTATAACAACCATTACAACCACTATGACAATCATTACAACCACCATGACAACCATTATAACCACTATAACGACCATTATCAGCACTATAACGACCATTATAACCACTATAACGACCATTATCACCACTATAACGACCATTATCACCACAATAACGACCATTATCACCACTATAGCGACCATTATCACCACTATAACGACCACTATCACCACTATAACGACCATTATCACCACTATAACGACCATTATCAGCACCATAATGACCATTATCAGCACTATAACGACCATTATCAGCACTATAACGACCATTATGACCACTATAACAACCACTATAACCACTATAACAACCATTATAACCACTATAACAACCAGTATCACCACTATAACGACCATTATCACCACTATAACGACCACTATCACCACTATAACGACCATTATCATCACTATAACGACCATTATCACCACTATAACGACCATTATCAGCACTATAACGACCATTATAACCACTATAACGACCATTATCACCACTATAACGACCATTATCACCACTATAACGACCATTATCAGCACCATAACGACCATTATCAGCACCATAACGACCATTATCAGCACTATAACGACCATTATCACCACTGTGGCAACCATTATCACCACTATAGCAACCATTATCATCACTATGACAACCATTATCATTACTATAACAACCATTATAACCACTATACCAACCACTATCACCACTATAACAACCATTATCACCACTATAACAACCATTATCAGCACCATAATGACCATTATCAGCACTATAACGACCATTATCAGCACTATAACGACCATTATGACCACTATAACAACCACTATAACCACTATAACAACCATTATAACCACTATAACAACCAGTATCACCACTATAACGACCATTATCACCACTATAACGACCACTATCACCACTATAACGACCATTATCATCACTATAACGACCATTATCACCACTATAACGACCATTATCAGCACTATAACCACCATTATAACCACTATAACGACCATTATCACCACTATAACGACCATTATCACCACTATAACGACCATTATCAGCACCATAACGACCATTATCAGCACCATAACGACCATTATCAGCACTATAACGACCATTATCACCACTGTGGCAACCATTATCACCACTATAGCAACCATTATCATCACTATGACAACCATTATCATTACTATAACAACCATTATAACCACTATACCAACCACTATCACCACTATAACAACCATTATCACCACTATAACAACCATTACAACCACTATGACAATCATTACAACCACCATGACAACCATTATAACCACTATAACGACCATTATCAGCACTATAACGACCATTATAACCACTATAACGACCATTATCACCACTATAACGACCATTATCACCACAATAACGACCATTATCACCACTATAGCGACCATTATAACCACTCTAACAACTATTATAACCACTATAACAACCATTATCACCACTATAACAACCATTACAACCACTATGACAATCATTACAACCACCATGACAACCATTATAACCACTATAACGACCATTATCAGCACTATAACGACCATTATAACCACTATAACGACCATTATCACCACTATAACGACCATTATCACCACAATAACGACCATTATCACCACTATAGCGACCATTATCACCACTATAACGACCACTATCACCACTATAACGACCATTATCACCACTATAACGACCATTATCAGCACCATAATGACCATTATCAGCACTATAACGAACATTATCAGCACTATAACGACCATTATGACCACTATAACAACCACTATAACCACTATAACAACCATTATAACCACTATAACAACCAGTATCACCACTATAACGACCATTATCACCACTATAACGACCACTATCACCACTATAACGACCATTATCATCACTATAACGACCATTATCACCACTATAACGACCATTATCAGCACTATAACGACCATTATAACCACTATAACGACCATTATCACCACTATAACGACCATTATCACCACTATAACGACCATTATCAGCACCATAACGACCATTATCAGCACCATAACGACCATTATCAGCACTATAACGACCATTATCACCACTGTGGCAACCATTATCACCACTATAGCAACCATTATCATCACTATAACAACCATTATCATTACTATAACAACCATTATAACCACTATACCAACCACTATCACCACTATAACAACCATTATCACCACTATAACAACCATTATCACCACGATAGCAACCAGTATCACCACTATAGCGACCATTATAACCACTCTAACAACTATTATAACCACTATAACAACCATTATCACCACTATAACAACCATTACAACCACTATGACAATCATTACAACCACCATGACAACCATTATAACCACTATAACGACCATTATCAGCACTATAACGACCATTATAACCACTATAACGACCATTATCACCACTATAACGACCATTATCACCACTATAACGACCATTATCACCACTATAACAACCATTATAAACACTATAACAACCATTATAACCACAGTGACAACCATTATAACCACTATAACAGCCATTATCAGCACTATAACGATCATTATCACCACTATAACGACCATTACCAGCACTATAGCGACCATTATAGCCACTATAATGACCATTATCACCAGGATAACAACCATTATCAGCATTATAACGACCATTATGTCCACTACAACGACCATTATCACCACTATAACGACCATTATCAGCACCATAACGACCATTATCAGCACTATAACGACCATTACAACCACTATGACAATCATTACAACCACCATGACAACCATTATAACCCATATGACAACCATTATCACCACTATAACGACCATTATAACCACTATACCGACGATTATAACCACTATAACGACCATTATCACCACTATAGCGACCATTATCAGCACTATAACGACCATTATAACCAGTATAACAACCATTATCACCAATATAACGACAATTATCTGCACTATAACGACCACTATCAGCACTATAACGACCATTATCACCACTATAAGGACCATTATCACCACTATAACAACCATTATCACCACTATAACAACCATTATAACCACTATAACAACCATTATCACCAATATAGCGACACCTATCTGCACTATAACAACCACTATCACTAATATAACAACCATTATAACCACTATACCAACCAGTATCACCACTATAACAACCATTATCACCACTATAACAACCATTATCACCACGATAACAACCAGTATCACCACTATACCGACCATTATCACCACTATAACAGCCACTATCAGCACTATAACGATCATTATCACCACTATAACGACCATTATCACCACTATAACAACCAGTATCACCACTATACCGACCATTATCACCACTATAACATCCATTATAAACACTATAACAACCATTATAACCACTGTAACAACCATTATAACCACTATAACAACCATTATAACCACTATAACAACCAGTATCACCACTATAACGACCATTATCACCACTATAACGACCACTATCACCACTATAACGACCATTATCATCACTATAACGACCACTGTCACCACTATAACGACCATTATCACCACTATAACGACCATTATCAGCACCATAATGACCATTATCAGCACTATAACGACCATTATCAGCACTATAACGACCATTATGGACACTGTGGCAACCATTATCACCACTATAGCAACCATTATCATCACTATGACAACCATTATCATTACTATAACAACCATTATAACCACTATGACAACCATTATCACCACTATAACAACCATCGTCACTACTATAACAACCATTATAACCACCATAACAACCATTATAAGCACTGTAACAACCATTATAACCACTATAACAGCCACTATCAGCACTATAACGATCATTATCACCACTCTAACGACCATTATCACCACAATAACAACCATTATCAGCACTACAACGACCATTATCAGCAACATAACGACCATTATAACCACTATAACGACCATTATAACTACTATAACGACCATTCTCACCACTATAACGACCATTATGACCACTATAACGACCATTATCACCACTATAACGACCATTATCAGCACCATAACGACCATTATCAGCACTATAACGACCATTATCACCACTGTGGCAACCATTATCACCACTATAGCAGCCATTATCATCACTATGACAACCATCATCATTACTATAACAACCATTATAACCACTATACCAACCACTATCACCACTATAACAACCTTTATCACCACTATAACAACCATTATCAGCACTATAACGACCATTATGACCACTATAACGACCATTATCACCACTATAACGACCATTATCACCACTATAACGACCATTATCAGCACTATAACGACCATTGTCACCACTATAACGACCATTATCAGCACTATAACGACCATTATCACCACTATAACGACCATAATCACCACAATAACAACCATTATCAGCACTATAACGGCCATTATCAGCATTATAACGGCCATTATCAGCAATATAACGACCATTATAACCACTATAACGACCATTATCACCACTATAACGACCATTATCACCACTATAACGACCATTATCACCACTATAACGACCATTATCACCACTATAACGACCATTATCAGCACTATAACGGCCATTATCAGCACTATAACGACCATTATCACCACTATAACGACCATTATCAGCACCATAACGACCATTATCAGCACTATAACGACCATTATCAGCACTATAACGACCATTATCAGCACTATAACGACCAGTATCACCACTGTGGCAACCATTATCACCAGTATAGCAACCATTATCATCACTATGACAACCATTATCATTACTGTAACAACCATTATAACCACTATACCAACCACTATCACCACTATAACAACCATTATCACCACTATAACAACCATTATCACCACTATAACAACCAATATCACCACTATAGCAACCATTATGACCACTGTGACAACCATTATCCGCACTACCAATACCATTATCACCACGATAACAACCACTATAACCACTATAACAACCACTATAACCACTATAACAACCATTATAACCACTATAACAACCATTATAACCACTATAACAACTATTATAACCACTATAACAACCATTACAACCAGTATAACAACCATTACAACCACTATAACAACCATTACAACCACCATGACGACCATTACAACCACCATGACAACCATTATCACCACTATAACAACCATTATAACCACTATAACAACCATTATAACCACTGTAACAACCATTATAACCACTATAACATCCACTATCAGCACTATAACGATCATTATCACCACAACAACGACCATTATCACCACTATAGCGACCATTATAACCACTATAATGACCATTATCACCACTATAACGACCATTATCACCACTATAGCGACCATTATCACCACTATAGCAACCATTATCATCACTATGACAACCATTATCATTACTATAACAACCATTATAACCACTATACCAACCACTATCACCACTATAACGAACATTATCAGCACTATAACGACCATTATCACCACTATAACGACCATTATCACCACTATAACGACCATTATCACCAATATAACAACCATTATCAGCACTATAACGGCCATTATGAGCACTATAACGGCCATTATCACCACTATAACGACCATTATCAGCACTATGACAACCATTATCATTACTATAACAACCATTAGAACCACTATAACATCCATTATAACCACTGTAACAACCATTATAACCACTATAACATCCACTATCAGCACTATAACGATCATTATCACCACAACAACGACCATTATCACCACTATAGCGACCATTATAACCACTATAATGACCATTATCACCACTATAACGACCATTTTTACCACTATAGCGACCATTATCACCACTATAAGGACCATTATCAGCACTATAACGATCATTATCAGCACCATAACGACCATTATCAGCACTATAACGACCATTATCACCACTATAACGGCCATTATCAGCACTATAACGACCATTATCAGCACTATAACTACCATTATCACCACTATAACGAACATTATCAGCACTATAACGACCATTATAACCACTATAACGACCATTATCAGCACTATAACGACCATTATCACCACTATAACGGCCACTATCAGCACTATAACGACCATTATCACCACGATAACGGCCATTATCAGCACTATAACGACCATTATCACCACTATAACGACCATTATCAGCACCATAACGACCATTATCAGCACTATAACGACCATTATCAGCACCATAACGACCATTATCAGCACCATAACGACCATTATCAGCACTATAACGACCATTATCAGCACTATAACGACCATTATCACCACTATAACAACCATTATCACCACTATAACAACTATTATAACCACTATAACAACCATTATAACAACTATAACAACCATTACAACCAGTATAACAACCATTACAACCACTATAACAACGATTACAACCACCATGACGACCATCACAACCACCATGACAACCATTATAACCACTATGACGACCATTATCACCACTATAACAACCATCGTCACCACTATAACAACCATTATAACCACTATAACGACCATTATAACCACTGTAACAACCATTATAACCACTATAACAGCCACTATCAGCACTATACCGACCATTATCACCACTATAACAACCATTGTAAACACTATAACAACCATTATAACCACTGTAACAACCATTATCACCAATATAACGACACTTATCTGCACTATATCAACCACTATCACTACTATAACAACCATTATAACCACTATACCAACCAGTATCACCACTATAACAACCATTATCACCACTGTAACAACCATTATCAGCACTATAACGACCATTATCACCACTATAACGACCATTATCAGCACTATAACGACCATTATCACCACTATAACGACCATAATCACCACAATAACAACCATTATCAGCACTATAACGGCCATTATCAGCATTATAACGGCCATTATCAGCAATATAACGACCATTATAACCACTATAACGACCATTATCACCACTATAACGACCATTATCACCACTATAACGACCATTATCACCACTATAACGACCATTATCACCACTATAACGACCATTATCAGCACTATAACGGCCATTATCAGCACTATAACGACCATTATCACCACTATAACGACCATTATCAGCACCATAACGACCATTATCAGCACTATAACGACCATTATCAGCACTATAACGACCATTATCACCACTGTGGCAACCATTATCACCAGCATAGCAACCATTGTTATCACTATGACAACCATTATCATTACTATAACAACCATTATAACCACTATACCAACCACTATCACCACTACAACAACCATTATCACCATTATAACAACCATTATCACCACTATAACAACCATTATCACCACGATAACAACCAGTATCACCACTATAACGACCATTATCACTACTATAACAACCATTATAAACACTATAACAAGCATTATAACCACTATAACAGCCATTATCAGCACTATAACGATCATTATCACTACTATAACGACCATTATCACCACTATAGCGACCATTATAACCACTATAACGACCATTATCAGCACTATAACGGCCATTATCAGCAATATAACGACCATTATAACCACTATAAGGACCATAATCAGCACTATAACGACCATTATCACCACTATAGCGCCATTATAACCACTATAATGACCATTATCACCACTATAACGACCATTATCACCACGATAACAACCAGTATCACCACTATAACGACCATTATCACCACTATAACGACCATTATCACCACTATAACGACCATTATCAGCACTATAACGGCCACTATCAGCAATATAACGACCATTATAACCACTATAACGACCATAATCAGCACTATAACGACCATTATCACCACTATAGCGCCATTATAACCACTATAATGACCATTATCACCACTATAACGACCATTATCACCACGATAACAACCAGTATCACCACTATAACGACCATTATCACCACTATAACGACCATTATCACCACTATAACGACCATTATCACCACTATAACGACCATTATCAGCACTATAACGGCCATTATCAGCACTATAACGATCATTATCACCACTATAACGACCATTATCAGCACCATAACGACCATTATCAGCACCATAACGACCATTATCAGCAGTGTAACGACCATTATCAGCACCATAACGACCATTATCACCACTATAACGACCATTATCACCACTATAACGACCATTATCACCACTATAACGACCATTATCACCACTATAACGACCACTATCACCACTATAACGACCATTATCAGCACTATAACGGCCATTATAACCACTATAACGACCATTATCACCACTATAACGACCATTATCACCACTATAACGACCATTATAACCACTAAAACGACCATTATCACCACTATAACGACCATTATCACCACTATAGCGACCATTATCAGCACTATAACGACGATTATAACCACTATAACAACCATTATCACCAATATAACGACACTTATCTGCTCTATAACAACCTCTATCACTACTATAAGAACCATTATAACAACTATCCCAACCACTATCACCACTATAACAACCATTATCACCACGATAACAACCATTATCAGCATTATAACGACCATTATGTACACTATAACGACCATTATCACCACTATAACGACCATTATCAGCACTATAACGACCACTATCACCACTATAACGACCATTATCAGCACTATAACGACCATTATAACCACTATAACGACCATTATCACCACTGTAACGACCATTATCACCACTATAACGACCATTATCAGCACCATAACGACCATTATCAGCACTATAACGACCATTACAACCACTATGACAATCATTACAACCACCATGACAACCATTATAACCCATATGACAACCAACAACTATAACGACCATTATAACCACTATAACGACCATTATCACCACAATAACGACCATTATCACCACTATAGCGACCATTATCACCACTATAACGACCACTATCACCACTATAACGACCATTATCACCACTATAACGACCATTATCAGCACCATAATGACCATTATCAGCACTATAACGACCATTATCAGCACAATAACGACCATTATGACCCCTATAATAACCACTATAACCACTATAACAACCATTATAACCATTATAACAACCATTATAACCACTATAACAACCAGTATCACCACTATAACGACCATTATCACCACTATAACGACCACTATCACCACTATAACGACCTTTATCATCACTATAACGACCATTATCACCACTATAACGACCATTATCAGCACTATAACGACCATTATAACCACTATAACGACCATTATCACCACTATAACGACCATTATCACCACTATAACGACCATTATCAGCACCATAATGACCATTATCAGCACTATAACGACCATTATCAGCACTATAACGACCATTATGACCACTATAACAACCACTATAACCACTATAACAACCATTATAACCACTATAACAACCAGTATCACCACTATAACGACCATTATCACCACTATAACGACCACTATCACCACTATAACGACCATTATCACCACTATAACGACCATTATCAGCACTATAACGACCATTATAACCACTATAACGACCATTATCACCACTATAACGACCATTATCACCACTATAACGACCATTATCAGCACCATAACGACCATTATCAGCACCATAACGACCATTATCAGCACTATAACGACCATTATCACCACTGTGGCAACCATTATCACCACTATAGCAACCATTATCATCACTATGACAACCATTATCATTACTATAACAACCATTATAACCACTATACCAACCACTATCACCACTATAACAACCATTATCACCACTATAACAACCATTACAACCACTATGACAATCATTACAACCACCATGACAACCATTATAACCACTATAACGACCATTATCAGCACTATAACGACCATTATAACCACTATAACGACCATTATCACCACTATAACGACCATTATCACCACAATAACGACCATTATCACCACTATAGCGACCATTATAACCACTCTAACAACTATTATCACCACTATAACAACCATTATCACCACTATAACAACCATTACAACCACTATGACAATCATTACAACCACCATGACAACCATTATAACCACTATAACGACCATTATCAGCACTATAACGACCATTATAACCACTATAACGACCATTATCACCACTATAACGACCATTATCACCACAATAACGACCATTATCACCACTATAGCGACCATTATCACCACTATAACGACCACTATCACCACTATAACGACCATTATCACCACTATAACGACCATTATCAGCACCATAATGACCATTATCAGCACTATAACGACCATTATCAGCACTATAACGACCATTATGACCACTATAACAACCACTATAACCACTATAACAACCATTATAACCACTATAACAACCAGTATCACCACTATAACGACCATTATCACCACTATAACGACCACTATCACCACTATAACGACCATTATCATCACTATAACGACCATTATCACCACTATAACGACCATTATCAGCACTATAACGACCATTATAACCACTATAACGACCATTATCACCACTATAACGACCATTATCACCACTATAACGACCATTATCAGCACCATAACGACCATTATCAGCACCATAACGACCATTATCAGCACTATAACGACCATTATCACCACTGTGGCAACCATTATCACCACTATAGCAACCATTATCATCACTATGACAACCATTATCATTACTATAACAACCATTATAACCACTATACCAACCACTATCACCACTATAACAACCATTATCACCACTATAACAACCATTACAACCACTATGACAATCATTACAACCACCATGACAACCATTATAACCACTATAACGACCATTATCAGCACTATAACGACCATTATAACCACTATAACGACCATTATCACCACTATAACGACCATTATCACCACAATAACGACCATTATCACCACTATAGCGACCATTATAACCACTCTAACAACTATTATCACCACTATAACAACCATTATCACCACTATAACAACCATTACAACCACTATGACAATCATTACAACCACCATGACAACCATTATAACCACTATAACGACCATTATCAGCACTATAACGACCATTATAACCACTATAACGACCATTATCACCACTATAACGACCATTATCACCACAATAACGACCATTATCACCACTATAGCGACCATTATCACCACTATAACGACCACTATCACCACTATAACGACCATTATCACCACTATAACGACCATTATCAGCACCATAATGACCATTATCAGCACTATAACGACCATTATGACCACTATAACAACCACTATAACCACTATAACAACCATTATAACCACTATAACAACCAGTATCACCACTATAACGACCATTATCACCACTATAACGACCACTATCACCACTATAACGACCATTATCATCACTATAACGACCATTATCACCACTATAACGACCATTATCACCACTATAACGACCACTATCAGCACTATAACGACCATTATCACCACTATAACAACCAGTATCACCACTATACCGACCATTATCACCACTATAACGACCATTATCAGCACTATAACGACCACTATCAGCACTATAACGACCACTATCACCACTATAACGACCATTATCACCACTATAACGACCATTATCAGCACCATAATGACCATTATCAGCACTATAACGACCATTATCAGCACTATAACGACCATTATGACCACTATAACAACCACTATAACCACTATAACAACCATTATCACCACTATAACAACCATTATAAACACTATAACAACCATTATAACCACAGTGACAACCATTATAACCACTATAACAGCCATTATCAGCACTATAACGATCATTATCACCACTATAACGACCATTACCAGCACTATAGCGACCATTATAGCCACTATAATGACCATTATCACCACGATAACAACCATTATCAGCATTATAACGACCATTATGTCCACTACAACGACCATTATCACCACTATAACGACCATTATCACCACTATAACGACCATTATCAGCACTATAACGACCACTATCACCACTATAACGACCATTATCAGCACTATAACGACCATTATAACCACTATAACGACCATTATCACCACTATAACGACCATTATCACCACTATAACGACCATTATCAGCACCATAACGACCATTATCAGCACTATAACGACCATTACAACCACTATGACAATCATTACAACCACCATGACAACCATTATAACCCATATGACAACCATTATCACCACTATAACGACCATTATAACCACTATACCGACGATTATAACCACTATAATGACCATTATCACCACTATAGCGACCATTATCAGCACTATAACGACCATTATAACCACTATAACAACCATTATCACCAATATCACGACAATTATCTGCACTATAACGACCACTATCAGCACTATAACGACCATTATCACCACTATAAGGACCATTATCACCACTATAACAACCATTATCACCACTATAACAACCATTATAACCACTATAACAACCATTATCACCAATATAGCGACACTTATCTGCACTATAACAACCACTATCACTAATATAACAACCATTATAACCACTATACCAACCAGTATCACCACTATAACAACCATTATCACCACTATAACAACCATTATCACCACGATAACAACCAGTATCACCACTATACCGACCATTATCACCACTATAACAGCCACTATCAGCACTATAACGATCATTATCACCACTATAACGACCATTATCACCACTATAACAACCAGTATCACCACTATACCGACCATTATCACCACTATAACATCCATTATAAACACTATAACAACCATTATAACCACTGTAACAACCATTATAACCACTATAACAGCCACTATCAGCACTATAACGATCATTATCACCACTCTAACGACCATTATCACCACAATAACAACCATTATCAGCACTATAACGACCATTATCAGCAACATAACGACCATTATAACCACTATAACGACCATTATAACTACTATAACGACCATTCTCACCACTATAACGACCATTATGACCACTATAACGACCATTATCACCACTATAACGACCATTATCAGCACCATAACGACCATTATCAGCACTATAACGACCATTATCACCACTGTGGCAACCATTATCACCACTATAGCAACCATTATCATCACTATGACAACCTTCATCATTACTATAACAACCATTATAACCACTATACCAACCACTATCACCACTATAACAACCTTTATCACCACTATAACAACCATTATCAGCACTATAACGACCATTATGACCACTATAACGACCATTATCACCACTATAACGACCATTATCACCACTATAACGACCATTATCAGCACTATAACGACCATTGTCACCACTATAACGACCATTATCAGCACTATAACGACCATTATCACCACTATAACGACCATAATCACCACAATAACAACCATTATCAGCACTATAACGGCCATTATCAGCATTATAACGGCCATTATCAGCAATATAACGACCATTATAACCACTATAACGACCATTATCACCACTATAACGACCATTATCACCACTATAACGACCATTATCACCACTATAACGACCATTATCACCACTATAACGACCATTATCAGCACTATAACGGCCATTATCAGCACCATAACGACCATTATCAGCACTATAACGACCATTATCAGCACTATAACGACCATTATCACCACTGTGGCAACCATTATCACCAGCATAGCAACCATTATTATCACTATGACAACCATTATCATTACTATAACAACCATTATAACCACTATACCAACCACTATCACCACTACAACAACCATTATCACCATTATAACAACCATTATCACCACTATAACAACCATTATCACCACTATCACAACCAATATCACCACTATAGCAACCATTATGACCACTGTGACAACCATTATCAGCACTACAAATACAATTATCACCACGATAACAACCACTATAACCACTATAACAACCATTATAACCACTATAACAACCATTATAACCACTATAACAACTATTATAACCACTATAACAACCATTACAACCAGTATAACAACCATTACAACCACTATAACAACCACTACAACCACCATGACGACCATTACAACCACCATGACAACCATTATAACCACTATGACAACCATTATCACCACTATAACGACCATTATCACCACTATAACGACCATTATCAGCACCATAACGACCATTATCAGCACCATAACGACCATTATCAGCACTATAACGACCATTATCACCACTGTGGCAACCATTATCACCACTATAGCAACCATTATCATCACTATGACAACCATTATCATTACTATAACAACCATTATAACCACTATACCAACCACTATCACCACTATAACAACCATTATCACCACTATAACAACCATTACAACCACTATGACAATCATTACAACCACCATGACAACCATTATAACCACTATAACGACCATTATCAGCACTATAACGACCATTATAACCACTATAACGACCATTATCACCACTATAACGACCATTATCACCACAATAACGACCATTATCACCACTATAGCGACCATTATAACCACTCTAACAACTATTATCACCACTATAACAACCATTATCACCACTATAACAACCATTACAACCACTATGACAATCATTACAACCACCATGACAACCATTATAACCACTATAACGACCATTATCAGCACTATAACGACCATTATAACCACTATAACGACCATTATCACCACTATAACGACCATTATCACCACAATAACGACCATTATCACCACTATAGCGACCATTATCACCACTATAACGACCACTATCACCACTATAACGACCATTATCACCACTATAACGACCATTATCAGCACCATAATGACCATTATCAGCACTATAACGACCATTATCAGCACTATAACGACCATTATGACCACTATAACAACCACTATAACCACTATAACAACCATTATAACCACTATAACAACCAGTATCACCACTATAACGACCATTATCACCACTATAACGACCACTATCACCACTATAACGACCATTATCATCACTATAACGACCATTATCACCACTATAACGACCATTATCAGCACCATAACGACCATTATCAGCACCATAACGACCATTATCAGCACTATAACGACCATTATCACCACTGTGGCAACCATTATCACCACTATAGCAACCATTATCATCACTATGACAACCATTATCATTACTATAACAACCATTATAACCACTATACCAACCACTATCACCAGTATAACAACCATTATCACCACTATAACAACCATTATCACCACGATAGCAACCAGTATCACCACTATAGCGACCATTATAACCACTCTAACAACTATTATAACCACTATAACAACCATTATCACCACTATAACAACCATTACAACCACTATGACAATCATTACAACCACCATGACAACCATTATAACCACTATAACGACCATTATCAGCACTATAACGACCATTATAACCACTATAACGACCATTATCACCACTATAACGACCATTATCACCACTATAACGACCACTATCAGCACTATAACGACCATTATCACCACTATAACGACCATTATCACCACTATAACAACCATTATAAACACTATAACAACCATTATAACCACAGTGACAACCATTATAACCACTATAACAGCCATTATCAGCACTATAACGATCATTATCACCACTATAACGACCATTACCAGCACTATAGCGACCATTATAGCCACTATAATGACCATTATCACCACGATAACAACCATTATCAGCATTATAACGACCATTATGTCCACTACAACGACCATTATCACCACTATAACGACCATTATCACCACTATAACGACCATTATCAGCACTATAACGACCACTATCACCACTATAACGACCATTATCAGCACTATAACGACCATTATAACCACTATAACGACCATTATCACCACTATAACGACCATTATCACCACTATAACGACCATTATCAGCACCATAACGACCATTATCAGCACTATAACGACCATTACAACCACTATGACAATCATTACAACCACCATGACAACCATTATAACCCATATGACAACCATTATCACCACTATAACGACCATTATAACCACTATACCGACGATTATAACCACTATAATGACCATTATCACCACTATAGCGACCATTATCAGCACTATAACGACCATTATAACCACTATAACAACCATTATCACCAATATCACGACAATTATCTGCACTATAACGACCACTATCAGCACTATAACGACCATTATCACCACTATAAGGACCATTATCACCACTATAACAACC
Organism: Megachile leachella; assembly: GCA_963576845.1. Taxonomy (NCBI): domain Eukaryota; kingdom Metazoa; phylum Arthropoda; class Insecta; order Hymenoptera; family Megachilidae; genus Megachile; species Megachile leachella. Next base: position 13,515,854 of record OY756260.1, on the reverse strand, counting down.
ATTATCACCACTATAACAACCATTATAACCACTATAACAACCATTATCACCAATATAGCGACACTTATCTGCACTATAACAACCACTATCACTAATATAACAACCATTATAACCACTATACCAACCAGTATCACCACTATAACAACCATTATCACCACTATAACAACCATTATCACCACGATAACAACCAGTATCACCACTATACCGACCATTATCACCACTATAACAGCCACTATCAGCACTATAACGATCATTATCACCACTATAACGACCATTATCACCACTATAACAACCAGTATCACCACTATACCGACCATTATCACCACTATAACATCCATTATAAACACTATAACAACCATTATAACCACTGTAACAACCATTATAACCACTATAACAGCCACTATCAGCACTATAACGATCATTATCACCACTCTAACGACCATTATCACCACAATAACAACCATTATCAGCACTATAACGACCATTATCAGCAACATAACGACCATTATAACCACTATAACGACCATTATAACTACTATAACGACCATTCTCACCACTATAACGACCATTATGACCACTATAACGACCATTATCACCACTATAACGACCATTATCAGCACCATAACGACCATTATCAGCACTATAACGACCATTATCACCACTGTGGCAACCATTATCACCACTATAACAACCATTATCACCACTATCACAACCAATATCACCACTATAGCAACCATTATGACCACTGTGACAACCATTATCAGCACTACAAATACCATTATCACCACGATAACAACCACTATAACCACTATAACAACCATTATAACCACTATAACAACCATTATAACCACTATAACAACTATTATAACCACTATAACAACCATTACAACCAGTATAACAACCATTACAACCACTATAACAACCACTACAACCACCATGACGACCATTACAACCACCATGACAACCATTATAACCACTATGACAACCATTATCACCACTATAACAACCATTTTCACCAATATAACGACACTTATCTGCACTATAACAACAACTATCACTACTATAACAACCATTATAACCACTATACCAACCAGTATCACCACTATAACAACCATTATCACCACTATAACAACCATTATCACCACGATAACAACCAGTATCCCCACTATAACGACCATTATCACTACTATAACAACCATTATAAACACTATAACGAGCATTATAACCACTATAACAGCCATTATCAGCACTATAACGATCATTATCACTACTATAACGACCATTATCACCACTATAGCGACCATTATAACCACTATAACGACCATTATCACCACAATAACGACCATTATCACCATTATAACGACCATAATAACCACTATAATGACCATTATCACCACTATAACGACCATTATCACCACTATAACGACCATTATCACCACTATGACGACCATTATCAGCACTATAACGGCCATTATCAGCAATATAACGACCATTATAACCACTATAAGGACCATAATCAGCACTATAACGACCATTATCACCACTATAGCGCCATTATAACCACTATAATGACCATTATCACCACTATAACGACCATTATCACCACGATAACAACCAGTATCACCACTATAACGACCATTATCACCACTATAACGACCATTATCACCACTATAACGACCATTATCAGCACTATAACGGCCATTATCAGCAATATAACGACCATTATAACCACTATAACGACCATAATCAGCACTATAACGACCATTATCACCACTATAGCGCCATTATAACCACTATAATGACCATTATCACCACTATAACGACCATAATCACCACGATAACAACCAGTATCACCACTATAACGACCATTATCACCACTATAACGACCATTATCACCACTATAACGACCATTATCACCACTATAACGACCATTATCAGCACTATAACGGCCATTATCAGCACTATAACGACCATTATCACCACTATAACGACCATTATCAGCACCATAACGACCATTATCAGCAGTATAACGACCATTATCAGCACCATAACGACCATTATCAGCACTATAACGACCACTATCAGCACTATAACGACCATTATCATCACTATGACAACCATTATCATTACTATAACAACCATTATAACCACTATACCAACCGCTATCACCACTATAACAACCATTATCACCACTATAACAACCATCATCGCCACTATAACAACCATTATCACCACTATAACAGCCAATATCACCACTATAGCAACCATTATGACCACTGTGACAACCATTATCGGCACTACAAATACCATTATCACCACAATAACAACCACTATAACCACTATAACAACCACTATAACAACCATTATAACCAATATAACGACCATTGTAACCACGATAACAACCAGTATCACCACTATAACGACCATTATCACCACTATAACGACCATTATCACCACTATAACAACCATTGTCACCACAATAACAACCACTATCAGCACTATAAACCATTATCACCACTATAACGACCATTATCACCACTATAACGACCATTATCAGCACCATAACGACCATTATCAGCACTATAACGACCATTACAACCACTATGACAATCATTACAACCACCATGACAACCATTATAACCCATATGACAACCATTATCACCACTATAACGACCATTATAACCACTATACCGACGATTATAACCACTATAACGACCATTATCACCACTATAGCGACCATTATCAGCACTATAACGACCATTATAACCACTATAACAACCATTATCACCAATATCACGACAATTATCTGCACTATAACGACCACTATCAGCACTATAACGACCATTATCACCACTATAAGGACCATTATCACCACTATAACAACCATTATCACCACTATAACAACCATTATAACCACTATAACAACCATTATCACCAATATAGCGACACTTATCTGCACTATAACAACCACTATCACTAATATAACAACCATTATAACCACTATTCCAACCAGTATCACCACTATAACAACCATTATAACCACTATAACAACCATTATAACCACTATAACAACCAGTATCACCACTATAACGACCATTATCACCACTATAACGACCACTATCACCACTATAACGACCATTATCATCACTATAACGACCACTGTCACCACTATAACGACCATTATCACCACTATAACGACCATTATCAGCACCATAATGACCATTATCAGCACTATAACGACCATTATCAGCACTATAACGACCATTATGGACACTGTGGCAACCATTATCACCACTATAGCAACCATTATCATCACTATAACAACCATCGTCACTACTATAACAACCATTATAACCACCATAACAACCATTATAAGCACTGTAACAACCATTATAACCACTATAACAGCCACTATCAGCACTATAACGATCATTATCACCACTCTAACGACCATTATCACCACAATAACAACCATTATCAGCACTATAACGACCATTATCAGCAACATAACGACCATTATAACCACTATAACGACCATTATAACTACTATAACGACCATTCTCACCACTATAACGACCATTATGACCACTATAACGACCATTATCACCACTATAACGACCATTATCAGCACCATAACGACCATTATCAGCACTATAACGACCATTATCACCACTGTGGCAACCATTATCACCACTATAGCAACCATTATCATCACTATGACAACCTTCATCATTACTATAACAACCATTATAACCACTATACCAACCACTATCACCACTATAACAACCTTTATCACCACTATAACAACCATTATCAGCACTATAACGACCATTATGACCACTATAACGACCATTATCACCACTATAACGACCATTATCACCACTATAACGACCATTATCAGCACTATAACGACCATTGTCACCACTATAACGACCATTATCAGCACTATAACGACCATTATCACCACTATAACGACCATAATCACCACAATAACAACCATTATCAGCACTATAACGGCCATTATCAGCATTATAACGGCCATTATCAGCAATATAACGACCATTATCACCACTATAACAACCATTATAAACACTATAACAACCATTATCAGCACTATAACGATCATTATCACCACTATAACGACTATTATCACCACTATAGCGACCATTATAACCACTATAATGACCATTATCACCACTATAACAACCATTATAACCAATATAACAAGCATTATGACCACTATAACAACCATTATAACCAATATAACGACCATTATCAGCATCATAACGACCATTATCAGCACTATAACGACCATTATCAGCATCATAACAACCATTATCAGCACTATAACGACCATTATCAGCACTATAACGACCATTATCAGCACTATAACGACCAGTATCACCACTGTGGCAACCATTATCACCAGTATAGCAACCATTATCATCACTATGACAACCATTATCATTACTGTAACAACCATTATAACCACTATACCAACCACTATCACCACTATAACAACCATTATCACCACTATAACAACCATTATCACCACTATAACAACCAATATCACCACTATAGCAACCATTATGACCACTGTGACAACCATTATCCGCACTACCAATACCATTATCACCACGATAACAACCACTATAACCACTATAACAACCACTATAACCACTATAACAACCATTATAACCACTATAACAACCATTACAACCACTATAACAACCATTACAACCACCATGACGACCATTACAACCACCATGACAACCATTATCACCACTATAACAACCATCGTCACCACTATAACAACCATTAGAACCACTATAACAACCATTATAACCACTGTAACAACCATTATAACCACTATAACATCCACTATCAGCACTATAACGATCATTATCACCACAACAACGACCATTATCACCACTATAGCGACCATTATAACCACTATAACGACCATTATCACCACTATAACGACCATTATCACCACTATAGCGACCATTATCACCACTATAGCAACCATTATCATCACTATGACAACCATTATCATTACTATAACAACCATTATAACCACTATACCAACCGCTATCACCACTATAACAACCATTATCAGCACTATAACGACCATTATGACCGCTAAAGCGACCATTATCACCACTATAACGAAGATTATCACCACTATAACGACCATTATCAGCACTATAACTACCATTATCACCACTATAACGAACATTATCAGCACTATAACGACCATTATCACCACTATAACGACCATTATCACCACTATAACGACCATTATCACCACTATAACAACCATTATCAGCACTATAACGGCATTATCAGCACTATAACGACCATTATCAGCACTATAACAACCATTATCAGCACTATAACGACCATTATCACCACTATAACGACCATTATCACCAATATAACAACCATTATCAGCACTATAACGGCCATTATGAGCACTATAACGGCCATTATCACCACTATAACGACCATTATCAGCACTATGACAACCATTATCATTACTATAACAACCATTAGAACCACTATAACATCCATTATAACCACTGTAACAACCATTATAACCACTATAACATCCACTATCAGCACTATAACGATCATTATCACCACAACAACGACCATTATCACCACTATAGCGACCATTATAACCACTATAATGACCATTATCACCACTATAACGACCATTTTTACCACTATAGCGACCATTATCACCACTATAAGGACCATTATCAGCACTATAACGATCATTATCAGCACCATAACGACCATTATCAGCACTATAACGACCATTATCACCACTATAACGGCCATTATCAGCACTATAACGACCATTATCAGCACTATAACTACCATTATCACCACTATAACGAACATTATCAGCACTATAACGACCATTATAACCACTATAACGACCATTATCAGCACTATAACGACCATTATCACCACTATAACGGCCACTGTCAGCACTATAACGACCATTATCAGCACTATAACGGCCATTATCAGCACTATAACGACCATTATCACCACTATAACGACCATTATCAGCACCATAACGACCATTATCAGCACTATAACGACCATTATCAGCACCATAACGACCATTATCAGCACCATAACGACCATTATCAGCACTAGAACGACCATTATCAGCACTATAACGACCATTATCACCACTATAACAACCATTATCACCACTATAACAACTATTATAACCACTATAACAACCATTATAACAACTATAACAACCATTACAACCAGTATAACAACCATTACAACCACTATAACAACGATTACAACCACCATGACGACCATCACAACCACCATGACAACCATTATAACCACTATGACGACCATTATCACCACTATAACAACCATCGTCACCACTATAACAACCATTATAACCACTATAACGACCATTATAACCACTGTAACAACCATTATAACCACTATAACAGCCACTATCAGCACTATACCGACCATTATCACCACTATAACAACCATTGTAAACACTATAACAACCATTATAACCACTGTAACAACCATTATCACCAATATAACGACACTTATCTGCACTATATCAACCACTATCACTACTATAACAACCATTATAACCACTATACCAACCAGTATCACCACTATAACAACCATTATCACCACTGTAACAACCATTATCAGCACTATAACGACCATTATCACCACTATAACGACCATTATCACCACTATAACGACCATTATCACCACTATAACGACCATTATCACCACTATAACGACCATTATCACCACTATAACGACCATTATCAGCACTATAACGGCCATTATCAGCACTATAACGACCATTATCACCACTATAACGACCATTATCAGCACCATAAAGACCATTATCAGCACTATAACGACCATTATCAGCACTATAACGACCATTATCACCACTGTGGCAACCATTATCACCAGCATAGCAACCATTATTATCACTATGACAACCATTATCATTACTATAACAACCATTATAACCACTATACCAACCACTATCACCACTACAACAACCATTATCACCATTATAACAACCATTATCACCACTATAACAACCATTATCACCACTATCACAACCAATATCACCACTATAGCAACCATTATGACCACTGTGACAACCATTATCAGCACTACAAATACCATTATCACCACGATAACAACCACTATAACCACTATAACAACCATTATAACCACTATAACAACCATTATAACCACTATAACAACTATTATAACCACTATAACAACCATTACAACCAGTATAACAACCATTACAACCACTATAACAACCACTACAACCACCATGACGACCATTACAACCACCATGACAACCATTATAACCACTATACCAACCAGTATCACCACTATAACAACCATTATCACCACTATAACAACCATTGTCACCACGATAACAACCAGTATCACCACTATAACGACCATTATCACTACTATAACAACCATTATAAACACTATAACAAGCATTATAACCACTATAACAGCCATTATCAGCACTATAACGATCATTATCACTACTATAACGACCATTATCACCACGAATGGCGACCATTATAACCACTATAACGACCATTATCACCACAATAACGACCATTATCACCATTATAACGACCATAGTAACCACTATAATGACCATTATCACCACTATAACGACCATTATCACCACTATAACGACCATTATCACCACTATGACGACCATTATCAGCACTATAACGGCCATTATCAGCAATATAACGACCATTATAACCACTATAAGGACCATAATCAGCACTATAACGACCATTATCACCACTATAGCGCCATTATAACCACTATAATGACCATTATCACCACTATAACGACCATTATCACCACGATAACAACCAGTATCACCACTATAACGACCATTATCACCACTATAACGACCATTATCACCACTATAACGACCATTATCACCACTATAACGACCATTATCAGCACTATAACGGCCATTATCAGCACTATAACGACCATTATCACCACTATAACGACCATTATCAGCACCATAACGACCATTATCAGCAGTATAACGACCATTATCAGCACCATAACGACCATTATCAGCACTATAACGACCACTATCAGCACTATAACGACCATTATCATCACTATGACAACCATTATCATTACTATAACAACCATTATAACCACTATACCAACCGCTATCACCACTATAACAACCATTATCACCACTATAACAACCATCATCGCCACTATAACAACCATTATCACCACTATAACAGCCAATATCACCACTATAGCAACCATTATGACCACTGTGACAACCATTATCGGCACTACAAATACCATTATCACCACAATAACAACCACTATAACCACTATAACAACCACTATAACAACCATTATAACCAATATAACGACCATTGTAACCACGATAACAACCAGTATCACCACTATAACGACCATTATCACCACTATAACGACCATTATCACCACTATAACAACCATTGTCACCACAATAACAACCACTATCAGCACTATAAACCATTATCACCACTATAACGATCATTATAACCACTATAACGACCATTATCACCACTATAACAACCATTATAAACACTATAACAACCATTATCAGCACTATAACGATCATTATCACCACTATAACGACTATTATCACCACTATAGCGACCATTATAACCACTATAATGACCATTATCACCACTATAACAACCATTATAACCAATATAACAAGCATTATGACCACTATAACAACCATTATAACCAATATAACGACCATTATCAGCATCATAACGACCATTATCAGCACTATAACGACCATTATCAGCATCATAACAACCATTATCAGCACTATAACGACCATTATCAGCACTATAACGACCAGTATCACCACTGTGGCAACCATTATCACCAGTATAGCAACCATTATCATCACTATGACAACCATTATCATTACTGTAACAACCATTATAACCACTATACCAACCACTATCACCACTATAACAACCATTATCACCACTATAACAACCATTATCACCACTATAACAACCAATATCACCACTATAGCAACCATTATGACCACTGTGACAACCATTATCCGCACTACCAATACCATTATCACCACGATAACAACCACTATAACCACTATAACAACCACTATAACCACTATAACAACCATTATAACCACTATAACAACCATTATAACCACTATAACAACCATTATAACCACGATAACAACCATTACAACCAGTATAACAACCATTACAACCACTATAACAACCATTACAACCACCATGACGACCATTACAACCACCATGACAACCATTATCACCACTATAACAACCATCGTCACCACTATAACAACCATTATAACCACTACAACAACCATTATAACCACTGTAACAACCATTATAACCACTATAACATCCACTATCAGCACTATAACGATCATTATCACCACAACAACGACCATTATCACCACTATAGCGACCATTATCACCACTATAGCAACCATTATCATCACTATGACAACCATTATCATTACTATAACAACCATTATAACCACTATACCAACCACTATCACCACTATAACAACCATTATCAGCACTATAACGACCATTATGACCGCTATAACGACCATTATCACCACTATAACGAACATTATCACCACTATAACGACCATTATCAGCACTATAACTACCATTATCACCACTATAACGAACATTATCAGCACTATAACGACCATTATCACCACTATAACGACCATTATCACCACTATAACGACCATTATCACCACTATAACAACCATTATCAGCACTATAACGGCATTATCAGCACTATAACGACCATTATCAGCACTATAACAACCATTATCAGCACTATAACGACCATTATCACCACTATAACGTCCATTATCACCAATATAACAACCATTATCAGCACTATAACGGCCATTATGAGCACTATAACGGCCATTATCACCACTATAACGACCATTATCAGCACTATGACAACCATTATCATTACTATAACAACCATTAGAACCACTATAACATCCATTATAACCACTGTAACAACCATTATAACCACTATAACATCCACTATCAGCACTATAACGATCATTATCACCACAACAACGACCATTATCACCACTATAGCGACCATTATAACCACTATAATGACCATTATCACCACTATAACGACCATTTTTACCACTATAGCGACCATTATCACCACTATAAGGACCATTATCAGCACTATAACGATCATTATCAGCACCATAACGACCATTATCAGCACTATAACGACCATTATCACCACTATAACGGCCATTATCAGCACTATAACGACCATTATCAGCACTATAACTACCATTATCACCACTATAACGAACATTATCAGCACTATAACGACCATTATAACCACTATAACGACCATTATCAGCACTATAACGACCATTATCACCACTATAACGGCCACTATCAGCACTATAACGACCATTATCACCACTATAACGGCCATTATCAGCACTATAACGACCATTATCACCACTATAACGACCATTATCAGCACCATAACGACCATTATCAGCACTATAACGACCATTATCAGCACCATAACGACCATTATCAGCACCATAACGACCATTATCAGCACTATAACGACCATTATCAGCACTATAACGACCATTATCACCACTATAACAACCATTATCACCACTATAACAACTATAATAACCACTATAACAACCATTATAACAACTATAACAACCATTACAACCAGTATAACAACCATTACAACCACTATAACAACGATTACAACCACCATGACGACCATCACAACCACCATGACAACCATTATAACCACTATGACGACCATTATCACCACTATAACAACCATCGTCACCACTATAACAACCATTATAACCACTATAACGACCATTATAACCACTGTAACAACCATTATAACCACTATAACAGCCACTATCAGCACTATACCGACCATTATCACCACTATAACAACCATTGTAAACACTATAACAACCATTATAACCACTGTAACAACCATTATCACCAATATAACGACACTTATCTGCACTATATCAACCACTATCACTACTATAACAACCATTATCACCAATATAACGACACTTATCTGCACTATATCAACCACTATCACTACTATAACAACCATTATAACCACTATACCAACCAGTATCACCACTATAACAACCATTATCACCACTGTAACAACCATTATCAGCACTATAACGACCATTATCACCACTATAACGACCATTATCAGCACTATAACGACCATTATCACCACTATAACGACCATTATCACCACAATAACAACCATTATAATCACTATAACAACCATTATCACCACTATAACGACCATTATCACCAATATAACGACAATTATCTGCACTATTACGACCATTATCAGCACTATAACGACCATTATCACCACTATAACGACCATTATCAGCACCATAACGACCATTATAACCACTATAACGACCATTATAACCACTATAACGACCATTATAAGCACTATAACAACCATTAAAACCACTATAACGACCATTATCACCACTGTAACGACAATTGTCAGCAGTATAACGGCCATTATCACCACTATAACGACCATTATAACCACTATAACGACCATTATAACCACTATAACAACCATTAAAACCACTATGACAACCATTATCACCACTATAACAACCATCATCACCACTGTAACAACCATTATAATCACTATAACAACCATTATCACCACTACAACGACCATTATCACCAATATAACGACAATTATCTGCACTATAACGACCATTATCAGCACTATAACGACCATTAACAACACTATAACAACCATCATCACCACTGTAACAACCGCTATAGCCACTATAACAACCATTATCACCACTATAACGACCATTATAACCACTATAACGACCATTATAACCACTATAACAACCATTAAAACCACTATGACAACCATTATCACCACTATAACAACCATCATCACCACTGTAACAACCATTATAACCACTATAACAACCATTATAACCACTATAACAGCCATTATCAGCACTATAACGACCATTATCACCACTATAGCAATCATTATGACCACTGTGACAACCATTATCAGCACTACAATAACCATCGTCACCACTCTAACAACCATTATAACCACTATAACAACCATTATCACCACTATAACGACCATTATAACCACTATAACGACCATTATAACCACTATAACGACCATTATAACCACTATAACAACCATTAAAACCACTATGACAACCATTATCACCACTTTAATAACCATCATCACCACTGTAACAACCATTATAACCACTATAACAATCATTATCACCACTATAACGAGCATTATAACCACTATAACAACCATTATAACCAATATAACGACCACTATCAGCACCATAACGACCATTATCGCCAAGATAACGACCATTATCAGCACCATAACGACCATTATCAGCACTATAACGACCATTATCAGCACTATAACGACCATTATCACCACTGTGGCAACCATTATCACCACTATAGCAACCATTATCATCACTATGACAACCATTATCATTACTATAACAACCATTATAACCACTATAGCAACCACTATCACCACTATAGCAATCATTATCACCACTATAACGACCATTATCACCACTATAGCGACCATTATAACCTCTATACTGACCATTATCACCACTATAACGACCATTACCACCACTATAACGACCATTATAACCACAATAACAACCATTATAACCACTATAACAACCATTATAACCAATATAACGACCACTATCAGCACCATAACGACCATTATCAGCACCATAACGACCATTATCAGCACTATAACGACCATTAACACCACTATAACAACCAGCATCACCACTGTAACAACCACTATAACCACTATAACAACCATTATCACCACTATAACGACCATTATAACCACTATAACGACCATTATAACCACTATAACAACCATTAAAACCACAATGACAACCATTATCACCACTATAACAACCATCATCACCACTGTAACAATCATTATAACCACTATAACAACCATTATCACCACTATAACGACCATTATACCCACTATAACGAGCATTATAACCACTATAACAACCATTAAAACCACTATGACAACCATTATCACCACTATAACAACCATCATCACCACTGTAACAACCATTATAACCACTATAACAACCATTATCACCACTATAACGAGCATTATAACCACTATAACAACCATTATAACCACTATAACAACCATTATAACCACTATAACGACCATTATAACCACTATAACTACCATTATCACCACTATAACGAACATTATCAGCACTATAACGACCATTATAACCACTATAACGGCCACTATCAGCACTATAACGACCATTATCACCACTATAACGGCCATTATCAGCACTATAACGACCATTATCACCACTATAACGACCATTATCAGCACCATAACGACCATTATCAGCACTATAACGACCATTATCAGCACCATAACGACCATTATCAGCACCATAACGACCATTATCAGCACTATAACGACCATTATCAGCACTATAACGACCATTATCACCACTATAACAACCATTATCACCACTATAACAACTATAATAACCACTATAACAACCATTATAACAACTATAACAACCATTACAACCAGTATAACAACCATTACAACCACTATAACAACGATTACAACCACCATGACGACCATCACAACCACCATGACAACCATTATAACCACTATGACGACCATTATCACCACTATAACAACCATCGTCACCACTATAACAACCATTATAACCACTATAACGACCATTATAACCACTGTAACAACCATTATAACCACTATAACAGCCACTATCAGCACTATACCGACCATTATCACCACTATAACAACCATTGTAAACACTATAACAACCATTATAACCACTGTAACAACCATTATCACCAATATAACGACACTTATCTGCACTATATCAACCACTATCACTACTATAACAACCATTATCACCAATATAACGACACTTATCTGCACTATATCAACCACTATCACTACTATAACAACCATTATAACCACTATACCAACCAGTATCACCACTATAACAACCATTATCACCACTGTAACAACCATTATCAGCACTATAACGACCATTATCACCACTATAACGACCATTATCAGCACTATAACGACCATTATCACCACTATAACGACCATTATCACCACAATAACAACCATTATAATCACTATAACAACCATTATCACCACTATAACGACCATTATCACCAATATAACGACAATTATCTGCACTATTACGACCATTATCAGCACTATAACGACCATTATCACCACTATAACGACCATTATCAGCACCATAACGACCATTATAACCACTATAACGACCATTATAACCACTATAACGACCATTATAAGCACTATAACAACCATTAAAACCACTATAACGACCATTATCACCACTGTAACGACAATTGTCAGCAGTATAACGGCCATTATCACCACTATAACGACCATTATAACCACTATAACGACCATTATAACCACTATAACAACCATTAAAACCACTATGACAACCATTATCACCACTATAACAACCATCATCACCACTGTAACAACCATTATAATCACTATAACAACCATTATCACCACTACAACGACCATTATCACCAATATAACGACAATTATCTGCACTATAACGACCATTATCAGCACTATAACGACCATTAACAACACTATAACAACCATCATCACCACTGTAACAACCGCTATAGCCACTATAACAACCATTATCACCACTATAACGACCATTATAACCACTATAACGACCATTATAACCACTATAACAACCATTAAAACCACTATGACAACCATTATCACCACTATAACAACCATCATCACCACTGTAACAACCATTATAACCACTATAACAACCATTATAACCACTATAACAGCCATTATCAGCACTATAACGACCATTATCACCACTATAGCAATCATTATGACCACTGTGACAACCATTATCAGCACTACAATAACCATCGTCACCACTCTAACAACCATTATAACCACTATAACAACCATTATCACCACTATAACGACCATTATAACCACTATAACGACCATTATAACCACTATAACGACCATTATAACCACTATAACAACCATTAAAACCACTATGACAACCATTATCACCACTTTAATAACCATCATCACCACTGTAACAACCATTATAACCACTATAACAATCATTATCACCACTATAACGAGCATTATAACCACTATAACAACCATTATAACCAATATAACGACCACTATCAGCACCATAACGACCATTATCGCCAAGATAACGACCATTATCAGCACCATAACGACCATTATCAGCACTATAACGACCATTATCAGCACTATAACGACCATTATCACCACTGTGGCAACCATTATCACCACTATAGCAACCATTATCATCACTATGACAACCATTATCATTACTATAACAACCATTATAACCACTATAGCAACCACTATCACCACTATAGCAATCATTATCACCACTATAACGACCATTATCACCACTATAGCGACCATTATAACCTCTATACTGACCATTATCACCACTATAACGACCATTACCACCACTATAACGACCATTATAACCACAATAACAACCATTATAACCACTATAACAACCATTATAACCAATATAACGACCACTATCAGCACCATAACGACCATTATCAGCACCATAACGACCATTATCAGCACTATAACGACCATTAACACCACTATAACAACCAGCATCACCACTGTAACAACCACTATAACCACTATAACAACCATTATCACCACTATAACGACCATTATAACCACTATAACGACCATTATAACCACTATAACAACCATTAAAACCACAATGACAACCATTATCACCACTATAACAACCATCATCACCACTGTAACAATCATTATAACCACTATAACAACCATTATCACCACTATAACGACCATTATACCCACTATAACGAGCATTATAACCACTATAACAACCATTAAAACCACTATGACAACCATTATCACCACTATAACAACCATCATCACCACTGTAACAACCATTATAACCACTATAACAACCATTATCACCACTATAACGAGCATTATAACCACTATAACAACCATTATAACCACTATAACAACCATTATAACCACTATAACGACCATTATAACCACTATAACAACCATTATCACCACTATAACGACCATTATAACCACTATAACGACCATTATAACCACTATAACAACCATTAAAACCACAATGACAACCATTATCACCACTATAACAACCATCATCACCACTGTAACAATCATTATAACCACTATAACAACCATTATCACCACTATAACGACCATTATACCCACTATAACGAGCATTATAACCACTATAACAACCATTAAAACCACTATGACAACCATTATCACCACTATAACAACCATCATCACCACTGTAACAACCATTATAACCACTATAACAACCATTATCACCACTATAACGAGCATTATAACCACTATAACAACCATTATAACCACTATAACAACCATTATAACCACTATAACGACCATTATAACCACTATAACTACCATTATCACCACTATAACGAACATTATCAGCACTATAACGACCATTATAACCACTATAACGGCCACTATCAGCACTATAACGACCATTATCACCACTATAACGGCCATTATCAGCACTATAACGACCATTATCACCACTATAACGACCATTATCAGCACCATAACGACCATTATCAGCACTATAACGACCATTATCAGCACCATAACGACCATTATCAGCACCATAACGACCATTATCAGCACTATAACGACCATTATCAGCACTATAACGACCATTATCACCACTATAACAACCATTATCACCACTATAACAACTATAATAACCACTATAACAACCATTATAACAACTATAACAACCATTACAACCAGTATAACAACCATTACAACCACTATAACAACGATTACAACCACCATGACGACCATCACAACCACCATGACAACCATTATAACCACTATGACGACCATTATCACCACTATAACAACCATCGTCACCACTATAACAACCATTATAACCACTATAACGACCATTATAACCACTGTAACAACCATTATAACCACTATAACAGCCACTATCAGCACTATACCGACCATTATCACCACTATAACAACCATTGTAAACACTATAACAACCATTATAACCACTGTAACAACCATTATCACCAATATAACGACACTTATCTGCACTATATCAACCACTATCACTACTATAACAACCATTATCACCAATATAACGACACTTATCTGCACTATATCAACCACTATCACTACTATAACAACCATTATAACCACTATACCAACCAGTATCACCACTATAACAACCATTATCACCACTGTAACAACCATTATCAGCACTATAACGACCATTATCACCACTATAACGACCATTATCAGCACTATAACGACCATTATCACCACTATAACGACCATTATCACCACAATAACAACCATTATAATCACTATAACAACCATTATCACCACTATAACGACCATTATCACCAATATAACGACAATTATCTGCACTATTACGACCATTATCAGCACTATAACGACCATTATCACCACTATAACGACCATTATCAGCACCATAACGACCATTATAACCACTATAACGACCATTATAACCACTATAACGACCATTATAAGCACTATAACAACCATTAAAACCACTATAACGACCATTATCACCACTGTAACGACAATTGTCAGCAGTATAACGGCCATTATCACCACTATAACGACCATTATAACCACTATAACGACCATTATAACCACTATAACAACCATTAAAACCACTATGACAACCATTATCACCACTATAACAACCATCATCACCACTGTAACAACCATTATAATCACTATAACAACCATTATCACCACTACAACGACCATTATCACCAATATAACGACAATTATCTGCACTATAACGACCATTATCAGCACTATAACGACCATTAACAACACTATAACAACCATCATCACCACTGTAACAACCGCTATAGCCACTATAACAACCATTATCACCACTATAACGACCATTATAACCACTATAACGACCATTATAACCACTATAACAACCATTAAAACCACTATGACAACCATTATCACCACTATAACAACCATCATCACCACTGTAACAACCATTATAACCACTATAACAACCATTATAACCACTATAACAGCCATTATCAGCACTATAACGACCATTATCACCACTATAGCAATCATTATGACCACTGTGACAACCATTATCAGCACTACAATAACCATCGTCACCACTCTAACAACCATTATAACCACTATAACAACCATTATCACCACTATAACGACCATTATAACCACTATAACGACCATTATAACCACTATAACGACCATTATAACCACTATAACAACCATTAAAACCACTATGACAACCATTATCACCACTTTAATAACCATCATCACCACTGTAACAACCATTATAACCACTATAACAATCATTATCACCACTATAACGAGCATTATAACCACTATAACAACCATTATAACCAATATAACGACCACTATCAGCACCATAACGACCATTATCGCCAAGATAACGACCATTATCAGCACCATAACGACCATTATCAGCACTATAACGACCATTATCAGCACTATAACGACCATTATCACCACTGTGGCAACCATTATCACCACTATAGCAACCATTATCATCACTATGACAACCATTATCATTACTATAACAACCATTATAACCACTATAGCAACCACTATCACCACTATAGCAATCATTATCACCACTATAACGACCATTATCACCACTATAGCGACCATTATAACCTCTATACTGACCATTATCACCACTATAACGACCATTACCACCACTATAACGACCATTATAACCACAATAACAACCATTATAACCACTATAACAACCATTATAACCAATATAACGACCACTATCAGCACCATAACGACCATTATCAGCACCATAACGACCATTATCAGCACTATAACGACCATTAACACCACTATAACAACCAGCATCACCACTGTAACAACCACTATAACCACTATAACAACCATTATCACCACTATAACGACCATTATAACCACTATAACGACCATTATAACCACTATAACAACCATTAAAACCACAATGACAACCATTATCACCACTATAACAACCATCATCACCACTGTAACAATCATTATAACCACTATAACAACCATTATCACCACTATAACGACCATTATACCCACTATAACGAGCATTATAACCACTATAACAACCATTAAAACCACTATGACAACCATTATCACCACTATAACAACCATCATCACCACTGTAACAACCATTATAACCACTATAACAACCATTATCACCACTATAACGAGCATTATAACCACTATAACAACCATTATAACCACTATAACAACCATTATAACCACTATAACGACCATTATAACCACTATAACAACCATTATCACCACTATAACGAGCATTATAACCACGATAACAACCATTATAACCACTATAACGACCACTATCAGCACCATAACGACCATTATCAGCACCATAACGACCATTATCAGCACTATAACGACCATTAACACCACTATAACAACCATCATCACCACTGTAACAACCACTATAACCACTATAACAACCATTATAACCACTATAACAACCGTTATAACCACTATAACGACCATTATAACCACTATAACAACCATTAAAACCACTATGACAACCATTATCACCACTATAACAACCATCATCACCACTGTAACAACCATTATAATCACTATAACGACCATTATCACCACTATAACGACCATTATCACCACTATAACGACCATTATCAGCACCATAATGACCATTATCAGCACTATAATGACCATTATCAGCACTAGAACGACCATTATCACCACTATGACAACCATTATCACCACTATAACAACCATCATCACCACTGTAACAATCATTATAACCACTATAAGAACCATTATCACCACTATAACGACCATTATCACCACTGTAACGACAATTATCAGCAGTATAACGGTCATTATCAGCACTACAACGACCATTATCACCACTATAACAACCACTATGACCACTATAACAACCACTATAACCACTATAACAACCATTATAACCACTATAACAACCGTTATAACCACTATACCGACCAATATAACCACTATAACGACCATTATAACCAGTATAACGACCATTATAACCACTATAACAACCATTAAAACCACTATGACAACCATTATCACCACTATAACAACCATCATCACCACTGTAACAACCATTATAACCACTATAACAACCATTATCACCACTATAACGAGCATTATAACCACAATAACAACCATTATAACCACTATAACAACCATTATAACCAATATAACGACCACTATCAGCACCACAACGACCATTATCAGCACCATAACGACCATTATCAGCACTATAACGACCTTAACACCACTATAACAACCATCGTCACCACTGTAACAACCACTATAACCACTATAACAACCATTATCACCACTATAACGACCATTATAACCACTATAACGACCATTATAACCACTATAACAACCATTAAAACCACTATGACAACCATTATCACCACTATAACAACCATCATCACCACTGTAACAACCATTATAACCACTATAACAACCATTATCACCACTATAACGAGCATTATAACCACAATAACAACCATTATAACCACTATAACAACCATTATAACGAATATAACGACCACTATCAGCATCATAACGACCATTATCACCACCATAACGACCATTATCAGCACTATAACGACCATTATCAGCACTACAACGACCATTATCACCACTATAACAACCACTATAACCACTATAACAACCACTATAACCACTATAACAACCATTATAACCACTATAACAACCGTTATAACCACTATAACGACCATTATAACCACTATAACGACCACTATCACCACTATAACAACCATTACAACCACTATGACAACCATTACAACCACCATGACAACCATTAAAACCACTATGACAACCATTATCACCACTATAATAACCATCATCACCACTCTAACAACCATTATAACCACTATAACAACCATTATCACCACTATAACGACCATTATAACCACTATAACGACCATTATAACCACTATAACAACCATTAAAACCACTATGACAACCATTATCACCACTCTAACAACCATCATCACCACTGTAACAACCATTATAACCACTATAACAACCATTATCACCACTATAACGAGCATTATAACCACTATAACAACCATTATAACCACTATAACAGCCATTATAACCAATATAACGACCACTATCAGCACCATAACGACCATTATCAGCACCATAACGACCATTATCAGCACTATAACGACCATTATCACCACTATAACAACCATCATCACCACTGTAACAACCATTATAATCACTATAACGACCATTATCACCACTATAACGACCATTATCACAACTATAACGAGCATTATAACCACTATAACAACCATTATAACCACTATAACAGCCATTATAACCAATATAACGACCACTATCAGCACCATAACGACCATTATCAGCACCATAACGACCATTATCAGCACTATAACGACCATTATCAGCACTACAACGACCATTATCACCACTGTGGCAACCATTATCACCACTATAGCAACCATTATCATCGCTATGACAACCATTATCGTTACAATAACAAGTATTATAACCACTATAGCAACCACTATCACCACTATAACAATCATTATCTCCACTATAACAACCATTATCACCACTATAACAACCATTACAACCACTATAACAACCACTATAACCACTATAACAACCATTATAACCACTATAACAACTGTTATAACCACTATAACGACCATTATCACCACTATAACAACCTTTACAACCACTACGACAACCATTACAACCACCATGACAACCATTAAAACCACTATGACAGCCGTTATCACCACTATAACAACCATCATCACCACTGTAACAATCATTATAACCACTATAACAACCATTATCACTACTATAACGACCATTATAACCACTATAACGAGCATTATAACCACTATAACAACCATTAAAACCACTATGACAACCATTATCACCACTATAACAACCATCATCACCACTGTAACAACCATTATAACCACTATAACAACCATTAAAACCACTATGACAACCATTATCACCACTATAACAACCATTATAACCACTATAACGACCATTATAACCACTATAACAACCATTAAAACCTCTATGACAACCATTATCACCACTATAACAACCATCATCACCACTATAACAACCACTATAACCACTATAACAACCATTATAATCACTATAACGACCATTATAAGCACTATAACAACCATTAAAACCACAATAACGACCATTATCACCACTGTAACGACAATTGTCAGCAGTATAACGGCCATTATCAACACTATAACGACCATTATAACCACTATAACGACCATTATAACCACTATAACAACCATTAAAACCACTATGACAACCATTATCACCACTATAACAACCATCATCACCACTGTAACAACCATTATAATCACTATAACAACCATTATCACCACTACAACGACCATTATCACCAATATAACGACAATTATCTGCACTATACCGACCATTATCAGCACTATAACGACCATTAACAACACTATAACAACCATCATCACCACTGTAACAACCGCTATAACCACTATAACAACCATTATCACCACTATAACGACCATTATAACCACTATAACGACCATTATAACCACTATAACAACCATTAAAAGCACTATGACAACCATTATCACCACTATAACAACCATCATCACCACTGTAACAACCATTATAACCACTATAACAACCATTATAACCACTATAACAGCCATTATCAGCACTATAACGACCATTATCACCACTATAGCAATCATTATGACCACTGTGACAACCATTATCAGCACTACAATAACCATCATCACCACTCTAACAACCATTATAACCACTATAACAACCATTATCACCACTATAACGACCATTATAACCACTATAACGACCATTATAACCACTATAACGACCATTATAACCACTATAACAACCATTAAAACCACTATGACAACCATTATCACCACTTTAATAACCATCATCACCACTGTAACAACCATTATAACCACTATAACAATCATTATCACCACTATAACGAGCATTATAACCACTATAACAACCATTATAACCAATATAACGACCACTATCAGCACCATAACGACCATTATCGCCAAGATAACGACCATTATCAGCACCATAACGACCATTATCAGCACTATAACGACCATTATCAGCACTATAACGACCATTATCACCACTGTGGCAACCATTATCACCACTATAGCAACCATTATCATCACTATGACAACCATTATCATTACTATAACAACCATTATAACCACTATAGCAACCACTATCACCACTATAGCAATCATTATCACCACTATAACGACCATTATCACCACTATAGCGACCATTATAACCTCTATACTGACCATTATCACCACTATAACGACCATTACCACCACTATAACGACCATTATAACCACAATAACAACCATTATAACCACTATAACAACCATTATAACCAATATAACGACCACTATCAGCACCATAACGACCATTATCAGCACCATAACGACCATTATCAGCACTATAACGACCATTAACACCACTATAACAACCATCATCACCACTGTAACAACCACTATAACCACTATAACAACCATTATCACCACTATAACGACCATTATAACCACTATAACGACCATTATAACCACTATAACAACCATTAAAACCACAATGACAACCATTATCACCACTATAACAACCATCATCACCACTGTAACAATCATTATAACCACTATAACAACCATTATCACCACTATAACGACCATTATACCCACTATAACGAGCATTATAACCACTATAACAACCATTAAAACCACTATGACAACCATTATCACCACTATAACAACCATCATCACCACTGTAACAACCATTATAACCACTATAACAACCATTATCACCACTATAACGAGCATTATAACCACTATAACAACCATTATAACCACTATAACAATCATTATAACCACTATAACGACCATTATAACCACTATAACAACCATTATCACCACTATAACGAGCATTATAACCACAATAACAACCATTATAACCACTATAACAACCATTATAACCAATATAACGACCACTATCAGCACCATAACGACCATTATCAGCACCATAACGACCATTATCAGCACTATAACGACCATTAACACCACTATAACAACCATCATCACCACTGTAACAACCACTATAACCACTATAACAACCATTATAACCACTATAACAACCGTTATAACCACTATAACGACCATTATAACCACTATAACAACCATTAAAACCACTATGACAACCATTATCACCACTATAACAACCATCATCACCACTGTAACAACCATTATAATCACTATAACGACCATTATCACCACTATAACGACCATTATCACCACTATAACGACCATTATCAGCACCATAATGACCATTATCAGCACTATAATGACCATTATCAGCACTAGAACGACCATTATCACCACTATGACAACCATTATCACCACTATAACAACCATCATCACCACTGTAACAATCATTATAACCACTATAAGAACCATTATCACCACTATAACGACCATTATCACCACTGTAACGACAATTATCAGCAGTATAACGGTCATTATCAGCACTACAACGACCATTATCACCACTATAACAACCATCATCACCACTGTAACAACCATTATAACCACTATAACAACCATTATCACCACTATAACGAGCATTATAACCACAATAACAACCATTATAACCACTATAACAACCATTATAACCAATATAACGACCACTATCAGCACCACAACGACCATTATCAGCACCATAACGACCATTATCAGCACTATAACGACCATTAACACCACTATAACAACCATCATCACCACTGTAACAACCACTATAACCACTATAACAACCACTATCACCACTATAACGACCATTATAACCAGTATAACGACCATTATAACCACTATAACAACCATTAAAACCACTATGACAACCATTATCACCACTATAACAACCATCATCACCACTGTAACAACCATTATAACCACTATAACAACCATTATCACCACTATAACGAGCATTATAACCACAATAACAACCATTATAACCACTATAACAACCATTATAACGAATATAACGACCACTATCAGCATCATAACGACCATTATCACCACCATAACGACCATTATCAGCACTATAACGACCATTATCAGCACTACAACGACCATTATCACCACTATAACAACCACTATAACCACTATAACAACCACTATAACCACTATAACAACCATTATAACCACTATAACAACCGTTATAACCACTATAACGACCATTATAACCACTATAACGACCACTATCACCACTATAACAACCATTACAACCACTATGACAACCATTATAACCACTATAACAACTATTATAACCAATATAACGACCACTATCAGCACCATAACGACCATTCTCAGCACTATAACGACCATTATCAGCACTATAACCACCATTAAAACCTCTATGACAACCATTATCACCACTATAACAACCATCATCACCACTGTAACAAACATAATAACCACTATAAGAACCATTATCACCACTATAACGACCATTATCACCACTGTAACGACAGTTATCAGCACTATAACGTCCATTATCAGCACTATAACAACCATTATCAGCACTATAACAACCATTATCAGCACTATAACGGCCATTATCAGCAATATAACGACCATTATAACCACTGTAACAACCATTATAACCACTATAACAGCCATTATCAGCACTATAACGACCATTATCACCACTATAGCAATCATTATGACCACTGTGACAACCATTATCAGCACTACAACGACCATTATCACCACTATAACGAGCATTATAACCACTGTAACAACCATTATAACCACTATAACAGCCATTATCAGCACTATAACGACCATTATCAGCACTATAACAACCATTATCAGCACTATAACAACCATTATCAGCACTATAACGCCCATTATCAGCAATATAACGACCATTATAACCACTATAACAGCCATTATCAGCACTATAACGACCATTATCACCACTATAGCAATCATTATGACCACTGTGACAACCATTATCAGCACTACAACGACCATTATCACCACTATAACGAGCATTATAACCACTATAACAACCATTATAACCAATATAACGACCACTATCAGCATCATAACGACCATTCTCAGCACTATAACGACCATTATCAGCACTATAACGACCATTATCACCACTATAACAACCATCATCACCACTGTAACAACCACTATAACCACTATAACAACCATTATCACCACTATAACGACCATTATAACCACTATAACGACCATTATAACCACTATAACAACCATTAAAACAACTATGACAACCATTATCACCACTATAACAACCATTATAACCACTATAACGACCATTATAACCACTATAACAACCATTAAAACCTCTATGACAACCATTATCACCACTATAACAACCATCATCACCACTATAACAACCACTATAACCACTATAACAACCATTATAATCACTATAACGACCATTATAAGCACTATAACAACCATTAAAACCACTATAACGACCATTATCACCACTGTAACGACCATTATAACCACTATAACGACCATTATAACCACTATAACAACCATTAAAACCACTATGACAACCATTATCACCACTATAACAACCATCATCACCACTGTAACAACCATTATAATCACTATAACAACCATTATCACCACTACAACGACCATTATCACCAATATAACGACAATTATCTGCACTATAACGACCATTATCAGCACTATAACGACCATTAACAACACTATAACAACCATCATCACCACTGTAGCAACCGCTATAACCACTATAACAACCATTATCACCACTATAACGACCATTATAACCACTATAACGACCATTATAACCACTATAACAACCATTAAAAGCACTATGACAACCATTATCACCACTATAACAACCATCATCACCACTTTAACAACCATTATAACCACTATAACAACCATTATAACCACTATAACAGCCATTATCAGCACTATAACGACCATTATCACCACTATAGCAATCATTATGACCACTGTGACAACCATTATCAGCACTACAATAACCATCATCACCACTCTAACAACCATTATAACCACTATAACAACCATTATCACCACTATAACGACCATTATAACCACTATAACGACCATTATAACCACTATAACGACCATTATAACCACTATAACAACCATTAAAACCACTATGACAACCATTATCACCACTTTAATAACCATCATCACCACTGTAACAACCATTATAACCACTATAACAATCATTATCACCACTATAACGAGCATTATAACCACTATAACAACCATTATAACCAATATAACGACCACTATCAGCACCATAACGACCATTATCGCCAAGATAACGACCATTATCAGCACCATAACGACCATTATCAGCACTATAACGACCATTATCAGCACTATAACGACCATTATCACCACTGTGGCAACCATTATCACCACTATAGCAACCATTATCATCACTATGACAACCATTATCATTACTATAACAACCATTATAACCACTATAGCAACCACTATCACCACTATAGCAATCATTATCACCACTATAACGACCATTATCACCACTATAGCGACCATTATAACCTCTATACTGACCATTATCACCACTATAACGACCATTACCACCACTATAACGACCATTATAACCACAATAACAACCATTATAACCACTATAACAACCATTATAACCAATATAACGACCACTATCAGCACCATAACGACCATTATCAGCACCATAACGACCATTATCAGCACTATAACGACCATTAACACCACTATAACAACCATCATCACCACTGTAACAACCACTATAACCACTATAACAACCATTATCACCACTATAACGACCATTATAACCACTATAACGACCATTATAACCACTATAACAACCATTAAAACCACAATGACAACCATTATCACCACTATAACAACCATCCTCACCACTGTAACAATCATTATAACCACTATAACAACCATTATCACCACTATAACGACCATTATACCCACTATAACGAGCATTATAACCACTATAACAACCATTAAAACCACTATGACAACCATTATCACCACTATAACAACCATCATCACCACTGTAACAACCATTATAACCACTATAACAACCATTATCACCACTATAACGAGCATTATAACCACAATAACAACCATTATAACCACTATAACAACCATTATAACCAATATAACGACCACTATCAGCACCACAACGACCATTATCAGCACCATAACGACCATTATCAGCACTATAACGACCTTAACACCACTATAACAACCATCGTCACCACTGTAACAACCACTATAACCACTATAACAACCATTATCACCACTATAACGACCATTATAACCACTATAACGACCATTATAACCACTATAACAACCATTAAAACCACTATGACAACCATTATCACCACTATAACAACCATCATCACCACTGTAACAACCATTATAACCACTATAACAACCATTATCACCACTATAACGAGCATTATAACCACAATAACAACCATTATAACCACTATAACAACCATTATAACGAATATAACGACCACTATCAGCATCATAACGACCATTATCACCACCATAACGACCATTATCAGCACTATAACGACCATTATCAGCACTACAACGACCATTATCACCACTATAACAACCACTATAACCACTATAACAACCACTATAACCACTATAACAACCATTATAACCACTATAACAACCGTTATAACCACTATAACGACCATTATAACCACTATAACGACCACTATCACCACTATAACAACCATTACAACCACTATGACAACCATTACAACCACCATGACAACCATTAAAACCACTATGACAACCATTATCACCACTATAATAACCATCATCACCACTCTAACAACCATTATAACCACTATAACAACCATTATCACCACTATAACGACCATTATAACCACTATAACGACCATTATAACCACTATAACAACCATTAAAACCACTATGACAACCATTATCACCACTCTAACAACCATCATCACCACTGTAACAACCATTATAACCACTATAACAACCATTATCACCACTATAACGAGCATTATAACCACTATAACAACCATTATAACCACTATAACAGCCATTATAACCAATATAACGACCACTATCAGCACCATAACGACCATTATCAGCACCATAACGACCATTATCAGCACTATAACGACCATTATCACCACTATAACAACCATCATCACCACTGTAACAACCATTATAATCACTATAACGACCATTATCACCACTATAACGACCATTATCACAACTATAACGAGCATTATAACCACTATAACAACCATTATAACCACTATAACAGCCATTATAACCAATATAACGACCACTATCAGCACCATAACGACCATTATCAGCACCATAACGACCATTATCAGCACTATAACGACCATTATCAGCACTACAACGACCATTATCACCACTGTGGCAACCATTATCACCACTATAGCAACCATTATCATCGCTATGACAACCATTATCGTTACAATAACAAGTATTATAACCACTATAGCAACCACTATCACCACTATAACAATCATTATCTCCACTATAACAACCATTATCACCACTATAACAACCATTACAACCACTATAACAACCACTATAACCACTATAACAACCATTATAACCACTATAACAACTGTTATAACCACTATAACGACCATTATCACCACTATAACAACCTTTACAACCACTACGACAACCATTACAACCACCATGACAACCATTAAAACCACTATGACAGCCGTTATCACCACTATAACAACCATCATCACCACTGTAACAATCATTATAACCACTATAACAACCATTATCACTACTATAACGACCATTATAACCACTATAACGAGCATTATAACCACTATAACAACCATTAAAACCACTATGACAACCATTATCACCACTATAACAACCATCATCACCACTGTAACAACCATTATAACCACTATAACAACCATTAAAACCACTATGACAACCATTATCACCACTATAACAACCATCATCACCACTGTAACAATCATTATAACCACTATAACAACCATTATCACTACTATAACGACCATTATAACCACTATAACAGCCATTATAACCAATATAACGACCACTATCAGCACCATAACGACCATTATCAGCACCATAACGACCATTATCAGCACTATAACGACCATTATCAGCACTACAACGACCATTATCACCACTGTGGCAACCATTATCACCACTATAGCAACCATTATCATCGCTATGACAACCATTATCGTTACAATAACAAGTATTATAACCACTATAGCAACCACTATCACCACTATAACAATCATTATCTCCACTATAACAACCATTATCACCACTATAACAACCATTACAACCACTGTAACAATCATTATAACCACTATAACAACCATTATCACTACTATAACGACCATTATAACCACTATAACGAGCATTATAACCACTATAACAACCATTAAAACCACTATGACAACCATTATCACCACTATAACAACCATCATCACCACTGTAACAACCATTATAACCACTATAACAACCATTAAAACCACTATGACAACCATTATCACCACTATAACAACCATTATAACCACTATAACGACCATTATAACCACTATAACAACCATTAAAACCTCTATGACAACCATTATCACCACTATAACAACCATCATCACCACTATAACAACCACTATAACCACTATAACAACCATTATAATCACTATAACGACCATTATAAGCACTATAACAACCATTAAAACCACAATAACGACCATTATCACCACTGTAACGACAATTGTCAGCAGTATAACGGCCATTATCAACACTATAACGACCATTATAACCACTATAACGACCATTATAACCACTATAACAACCATTAAAACCACTATGACAACCATTATCAGCACTACAATAACCATCATCACCACTCTAACAACCATTATAACCACTATAACAACCATTATCACCACTATAACGACCATTATAACCACTATAACGACCATTATAACCACTATAACGACCATTATAACCACTATAACAACCATTAAAACCACTATGACAACCATTATCACCACTTTAATAACCATCATCACCACTGTAACAACCATTATAACCACTATAACAATCATTATCACCACTATAACGAGCATTATAACCACTATAACAACCATTATAACCAATATAACGACCACTATCAGCACCATAACGACCATTATCGCCAAGATAACGACCATTATCAGCACCATAACGACCATTATCAGCACTATAACGACCATTATCAGCACTATAACGACCATTATCACCACTGTGGCAACCATTATCACCACTATAGCAACCATTATCATCACTATGACAACCATTATCATTACTATAACAACCATTATAACCACTATAGCAACCACTATCACCACTATAGCAATCATTATCACCACTATAACGACCATTATCACCACTATAGCGACCATTATAACCTCTATACTGACCATTATCACCACTATAACGACCATTACCACCACTATAACGACCATTATAACCACAATAACAACCATTATAACCACTATAACAACCATTATAACCAATATAACGACCACTATCAGCACCATAACGACCATTATCAGCACCATAACGACCATTATCAGCACTATAACGACCATTAACACCACTATAACAACCATCATCACCACTGTAACAACCACTATAACCACTATAACAACCATTATCACCACTATAACGACCATTATAACCACTATAACGACCATTATAACCACTATAACAACCATTAAAACCACAATGACAACCATTATCACGACTATAACAACCATCATCACCACTGTAACAATCATTATAACCACTATAACAACCATTATCACCACTATAACGACCATTATACCCACTATAACGAGCATTATAACCACTATAACAACCATTAAAACCACTATGACAACCATTAGCACCACTATAACAACCATCATCACCACTGTAACAACCATTATAACCACTATAACAACCATTATCACCACTATAACGAGCATTATAACCACTATAACAACCATTATAACCACTATAACGACCATTATAACCACTATAACAACCATTATCACCACTATAACGAGCATTATAACCACAATAACAACCATTATAACCACTATAACAACCATTATAACCAATATAACGACCACTATCAGCACCATAACGACCATTATCAGCACCATAACGACCATTATCAGCACTATAACGACCATTAACACCACTATAACAACCATCATCACCACTGTAACAACCACTATAACCACTATAACAACCATTATAACCACTATAACAACCGTTATAACCACTATAACGACCATTATAACCACTATAACAACCATTAAAACCACTATGACAACCATTATCACCACTATAACAACCATCATCACCACTGTAACAACCATTATAATCACTATAACGACCATTATCACCACTATAACGACCATTATCAGCACCATAATGACTATTATCAGCACTATAATGACCATTATCAGCACTAGAACGACCATTATCACCACTATGACAACCATTATCACCACTATAACAACCATCATCACCACTGTAACAATCATTATAACCACTATAAGAACCATTATCACCACTATAACGACCATTATCACCACTGTAACGACAATTATCAGCAGTATAACGGTCATTATCAGCACTACAACGACCATTATCACCACTATAACAACCACTATGACCACTATAACAACCACTATAACCACTATAACAACCATTATCACCACTATAACGAGCATTATAACCACAATAACAACCATTATAACCACTATACCAACCATTATAACCAATATAACGACCACTATCAGCACCACAACGACCATTATCAGCACCATAACGACCATTATCAGCACTATAACGACCATTAACACCACTATAACAACCATCATCACCACTGTAACAACCACTATAACCACTATAACAACCACTATCACCACTATAACGACCATTATAACCAGTATAACGACCATTATAACCACTATAACAACCATTAAAACCACTATGACAACCATTATCACCACTATAACAACCATCATCACCACTGTAACAACCATTATAACCACTATAACAACCATTATCACCACTATAACGAGCATTATAACCACAATAACAACCATTATAACCACTATAACAACCATTATAACGAATATAACGACCACTATCAGCATCATAACGACCATTATCACCACCATAACGACCATTATCAGCACTATAACGACCATTATCAGCACTACAACGACCATTATCACCACTATAACAACCACTATAACCACTATAACAACCACTATAA
Organism: Megachile leachella; assembly: GCA_963576845.1. Taxonomy (NCBI): domain Eukaryota; kingdom Metazoa; phylum Arthropoda; class Insecta; order Hymenoptera; family Megachilidae; genus Megachile; species Megachile leachella. The sequence continues at coordinate 13,481,792 of OY756260.1, read as the reverse complement.
CCACTATAACAACCATTATAACCACTATAACAACCGTTATAACCACTATAACGACCATTATAACCACTATAACGACCACTATCACCACTATAACAACCATTACAACCACTATGACAACCATTATAACCACTATAACAACTATTATAACCAATATAACGACCACTATCAGCACCATAACGACCATTCTCAGCACTATAACGACCATTATCAGCACTATAACCACCATTAAAACCTCTATGACAACCATTATCACCACTATAACAACCATCATCACCACTGTAACAAACATAATAACCACTATAAGAACCATTATCACCACTATAACGACCATTATCACCACTGTAACGACAGTTATCAGCACTATAACGTCCATTATCAGCACTATAACAACCATTATCAGCACTATAACAACCATTATCAGCACTATAACGGCCATTATCAGCAATATAACGACCATTATAACCACTGTAACAACCATTATAACCACTATAACAGCCATTATCAGCACTATAACGACCATTATCACCACTATAGCAATCATTATGACCACTGTGACAACCATTATCAGCACTACAACGACCATTATCACCACTATAACGAGCATTATAACCACTGTAACAACCATTATAACCACTATAACAGCCATTATCAGCACTATAACGACCATTATCAGCACTATAACAACCATTATCAGCACTATAACAACCATTATCAGCACTATAACGCCCATTATCAGCAATATAACGACCATTATAACCACTATAACAGCCATTATCAGCACTATAACGACCATTATCACCACTATAGCAATCATTATGACCACTGTGACAACCATTATCAGCACTACAACGACCATTATCACCACTATAACGAGCATTATAACCACTATAACAACCATTATAACCAATATAACGACCACTATCAGCATCATAACGACCATTCTCAGCACTATAACGACCATTATCAGCACTATAACGACCATTATCACCACTATAACAACCATCATCACCACTGTAACAACCACTATAACCACTATAACAACCATTATCACCACTATAACGACCATTATAACCACTATAACGACCATTATAACCACTATAACAACCATTAAAACAACTATGACAACCATTATCACCACTATAACAACCATTATAACCACTATAACGACCATTATAACCACTATAACAACCATTAAATCCTCTATGACAACCATTATCACCACTATAACAACCATCATCACCACTATAACAACCACTATAACCACTATAACAACCATTATAATCACTATAACGACCATTATAAGCACTATAACAACCATTAAAACCACTATAACGACCATTATCACCACTGTAACGACCATTATAACCACTATAACGACCATTATAACCACTATAACAACCATTAAAACCACTATGACAACCATTATCACCACTATAACAACCATCATCACCACTGTAACAACCATTATAATCACTATAACAACCATTATCACCACTACAACGACCATTATCACCAATATAACGACAATTATCTGCACTATAACGACCATTATCAGCACTATAACGACCATTAACAACACTATAACAACCATCATCACCACTGTAACAACCGCTATAACCACTATAACAACCATTATCACCACTATAACGACCATTATAACCACTATAACGACCATTATAACCACTATAACAACCATTAAAAGCACTATGACAACCATTATCACCACTATAACAACCATCATCACCACTTTAACAACCATTATAACCACTATAACAACCATTATAACCACTATAACAGCCATTATCAGCACTATAACGACCATTATCACCACTATAGCAATCATTATGACCACTGTGACAACCATTATCAGCACTACAATAACCATCATCACCACTCTAACAACCATTATAACCACTATAACAACCATTATCACCACTATAACGACCATTCTAACCACTATAACGACCATTATAACCACTATAACGACCATTATAACCACTATAACAACCATTAAAACCACTATGACAACCATTATCACCACTTTAATAACCATCATCACCACTGTAACAACCATTATAACCACTATAACAATCATTATCACCACTATAACGAGCATTATAACCACTATAACAACCATTATAACCAATATAACGACCACTATCAGCACCATAACGACCATTATCGCCAAGATAACGACCATTATCAGCACCATAACGACCATTATCAGCACTATAACGACCATTATCAGCACTATAACGACCATTATCACCACTGTGGCAACCATTATCACCACTATAGCAACCATTATCATCACTATGACAACCATTATCATTACTATAACAACCATTATAACCACTATAGCAACCACTATCACCACTATAGCAATCATTATCACCACTATAACGACCATTATCACCACTATAGCGACCATTATAACCTCTATACTGACCATTATCACCACTATAACGACCATTACCACCACTATAACGACCATTATAACCACAATAACAACCATTATAACCACTATAACAACCATTATAACCAATATAACGACCACTATCAGCACCATAACGACCATTATCAGCACCATAACGACCATTATCAGCACTATAACGACCATTAACACCACTATAACAACCATCATCACCACTGTAACAACCACTATAACCACTATAACAACCATTATCACCACTATAACGACCATTATAACCACTATAACGAGCATTATAACCACTATAACAACCATTAAAACCACAATGACAACCATTATCACCACTATAACAACCATCATCACCACTGTAACAATCATTATAACCACTATAACAACCATTATCACCACTATAACGACCATTATACCCACTATAACGAGCATTATAACCACTATAACAACCATTAAAACCACTATGACAACCATTAGCACCACTATAACAACCATCATCACCACTGTAACAACCATTATAACCACTATAACAACCATTATCACCACTATAACGAGCATTATAACCACTATAACAACCATTATAACCACTATAACGACCATTATAACCACTATAACAACCATTATCACCACTATAACGAGCATTATAACCACAATAACAACCATTATAACCACTATAACAACCATTATAACCAATATAACGACCACTATCAGCACCATAACGACCATTATCAGCACCATAACGACCATTATCAGCACTATAACGACCATTAACACCACTATAACAACCATCATCACCACTGTAACAACCACTATAACCACTATAACAACCATTATAACCACTATAACAACCGTTATAACCACTATAACGACCATTATAACCACTATAACAACCATTAAAACCACTATGACAACCATTATCACCACTATAACAACCATCATCACCACTGTAACAACCATTATAATCACTATAACGACCATTATCACCACTATAACGACCATTATCAGCACCATAATGACTATTATCAGCACTATAATGACCATTATCAGCACTAGAACGACCATTATCACCACTATGACAACCATTATCACCACTATAACAACCATCATCACCACTGTAACAATCATTATAACCACTATAAGAACCATTATCACCACTATAACGACCATTATCACCACTGTAACGACAATTATCAGCAGTATAACGGTCATTATCAGCACTACAACGACCATTATCACCACTATAACAACCACTATGACCACTATAACAACCACTATAACCACTATAACAACCATTATCACCACTATAACGAGCATTATAACCACAATAACAACCATTATAACCACTATACCAACCATTATAACCAATATAACGACCACTATCAGCACCACAACGACCATTATCAGCACCATAACGACCATTATCAGCACTATAACGACCATTAACACCACTATAACAACCATCATCACCACTGTAACAACCACTATAACCACTATAACAACCACTATCACCACTATAACGACCATTATAACCAGTATAACGACCATTATAACCACTATAACAACCATTAAAACCACTATGACAACCATTATCACCACTATAACAACCATCATCACCACTGTAACAACCATTATAACCACTATAACAACCATTATCACCACTATAACGAGCATTATAACCACAATAACAACCATTATAACCACTATAACAACCATTATAACGAATATAACGACCACTATCAGCATCATAACGACCATTATCACCACCATAACGACCATTATCAGCACTATAACGACCATTATCAGCACTACAACGACCATTATCACCACTATAACAACCACTATAACCACTATAACAACCACTATAACCACTATAACAACCATTATAACCACTATAACAACCGTTATAACCACTATAACGACCATTATAACCACTATAACGACCACTATCACCACTATAACAACCATTACAACCACTATGACAACCATTATAACCACTATAACAACTATTATAACCAATATAACGACCACTATCAGCACCATAACGACCATTCTCAGCACTATAACGACCATTATCAGCACTATAACCACCATTAAAACCTCTATGACAACCATTATCACCACTATAACAACCATCATCACCACTGTAACAAACATAATAACCACTATAAGAACCATTATCACCACTATAACGACCATTATCACCACTGTAACGACAGTTATCAGCACTATAACGTCCATTATCAGCACTATAACAACCATTATCAGCACTATAACAACCATTATCAGCACTATAACGGCCATTATCAGCAATATAACGACCATTATAACCACTGTAACAACCATTATAACCACTATAACAGCCATTATCAGCACTATAACGACCATTATCACCACTATAGCAATCATTATGACCACTGTGACAACCATTATCAGCACTACAACGACCATTATCACCACTATAACGAGCATTATAACCACTGTAACAACCATTATAACCACTATAACAGCCATTATCAGCACTATAACGACCATTATCAGCACTATAACAACCATTATCAGCACTATAACAACCATTATCAGCACTATAACGCCCATTATCAGCAATATAACGACCATTATAACCACTATAACAGCCATTATCAGCACTATAACGACCATTATCACCACTATAGCAATCATTATGACCACTGTGACAACCATTATCAGCACTACAACGACCATTATCACCACTATAACGAGCATTATAACCACTATAACAACCATTATAACCAATATAACGACCACTATCAGCATCATAACGACCATTCTCAGCACTATAACGACCATTATCAGCACTATAACGACCATTATCACCACTATAACAACCATCATCACCACTGTAACAACCACTATAACCACTATAACAACCATTATCACCACTATAACGACCATTATAACCACTATAACGACCATTATAACCACTATAACAACCATTAAAACAACTATGACAACCATTATCACCACTATAACAACCATTATAACCACTATAACGACCATTATAACCACTATAACAACCATTAAAACCTCTATGACAACCACTATCACCACTATAACAACCATCATCACCACTATAACAACCACTATAACCACTATAACAACCATTATAATCACTATAACGACCATTATAAGCACTATAACAACCATTAAAACCACTATAACGACCATTATCACCACTGTAACGACCATTATAACCACTATAACGACCATTATAACCACTATAACAACCATTAAAACCACTATGACAACCATTATCACCACTATAACAACCATCATCACCACTGTAACAACCATTATAATCACTATAACAACCATTATCACCACTACAACGACCATTATCACCAATATAACGACAATTATCTGCACTATAACGACCATTATCAGCACTATAACGACCATTAACAACACTATAACAACCATCATCACCACTGTAACAACCGCTATAACCACTATAACAACCATTATCACCACTATAACGACCATTATAACCACTATAACGACCATTATAACCACTATAACAACCATTAAAAGCACTATGACAACCATTATCACCACTATAACAACCATCATCACCACTTTAACAACCATTATAACCACTATAACAACCATTATAACCACTATAACAGCCATTATCAGCACTATAACGACCATTATCACCACTATAGCAATCATTATGACCACTGTGACAACCATTATCAGCACTACAATAACCATCATCACCACTCTAACAACCATTATAACCACTATAACAACCATTATCACCACTATAACGACCATTATAACCACTATAACGACCATTATAACCACTATAACGACCATTATAACCACTATAACAACCATTAAAACCACTATGACAACCATTATCACCACTTTAATAACCATCATCACCACTGTAACAACCATTATAACCACTATAACAATCATTATCACCACTATAACGAGCATTATAACCACTATAACAACCATTATAACCAATATAACGACCACTATCAGCACCATAACGACCATTATCGCCAAGATAACGACCATTATCAGCACCATAACGACCATTATCAGCACTATAACGACCATTATCAGCACTATAACGACCATTATCACCACTGTGGCAACCATTATCACCACTATAGCAACCATTATCATCACTATGACAACCATTATCATTACTATAACAACCATTATAACCACTATAGCAACCACTATCACCACTATAGCAATCATTATCACCACTATAACGACCATTATCACCACTATAGCGACCATTATAACCTCTATACTGACCATTATCACCACTATAACGACCATTACCACCACTATAACGACCATTATAACCACAATAACAACCATTATAACCACTATAACAACCATTATAACCAATATAACGACCACTATCAGCACCATAACGACCATTATCAGCACCATAACGACCATTATCAGCACTATAACGACCATTAACACCACTATAACAACCATCATCACCACTGTAACAACCACTATAACCACTATAACAACCATTATCACCACTATAACGACCATTATAACCACTATAACGACCATTATAACCACTATAACAACCATTAAAACCACAATGACAACCATTATCACCACTATAACAACCATCCTCACCACTGTAACAATCATTATAACCACTATAACAACCATTATCACCACTATAACGACCATTATACCCACTATAACGAGCATTATAACCACTATAACAACCATTAAAACCACTATGACAACCATTATCACCACTATAACAACCATCATCACCACTGTAACAACCATTATAACCACTATAACAACCATTATCACCACTATAACGAGCATTATAACCACAATAACAACCATTATAACCACTATAACAACCATTATAACCAATATAACGACCACTATCAGCACCACAACGACCATTATCAGCACCATAACGACCATTATCAGCACTATAACGACCTTAACACCACTATAACAACCATCGTCACCACTGTAACAACCACTATAACCACTATAACAACCATTATCACCACTATAACGACCATTATAACCACTATAACGACCATTATAACCACTATAACAACCATTAAAACCACTATGACAACCATTATCACCACTATAACAACCATCATCACCACTGTAACAACCATTATAACCACTATAACAACCATTATCACCACTATAACGAGCATTATAACCACAATAACAACCATTATAACCACTATAACAACCATTATAACGAATATAACGACCACTATCAGCATCATAACGACCATTATCACCACCATAACGACCATTATCAGCACTATAACGACCATTATCAGCACTACAACGACCATTATCACCACTATAACAACCACTATAACCACTATAACAACCACTATAACCACTATAACAACCATTATAACCACTATAACAACCGTTATAACCACTATAACGACCATTATAACCACTATAACGACCACTATCACCACTATAACAACCATTACAACCACTATGACAACCATTACAACCACCATGACAACCATTAAAACCACTATGACAACCATTATCACCACTATAATAACCATCATCACCACTCTAACAACCATTATAACCACTATAACAACCATTATCACCACTATAACGACCATTATAACCACTATAACGACCATTATAACCACTATAACAACCATTAAAACCACTATGACAACCATTATCACCACTCTAACAACCATCATCACCACTGTAACAACCATTATAACCAGTATAACAACCATTATCACCACTATAACGAGCATTATAACCACTATAACAACCATTATAACCACTATAACAGCCATTATAACCAATATAACGACCACTATCAGCACCATAACGACCATTATCAGCACCATAACGACCATTATCAGCACTATAACGACCATTATCACCACTATAACAACCATCATCACCACTGTAACAACCATTATAATCACTATAACGACCATTATCACCACTATAACGAGCATTATAACCACTATAACAACCATTATAACCACTATAACAGCCATTATAACCAATATAACGACCACTATCAGCACCATAACGACCATTATCAGCACCATAACGACCATTATCAGCACTATAACGACCATTATCACCACTATAACAACCATCATCACCACTGTAACAACCATTATAATCACTATAACGACCATTATCACCACTATAACGACCATTATCACAACTATAACGAGCATTATAACCACTATAACAACCATTATAACCACTATAACAGCCATTATAACCAATATAACGACCACTATCAGCACCATAACGACCATTATCAGCACCATAACGACCATTATCAGCACTATAACGACCATTATCAGCACTACAACGACCATTATCACCACTGTGGCAACCATTATCACCACTATAGCAACCATTATCATCGCTATGACAACCATTATCGTTACAATAACAAGTATTATAACCACTATAGCAACCACTATCACCACTATAACAATCATTATCTCCACTATAACAACCATTATCACCACTATAACAACCATTACAACCACTATAACAACCACTATAACCACTATAACAACCATTATAACCACTATAACAACTGTTATAACCACTATAACGACCATTATCACCACTATAACAACCTTTACAACCACTACGACAACCATTACAACCACCATGACAACCATTAAAACCACTATGACAGCCGTTATCACCACTATAACAACCATCATCACCACTGTAACAATCATTATAACCACTATAACAACCATTATCACTACTATAACGACCATTATAACCACTATAACGAGCATTATAACCACTATAACAACCATTAAAACCACTATGACAACCATTATCACCACTATAACAACCATCATCACCACTGTAACAACCATTATAACCACTATAACAACCATTAAAACCACTATGACAACCATTATCACCACTATAACAACCATTATAACCACTATAACGACCATTATAACCACTATAACAACCATTAAAACCTCTATGACAACCATTATCACCACTATAACAACCATCATCACCACTATAACAACCACTATAACCACTATAACAACCATTATAATCACTATAACGACCATTATAAGCACTATAACAACCATTAAAACCACAATAACGACCATTATCACCACTGTAACGACAATTGTCAGCAGTATAACGGCCATTATCAACACTATAACGACCATTATAACCACTATAACGACCATTATAACCACTATAACAACCATTAAAACCACTATGACAACCATTATCACCACTATAACAACCATCATCACCACTGTAACAACCATTATAATCACTATAACAACCATTATCACCACTACAACGACCATTATCACCAATATAACGACAATTATCTGCACTATACCGACCATTATCAGCACTATAACGACCATTAACAACACTATAACAACCATCATCACCACTGTAACAACCGCTATAACCACTATAACAACCATTATCACCACTATAACGACCATTATAACCACTATAACGACCATTATAACCACTATAACAACCATTAAAAGCACTATGACAACCATTATCACCACTATAACAACCATCATCACCACTGTAACAACCATTATAACCACTATAACAACCATTATAACCACTATAACAGCCATTATCAGCACTATAACGACCATTATCACCACTATAGCAATCATTATGACCACTGTGACAACCATTATCAGCACTACAATAACCATCATCACCACTCTAACAACCATTATAACCACTATAACAACCATTATCACCACTATAACGACCATTATAACCACTATAACGACCATTATAACCACTATAACGACCATTATAACCACTATAACAACCATTAAAACCACTATGACAACCATTATCACCACTTTAATAACCATCATCACCACTGTAACAACCATTATAACCACTATAACAATCATTATCACCACTATAACGAGCATTATAACCACTATAACAACCATTATAACCAATATAACGACCACTATCAGCACCATAACGACCATTATCGCCAAGATAACGACCATTATCAGCACCATAACGACCATTATCAGCACTATAACGACCATTATCAGCACTATAACGACCATTATCACCACTGTGGCAACCATTATCACCACTATAGCAACCATTATCATCACTATGACAACCATTATCATTACTATAACAACCATTATAACCACTATAGCAACCACTATCACCACTATAGCAATCATTATCACCACTATAACGACCATTATCACCACTATAGCGACCATTATAACCTCTATACTGACCATTATCACCACTATAACGACCATTACCACCACTATAACGACCATTATAACCACAATAACAACCATTATAACCACTATAACAACCATTATAACCAATATAACGACCACTATCAGCACCATAACGACCATTATCAGCACCATAACGACCATTATCAGCACTATAACGACCATTAACACCACTATAACAACCATCATCACCACTGTAACAACCACTATAACCACTATAACAACCATTATCACCACTATAACGACCATTATAACCACTATAACGACCATTATAACCACTATAACAACCATTAAAACCACAATGACAACCATTATCACCACTATAACAACCATCATCACCACTGTAACAATCATTATAACCACTATAACAACCATTATCACCACTATAACGACCATTATACCCACTATAACGAGCATTATAACCACTATAACAACCATTAAAACCACTATGACAACCATTATCACAACTATAACAACCATCATCACCACTGTAACAACCATTATAACCACTATAACAACCATTATCACCACTATAACGACCATTATCACCACTATAACAACCATTATAACCACTATAACAATCATTATAACCACTATAACGACCATTATAACCACTATAACAACCATTATCACCACTATAACGAGCATTATAACCACAATAACAACCATTATAACCACTATAACAACCATTATAACCAATATAACGACCACTATCAGCACCATAACGACCATTATCAGCACCATAACGACCATTATCAGCACTATAACGACCATTAACACCACTATAACAACCATCATCACCACTGTAACAACCACTATAACCACTATAACAACCATTATAACCACTATAACAACCGTTATAACCACTATAACGACCATTATAACCACTATAACAACCATTAAAACCACTATGACAACCATTATCACCACTATAACAACCATCATCACCACTGTAACAACCATTATAATCACTATAACGACCATTATCACCACTATAACGACCATTATCACCACTATAACGACCATTATCAGCACCATAATGACCATTATCAGCACTATAATGACCATTATCAGCACTAGAACGACCATTATCACCACTATGACAACCATTATCACCACTATAACAACCATCATCACCACTGTAACAATCATTATAACCACTATAAGAACCATTATCACCACTATAACGACCATTATCACCACTGTAACGACAATTATCAGCAGTATAACGGTCATTATCAGCACTACAACGACCATTATCACCACTATAACAACCATCATCACCACTGTAACAACCATTATAACCACTATAACAACCATTATCACCACTATAACGAGCATTATAACCACAATAACAACCATTATAACCACTATAACAACCATTATAACCAATATAACGACCACTATCAGCACCACAACGACCATTATCAGCACCATAACGACCATTATCAGCACTATAACGACCATTAACACCACTATAACAACCATCATCACCACTGTAACAACCACTATAACCACTATAACAACCATTATCACCACTATAACGACCATTATAACCACTATAACGACCATTATAACCACTATAACAACCATTAAAACCACTATGACAACCATTATCACCACTATAACAACCATCATCACCACTGTAACAACCATTATAACCACTATAACAACCATTATCACCACTATAACGAGCATTATAACCACAATAACAACCATTATAACCACTATAACAACCATTATAACGAATATAACGACCACTATCAGCATCATAACGACCATTATCACCACCATAACGACCATTATCAGCACCATAACGACCATCATCAGCACTATAACGACCATTATCACCACTATAACAACCATCATCACCACTGTAACAACCATTATAATCACTATAACTACCATTATCACCACTATAACGACCATTACCACCACTATAACGACCATTATCAGCACCATAACGACCATTATCAGCACTATAACAACCATCATCACCACTGTAACAACCATTATAACCACTATAACGACCATTATCACCACTATAACAACCATCATCACCACTGTAACTACCACTATAACCACTATAACAACCATTATCACCACTATAACGACCATTATAACCACTATAACGACCATTATAACCACTATAACAACCATTAAAACCACTATGACAACCATTATCACCACTATAACAACCATTATAACCACTATAACGACCATTATAACCACTATAACAACCATTAAAACCTCTATGACAACCATTATCACCACTATAACAACCATCATCACCACTATAACAACCGCAATAACAACTATAACAACCACTATAACCACTATAACAACCATTATAACCACTATAACAACCGTTATAACCACTATAACAACCATTATAACCACTATAACAACCATTATCACCACTATAACGAGCATTATAACCAATATAACAACCATTATAACCACTATAACAGCCATTATAACCAATATAACGACCACTATCAGCACCATAACGACCATTATCAGCACCATAACGACCATTATCAGCACTATAACGACCATTATCACCACTATAACAACCATCATCACCACTGTAACAACCATTATAATCACTATAACGACCATTATCACCACTATAACGACCATTACCACCACTATAACGACCATTATCAGCACCATAACGACCATTATCAGCACTATAACGACCATTATCAGCACTACAACGACCATTATCACCACTGTGGCAACCATTATCACCACTATAGCAACCATTATCATCACTATGACAACCATTATCGTTACAATAACAAGTATTATAACCACTATAGCAACCACTATCACCACTATAACAATCATTATCTCCACTATAACAACCATTATCACCACTATAACAACCATTACAACCACTATAACAACCACTATAACCACTATAACAACCATTATAACCACTATAACAACTGTTATAACCACTATAACGACCATTATCACCACTATAACAACCTTTACAACCACTACGACAACCATTACAACCACCATGACAACCATTAAAACCACTATGACAGCCGTTATCACCACTATAACAACCATCATCACCACTGTAACAATCATTATAACCACTATAACAACCATTATCACTACTATAACGACCATTATAACCACTATAACGACCATTATAACCACTATAACAACCATTAAAACCACTATGACAACCATTAACACCACTATAACAACCATCATCACCACTGTAACAACCATTATAACCACTATAACAACCATTATCACCACTATAACGAGCATTATAACCACTATAACAACCATTATAACCACTATACCAACCACTATCACCACTATAACAACCATTATCACCACTATAACAACTATTATAACCACTATAACAACCATTATAACAACTATAACAACCATTACAACCAGTATAACAACCATTACAACCACTATAACAACGATTACAACCACCATGACGACCATCACAACCACCATGACAACCATTATAACCACTATGACAACCATTATCACCACTATAACAACCATCGTCACCACTATAACAACCATTATAACCACTATAACGACCATTATAACCACTGTAACAACCATTATAACCACTATAACAGCCACTATCAGCACTATACCGACCATTATCACCACTATAACAACCATTGTAAACACTATAACAACCATTATAACCACTGTAACAACCATTATCACCAATATAACGACACTTATCTGCACTATATCAACCACTATCACTACTATAACAACCATTATAACCACTATACCAACCAGTATCACCACTATAACAACCATTATCACCACTGTAACAACCATTATCAGCACTATAACGACCATTATCACCACTATAACGACCATTATCAGCACTATAACGACCATTATCACCACTATAACGACCATTATCACCACAATAACAACCATTATAATCACTATAACAACCATTATCACCACTATAACGACCATTATCACCAATATAACGACAATTATCTGCACTATTACGACCATTATCAGCACTATAACGACCATTATCACCACTATAACGACCATTATCAGCACCATAACGACCATTATAACCACTATAACGACCATTATAACCACTATAACGACCATTATAAGCACTATAACAACCATTAAAACCACTATAACGACCATTATCACCACTGTAACGACAATTGTCAGCAGTATAACGGCCATTATCACCACTATAACGACCATTATAACCACTATAACGACCATTATAACCACTATAACAACCATTAAAACCACTATGACAACCATTATCACCACTATAACAACCATCATCACCACTGTAACAACCATTATAATCACTATAACAACCATTATCACCACTACAACGACCATTATCACCAATATAACGACAATTATCTGCACTATAACGACCATTATCAGCACTATAACGACCATTAACAACACTATAACAACCATCATCACCACTGTAACAACCGCTATAACCACTATAACAACCATTATCACCACTATAACGACCATTATAACCACTATAACGACCATTATAACCACTATAACGACCATTATAACCACTATAACGACCATTATAACCACTATAACAACCATTATCACCACTATAACGACCATTATAACCACTATAACGACCATTATAACCACTATAACAGCCATTATCAGCACTATAACGACCATTATCACCACTATAGCAATCATTATGACCACTGTGACAACCATTATCAGCACTACAATAACCATCATCACCACTCTAACAACCATTATAACCACTATAACAACCATTATCACCACTATAACGACCATTATAACCACTATAACGACCATTATAACCACTATAACGACCATTATAACCACTATAACAACCATTAAAACCACTATGACAACCATTATCACCACTTTAATAACCATCATCACCACTGTAACAACCATTATAACCACTATAACAATCATTATCACCACTATAACGAGCATTATAACCACTATAACAACCACTATAACCAATATAACGACCACTATCAGCACCATAACGACCATTATCGCCAAGATAACGACCATTATCAGCACCATAACGACCATTATCAGCACTATAACGACCATTATCAGCACTATAACGACCATTATCACCACGGTGGCAACCATTATCACCACTATAGCAACCATTATCATCACTATGACAACCATTATCATTACTATAACAACCATTATACTCACTATAGCAACCACTATCACCACTATAGCAATCATTATCACCACTATAACGACCATTATCACCACTATAGCGACCATTATAACCTCTATACTGACCATTATCACCACTATAACGACCATTACCACCACTATAACGACCATTATAACCACAATAACAACCATTATAACCACTATAACAACCATTATAACCAATATAACGACCACTATCAGCACCATAACGACCATTATCAGCACCATAACGACCATTATCAGCACTATAACGACCATTAACACCACTATAACAACCATCATCACCACTGTAACAACCACTATAACCACTATAACAACCATTATCACCACTATAACGACCATTATAACCACTATAACGACCATTATAACCACTATAACAACCATTAAAACCACAATGACAACCATTATCACGACTATAACAACCATCATCACCACTGTAACAATCATTATAACCACTATAACAACCATTATCACCACTATAACGACCATTATACCCACTATAACGAGCATTATAACCACTATAACAACCATTAAAACCACTATGACAACCATTAGCACCACTATAACAACCATCATCACCACTGTAACAACCATTATAACCACTATAACAACCATTATCACCACTATAACGAGCATTATAACCACTATAACAACCATTATAACCACTATAACGACCATTATAACCACTATAACAACCATTATCACCACTATAACGAGCAGTATAACCACAATAACAACCATTATAACCACTATAACAACCATTATAACCAATATAACGACCACTATCAGCACCATAACGACCATTATCAGCACCATAACGACCATTATCAGCACTATAACGACCATTAACACCACTATAACAACCATCATCACCACTGTAACAACCACTATAACCACTATAACAACCATTATAACCACTATAACAACCGTTATAACCACTATAACGACCATTATAACCACTATAACAACCATTAAAACCACTATGACAACCATTATCACCACTATAACAACCATCATCACCACTGTAACAACCATTATAATCACTATAACGACCATTATCACCACTATAACGACCATTATCAGCACCATAATGACTATTATCAGCACTATAATGACCATTATCAGCACTAGAACGACCATTATCACCACTATGACAACCATTATCACCACTATAACAACCATCATCACCACTGTAACAATCATTATAACCACTATAAGAACCATTATCACCACTATAACGACCATTATCACCACTGTAACGACAATTATCAGCAGTATAACGGTCATTATCAGCACTACAACGACCATTATCACCACTATAACAACCACTATGACCACTATAACAACCACTATAACCACTATAACAACCATTATCACCACTATAACGAGCATTATAACCACAATAACAACCATTATAACCACTATACCAACCATTATAACCAATATAACGACCACTATCAGCACCACAACGACCATTATCAGCACCATAACGACCATTATCAGCACTATAACGACCATTAACACCACTATAACAACCATCATCACCACTGTAACAACCACTATAACCACTATAACAACCACTATCACCACTATAACGACCATTATAACCAGTATAACGACCATTATAACCACTATAACAACCATTAAAACCACTATGACAACCATTATCACCACTATAACAACCATCATCACCACTGTAACAACCATTATAACCACTATAACAACCATTATCACCACTATAACGAGCATTATAACCACAATAACAACCATTATAACCACTATAACAACCATTATAACGAATATAACGACCACTATCAGCATCATAACGACCATTATCACCACCATAACGACCATTATCAGCACTATAACGACCATTATCAGCACTACAACGACCATTATCACCACTATAACAACCACTATAACCACTATAACAACCACTATAACCACTATAACAACCATTATAACCACTATAACAACCGTTATAACCACTATAACGACCATTATAACCACTATAACGACCACTATCACCACTATAACAACCATTACAACCACTATGACAACCATTATAACCACTATAACAACTATTATAACCAATATAACGACCACTATCAGCACCATAACGACCATTCTCAGCACTATAACGACCATTATCAGCACTATAACCACCATTAAAACCTCTATGACAACCATTATCACCACTATAACAACCATCATCACCACTGTAACAAACATAATAACCACTATAAGAACCATTATCACCACTATAACGACCATTATCACCACTGTAACGACAGTTATCAGCACTATAACGTCCATTATCAGCACTATAACAACCATTATCAGCACTATAACAACCATTATCAGCACTATAACGGCCATTATCAGCAATATAACGACCATTATAACCACTGTAACAACCATTATAACCACTATAACAGCCATTATCAGCACTATAACGACCATTATCACCACTATAGCAATCATTATGACCACTGTGACAACCATTATCAGCACTACAACGACCATTATCACCACTATAACGAGCATTATAACCACTGTAACAACCATTATAACCACTATAACAGCCATTATCAGCACTATAACGACCATTATCAGCACTATAACAACCATTATCAGCACTATAACAACCATTATCAGCACTATAACGCCCATTATCAGCAATATAACGACCATTATAACCACTATAACAGCCATTATCAGCACTATAACGACCATTATCACCACTATAGCAATCATTATGACCACTGTGACAACCATTATCAGCACTACAACGACCATTATCACCACTATAACGAGCATTATAACCACTATAACAACCATTATAACCAATATAACGACCACTATCAGCATCATAACGACCATTCTCAGCACTATAACGACCATTATCAGCACTATAACGACCATTATCACCACTATAACAACCATCATCACCACTGTAACAACCACTATAACCACTATAACAACCATTATCACCACTATAACGACCATTATAACCACTATAACGACCATTATAACCACTATAACAACCATTAAAACAACTATGACAACCATTATCACCACTATAACAACCATTATAACCACTATAACGACCATTATAACCACTATAACAACCATTAAAACCTCTATGACAACCATTATCACCACTATAACAACCATCATCACCACTATAACAACCACTATAACCACTATAACAACCATTATAATCACTATAACGACCATTATAAGCACTATAACAACCATTAAAACCACTATAACGACCATTATCACCACTGTAACGACCATTATAACCACTATAACGACCATTATAACCACTATAACAACCATTAAAACCACTATGACAACCATTATCACCACTATAACAACCATCATCACCACTGTAACAACCATTATAATCACTATAACAACCATTATCACCACTACAACGACCATTATCACCAATATAACGACAATTATCTGCACTATAACGACCATTATCAGCACTATAACGACCATTAACAACACTATAACAACCATCATCACCACTGTAACAACCGCTATAACCACTATAACAACCATTATCACCACTATAACGACCATTATAACCACTATAACGACCATTATAACCACTATAACAACCATTAAAAGCACTATGACAACCATTATCACCACTATAACAACCATCATCACCACTGTAACAACCATTATAACCACTATAACAACCATTATCACCACTATAACGAGCATTATAACCACTATAACAACCATTATAACCACTATAACGACCATTATAACCACTATAACAACCATTATCACCACTATAACGAGCATTATAACCACAATAACAACCATTATAACCACTATAACAACCATTATAACCAATATAACGACCACTATCAGCACCATAACGACCATTATCAGCACCATAACGACCATTATCAGCACTATAACGACCATTAACACCACTATAACAACCATCATCACCACTGTAACAACCACTATAACCACTATAACAACCATTATAACCACTATAACAACCGTTATAACCACTATAACGACCATTATAACCACTATAACAACCATTAAAACCACTATGACAACCATTATCACCACTATAACAACCATCATCACCACTGTAACAACCATTATAATCACTATAACGACCATTATCACCACTATAACGACCATTATCAGCACCATAATGACTATTATCAGCACTATAATGACCATTATCAGCACTAGAACGACCATTATCACCACTATGACAACCATTATCACCACTATAACAACCATCATCACCACTGTAACAATCATTATAACCACTATAAGAACCATTATCACCACTATAACGACCATTATCACCACTGTAACGACAATTATCAGCAGTATAACGGTCATTATCAGCACTACAACGACCATTATCACCACTATAACAACCACTATGACCACTATAACAACCACTATAACCACTATAACAACCATTATCACCACTATAACGAGCATTATAACCACAATAACAACCATTATAACCACTATACCAACCATTATAACCAATATAACGACCACTATCAGCACCACAACGACCATTATCAGCACCATAACGACCATTATCAGCACTATAACGACCATTAACACCACTATAACAACCATCATCACCACTGTAACAACCACTATAACCACTATAACAACCACTATCACCACTATAACGACCATTATAACCAGTATAACGACCATTATAACCACTATAACAACCATTAAAACCACTATGACAACCATTATCACCACTATAACAACCATCATCACCACTGTAACAACCATTATAACCACTATAACAACCATTATCACCACTATAACGAGCATTATAACCACAATAACAACCATTATAACCACTATAACAACCATTATAACGAATATAACGACCACTATCAGCATCATAACGACCATTATCACCACCATAACGACCATTATCAGCACTATAACGACCATTATCAGCACTACAACGACCATTATCACCACTATAACAACCACTATAACCACTATAACAACCACTATAACCACTATAACAACCATTATAACCACTATAACAACCGTTATAACCACTATAACGACCATTATAACCACTATAACGACCACTATCACCACTATAACAACCATTACAACCACTATGACAACCATTATAACCACTATAACAACTATTATAACCAATATAACGACCACTATCAGCACCATAACGACCATTCTCAGCACTATAACGACCATTATCAGCACTATAACCACCATTAAAACCTCTATGACAACCATTATCACCACTATAACAACCATCATCACCACTGTAACAAACATAATAACCACTATAAGAACCATTATCACCACTATAACGACCATTATCACCACTGTAACGACAGTTATCAGCACTATAACGTCCATTATCAGCACTATAACAACCATTATCAGCACTATAACAACCATTATCAGCACTATAACGGCCATTATCAGCAATATAACGACCATTATAACCACTGTAACAACCATTATAACCACTATAACAGCCATTATCAGCACTATAACGACCATTATCACCACTATAGCAATCATTATGACCACTGTGACAACCATTATCAGCACTACAACGACCATTATCACCACTATAACGAGCATTATAACCACTGTAACAACCATTATAACCACTATAACAGCCATTATCAGCACTATAACGACCATTATCAGCACTATAACAACCATTATCAGCACTATAACAACCATTATCAGCACTATAACGCCCATTATCAGCAATATAACGACCATTATAACCACTATAACAGCCATTATCAGCACTATAACGACCATTATCACCACTATAGCAATCATTATGACCACTGTGACAACCATTATCAGCACTACAACGACCATTATCACCACTATAACGAGCATTATAACCACTATAACAACCATTATAACCAATATAACGACCACTATCAGCATCATAACGACCATTCTCAGCACTATAACGACCATTATCAGCACTATAACGACCATTATCACCACTATAACAACCATCATCACCACTGTAACAACCACTATAACCACTATAACAACCATTATCACCACTATAACGACCATTATAACCACTATAACGACCATTATAACCACTATAACAACCATTAAAACAACTATGACAACCATTATCACCACTATAACAACCATTATAACCACTATAACGACCATTATAACCACTATAACAACCATTAAAACCTCTATGACAACCATTATCACCACTATAACAACCATCATCACCACTATAACAACCACTATAACCACTATAACAACCATTATAATCACTATAACGACCATTATAAGCACTATAACAACCATTAAAACCACTATAACGACCATTATCACCACTGTAACGACCATTATAACCACTATAACGACCATTATAACCACTATAACAACCATTAAAACCACTATGACAACCATTATCACCACTATAACAACCATCATCACCACTGTAACAACCATTATAATCACTATAACAACCATTATCACCACTACAACGACCATTATCACCAATATAACGACAATTATCTGCACTATAACGACCATTATCAGCACTATAACGACCATTAACAACACTATAACAACCATCATCACCACTGTAACAACCGCTATAACCACTATAACAACCATTATCACCACTATAACGACCATTATAACCACTATAACGACCATTATAACCACTATAACAACCATTAAAAGCACTATGACAACCATTATCACCACTATAACAACCATCATCACCACTTTAACAACCATTATAACCACTATAACAACCTTTATAACCACTATAACAGCCATTATCAGCACTATAACGACCATTATCACCACTATAGCAATCATTATGACCACTGTGACAACCATTATCAGCACTACAATAACCATCATCACCACTCTAACAACCATTATAACCACTATAACAACCATTATCACCACTATAACGACCATTATAACCACTATAACGACCATTATAACCACTATAACGACCATTATAACCACTATAACAACCATTAAAACCACTATGACAACCATTATCACCACTTTAATAACCATCATCACCACTGTAACAACCATTATAACCACTATAACAATCATTATCACCACTATAACGAGCATTATAACCACTATAACAACCATTATAACCAATATAACGACCACTATCAGCACCATAACGACCATTATCGCCAAGATAACGACCATTATCAGCACCATAACGACCATTATCAGCACTATAACGACCATTATCAGCACTATAACGACCATTATCACCACTGTGGCAACCATTATCACCACTATAGCAACCATTATCATCACTATGACAACCATTATCATTACTATAACAACCATTATAACCACTATAGCAACCACTATCACCACTATAGCAATCATTATCACCACTATAACGACCATTATCACCACTATAGCGACCATTATAACCTCTATACTGACCATTATCACCACTATAACGACCATTACCACCACTATAACGACCATTATAACCACAATAACAACCATTATAACCACTATAACAACCATTATAACCAATATAACGACCACTATCAGCACCATAACGACCATTATCAGCACCATAACGACCATTATCAGCACTATAACGACCATTAACACCACTATAACAACCATCGTCACCACTGTAACAACCACTATAACCACTATAACAACCATTATCACCACTATAACGACCATTATAACCACTATAACGACCATTATAACCACTATAACAACCATTAAAACCACTATGACAACCATTATCACCACTATAACAACCATCATCACCACTGTAACAACCATTATAACCACTATAACAACCATTATCACCACTATAACGAGCATTATAACCACAATAACAACCATTATAACCACTATAACAACCATTATAACGAATATAACGACCACTATCAGCATCATAACGACCATTATCACCACCATAACGACCATTATCAGCACTATAACGACCATTATCAGCACTACAACGACCATTATCACCACTATAACAACCACTATAACCACTATAACAACCACTATAACCACTATAACAACCATTATAACCACTATAACAACCGTTATAACCACTATAACGACCATTATAACCACTATAACGACCACTATCACCACTATAACAACCATTACAACCACTATGACAACCATTACAACCACCATGACAACCATTAAAACCACTATGACAACCATTATCACCACTATAATAACCATCATCACCACTCTAACAACCATTATAACCACTATAACAACCATTATCACCACTATAACGACCATTATAACCACTATAACGACCATTATAACCACTATAACAACCATTAAAACCACTATGACAACCATTATCACCACTCTAACAACCATCATCACCACTGTAACAACCATTATAACCACTATAACAACCATTATCACCACTATAACGAGCATTATAACCACTATAACAACCATTATAACCACTATAACAGCCATTATAACCAATATAACGACCACTATCAGCACCATAACGACCATTATCAGCACCATAACGACCATTATCAGCACTATAACGACCATTATCACCACTATAACAACCATCATCACCACTGTAACAACCATTATAATCACTATAACGACCATTATCACCACTATAACGAGCATTATAACCACTATAACAACCATTATAACCACTATAACAGCCATTATAACCAATATAACGACCACTATCAGCACCATAACGACCATTATCAGCACCATAACGACCATTATCAGCACTATAACGACCATTATCACCACTATAACAACCATCATCACCACTGTAACAACCATTATAATCACTATAACGACCATTATCACCACTATAACGACCATTATCACAACTATAACGAGCATTATAACCACTATAACAACCATTATAACCACTATAACAGCCATTATAACCAATATAACGACCACTATCAGCACCATAACGACCATTATCAGCACCATAACGACCATTATCAGCACTATAACGACCATTATCAGCACTACAACGACCATTATCACCACTGTGGCAACCATTATCACCACTATAGCAACCATTATCATCGCTATGACAACCATTATCGTTACAATAACAAGTATTATAACCACTATAGCAACCACTATCACCACTATAACAATCATTATCTCCACTATAACAACCATTATCACCACTATAACAACCATTACAACCACTATAACAACCACTATAACCACTATAACAACCATTATAACCACTATAACAACTGTTATAACCACTATAACGACCATTATCACCACTATAACAACCTTTACAACCACTACGACAACCATTACAACCACCATGACAACCATTAAAACCACTATGACAGCCGTTATCACCACTATAACAACCATCATCACCACTGTAACAATCATTATAACCACTATAACAACCATTATCACTACTATAACGACCATTATAACCACTATAACGAGCATTATAACCACTATAACAACCATTAAAACCACTATGACAACCATTATCACCACTATAACAACCATCATCACCACTGTAACAACCATTATAACCACTATAACAACCATTAAAACCACTATGACAACCATTATCACCACTATAACAACCATTATAACCACTATAACGACCATTATAACCACTATAACAACCATTAAAACCTCTATGACAACCATTATCACCACTATAACAACCATCATCACCACTATAACAACCACTATAACCACTATAACAACCATTATAATCACTATAACGACCATTATAAGCACTATAACAACCATTAAAACCACAATAACGACCATTATCACCACTGTAACGACAATTGTCAGCAGTATAACGGCCATTATCAACACTATAACGACCATTATAACCACTATAACGACCATTATAACCACTATAACAACCATTAAAACCACTATGACAACCATTATCACCACTATAACAACCATCATCACCACTGTAACAACCATTATAATCACTATAACAACCATTATCACCACTACAACGACCATTATCACCAATATAACGACAATTATCTGCACTATACCGACCATTATCAGCACTATAACGACCATTAACAACACTATAACAACCATCATCACCACTGTAACAACCGCTATAACCACTATAACAACCATTATCACCACTATAACGACCATTATAACCACTATAACGACCATTATAACCACTATAACAACCATTAAAAGCACTATGACAACCATTATCACCACTATAACAACCATCATCACCACTGTAACAACCATTATAACCACTATAACAACCATTATAACCACTATAACAGCCATTATCAGCACTATAACGACCATTATCACCACTATAGCAATCATTATGACCACTGTGACAACCATTATCAGCACTACAATAACCATCATCACCACTCTAACAACCATTATAACCACTATAACAACCATTATCACCACTATAACGACCATTATAACCACTATAACGACCATTATAACCACTATAACGACCATTATAACCACTATAACAACCATTAAAACCACTATGACAACCATTATCACCACTTTAATAACCATCATCACCACTGTAACAACCATTATAACCACTATAACAATCATTATCACCACTATAACGAGCATTATAACCACTATAACAACCATTATAACCAATATAACGACCACTATCAGCACCATAACGACCATTATCGCCAAGATAACGACCATTATCAGCACCATAACGACCATTATCAGCACTATAACGACCATTATCAGCACTATAACGACCATTATCACCACTGTGGCAACCATTATCACCACTATAGCAACCATTATCATCACTATGACAACCATTATCATTACTATAACAACCATTATAACCACTATAGCAACCACTATCACCACTATAGCAATCATTATCACCACTATAACGACCATTATCACCACTATAGCGACCATTATAACCTCTATACTGACCATTATCACCACTATAACGACCATTACCACCACTATAACGACCATTATAACCACAATAACAACCATTATAACCACTATAACAACCATTATAACCAATATAACGACCACTATCAGCACCATAACGACCATTATCAGCACCATAACGACCATTATCAGCACTATAACGACCATTAACACCACTATAACAACCATCATCACCACTGTAACAACCACTATAACCACTATAACAACCATTATCACCACTATAACGACCATTATAACCACTATAACGACCATTATAACCACTATAACAACCATTAAAACCACAATGACAACCATTATCACCACTATAACAACCATCATCACCACTGTAACAATCATTATAACCACTATAACAACCATTATCACCACTATAACGACCATTATACCCACTATAACGAGCATTATAACCACTATAACAACCATTAAAACCACTATGACAACCATTATCACAACTATAACAACCATCATCACCACTGTAACAACCATTATAACCACTATAACAACCATTATCACCACTATAACGACCATTATCACCACTATAACAACCATTATAACCACTATAACAATCATTATAACCACTATAACGACCATTATAACCACTATAACAACCATTATCACCACTATAACGAGCATTATAACCACAATAACAACCATTATAACCACTATAACAACCATTATAACCAATATAACGACCACTATCAGCACCATAACGACCATTATCAGCACCATAACGACCATTATCAGCACTATAACGACCATTAACACCACTATAACAACCATCATCACCACTGTAACAACCACTATAACCACTATAACAACCATTATAACCACTATAACAACCGTTATAACCACTATAACGACCATTATAACCACTATAACAACCATTAAAACCACTATGACAACCATTATCACCACTATAACAACCATCATCACCACTGTAACAACCATTATAATCACTATAACGACCATTATCACCACTATAACGACCATTATCACCACTATAACGACCATTATCAGCACCATAATGACCATTATCAGCACTATAATGACCATTATCAGCACTAGAACGACCATTATCACCACTATGACAACCATTATCACCACTATAACAACCATCATCACCACTGTAACAATCATTATAACCACTATAAGAACCATTATCACCACTATAACGACCATTATCACCACTGTAACGACAATTATCAGCAGTATAACGGTCATTATCAGCACTACAACGACCATTATCACCACTATAACAACCATCATCACCACTGTAACAACCTTTATAACCACTATAACAACCATTATCACCACTATAACGAGCATTATAACCACAATAACAACCATTATAACCACTATAACAACCATTATAACCAATATAACGACCACTATCAGCACCACAACGACCATTATCAGCACCATAACGACCATTATCAGCACTATAACGACCATTAACACCACTATAACAACCATCATCACCACTGTAACAACCACTATAACCACTATAACAACCATTATCACCACTATAACGACCATTATAACCACTATAACGACCATTATAACCACTATAACAACCATTAAAACCACTATGACAACCATTATCACCACTATAACAACCATCATCACCACTGTAACAACCATTATAACCACTATAACAACCATTATCACCACTATAACGAGCATTATAACCACAATAACAACCATTATAACCACTATAACAACCATTATAACGAATATAACGACCACTATCAGCATCATAACGACCATTATCACCACCATAACGACCATTATCAGCACCATAACGACCATCATCAGCACTATAACGACCATTATCACCACTATAACAACCATCATCACCACTGTAACAACCATTATAATCACTATAACTACCATTATCACCACTATAACGACCATTACCACCACTATAACGACCATTATCAGCACCATAACGACCATTATCAGCACTATAACAACCATCATCACCACTGTAACAACCATTATAACCACTATAACGACCATTATCACCACTATAACAACCATCATCACCACTGTAACTACCACTATAACCACTATAACAACCATTATCACCACTATAACGACCATTATAACCACTATAACGACCATTATAACCACTATAACAACCATTAAAACCACTATGACAACCATTATCACCACTATAACAACCATTATAACCACTATAACGACCATTATAACCACTATAACAACCATTAAAACCTCTATGACAACCATTATCACCACTATAACAACCATCATCACCACTATAACAACCACAATAACAACTATAACAACCACTATAACCACTATAACAACCATTATAACCACTATAACAACCGTTATAACCACTATAACAACCATTATAACCACTATAACAACCATTATCACCACTATAACGAGCATTATAACCAATATAACAACCATTATAACCACTATAACAGCCATTATAACCAATATAACGACCACTATCAGCACCATAACGACCATTATCAGCACCATAACGACCATTATCAGCACTATAACGACCATTATCACCACTATAACAACCATCATCACCACTGCAACAACCATTATAATCACTATAACGACCATTATCACCACTATAACGACCATTACCACCACTATAACGACCATTATCAGCACCATAACGACCATTATCAGCACTATAACGACCATTATCAGCACTACAACGACCATTATCACCACTGTGGCAACCATTATCACCACTATAGCAACCATTATCATCACTATGACAACCATTATCGTTACAATAACAAGTATTATAACCACTATAGCAACCACTATCACCACTATAACAATCATTATCTCCACTATAACAACCATTATCACCACTATAACAACCATTACAACCACTATAACAACCACTATAACCACTATAACAACCATTATAACCACTATAACAACTGTTATAACCACTATAACGACCATTATCACCACTATAACAACCTTTACAACCACTACGACAACCATTACAACCACCATGACAACCATTAAAACCACTATGACAGCCGTTATCACCACTATAACAACCATCATCACCACTGTAACAATCATTATAACCACTATAACAACCATTATCACTACTATAACGACCATTATAACCACTATAACGACCATTATAACCACTATAACAACCATTAAAACCACTATGACAACCATTAACACCACTATAACAACCATCATCACCACTGTAACAACCATTATAACCACTATAACAACCATTATCACCACTATAACGAGCATTATAACCACTATAACAACCATTATAACCACTATACCAACCACTATCACCACTATAACAACCATTATCACCACTATAACAACTATTATAACCACTATAACAACCATTATAACAACTATAACAACCATTACAACCAGTATAACAACCATTACAACCACTATAACAACGATTACAACCACCATGACGACCATCACAACCACCATGACAACCATTATAACCACTATGACAACCATTATCACCACTATAACAACCATCGTCACCACTATAACAACCATTATAACCACTATAACGACCATTATAACCACTGTAACAACCATTATAACCACTATAACAGCCACTATCAGCACTATACCGACCATTATCACCACTATAACAACCATTGTAAACACTATAACAACCATTATAACCACTGTAACAACCATTATCACCAATATAACGACACTTATCTGCACTATATCAACCACTATCACTACTATAACAACCATTATAACCACTATACCAACCAGTATCACCACTATAACAACCATTATCACCACTGTAACAACCATTATCAGCACTATAACGACCATTATCACCACTATAACGACCATTATCAGCACTATAACGACCATTATCACCACTATAACGACCATTATCACCACAATAACAACCATTATAATCACTATAACAACCATTATCACCACTATAACGACCATTATCACCAATATAACGACAATTATCTGCACTATTACGACCATTATCAGCACTATAACGACCATTATCACCACTATAACGACCATTATCAGCACCATAACGACCATTATAACCACTATAACGACCATTATAACCACTATAACGACCATTATAAGCACTATAACAACCATTAAAACCACTATAACGACCATTATCACCACTGTAACGACAATTGTCAGCAGTATAACGGCCATTATCACCACTATAACGACCATTATAACCACTATAACGACCATTATAACCACTATAACAACCATTAAAACCACTATGACAACCATTATCACCACTATAACAACCATCATCACCACTGTAACAACCATTATAATCACTATAACAACCATTATCACCACTACAACGACCATTATCACCAATATAACGACAATTATCTGCACTATAACGACCATTATCAGCACTATAACGACCATTAACAACACTATAACAACCATCATCACCACTGTAACAACCGCTATAACCACTATAACAACCATTATCACCACTATAACGACCATTATAACCACTATAACGACCATTATAACCACTATAACGACCATTATAACCACTATAACGACCATTATAACCACTATAACAACCATTATCACCACTATAACGACCATTATAACCACTATAACGACCATTATAACCACTATAACAGCCATTATCAGCACTATAACGACCATTATCACCACTATAGCAATCATTATGACCACTGTGACAACCATTATCAGCACTACAATAACCATCATCACCACTCTAACAACCATTATAACCACTATAACAACCATTATCACCACTATAACGACCATTATAACCACTATAACGACCATTATAACCACTATAACGACCATTATAACCACTATAACAACCATTAAAACCACTATGACAACCATTATCACCACTTTAATAACCATCATCACCACTGTAACAACCATTATAACCACTATAACAATCATTATCACCACTATAACGAGCATTATAACCACTATAACAACCACTATAACCAATATAACGACCACTATCAGCACCATAACGACCATTATCGCCAAGATAACGACCATTATCAGCACCATAACGACCATTATCAGCACTATAACGACCATTATCAGCACTATAACGACCATTATCACCACGGTGGCAACCATTATCACCACTATAGCAACCATTATCATCACTATGACAACCATTATCATTACTATAACAACCATTATACTCACTATAGCAACCACTATCACCACTATAGCAATCATTATCACCACTATAACGACCATTATCACCACTATAGCGACCATTATAACCTCTATACTGACCATTATCACCACTATAACGACCATTACCACCACTATAACGACCATTATAACCACAATAACAACCATTATAACCACTATAACAACCATTATAACCAATATAACGACCACTATCAGCACCATAACGACCATTATCAGCACCATAACGACCATTATCAGCACTATAACGACCATTAACACCACTATAACAACCATCATCACCACTGTAACAACCACTATAACCACTATAACAACCATTATCACCACTATAACGACCATTATAACCACTATAACGACCATTATAACCACTATAACAACCATTAAAACCACAATGACAACCATTATCACGACTATAACAACCATCATCACCACTGTAACAATCATTATAACC
Organism: Megachile leachella; assembly: GCA_963576845.1. Classification (NCBI taxonomy): domain Eukaryota; kingdom Metazoa; phylum Arthropoda; class Insecta; order Hymenoptera; family Megachilidae; genus Megachile; species Megachile leachella. The sequence goes on along the minus strand of OY756260.1, from coordinate 13,449,073 downwards.
ACTATAACAACCATTATCACCACTATAACGACCATTATACCCACTATAACGAGCATTATAACCACTATAACAACCATTAAAACCACTATGACAACCATTAGCACCACTATAACAACCATCATCACCACTGTAACAACCATTATAACCACTATAACAACCATTATCACCACTATAACGAGCATTATAACCACTATAACAACCATTATAACCACTATAACGACCATTATAACCACTATAACAACCATTATCACCACTATAACGAGCAGTATAACCACAATAACAACCATTATAACCACTATAACAACCATTATAACCAATATAACGACCACTATCAGCACCATAACGACCATTATCAGCACCATAACGACCATTATCAGCACTATAACGACCATTAACACCACTATAACAACCATCATCACCACTGTAACAACCACTATAACCACTATAACAACCATTATAACCACTATAACAACCGTTATAACCACTATAACGACCATTATAACCACTATAACAACCATTAAAACCACTATGACAACCATTATCACCACTATAACAACCATCATCACCACTGTAACAACCATTATAATCACTATAACGACCATTATCACCACTATAACGACCATTATCAGCACCATAATGACTATTATCAGCACTATAATGACCATTATCAGCACTAGAACGACCATTATCACCACTATGACAACCATTATCACCACTATAACAACCATCATCACCACTGTAACAATCATTATAACCACTATAAGAACCATTATCACCACTATAACGACCATTATCACCACTGTAACGACAATTATCAGCAGTATAACGGTCATTATCAGCACTACAACGACCATTATCACCACTATAACAACCACTATGACCACTATAACAACCACTATAACCACTATAACAACCATTATCACCACTATAACGAGCATTATAACCACAATAACAACCATTATAACCACTATACCAACCATTATAACCAATATAACGACCACTATCAGCACCACAACGACCATTATCAGCACCATAACGACCATTATCAGCACTATAACGACCATTAACACCACTATAACAACCATCATCACCACTGTAACAACCACTATAACCACTATAACAACCACTATCACCACTATAACGACCATTATAACCAGTATAACGACCATTATAACCACTATAACAACCATTAAAACCACTATGACAACCATTATCACCACTATAACAACCATCATCACCACTGTAACAACCATTATAACCACTATAACAACCATTATCACCACTATAACGAGCATTATAACCACAATAACAACCATTATAACCACTATAACAACCATTATAACGAATATAACGACCACTATCAGCATCATAACGACCATTATCACCACCATAACGACCATTATCAGCACTATAACGACCATTATCAGCACTACAACGACCATTATCACCACTATAACAACCACTATAACCACTATAACAACCACTATAACCACTATAACAACCATTATAACCACTATAACAACCGTTATAACCACTATAACGACCATTATAACCACTATAACGACCACTATCACCACTATAACAACCATTACAACCACTATGACAACCATTATAACCACTATAACAACTATTATAACCAATATAACGACCACTATCAGCACCATAACGACCATTCTCAGCACTATAACGACCATTATCAGCACTATAACCACCATTAAAACCTCTATGACAACCATTATCACCACTATAACAACCATCATCACCACTGTAACAAACATAATAACCACTATAAGAACCATTATCACCACTATAACGACCATTATCACCACTGTAACGACAGTTATCAGCACTATAACGTCCATTATCAGCACTATAACAACCATTATCAGCACTATAACAACCATTATCAGCACTATAACGGCCATTATCAGCAATATAACGACCATTATAACCACTGTAACAACCATTATAACCACTATAACAGCCATTATCAGCACTATAACGACCATTATCACCACTATAGCAATCATTATGACCACTGTGACAACCATTATCAGCACTACAACGACCATTATCACCACTATAACGAGCATTATAACCACTGTAACAACCATTATAACCACTATAACAGCCATTATCAGCACTATAACGACCATTATCAGCACTATAACAACCATTATCAGCACTATAACAACCATTATCAGCACTATAACGCCCATTATCAGCAATATAACGACCATTATAACCACTATAACAGCCATTATCAGCACTATAACGACCATTATCACCACTATAGCAATCATTATGACCACTGTGACAACCATTATCAGCACTACAACGACCATTATCACCACTATAACGAGCATTATAACCACTATAACAACCATTATAACCAATATAACGACCACTATCAGCATCATAACGACCATTCTCAGCACTATAACGACCATTATCAGCACTATAACGACCATTATCACCACTATAACAACCATCATCACCACTGTAACAACCACTATAACCACTATAACAACCATTATCACCACTATAACGACCATTATAACCACTATAACGACCATTATAACCACTATAACAACCATTAAAACAACTATGACAACCATTATCACCACTATAACAACCATTATAACCACTATAACGACCATTATAACCACTATAACAACCATTAAAACCTCTATGACAACCATTATCACCACTATAACAACCATCATCACCACTATAACAACCACTATAACCACTATAACAACCATTATAATCACTATAACGACCATTATAAGCACTATAACAACCATTAAAACCACTATAACGACCATTATCACCACTGTAACGACCATTATAACCACTATAACGACCATTATCACCACTATAACGACCATTATAACCACTATAACGACCATTATAACCACTATAACAACCATTAAAACCACAATGACAACCATTATCACCACTATAACAACCATCCTCACCACTGTAACAATCATTATAACCACTATAACAACCATTATCACCACTATAACGACCATTATACCCACTATAACGAGCATTATAACCACTATAACAACCATTAAAACCACTATGACAACCATTATCACCACTATAACAACCATCATCACCACTGTAACAACCATTATAACCACTATAACAACCATTATCACCACTATAACGAGCATTATAACCACTATAACAACCATTATAACCACTATAACAACCATTATAACCACTATAACGCCCATTATAACCACTATAACAACCATTATCACCACTATAACGAGCATTATAACCACAATAACAACCATTATAACCACTATAACAACCATTATAACCAATATAACGACCACTATCAGCACCATAACGACCATTATCAGCACCATAACGACCATTATCAGCACTATAACGACCATTAACACCACTATAACAACCATCATCACCACTGTAACAACCACTATAACCACTATAACAACCATTATCACCACTATAACGACCATTATAACCACTATAACGACCATTATAACCACTATAACAACCATTAAAACCACAATGACAACCATTATCACCACTATAACAACCATCCTCACCACTGTAACAATCATTATAACCACTATAACAACCATTATCACCACTATAACGACCATTATACCCACTATAACGAGCATTATAACCACTATAACAACCATTAAAACCACTATGACAACCATTATCACCACTATAACAACCATCATCACCACTGTAACAACCATTATAACCACTATAACAACCATTATCACCACTATAACGAGCATTATAACCACTATAACAACCATTATAACCACTATAACAACCATTATAACCACTATAACGCCCATTATAACCACTATAACAACCATTATCACCACTATAACGAGCATTATAACCACAATAACAACCATTATAACCACTATAACAACCATTATAACCAATATAACGACCACTATCAGCACCATAACGACCATTATCAGCACCATAACGACCATTATCAGCACTATAACGACCATTAACACCACTATAACAACCATCATCACCACTGTAACAACCACTATAACCACTATAACAACCATTATAACCACTATAACAACCGTTATAACCACTATAACGACCATTATAACCACTATAACAACCATTAAAACCACTATGACAACCATTATCACCACTATAACAACCATCATCACCACTGTAACAACCATTATAATCACTATAACGACCATTATCACCACTATAACGACCATTATCACCACTATAACGACCATTATCAGCACCATAATGACCATTATCAGCACTATAATGACCATTATCAGCACTAGAACGACCATTATCACCACTATGACAACCATTATCACCACTATAACAACCATCATCACCACTGTAACAATCATTATAACCACTATAAGAACCATTATCACCACTATAACGACCATTATCACCACTGTAACGACAATTATCAGCAGTATAACGGTCATTATCAGCACTACAACGACCATTATCACCACTATAACAACCACTATGACCACTATAACAACCACTATAACCACTATAACAACCATTATAACCACTATAACAACCGTTATAACCACTATACCGACCAATATAACCACTATAACGACCATTATAACCAGTATAACGACCATTATAACCACAATAACAACCATTAAAACCACTATGACAACCATTATCACCACTATAACAACCATCATCACCACTGTAACAACCATTATAATCACTATAACGACCATTATCACCACTATAACGACCATTATCACCACTATAACGACCATTATCAGCACCATAATGACCATTATCAGCACTATAATGACCATTATCAGCACTAGAACGACCATTATCACCACTATGACAACCATTATCACCACTATAACAACCATCATCACCACTGTAACAATCATTATAACCACTATAAGAACCATTATCACCACTATAACGACCATTATCACCACTGTAACGACAATTATCAGCAGTATAACGGTCATTATCAGCACTACAACGACCATTATCACCACTATAACAACCACTATGACCACTATAACAACCACTATAACCACTATAACAACCATTATAACCACTATAACAACCGTTATAACCACTATACCGACCAATATAACCACTATAACGACCATTATAACCAGTATAACGACCATTATAACCACTATAACAACCATTAAAACCACTATGACAACCATTATCACCACTATAACAACCATCATCACCACTGTAACAACCATTATAACCACTATAACAACCATTATCACCACTATAACGAGCATTATAACCACAATAACAACCATTATAACCACTATAACAACCATTATAACCAATATAACGACCACTATCAGCACCACAACGACCATTATCAGCACCATAACGACCATTATCAGCACTATAACGACCATTAACACCTCCATAACAACCATCATCACCACTGTAACAACCACTATAACCACTATAACAACCATTATCACCACTATAACGACCATTATAACCACTATAACGACCATTATAACCACTATAACAACCATTAAAACCACTATGACAACCATTATCACCACTATAACAACCATCATCACCACTGTAACAACCATTATAACCACTATAACAACCATTATCACCACTATAACGAGCATTATAACCACAATAACAACCATTATAACCACTATAACAACCATTATAACGAATATAACGACCACTATCAGCATCATAACGACCATTATCACCACCATAACGACCATTATCAGCACCATAACGACCATTATCAGCACTATAACGACCATTATCACCACTATAACAACCATCATCACCACTGTAACAACCATTATAATCACTATAACTACCATTATCAACACTATAACGACCATTACCACCACTATAACGACCATTATCAGCACCATAACGACCATTATCAGCACTATAACAACCATCATCACCACTGTAACAACCATTATAACCACTATAACGACCATTATCACCACTATAACAACCATCATCACCACTGTAACAACCACTATAACCACTATAACAACCATTATCACCACTATAACGACCATTATAACCACTATAACGACCATTATAACCACTATAACAACCATTAAAACCACTATGACAACCATTATCACCACTATAACAACCATTATAACCACTATAACGACCATTATAACCACTATAACAACCATTAAAACCTCTATGACAACCATTATCACCACTATAACAACCATCATCACCACTATAACAACCACTATAACCACTATAACAACCACTATAACCACTATAACAACCATTATAACCACTATAACAACCGTTATCACGACTATAACAACCATCATCACCACTGTAACAATCATTATAACCACTATAACAACCATTATCACCACTATAACGACCATTATACCCACTATAACGAGCATTATAACCACTATAACAACCATTAAAACCACTATGACAACCATTAGCACCACTATAACAACCATCATCACCACTGTAACAACCATTATAACCACTATAACAACCATTATCACCACTATAACGAGCATTATAACCACTATAACAACCATTATAACCACTATAACAACCATTAAAACCACTATGACAACCATTATCACCACTATAACAACCATTATAACCACTATAACGACCATTATAACCACTATAACAACCATTAAAACCTCTATGACAACCATTATCACCACTATAACAACCATCATCACCACTATAACAACCACTATAACCACTATAACAACCACTATAACCACTATAACAACCATTATAACCACTATAACAACCGTTATAACCACTATAACAACCATTATAACCACTATAACAACCATTACAACCACTATAACAACCACTATAACCACTATAACAACCATTATAACCACTATAACAACTGTTATAACCACTATAACGACCATTATAACCACTATAACGACCATTATAACCACTATAACAACCATTAAAACCACTGTGACAACCATTAACACCACTATAACAACCATCATCACCACTGTAACAACCATTATAACCACTATAACGACCATTATAACCACTATAACAACCATTAAAACCACTATGACAACCATTATCACCACTATAACAACCATTATAACCACTATAACGACCATTATAACCACTATAACAGCCATTATAACCAATATAACGACCACTATCAGCACCATAACGACCATTATCAGCACCATAACGACCATTATCAGCACTATAACGACCATTATCACCACTATAACGACCATCATCACCACTGTAACCACCATTATAATCACTATAACGACCATTATCACCACTATAACGACCATTACCACCACTATAACGACCATTATCAGCACTATAACGACCATTATCAGCACTACAACGACCATTATCACCACTGTGGCAACCATTATCACCACTATAGCAACCATTATCATCACTATGACAACCATTATCGTTACAATAACAAGTATTATAACCACTATAGCAACCACTATCACCACTATAACAATCATTATCTCCACTATAACAACCATTATCACCACTATAACAACCATTACAACCACTATAACAACCACTATAACCACTATAACAACCATTATAACCACTATAACAACTGTTATAACCACTATAACGACCATTATCACCACTATAACAACCTTTACAACCACTACGACAACCATTACAACCACCATGACAACCATTAAAACCACTATGACAGCCGTTATCACCACTATAACAACCATCATCACCACTGTAACAATCATTATAACCACTATAACAACCATTATCACTACTATAACGACCATTATAACCACTATAACGAGCATTATAACCACTATAACAACCATTAAAACCACTATGACAACCATTATCACCACTATGACAACCATTATCACCACTATAACAACCATTATAACCACTATAAGCACCATTATCACCACTATAACGACCATTATCACCACTGTAACGACAATTATCAGCACTATAACGGCCATTATCAGCACTATAACAACCATTATCAGCACTATAACAACCATTATCAGCACTATAACAACCATTATCAGCACTATAACGACCATTATAACCACTGTAACAACCATTATAACCTCTATAACAGCCATTATCAGCACTATAACGACCATTATCACCACTATAGCAATCATTATGACCACTGTGACAACCATTATCAGCACTACAACGACCATTATCACCACTATAACGAGCATTATAACCACTATAACAACCATTATAACCAATATAACGACCACTATCAGCATCATAACGACCATTCTCAGCACTATAACGACCATTATCAGCACTATAACGACCATTATCACCACTATAACAACCATCATCACCACTGTAACAACCACAATAACCACTATAACAACCATTATCACCACTATAACGACCATTATAACCACTATAACGACCATTATAACCACTATAACAACCATTAAAACCACTATAACGACCATTATCACCACTATAACAACCATTATAACCACTATAACGACCATTATAACCACTATAACAACCATTAAAACCTCTATGACAACCATTATCACCACTATAACAACCATCATCACCACTATAACAACCACTATAACCACTATAACAACCACTATAACCACTATAACAACCATTATAACCACTATAACAACCGTTATAACCACTATAACAACCATTAAAACCACTATAACGACCATTATAACCACTATAACAACCATTAAAACCACTATGACAACCATTATCACCACTATAACAACCATCATCACCACTGTAACAACCATTATAACCACTATAACAACCATTATCACCACTATAACGAGCATTATAACCACAATAACAACCATTATAACCACTATAACAACCATTATAACGAATATAACGACCACTATCAGCATCATAACGACCATTATCACCACCATAACGACCATTATCAGCACCATAACGACCATTATCAGCACTATAACGACCATTATCACCACTATAACAACCATCATCACCACTGTAACAACCATTATAATCACTATAACTACCATTATCACCACTATAACGACCATTACCACCACTATAACGACCATTATCAGCACCATAACGACCATTATCAGCACTATAACAACCATCATCACCACTGTAACAACCATTATAACCACTATAACGACCATTATCACCACTATAACAACCATCATCACCACTGTAACTACCACTATAACCACTATAACAACCATTATCACCACTATAACGACCATTATAACCACTATAACGACCATTATAACCACTATAACAACCATTAAAACCACTATGACAACCATTATCACCACTATAACAACCATTATAACCACTATAACGACCATTATAACCACTATAACAACCATTAAAACCTCTATGACAACCATTATCACCACTATAACAACCATCATCACCACTATAACAACCACTATAACAACTATAACAACCACTATAACCACTATAACAACCATTATAACCACTATAACAACCGTTATAACCACTATAACAACCATTATAACCACTATAACAACCATTATCACCACTATAACGAGCATTATAACCAATATAACAACCATTATAACCACTATAACAGCCATTATAACCAATATAACGACCACTATCAGCACCATAACGACCATTATCAGCACCATAACGACCATTATCAGCACTATAACGACCATTATCACCACTATAACAACCATCATCACCACTGTAACAACCATTATAACCACTATAACAACCATTATCACCACTATAACGAGCATTATAACCACTATAACAACCATTATAACCACTATACCAACCAGTATCACCACTATAACAACCATTATCACCACTGTAACAACCATTATCAGCACTATAACGACCATTATCACCACTATAACGACCATTATCAGCACTATAACGACCATTATCACCACTATAACGACCATTATCACCACAATAACAACCATTATAATCACTATAACAACCATTATATCCACTATAACGACCATTATCACCAATATAACGACAATTATCTGCACTATTACGACCATTATCAGCACTATAACGACCATTATCACCACTATAACGACCATTATCAGCACCATAACGACCATTATAACCACTATAACGACAATTATCTGCACTATAACGACCATTATCATCACTATAACGACCATTATAAGCACTATAACAACCATTAAAACCACTATAACGACCATTATAACCACTATAACAACCATTAAAACCACTATGACAACCATTATCACCACTATAACAACCATCATCACCACTGTAACAACCATTATAACCACTATAACAACCATTATCACCACTACAACGACCATTATCACCAATATAACGACAATTATCTGCACTATAACGACCATTATCATCACTATAACGACCATTAACAACACTATAACAACCATCATCACCACTGTAACAACCGCTATAACCACTATAACAACCATTATCACCACTATAACGACCATTATAACCACTATAACGACCATTATAACCACTATAACAACCATTAAAACCACTATGACAACCATTATCACCACTATAACAACCATCATCACCACTGTAACAACCATTATAATCACTATAACAACCATTATCACCACTACAACGACCATTATCACCAATATAACGACAATTATCTGCACTATAACGACCATTATCATCACTATAACGACCATTAACAACACTGTAACAACCATCATCACCACTGTAACAACCGCTATAACCACTATAACAACCATTATCACCACTATAACGACCATTATAACCACTATAACGACCATTATAACCACTATAACAACCATTAAAACCACTATGACAACCATTATCACCACTATAACAACCATCATCACCACTGTAACAACCATTATAACCACTATAACAACCATTATAACCACTATAACAGCCATTATCAGCACTATAACGACCATTATCACCACTATAGCAATCATTATGACCACTGTGACAACCATTATCAGCACTACAATAACCATCATCACCACTCTAACAACCATTATAACCACTATAACAACCATTATCACCACTATAACGACCATTATAACCACTATAACGACCATTATAACCACTATAACGACCATTATAGCCACTATAACAACCATTAAAACCACTATGACAACCATTATCACCACTTTAATAACCATCATCACCACTGTAACAACCATTATAACCACTATAACAATCATTATCACCACTATAACGAGCATTATAACCACTATAACAACCATTATAACCAATATAACGACCACTATCAGCACCATAACGACCATTATCGCCAAGATAACGACCATTATCAGCACCATAACGACCATTATCAGCACTATAACGACCATTATCAGCACTATAACGACCATTATCACCACGGTGGCAACCATTATCACCACTATAGCAACCATTATCATCACTATGACAACCATTATCATTACTATAACAACCATTATAACCACTATAGCAACCACTATCACCACTATAGCAATCATTATCACCACTATAACGACCATTATCACCACTATAGCGACCATTATAACCTCTATACTGACCATTATCACCACTATAACGACCATTACCACCACTATAACGACCATTATAACCACAGTAACAACCATTATAACCACTATAACAACCATTATAACCAATATAACGACCACTATCAGCACCATAACGACCATTATCAGCACCATAACGACCATTATCAGCACTATAACGACCATTAACACCACTATGACAACCATCATCACCACTGTAACAACCACTATAACCACTATAACAACCATTATCACCACTATAACGACCATTATAACCACTATAACGACCATTATAACCACTATAACAACCATTAAAACCACAATGACAACCATTATCACGACTATAACAACCATCATCACCACTGTAACAATCATTATAACCACTATAACAACCATTACCACCACTATAACGACCATTATACCCACTATAACGAGCATTATAACCACTATAACAACCATTAAAACCACTATGACAACCATTAGCACCACTATAACAACCATCATCACCACTGTAACAACCATTATAACCACTATAACAACCAATATCACCACTATAACGAGCATTATAACCACTATAACAACCATTATAACCACTATAACGACCATTATAACCACTATAACAACCATTATCACCACTATAACGAGCATTATAACCACAATAACAACCATTATAACCACTATAACAACCATTATAACCAATATAACGACCACTATCAGCACCATAACGACATTTTATCAGCACCATAACGACCATTATCAGCACTATATCGACCATTAACACCACTATAACAACCATCATCACCACTGTAACAACCATTATAATCACTATAACGACCATTATCACCACTATAACGACCATTATCACCACTATAACGACCATTATCAGCACCATAATGACCATTATCAGCACTATAATGACCATTATCAGCACTAGAACGACCATTATCACCACTATGACAACCATTATCACCACTATAACAACCATCATCACCACTGTAACAATCATTATAACCACTATAAGAACCATTATCACCACTATAACGACCATTATCACCACTGTAACGACAATTATCAGCAGTATAACGGTCATTATCAGCACTACAACGACCATTATCACCACTATAACAACCACTATGACCACTATAACGACCATTATAACCACTATAACAACCATTATCACCACTATAACGAGCATTATAACCACAATAACAACCATTATAACCACTATAACAACCATTATAACCAATATAACGACCACTATCAGCACCATAACGACCATTATCAGCACCATAACGACCATTATCAGCACTATAACGACCATTATCACCACTATAACAACCATCATCACCACTGTAACAACCATTATAATCACTATAACGACCATTATCACCACTATAACGACCATTATCACCACTATAACGACCATTATCAGCACCATAACGACCATTATCAGCACTATAACGACCATTATCAGCACTACAACGACCATTATCACCACTGTGGCAACCATTATCACCACTATAGCAACCATTATCATCACTATGACAACCATTATCGTTACAATAACAAGTATTATAACCACTATAGCAACCACTATCACCACTATAACAATCATTATCTCCACTATAACAACCATTATCACCACTATAACAACCATTACAACCACTATAACAACCACTATAACCACTATAACAACCATTATAACCACTATAACAACTGTTATAACCACTATAACGACCATTATCACCACTATAACAACCTTTACAACCACTGCGACAACCATTACAACCACCATGACAACCATTAAAACCACTATGACAGCCGTTATCACCACTATAACAACCATCATCACCCCTGTAACAATCATTATAACCACTATAACAACCATTATCACTACTATAACGACCATTATAACCACTATAACGAGCATTATAACCACTATAACAACCATTAAAACCACTATGACAACCATTATCACCACTATAACAACCATCATCACCACTGTAACAACCATTATAACCACTATAACAACCATTATCACCACTATAACGAGCATTATAACCACTATAACAACCATTATAACCACTATAACAACTATTATAACCAATATAACGACCACTATCAGCACCATAACGACCATTCTCAGCACTATAACGACCATTATCAGCACTATAACGACCATTAAAACCTCTATGACAACCATTATCACCACTATAACAACCATCATCACCACTGTAACAAACATTATAACCACTATAAGAACCATTATCACCACTATAACGACCATTATCACCACTGTAACGACAGTTATCAGCACTATAACGTCCATTATCAGCACTATAACAACCATTATCAGCACTATAACAACCATTATCAGCACTATAACGGCCATTATCAGCAATATAACGACCATTATAACCACTGTAACAACCATTATAACCACTATAACAGCCATTATCAGCACTATAACGACCATTATCACCACTATAGCAATCATTATGACCACTGTGACAACCATTATCAGCACTACAACGACCATTATCACCACTATAACGAGCATTATAACCACTGTAACAACCATTATAACCACTATAACAGCCATTATCAGCACTATAACGACCATTATCAGCACTATAACAACCATTATCAGCACTATAACAACCATTATCAGCACTATAACGCCCATTATCAGCAATATAACGACCATTATAACCACTGTAACAACCATTATAACCACTATAACAGCCATTATCAGCACTATAACGACCATTATCACCACTATAGCAATCATTATGACCACTGTGACAACCATTATCAGCACTACAACGACCATTATCACCACTATAACGAGCATTATAACCACTATAACAACCATTATAACCAATATAACGACCACTATCAGCATCATAACGACCATTCTCAGCACTATAACGACCATTATCAGCACTATAACGACCATTATCACCACTATAACAACCATCATCACCACTGTAACAACCACTATAACCACTATAACAACCATTATCACCACTATAACGACCATTATAACCACTATAACGACCATTATAACCACTATAACAACCATTAAAACCACTATGACAACCATTATCACCACTATAACAGCCATTATCAGCACTATAACGACCATTATCACCACTATAGCAATCATTATGACCACTGTGACAACCATTATCAGCACTACAATAACCATCATCACCACTCTAACAACCATTATAACCACTATAACAACCATTATCACCACTATAACGACCATTATAACCACTATAACGACCATTATAACCACTATGACAACCATTATCACCACTATAACAACCATCATCACCACTGTAACAACCATTATAATCACTATAACAACCATTATCACCACTACAACGACCATTATCACCAATATAACGACAATTATCTGCACTATAACGACCATTATCATCACTATAACGACCATTAACAACACTATAACAACCATCATCACCACTGTAACAACCGCTATAACCACTATAACAACCATTATCACCACTATAACGACCATTATAACCACTATAACGACCATTATAACCACTATAACAACCATTAAAACCCCTATGACAACCATTATCACCACTATAACAACCATCATCACCACTGTAACAACCATTATAACCACTATAACAACCATTATAACCACTATAACAGCCATTATCAGCACTATAACGACCATTATCACCACTATAGCAATCATTATGACCACTGTGACAACCATTATCAGCACTACAATAACCATCATCACCACTCTAACAACCATTATAACCACTATAACAACCATTATCACCACTATAACGACCATTATAACCACTATAACGACCATTATAACCACTATAACGACCATTATAACCACTATAACAACCATTAAAACCACTATGACAACCATTATCACCACTTTAATAACCATCATCACCACTGTAACAACCATTATAACCACTATAACAATCATTATCACCACTATAACGAGCATTATAACCACTATAACAACCATTATAACCAATATAACGACCACTATCAGCACCATAACGACCATTATCGCCAAGATAACGACCATTATCAGCACCATAACGACCATTATCAGCACTATAACGACCATTATCAGCACTATAACGACCATTATCACCACGGTGGCAACCATTATCACCACTATAGCAACCATTATCATCACTATGACAACCATTATCATTACTATAACAACCATTATAACCACTATAGCAACCACTATCACCACTATAGCAATCATTATCACCACTATAACGACCATTATCACCACTATAGCGACCATTATAACCTCTATACTGACCATTATCACCACTATAACGACCATTACCACCACTATAACGACCATTATAACCACAGTAACAACCATTATAACCACTATAACAACCATTGTAACCAATATAACGACCAACATCAGCACTATAACGACCATTATCAGCACCATAACGACCATTATCTGCACTATAACGACCATTAACACCACTATGACAACCATCATCACCACTGTAACAACCACTATAACCACTATAACAACCATTATCACCACTATAACGACCATTATAACCACTATAACGACCATTATAACCACTATAACAACCATTAAAACCACAATGACAACCATTATCACGACTATAACAACCATCATCACCACTGTAACAATCATTATAACCACTATAACAACCATTATCACCACTATAACGACCATTATACCCACTATAACGAGCATTATAACCACTATAACAACCATTAAAACCACTATGACAACCATTAGCACCACTATAACAACCATCATCACCACTGTAACAACCATTATAACCACTATAACAACCATTATCACCACTATAACGAGCATTATAACCACTATAACAACCATTATAACCACTATAACGACCATTATAACCACTATAGCAACCATTATCACCACTATAACGAGCATTATAACCACAATAACAACCATTATAACCACTATAACAACCATTATAACCAATATAACGACCACTATCAGCACCATAACGACCATTATCAGCACCATAACGACCATTATCAGCACTATAACGACCATTAACACCACTATAACAACCATCATCACCACTGTAACAACCACTATAACCACTATAACAACCATTATAACCACTATAACAACCGTTATAACCACTATAACGACCATTATAACCACTATAACAACCATTAAAACCACTATGACAACCATTATCACCACTATAACAACCATCATCACCACTGTAACAACCATTATAATCACTATAACGACCATTATCACCACTATAACGACCATTATCACCACTATAACGACCATTATCAGCACCATAATGACCATTATCAGCACTATAATGACCATTATCAGCACTAGAACGACCATTATCACCACTATGACAACCATTATCACCACTATAACAACCATCATCACCACTGTAACAATCATTATAACCACTATAAGAACCATTATCACCACTATAACGACCATTATCACCACTGTAACGACAATTATCAGCAGTATAACGGTCATTATCAGCACTACAACGACCATTATCACCACTATAACAACCACTATGACCACTATAACGACCATTATAACCACTATAACAACCATTATCACCACTATAACGAGCATTATAACCACAATAACAACCATTATAACCACTATAACAACCATTATAACCAATATAACGACCACTATCAGCACCATAACGACCATTATCAGCACCATAACGACCATTATCAGCACTATAACGACCATTATCACCACTATAACAACCATCATCACCACTGTAACAACCATTATAATCACTATAACGACCATTATCACCACTATAACGACCATTATCACCACTATAACGACCATTATCAGCACCATAACGACCATTATCAGCACTATAACGACCATTATCAGCACTACAACGACCATTATCACCACTGTGGCAACCATTATCACCACTATAGCAACCATTATCATCACTATGACAACCATTATCGTTACAATAACAAGTATTATAACCACTATAGCAACCACTATCACCACTATAACAATCATTATCTCCACTATAACAACCATTATCACCACTATAACAACCATTACAACCACTATAACAACCACTATAACCACTATAACAACCATTATAACCACTATAACAACTGTTATAACCACTATAACGACCATTATCACCACTATAACAACCTTTACAACCACTGCGACAACCATTACAACCACCATGACAACCATTAAAACCACTATGACAGCCGTTATCACCACTATAACAACCATCATCACCACTGTAACAATCATTATAACCACTATAACAACCATTATCACTACTATAACGACCATTATAACCACTATAACGAGCATTATAACCACTATAACAACCATTAAAACCACTATGACAACCATTATCACCACTATAACAACCATCATCACCACTGTAACAACCATTATAACCACTATAACAACCATTATCACCACTATAACGAGCATTATAACCACTATAACAACCATTATAACCACTATAACAACTATTATAACCAATATAACGACCACTATCAGCACCATAACGACCATTCTCAGCACTATAACGACCATTATCAGCACTATAACGACCATTAAAACCTCTATGACAACCATTATCACCACTATAACAACCATCATCACCACTGTAACAAACATTATAACCACTATAAGAACCATTATCACCACTATAACGACCATTATCACCACTGTAACGACAGTTATCAGCACTATAACGTCCATTATCAGCACTATAACAACCATTGTCAGCACTATAACAACCATTATCAGCACTATAACGGCCATTATCAGCAATATAACGACCATTATAACCACTGTAACAACCATTATAACCACTATAACAGCCATTATCAGCACTATAACGACCATTATCACCACTATAGCAATCATTATGACCACTGTGACAACCATTATCAGCACTACAACGACCATTATCACCACTATAACGAGCATTATAACCACTGTAACAACCATTATAACCACTATAACAGCCATTATCAGCACTATAACGACCATTATCAGCACTATAACAACCATTATCAGCACTATAACAACCATTATCAGCACTATAACGCCCATTATCAGCAATATAACGACCATTATAACCACTGTAACAACCATTATAACCACTATAACAGCCATTATCAGCACTATAACGACCATTATCACCACTATAGCAATCATTATGACCACTGTGACAACCATTATCAGCACTACAACGACCATTATCACCACTATAACGAGCATTATAACCACTATAACAACCATTATAACCAATATAACGACCACTATCAGCATCATAACGACCATTCTCAGCACTATAACGACCATTATCAGCACTATAACGACCATTATCACCACTATAACAACCATCATCACCACTGTAACAACCACTATAACCACTATAACAACCATTATCACCACTATAACGACCATTATAACCACTATAACGACCATTATAACCACTATAACAACCATTAAAACCACTATGACAACCATTATCACCACTATAACAACCATTATAACCACTATAACGACCATTATAACCACTATAACAACCATTAAAACCTCTATGACAACCATTATCACCACTATAACAACCATCATCACCACTATAACAACCACTATAACCACTATAACAACCATTATAATCACTATAACGACCATTATAAGCACTATAACAACCATTAAAACCACTATAACGACCATTATCACCACTGTAACGACAATTGTCAGCAGTATAACGGCCATTATCACCACTATAACGACCATTATAACCACTATAACGACCATTATAACCACTATAACAACCATTAAAACCACTATGACAACCATTATCACCACTATAACAACCATCATCACCACTGTAACAACCATTATAATCACTATAACAACCATTATCACCACTACAACGACCATTATCACCAATATAACGACAATTATCTGCACTATAACGACCATTATCAGCACTATAACGACCATTAACAACACTATAACAACCATCATTACCACTGTAACAACCGCTATAACCACTATAACAACCATTATCACCACTATAACGACCATTATAACCACTATAACGACCATTATAACCACTATAACAACCATTAAAAGCACTATGACAACCATTATCACCACTATAACAACCATCATCACCACTTTAACAACCATTATAACCACTATAACAACCATTATAACCACTATAACAGCCATTATCAGCACTATAACGACCATTATCACCACTATAGCAATCATTATGACCACTGTGACAACCATTATCAGCACTACAATAACCATCATCACCACTCTAACAACCATTATAACCACTATAACAACCATTATCACCACTATAACGACCATTATAACCACTATAACGACCATTATAACCACTATAACAACCATTAAAACCACTATGACAACCATTATCACCACTTTAATAACCATCATCACCACTGTAACAACCATTATAACCACTATAACAATCATTATCACCACTATAACGAGCATTATAACCACTATAACAACCATTATAACCAATATAACGACCACTATCAGCACCATAACGACCATTATCGCCAAGATAACGACCATTATCAGCACCATAACGACCATTATCAGCACTATAACGACCATTATCAGCACTATAACGACCATTATCACCACTGTGGCAACCATTATCACCACTATAGCAACCATTATCATCACTATGACAACCATTATCATTACGATAACAACCATTATAACCACTATAGCAACCACTATCACCACTATAGCAATCATTATCACCACTATAACGACCATTATCACCACTATAGCGACCATTATAACCTCTATACTGACCATTATCACCACTATGACGACCATTACCACCACTATAACGACCATTATAACCACAATAACAACCATTATAACCACTATAACAACCATTATAACCAATATAACGACCACTATCAGCACCATAACGACCATTATCAGCACCATAACGACCATTATCAGCACTATAACGACCATTAACACCACTATGACAACCATCATCACCACTGCAACAACCACTATAACCACTATAACAACCATTATCACCACTATAACGACCATTATAACCACTATAACGACCATTATAACCACTATAACAACCATTAAAACCACAATGACAACCATTATCACCACTATAACAACCATCATCACCACTGTAACAACCATTATAACCACTATAACAACCATTATCACCACTATAACGAGCATTATAACCACTATAACAACCATTATAACCACTATAACAACCATTATAACCACTATAACGACCATTATAACCACTATAACAACCATTATCACCACTATAACGAGCATTATAACCACAATAACAACCATTATAACCACTATAACAACCATTATAACCAATATAACGACCACTATCAGCACCATAACGACCATTATCAGCACCATAACGACCATTATCAGCACTATAACGACCATTAACACCACTATAACAACCATCATCACCACTGTAACAACCACTATAACCACTATAACAACCATTATAACCACTATAACAACCGTTATAACCACTATAACAACCATTATAACCACTATAACAACCGTTATAACCACTATACCGACCAATATAACCACTATAACGACCATTATAACCAGTATAACGACCATTATAACCACTATAACAACCATTAAAACCACTATGACAACCATTATCACCACTATAACAACCATCATCACCACTGTAACAACCATTATAATCACTATAACGACCATTATCACCACTATAACGACCATTATCACCACTATAACGACCATTATCAGCACCATAATGACCATTATCAGCACTATAATGACCATTATCAGCACTAGAACGACCATTATCACCACTATGACAACCATTATCACCACTATAACAACCATCATCACCACTGTAACAATCATTATAACCACTATAAGAACCATTATCACCACTATAACGACCATTATCACCACTGTAACGACAATTATCAGCAGTATAACGGTCATTATCAGCACTACAACGACCATTATCACCACTATAACAACCACTATGACCACTATAACAACCACTATAACCACTATAACAACCATTATAACCACTATAACAACCGTTATAACCACTATACCGACCAATATAACCACTATAACGACCATTATAACCAGTATAACGACCATTATAACCACTATAACAACCATTAAAACCACTATGACAACCATTATCACCACTATAACAACCATCATCACCACTGTAACAACCATTATAACCACTATAACAACCATTATCACCACTATAACGAGCATTATAACCACAATAACAACCATTATAACCACTATAACAACCATTATAACCAATATAACGACCACTATCAGCACCACAACGACCATTATCAGCACCATAACGACCATTATCAGCACTATAACGACCATTAACACCACTATAACAACCATCATCACCACTGTAACAACCACTATAACCACTATAACAACCATTATCACCACTATAACGACCATTATAACCACTATAACGACCATTATAACCACTATAACAACCATTAAAACCACTATGACAACCATTATCACCACTATAACAACCATCATCACCACTGTAACAACCATTATAACCACTATAACAACCATTATCACCACTATAACGAGCATTATAACCACAATAACAACCATTATAACCACTATAACAACCATTATAACGAATATAACGACCACTATCAGCATCATAACGACCATTATCACCACCATAACGACCATTATCAGCACCATAACGACCATTATCAGCACTATAACGACCATTATCACCGCTATAACAACCATCATCACCACTGTAACAACCATTATAATCACTATAACTACCATTATCACCACTATAACGACCATTACCACCACTATAACGACCATTATCAGCACCATAACGACCATTATCAGCACTATAACAACCATCATCACCACTGTAACAACCATTATAACCACTATAACGACCATTATCACCACTATAACAACCATCATCACCACTGTAACAACCACTATAACCACTATAACAACCATTATCACCACTATAACGACCATTATAACCACTATAACGACCATTATAACCACTATAACAACCATTAAAACCACTATGACAACCATTATCACCACTATAACAACCATTATAACCACTATAACGACCATTATAACCACTATAACAACCATTAAAACCTCTATGACAACCATTATCACCACTATAACAACCATCATCACCACTATAACAACCACTATAACCACTATAACAACCACTATAACCACTATAACAACCATTATAACCACTATAACAACCGTTATAACCACTATAACAACCATTATAACCACTATAACAACCATTACAACCACTATAACAACCACTATAACCACTATAACAACCATTATAACCACTATAACAACTGTTATAACCACTATAACGACCATTATAACCACTATAACGACCATTATAACCACTATAACAACCATTAAAACCACTATGACAACCATTAACACCACTATAACAACCATCATCACCACTGTAACAACCATTATAACCACTATAACGACCATTATAACCACTATAACAACCATTAAAACCACTATGACAACCATTATCACCACTATAACAACCATTATAACCACTATAACGACCATTATAACCACTATAACAGCCATTATAACCAATATAACGACCACTATCAGCACCATAACGACCATTATCAGCACTATAACGACCATTAAAACCTCTATGACAACCATTATCACCACTATAACAACCATCATCACCACTGTAACAAACATTATAACCACTATAAGAACCATTATCACCACTATAACGACCATTATCACCACTGTAACGACAGTTATCAGCACTATAACGTCCATTATCAGCACTATAACAACCATTGTCAGCACTATAACAACCATTATCAGCACTATAACGGCCATTATCAGCAATATAACGACCATTATAACCACTGTAACAACCATTATAACCACTATAACAGCCATTATCAGCACTATAACGACCATTATCACCACTATAGCAATCATTATGACCACTGTGACAACCATTATCAGCACTACAACGACCATTATCACCACTATAACGAGCATTATAACCACTGTAACAACCATTATAACCACTATAACAGCCATTATCAGCACTATAACGACCATTATCAGCACTATAACAACCATTATCAGCACTATAACAACCATTATCAGCACTATAACGCCCATTATCAGCAATATAACGACCATTATAACCACTGTAACAACCATTATAACCACTATAACAGCCATTATCAGCACTATAACGACCATTATCACCACTATAGCAATCATTATGACCACTGTGACAACCATTATCAGCACTACAACGACCATTATCACCACTATAACGAGCATTATAACCACTATAACAACCATTATAACCAATATAACGACCACTATCAGCATCATAACGACCATTCTCAGCACTATAACGACCATTATCAGCACTATAACGACCATTATCACCACTATAACAACCATCATCACCACTGTAACAACCACTATAACCACTATAACAACCATTATCACCACTATAACGACCATTATAACCACTATAACGACCATTATAACCACTATAACAACCATTAAAACCACTATGACAACCATTATCACCACTATAACAACCATTATAACCACTATAACGACCATTATAACCACTATAACAACCATTAAAACCTCTATGACAACCATTATCACCACTATAACAACCATCATCACCACTATAACAACCACTATAACCACTATAACAACCATTATAA
The DNA here is from genome assembly GCA_963576845.1 of Megachile leachella. Classification (NCBI taxonomy): domain Eukaryota; kingdom Metazoa; phylum Arthropoda; class Insecta; order Hymenoptera; family Megachilidae; genus Megachile; species Megachile leachella. Next base: position 13,424,567 of record OY756260.1, on the reverse strand, counting down.
TCACTATAACGACCATTATAAGCACTATAACAACCATTAAAACCACTATAACGACCATTATCACCACTGTAACGACAATTGTCAGCAGTATAACGGCCATTATCACCACTATAACGACCATTATAACCACTATAACGACCATTATAACCACTATAACAACCATTAAAACCACTATGACAACCATTATCACCACTATAACAACCATCATCACCACTGTAACAACCATTATAATCACTATAACAACCATTATCACCACTACAACGACCATTATCACCAATATAACGACAATTATCTGCACTATAACGACCATTATCAGCACTATAACGACCATTAACAACACTATAACAACCATCATTACCACTGTAACAACCGCTATAACCACTATAACAACCATTATCACCACTATAACGACCATTATAACCACTATAACGACCATTATAACCACTATAACAACCATTAAAAGCACTATGACAACCATTATCACCACTATAACAACCATCATCACCACTTTAACAACCATTATAACCACTATAACAACCATTATAACCACTATAACAGCCATTATCAGCACTATAACGACCATTATCACCACTATAGCAATCATTATGACCACTGTGACAACCATTATCAGCACTACAATAACCATCATCACCACTCTAACAACCATTATAACCACTATAACAACCATTATCACCACTATAACGACCATTATAACCACTATAACGACCATTATAACCACTATAACAACCATTAAAACCACTATGACAACCATTATCACCACTTTAATAACCATCATCACCACTGTAACAACCATTATAACCACTATAACAATCATTATCACCACTATAACGAGCATTATAACCACTATAACAACCATTATAACCAATATAACGACCACTATCAGCACCATAACGACCATTATCGCCAAGATAACGACCATTATCAGCACCATAACGACCATTATCAGCACTATAACGACCATTATCAGCACTATAACGACCATTATCACCACTGTGGCAACCATTATCACCACTATAGCAACCATTATCATCACTATGACAACCATTATCATTACGATAACAACCATTATAACCACTATAGCAACCACTATCACCACTATAGCAATCATTATCACCACTATAACGACCATTATCACCACTATAGCGACCATTATAACCTCTATACTGACCATTATCACCACTATGACGACCATTACCACCACTATAACGACCATTATAACCACAATAACAACCATTATAACCACTATAACAACCATTATAACCAATATAACGACCACTATCAGCACCATAACGACCATTATCAGCACCATAACGACCATTATCAGCACTATAACGACCATTAACACCACTATGACAACCATCATCACCACTGCAACAACCACTATAACCACTATAACAACCATTATCACCACTATAACGACCATTATAACCACTATAACGACCATTATAACCACTATAACAACCATTAAAACCACAATGACAACCATTATCACCACTATAACAACCATCATCACCACTGTAACAACCATTATAACCACTATAACAACCATTATCACCACTATAACGAGCATTATAACCACTATAACAACCATTATAACCACTATAACAACCATTATAACCACTATAACGACCATTATAACCACTATAACAACCATTATCACCACTATAACGAGCATTAAAACCACAATAACAACCATTATAACCACTATAACAACCATTATAACCAATATAACGACCACTATCAGCACCATAACGACCATTATCAGCACCATAACGACCATTATCAGCACTATAACGACCATTAACACCACTATAACAACCATCATCACCACTGTAACAACCACTATAACCACTATAACAACCATTATAACCACTATAACAACCGTTATAACCACTATAACAACCATTATAACCACTATAACAACCGTTATAACCACTATACCGACCAATATAACCACTATAACGACCATTATAACCAGTATAACGACCATTATAACCACTATAACAACCATTAAAACCACTATGACAACCATTATCACCACTATAACAACCATCATCACCACTGTAACAACCATTATAATCACTATAACGACCATTATCACCACTATAACGACCATTATCACCACTATAACGACCATTATCAGCACCATAATGACCATTATCAGCACTATAATGACCATTATCAGCACTAGAACGACCATTATCACCACTATGACAACCATTATCACCACTATAACAACCATCATCACCACTGTAACAATCATTATAACCACTATAAGAACCATTATCACCACTATAACGACCATTATCACCACTGTAACGACAATTATCAGCAGTATAACGGTCATTATCAGCACTACAACGACCATTATCACCACTATAACAACCACTATGACCACTATAACAACCACTATAACCACTATAACAACCATTATAACCACTATAACAACCGTTATAACCACTATACCGACCAATATAACCACTATAACGACCATTATAACCAGTATAACGACCATTATAACCACTATAACAACCATTAAAACCACTATGACAACCATTATCACCACTATAACAACCATCATCACCACTGTAACAACCATTATAACCACTATAACAACCATTATCACCACTATAACGAGCATTATAACCACAATAACAACCATTATAACCACTATAACAACCATTATAACCAATATAACGACCACTATCAGCACCACAACGACCATTATCAGCACCATAACGACCATTATCAGCACTATAACGACCATTAACACCACTATAACAACCATCATCACCACTGTAACAACCACTATAACCACTATAACAACCATTATCACCACTATAACGACCATTATAACCACTATAACGACCATTATAACCACTATAACAACCATTAAAACCACTATGACAACCATTATCACCACTATAACAACCATCATCACCACTGTAACAACCATTATAACCACTATAACAACCATTATCACCACTATAACGAGCATTATAACCACAATAACAACCATTATAACCACTATAACAACCATTATAACGAATATAACGACCACTATCAGCATCATAACGACCATTATCACCACCATAACGACCATTATCAGCACCATAACGACCATTATCAGCACTATAACGACCATTATCACCGCTATAACAACCATCATCACCACTGTAACAACCATTATAATCACTATAACTACCATTATCACCACTATAACGACCATTACCACCACTATAACGACCATTATCAGCACCATAACGACCATTATCAGCACTATAACAACCATCATCACCACTGTAACAACTATTATAACCACTATAACGACCATTATCACCACTATAACAACCATCATCACCACTGTAACAACCACTATAACCACTATAACAACCATTATCACCACTATAACGACCATTATAACCACTATAACGACCATTATAACCACTATAACAACCATTAAAACCACTATGACAACCATTATCACCACTATAACAACCATTATAACCACTATAACGACCATTATAACCACTATAACAACCATTAAAACCTCTATGACAACCATTATCACCACTATAACAACCATCATCACCACTATAACAACCACTATAACCACTATAACAACCACTATAACCACTATAACAACCATTATAACCACTATAACAACCGTTATAACCACTATAACAACCATTATAACCACTATAACAACCATTACAACCACTATAACAACCACTATAACCACTATAACAACCATTATAACCACTATAACAACTGTTATAACCACTATAACGACCATTATAACCACTATAACGACCATTATAACCACTATAACAACCATTAAAACCACTATGACAACCATTAACACCACTATAACAACCATCATCACCACTGTAACAACCATTATAACCACTATAACGACCATTATAACCACTATAACAACCATTAAAACCACTATGACAACCATTATCACCACTATAACAACCATTATAACCACTATAACGACCATTATAACCACTATAACAGCCATTATAACCAATATAACGACCACTATCAGCACCATAACGACCATTATCAGCACCATAACGACCATTATCAGCACTATAACGACCATTATCACCACTATAACGACCATCATCACCACTGTAACAACCATTATAATCACTATAACGACCATTATCACCACTATAACGACCATTACCACCACTATAACGACCATTATCAGCATCATAACGACCATTATCAGCACTATAACGACCATTATCAGCACTACAACGACCATTATCACCACTGTGGCAACCATTATCACCACTATAGCAACCATTATCATCACTATGACAACCATTATCGTTACAATAACAAGTATTATAACCACTATAGCAACCACTATCACCACTATAACAATCATTATCTCCACTATAACAACCATTATCACCACTATAACAACCATTACAACCACTATAACAACCACTATAACCACTATAACAACCATTATAACCACTATAACAACTGTTATAACCACTATAACGACCATTATCACCACTATAACAACCTTTACAACCACTACGACAACCATTACAACCACCATGACAACCATTAAAACCACTATGACAGCCGTTATCACCACTATAACAACCATCATCACCACTGTAACAATCATTATAACCACTATAACAACCATTATCACTACTATAACGACCATTATAACCACTATAACGAGCATTATAACCACTATAACAACCATTAAAACCACTATGACAACCATTATCACCACTATAACAACCATCATCACCACTGTAACAACCATTATAACCACTATAAGAACCATTATCACCACTATAACGACCATTATCACCACTGTAACAACCATTATAACCACTATAAGCACCATTATCACCACTATAACGACCATTATCACCACTGTAACGACAATTATCAGCACTATAACGGCCATTATCAGCACTATAACAACCATTATCAGCACTATAACAACCATTATCAGCACTATAACAACCATTATCAGCACTATAACGACCATTATAACCACTGTAACAACCATTATAACCTCTATAACAGCCATTATCAGCACTATAACGACCATTATCACCACTATAGCAATCATTATGACCACTGTGACAACCATTATCAGCACTACAACGACCATTATCACCACTATAACGAGCATTATAACCACTATAACAACCATTATAACCAATATAACGACCACTATCAGCATCATAACGACCATTCTCAGCACTATAACGACCATTATCAGCACTATAACGACCATTATCACCACTATAACAACCATCATCACCACTGTAACAACCACTATAACCACTATAACAACCATTATCACCACTATAACGACCATTATAACCACTATAACGACCATTATAACCACTATAACAACCATTAAAACCACTATAACGACCATTATCACCACTATAACAACCATTATAACCACTATAACGACCATTATAACCACTATAACAACCATTAAAACCTCTATGACAACCATTATCACCACTATAACAACCATCATCACCACTATAACAACCACTATAACCACTATAACAACCACTATAACCACTATAACAACCATTATAACCACTATAACAACCGTTATAACCACTATAACGACCATTATAACCACTATAACGACCACTATCACCACTATAACAACCATTACAACCACTATGACAACCATTACAACCACCATGACAACCATTAAAACCACTATGACAACCATTATCACCACTATAATAACCATCATCACCACTCTAACAACCATTATAACCACTATAACAACCATTATCACCACTATAACGACCATTATAACCACTATAACGACCATTATAACCACTATAACAACCATTAAAACCACTATGACAACCATTATCACCACTATAACAACCATCATCACCACTGCAACAACCATTATAACCACTATAACAACCATTATCACCACTATAACGAGCATTATAACCACTATAACAACCATTATAACCACTATAACAGCTATTATAACCAATATAACGACCACTATCAGCACCATAACGACCATTATCAGCACTATAACGACCATTATCACCACTATAACAACCATCATCACCACTGTAACAACCATTATAATCACTATAACGACCATTATCACCACTATAACGACCATTACCACCACTATAACGACCATTATCAGCACCATAACGACCATTATCAGCACTATAACGACCATTATCAGCACTACAACGACCATTATCACCACTGTGGCAACCATTATCACCATTATAGCAACCATTATCATCACTATGACAACCATTATCGTTACAATAACAAGTATTATAACCACTATAGCAACCACTATCACCACTATAACAATCATTATCTCCACTATAACAACCATTATCACCACTATAACAACCATTACAACCACTATAACAACCACTATAACCACTATAACAACCATTATAACCACTATAACAACCATTATAACCAATATAACGACCACTATCAGCACCACAACGACCATTATCAGCACCATAACGACCATTATCAGCACTATAACGACCATTAACACCACTATAACAACCATCATCACCACTGTAACAACCACTATAACCACTATAACAACCATTATCACCACTATAACGACCATTATAACCCCTATAACGACCATTATAACCACTATAACAACCATTAAAACCACTATGACAACCATTATCACCACTATAACAACCATCATCACCACTGTAACAACCATTATAACCACTATAACAACCATTATCACCACTATAACGAGCATTATAACCACAATAACAACCATTATAACCACTATAACAACCATTATAACGAATATTACGACCACTATCAGCATCATAACGACCATTATCACCACCATAACGACCATTATCAGCACCATAACGACCATTATCAGCACTATAACGACCATTATCACCACTATAACAACCATCATCACCACTGTAACAACCATTATAATCACTATAACTACCATTATCACCACTATAACGACCATTACCACCACTATAACGACCATTATCAGCACCATAACGACCATTATCAGCACTATAACAACCATCATCACCACCGTAACAACCATTATAACCACTATAACGACCATTATCACCACTATAACAACCATCATCACCACTGTAACAACCACTATAACCACTATAACAACCATTATCACCACTATAACGACCATTATAAACACTATAACGACCATTATAACCACTATAACAACCATTAAAACCACTATGACAACCATTATCACCACTATAACAACCATTATAACCACTATAACGACCATTATAACCACTATAACAGCCATTATAACCAATATAACGACCACTATCAGCACCATAACGACCATTATCAGCACCATAACGACCATTATCAGCACTATAACGACCATTATCACCACTATAACGACCATCATCACCACTGTAACAACCATTATAATCACTATAACGACCATTATCACCACTATAACGACCATTACCACCACTATAACGACCATTATCAGCACCATAACGACCATTATCAGCACTATAACGACCATTATCAGCACTACAACGACCATTATCACCACTGTGGCAACCATTATCACCACTATAGCAACCATTATCACCACTATAACAACCATTACAACCACTATAACAACCACTATAACCACTATAACAACCATTATAACCACTATAACAACCATTACAACCACTATAACAACCACTATAACCACTATAACAACTGTTATAACCACTATAACGACCATTATCACCACTATAACAACCTTTACAACCACTACGACAACCATTACAACCACCATGACAACCATTAAAACCACTATGACAGCCGTTATCACCACTATAACAACCATCATCACCACTGTAACAATCATTATAACCACTATAACAACCATTATCACTACTATAACGACCATTATAACCACTATAACGAGCATTATAACCACTATAACAACCATTAAAACCACTATGACAACCATTATCACCACTATAACAACCATCATCACCACTGTAACAACCATTATAACCACTATAAGAACCATTATCACCACTATAACGACCATTATCACCACTGTAACAACCATTATAACCACTATAAGCACCATTATCACCACTATAACGACCATTATCACCACTGTAACGACAATTATCAGCACTATAACGGCCATTATCAGCACCATAACAACCATTATCAGCACTATAACAACCATTATCAGCACTATAACAACCATTATCAGCACTATAACGACCATTATAACCACTGTAACAACCATTATAACCTCTATAACAGCCATTATCAGCACTATAACGACCATTATCACCACTATAGCAATCATTATGACCACTGTGACAACCATTATCAGCACTACAACGACCATTATCACCACTATAACGAGCATTATAACCACTATAACAACCATTATAACCAATATAACGACCACTATCAGCATCATAACGACCATTCTCAGCACTATAACGACCATTATCAGCACTATAACGACCATTATCACCACTATAACAACCATCATCACCACTGTAACAACCACTATAACCACTATAACAACCATTATCACCACTATAACGACCATTATAACCACTATAACGACCATTATAACCACTATAACAACCATTAAAACCACTATAACGACCATTATCACCACTATAACAACCATTATAACCACTATAACGACCATTATAACCACTATAACAACCATTAAAACCTCTATGACAACCATTATCACCACTATAACAACCACCATCACCACTATAACAACCACTATAACCACTATAACAACCACTATAACCACTATAACAACCATTATAACCACTATAACAACCGTTATAACCACTATAACGACCATTATAACCACTATAACGACCACTATCACCACTATAACAACCATTACAACCACTATGACAACCATTACAACCACCATGACAACCATTAAAACCACTATGACAACCATTATCACCACTATAATAACCATCATCACCACTCTAACAACCATTATAACCACTATAACAACCATTATCACCACTATAACGACCATTATAACCACAATAACGACCATTCTAACCACTATAACAACCATTAAAACCACTATGACAACCATTATCACCACTATAACGACCATTATAACCACTATAACAACCATTAAAACCACTATGACAACCATTATCACCACTATAACAACCATCATCACCACTGCAACAACCATTATAACCACTATAACAACCATTATCACCACTATAACGAGCATTATAACCACTATAACAACCATTATAACCACTATAACAGCTATTATAACCAATATAACGACCACTATCAGCACCATAACGACCATTATCAGCACCATAACGACCATTATCAGCACTATAACGACCATTATCACCACTATAACAACCATCATCACCACTGTAACAACCATTATAATCACTATAACGACCATTATCACCACTATAACGACCATTACCACCACTATAACGACCATTATCAGCACCATAACGACCATTATCAGCACTATAACGACCATTATCAGCACTACAACGACCATTATCACCACTGTGGCAACCATTATCACCACTATAGCAACCATTATCATCACTATGACAACCATTATCGTTACAATAACAAGTATTATAACCACTATAGCAACCACTATCACCACTATAACAATCATTATCTCCACTATAACAACCATTATCACCACTATAACAACCATTACAACCACTATAACAACCACTATAACCACTATAACAACCATTATAACCACTATAACAACTGTTATAACCACTATAACGACCATTATCACCACTATAACAACCTTTACAACCACTACGACAACCATTACAACCACCATGACAACCATTAAAACCACTATGACAGCCGTTATCACCACTATAACAACCATCGTCACCACTGTAACAATCATTATAACCACTATAACAACCATTATCACTACTATAACGACCATTATAACCACTATAACAACCATTATCACTACTATAACGACCATTATAACCACTATAACGAGCATTATAACCACTATAACAACCATTAAAACCACTATGACAACCATTATCACCACTTTAATAACCATCATCACCACTGTAACAACCATTATAACCACTATAACAATCATTATCACCACTATAACGAGCATTATAACCACTATAACAACCATTAAAACCACTATGACAACCATTATCACCACTTTAATAACCATCATCACCACTGTAACAACCATTATAACCACTATAACAATCATTATCACCACTATAACGAGCATTATAACCACTATAACAACCATTATAACCAATATAACGACCACTATCAGCACCATAACGACCATTATCGCCAAGATAACGACCATTATCAGCACCATAACGACCATTATCAGCACTATAACGACCATTATCAGCACTATAACGACCATTATCACCACTGTGGCAACCATTATCACCACTATAGCAACCATTATCATCACTATGACAACCATTATCATTACTATAACAACCATTATAACCACTATAGCAACCACTATCACCACTATAGCAATCATTATCACCACTATAACGACCATTATCACCACTATAGCGACCATTATAACCTCTATACTGACCATTATCACCACTATAACGACCATTACCACCACTATAACGACCATTATAACCACAATAACAACCATTATAACCACTATAATAACCATTATAACCAATATAACGACCACTATCAGCACCATAACGACCATTATCAGCACCATAACGACCATTATCAGCACTATAACGACCATTAACACCACTATAACAACCATCATCACCACTGTAACAACCACTATAACCACTATAACAACCATTATCACCACTATAACGACCATTATAACCACTATAACGACCATTATAACCACTATAACAACCATTAAAACCACAATGACAACCATTATCACCACTATAACAACCATCATCACCACTGTAACAATCATTATAACCACTATAACAACCATTATCACCACTATAACGACCATTATACCCACTATAACGAGCATTATAACCACTATAACAACCATTAAAACCACTATGACAACCACTATCACCACTATAACAACCATCATCACCACTGTAACAACCATTATAACCACCATAACAACCATTATCACCACTATAACGAGCATTATAACCACTATAACAACCATTATAACCACTATAACAACCATTATAACCACTATAACGACCATTATAACCACTATATCAACCATTATCACCACTATAACGAGCATTATAACCACAATAACAACCATTATAACCACTATAACAACCATTATAACCAATATAACGACCACTATCAGCACCATAACGACCATTATCAGCACCATAACGACCATTATCAGCACTATAACGACCATTAACACCACTATAACAACCATCATCACCACTGTAACAACCACTATAACCACTATAACAACCATTATAACCACTATAACAACCATTATCACCACTATAACGAGCATTATAACCACAATAACAACCATTATAACCACTATAACAACCATTATAACGAATATAACGACCACTATCAGCATCATAACGACCATTATCACCACCATAACGACCATTATCAGCACCATAACGACCATTATCAGCACTATAACGACCATTATCACCACTATAACAACCATCATCACCACTGTAACAACCATTATAATCACTATAACTACCATTATCACCACTATAACGACCATTACCACCACTATAACGACCATTATCAGCACCATAACGACCATTATCAGCACTATAACAACCATCATCACCACTGTAACAACCATTATAACCACTATAACGACCATTATCACCACTATAACAACCATCATCACCACTGTAACAACCACTATAACCACTATAACAACCATTATCACCACTATAACGACCATTATAACCACTATAACGACCATTATAACCACTATAACAACCATTAAAACCACTATGACAACCATTATCACCACTATAACAACCATTATAACCACTATAACGACCATTATAACCACTATAACAACCATTAAAACCTCTATGACAACCATTATCACCACTATAACAACCATCATCACCACTATAACAACCACTATAACCACTATAACAACCACTATAACCACTATAACAACCATTATAACCACTATAACAACCGTTATAACCACTATAACAACCATTATAACCACTATAACAACCATTACAACCACTATAACAACCACTATAACCACTATAACAACCATTATAACCACTATAACAACTGTTATAACCACTATAACGACCATTATAACCACTATAACGACCATTATAACCACTATAACAACCATTAAAACCACTATGACAACCATTAACACCACTATAACAACCATCATCACCACTGTAACAACCATTATAACCACTATAACGACCATTATAACCACTATAACAACCATTAAAACCACTATGACAACCATTATCACCACTATAACAACCATTATAACCACTATAACGACCATTATAACCACTATAACAGCCATTATAACCAATATAACGACCACTATCAGCACCATAACGACCATTATCAGCACCATAACGACCATTATCAGCACTATAACGACCATTATCACCACTATAACGACCATCATCACCACTGTAACAACCATTATAATCACTATAACGACCATTATCACCACTATAACGACCATTACCACCACTATAACGACCATTATCAGCACCATAACGACCATTATCAGCACTATAACGACCATTATCAGCACTACAACGACCATTATCACCACTGTGGCAACCATTATCACCACTATAGCAACCATTATCATCACTATGACAACCATTATCGTTACAATAACAAGTATTATAACCACTATAGCAACCACTATCACCACTATAACAATCATTATCTCCACTATAACAACCATTATCACCACTATAACAACCATTACAACCACTATAACAACCACTATAACCACTATAACATCCATTATAACCACTATAACAACTGTTATAACCACTATAACGACCATTATCACCACTATAACAACCTTTACAACCACTACGACAACCATTACAACCACCATGACAACCATTAAAACCACTATGACAGCCGTTATCACCACTATAACAACCATCATCACCACTGTAACAATCATTATAACCACTATAACAACCATTATCACTACTATAACGACCATTATAACCACTATAACGAGCATTATAACCACTATAACAACCATTAAAACCACTATGACAACCATTATCACCACTATAACAACCATCATCACCACTGTAACAACCATTATAACCACTATAAGAACCATTATCACCACTATAACGACCATTATCACCACTGTAACAACCATTATAACCACTATAAGCACCATTATCACCACTATAACGACCATTATCACCACTGTAACGACAATTATCAGCACTATAACAGCCATTATCAGCACTATAACAACCATTATCGGCACTATAACAACCATTATCAGCACTATAACGGCCATTATCAGCACTACAACGACCATTATCACCACTATAACGACAATTATCAGCACTATAACGGCCATTATCAGCACTATAACAACCACTATCACCACTATAACGACCATTATCACCACTGTGGCAAACATTAACACCACTATAGCAACCATTATCATCACTATGACAACCATTATCATTACTATAACAACCATTATAACCATTATACCAACCACTATCACCACTATAACAACCATTCAAACCACTATAACAACCAGTATCTCCACTATAACAACCATTATAACCACTATAACAGCCATTATCAGCACTATAACGATCATTATCACCACTATAACGACCATTATCACCACTATAGCGTCATTTATCACCACTATAACGACCATTATCAGCACTATTACGGCCATTATCAGCAATATAATGACCATTATAACCACTATAACGACCATTATCACCACTATAACGACCATTATCACCACTATAACGACCATTATCACCACTATAACTACCATTATAAACACTGTGACAACCATTATCAGCACTACAACGACCATTATCACCACTATAACGACAATTATCAGCACTATAACGGCCATTATCAGCACTATAACAACCACTATCACCACAGTAACGACCATTATCACCACTGTGGCAAACATTAACACCACTATAGCAACCATTATCATCACTATGACAACCATTATCATTACTATAACAACCATTATAACCATTATACCAACCACTATCACCACTATAACAACCATTCAAACCACTATAACAACCAGTATCTCCACTATAACAACCATTATCACCACTATAACAACCATCACGACCACTATAACAACCACTATAACCACTATAACAACCATTATAACCACTATAACAACTGTTATAACCACTATAACGACCATTATCACCACTATAACAACCTTTACAACCACTACGACAACCATTACAACCACCATGACAACCATTAAAACCACTATGACAGCCATTATCACCACTATAACAACCATCATCACCACTGTAACAATCATTATAACCACTATAAAAACCATTATCACCACTATAACGACCATTATAACCACTGTAACAACCATTATAACCACTATAACAGCCATTATCAGCACTATAACGACCATTATCACCACTATAGCAATCATTATGACCACTGTGACAACCATTATCAGCACTACAAGGACCATTATCACCACTATAACAACCACTATAACCACTATAACAACCACTATAACCACTATAACAACCATTATCACCACTATAACGACCATTATAACCACTATAACGACCATTATAACCACTATAACGACCATTATAACCACTATAACAACCATTAAAACCACTATGACAACCATTATCACCACTATAACAACCATCATCACCACTGTAACAACCATTATAACCACTATAACAACCATTATCACCACTATAACGAGCATTGTAACCACTATAACAACCACTATAACCACTATAACAACTATTATAACCAATATAACGACCACTATCAGCACCATCACGACCATTCTCAGCACTATAACGACCATTATCACCACTATAACGACCATTATCACCACTATAACGACCATTATCACCACTATAACGACAATTATCAGCACTATAACAGCCATTATCAGCACTATAACAACCATTATCGGCACTATAACAACCATTATCAGCACTATAACGGCCATTATCAGCACTACAACGACCATTATCACCACTATAACGACAATTATCAGCACTATAACGGCCATTATCAGCACTATAACAACCACTATCACCACTATAACGACCATTATCACCACTGTGGCAAACATTAACACCACTATAGCAACCATTATCATCACTATGACAACCATTATCATTACTATAACAACCATTATAACCATTATACCAACCACTATCACCACTATAACAACCATTCAAACCACTATAACAACCAGTATCTCCACTATAACAACCATTATAACCACTATAACAGCCATTATCAGCACTATAACGATCATTATCACCACTATAACGACCATTATCACCACTATAGCGTCATTTATCACCACTATAACGACCATTATCAGCACTATTACGGCCATTATCAGCAATATAACGACCATTATAACCACTATAACGACCATTATCACCACTATAACGACCATTATCACCACTATAACGACCATTATCACCACTATAACTACCATTATAAACACTGTGACAACCATTATCAGCACTACAACGACCATTATCACCACTATAACGACAATTATCAGCACTATAACGGCCATTATCAGCACTATAACAACCACTATCACCACTGTAACGACCATTATCACCACTGTGGCAAACATTAACACCACTATAGCAACCATTATCATCACTATGACAACCATTATCATTACTATAACAACCATTATAACCATTATACCAACCACTATCACCACTATAACAACCATTCAAACCACTATAACAACCAGTATCTCCACTATAACAACCATTATCACCACTATAACAACCATTACGACCACTATAACAACCACTATAACCACTATAACAACCATTATAACCACTATAACAACTGTTATAACCACTATAACGACCATTATCACCACTATAACAACCTTTACAACCACTACGACAACCATTACAACCACCATGGCAACCATTAAAACCACTATGACAGCCATTATCACCACTATAACAACCATCATCACCACTATAACAACCACTATAACCACTATAACAACCATTATCACCACTATAACGACCATTATAACCACTATAACGACCATTATAACCACTATAACGACCATTATAACCACTATAACAACCATTAAAACCACTATGACAACCATTATCACCACTATAACAACCATCATCACCACTGTAACAACCATTATAACCACTATAACAACCATTATCACCACTATAACGAGCATTATAACCACTATAACAACCATTATAACCACTATAACAACTATTATAACCAATATAACGACCACTATCAGCACCATCACGACCATTCTCAGCACTATAACGACCATTATCACCACTATAACGACCATTATCACCACTATAACGACCATTATCACCACTATAACGACAATTATCAGCACTATAACAGCCATTATCAGCACTATAACAACCATTATCGGCACTATAACAACCATTATCAGCACTATAACGGCCATTATCAGCACTACAACGACCATTATCACCACTATAACGACAATTATCAGCACTATAACGGCCATTATCAGCACTATAACAACCACTATCACCACTATAACGACCATTATCACCACTGTGGCAAACATTAACACCACTATAGCAACCATTATCATCACTATGACAACCATTATCATTACTATAACAACCATTATAACCATTATACCAACCACTATCACCACTATAACAACCATTCAAACCACTATAACAACCAGTATCTCCACTATAACAACCATTATCACCACTATAACAACCATTACGACCACTATAACAACCACTATAACCACTATAACAACCATTATAACCACTATAACAACTGTTATAACCACTATAACGACCATTATCACCACTATAACAACCTTTACAACCACTACGACAACCATTACAACCACCATGACAACCATTAAAACCACTATGACAGCCATTATCACCACTATAACAACCATCATCACCACTGTAACAATCATTATAACCACTATAAAAACCATTATCACCACTATAACGACCATTATAACCACTGTAACAACCATTATAACCACTATAACAGCCATTATCAGCACTATAACGACCATTATCACCACTATAGCAATCATTATGACCACTGTGACAACCATTATCAGCACTACAAGGACCATTATCACCACTATAACAACCACTATAACCACTATAACAACCACTATAACCACTATAACAACCATTATAACCACTATAACAACCATTATCACCACTATAACGACCATTATAACCACTATAACGACCATTATAACCACTATAACGACCATTATAACCACTATAACAACCATTAAAACCACTATGACAACCATTATCACCACTATAACAACCATCATCACCACTGTAACAACCATTATAACCACTATAACAACCATTATCACCACTATAACGAGCATTATAACCACTATAACAACCATTATAACCACTATAACAACTATTATAACCAATATAACGACCACTATCAGCACCATCACGACCATTCTCAGCACTACAACGACCATTATCACCACTATAACGACCATTATCACCACTATAACGACCATTATCACCACTATAGCGACAATTATCAGCACTATAACAGCCATTATCAGCGCTATAACAACCATTATCGGCACTATAACAACCATTATCAGCACTATAACGGCCATTATCAGCAATATAACTACCATTATAACCACTGTAACAACCATTATAACCACTATAACAGCCATTATCAGCACAATAACGATCATTATCACCACTATAACGACCATTATCACCACTATAGCGTCATTTATCACCACTATAACGACCATTATCAGCACTATTACGGCCATTATCAGCAATATAACGACCATTATAACCACTATAACGACCATTATCACCACTATAACGACCATTATCACCACTATAACGACCATTATCAGCACTATAACGACCATTATCACCACTATAACTACCATTATAAACACTGTGACAACCATTATCAGCACTACAACGACCATTATCAACACTATAACGACAATTATCAGCACTATAACGGCCATTATCAGCACTATAACGACCACTATCACCACTATAACGACCATTATCACCACTGTGGCAAACATTATCACCACTATAGCAACCATTATCATCACTATGACAACCATTATCATTACTATAACAACCATTATAACCATTATACCAACCACTATCACCACTATAACAACTATTCAAACCACTATAACAACCAGTATCTCCACTATAACAACCATTATCACCACTATAACAACCATTACGACCACTATAACAACCACTATAACCACTATAACAACCATTATAACCACTATAACAACTGTTATAACCACTATAACGACCATTATCACCACTATAACAACCTTTACAACCACTACGACAACCATTACAACCACCATGACAACCATTAAAACCACTATGACAGCCATTATCACCACTATAACAACCATCATCACCACTGTAACAATCATTATAACCACTATACAAACCATTATCACCACTATAACAACCATTATCACCACTATAACGACCATTATAACCACTATAACGACCATTATAACCACTATAACGACCATTATAACCACTATAACAACCACTAAAACCACTATGACAACCATTATCACCACTATAACAACCATCATCAGCACTGTAACAACCATTATCACCACTATAACGAGCATTATAACCACTATAACGACCATTATAACCACTATAACGACCATTATAACCACTATAACAACCATTAAAACCACTATGACAACCATTATCACCACTATAACAACCATCATCACCACTGATACAACCATTATAATCACTATAACAACCATTATCACCACTATAACGACCATTATCACCTATATAACGACAATTATCTGCACTATAACGACCATTATCAGCACTATAACGACCATTATCACCACTATAACGACCATTATCAGCACCATAACGACCATTATAACCACTATAACGACCATTATAACCACTATAACAACCATTAAAACCACTATGACAACCATTATCACCACTATAACAACCATCATCACCACTGATACAACCATTATAATCACTATAACAACCATTATCACCACTATAACGACCATTATCACCTATATAACGACAATTATCTGCACTATAACGACCATTATCAGCACTATAACGACCATTATCACCACTATAACGACCATTATCAGCACCATAACGACCATTATCAGCACTATAACGACCGTTATAGGCACTACAACGACCATTATCACCACTATAACAACCACTATGGCCACTATAACAACCACTATAACCACTATAACAACCATTATAACCACTATAACAACCGTTATAACCACTATAACGACCATTATAACCACTATAACGACCATTATCACCACTATGACAACCATTACAACCACCATGACAACCATTAAAACCACTATGACAACCATTATCACCACTATAATAACCATCATCACCTCTCTGACAACCATTATGACCACTATAACAACCATTATCACCACTATAACTACCATTATAACCACTATAACGTCCATTATAACCACTATAACGACCATTATAACCACTATAACAACCATTAAAACCACTATGACAACCATTATCACCACTATAACAACCATCATCACCACTGTAACAACCATTATAACCACTATAACAACCATTATCACCACTATAACGAGCATTATAACCACTATAACAACCATTATAACCACTATAACAACCATTATAACTAATATAACGACCACTATCAGCGCCATAACGACCATTATCACCACTATAGCGACAATTATCAGCACTATAACAGCCATTATCAGCGCTATAACAACCATTATCGGCACTATAACAACCATTATCAGCACTATAACGGCCATTATCAGCAATATAACTACCATTATAACCACTGTAACAACCATTATAACCACTATAACAGCCATTATCAGCACAATAACGATCATTATCACCACTATAACGACCATTATCACCACTATAGCGTCATTTATCACCACTATAACGACCATTATCAGCACTATTACGGCCATTATCAGCAATATAACGACCATTATAACCACTATAACGACCATTATCACCACTATAACGACCATTATCACCACTATAACGACCATTATCAGCACTATAACGACCATTATCACCACTATAACTACCATTATAAACACTGTGACAACCATTATCAGCACTACAACGACCATTATCAACACTATAACGACAATTATCAGCACTATAACGGCCATTATCAGCACTATAACGACCACTATCACCACTATAACGACCATTATCACCACTGTGGCAAACATTATCACCACTATAGCAACCATTATCATCACTATGACAACCATTATCATTACTATAACAACCATTATAACCATTATACCAACCACTATCACCACTATAACAACTATTCAAACCACTATAACAACCAGTATCTCCACTATAACAACCATTATCACCACTATAACAACCATTACGACCACTATAACAACCACTATAACCACTATAACAACCATTATAACCACTATAACAACTGTTATAAACACTATAACGACCATTATCACCACTATAACAACCTTTACAACCACTACGACAACCATTACAACCACCATGACAACCATTAAAACCACTATGACAGCCATTATCACCACTATAACAACCATCATCACCACTGTAACAATCATTATAACCACTATACAAACCATTATCACCACTATAACAACCATTATCACCACTATAACGACCATTATAACCACTATAACGACCATTATAACCACTATAACGACCATTATAACCACTATAACAACCACTAAAACCACTATGACAACCATTATCACCACTATAACAACCATCATCAGCACTGTAACAACCATTATCACCACTATAACGAGCATTATAACCACTATAACGACCATTATAACCACTATAACGACCATTATAACCACTATAACAACCATTAAAACCACTATGACAACCATTATCACCACTATAACAACCATCATCACCACTGATACAACCATTATAATCACTATAACAACCATTATCACCACTATAACGACCATTATCACCTATATAACGACAATTATCTGCACTATAACGACCATTATCAGCACTATAACGACCATTATCACCACTATAACGACCATTATCAGCACCATAACGACCATTATAACCACTATAACGACCATTATAACCACTATAACAACCATTAAAACCACTATGACAACCATTATCACCACTATAACAACCATCATCACCACTGATACAACCATTATAATCACTATAACAACCATTATCACCACTATAACGACCATTATCACCTATATAACGACAATTATCTGCACTATAACGACCATTATCAGCACTATAACGACCATTATCACCACTATAACGACCATTATCAGCACCATAACGACCATTATCAGCACTATAACGACCGTTATAGGCACTACAACGACCATTATCACCACTATAACAACCACTATGGCCACTATAACAACCACTATAACCACTATAACAACCATTATAACCACTATAACAACCGTTATAACCACTATAACGACCATTATAACCACTATAACGACCATTATCACCACTATGACAACCATTACAACCACCATGACAACCATTAAAACCACTATGACAACCATTATCACCACTATAATAACCATCATCACCTCTCTGACAACCATTATGACCACTATAACAACCATTATCACCACTATAACTACCATTATAACCACTATAACGTCCATTATAACCACTATAACGACCATTATAACCACTATAACAACCATTAAAACCACTATGACAACCATTATCACCACTATAACAACCATCATCACCACTGTAACAACCATTATAACCACTATAACAACCATTATCACCACTATAACGAGCATTATAACCACTATAACAACCATTATAACCACTATAACAACCATTATAACTAATATAACGACCACTATCAGCGCCATAACGACCATTATCACCACTATAGCGACAATTATCAGCACTATAACAGCCATTATCAGCGCTATAACAACCATTATCGGCACTATAACAACCATTATCAGCACTATAACGGCCATTATCAGCAATATAACTACCATTATAACCACTGTAACAACCATTATAACCACTATAACAGCCATTATCAGCACAATAACGATCATTATCACCACTATAACGACCATTATCACCACTATAGCGTCATTTATCACCACTATAACGACCATTATCAGCACTATTACGGCCATTATCAGCAATATAACGACCATTATAACCACTATAACGACCATTATCACCACTATAACGACCATTATCACCACTATAACGACCATTATCAGCACTATAACGACCATTATCACCACTATAACTACCATTATAAACACTGTGACAACCATTATCAGCACTACAACGACCATTATCAACACTATAACGACAATTATCAGCACTATAACGGCCATTATCAGCACTATAACGACCACTATCACCACTATAACGACCATTATCACCACTGTGGCAAACATTATCACCACTATAGCAACCATTATCATCACTATGACAACCATTATCATTACTATAACAACCATTATAACCATTATACCAACCACTATCACCACTATAACAACTATTCAAACCACTATAACAACCAGTATCTCCACTATAACAACCATTATCACCACTATAACAACCATTACGACCACTATAACAACCACTATAACCACTATAACAACCATTATAACCACTATAACAACTGTTATAACCACTATAACGACCATTATCACCACTATAACAACCTTTACAACCACTACGACAACCATTACAACCACCATGACAACCATTAAAACCACTATGACAGCCATTATCACCACTATAACAACCATCATCACCACTGTAACAATCATTATAACCACTATACAAACCATTATCACCACTATAACAACCATTATCACCACTATAACGACCATTATAACCACTATAACGACCATTATAACCACTATAACGACCATTATAACCACTATAACAACCATTAAAACCACTATGACAACCATTATCACCACTATAACAACCATCATCACCACTGTAACAACCACTATAACCACTATAACAACCATTATCACCACTATAACGACCATTATAACCACTATAACGACCATTATAACCACTATAACAACCACTAAAACCACTATGACAACCATTATCACCACTATAACAACCATCATCAGCACTGTAACAACCATTATCACCACTATAACGAGCATTATAACCACTATAACAACCATTATAACCAATATAACGACCACTATCAGCACCATAACGACCATTATCAGCACCATAACGACCATTATCAGCACTATAA
This sequence comes from Megachile leachella, assembly GCA_963576845.1. Classification (NCBI taxonomy): domain Eukaryota; kingdom Metazoa; phylum Arthropoda; class Insecta; order Hymenoptera; family Megachilidae; genus Megachile; species Megachile leachella. The sequence continues at coordinate 13,400,870 of OY756260.1, read as the reverse complement.
CGACCATTATCACCACTATAACAACCATCATCACCACTGTAACAACCACTATAACCACTATAACAGCCATTATCACCACTATAACGACCATTATAACCACTATAACGACCATTATAACCACTATAACAACCATTAAAACCACTATGACAACCATTATCACCACTATAACAACCATCATCACCACTGATACAACCATTATAATCACTATAACAACCATTATCACCACTATAACGACCATTATCACCTATATAACGACAATTATCTGCACTATAACGACCATTATCAGCACTATAACGACCATTATCACCACTATAACGACCATTATCAGCACCATAACGACCATTATAACCACTATAACGACCATTATAACCACTATAACAACCATTAAAACCACTATGACAACCATTATCACCACTATAACAACCATCATCACCACTGATACAACCATTATAATCACTATAACAACCATTATCACCACTATAACGACCATTATCACCTATATAACGACAATTATCTGCACTATAACGACCATTATCAGCACTATAACGACCATTATCACCACTATAACGACCATTATCAGCACCATAACGACCATTATCAGCACTATAACGACCGTTATAGGCACTACAACGACCATTATCACCACTATAACAACCACTATGGCCACTATAACAACCACTATAACCACTATAACAACCATTATAACCACTATAACAACCGTTATAACCACTATAACGACCATTATAACCACTATAACGACCATTATCACCACTATGACAACCATTACAACCACCATGACAACCATTAAAACCACTATGACAACCATTATCACCACTATAATAACCATCATCACCTCTCTGACAACCATTATGACCACTATAACAACCATTATCACCACTATAACTACCATTATAACCACTATAACGTCCATTATAACCACTATAACGACCATTATAACCACTATAACAACCATTAAAACCACTATGACAACCATTATCACCACTATAACAACCATCATCACCACTGTAACAACCATTATAACCACTATAACAACCATTATCACCACTATAACGAGCATTATAACCACTATAACAACCATTATAACCACTATAACAACCATTATAACTAATATAACGACCACTATCAGCGCCATAACGACCATTATCAGCACCATAACGACCATTATCAGCACTATAACGACCATTATCACCACTATAACGACCATTATCACCACTTTAATAACCATCATCACCTCTCTGACAACCATTATGACCACTATAACAACCATTATAATCACTATAACTACCATTATCACCACTATAACGACCATTACCACCACTATAACGACCATTATCAGCACCATAACGACCATTATCAGCACTATAACAACCATCATCACCACCGTAACAACCATTATAACCACTATAACGACCATTATCACCACTATAACAACCATCATCACCACTGTAACAACCACTATAACCACTATAACAACCATTATCACCACTATAACGACCATTATAACCACTATAACGACCATTATAACCACTATAACAACCATTAAAACCACTATGACAACCATTATCACCACTATAACAACCATTATAACCACTATAACGACCATTATAACCACTATAACAGCCATTATAACCAATATAACGACCACTATCAGCACCATAACGACCATTATCAGCACCATAACGACCATTATCAGCACTATAACGACCATTATCACCACTATAACGACCATCATCACCACTGTAACAACCATTATAATCACTATAACGACCATTATCACCACTATAACGACCATTACCACCACTATAACGACCATTATCAGCACCATAACGACCATTATCAGCACTATAACGACCATTATCAGCACTACAACGACCATTATCACCACTGTGGCAACCATTATCACCACTATAGCAACCATTATCACCACTATAACAACCATTACAACCACTATAACAACCACTATAACCACTATAACAACCATTATAACCACTATAACAACCATTACAACCACTATAACAACCACTATAACCACTATAACAACTGTTATAACCACTATAACGACCATTATCACCACTATAACAACCTTTACAACCACTACGACAACCATTACAACCACCATGACAACCATTAAAACCACTATGACAGCCGTTATCACCACTATAACAACCATCATCACCACTGTAACAATCATTATAACCACTATAACAACCATTATCACTACTATAACGACCATTATAACCACTATAACGAGCATTATAACCACTATAACAACCATTAAAACCACTATGACAACCATTATCACCACTATAACAACCATCATCACCACTGTAACAACCATTATAACCACTATAAGAACCATTATCACCACTATAACGACCATTATCACCACTGTAACAACCATTATAACCACTATAAGCACCATTATCACCACTATAACGACCATTATCACCACTGTAACGACAATTATCAGCACTATAACGGCCATTATCAGCACTATAACAACCATTATCAGCACTATAACAACCATTATCAGCACTATAACAACCATTATCAGCACTATAACGACCATTATAACCACTGTAACAACCATTATAACCTCTATAACAGCCATTATCAGCACTATAACGACCATTATCACCACTATAGCAATCATTATGACCACTGTGACAACCATTATCAGCACTACAACGACCATTATCACCACTATAACGAGCATTATAACCACTATAACAACCATTATAACCAATATAACGACCACTATCAGCATCATAACGACCATTCTCAGCACTATAACGACCATTATCAGCACTATAACGACCATTATCACCACTATAACAACCACCATCACCACTATAACAACCACTATAACCACTATAACAACCACTATAACCACTATAACAACCATTATAACCACTATAACAACCGTTATAACCACTATAACGACCATTATAACCACTATAACGACCACTATCACCACTATAACAACCATTACAACCACTGTGACAACCATTACAACCACCATGACAACCATTAAAACCACTATGACAACCATTATCACCACTATAATAACCATCATCACCACTCTAACAACCATTATAACCACTATAACAACCATTATCACCACTATAACGACCATTATAACCACAATAACGACCATTATAACCACTATAACAACCATTAAAACCACTATGACAACCATTATCACCACTATAACGACCATTATAACCACTATAACAACCATTAAAACCACTATGACAACCATTATCACCACTATAACAACCATCATCACCACTGCAACAACCATTATAACCACTATAACAACCATTATCACCACTATAACGAGCATTATAACCACTATAACAACCATTATAACCACTATAACAGCTATTATAACCAATATAACGACCACTATCAGCACCATAACGACCATTATCAGCACCATAACGACCATTATCAGCACTATAACGACCATTATCAGCACTACAACGACCATTATCACCACTGTGGCAACCATTATCACCACTATAGCAACCATTATCATCACTATGACAACCATTATCGTTACAATAACAAGTATTATAACCACTATAGCAACCACTATCACCACTATAACAATCATTATCTCCACTATAACAACCATTATCACCACTATAACAACCTTTACAACCACTACGACAACCATTACAACCACCATGACAACCATTAAAACCACTATGACAGCCGTTATCACCACTATAACAACCATCATCACCACTGTAACAATCATTATAACCACTATAACAACCATTATCACTACTATAACGACCATTATAACCACTATAACAACCATTATCACTACTATAACGACCATTATAACCACTATAACGAGCATTATAACCACTATAACAACCATTAAAACCACTATGACAACCATTATCACCACTTTAATAACCATCATCACCACTGTAACAACCATTATAACCACTATAACAATCATTATCACCACTATAACGAGCATTATAACCACTATAACAACCATTAAAACCACTATGACAACCATTATCACCACTTTAATAACCATCATCACCACTGTAACAACCATTATAACCACTATAACAATCATTATCACCACTATAACGAGCATTATAACCACTATAACAACCATTATAACCAATATAACGACCACTATCAGCACCATAACGACCATTATCGCCAAGATAACGACCATTATCAGCACCATAACGACCATTATCAGCACTATAACGACCATTATCAGCACTATAACGACCATTATCACCACTGTGGCAACCATTATCACCACTATAGCAACCATTATCATCACTATGACAACCATTATCATTACTATAACAACCATTATAACCACTATAGCAACCACTATCACCACTATAGCAATCATTATCACCACTATAACGACCATTATCACCACTATAGCGACCATTATAACCTCTATACTGACCATTATCACCACTATAACGACCATTACCACCACTATAACGACCATTATAACCACAATAACAACCATTATAACCACTATAATAACCATTATAACCAATATAACGACCACTATCAGCACCATAACGACCATTATCAGCACCATAACGACCATTATCAGCACTATAACGACCATTAACACCACTATAACAACCATCATCACCACTGTAACAACCACTATAACCACTATAACAACCATTATCACCACTATAACGACCATTATAACCACTATAACGACCATTATAACCACTATAACAACCATTAAAACCACAATGACAACCATTATCACCACTATAACAACCATCATCACCACTGTAACAATCATTATAACCACTATAACAACCATTATCACCACTATAACGACCATTATACCCACTATAACGAGCATTATAACCACTATAACAACCATTAAAACCACTATGACAACCACTATCACCACTATAACAACCATCATCACCACTGTAACAACCATTATAACCACCATAACAACCATTATCACCACTATAACGAGCATTATAACCACTATAACAACCATTATAACCACTATAACAACCATTATAACCACTATAACGACCATTATAACCACTATATCAACCATTATCACCACTATAACGAGCATTATAACCACAATAACAACCATTATAACCACTATAACAACCATTATAACCAATATAACGACCACTATCAGCACCATAACGACCATTATCAGCACCATAACGACCATTATCAGCACTATAACGACCATTAACACCACTATAACAACCATCATCACCACTGTAACAACCACTATAACCACTATAACAACCATTATAACCACTATAACAACCATTATCACCACTATAACGAGCATTATAACCACAATAACAACCATTATAACCACTATAACAACCATTATAACGAATATAACGACCACTATCAGCATCATAACGACCATTATCACCACCATAACGACCATTATCAGCACCATAACGACCATTATCAGCACTATAACGACCATTATCACCACTATAACAACCATCATCACCACTGTAACAACCATTATAATCACTATAACTACCATTATCACCACTATAACGACCATTACCACCACTATAACGACCATTATCAGCACCATAACGACCATTATCAGCACTATAACAACCATCATCACCACTGTAACAACCATTATAACCACTATAACGACCATTATCACCACTATAACAACCATCATCACCACTGTAACAACCACTATAACCACTATAACAACCATTATCACCACTATAACGACCATTATAACCACTATAACGACCATTATAACCACTATAACAACCATTAAAACCACTATGACAACCATTATCACCACTATAACAACCATTATAACCACTATAACGACCATTATAACCACTATAACAACCATTAAAACCTCTATGACAACCATTATCACCACTATAACAACCATCATCACCACTATAACAACCACTATAACCACTATAACAACCACTATAACCACTATAACAACCATTATAACCACTATAACAACCGTTATAACCACTATAACAACCATTATAACCACTATAACAACCATTACAACCACTATAACAACCACTATAACCACTATAACAACCATTATAACCACTATAACAACTGTTATAACCACTATAACGACCATTATAACCACTATAACGACCATTATAACCACTATAACAACCATTAAAACCACTATGACAACCATTAACACCACTATAACAACCATCATCACCACTGTAACAACCATTATAACCACTATAACGACCATTATAACCACTATAACAACCATTAAAACCACTATGACAACCATTATCACCACTATAACAACCATTATAACCACTATAACGACCATTATAACCACTATAACAGCCATTATAACCAATATAACGACCACTATCAGCACCATAGCGACCATTATCAGCACCATAACGACCATTATCAGCACTATAACGACCATTATCACCACTATAACGACCATCATCCCACTGTAACAACCATTATAATCACTATAACGACCATTATCACCACTATAACGACCATTACCACCACTATAACGACCATTATCAGCACCATAACGACCATTATCAGCACTATAACGACCATTATCAGCACTACAACGACCATTATCACCACTGTGGCAACCATTATCACCACTATAGCAACCATTATCATCACTATGACAACCATTATCGTTACAATAACAAGTATTATAACCACTATAGCAACCACTATCACCACTATAACAATCATTATCTCCACTATAACAACCATTATCACCACTATAACAACCATTACAACCACTATAACAACCACTATAACCACTATAACATCCATTATAACCACTATAACAACTGTTATAACCACTATAACGACCATTATCACCACTATAACAACCTTTACAACCACTACGACAACCATTACAACCACCATGACAACCATTAAAACCACTATGACAGCCGTTATCACCACTATAACAACCATCATCACCACTGTAACAATCATTATAACCACTATAACAACCATTATCACTACTATAACGACCATTATAACCACTATAACGAGCATTATAACCACTATAACAACCATTAAAACCACTATGACAACCATTATCACCACTATAACAACCATCATCACCACTGTAACAACCATTATAACCACTATAAGAACCATTATCACCACTATAACGACCATTATCACCACTGTAACAACCATTATAACCACTATAAGCACCATTATCACCACTATAACGACCATTATCACCACTGTAACGACAATTATCAGCACTATAACAGCCATTATCAGCACTATAACAACCATTATCGGCACTATAACAACCATTATCAGCACTATAACGGCCATTATCAGCACTACAACGACCATTATCACCACTATAACGACAATTATCAGCACTATAACGGCCATTATCAGCACTATAACAACCACTATCACCACTATAACGACCATTATCACCACTGTGGCAAACATTAACACCACTATAGCAACCATTATCATCACTATGACAACCATTATCATTACTATAACAACCATTATAACCATTATACCAACCACTATCACCACTATAACAACCATTCAAACCACTATAACAACCAGTATCTCCACTATAACAACCATTATCACCACTATAACAACCATCACGACCACTATAACAACCACTATAACCACTATAACAACCATTATAACCACTATAACAACTGTTATAACCACTATAACGACCATTATCACCACTATAACAACCTTTACAACCACTACGACAACCATTACAACCACCATGACAACCATTAAAACCACTATGACAGCCATTATCACCACTATAACAACCATCATCACCACTGTAACAATCATTATAACCACTATAAAAACCATTATCACCACTATAACGACCATTATAACCACTGTAACAACCATTATAACCACTATAACAGCCATTATCAGCACTATAACGACCATTATCACCACTATAGCAATCATTATGACCACTGTGACAACCATTATCAGCACTACAAGGACCATTATCACCACTATAACAACCACTATAACCACTATAACAACCACTATAACCACTATAACAACCATTATCACCACTATAACGACCATTATAACCACTATAACGACCATTATAACCACTATAACGACCATTATAACCACTATAACAACCATTAAAACCACTATGACAACCATTATCACCACTATAACAACCATCATCACCACTGTAACAACCATTATAACCACTATAACAACCATTATCACCACTATAACGAGCATTGTAACCACTATAACAACCATTATAACCACTATAACAACTATTATAACCAATATAACGACCACTATCAGCACCATCACGACCATTCTCAGCACTATAACGACCATTATCACCACTATAACGACCATTATCACCACTATAACGACCATTATCACCACTATAACGACAATTATCAGCACTATAACAGCCATTATCAGCACTATAACAACCATTATCGGCACTATAACAACCATTATCAGCACTATAACGGCCATTATCAGCACTACAACGACCATTATCACCACTATAACGACAATTATCAGCACTATAACGGCCATTATCAGCACTATAACAACCACTATCACCACTATAACGACCATTATCACCACTGTGGCAAACATTAACACCACTATAGCAACCATTATCATCACTATGACAACCATTATCATTACTATAACAACCATTATAACCATTATACCAACCACTATCACCACTATAACAACCATTCAAACCACTATAACAACCAGTATCTCCACTATAACAACCATTATAACCACTATAACAGCCATTATCAGCACTATAACGATCATTATCACCACTATAACGACCATTATCACCACTATAGCGTCATTTATCACCACTATAACGACCATTCTCAGCACTATTACGGCCATTATCAGCAATATAACGACCATTATAACCACTATAACGACCATTATCACCACTATAACGACCATTATCACCACTATAACGACCATTATCACCACTATAACTACCATTATAAACACTGTGACAACCATTATCAGCACTACAACGACCATTATCACCACTATAACGACAATTATCAGCACTATAACGGCCATTATCAGCACTATAACAACCACTATCACCACTGTAACGACCATTATCACCACTGTGGCAAACATTAACACCACTATAGCAACCATTATCATCACTATGACAACCATTATCATTACTATAACAACCATTATAACCATTATACCAACCACTATCACCACTATAACAACCATTCAAACCACTATAACAACCAGTATCTCCACTATAACAACCATTATCACCACTATAACAACCATTACGACCACTATAACAACCACTATAACCACTATAACAACCATTATAACCACTATAACAACTGTTATAACCACTATAACGACCATTATCACCACTATAACAACCTTTACAACCACTACGACAACCATTACAACCACCATGACAACCATTAAAACCACTATGACAGCCATTATCACCACTATAACAACCATCATCACCACTGTAACAATCATTATAACCACTATAAAAACCATTATCACCACTATAACGACCATTATAACCACTGTAACAACCATTATAACCACTATAACAGCCATTATCAGCACTATAACGACCATTATCACCACTATAGCAATCATTATGACCACTGTGACAACCATTATCAGCACTACAAGGACCATTATCACCACTATAACAACCACTATAACCACTATAACAACCACTATAACCACTATAACAACCATTATCACCACTATAACGACCATTATAACCACTATAACGACCATTATAACCACTATAACGACCATTATAACCACTATAACAACCATTAAAACCACTATGACAACCATTATCACCACTATAACAACCATCATCACCACTGTAACAACCATTATAACCACTATAACAACCATTATCACCACTATAACGAGCATTATAACCACTATAACAACCATTATAACCACTATAACAACTATTATAACCAATATAACGACCACTATCAGCACCATCACGACCATTCTCAGCACTATAACGACCATTATCACCACTATAACGACCATTATCACCACTATAACGACCATTATCACCACTATAACGACAATTATCAGCACTATAACAGCCATTATCAGCACTATAACAACCATTATCGGCACTATAACAACCATTATCAGCACTATAACGGCCATTATCAGCACTACAACGACCATTATCACCACTATAACGACAATTATCAGCACTATAACGGCCATTATCAGCACTATAACAACCACTATCACCACTATAACGACCATTATCACCACTGTGGCAAACATTAACACCACTATAGCAACCATTATCATCACTATGACAACCATTATCATTACTATAACAACCATTATAACCATTATACCAACCACTATCACCACTATAACAACCATTCAAACCACTATAACAACCAGTATCTCCACTATAACAACCATTATCACCACTATAACAACCATTACGACCACTATAACAACCACTATAACCACTATAACAACCATTATAACCACTATAACAACTGTTATAACCACTATAACGACCATTATCACCACTATAACAACCTTTACAACCACTACGACAACCATTACAACCACCATGACAACCATTAAAACCACTATGACAGCCATTATCACCACTATAACAACCATCATCACCACTGTAACAATCATTATAACCACTATAAAAACCATTATCACCACTATAACGACCATTATAACCACTGTAACAACCATTATAACCACTATAACAGCCATTATCAGCACTATAACGACCATTATCACCACTATAGCAATCATTATGACCACTGTGACAACCATTATCAGCACTACAAGGACCATTATCACCACTATAACAACCACTATAACCACTATAACAACCACTATAACCACTATAACAACCATTATAACCACTATAACAACCATTATCACCACTATAACGACCATTATAACCACTATAACGACCATTATAACCACTATAACGACCATTATAACCACTATAACAACCATTAAAACCACTATGACAACCATTATCACCACTATAACAACCATCATCACCACTGTAACAACCATTATAACCACTATAACAACCATTATCACCACTATAACGAGCATTATAACCACTATAACAACCATTATAACCACTATAACAACTATTATAACCAATATAACGACCACTATCAGCACCATCACGACCATTCTCAGCACTACAACGACCATTATCACCACTATAACGACCATTATCACCACTATAACGACCATTATCACCACTATAGCGACAATTATCAGCACTATAACAGCCATTATCAGCGCTATAACAACCATTATCGGCACTATAACAACCATTATCAGCACTATAACGGCCATTATCAGCAATATAACTACCATTATAACCACTGTAACAACCATTATAACCACTATAACAGCCATTATCAGCACAATAACGATCATTATCACCACTATAACGACCATTATCACCACTATAGCGTCATTTATCACCACTATAACGACCATTATCAGCACTATTACGGCCATTATCAGCAATATAACGACCATTATAACCACTATAACGACCATTATCACCACTATAACGACCATTATCACCACTATAACGACCATTATCAGCACTATAACGACCATTATCACCACTATAACTACCATTATAAACACTGTGACAACCATTATCAGCACTACAACGACCATTATCAACACTATAACGACAATTATCAGCACTATAACGGCCATTATCAGCACTATAACGACCACTATCACCACTATAACGACCATTATCACCACTGTGGCAAACATTATCACCACTATAGCAACCATTATCATCACTATGACAACCATTATCATTACTATAACAACCATTATAACCATTATACCAACCACTATCACCACTATAACAACTATTCAAACCACTATAACAACCAGTATCTCCACTATAACAACCATTATCACCACTATAACAACCATTACGACCACTATAACAACCACTATAACCACTATAACAACCATTATAACCACTATAACAACTGTTATAACCACTATAACGACCATTATCACCACTATAACAACCTTTACAACCACTACGACAACCATTACAACCACCATGACAACCATTAAAACCACTATGACAGCCATTATCACCACTATAACAACCATCATCACCACTGTAACAATCATTATAACCACTATACAAACCATTATCACCACTATAACAACCATTATCACCACTATAACGACCATTATAACCACTATAACGACCATTATAACCACTATAACGACCATTATAACCACTATAACAACCATTAAAACCACTATGACAACCATTATCACCACTATAACAACCATCATCACCACTGTAACAACCACTATAACCACTATAACAACCATTATCACCACTATAACGACCATTATAACCACTATAACGACCATTATAACCACTATAACAACCACTAAAACCACTATGACAACCATTATCACCACTATAACAACCATCATCAGCACTGTAACAACCATTATCACCACTATAACGAGCATTATAACCACTATAACAACCATTATAACCAATATAACGACCACTATCAGCACCATAACGACCATTATCAGCACCATAACGACCATTATCAGCACTATAACGACCATTATCACCACTATAACAACCATCATCACCACTGTAACAACCACTATAACCACTATAACAGCCATTATCACCACTATAACGACCATTATAACCACTATAACGACCATTATAACCACTATAACAACCATTAAAACCACTATGACAACCATTATCACCACTATAACAACCATCATCACCACTGATACAACCATTATAATCACTATAACAACCATTATCACCACTATAACGACCATTATCACCTATATAACGACAATTATCTGCACTATAACGACCATTATCAGCACTATAACGACCATTATCACCACTATAACGACCATTATCAGCACCATAACGACCATTATCAGCACTATAACGACCGTTATAGGCACTACAACGACCATTATCACCACTATAACAACCACTATGGCCACTATAACAACCACTATAACCACTATAACAACCATTATAACCTCTATAACAACCGTTATAACCACTATAACGACCATTATAACCACTATAACGACCATTATCACCACTATGACAACCATTACAACCACCATGACAACCATTAAAACCACTATGACAACCATTATCACCACTATAATAACCATCATCACCTCTCTGACAACCATTATGACCACTATAACAACCATTATCACCACTATAACTACCATTATAACCACTATAACGTCCATTATAACCACTATAACGACCATTATAACCACTATAACAACCATTAAAACCACTATGACAACCATTATCACCACTATAACAACCATCATCACCACTGTAACAACCATTATAACCACTATAACAACCATTATCACCACTATAACGAGCATTATAACCACTATAACAACCATTATAACCACTATAACAACCATTATAACTAATATAACGACCACTATCAGCGCCATAACGACCATTATCAGCACCATAACGACCATTATCAGCACTATAACGACCATTATCACCACTATAACGACCATTATCACCACTATAACGACCATTATCACCACTATAACGACCATTATCAGCACCATAACGACCATTATCAGCACTATAACGACCATTATCAGCACTACAACGACCATTATCACCACTGTGGCAACCATTATCACCACTATAGCAACCATTACGACCACTATAACAACCACTATAACCACTATAACAACCATTATAACCACTATAACAACTGTTATAACCACTATAACGACCATTATCACCACTATAACAACCTTTACAACCACTACGACAACCATTACAACCACCATGACAACCATTAAAACCACTATGACAGCCATTATCACCACTATAACAACCATCATCACCACTGTAACAATCATTATAACCACGATAACAACCATTATCACCACTATAACGACCATTATAACCACTATAACGAGCATTATAACCACTATAACAACCATTAAAACCACTATGACAACCATTATCACCACTATAACAACCATCATCACCACTGTAACAACCATTATAACCACTATAACAACCATTATCACCACTATAACGAGCATTACAACCACTATAACAACCATTATAACCACTATAACAACTATTATAACCAATATAACGACCACTATCAGCACCATCACGACCATTCTCAGCACTATAACGACCATTATCAGCACTATAACGACCATTATCACCACTATAACAACCATCATCACCACTGTAACAACCACTATAACCACTATAACAACCATTATCACCACTATAACGACCATTATAACCACTATAACGACCATTATAACCACTATAACAACCATTAAAACCACCATGACAACCATTATCACCACTATAACAACCATCATCACCACTGTAACAACCATTATAAACACTATAACAACCATTATCACCACTATAACGAGCAATATAACCACTATAACAACCATTATAACCACTATAACAACTATTATAACCAATATAACGACCACTATCAGCACCATCACGACCATTCTCAGCACTATAACGACCATTATCACCACTATAACGACCATTATCACCACTGTAACGACAATTATCAGCACTATAACGGCCATTATCAGCACTATAACAACCATTATCAGCACTATAACAACCATTATCAGCACTATAACGGCCATTATCAGCAATGTAACGACCATTATAACCACTGTAACAACCATTATAACCACTATAACAGCCATTATCAGCACTATAACGACCATTATCAGCACTATAACAACCATTATCACCACTATAACGAGCATTATAACCACTTTTTTTTTTTTTTTTTTTTTTTTAACGTGGGGGAAATCTTCAAAAGATACCCCGCGCCTTTGGGGGAGGGCGCGGGGTTATGCCGGATTTCTACCGGCTAAAACCCCCACGGTGACCCTTCCGGGCGCTACGGGGTGGTCCGGGATCTAAGATTAATTCATCTCGGGACCACCCCTGGTCGGACCAGTTGGTCGGGTCCGACGAGGGAGCAGGTGGCGCGACCTCCGTACTCTGCGGAAACAAAGTGTCCACCACCTGCGCCAGAAACTGGGGGTCCAAGCTCTCCGTTACAGGAGGCGCCCACGGTCGAAGCTTCCCCATGACCGATTTATATGGGCGCCCCCACGGATCCTTGCTCAATGAACGGAGGAGTTCTTCGCATGCCCGGGATTTGGCTTCCCTGATGGCCTGCTGCAGGGACGTGGACAGTGTCCGATATGTTCCATGCAGCACCTCTTCTCTCGCCTCGTCGCGGTTCCTACGACGGCGGGCACGCATGTACCGGCGACGGGCATGCTGACATTCGTTGCGCATCTGCGCAATGCCGCCCGTCCACCAGTACGCGGCTCGCCGCTGGAAGCCTTTGGCCCGGGGCATGGCGGCGTCACACACCATTGTCATCGCGCCCCGGAACCAATCAGCTTCCGCATCCACGTCCGCGACGGGCCCGTCTGGTATCTCAGGCCAGGCCACAGCGACGGAAGCAGCCATCAGTGCGTCCTCATCCAAGCGCTTAAGCGCCCATCTCCGCGGTGGTGCGGTTCTGTGGCAGCAACGGGTAGCGGAGATATCCATACGGATATAGAGGTGGTCACTTAGCGTTTCCACCTCCTCCGCCACCCTCCAACCCGTTACACGGCGCGCCGCAGGGGGTGTCGCCCATGAAAGGTCGACAATGGACTCCCCCTGCGGACGGACGCACGTGCTAACGGAGCCCCTGTTGAGCAACCGGAGCCCGTATGTCGCTGCCCATTCGAGCACCGCCTCTCCCCTCGCGTTTGTGCTGGGGGACCCCCAGGCATGAGCCTTGGCGTTGAAGTCCCCCAGCACGAGGACTGGACGGGGTGAAAATCGGGAGATGCACCTCCCGACCCCATCCAGAAACTCCTCAAAGGACGCGAGGGTCCATCGTGGCGGTGCATAAACGCCCACCACCGCGGTTCCGTCCCAGTGGACAGCCACGAATCCTCGGCCGCGCTCTATCAGCTCGCAGCACGAGGATCCGGGCTGATAATTCCATTTAATCGCCACGGAGCCCTCCTCGTCCCCAAACCAGTCGGTGTGGTCGGGGACATTATAGGGCTCCGCAGCGATCGCCAATCCAATCCGCCACTCGGCCAGGGTGTGGAGGAAAAGATCCTGTGCCCCGGCCGAGTGGTTAAGATTGGCCTGTAATATCGGGCCAGTGGCACACATTATGGTACGGTGTCCATTGCGCCCTCGGCACCGTCACCACCGGTGCTCGGGGGCACCACCACCACCACGTCCGCCGGGGCGGACGACCCGTACGCCGCTACCACAGGCGTCGTCGGCTCCGCCGTTGCAGGAGCCACGGGCGCCATTACTGGCCTGGCTAAATTTGGGGTTGGGGCTGGGGCCTTCCCCTTCCTCACTTTACGCCGGGAGGACGGCGCGCAAGCCCGCGAGCCGAGCCTATGCCCGGCAGGCCTCCCCAAATCTGTGCATAGGGGGCACCGGGGAGGTGCCGAGCATCGGCTTGCGCGATGACCGGTCAGACCACAGTTATAACAACGGTCCGACCGGTCGACTTCCGCAGTGCACCGCTGCCGGACGTGTCCGACCTCCAAACAGCGGAAGCACTGCAATGGGCGGGCTGGAAGGGCGTCAACCTTGGCTGACACCCAGCCCACCCGTATCCTCCCGGCCGCAACGACCTTCTTGAGGCCGTCCAGGGGGCACCGGACCCAGGCCGTTCCCAGCCCAGAGGGGGCGGTTCGGATCTCGCCGACCTTCAATTCCCCCTCTTGGCAGCCAGCGACGGCCGCCACACCCGCAGACACTTCCTCCGACGACACGGAGCCGTCGAGGCCCGAAACGCGGAATTCACCGCATTTAAACGGTCGGGCAACGCGGACATCCGTGCCGTCGAAGACGACCCTCAGACGGGCAGCGAGTGCCTCCGCCTTCGCCACTTTACCCTCCCCGGGGATTTCGAGGATAGTAGCGCCAGTAACGCCGAGCCTGACGCGTACCTCCGAAATCCCCAGGTCGGCGAGCCGCACCTTGGATCTGGCCTCAGCCATCACCGCCGCGTGTGTCCGCTTACTCCCAGGGGCTACGGTCAATGTGACCGCAGCTGTCCTGGGAGGGCGTGCCGGGTGTGGCTTTGGCCCCTTCCCTTTGGCCGAAAGCTGAACTGCCTTCGGCTGCGCTTTCGCCTTTTTGGCCACAGGTGGTGGCGGAGGGGGCGCCGCCTTTCTCACGGCCGCCGTGGCCTTCCGCCCAACCACCTTCGACCACTGCTCCCCTGCAGCAGTGGGTGGCTGGGCGGGCGGTTGGGGCCGCTGCTGCCTCTCCGACGGCGGTTTCGGCTTCGCACCACCAGGCGGCGTGGCGCGAGCCGCAACTACCTTCTGAGGTATGGCCACCGCAGAAGAAGATTTTGTCCGCTTCTTCTTCTTCTTCGCCGCCGGCGCTGCTGCGTTTGGCGCTGACCTGGGCGCGTCCGCCCGCAGCGGCGGCCTCAGCACGCGGCCCGGGAAGATTTCTTCCCGGAAAGCCGCCAGCTTCCCCTCAATTAGGCTTCTAATAGCCTCGAGCAGCCCTGGCACACCCTCGATGACTCGTGGGCCAGGGACTGCTGATCGCCGTTCAGTGGCACATCCCGACGATGCTGAAACATCCGCCGGGGGCGCCGTCGCGTTGGGAGGGGTCGCAGTTCGCGCTCCAGCGACATCTGTTCCTTGCGGTGGAGCAAAAACGGTCGATGCGGGATTAGGGCAAGGATGCACATCCGCATTCTGTGCAGTGGTCACTCCACTGCAACTTGCCCTAAGAGCCTGCAGCTCCTCTCGCATCGTGGCCACCTCCCGCCGCAGAGACGCCACCTCACTAGCGCGTTCGCACAGCTTAGCCCGCAGCTGGATGGTTTCAACATCCAGCCGCGGAGCAACCTCCGTTGCGGACATCCGCCGATAGGCGTTGATGCTGGCCGCCTGAAGGAACCGGTTGCTTTCCCGGATTGCCCTCACAAAGGTGCCTTTCAGGTTCTTTGAACCCGAGGCAACCTTTTCGAGAAGCCGGCCCTTCTCCAGCACCTCCGCCATGATGTCCGCAACGTGGCGGCCATCCAGCTCTCTCACGATGTCGTCTACCTCATCCAAAGGTAGGCTAGCAGAGCTGGGTGGCCGCGGCGGCACAGAGGGGTCAAATACCTCCTCTTCGTCTCTGAGCTCCGATCTACGGAACTCAGTGGCCCTGAGACGACGCTTCGTCTCAGCTAACGTGGCGCAATCCCCTGATGTAGGCGGGGGCCTGCCACGTTTCCGGCTCTGCTGCCGGTCCATCGACGCAACAGTCGCGGCGGACGCAAACGAGCACTCGGACGCGTCCGAGTCCTCTCCACTGCCGCAGACTGATGCGCTGAGTGAAGCGCCGTCCAGCACCTTCCTCCGCGTCCTCGACCGTCCCCGATCGACCCTGGACAGTCGAACGGAGGGCCGAGCGAGGGCCAACAAAATATCAGCACACGTCGGCACAGTAGGTCGGGAGTGTTCTCCCACGCAGTCCCGCCGCTGCCGCACTTCCCTGTCACGTTGTCGCGTGGCAGGGCCTTCCTGTTCGCCAGTTGCATTGCTAGACACGGTGGCCTGGTCGTCCACCACCTGTGCCTCACGGTCGTTGGATGACGACGTGGTAGGGCCCGCTTGACAACCCTGGTCCACGCCGGTACTGGGGGATCCGACGCCCCCTGCACCGTAAACGTTAACTCCGTTTTCACAACTCATCATAATTTATTATATACGTTTTCGGGCCGCCGCCCACTCTCCGTCCCGCCCCCGTCGCCCACCGTTTCAATCCTCCGTGCGAGCCTTACCGGCTTGGGAGGCCCTGCCAGGGTCCGAAGACCCCGCCGGCATCGCCTCGCACATCATCGGACCTACTTTAGGAAACGACGAGAGCATCCCCTTTCAGTCGCCTCGTACGACAGGCAGGGGCGTACCGTAGCTGTATTCTGCTCCCCACCTACAGGGAGGGTTTATCTTCGGGGTTTTCCTTCCCCTAGTCCAATTGGTCCGCGACTGCTTATTCGTCACCAGAAAGGTGCTTATTTCGCAGCTAACCAGCATATCTGCTGGCCGTTCCCCTATCCGCCACCTGGGGACGCGCCCGGTCGCGGTGGACACCGCACCCAGGGGGTGAACCCCTGGCCGGGAGCATTATAACCACTATAACAACCATTATAACCACTATAACAACTATTATAACCAATATAACGACCACTATCAGCACCATCACGACCATTCTCAGCACTATAACGACCATTATCAGCACTATAACGACCATTATCACCACTATAACAACCATCATCACCACTGTAACAACCACTATAACCACTATAACGACCATTATAACCACTATAACGACCATTATAACCACTATAACAACCATTAAAACCTCTATGACAACCATTATAACCACTATAACAACCATTATCACCACTATAACGACCATTATAACCACTATAACGACCATTATAACCACTATAACGAGCATTATAACCACTATAACAACCATTAAAACCACTATGACAACCATTATCACCACTATAACAACCATCATCACCACTGTAACAACCATTATAACCACTATAACAACCATTATCACCACTATAACGAGCATTATGACCACTATAACAACCATTATAACCACTATAACAACTATTATAACCACTATAACGACCACTATCAACACCATAACGACCATTCTCAGCACTATAACGACCATTATGAGCACTATAACGACCATTATCACCACTATAACAACCATCATCACCACTGTAACAACCACTATAACCACTATAACAACCATTATCACCACTATAACAACCATTATAACCACTATAACGACCATTATAACCACTATAACAACCATTAAAACCACTATGACAACCATTATCACCACTATAACAACCATTATAACCACTATAACGACCATTATAACCACTATAACAACCATTAAAACCTCTATGACAACCATTATCACCACTATAACAACCATTATAACGACTATAAGAACCATTATCACCACTATAACGACCATTATCACCACTGTAACGACAATTATCAGCACTATAACGGCCATTATCAGCACTATAACAACCATTATCAGCACTATAACAACCATTATCAGCACTCTAACGGCCATTATCAGCAATATAACGACAATTATAACCACTGCAACAACCATTATAACCACTATAACAGCCATTATCAGCACTATAACGACCATTATCACCACTATAGCAATCATTATGACCACTGTGACAACCATTATCAGCACTACAACGACCATTATCACCACTATAACAACCACTATAACCACTATAACAACCACTATAACCACTATAACAACCATTATAACCACTATAACAACCGTTATAACCACTATAACGACCATTATAACCACTATAACGACCATTATCACCACTATGACAACCATTACAACCACCATGAAAACCATTAAAACCACTATGACAACCATTATCACCACTATAATAACCATCATCACCTCTCTAACAACCATTATGACCACTATAACAACCATTATCACCACTATAACGACCATTATAACCACTATAACGACCATTATAACCACTATAACGACCATTATAACAACTATAACAACCATTAAAACCACTATGACAACCATTATCACCACTATAACAACCATCATCACCACTGTAACAACCATTATAACCACTATAACAACCATTATCACCACTATAACGAGCATTATAACCACTATAACAACCATTATAACCACTATAACAACCATTATAACCAATATAACGACCACTATCAGCACCATAACGACCATTATCAGCACCATAACGACCATTATCAGCACTATAACGACCATTATCACCACTATAACGACCATTATCACCACTATAACGACAATTATCAGCACTATAACGGCCATTATCGGCACTATAGCAACCATTATCGGCACTATAACAACCATTATCAGCACTATAACGGCCATTATCAGCAATATAACGACCATTATAACCACTGTAACAACCATTATAACCACTATAACAGCCATTATCAGCACTATAACGATCATTATCACCACTATAACGACCATTATCACCACTATAGCGTCAATTATCACCACTATAACGACCATTATCAGCACTATTACGGCCATTATCAGCAATATAACGACCATTATAACCACTATAACAACCATTATCACCACTATAACGACCATTATAACCACTATAACGAGCACTATCAGCACCATAACGACCATTCTCAGCACTATAACGACCATTATCAGCACTATAACGACCATTATCAGCACTATTACGGCCATTATCAGCAATATAACGACCATTATAACCACTGTAACAACCATTATAACCACTATAACAGCCATTATCAGCACTATAACGACCATTATCAGCACTACAACGACCATTATCAGCACTACAACGACCATTATCACCACTATAGCAACCAATACGACCACTATAACAACCACTATAACCACTATAACAACCGTTATAACCACTATAACAACTGTTATAACCACTATAACGACCATTATCACCACTATAACAACCTTTACAACCACTACGACAACCATTACAACCACCATGACAACCATTAAAACCACTATGACAGCCATTATCACCACTATAACAACCATCATCACCACCGTAACAATCATTATAACCACTATAACAACCATTATCTCCACTATAACGACCATTATAACCACTATAACGACCATTATAACCACTATAACAACCATTAAAACCACTATAACAACCATTAAAACCACTATGACAACCATTATCACCACTATAACAACCATCATCACCACTGTAACAACCACTATAACCACTATAACAACCATTATCACCACTATAACGACCATTATAACCACTATAACAACCATTAAAACCACTATGACAACCATTATCACCACTATAACAACCATCATCACCACTGTAACAACCATTATAACCACTATAACAACCATTATCACCACTATAGCGAGCATTATAACCACTATAACAACCATTATAACCACTATAACAACCATTATAACCAATATAACGACCACTATCAGCACCATAACGACCATTATCACCACTATAACGACAATTATCAGCACCATAACGGCCATTATCAGCACTATAACAACCGTTATCGGCACTATAACAACCATTATCAGCACTATAACGGCCATTATAACCACTACAACGACCATTATAACCACTATAACAACCATTAAAACCACTATGACAACCATTATCACCACTATAACAACCATCATCACCACTGTAACAACCACTATAACCACTATAACAACCATTATCACCATTATAACGACCATTATAACCACTATAACGACCACTATAACCACTATAACAACCATTAAAACCACTATGACAACCATTATCACCACTATAACAACCATCATCACCACTGTAACAATCATTATAACCACTATAACAACCATTATCACCACTATAACGACCATTATAACCACTATAACGAGCATTATAACCACTATAACAACCATTATAACCACTATAACAACTATTATAACCAATATAACGACCACTATCAGCACCATCACGACCATTCTCAGCACTATAACGACCATTATCAGCACTATAACGACCATTATCAGCACTATAACGACCATTATCACCACTGTAACAACCACTATAACCACTATAACAACCATTAAAACCACTATGACAACCATTATAACCACTATAACAACCGTTATAACCACTATAACGACCATTATAACCACTATAACGACCATTATCACCACTATGACAACCATTACAACCACCATGAAAACCATTAAAACCACTATGACAACCATTATCACCACTATAATAACCATCATCACCTCTTTAACAACCATTATGACCACTATAACAACCATTATCACCACTATAACGACCATTATAACCACTATAACGACCATTATAACCACTATAACGACCATTATAACCACTATAACAACCATTAAAACCACTAAGACAACCATTATCACCACTATAACAACCATCATCACCACTGTAACAACCATTATAACCACTATAACAACCATTATCACCACTATAACGAGCATTATAACCACTATAACACCCATTATAACCACTATAACAACCATTATAACCAATATAACGACCACTATCAGCACCATAACGACCATTATCAGCACCATAACGACCATTATCAGCACTATAACGACCATTATCACCACTATAACGACCATTATCACCACTATAACGACAATTATCAGCACTATAACGGCCATTATCAGCACTATAACAACCATTATCGGCACTATAACAACCATTATCAGCACTATAACGACCATTATCAGCAATATAACGACCATTATAACCACTGTAACAACCATTATAACCACTATAACAGCCATTATCAGCACAATAACGATCATTATCACCACTATAACGACCATTATCATCACTATAGCGTCAATTATCGCCACTATAACGACCATTACCAGCACTCTTACGGCCATTATCAGCAATATAACGACCATTATAACCACTATAACAACCATTATCACCACTATAACGACCATTATAACCACTATAACGAGCACTATCAGCACCATAACGACCATTCTCAGCACTATAACGACCATTATCAGCACTATAACGACCATTATCAGCACTATTACGGCCATTATCAGCAATATAACGACCATTATAACCACTGTAACAACCATTATAACCACTATAACAGCCATTATCAGCACTATAACGACCATTATCAGCACTACAACGACCATTATCACCACTGTGGCAACCATTATCACCACTATAGCAACCAATACGACCACTATAACAACCACTATAACCACTATAACAACCGTTATAACCACTATAACAACTGTTATAACCACTATAACGACCATTATCACCACTATAACAACCTTTACAACCACTACGACAACCATTACAACCACCATGACAACCATTAAAACCACTATGACAGCCATTATCACCACTATAACAACCATCATCACCACTGTAACAATCATTATAACCACTATAACAACCATTATCTCCACTATAACGACCATTATAACCACTATAACGAGCATTATAACCACTATAACAACCATTAAAACCACTATGACAACCATTATCACCACTATAACAGCCATCATCACCACTGTAACAACCATTATAACCACTATAACAACCATTATCACCACTATAACGAGCATTACAACCACTATAACAACCATTATAACCACTATAACAACTATTATAACCAATATAACGACCACTATCAGCACCATAACGACCATTCTCAGCACTATAACGACCATTATCAGCACTATAACGACCATTATCACCACTATAACAACCACTATAACCACTATAACAACCACTATAACCACTATAACAACCATTATAACTACCATAACAACCATTATCACCACTATAACGACCATTATAACCACTATAACGACCATTATAACCACTATAACGACCATTATAACCACTATAACAACCATTAAAACCACTATAACAACCATTAAAACCACTATGACAACCATTATCACCACTATAACAACCATCATCACCACTGTAACAACCACTATAACCACTATAACAACCATTATCACCACTATAACGACCATTATAACCACTATAACAATCATTAAAACCACTATGACAACCATTATCACCACTATAACAACCATCATCACCACTGTAACAACCATTATAACCACTATAACAACCATTATCACCACTATAACGGGCATTATAACCACTATAACAACCATTATAACCACTATAACAACCATTATAACCAATATAACGACCACTATCAGCACCATAACGACCATTATCACCACTATAACGACAATTATCAGCACCATAACGGCCATTATCAGCACTATAACAACCGTTATCGGCACTATAACAACCATTATCAGCACTATAACGGCCATTATAACCACTATAACGACCATTATAACCACTATAACGACCATTAAAACCACTATGACAACCATTATCACCACTATAACAACCATCATCACCACTGTAACAACCACTATAACCACTATAACAACCATTATCACCACTATAACGACCATTATAACCACTATAACGACCACTATAACCACTATAACAACCATTAAAACCACTATGACAACCATTATCACCACTATAACAACCATCATCACCACTGTAACAATCATTATAACCACTATAACAACCATTATCACCACTATAACGACCATTATAACCACAATAACGAGCACTATCAGCAGCATAACGACCATTCTCAGCACTATAACGACCATTATCAGCACTATAACGACCATTATCAGCACTATTACGGCCATTATCAGCAATATAACGACCATTATAACCACTGTAACAACCATTATAACCACTATAACAGCCATTATCAGCACTATAACGACCATTATCAGCACTACAACGACCATTATCACCACTGTGGCAACCATTATCACCACTATAGCAACCAATACGACCACTATAACAACCACTATAACCACTATAACAACCGTTATAACCACTATAACAACTGTTATAACCACTATAACGACCATTATCACCACTATAACAACCTTTACAACCACTACGACAACCATTACAACCACCATGACAACCATTAAAACCACTATGACAGCCATTATCACCACTATAACAACCATCATCACCACCGTAACAATCATTATAACCACTATAACAACCATTATCTCCACTATAACGACCATTATAACCACTATAACGAGCATTATAACCACTATAACAACCATTAAAACCACTATGACAACCATTATCACCACTATAACAGCCATCATCACCACTGTAACAACCATTATAACCACTATAACAACCATTATCACCACTATAACGAGCATTACAACCACTATAACAACCATTATAACCACTATAACAACCATTATAACCAATATAACGACCACTATCAGCACCATAACGACCATTCTCAGCACTATAACGACCATTATCAGCACTATAACGACCATTATCACCACTATAACAACCACTATAACCACTATAACAACCACTATAACCACTATAACAACCATTATAACTACCATAACAACCATTATCACCACTATAACGACCATTATAACCACTATAACGACCATTATAACCACTATAACAACCATTATAACCAATATAACGACACTATCAGCACCATAACAACCATTATAACCAATATAACGACACTATCAGCACCATAACGACCATTATCACCACTATAACGACAATTATCAGCACCATAACGGCCATTATCAGCACTATAACAACCGTTATCGGCACTATAACAACCATTATCAGCACTATAACGGCCATTATAACCACTACAACGACCATTATAACCACTATAACAACCATTAAAACCACTATGACAACCATTATCACCACTATAACAACCATCATCACCACTGTAACAACCACTATAACCACTATAACAACCATTATCACCACTATAACGACCATTATAACCACTATAACGACCACTATAACCACTATAACAACCATTAAAACCACTATGACAACCATTATCACCACTATAACAACCATCATCACCACTGTAACAATCATTATAACCACTATAACAACCATTATCACCACTATAACGACCATTATAACCACTATAACGAGCATTATAACCACTATAACAACCATTATAACCACTATAACAACTATTATAACCAATATAACGACCACTATCAGCACCATCACGACCATTCTCAGCACTATAACGACCATTATCAGCACTATAACGACCATTATCAGCACTATAACGACCATTATCACCACTGTAACAAACACTATAACCACTATAACAACCATTAAAACCACTATGACAACCATTATCACCACTATAACAACCATTATAACCACTATAACGACCATTATAACCACTATAACAACCATTAAAACCTCTATGACAACCATTATCACCACTATAACAACCATCATCACCACTGTAACAACCATTATAACCACTATAACAACCGTTATAACCACTATAACGACCATTATAACCACTATAACGACCATTATCACCACTATGACAACCATTACAACCACCATGAAAACCATTAAAACCACTATGACAACCATTATCACCACTATAATAACCATCATCACCTCTCTAACAACCATTATGACCACTATAACAACCATTATCACCACTATAACGACCATTATAACCACTATAACGACCATTATAACCACTATAACGACCATTATAACCACTATAACAACCATTAAAACCACTATGACAACCATTATCACCACTATAACAACCATCATCACCACTGTAACAACCATTATAACCACTATAACAACCATTATCACCACTATAACGAGCATTATAACCACTATAACACCCATTATAACCACTATAACAACCATTATAACCAATATAACGACCACTATCAGCACCATAACGACCATTATCAGCACCATAACGACCATTATCAGCACTATAACGACCATTATCACCACTATAACGACAATTATCAGCACTATAACGGCCATTATCAGCACTATAACAACCATTATCGGCACTATAACAACCATTATCAGCACTATAACGACCATTATCAGCAATATAACGACCATTATAACCACTGTAACAACCATTATAACCACTATAACAGCCATTATCAGCACTATAACGATCATTATCACCACTATAACGACCATTATCATCACTATAGCGTCAATTATCGCCACTATAACGACCATTATCAGCACTCTTACGGCCATTATCAGCAATATAACGACCATTATAACCACTATAACAACCATTATCACCACTATAACGACCATTATAACCACTATAACGAGCACTATCAGCACCATAACGACCATTCTCAGCACTATAACGACCATTATCAGCACTATAACGACCATTATCAGCACTATTACGGCCATTATCAGCAATATAACGACCATTATAACCACTGTAACAACCATTATAACCACTATAACAGCCATTATCAGCACTATAACGACCATTATCAGCACTACAACGACCATTATCACCACTGTGGCAACCATTATCACCACTATAGCAACCAATACGACCACTATAACAACCACTATAACCACTATAACAACCGTTATAACCCAACTATAACAACTGTTATAACCACTATAACGACCATTATCACCACTATAACAACCTTTACAACCACTACGACAACCATTACAACCACCATGACAACCATTAAAACCACTATGACAGCCATTATCACCACTATAACAACCATCATCACCACTGTAACAATCATTATAACCACTATAACAACCAATATCTCCACTATAACGACCATTATAACCACTATAACGAGCATTATAACCACTATAACAACCATTAAAACCACTATGACAACCATTATCACCACTATAACAGCCATCATCACCACTGTAACAACCATTATAACCACTATAACAACCATTATCACCACTATAACGAGCATTACAACCACTATAACAACCATTATAACCACTATAACAACTATTATAACCAATATAACGACCACTATCAGCACCATAACGACCATTCTCAGCACTATAACGACCATTATCAGCACTATAACGACCATTATCACCACTATAACAACCACTATAACCACTATAACAACCACTATAACCACTATAACAACCATTATAACTACCATAACAACCATTATCACCACTATAACGACCATTATAACCACTATAACGACCATTATAACCACTATAACGACCATTATAACCACTATAACAACCATTAAAACCACTATAACAACCATTAAAACCACTATGACAACCATTATCACCACTATAACAACCATCATCACCACTGTAACAACCACTATAACCACTATAACAACCATTATCACCACTATAACGACCATTATAACCACTATAACAACCATTAAAACCACTATGACAACCATTATCTCCACTATAACAACCATCATCACCACTGTAACAACCATTATAACCACTATAACAACCATTATCACCACTATAACGAGCATTATAACCACTATAACAACCATTATAACCACTATAACAACCATTATAACCAATATAACGACCACTATCAGCACCATAACGACCATTATCACCACTATAACGACAATTATCAGCACCATAACGGCCATTATCAGCACTATAACAACCGTTATCGGCACTATAACAACCATTATCAGCACTATAACGGCCATTATAACCACTATAACGACCATTATAACCACTATAACGACCATTAAAACCACTATGACAACCATTATCACCACTATAACAACCATCATCACCACTGTAACAACCACTATAACCACTATAACAACCATTATCACCACTATAACGACCATTATAACCACTATAACGACCACTATAACCACTATAACAACCATTAAAACCACTATGACAACCATTATCACCACTATAACAACCATCATCACCACTGTAACAATCATTATAACCACTATAACAACCATTATCACCACTATAACGACCATTATAACCACAATAACGAGCACTATCAGCAGCATAACGACCATTCTCAGCACTATAACGACCATTATCAGCACTATAACGACCATTATCAGCACTATTACGGCCATTATCAGCAATATAACGACCATTATAACCACTGTAACAACCATTATAACCACTATAACAGCCATTATCAGCACTATAACGACCATTATCAGCACTACAACGACCATTATCACCACTGTGGCAACCATTATCACCACTATAGCAACCAATACGACCACTATAACAACCACTATAACCACTATAACAACCGTTATAACCACTATAACAACTGTTATAACCACTATAACGACCATTATCACCACTATAACAACCTTTACAACCACTACGACAACCATTACAACCACCATGACAACCATTAAAACCACTATGACAGCCATTATCACCACTATAACAACCATCATCACCACCGTAACAATCATTATAACCACTATAACAACCATTATCTCCACTATAACGACCATTATAACCACTATAACGAGCATTATAACCACTATAACAACCATTAAAACCACTATGACAACCATTATCACCACTATAACAGCCATCATCACCACTGTAACAACCATTATAACCACTATAACAACCATTATCACCACTATAACGAGCATTACAACCACTATAACAACCATTATAACCACTATAACAACCATTATAACCAATATAACGACCACTATCAGCACCATAACGACCATTCTCAGCACTATAACGACCATTATCAGCACTATAACGACCATTATCACCACTATAACAACCACTATAACCACTATAACAACCACTATAACCACTATAACAACCATTATAACTACCATAACAACCATTATCACCACTATAACGACCATTATAACCACTATAACGACCATTATAACCACTATAACGACCATTATAACCACTATAACAACCATTAAAACCACTATAACAACCATTAAAACCACTATGACAACCATTATCACCACTATAACAACCATCATCACCACTGTAACAACCACTATAACCACTATAACAACCATTATCACCACTATAACGACCATTATAACCACTATAACAACCATTAAAACCACTATGACAACCATTATCACCACTATAACAACCATCATCACCACTGTAACAACCATTATAACCACTATAACAACCATTATCACCACTATAACGAGCATTATAACCACTATAACAACCATTATAACCAATATAACGACCACTATCAGCACCATAACGACCATTATCACCACTATAACGACAATTATCAGCACCATAACGGCCATTATCAGCACTATAACAACCGTTATCGGCACTATAACAACCATTATCAGCACTATAACGGCCATTATAACCACTACAACGACCATTATAACCACTATAACAACCATTAAAACCACTATGACAACCATTATCACCACTATAACAACCATCATCACCACTGTAACAACCACTATAACCACTATAACAACCATTATCACCACTATAACGACCATTATAACCACTATAACGACCACTATAACCACTATAACAACCATTAAAACCACTATGACAACCATTATCACCACTATAACAACCATCATCACCACTGTAACAATCATTATAACCACTATAACAACCATTATCACCACTATAACGACCATTATAACCACTATAACGAGCATTATAACCACTATAACAACCATTATAACCACTATAACAACTATTATAACCAATATAACGACCACTATCAGCACCATCACGACCATTCTCAGCACTATAACGACCATTATCAGCACTATAACGACCATTATCAGCACTATAACGACCATTATCACCACTGTAACAAACACTATAACCACTATAACAACCATTAAAACCACTATGACAACCATTATCACCACTATAACAACCATTATAACCACTATAACGACCATTATAACCACTATAACAACCATTAAAACCTCTATGACAACCATTATCACCACTATAACAACCATCATCACCACTGTAACAACCATTATAACCACTATAACAACCGTTATAACCACTATAACGACCATTATAACCACTATAACGACCATTATCACCACTATGACAACCATTACAACCACCATGAAAACCATTAAAACCACTATGACAACCATTATCACCACTATAATAACCATCATCACCTCTCTAACAACCATTATGACCACTATAACAACCATTATCACCACTATAACGACCATTATAACCACTATAACGACCATTATAACCACTATAACGACCATTATAACCACTATAACAACCATTAAAACCACTATGACAACCATTATCACCACTATAACAACCATCATCACCACTGTAACAACCATTATAACCACTATAACAACCATTATCACCACTATAACGAGCATTATAACCACTATAACACCCATTATAACCACTATAACAACCATTATAACCAATATAACGACCACTATCAGCACCATAACGACCATTATCAGCACCATAACGACCATTATCAGCACTATAACGACCATTATCACCACTATAACGACAATTATCAGCACTATAACGGCCATTATCAGCACTATAACAACCATTATCGGCACTATAACAACCATTATCAGCACTATAACGATCATTATCAGCAATATAACGACCATTATAACCACTGTAACAACCATTATAACCACTATAACAGCCATTATCAGCACTATAACGATCATTATCACCACTATAACGACCATTATCATCACTATAGCGTCAATTATCGCCACTATAACGACCATTATCAGCACTCTTACGGCCATTATCAGCAATATAACGACCATTATAACCACTATAACAACCATTATCACCACTATAACGACCATTATAACCACTATAACGAGCACTATCAGCACCATAACGACCATTCTCAGCACTATAACGACCATTATCAGCACTATAACGACCATTATCAGCACTATTACGGCCATTATCAGCAATATAACGACCATTATAACCACTGTAACAACCATTATAACCACTATAACAGCCATTATCAGCACTATAACGACCATTATCAGCACTACAACGACCATTATCACCACTGTGGCAACCATTATCACCACTATAGCAACCAATACGACCACTATAACAACCACTATAACCACTATAACAACCGTTATAACCACTATAACAACTGTTGTAACCACTATAACGACCATTATCACCACTATAACAACCTTTACAACCACTACGACAACCATTACAACCACCATGACAACCATTAAAACCACTATGACAGCCATTATCACCACTATAACAACCATCATCACCACTGTAACAATCATTATAACCACTATAACAACCATTATCTCCACTATAACGACCATTATAACCACTATAACGAGCATTATAACCACTATAACAACCATTAAAACCACTATGACAACCATTATCACCACTATAACAGCCATCATCACCACTGTAACAACCATTATAACCACTATAACAACCATTATCACCACTATAACGAGCATTACAACCACTATAACAACCATTATAACCACTATAACAACTATTATAACCAATATAACGACCACTATCAGCACCATAACGACCATTCTCAGCACTATAACGACCATTATCAGCACTATAACGACCATTATCACCACTATAACAACCACTATAACCACTATAACAACCACTATAACCACTATAACAACCATTATAACTACCATAACAACCATTATCACCACTATAACGACCATTATAACCACTATAACGACCATTATAACCACTATAACGACCATTATAACCACTATAACAACCATTAAAACCACTATAACAACCATTAAAACCACTATGACAACCATTATCACCACTATAACAACCATCATCACCACTGTAACAACCACTATAACCACTATAACAACCATTATCACCACTATAACGACCATTATAACCACTATAACAACCATTAAAACCACTATAACAACCATCATCACTACTGTAACAACCATTATAACCACTATAACAACCATTATCACCACTATAACGAGCATTATAACCACTATAACAACCATTATAACCACTATAACAACCATTATAACCAATATAACGACCACTATCAGCACCATAACGACCATTATCACCACTATAACGACAATTATCAGCACCATAACGGCCATTATCAGCACTATAACAACCGTTATCGGCACTATAACAACCATTATCAGCACTATAACGGCCATTATAACCACTATAACGACCATTATAACCACTATAACAACCATTAAAACCACTATGACAACCATTATCACCACTATAACAACCATCATCACCACTGTAACAACCACTATAACCACTATAACAACCATTATCACCACTATAACGACCATTATAACCACTATAACGACCACTATAACCACTATAACAACCATTAAAACCACTATGACAACCATTATCACCACTATAACAACCATCATCACCACAGTAACAATCATTATAACCACTATAACAACCATTATCACCACTATAACGACCATTATAACCACTATAACGAGCATTATAACCACTATAACAACCATTATAACCACTATAACAACTATTATAACCAATATAACGACCACTATCAGCACCATCACGACCATTCTCAGCACTATAACGACCATTATCAGCACTATAACGACCATTATCAGCACTATAACGACCATTATCACCACTGTAACAACCACTATAACCACTATAACAACCATTAAAACCACTATGACAACCATTATCACCACTATAACAACCATTATAACCACTATAACGACCATTATAACCACTATAACAACCATTAAAACCTCTATGACAACCATTATCACCACTATAACAACCATCATCACCACTGTAACAACCATTATAACCACTATAACAACCGTTATAACCACTATAACGACCATTATAACCACTATAACGACCATTATCACCACTATGACAACCATTACAACCACCATGAAAACCATTAAAACCACTATGACAACCATTATCACCACTATAATAACCATCATCACCTCTCTAACAACCATTATGACCACTATAACAACCATTATCACCACTATAACGACCATTATAACCACTATAACGACCATTATAACCACTATAACGACCATTATAACCACTATAACAACCATTAAAACCACTATGACAACCATTATCACCACTATAACAACCATCATCACCACTGTAACAACCATTATAACCACTATAACAACCATTATCACCACTATAACGAGCATTATAACCACTATAACACCCATTATAACCACTATAACAACCATTATAACCAATATAACGACCACTATCAGCACCATAACGACCATTATCAGCACCATAACGACCATTATCAGCACTATAACGACCATTATCACCACTATAACGACCATTATCACCACTATAACGACAATTATCAGCACTATAACGGCCATTATCAGCACTATAACAACCATTATCGGCACTATAACAACCATTATCAGCACTATAACGACCATTATCAGCAATATAACGACCATTATAACCACAGTAACAACCATTATAACCACTATAACAGCCATTATCAGCACTATAACGATCATTATCACCACTATAACGAGCATTATCACCACTATAGCGTCAATTATCGCCACTATAACGACCATTATCAGCACTCTTACGGCCATTATCAGCAATATAACGACCATTATAACCACTATAACAACCATTATCACCACTATAACGACCATTATAACCACTATAACGAGCATTATAACCACTATAACAACCACTAAAACCACTATGACAACCATTATCACCACTATAACAACCATCATCACCACTGTAACAACCATTATAACCACTATAACAACCATCATCACCACTATAACGAGCATTACAACCACTATAACAACCATTATAACCACTATAACAACTATTATAACCAATATAACGACCACTATCAGCACCATAACGACCATTCTCAGCACTATAACGACCATTATCACCACTATAACAACCACTGTAACCACTATAACAACCACTATAACCACTATAACAACCATTACAACCACTATGACAACCATTAAAACCACTATGACAACCATTATCACCACTATAACAACCATCATCACCACTGTAACAACCATTATAACCACTGTAACAACCATTATCACCATTATAACGAGCATTATAACCACTATAACAACCATTATAACCACTATAACAACCATTATAACCACTATAACGACCATTATAACCACTATAACAACCATTATCACCACTATAACGAGCATTATAACCACAATAACAACCATTATAACCACTATAACAACTATTATAACCAATATAACGACCACTATCAGCACCATAACGACCATTCGCAGCACTATAACGACCATTATCAGCACTATAACGACCATTATCACCACTATAACGACCATTATCACCACTATAACAACCATTATAACCACTATAACGACCATTATAACCACTATAACAACCATCATCACCACTGTAACAACCACTATAACCACTATAACAACCATTATCACCACTATAACGACCATTATAACCACTATAACGACCATTATCACCACTATAACAACCATTATAACCACTATAACGACCATTATAACCAGTATAACAACCATTAAAACCTCTATGACAACCATTATCACCACTATAACAACCATCATCACCAGTGTAACAACCATTATAACCACTATAAGAACCATTATCACCACAATAACGACCATTATCACCACTGTAACGACAATTATCAGCACTATAACGGCCATTATCAGCACTATAACAACCATTATCAGCACTATAACAACCATTATCAGCACTATAACGGCCATTATCAGCAATATAACGACCATTATAACCACTGTAACAACCATTATAACCACTATAACAGCCATTATCAGCACTATAACGACCATTTTCAGCACTATAACAACCATTATCAGCACTATAACAACCATTGTCAGCACTATAACGCCCATTATCAGCAATATAACGACCATTATAACCACTGTAACAACCATTATAACCACTATAACAGCCATTATCAGCACTATAACGACCATTATCACCAATATAGCAATCATTATGACCACTGTGACAACCATTATCAGCACTACAACGACCATTATCACCACTATAACGAGCATTATAACCACTATAACAACCATTATAACCAATATAACGACCACTATCAGCATCATAACGACCATTATCAGCACCATAACGACCATTATCAGCACTATAACGACCATTATCACCACTATAACAACCATCATCACCACTGTAACAACCACTATAACCACTATAACAACCATTATCACCACTATAACGACCATTATAACCACTATAACGACCATTATAACCACTACAACAACCATTAAAACCACTATGACAACCATTATCACCACTATAACAACCATTATAACCACTATAACGACCATCATCACCACTGTAACAACCACTATAACCACTATAACAACCATTATCACCACTATAACAACCACTATAACCACTATAACAACCACTATAACCACTATAACAACCATTATAACTACTATAACAACCATTATCACCACTATAACGACCATTATAACCACTATAACGACCATTATAACCACTATAACGACCATTATAACCACTATAACAACCATTAAAACCACTATGACAACCATTATCACCACTATAACAACCATCATCACCACTGTAACAACCACTATAACCACTATAACAACCATTATCACCACTATAACGACCATTATAACCACTATAATGACCATTATAACCACTATAACAACCATTAAAACTACTATGACAACCATTATCACCACTATAACAACCATCATCACCACTGTAACAACCATTATAACCACTATAACAACCATTATCGCCACTATAACGAGCATTATAACCACTATAACAACCATTATAAACAACTATAACAACTATTATAACCAATATAACGACCACTATCAGCACCATCACGACCATTCTCAGCACTATAACGACCATTATCAGCACTATAACGACCATTATCACCACTATAACAACCATCATCACCACTGTAACAACCACTATAACCACTATAACAACCATTATCACCACTATAACGACCATTATCACCACTATAGCGTCAATTATCACCACTATAACGACCATTATCAGCACTATTACGGCCATTATCAGCAATATAACGACCATTATAACCACTATAACAACCATTATCACCACTATAACGACCATTATAACCACTATAACGAGCACTATCAGCACCATAACGACCATTCTCAGCACTATAACGACCATTATCAGCACTATAACGACCATTATCAGCACTATTACGGCCATTATCAGCAATATAACGACCATTATAACCACTGTAACAACCATTATAACCACTATAACAGCCATTATCAGCACTATAACGACCATTATCAGCACTACAACGACCATTATCACCACTGTGGCAACCATTATCACCACTATAGCAACCATTACGACCACTATAACAACCACTATAACCACTATAACAACCGTTATAACCACAATAACAACTGTTATAACCACTATAACGACCATTATCACCACTATAACAACCTTTACAACCACTACGACAACCATTACAACCACCATGACAACCATTAAAACCACTATGACAGCCATTATCACCACTATAACAACCATCATCACCACTGTAACAATCATTATAACCACTATAACAACCATTATCTCCACTATAACGACCATTATAACCACTATAACGAGCATTATAACCACTATAACAACCATTAAAACCACTATGACAACCATTATCACCACTATAACAGCCATCATCACCACTGTAACAACCA
This sequence comes from Megachile leachella, assembly GCA_963576845.1. Classification (NCBI taxonomy): domain Eukaryota; kingdom Metazoa; phylum Arthropoda; class Insecta; order Hymenoptera; family Megachilidae; genus Megachile; species Megachile leachella. Next base: position 13,362,244 of record OY756260.1, on the reverse strand, counting down.
TTATAACCACTATAACAACCATTATCACCACTATAACGAGCATTACAACCACTATAACAACCATTATAACCACTATAACAACTATTATAACCAATATAACGACCACTATCAGCACCATAACGACCATTCTCAGCACTATAACGACCATTATCAGCACTATAACGACCATTATCACCACTATAACAACCACTATAACCACTATAACAACCACTATAACCACTATAACAACCATTATAACTACCATAACAACCATTATCACCACTATAACGACCATTATAACCACTATAACGACCATTATAACCACTATAACGACCATTATAACCACTATAACAACCATTAAAACCACTATGACAACCATTATCACCACTATAACAACCATCATCACCACTGTAACAACCACTATAACCACTATAACAACCATTATCACCACTATAACGACCATTATAACCACTATAACAACCATTAAAACCACTATGACAACCATTATCACCACTATAACAACCATCATCACCACTGTAACAATCATTATAACCACTATAACAACCATTATCACCACTATAACGACCATTATAACCACTATAACGAGCATTATAACCACTATAACAACCATTATAACCACTATAACAACTGTTATAACCAATATAACGACCACTATCAGCACCATCACGACCACTATCAGCACCATCACGACCATTCTCAGCACTATAACGACCATTATCAGCACTATAACGACCATTATCAGCACTATAACGACCATTATCACCACTGTAACAACCACTATAACCACTATAACAACCATTAAAACCACTATGACAACCATTATCACCACTATAACAACCATTATAACCACTATAACGACCATTATAACCACTATAACAACCATTAAAACCTCTATGACAACCATTATCACCACTATAACAACCATCATCACCACTGTAACAACCATTACAACCACTATAACAACCGTTATAACCACTATAACGACCATTATAACCACTATAACGACCATTATCACCACTATGACAACCATTACAACCACCATGAAAACCATTAAAACCACTATGACAACCATTATCACCACTATAATAACCATCATCACCTCTCTAACAACCATTATGACCACTATAACAACCATTATCACCACTATAACGACCATTATAACCACTATAACGACCATTATAACCACTATAACGACCATTATAACCACTATAACAACCATTAAAACCACTATGACAACCATTATCACCACTATAACAACCATCATCACCACTGTAACAACCATTATAACCACTATAACAACCATTATCACCACTATAACGAGCATTATAACCACTATAACACCCATTATAACCACTATAACAACCATTATAACCAATATAACGGCCACTATCAGCACCATAACGACCATTATCAGCACCATAACGACCATTATCAGCACTATAACGACCATTATCACCACTATAGCGACCATTATCACCACTATAACGACAATTATCAGCACTATAACGGCCATTATCAGCACTATAACAACCATTATCGGCACTATAACAACCATTATCAGCACTATAACGACCATTATCAGCAATATAACGACCATTATAACCACTGTAACAACCATTATAACCACTATAACAGCCATTATCAGCACTATATCGATCATTATCACCACTATAACGACCATTATCACCACTATAGCGTCAATTATCGCCACTATAACGACCATTATCAGCACTCTTACGGCCATTATCAGCAATATAACGATCATTATAACCACTATAACAACCATTATCACCACTATAACGACCATTATAACCACTATAACGAGCACTATCAGCACCATAACGGCCATTATCAGCACTATAACAACCATTATCGGCACTATAACAACCATTATCAGCACTATAACGACCATTATCAGCAATATAACGACCATTATAACCACTGTAACAACCATTATAACCACTATAACAGCCATTATCAGCACTATAACAACCATTATCGGCACTATCACAACCATTATCAGCACTATAACGGCCATTATCAGCAATATAACGACCATTATAACCACTGTAACAACCATTATAACCACTATAACAGCCATTATCAGCACTATAACGATCATTATCACCACTATAACGACCATTACCACCACTATAGCGTCAATTATCACCACTATAACGACCATTATCAGCACTATTACGGCCATTATCAGCAATATAACGACCATTATAACCACTATAACAACCATTATCACCACTATAACGACCATTATAACCACTATAACGAGCACTATCAGCACCATAACGACCATTCTCAGCACTATAACGACCATTATCAGCACTATAACGACCATTATCAGCACTATTACGGCCATTATCAGCAATATAACGACCATTATAACCACTGTAACAACCATTATAACCACTATAACAGCCATTATCAGCTCTATAACGACCATTATCAGCACTACAACGACCATTATCACCACTGTGGCAACCATTATCACCACTATAGCAACCATTACGACCACTATAACAACCACTATAACCACTATAACAACCGTTATAACCACTATAACAACTGTTATAACCACTATAACGACCATTATCACCACTATAACAACCTTTACAACCACTACGACAACCATTACAACCACCATGACAACCATTAAAACCACTATGACAGCCATTATCACCACTATAACAACCATCATCACCACTGTAACAATCATTATAACCACTATAACAACCATTATCTCCACTATAACGACCATTATAACCACTATAACGAGCATTATAACCACTATAACAACCATTAAAACCACTATGACAACCATTATCACCACTATAACAGCCATCATCACCACTGTAACAACCATTATAACCACTATAACAACCATTATCACCACTATAACGAGCATTACAACCACTATAACAACCATTATAACCACTATAACAACTATTATAACCAATATAACGACCACTATCAGCACCATAACGACCATTCTCAGCACTATAACGACCATTATCAGCACTATAACGACCATTATCACCACTATAACAACCACTATAACCACTATAACAACCACTATAACCACTATAACAACCATTATAACTACCATAACAACCATTATCACCACTATAACGACCATTATAACCACTATAACGACCATTATAACCACTATAACGACCATTATAACCACTATAACAACCATTAAAACCACTATGACAACCATTATCACCACTATAACAACCATCATCACCACTGTAACAACCACTATAACCACTATAACAACCATTATCACCACTATAACGACCATTATAACCACTATAACAACCATTAAAACCACTATGACAACCATTATCACCACTATAACAACCATCATCACCACTGTAACAATCATTATAACCACTATAACAACCATTATCACCACTATAACGACCATTATAACCACTATAACGAGCATTATAACCACGATAACAACCATTATAACCACTATAACAACTGTTATAACCAATATAACGACCACTATCAGCACCATCACGACCACTATCAGCACCATCACGACCATTCTCAGCACTATAACGACCATTATCAGCACTATAACGACCATTATCAGCACTATAACGACCATTATCACCACTGTAACAACCACTATAACCACTATAACAACCATTAAAACCATTATGACAACCATTATCACCACTATAACAACCATTATAACCACTATAACGACCATTATAACCACTATAACAACCATTAAAACCTCTATGACAACCATTATCACCACTATAACAACCATCATCACCACTGTAACAACCATTACAACCACTATAACAACCGTTATAACCACTATAACGACCATTATAACCACTATAACGACCATTATCACCACTATGACAACCATTACAACCACCATGAAAACCATTAAAACCACTATGACAACCATTATCACCACTATAATAACCATCATCACCTCTCTAACAACCATTATGACCACTATAACAACCATTATCACCACTATAACGACCATTATAACCACTATAACGACCATTATAACCACTATAACGACCATTATAACCACTATAACAACCATTAAAACCACTATGACAACCATTATCACCACTATAACGACCATTATAACCACTATAACGAGCACTATCAGCACCATAACGACCATTCTCAGCACTATAACGACCATTATCAGCACTATAACGACCATTATCAGCACTATTACGGCCATTATCAGCAATATAACGACCATTATAACCACTGTAACAACCATTATAACCACTATAACAGCCATTATCAGCACTATAACGACCATTATCAGCACTACAACGACCATTATCACCACTGTGGCAACCATTATCACCACTATAGCAACCAATACGACCACTATAACAACCACTATAACCACTATAACAACCGTTATAACCACTATAACAACTGTTGTAACCACTATAACGACCATTATCACCACTATAACAACCTTTACAACCACTACGACAACCATTACAACCACCATGACAACCATTAAAACCACTATGACAGCCATTATCACCACTATAACAACCATCATCACCACTGTAACAATCATTATAACCACTATAACAACCATTATCTCCACTATAACGACCATTATAACCACTATAACAACCATTAAAACCACTATAACAACCATCATCACTACTGTAACAACCATTATAACCACTATAACAACCATTATCACCACTATAACGAGCATTATAACCACTATAACAACCATTATAACCACTATAACAACCATTATAACCAATATAACGACCACTATCAGCACCATAACGACCATTATCACCACTATAACGACAATTATCAGCACCATAACGGCCATTATCAGCACTATAACAACCGTTATCGGCACTATAACAACCATTATCAGCACTATAACGGCCATTATAACCACTATAACGACCATTATAACCACTATAACAACCATTAAAACCACTATGACAACCATTATCACCACTATAACAACCATCATCACCACTGTAACAACCACTATAACCACTATAACAACCATTATCACCACTATAACGACCATTATAACCACTATAACGACCACTATAACCACTATAACAACCATTAAAACCACTATGACAACCATTATCACCACTATAACAACCATCATCACCACAGTAACAATCATTATAACCACTATAACAACCATTATCACCACTATAACGACCATTATAACCACTATAACGAGCATTATAACCACTATAACAACCATTATAACCACTATAACAACTATTATAACCAATATAACGACCACTATCAGCACCATCACGACCATTCTCAGCACTATAACGACCATTATCAGCACTATAACGACCATTATCAGCACTATAACGACCATTATCACCACTGTAACAACCACTATAACCACTATAACAACCATTAAAACCACTATGACAACCATTATCACCACTATAACAACCATTATAACCACTATAACGACCATTATAACCACTATAACAACCATTAAAACCTCTATGACAACCATTATCACCACTATAACAACCATCATCACCACTGTAACAACCATTATAACCACTATAACAACCGTTATAACCACTATAACGACCATTATAACCACTATAACGACCATTATCACCACTATGACAACCATTACAACCACCATGAAAACCATTAAAACCACTATGACAACCATTATCACCACTATAATAACCATCATCACCTCTCTAACAACCATTATGACCACTATAACAACCATTATCACCACTATAACGACCATTATAACCACTATAACGACCATTATAACCACTATAACGACCATTATAACCACTATAACAACCATTAAAACCACTATGACAACCATTATCACCACTATAACAACCATCATCACCACTGTAACAACCATTATAACCACTATAACAACCATTATCACCACTATAACGAGCATTATAACCACTATAACACCCATTATAACCACTATAACAACCATTATAACCAATATAACGACCACTATCAGCACCATAACGACCATTATCAGCACCATAACGACCATTATCAGCACTATAACGACCATTATCACCACTATAACGACCATTATCACCACTATAACGACAATTATCAGCACTATAACGGCCATTATCAGCACTATAACAACCATTATCGGCACTATAACAACCATTATCAGCACTATAACGACCATTATCAGCAATATAACGACCATTATAACCACAGTAACAACCATTATAACCACTATAACAGCCATTATCAGCACTATAACGATCATTATCACCACTATAACGAGCATTATCACCACTATAGCGTCAATTATCGCCACTATAACGACCATTATCAGCACTCTTACGGCCATTATCAGCAATATAACGACCATTATAACCACTATAACAACCATTATCACCACTATAACGACCATTATAACCACTATAACGAGCATTATAACCACTATAACAACCACTAAAACCACTATGACAACCATTATCACCACTATAACAACCATCATCACCACTGTAACAACCATTATAACCACTATAACAACCATCATCACCACTATAACGAGCATTACAACCACTATAACAACCATTATAACCACTATAACAACTATTATAACCAATATAACGACCACTATCAGCACCATAACGACCATTCTCAGCACTATAACGACCATTATCACCACTATAACAACCACTGTAACCACTATAACAACCACTATAACCACTATAACAACCATTACAACCACTATGACAACCATTAAAACCACTATGACAACCATTATCACCACTATAACAACCATCATCACCACTGTAACAACCATTATAACCACTGTAACAACCATTATCACCATTATAACGAGCATTATAACCACTATAACAACCATTATAACCACTATAACAACCATTATAACCACTATAACGACCATTATAACCACTATAACAACCATTATCACCACTATAACGAGCATTATAACCACAATAACAACCATTATAACCACTATAACAACTATTATAACCAATATAACGACCACTATCAGCACCATAACGACCATTCGCAGCACTATAACGACCATTATCAGCACTATAACGACCATTATCACCACTATAACGACCATTATCACCACTATAACAACCATTATAACCACTATAACGACCATTATAACCACTATAACAACCATCATCACCACTGTAACAACCACTATAACCACTATAACAACCATTATCACCACTATAACGACCATTATAACCACTATAACGACCATTATCACCACTATAACAACCATTATAACCACTATAACGACCATTATAACCAGTATAACAACCATTAAAACCTCTATGACAACCATTATCACCACTATAACAACCATCATCACCAGTGTAACAACCATTATAACCACTATAAGAACCATTATCACCACAATAACGACCATTATCACCACTGTAACGACAATTATCAGCACTATAACGGCCATTATCAGCACTATAACAACCATTATCAGCACTATAACAACCATTATCAGCACTATAACGGCCATTATCAGCAATATAACGACCATTATAACCACTGTAACAACCATTATAACCACTATAACAGCCATTATCAGCACTATAACGACCATTTTCAGCACTATAACAACCATTATCAGCACTATAACAACCATTGTCAGCACTATAACGCCCATTATCAGCAATATAACGACCATTATAACCACTGTAACAACCATTATAACCACTATAACAGCCATTATCAGCACTATAACGACCATTATCACCAATATAGCAATCATTATGACCACTGTGACAACCATTATCAGCACTACAACGACCATTATCACCACTATAACGAGCATTATAACCACTATAACAACCATTATAACCAATATAACGACCACTATCAGCATCATAACGACCATTATCAGCACCATAACGACCATTATCAGCACTATAACGACCATTATCACCACTATAACAACCATCATCACCACTGTAACAACCACTATAACCACTATAACAACCATTATCACCACTATAACGACCATTATAACCACTATAACGACCATTATAACCACTACAACAACCATTAAAACCACTATGACAACCATTATCACCACTATAACAACCATTATAACCACTATAACGACCATCATCACCACTGTAACAACCACTATAACCACTATAACAACCATTATCACCACTATAACAACCACTATAACCACTATAACAACCACTATAACCACTATAACAACCATTATAACTACTATAACAACCATTATCACCACTATAACGACCATTATAACCACTATAACGACCATTATAACCACTATAACGACCATTATAACCACTATAACAACCATTAAAACCACTATGACAACCATTATCACCACTATAACAACCATCATCACCACTGTAACAACCACTATAACCACTATAACAACCATTATCACCACTATAACGACCATTATAACCACTATAACGACCATTATAACCACTATAACAACCATTAAAACTACTATGACAACCATTATCACCACTATAACAACCATCATCACCACTGTAACAACCATTATAACCACTATAACAACCATTATCGCCACTATAACGAGCATTATAACCACTATAACAACCATTATAAACAACTATAACAACTATTATAACCAATATAACGACCACTATCAGCACCATCACGACCATTCTCAGCACTATAACGACCATTATCAGCACTATAACGACCATTATCACCACTATAACAACCATCATCACCACTGTAACAACCACTATAACCACTATAACAACCATTATCACCACTATAACGACCATTATCACCACTATAGCGTCAATTATCACCACTATAACGACCATTATCAGCACTATTACGGCCATTATCAGCAATATAACGACCATTATAACCACTATAACAACCATTATCACCACTATAACGACCATTATAACCACTATAACGAGCACTATCAGCACCATAACGACCATTCTCAGCACTATAACGACCATTATCAGCACTATAACGACCATTATCAGCACTATTACGGCCATTATCAGCAATATAACGACCATTATAACCACTGTAACAACCATTATAACCACTATAACAGCCATTATCAGCACTATAACGACCATTATCAGCACTACAACGACCATTATCACCACTGTGGCAACCATTATCACCACTATAGCAACCATTACGACCACTATAACAACCACTATAACCACTATAACAACCGTTATAACCACAATAACAACTGTTATAACCACTATAACGACCATTATCACCACTATAACAACCTTTACAACCACTACGACAACCATTACAACCACCATGACAACCATTAAAACCACTATGACAGCCATTATCACCACTATAACAACCATCATCACCACTGTAACAATCATTATAACCACTATAACAACCATTATCTCCACTATAACGACCATTATAACCACTATAACGACCATTATAACCACTATAACAACCATTAAAACCACTATGACAACCATTATCACCACTATAACAACCATCATCACCACTGTAACAACCATTATAACCACTATAACAACCATTATCACCACTATAACGAGCATTATAACCACTATAACACCCATTATAACCACTATAACAACCATTATAACCAATATAACGGCCACTATCAGCACCATAACGACCATTATCAGCACCATAACGACCATTATCAGCACTATAACGACCATTATCACCACTATAACGACCATTATCACCACTATAACGACAATTATCAGCACTATAACGGCCATTATCAGCACTATAACAACCATTATCGGCACTATAACAACCATTATCAGCACTATAACGACCATTATCAGCAATATAACGACCATTATAACCACTGTAACAACCATTATAACCACTATAACAGCCATTATCAGCACTATATCGATCATTATCACCACTATAACGACCATTATCACCACTATAGCGTCAATTATCGCCACTATAACGACCATTATCAGCACTCTTACGGCCATTATCAGCAATATAACGATCATTATAACCACTATAACAACCATTATCACCACTATAACGACCATTATAACCACTATAACGAGCACTATCAGCACCATAACGGCCATTATCAGCACTATAACAACCATTATCGGCACTATAACAACCATTATCAGCACTATAACGACCATTATCAGCAATATAACGACCATTATAACCACTGTAACAACCATTATAACCACTATAACAGCCATTATCAGCACTATAACAACCATTATCGGCACTATCACAACCATTATCAGCACTATAACGGCCATTATCAGCAATATAACGACCATTATAACCACTGTAACAACCATTATAACCACTATAACAGCCATTATCAGCACTATAACGATCATTATCACCACTATAACGACCATTACCACCACTATAGCGTCAATTATCACCACTATAACGACCATTATCAGCACTATTACGGCCATTATCAGCAATATAACGACCATTATAACCACTATAACAACCATTATCACCACTATAACGACCATTATAACCACTATAACGAGCACTATCAGCACCATAACGACCATTCTCAGCACTATAACGACCATTATCAGCACTATAACGACCATTATCAGCACTATTACGGCCATTATCAGCAATATAACGACCATTATAACCACTGTAACAACCATTATAACCACTATAACAGCCATTATCAGCTCTATAACGACCATTATCAGCACTACAACGACCATTATCACCACTGTGGCAACCATTATCACCACTATAGCAACCATTACGACCACTATAACAACCACTATAACCACTATAACAACCGTTATAACCACTATAACAACTGTTATAACCACTATAACGACCATTATCACCACTATAACAACCTTTACAACCACTACGACAACCATTACAACCACCATGACAACCATTAAAACCACTATGACAGCCATTATCACCACTATAACAACCATCATCACCACTGTAACAATCATTATAACCACTATAACAACCATTATCTCCACTATAACGACCATTATAACCACTATAACGAGCATTATAACCACTATAACAACCATTAAAACCACTATGACAACCATTATCACCACTATAACAGCCATCATCACCACTGTAACAACCATTATAACCACTATAACAACCATTATCACCACTATAACGAGCATTACAACCACTATAACAACCATTATAACCACTATAACAACTATTATAACCAATATAACGACCACTATCAGCACCATAACGACCATTCTCAGCACTATAACGACCATTATCAGCACTATAACGACCATTATCACCACTATAACAACCACTATAACCACTATAACAACCACTATAACCACTATAACAACCATTATAACTACCATAACAACCATTATCACCACTATAACGACCATTATAACCACTATAACGACCATTATAACCACTATAACGACCATTATAACCACTATAACAACCATTAAAACCACTATGACAACCATTATCACCACTATAACAACCATCATCACCACTGTAACAACCACTATAACCACTATAACAACCATTATCACCACTATAACGACCATTATAACCACTATAACAACCATTAAAACCACTATGACAACCATTATCACCACTATAACAACCATCATCACCACTGTAACAATCATTATAACCACTATAACAACCATTATCACCACTATAACGACCATTATAACCACTATAACGAGCATTATAACCACGATAACAACCATTATAACCACTATAACAACTGTTATAACCAATATAACGACCACTATCAGCACCATCACGACCACTATCAGCACCATCACGACCATTCTCAGCACTATAACGACCATTATCAGCACTATAACGACCATTATCAGCACTATAACGACCATTATCACCACTGTAACAACCACTATAACCACTATAACAACCATTAAAACCATTATGACAACCATTATCACCACTATAACAACCATTATAACCACTATAACGACCATTATAACCACTATAACAACCATTAAAACCTCTATGACAACCATTATCACCACTATAACAACCATCATCACCACTGTAACAACCATTACAACCACTATAACAACCGTTATAACCACTATAACGACCATTATAACCACTATAACGACCATTATCACCACTATGACAACCATTACAACCACCATGAAAACCATTAAAACCACTATGACAACCATTATCACCACTATAATAACCATCATCACCTCTCTAACAACCATTATGACCACTATAACAACCATTATCACCACTATAACGACCATTATAACCACTATAACGACCATTATAACCACTATAACGACCATTATAACCACTATAACAACCATTAAAACCACTATGACAACCATTATCACCACTATAACGACCATTATAACCACTATAACGAGCACTATCAGCACCATAACGACCATTCTCAGCACTATAACGACCATTATCAGCACTATAACGACCATTATCAGCACTATTACGGCCATTATCAGCAATATAACGACCATTATAACCACTGTAACAACCATTATAACCACTATAACAGCCATTATCAGCACTATAACGACCATTATCAGCACTACAACGACCATTATCACCACTGTGGCAACCATTATCACCACTATAGCAACCAATACGACCACTATAACAACCACTATAACCACTATAACAACCGTTATAACCACTATAACAACTGTTGTAACCACTATAACGACCATTATCACCACTATAACAACCTTTACAACCACTACGACAACCATTACAACCACCATGACAACCATTAAAACCACTATGACAGCCATTATCACCACTATAACAACCATCATCACCACTGTAACAATCATTATAACCACTATAACAACCATTATCTCCACTATAACGACCATTATAACCACTATAACGAGCATTATAACCACTATAACAACCATTAAAACCACTATGACAACCATTATCACCACTATAACAGCCATCATCACCACTGTAACAACCATTATAACCACTATAACAACCATTATCACCACTATAACGAGCATTACAACCACTATAACAACCATTATAACCACTATAACAACTATTATAACCAATATAACGACCACTATCAGCACCATAACGACCATTCTCAGCACTATAACGACCATTATCAGCACTATAACGACCATTATCACCACTATAACAACCACTATAACCACTATAACAACCACTATAACCACTATAACAACCATTATAACTACCATAACAACCATTATCACCACTATAACGACCATTATAACCACTATAACGACCATTATAACCACTATAACGACCATTATAACCACTATAACAACCATTAAAACCACTATAACAACCATTAAAACCACTATGACAACCATTATCACCACTATAACAACCATCATCACCACTGTAACAACCACTATAACCACTATAACAACCATTATCACCACTATAACGACCATTATAACCACTATAACAACCATTAAAACCACTATAACAACCATCATCACTACTGTAACAACCATTATAACCACTATAACAACCATTATCACCACTATAACGAGCATTATAACCACTATAACAACCATTATAACCACTATAACAACCATTATAACCAATATAACGACCACTATCAGCACCATAACGACCATTATCACCACTATAACGACAATTATCAGCACCATAACGGCCATTATCAGCACTATAACAACCGTTATCGGCACTATAACAACCATTATCAGCACTATAACGGCCATTATAACCACTATAACGACCATTATAACCACTATAACAACCATTAAAACCACTATGACAACCATTATCACCACTATAACAACCATCATCACCACTGTAACAACCACTATAACCACTATAACAACCATTATCACCACTATAACGACCATTATAACCACTATAACGACCACTATAACCACTATAACAACCATTAAAACCACTATGACAACCATTATCACCACTATAACAACCATCATCACCACAGTAACAATCATTATAACCACTATAACAACCATTATCACCACTATAACGACCATTATAACCACTATAACGAGCATTATAACCACTATAACAACCATTATAACCACTATAACAACTATTATAACCAATATAACGACCACTATCAGCACCATCACGACCATTCTCAGCACTATAACGACCATTATCAGCACTATAACGACCATTATCAGCACTATAACGACCATTATCACCACTGTAACAACCACTATAACCACTATAACAACCATTAAAACCACTATGACAACCATTATCACCACTATAACAACCATTATAACCACTATAACGACCATTATAACCACTATAACAACCATTAAAACCTCTATGACAACCATTATCACCACTATAACAACCATCATCACCACTGTAACAACCATTATAACCACTATAACAACCGTTATAACCACTATAACGACCATTATAACCACTATAACGACCATTATCACCACTATGACAACCATTACAACCACCATGAAAACCATTAAAACCACTATGACAACCATTATCACCACTATAATAACCATCATCACCTCTCTAACAACCATTATGACCACTATAACAACCATTATCACCACTATAACGACCATTATAACCACTATAACGACCATTATAACCACTATAACGACCATTATAACCACTATAACAACCATTAAAACCACTATGACAACCATTATCACCACTATAACAACCATCATCACCACTGTAACAACCATTATAACCACTATAACAACCATTATCACCACTATAACGAGCATTATAACCACTATAACACCCATTATAACCACTATAACAACCATTATAACCAATATAACGACCACTATCAGCACCATAACGACCATTATCAGCACCATAACGACCATTATCAGCACTATAACGACCATTATCACCACTATAACGACCATTATCACCACTATAACGACAATTATCAGCACTATAACGGCCATTATCAGCACTATAACAACCATTATCGGCACTATAACAACCATTATCAGCACTATAACGACCATTATCAGCAATATAACGACCATTATAACCACAGTAACAACCATTATAACCACTATAACAGCCATTATCAGCACTATAACGATCATTATCACCACTATAACGAGCATTATCACCACTATAGCGTCAATTATCGCCACTATAACGACCATTATCAGCACTCTTACGGCCATTATCAGCAATATAACGACCATTATAACCACTATAACAACCATTATCACCACTATAACGACCATTATAACCACTATAACGAGCATTATAACCACTATAACAACCACTAAAACCACTATGACAACCATTATCACCACTATAACAACCATCATCACCACTGTAACAACCATTATAACCACTATAACAACCATCATCACCACTATAACGAGCATTACAACCACTATAACAACCATTATAACCACTATAACAACTATTATAACCAATATAACGACCACTATCAGCACCATAACGACCATTCTCAGCACTATAACGACCATTATCACCACTATAACAACCACTGTAACCACTATAACAACCACTATAACCACTATAACAACCATTACAACCACTATGACAACCATTAAAACCACTATGACAACCATTATCACCACTATAACAACCATCATCACCACTGTAACAACCATTATAACCACTGTAACAACCATTATCACCATTATAACGAGCATTATAACCACTATAACAACCATTATAACCACTATAACAACCATTATAACCACTATAACGACCATTATAACCACTATAACAACCATTATCACCACTATAACGAGCATTATAACCACAATAACAACCATTATAACCACTATAACAACTATTATAACCAATATAACGACCACTATCAGCACCATAACGACCATTCGCAGCACTATAACGACCATTATCAGCACTATAACGACCATTATCACCACTATAACGACCATTATCACCACTATAACAACCATTATAACCACTATAACGACCATTATAACCACTATAACAACCATCATCACCACTGTAACAACCACTATAACCACTATAACAACCATTATCACCACTATAACGACCATTATAACCACTATAACGACCATTATCACCACTATAACAACCATTATAACCACTATAACGACCATTATAACCAGTATAACAACCATTAAAACCTCTATGACAACCATTATCACCACTATAACAACCATCATCACCAGTGTAACAACCATTATAACCACTATAAGAACCATTATCACCACAATAACGACCATTATCACCACTGTAACGACAATTATCAGCACTATAACGGCCATTATCAGCACTATAACAACCATTATCAGCACTATAACAACCATTATCAGCACTATAACGGCCATTATCAGCAATATAACGACCATTATAACCACTGTAACAACCATTATAACCACTATAACAGCCATTATCAGCACTATAACGACCATTTTCAGCACTATAACAACCATTATCAGCACTATAACAACCATTGTCAGCACTATAACGCCCATTATCAGCAATATAACGACCATTATAACCACTGTAACAACCATTATAACCACTATAACAGCCATTATCAGCACTATAACGACCATTATCACCAATATAGCAATCATTATGACCACTGTGACAACCATTATCAGCACTACAACGACCATTATCACCACTATAACGAGCATTATAACCACTATAACAACCATTATAACCAATATAACGACCACTATCAGCATCATAACGACCATTATCAGCACCATAACGACCATTATCAGCACTATAACGACCATTATCACCACTATAACAACCATCATCACCACTGTAACAACCACTATAACCACTATAACAACCATTATCACCACTATAACGACCATTATAACCACTATAACGACCATTATAACCACTACAACAACCATTAAAACCACTATGACAACCATTATCACCACTATAACAACCATTATAACCACTATAACGACCATCATCACCACTGTAACAACCACTATAACCACTATAACAACCATTATCACCACTATAACAACCACTATAACCACTATAACAACCACTATAACCACTATAACAACCATTATAACTACTATAACAACCATTATCACCACTATAACGACCATTATAACCACTATAACGACCATTATAACCACTATAACGACCATTATAACCACTATAACAACCATTAAAACCACTATGACAACCATTATCACCACTATAACAACCATCATCACCACTGTAACAACCACTATAACCACTATAACAACCATTATCACCACTATAACGACCATTATAACCACTATAACGACCATTATAACCACTATAACAACCATTAAAACTACTATGACAACCATTATCACCACTATAACAACCATCATCACCACTGTAACAACCATTATAACCACTATAACAACCATTATCGCCACTATAACGAGCATTATAACCACTATAACAACCATTATAAACAACTATAACAACTATTATAACCAATATAACGACCACTATCAGCACCATCACGACCATTCTCAGCACTATAACGACCATTATCAGCACTATAACGACCATTATCACCACTATAACAACCATCATCACCACTGTAACAACCACTATAACCACTATAACAACCATTATCACCACTATAACGACCATTATCACCACTATAGCGTCAATTATCACCACTATAACGACCATTATCAGCACTATTACGGCCATTATCAGCAATATAACGACCATTATAACCACTATAACAACCATTATCACCACTATAACGACCATTATAACCACTATAACGAGCACTATCAGCACCATAACGACCATTCTCAGCACTATAACGACCATTATCAGCACTATAACGACCATTATCAGCACTATTACGGCCATTATCAGCAATATAACGACCATTATAACCACTGTAACAACCATTATAACCACTATAACAGCCATTATCAGCACTATAACGACCATTATCAGCACTACAACGACCATTATCACCACTGTGGCAACCATTATCACCACTATAGCAACCATTACGACCACTATAACAACCACTATAACCACTATAACAACCGTTATAACCACAATAACAACTGTTATAACCACTATAACGACCATTATCACCACTATAACAACCTTTACAACCACTACGACAACCATTACAACCACCATGACAACCATTAAAACCACTATGACAGCCATTATCACCACTATAACAACCATCATCACCACTGTAACAATCATTATAACCACTATAACAACCATTATCTCCACTATAACGACCATTATAACCACTATAACGAGCATTATAACCACTATAACAACCATTAAAACCACTATGACAACCATTATCACCACTATAACAGCCATCATCACCACTGTAACAACCATTATAACCACTATAACAACCATTATCACCACTATAACGAGCATTACAACCACTATAACAACCATTATAACCACTATAACAACTATTATAACCAATATAACGACCACTATCAGCACCATAACGACCATTCTCAGCACTATAACGACCATTATCAGCACTATAACGACCATTATCACCACTATAACAACCACTATAACCACTATAACAACCACTATAACCACTATAACAACCATTATAACTACCATAACAACCATTATCACCACTATAACGACCATTATAACCACTATAACGACCATTATAACCACTATAACGACCATTATAACCACTATAACAACCATTAAAACCACTATGACAACCATTATCACCACTATAACAACCATCATCACCACTGTAACAACCACTATAACCACTATAACAACCATTATCACCACTATAACGACCATTATAACCACTATAACAACCATTAAAACCACTATGACAACCATTATCACCACTATAACAACCATCATCACCACTGTAACAATCATTATAACCACTATAACAACCATTATCACCACTATAACGACCATTATAACCACTATAACGAGCATTATAACCACTATAACAACCATTATAACCACTATAACAACTGTTATAACCAATATAACGACCACTATCAGCACCATCACGACCACTATCAGCACCATCACGACCATTCTCAGCACTATAACGACCATTATCAGCACTATAACGACCATTATCAGCACTATAACGACCATTATCACCACTGTAACAACCACTATAACCACTATAACAACCATTAAAACCACTATGACAACCATTATCACCACTATAACAACCATTATAACCACTATAACGACCATTATCACCACTATAATAACCATCATCACCTCTCTAACAACCATTATGACCACTATAACAACCATTATCACCACTATAACGACCATTATAACCACTATAACGACCATTATAACCACTATAACGACCATTATAACCACTATAACAACCATTAAAACCACTATGACAACCATTATCACCACTATAACAACCATCATCACCACTGTAACAACCATTATAACCACTATAACAACCATTATCACCACTATAACGAGCATTATAACCACTATAACACCCATTATAACCACTATAACAACCATTATAACCAATATAACGGCCACTATCAGCACCATAACGACCATTATCAGCACCATAACGACCATTATCAGCACTATAACGACCATTATCACCACTATAACGACCATTATCACCACTATAACGACAATTATCAGCACTATAACGGCCATTATCAGCACTATAACAACCATTATCGGCACTATAACAACCATTATCAGCACTATAACGACCATTATCAGCAATATAACGACCATTATAACCACTGTAACAACCATTATAACCACTATAACAGCCATTATCAGCACTATATCGATCATTATCACCACTATAACGACCATTATCACCACTATAGCGTCAATTATCGCCACTATAACGACCATTATCAGCACTCTTACGGCCATTATCAGCAATATAACGATCATTATAACCACTATAACAACCATTATCACCACTATAACGACCATTATAACCACTATAACGAGCACTATCAGCACCATAACGGCCATTATCAGCACTATAACAACCATTATCGGCACTATAACAACCATTATCAGCACTATAACGACCATTATCAGCAATATAACGACCATTATAACCACTGTAACAACCATTATAACCACTATAACAGCCATTATCAGCACTATAACAACCATTATCGGCACTATCACAACCATTATCAGCACTATAACGGCCATTATCAGCAATATAACGACCATTATAACCACTGTAACAACCATTATAACCACTATAACAGCCATTATCAGCACTATAACGATCATTATCACCACTATAACGACCATTACCACCACTATAGCGTCAATTATCACCACTATAACGACCATTATCAGCACTATTACGGCCATTATCAGCAATATAACGACCATTATAACCACTATAACAACCATTATCACCACTATAACGACCATTATAACCACTATAACGAGCACTATCAGCACCATAACGACCATTCTCAGCACTATAACGACCATTATCAGCACTATAACGACCATTATCAGCACTATTACGGCCATTATCAGCAATATAACGACCATTATAACCACTGTAACAACCATTATAACCACTATAACAGCCATTATCAGCTCTATAACGACCATTATCAGCACTACAACGACCATTATCACCACTGTGGCAACCATTATCACCACTATAGCAACCATTACGACCACTATAACAACCACTATAACCACTATAACAACCGTTATAACCACTATAACAACTGTTATAACCACTATAACGACCATTATCACCACTATAACAACCTTTACAACCACTACGACAACCATTACAACCACCATGACAACCATTAAAACCACTATGACAGCCATTATCACCACTATAACAACCATCATCACCACTGTAACAATCATTATAACCACTATAACAACCATTATCTCCACTATAACGACCATTATAACCACTATAACGAGCATTATAACCACTATAACAACCATTAAAACCACTATGACAACCATTATCACCACTATAACAGCCATCATCACCAGTGTAACAACCATTATAACCACTATAAGAACCATTATCACCACAATAACGACCATTATCACTACTGTAACGACAATTATCAGCACTATAACGGCCATTATCAGCACTATAACAACCATTATCAGCACTATAACAACCATTATCAGCACTATAACGGCCATTATCAGCAATATAACGACCATTATAACCACTGTAACAACCATTATAACCACTATAACAGCCATTATCAGCACTATAACGACCATTTTCAGCACTATAACAACCATTATCAGCACTATAACAACCATTGTCAGCACTATAACGCCCATTATCAGCAATATAACGACCATTATAACCACTATAACGACCATTATAACCACTACAACAACCATTAAAACCACTATGACAACCATTATCACCACTATAACAACCATTATAACCACTATAACGACCATCATCACCACTGTAACAACCACTATAACCACTATAACAACCATTATCACCACTATAACAACCACTATAACCACTATAACAACCACTATAACCACTATAACAACCATTATAACTACTATAACAACCATTATCACCACTATAACGACCATTATAACCACTATAACGACCATTATAACCACTATAACGACCATTATAACCACTATAACAACCATTAAAACCACTATGACAACCATTATCACCACTATAACAACCATCATCACCACTGTAACAACCACTATAACCACTATAACAACCATTATCACCACTATAACGACCATTATAACCACTATAACGACCATTATAACCACTATAACAACCATTAAAACTACTATGACAACCATTATCACCACTATAACAACCATCATCACCACTGTAACAACCATTATAACCACTATAACAACCATTATCGCCACTATAACGAGCATTATAACCACTATAACAACCATTATAAACAACTATAACAACTATTATAACCAATATAACGACCACTATCAGCACCATCACGACCATTCTCAGCACTATAACGACCATTATCAGCACTATAACGACCATTATCACCACTATAACAACCATCATCACCACTGTAACAACCACTATAACCACTATAACAACCATTATCACCACTATAACGACCATTATCACCACTATAGCGTCAATTATCACCACTATAACGACCATTATCAGCACTATTACGGCCATTATCAGCAATATAACGACCATTATAACCACTATAACAACCATTATCACCACTATAACGACCATTATAACCACTATAACGAGCACTATCAGCACCATAACGACCATTCTCAGCACTATAACGACCATTATCAGCACTATAACGACCATTATCAGCACTATTACGGCCATTATCAGCAATATAACGACCATTATAACCACTGTAACAACCATTATAACCACTATAACAGCCATTATCAGCACTATAACGACCATTATCAGCACTACAACGACCATTATCACCACTGTGGCAACCATTATCACCACTATAGCAACCATTACGACCACTATAACAACCACTATAACCACTATAACAACCGTTATAACCACGATAACAACTGTTATAACCACTATAACGACCATTATCACCACTATAACAACCTTTACAACCACTACGACAACCATTACAACCACCATGACAACCATTAAAACCACTATGACAGCCATTATCACCACTATAACAACCATCATCACCACTGTAACAATCATTATAACCACTATAACAACCATTATCTCCACTATAACGACCATTATAACCACTATAACGAGCATTATAACCACTATAACAACCATTAAAACCACTATGACAACCATTATCACCACTATAACAGCCATCATCACCACTGTAACAACCATTATAACCACTATAACAACCATTATCACCACTATAACGAGCATTACAACCACTATAACAACCATTATAACCACTATAACAACTATTATAACCAATATAACGACCACTATCAGCACCATAACGACCATTCTCAGCACTATAACGACCATTATCAGCACTATAACGACCATTATCACCACTATAACAACCACTATAACCACTATAACAACCACTATAACCACTATAACAACCATTATAACTACCATAACAACCATTATCACCACTATAACGACCATTATAACCACTATAACGACCATTATAACCACTATAACGACCATTATAACCACTATAACAACCATTAAAACCACTATGACAACCATTATCACCACTATAACAACCATCATCACCACTGTAACAACCACTATAACCACTATAACAACCATTATCACCACTATAACGACCATTATAACCACTATAACAACCATTAAAACCACTATGACAACCATTATCACCACTATAACAACCATCATCACCACTGTAACAATCATTATAACCACTATAACAACCATTATCACCACTATAACGACCATTATAACCACTATAACGAGCATTATAACCACTATAACAACCATTATAACCACTATAACAACTGTTATAACCAATATAACGACCACTATCAGCACCATCACGACCACTATCAGCACCATCACGACCATTCTCAGCACTATAACGACCATTATCACCACTATAACGACAATTATCAGCACTATAACGGCCATTATCAGCACTATAACAACCATTATCGGCACTATAACAACCATTATCAGCACTATAACGACCATTATCAGCAATATAACGACCATTATAACCACTGTAACAACCATTATAACCACTATAACAGCCATTATCAGCACTATATCGATCATTATCACCACTATAACGACCATTATCACCACTATAGCGTCAATTATCGCCACTATAACGACCATTATCAGCACTCTTACGGCCATTATCAGCAATATAACGATCATTATAACCACTATAACAACCATTATCACCACTATAACGACCATTATAACCACTATAACGAGCACTATCAGCACCATAACGGCCATTATCAGCACTATAACAACCATTATCGGCACTATAACAACCATTATCAGCACTATAACGACCATTATCAGCAATATAACGACCATTATAACCACTGTAACAACCATTATAACCACTATAACAGCCATTATCAGCACTATAACGACCATTATCAGCAATATAACGACCATTATAACCACAGTAACAACCATTATAACCACTATAACAGCCATTATCAGCACTATAACGATCATTATCACCACTATAACGAGCATTATCACCACTATAGCGTCAATTATCGCCACTATAACGACCATTATCAGCACTCTTACGGCCATTATCAGCAATATAACGACCATTATAACCACTATAACAACCATTATCACCACTATAACGACCATTATAACCACTATAACGAGCATTATAACCACTATAACAACCACTAAAACCACTATGACAACCATTATCACCACTATAACAACCATCATCACCACTGTAACAACCATTATAACCACTATAACAACCATCATCACCACTATAACGAGCATTACAACCACTATAACAACCATTATAACCACTATAACAACTATTATAACCAATATAACGACCACTATCAGCACCATAACGACCATTCTCAGCACTATAACGACCATTATCACCACTATAACAACCACTGTAACCACTATAACAACCACTATAACCACTATAACAACCATTACAACCACTATGACAACCATTAAAACCACTATGACAACCATTATCACCACTATAACAACCATCATCACCACTGTAACAACCATTATAACCACTGTAACAACCATTATCACCATTATAACGAGCATTATAACCACTATAACAACCATTATAACCACTATAACAACCATTATAACCACTATAACGACCATTATAACCACTATAACAACCATTATCACCACTATAACGAGCATTATAACCACAATAACAACCATTATAACCACTATAACAACTATTATAACCAATATAACGACCACTATCAGCACCATAACGACCATTCGCAGCACTATAACGACCATTATCAGCACTATAACGACCATTATCACCACTATAACGACCATTATCACCACTATAACAACCATTATAACCACTATAACGACCATTATAACCACTATAACAACCATCATCACCACTGTAACAACCACTATAACCACTATAACAACCATTATCACCACTATAACGACCATTATAACCACTATAACGACCATTATCACCACTATAACAACCATTATAACCACTATAACGACCATTATAACCAGTATAACAACCATTAAAACCTCTATGACAACCATTATCACCACTATAACAACCATCATCACCAGTGTAACAACCATTATAACCACTATAAGAACCATTATCACCACAATAACGACCATTATCACCACTGTAACGACAATTATCAGCACTATAACGGCCATTATCAGCACTATAACAACCATTATCAGCACTATAACAACCATTATCAGCACTATAACGGCCATTATCAGCAATATAACGACCATTATAACCACTGTAACAACCATTATAACCACTATAACAGCCATTATCAGCACTATAACGACCATTTTCAGCACTATAACAACCATTATCAGCACTATAACAACCATTGTCAGCACTATAACGCCCATTATCAGCAATATAACGACCATTATAACCACTGTAACAACCATTATAACCACTATAACAGCCATTATCAGCACTATAACGACCATTATCACCAATATAGCAATCATTATGACCACTGTGACAACCATTATCAGCACTACAACGACCATTATCACCACTATAACGAGCATTATAACCACTATAACAACCATTATAACCAATATAACGACCACTATCAGCATCATAACGACCATTATCAGCACCATAACGACCATTATCAGCACTATAACGACCATTATCACCACTATAACAACCATCATCACCACTGTAACAACCACTATAACCACTATAACAACCATTATCACCACTATAACGACCATTATAACCACTATAACGACCATTATAACCACTACAACAACCATTAAAACCACTATGACAACCATTATCACCACTATAACAACCATTATAACCACTATAACGACCATCATCACCACTGTAACAACCACTATAACCACTATAACAACCATTATCACCACTATAACAACCACTATAACCACTATAACAACCACTATAACCACTATAACAACCATTATAACTACTATAACAACCATTATCACCACTATAACGACCATTATAACCACTATAACGACCATTATAACCACTATAACGACCATTATAACCACTATAACAACCATTAAAACCACTATGACAACCATTATCACCACTATAACAACCATCATCACCACTGTAACAACCACTATAACCACTATAACAACCATTATCACCACTATAACGACCATTATAACCACTATAACGACCATTATAACCACTATAACAACCATTAAAACTACTATGACAACCATTATCACCACTATAACAACCATCATCACCACTGTAACAACCATTATAACCACTATAACAACCATTATCGCCACTATAACGAGCATTATAACCACTATAACAACCATTATAAACAACTATAACAACTATTATAACCAATATAACGACCACTATCAGCACCATCACGACCATTCTCAGCACTATAACGACCATTATCAGCACTATAACGACCATTATCACCACTATAACAACCATCATCACCACTGTAACAACCACTATAACCACTATAACAACCATTATCACCACTATAACGACCATTATCACCACTATAGCGTCAATTATCACCACTATAACGACCATTATCAGCACTATTACGGCCATTATCAGCAATATAACGACCATTATAACCACTATAACAACCATTATCACCACTATAACGACCATTATAACCACTATAACGAGCACTATCAGCACCATAACGACCATTCTCAGCACTATAACGACCATTATCAGCACTATAACGACCATTATCAGCACTATTACGGCCATTATCAGCAATATAACGACCATTATAACCACTGTAACAACCATTATAACCACTATAACAGCCATTATCAGCACTATAACGACCATTATCAGCACTACAACGACCATTATCACCACTGTGGCAACCATTATCACCACTATAGCAACCATTACGACCACTATAACAACCACTATAACCACTATAACAACCGTTATAACCACAATAACAACTGTTATAACCACTATAACGACCATTATCACCACTATAACAACCTTTACAACCACTACGACAACCATTACAACCACCATGACAACCATTAAAACCACTATGACAGCCATTATCACCACTATAACAACCATCATCACCACTGTAACAATCATTATAACCACTATAACAACCATTATCTCCACTATAACGACCATTATAACCACTATAACGAGCATTATAACCACTATAACAACCATTAAAACCACTATGACAACCATTATCACCACTATAACAGCCATCATCACCACTGTAACAACCATTATAACCACTATAACAACCATTATCACCACTATAACGAGCATTACAACCACTATAACAACCATTATAACCACTATAACAACTATTATAACCAATATAACGACCACTATCAGCACCATAACGACCATTCTCAGCACTATAACGACCATTATCAGCACTATAACGACCATTATCACCACTATAACAACCACTATAACCACTATAACAACCACTATAACCACTATAACAACCATTATAACTACCATAACAACCATTATCACCACTATAACGACCATTATAACCACTATAACGACCATTATAACCACTATAACGACCATTATAACCACTATAACAACCATTAAAACCACTATGACAACCATTATCACCACTATAACAACCATCATCACCACTGTAACAACCACTATAACCACTATAACAACCATTATCACCACTATAACGACCATTATAACCACTATAACAACCATTAAAACCACTATGACAACCATTATCACCACTATAACAACCATCATCACCACTGTAACAATCATTATAACCACTATAACAACCATTATCACCACTATAACGACCATTATAACCACTATAACGAGCATTATAACCACTATAACAACCATTATAACCACTATAACAACTGTTATAACCAATATAACGACCACTATCAGCACCATCACGACCACTATCAGCACCATCACGACCATTCTCAGCACTATAACGACCATTATCAGCACTATAACGACCATTATCAGCACTATAACGACCATTATCACCACTGTAACAACCACTATAACCACTATAACAACCATTAAAACCACTATGACAACCATTATCACCACTATAACAACCATTATAACCACTATAACGACCATTATAACCACTATAACAACCATTAAAACCTCTATGACAACCATTATCACCACTATAACAACCATCATCACCACTGTAACAACCATTACAACCACTATAACAACCGTTATAACCACTATAACGACCATTATAACCACTATAACGACCATTATCACCACTATGACAACCATTACAACCACCATGAAAACCATTAAAACCACTATGACAACCATTATCACCACTATAATAACCATCATCACCTCTCTAACAACCATTATGACCACTATAACAACCATTATCACCACTATAACGACCATTATAACCACTATAACGACCATTATAACCACTATAACGACCATTATAACCACTATAACAACCATTAAAACCACTATGACAACCATTATCACCACTATAACAACCATCATCACCACTGTAACAACCATTATAACCACTATAACAACCATTATCACCACTATAACGAGCATTATAACCACTATAACACCCATTATAACCACTATAACAACCATTATAACCAATATAACGGCCACTATCAGCACCATAACGACCATTATCAGCACCATAACGACCATTATCAGCACTATAACGACCATTATCACCACTATAACGACCATTATCACCACTATAACGACAATTATCAGCACTATAACGGCCATTATCAGCACTATAACAACCATTATCGGCACTATAACAACCATTATCAGCACTATAACGACCATTATCAGCAATATAACGACCATTATAACCACTGTAACAACCATTATAACCACTATAACAGCCATTATCAGCACTATATCGATCATTATCACCACTATAACGACCATTATCACCACTATAGCGTCAATTATCGCCACTATAACGACCATTATCAGCACTCTTACGGCCATTATCAGCAATATAACGATCATTATAACCACTATAACAACCATTATCACCACTATAACGACCATTATAACCACTATAACGAGCACTATCAGCACCATAACGGCCATTATCAGCACTATAACAACCATTATCGGCACTATAACAACCATTATCAGCACTATAACGACCATTATCAGCAATATAACGACCATTATAACCACTGTAACAACCATTATAACCACTATAACAGCCATTATCAGCACTATAACAACCATTATCGGCACTATCACAACCATTATCAGCACTATAACGGCCATTATCAGCAATATAACGACCATTATAACCACTGTAACAACCATTATAACCACTATAACAGCCATTATCAGCACTATAACGATCATTATCACCACTATAACGACCATTACCACCACTATAGCGTCAATTATCACCACTATAACGACCATTATCAGCACTATTACGGCCATTATCAGCAATATAACGACCATTATAACCACTATAACAACCATTATCACCACTATAACGACCATTATAACCACTATAACGAGCACTATCAGCACCATAACGACCATTCTCAGCACTATAACGACCATTATCAGCACTATAACGACCATTATCAGCACTATTACGGCCATTATCAGCAATATAACGACCATTATAACCACTGTAACAACCATTATAACCACTATAACAGCCATTATCAGCTCTATAACGACCATTATCAGCACTACAACGACCATTATCACCACTGTGGCAACCATTATCACCACTATAGCAACCATTACGACCACTATAACAACCACTATAACCACTATAACAACCGTTATAACCACTATAACAACTGTTATAACCACTATAACGACCATTATCACCACTATAACAACCTTTACAACCACTACGACAACCATTACAACCACCATGACAACCATTAAAACCACTATGACAGCCATTATCACCACTATAACAACCATCATCACCACTGTAACAATCATTATAACCACTATAACAACCATTATCTCCACTATAACGACCATTATAACCACTATAACGAGCATTATAACCACTATAACAACCATTAAAACCACTATGACAACCATTATCACCACTATAACAGCCATCATCACCAGTGTAACAACCATTATAACCACTATAAGAACCATTATCACCACAATAACGACCATTATCACTACTGTAACGACAATTATCAGCACTATAACGGCCATTATCAGCACTATAACAACCATTATCAGCACTATAACAACCATTATCAGCACTATAACGGCCATTATCAGCAAT
Source organism: Megachile leachella (assembly GCA_963576845.1). Classification (NCBI taxonomy): domain Eukaryota; kingdom Metazoa; phylum Arthropoda; class Insecta; order Hymenoptera; family Megachilidae; genus Megachile; species Megachile leachella. The sequence continues at coordinate 13,331,674 of OY756260.1, read as the reverse complement.
ATAACGACCATTATAACCACTGTAACAACCATTATAACCACTATAACAGCCATTATCAGCACTATAACGACCATTTTCAGCACTATAACAACCATTATCAGCACTATAACAACCATTGTCAGCACTATAACGCCCATTATCAGCAATATAACGACCATTATAACCACTATAACGACCATTATAACCACTACAACAACCATTAAAACCACTATGACAACCATTATCACCACTATAACAACCATTATAACCACTATAACGACCATCATCACCACTGTAACAACCACTATAACCACTATAACAACCATTATCACCACTATAACAACCACTATAACCACTATAACAACCACTATAACCACTATAACAACCATTATAACTACTATAACAACCATTATCACCACTATAACGACCATTATAACCACTATAACGACCATTATAACCACTATAACGACCATTATAACCACTATAACAACCATTAAAACCACTATGACAACCATTATCACCACTATAACAACCATCATCACCACTGTAACAACCACTATAACCACTATAACAACCATTATCACCACTATAACGACCATTATAACCACTATAACGACCATTATAACCACTATAACAACCATTAAAACTACTATGACAACCATTATCACCACTATAACAACCATCATCACCACTGTAACAACCATTATAACCACTATAACAACCATTATCGCCACTATAACGAGCATTATAACCACTATAACAACCATTATAAACAACTATAACAACTATTATAACCAATATAACGACCACTATCAGCACCATCACGACCATTCTCAGCACTATAACGACCATTATCAGCACTATAACGACCATTATCACCACTATAACAACCATCATCACCACTGTAACAACCACTATAACCACTATAACAACCATTATCACCACTATAACGACCATTATCACCACTATAGCGTCAATTATCACCACTATAACGACCATTATCAGCACTATTACGGCCATTATCAGCAATATAACGACCATTATAACCACTATAACAACCATTATCACCACTATAACGACCATTATAACCACTATAACGAGCACTATCAGCACCATAACGACCATTCTCAGCACTATAACGACCATTATCAGCACTATAACGACCATTATCAGCACTATTACGGCCATTATCAGCAATATAACGACCATTATAACCACTGTAACAACCATTATAACCACTATAACAGCCATTATCAGCACTATAACGACCATTATCAGCACTACAACGACCATTATCACCACTGTGGCAACCATTATCACCACTATAGCAACCATTACGACCACTATAACAACCACTATAACCACTATAACAACCGTTATAACCACGATAACAACTGTTATAACCACTATAACGACCATTATCACCACTATAACAACCTTTACAACCACTACGACAACCATTACAACCACCATGACAACCATTAAAACCACTATGACAGCCATTATCACCACTATAACAACCATCATCACCACTGTAACAATCATTATAACCACTATAACAACCATTATCTCCACTATAACGACCATTATAACCACTATAACGAGCATTATAACCACTATAACAACCATTAAAACCACTATGACAACCATTATCACCACTATAACAGCCATCATCACCACTGTAACAACCATTATAACCACTATAACAACCATTATCACCACTATAACGAGCATTACAACCACTATAACAACCATTATAACCACTATAACAACTATTATAACCAATATAACGACCACTATCAGCACCATAACGACCATTCTCAGCACTATAACGACCATTATCAGCACTATAACGACCATTATCACCACTATAACAACCACTATAACCACTATAACAACCACTATAACCACTATAACAACCATTATAACTACCATAACAACCATTATCACCACTATAACGACCATTATAACCACTATAACGACCATTATAACCACTATAACGACCATTATAACCACTATAACAACCATTAAAACCACTATGACAACCATTATCACCACTATAACAACCATCATCACCACTGTAACAACCACTATAACCACTATAACAACCATTATCACCACTATAACGACCATTATAACCACTATAACAACCATTAAAACCACTATGACAACCATTATCACCACTATAACAACCATCATCACCACTGTAACAATCATTATAACCACTATAACAACCATTATCACCACTATAACGACCATTATAACCACTATAACGAGCATTATAACCACTATAACAACCATTATAACCACTATAACAACTGTTATAACCAATATAACGACCACTATCAGCACCATCACGACCACTATCAGCACCATCACGACCATTCTCAGCACTATAACGACCATTATCACCACTATAACGACAATTATCAGCACTATAACGGCCATTATCAGCACTATAACAACCATTATCGGCACTATAACAACCATTATCAGCACTATAACGACCATTATCAGCAATATAACGACCATTATAACCACTGTAACAACCATTATAACCACTATAACAGCCATTATCAGCACTATATCGATCATTATCACCACTATAACGACCATTATCACCACTATAGCGTCAATTATCGCCACTATAACGACCATTATCAGCACTCTTACGGCCATTATCAGCAATATAACGATCATTATAACCACTATAACAACCATTATCACCACTATAACGACCATTATAACCACTATAACGAGCACTATCAGCACCATAACGGCCATTATCAGCACTATAACAACCATTATCGGCACTATAACAACCATTATCAGCACTATAACGACCATTATCAGCAATATAACGACCATTATAACCACTGTAACAACCATTATAACCACTATAACAGCCATTATCAGCACTATAACAACCATTATCGGCACTATCACAACCATTATCAGCACTATAACGGCCATTATCAGCAATATAACGACCATTATAACCACTGTAACAACCATTATAACCACTATAACAGCCATTATCAGCACTATAACGATCATTATCACCACTATAACGACCATTACCACCACTATAGCGTCAATTATCACCACTATAACGACCATTATCAGCACTATTACGGCCATTATCAGCAATATAACGACCATTATAACCACTATAACAACCATTATCACCACTATAACGACCATTATAACCACTATAACGAGCACTATCAGCACCATAACGACCATTCTCAGCACTATAACGACCATTATCAGCACTATAACGACCATTATCAGCACTATTACGGCCATTATCAGCAATATAACGACCATTATAACCACTGTAACAACCATTATAACCACTATAACAGCCATTATCAGCTCTATAACGACCATTATCAGCACTACAACGACCATTATCACCACTGTGGCAACCATTATCACCACTATAGCAACCATTACGACCACTATAACAACCACTATAACCACTATAACAACCGTTATAACCACTATAACAACTGTTATAACCACTATAACGACCATTATCACCACTATAACAACCTTTACAACCACTACGACAACCATTACAACCACCATGACAACCATTAAAACCACTATGACAGCCATTATCACCACTATAACAACCATCATCACCACTGTAACAATCATTATAACCACTATAACAACCATTATCTCCACTATAACGACCATTATAACCACTATAACGAGCATTATAACCACTATAACAACCATTAAAACCACTATGACAACCATTATCACCACTATAACAGCCATCATCACCACTGTAACAACCATTATAACCACTATAACAACCATTATCACCACTATAACGAGCATTACAACCACTATAACAACCATTATAACCACTATAACAACTATTATAACCAATATAACGACCACTATCAGCACCATAACGACCATTCTCAGCACTATAACGACCATTATCAGCACTATAACGACCATTATCACCACTATAACAACCACTATAACCACTATAACAACCACTATAACCACTATAACAACCATTATAACTACCATAACAACCATTATCACCACTATAACGACCATTATAACCACTATAACGACCATTATAACCACTATAACGACCATTATAACCACTATAACAACCATTAAAACCACTATGACAACCATTATCACCACTATAACAACCATCATCACCACTGTAACAACCACTATAACCACTATAACAACCATTATCACCACTATAACGACCATTATAACCACTATAACAACCATTAAAACCACTATGACAACCATTATCACCACTATAACAACCATCATCACCACTGTAACAATCATTATAACCACTATAACAACCATTATCACCACTATAACGACCATTATAACCACTATAACGAGCATTATAACCACGATAACAACCATTATAACCACTATAACAACTGTTATAACCAATATAACGACCACTATCAGCACCATCACGACCACTATCAGCACCATCACGACCATTCTCAGCACTATAACGACCATTATCAGCACTATAACGACCATTATCAGCACTATAACGACCATTATCACCACTGTAACAACCACTATAACCACTATAACAACCATTAAAACCATTATGACAACCATTATCACCACTATAACAACCATTATAACCACTATAACGACCATTATAACCACTATAACAACCATTAAAACCTCTATGACAACCATTATCACCACTATAACAACCATCATCACCACTGTAACAACCATTACAACCACTATAACAACCGTTATAACCACTATAACGACCATTATAACCACTATAACGACCATTATCACCACTATGACAACCATTACAACCACCATGAAAACCATTAAAACCACTATGACAACCATTATCACCACTATAATAACCATCATCACCTCTCTAACAACCATTATGACCACTATAACAACCATTATCACCACTATAACGACCATTATAACCACTATAACGACCATTATAACCACTATAACGACCATTATAACCACTATAACAACCATTAAAACCACTATGACAACCATTATCACCACTATAACAACCATCATCACCACTGTAACAACCATTATAACCACTATAACAACCATTATCACCACTATAACGAGCATTATAACCACTATAACACCCATTATAACCACTATAACAACCATTATAACCAATATAACGGCCACTATCAGCACCATAACGACCATTATCAGCACCATAACGACCATTATCAGCACTATAACGACCATTATCACCACTATAACGACCATTATCACCACTATAACGACAATTATCAGCACTATAACGGCCATTATCAGCACTATAACAACCATTATCGGCACTATAACAACCATTATCAGCACTATAACGACCATTATCAGCAATATAACGACCATTATAACCACTGTAACAACCATTATAACCACTATAACAGCCATTATCAGCACTATATCGATCATTATCACCACTATAACGACCATTATCACCACTATAGCGTCAATTATCGCCACTATAACGACCATTATCAGCACTCTTACGGCCATTATCAGCAATATAACGATCATTATAACCACTATAACAACCATTATCACCACTATAACGACCATTATAACCACTATAACGAGCACTATCAGCACCATAACGGCCATTATCAGCACTATAACAACCATTATCGGCACTATAACAACCATTATCAGCACTATAACGACCATTATCAGCAATATAACGACCATTATAACCACTGTAACAACCATTATAACCACTATAACAGCCATTATCAGCACTATAACAACCATTATCGGCACTATCACAACCATTATCAGCACTATAACGGCCATTATCAGCAATATAACGACCATTATAACCACTGTAACAACCATTATAACCACTATAACAGCCATTATCAGCACTATAACGATCATTATCACCACTATAACGACCATTACCACCACTATAGCGTCAATTATCACCACTATAACGACCATTATCAGCACTATTACGGCCATTATCAGCAATATAACGACCATTATAACCACTATAACAACCATTATCACCACTATAACGACCATTATAACCACTATAACGAGCACTATCAGCACCATAACGACCATTCTCAGCACTATAACGACCATTATCAGCACTATAACGACCATTATCAGCACTATTACGGCCATTATCAGCAATATAACGACCATTATAACCACTGTAACAACCATTATAACCACTATAACAGCCATTATCAGCTCTATAACGACCATTATCAGCACTACAACGACCATTATCACCACTGTGGCAACCATTATCACCACTATAGCAACCATTACGACCACTATAACAACCACTATAACCACTATAACAACCGTTATAACCACTATAACAACTGTTATAACCACTATAACGACCATTATCACCACTATAACAACCTTTACAACCACTACGACAACCATTACAACCACCATGACAACCATTAAAACCACTATGACAGCCATTATCACCACTATAACAACCATCATCACCACTGTAACAATCATTATAACCACTATAACAACCATTATCTCCACTATAACGACCATTATAACCACTATAACGAGCATTATAACCACTATAACAACCATTAAAACCACTATGACAACCATTATCACCACTATAACAGCCATCATCACCACTGTAACAACCATTATAACCACTATAACAACCATTATCACCACTATAACGAGCATTACAACCACTATAACAACCATTATAACCACTATAACAACTATTATAACCAATATAACGACCACTATCAGCACCATAACGACCATTCTCAGCACTATAACGACCATTATCAGCACTATAACGACCATTATCACCACTATAACAACCACTATAACCACTATAACAACCACTATAACCACTATAACAACCATTATAACTACCATAACAACCATTATCACCACTATAACGACCATTATAACCACTATAACGACCATTATAACCACTATAACGACCATTATAACCACTATAACAACCATTAAAACCACTATAACAACCATTAAAACCACTATGACAACCATTATCACCACTATAACAACCATCATCACCACTGTAACAACCACTATAACCACTATAACAACCATTATCACCACTATAACGACCATTATAACCACTATAACAACCATTAAAACCACTATGACAACCATTATCACCACCATAACAACCATCATCACTACTGTAACAACCATTATAACCACTATAACGAGCATTATAACCACTATAACAACCATTATAACCACTATAACAACCATTATAACCAATATAACGACCACTATCAGCACCATAACGACCATTATCACCACTATAACGACAATTATCAGCACCATAACGGCCATTATCAGCACTATAACAACCGTTATCGGCACTATAACAACCATTATCAGCACTATAACGGCCATTATAACCACTATAACGACCATTATAACCACTATAACAACCATTAAAACCACTATGACAACCATTATCACCACAGTAACAATCATTATAACCACTATAACAACCATTATCACCACTATAACGACCATTATAACCACTATAACGAGCATTATAACCACTATAACAACCATTATAACCACTATAACAACTATTATAACCAATATAACGACCACTATCAGCACCATCACGACCATTCTCAGCACTATAACGACCATTATCAGCACTATAACGACCATTATCAGCACTATAACGACCATTATCACCACTGTAACAACCACTATAACCACTATAACAACCATTAAAACCACTATGACAACCATTATCACCACTATAACAACCATTATAACCACTATAACGACCATTATAACCACTATACCAACCATTAAAACCTCTATGACAACCATTATCACCACTATAACAACCATCATCACCACTGTAACAACCATTATAACCACTATAACAACCGTTATAACCACTATAACGACCATTATAACCACTATAACGACCATTATCACCACTATGACAACCATTACAACCACCATGAAAACCATTAAAACCACTATGACAACCATTATCACCACTATAATAACCATCATCACCTCTCTAACAACCATTATGACCACTATAACAACCATTATCACCACTATAACGACCATTATAACCACTATAACGACCATTATAACCACTATAACGACCATTATAACCACTATAACAACCATTAAAACCACTATGACAACCATTATCACCACTATAACAACCATCATCACCACTGTAACAACCATTATAACCACTATAACAACCATTATCACCACTATAACGAGCATTATAACCACTATAACACCCATTATAACCACTATAACAACCATTATAACCAATATAACGACCACTATCAGCACCATAACGACCATTATCAGCACCATAACGACCATTATCAGCACTATAACGACCATTATCACCACTATAACGACCATTATCACCACTATAACGACAATTATCAGCACTATAACGGCCATTATCAGCACTATAACAACCATCATCGCCACTATAACGACCATTATCAGCACTCTTACGGCCATTATCAGCAATATAACGACCATTATAACCACTATAACAACCATTATCACCACTATAACGACCATTATAACCACTATAACGAGCATTATAACCACTATAACAACCACTAAAACCACTATGACAACCATTATCACCACTATAACAACCATCATCACCACTGTAACAACCATTATAACCACTATGACAACCATCATCACCACTATAACGAGCATTACAACCACTATAACAACCATTATAACCACTATAACAACTATTATAACCAATATAACGACCACTATCAGCACCATAACGACCATTCTCAGCACTATAACGACCATTATCACCACTATAACAACCACTGTAACCACTATAACAACCACTATAACCACTATAACAACCATTACAACCACTATGACAACCATTAAAACCACTATGACAACCATTATCACCACTATAACAACCATCATCACCACTGTAACAACCATTATAACCACTGTAACAACCATTATCACCATTATAACGAGCATTATAACCACTATAACAACCATTATAACCACTATAACAACCATTATAACCACTATAACGACCATTATAACCACTATAACAACCATTATCACCACTATAACGAGCATTATAACCACAATAACAACCATTATAACCACTATAACAACTATTATAACCAATATAACGACCACTATCAGCACCATAACGACCATTCTCAGCACTATAACGACCATTATCAGCACTATAACGACCATTATCACCACTATAACGACCATTATCACCACTATAACAACCATTATAACCACTATAACGACCATTATAACCACTATAACAACCATCATCACCACTGTAACAACCACTATAACCACTATAACAACCATTATCACCACTATAACGACCATTATAACCACTATAACGACCATTATCACCACTATAACAACCATTATAACCACTATAACGACCATTATAACCAGTATAACAACCATTAAAACCTCTATGACAACCATTATCACCACTATAACAACCATCATCACCAGTGTAACAACCATTATAACCACTATAAGAACCATTATCACCACTATAACGACCATTATCACCACTGTAACGACAATTATCAGCACTATAACGGCCATTATCAGCACTATAACAACCATTATCAGCACTATAACGACCATTATCAGCACTATTACGGCCATTATCAGCAATATAACGACCATTATAACCACTATAACAACCATTATCACCACTATAACGACCATTATAACCACTATAACGAGCACTATCAGCACCATAACGACCATTCTCAGCACTATAACGACCATTATCAGCACTATAACGACCATTATCAGCACTATTACGGCCATTATCAGCAATATAACGACCATTATAACCACTGTAACAACCATTATAACCACTATAACAGCCATTATCAGCACTATAACGACAATTATCAGCACTACAACGACCATTATCACCACTGTGGCAACCATTATCACCACTATAGCTACCATTACGACCACTATAACAACCACTATAACCACTATAACAACCGTTATAACCACAATAACAACTGTTATAACCACTATAACGACCATTATCACCACTATAACAACCTTTACAACCACTACGACAACCATTACAACCACCATGACAACCATTAAAACCACTATGACAGCCATTATCACCACTATAACAACCATCATCACCACTGTAACAATCATTATAACCACTATAACAACCATTATCTCCACTATAACGACCATTATAACCACTATAACGAGCATTATAACCACTATAACAACCATTAAAACCACTATGACAACCATTATCACCACTATAACAGCCATCATCACCACTGTAACAACCATTATAACCACTATAACAACCATTATCACCACTATAACGAGCATTACAACCACTATAACAACCATTATAACCACTATAACAACTATTATAACCAATATAACGACCACTATCAGCACCATAACGACCATTCTCAGCACTATAACGGCCATTATCAGCACTATAACGACCATTATCACCACTATAACAACCACTATAACCACTATAACAACCACTATAACCACTATAACAACCATTATAACTACCATAACAACCATTATCACCACTATAACGACCATTATAACCACTATAACGACCATTATAACCACTATAACGACCATTATAACCACTATAACAACCATTAAAACCACTATGACAACCATTATCACCACTATAACAACCATCATCACCACTGTAACAACCACTATAACCACTATAACAACCATTATCACCACTATAACGACCATTATAACCACTATAACAACCATTAAAACCACTATGACAACCATTATCACCACTATAACAACCATCATCACCACTGTAACAATCATTATAACCACTATAACAACCATTATCACCACTATAACGACCATTATAACCACTATAACGAGCATTATAACCACTATAACAACCATTATAACCACTATAACAACTATTATAACCAATATAACGACCACTATCAGCACCATCACGACCACTATCAGCACCATCACGACCATTCTCAGCACTATAACGACCATTATCAGCACTATAACGACCATTATCAGCACTATAACGACCATTATCACCACTGTAACAACCACTATAACCACTATAACAACCATTAAAACCACTATGACAACCATTATCACCACTATAACAACCATTATAACCACTATAACGACCATTATAACCACTATAACAACCATTAAAACCTCTATGACAACCATTATCACCACTATAACAACCATCATCACCACTGTAACAACCATTACAACCACTATAACAACCGTTATAACCACTATAACGACCATTATAACCACTATAACGACCATTATCACCACTATGACAACCATTACAACCACCATGAAAACCATTAAAACCACTATGACAACCATTATCACCACTATAATAACCATCATCACCTCTCTAACAACCATTATGACCACTATAACAACCATTATCACCACTATAACGACCATTATAACCACTATAACGACCATTATAACCACTATAACGACCATTATAACCACTATAACAACCATTAAAACCACTATGACAACCATTATCACCACTATAACAACCATCATCACCACTGTAACAACCATTATAACCACTATAACAACCATTATCACCACTATAACGAGCATTATAACCACTATAACACCCATTATAACCACTATAACAACCATTATAACCAATATAACGACCACTATCAGCACCATAACGACCATTATCAGCACCATAACGACCATTATCAGCACTATAACGACCATTATCACCACTATAACAACCATTATCAGCACTATAACGACCATTATCAGCAATATAACGACCATTATAACCACTGTAACAACCATTATAACCACTATAACAGCCATTATCAGCACTATAACAACCATTATCGGCACTATCACAACCATTATCAGCACTATAACGGCCATTATCAGCAATATAACGACCATTATAACCACTGTAACAACCATTATAACCACTATAACAGCCATTATCAGCACTATAACGATCATTATCACCATTATAACGACCATTACCACCACTATAGCGTCAATTATCACCACTATAACGACCATTATCAGCACTATTACGGCCATTATCAGCAATATAACGACCATTATAACCACTATAACAACCATTATCACCACTATAACGACCATTATAACCACTATAACGAGCACTATCAGCACCATAACGACCATTCTCAGCACTATAACGACCATTATCAGCACTATAACGACCATTATCAGCACTATTACGGCCATTATCAGCAATATAACGACCATTATAACCACTGTAACAACCATTATAACCACTATAACAGCCATTATCAGCTCTATAACGACCATTATCAGCACTACAACGACCATTATCACCACTGTGGCAACCATTATCACCACTATAGCAACCATTACGACCACTATAACAACCACTATAACCACTATAACAACCGTTATAACCACTATAACAACTGTTATAACCACTATAACGACCATTATCACCACTATAACAACCTTTACAACCACTACGACAACCATTACAACCACCATGACAACCATTAAAACCACTATGACAGCCATTATCACCACTATAACAACCATCATCACCACTGTAACAATCATTATAACCACTATAACAACCATTATCTCCACTATAACGACCATTATAACCACTATAACGAGCATTATAACCACTATAACAACCAGTAAAACCACTATGACAACCATTATCACCACTATAACAGCCATCATCACCACTGTAACAACCATTATAACCACTATAACAACCATTATCACCACTATAACGAGCATTACAACCACTATAACAACCATTATAACCACTATAACAACTATTATAACCAATATAACGACCACTATCAGCACCATAACGACCATTCTCAGCACTATAACGACCATTATCAGCACTATAACGACCATTATCACCACTATAACAACCACTATAACCACTATAACAACCACTATAACCACTATAACAACCATTATAACTACCATAACAACCATTATCACCACTATAACGACCATTATAACCACTATAACGACCATTATAACCACTATAACGACCATTATTACCACTATAACAACCATTAAAACCACTATAACAACCATTAAAACCACAATGACAACCATTATCACCACTATAACAACCATCATCACCACTGTAACAACCACTATAACCACTATAACAACCATTATCACCACTATAACGACCATTATAACCACTATAACAACCATTAAAACCACTATGACAACCATTATCACCACTATAACAACCATCATCACCACTGTAACAACCATTATAACCACTATAACAACCATTATCACCACTATAACGAGCATTACAACCACTATAACAACCATTATAACCACTATAACAACTATTATAACCAATATAACGACCACTATCAGCACCATCACGACCATTCTCAGCACTATAACGACCATTATCAGCACTATAACGACCATTATCAGCACTATAACGACCATTATCACCACTGTAACAACCACTATAACCACTATAACAACCATTAAAACCACTATGACAACCATTATCACCACTATAACAACCATTATAACCACTATAACGACCATTATAACCACTATAACAACCATTAAAACCTCTATGACAACCATTATCACCACTATAACAACCATCATCACCACTGTAACAACCATTATAACCACTATAACAACCGTTATAACCACTATAACGACCATTATAACCACTATAACGACCATTATCACCACTATGACAACCATTACAACCACCATGAAAACCATTAAAACCACTATGACAACCATTATCACCACTATAATAACCATCATCACCTCTCTAACAACCATTATGACCACTATAACAACCATTATCACCACTATAACGACCATTATAACCACTATAACGACCATTATAACCACTATAACGACCATTATAACCACTATAACAACCATTAAAACCACTATGACAACCATTATCACCACTATAACAACCATCATCACCACTGTAACAACCATTATAACCACTATAACAACCATTATCACCACTATAACGAGCATTATAACCACTATAACACCCATTATAACCACTATAACAACCATTATAACCAATATAACGACCACTATCAGCACCATAACGACCATTATCAGCACCATAACGACCATTATCAGCACTATAACGACCATTATCACCACTATAACGACCATTATCACCACTATAACAACCATCATCACCACTGTAACAACCATTATAACCACTATAACAACCATCATCACCACTATAACGAGCATTACAACCACTATAACAACCATTATAACCACTATAACAACTATTATAACCAATATAACGAAAACTATCAGCACCATAACGACCATTCTCAGCACTATAACGACCATTATCACCACTATAACAACCACTGTAACCACTATAACAACCACTATAACCACTATAACAACCATTACAACCACAATGACAACCATTAAAACCACTATGACAACCATTATCACCACTATAACAACCATCATCACCACTGTAACAACCATTATAACCACTGTAACAACCATTATCACCATTATAACGAGCATTATAACCACTATAACAACCATTATAACCACTATAACAACCATTATAACCACTATAACGACCATTATAACCACTATAACAACCATTATCACCACTATAACGAGCATTATAACCACAATAACAACCATTATAACCACTATAACAACTATTATAACCAATATAACGACCACTATCAGCACCATAACGACCATTCTCAGCACTATAACGACCATTATCAGCACTATAACGACCATTATCACCACTATAACGACCATTATCACCACTATAACAACCATTATAACCACTATAACGACCATTATAACCACTATAACAACCATCATCACCACTGTAACAACCACTATAACCACTATAACAACCATTATCACCACTATAACGACCATTATAACCACTATAACGACCATTATCACCACTATAACAACCATTATAACCACTATAACGACCATTATAACCAGTATAACAACCATTAAAACCTCTATGACAACCATTATCACCACTATAACAACCATCATCACCAGTGTAACAACCATTATAACCACTATAAGAACCATTATCACCACTATAACGACCATTATCACCACTGTAACGACAATTATCAGCACTATAACGGCCATTATCAGCACTATAACAACCATTATCAGCACTATAACAACCATTATCAGCACTATAACGGCCATTATCAGCAATATAACGACCATTATAACCACTGTAACAACCATTATAACCACTATAACAGCCATTATCAGCACTATAACGACCATTTTCAGCACTATAACGACCATTATCACCACTGTAACAACCACTATAACCACTATAACAACCATTAAAACCACTATGACAACCATTATCACCACTATAACAACCATTATAACCACTATAACGACCATTATAACCACTATAACAACCATTAAAACCTCTATGACAACCATTATCACCACTATAACAACCATCATCACCACTGTAACAACCATTACAACCACTATAACAACCGTTATAACCACTATAACGACCATTATAACCACTATAACGACCATTATCACCACTATGACAACCATTACAACCACCATGAAAACCATTAAAACCACTATGACAACCATTATCACCACTATAATAACCATCATCACCTCTCTAACAACCATTATGACCACTATAACAACCATTATCACCACTATAACGACCATTATAACCACTATAACGACCATTATAACCACTATAACGACCATTATAACCACTATAACAACCATTAAAACCACTATGACAACCATTATCACCACTATAACAACCATCATCACCACTGTAACAACCATTATAACCACTATAACAACCATTATCACCACTATAACGAGCATTATAACCACTATAACACCCATTATAACCACTATAACAACCATTATAACCAATATAACGACCACTATCAGCACCATAACGACCATTATCAGCACCATAACGACCATTATCAGCACTATAACGACCATTATCACCACTATAACGACCATTATCACCACTATAACGACAATTATCAGCACTATAACGGCCATTATCAGCACTATAACAACCATTATCGGCACTATAACAACCATTATCAGCACTATAACGACCATTATCAGCAATATAACGACCATTATAACCACTGTAACAACCATTATAACCACTATAACAGCCATTATCAGCACTATATCGATCATTATCACCACTATAACGACCATTATCACCACTATAGCGTCAATTATCGCCACTATAACGACCATTATCAGCACTCTTACGGCCATTATCAGCAATATAACGATCATTATAACCACTATAACAACCATTATCACCACTATAACGACCATTATAACCACTATAACGAGCACTATCAGCACCATAACGGCCATTATCAGCACTATAACAACCATTATCGGCACTATAACAACCATTATCAGCACTATAACGACCATTATCAGCAATATAACGACCATTATAACCACTGTAACAACCATTATAACCACTATAACAGCCATTATCAGCACTATAACAACCATTATCGGCACTATCACAACCATTATCAGCACTATAACGGCCATTATCAGCAATATAACGACCATTATAACCACTGTAACAACCATTATAACCACTATAACAGCCATTATCAGCACTATAACGATCATTATCACCACTATAACGACCATTACCACCACTATAGCGTCAATTATCACCACTATAACGACCATTATCAGCACTATTACGGCCATTATCAGCAATATAACGACCATTATAACCACTATAACAGCCATTATCAGCTCTATAACGACCATTATCAGCACTACAACGACCATTATCACCACTGTGGCAACCATTATCACCACTATAGCAACCATTACGACCACTATAACAACCACTATAACCACTATAACAACCGTTATAACCACTATAACAACTGTTATAACCACTATAACGACCATTATCACCACTATAACAACCTTTACAACCACTACGACAACCATTACAACCACCATGACAACCATTAAAACCACTATGACAGCCATTATCACCACTATAACAACCATCATCACCACTGTAACAATCATTATAACCACTATAACAACCATTATCTCCACTATAACGACCATTATAACCACTATAACGAGCATTATAACCACTATAACAACCATTAAAACCACTATGACAACCATTATCACCACTATAACAGCCATCATCACCACTGTAACAACCATTATAACCACTATAACAACCATTATCACCACTATAACGAGCATTACAACCACTATAACAACCATTATAACCACTATGACAACTATTATAACCAATATAACGACCACTATCAGCACCATAACGACCATTCTCAGCACTATAACGACCATTATCAGCACTATAACGACCATTATCACCACTATAACAACCACTATAACCACTATAACAACCACTATAACCACTATAACAACCATTATAACTACCATAACAACCATTATCACCACTATAACGACCATTATAACCACTATAACGACCATTATAACCACTATAACGACCATTATTACCACTATAACAACCATTAAAACCACTATAACAACCATTAAAACCACTATGACAACCATTATCACCACTATAACAAC
The DNA here is from genome assembly GCA_963576845.1 of Megachile leachella. Lineage (NCBI taxonomy): Eukaryota > Metazoa > Arthropoda > Insecta > Hymenoptera > Megachilidae > Megachile > Megachile leachella. Next base: position 13,313,899 of record OY756260.1, on the reverse strand, counting down.
CATCATCACCACTGTAACAACCACTATAACCACTATAACAACCATTATCACCACTATAACGACCATTATAACCATTATAACAACCATTAAAACCACTATGACAACCATTATCACCACTATAACAACCATCATCACCACTGTAACAACCATTATAACCACTATAACAACCATTATCACCACTATAACGAGCATTACAACCACTATAACAACCATTATAACCACTATAACAACTATTATAACCAATATAACGACCACTATCAGCACCATAACGACCATTCTCAGCACTATAACGACCATTATCAGCACCATAACGACCATTCTCAGCACTATAACGACCATTATCACCACTATAACAACCACTATAACCACTATAACAACCACTATAACCACTATAACAACCATTACAACCACTATGACAACCATTAAAACCACTATGACAACCATTATCACCACTATAACAACCATCATCACCACTGTAACAACCATTATAACCACTGTAACAACCATTATCACCATTATAACGAGCATTATAACCACTATAACAACCATTATAACCACTATAACAACCATTATAACCACTATAACGACCATTATAACCACTATAACAACCATTATCACCACTATAACGAGCATTATAACCACAATAACAACCATTATAACCACTATAACAACTATTATAACCAATATAACGACCACTATCAGCACCATAACGACCATTCTCAGCACTATAACGACCATTATCACCACTATAACGACCATTATCAGCACTATAACGGCCATTATCAGCAATATAACGACCATTATAACCACTGTAACAACCATTATAACCACTATAACAGCCATTATCAGCACTATAACGACCATTATCAGCACTACAACGACCATTATCACCACTGTGGCAACCATTATCACCACTATAGCAACCATTACGACCACTATAACAACCACTATAACCACTATAACAACCATTATAACAACTGTTATAACCACTATAACGACCATTATCACCACTATAACAACCTTTATAACCAATACGACAACCATTACAACCACCATGACAACCATTAAAACCACTATGACAGCCATTATCACCACTATAACAACCATCATCACCACTGTAACAATCATTATAACCACTATAACAACCGTTATCACCACTATAACGACCATTATAACCACTATAACGAGCATTATAACCACTATAACAACCACTAAAACCACTATGACAACCATTATCACCACTATAACAACCATCATTACCACTGTAACAACCATTATAACCACTATAACAACCATCATCACCACTATAACGAGCATTACAACCACTATAACAACCATTATAACCACTATAACAACTATTATAACCAATATAACGACCACTATCAGCACCATAACGACCATTCTCAGCACTATAACGACCATTATCACCACTATAACAACCACTATAACCACTATAACAACCACTATAACCACTATAACAACCATTACAACCACTATGACAACCATTAAAACCACTATGACAACCATCATCACCAGTGTAACAACCATTATAACCACTATAAGAACCATTATCACCACTATAACGACCATTATCACCACTATGACGAGCATTATAACCACTATAACAACCATTATAACCACTATAACAACCATTATAACCAACATATCGACCACTATCAGCATCATAACGACCATTATCAGCACCATAACGACCATTATCAGCACTATAACGACCATTATCACCACTATAACAACCATCATCACCACTGTAACAACCACTATAACCACTATAACAACCATTATCACCACTATAACGACCATTGTAACCACTATAACGATCATTATAACCACTATAACAACCATTAAAACCACTATGACAACCATTATAACCACTATAACAACCGTTATAACCACTATAACGACCATTATAACCACTATAACGACCATTATAACCACTATAACAACCATTAAAACCTCTATGACAACCATTATCACCACTATAACAACCATCATCACCACTGTAACAACCATTATAACCACTATAAGAACCATTATCACCACTATAACGACCATTATCACCACTGTAACGACAATTATCAGCACTATAACGGCCATTATCAGCACTATAACAACCATTATCAGCACTATAACAACCATTATCAGCACTATAACGGCCATTATCAGCAATATAACGACCATTATAACCACTGTAACAACCATTATAACCACTATAACAGCCATTATCAGCACTATAACGACCATTTTCAGCACTATAACAACCATTATCAGCACTATAACAACCATTGTCAGCACTATAACGCCCATTATCAGCAATATAACGACCATTATAACCACTGTAACAACCATTATAACCACTATAACAGCCATTATCAGCACTATAACGACCATTATCACCACTATAGCAATCATTATGACCACTGTGACAACCATTATCAGCACTACAACGACCATTATCACCACTATAACGAGCATTATAACCACTATAACAACCATTATAACCAATATAACGACCACTATCAGCATCATAACGACCATTATCAGCACCATAACGACCATTATCAGCACTATAACGACCATTATCACCACTATAACAACCATCATCACCACTGTAACAACCACTATAACCACTATAACAACCATTATCACCACTATAACGACCATTATCACCACTATAGCGTCAATTATCACCACTATAACGACCATTATCAGCACTATTACGGCCATTATCAGCAATATAACGACCATTATAACCACTATAACGACCATTATCACCACTATAACGACCATTATAACCACTATAACGAGCACTATCAGCACCATAACGACCATTCTCAGCACTATAACGACCATTATCAGCACTATAACGACCATTATCAGCACTATTACGGCCATTATCAGCAATATAACGACCATTATAACCACTGTAACAACCATTATAACCACTATAACAGCCATTATCAGCACTATAACGACCATTATCAGCACTACAACGACCATTATCACCACTGTGGCAACCATTATCACCACTATAGCAACCATTACGACCACTATAACAACCACTATAACCACTATAACAACCGTTATAACCACTATAACAACTGTTATAACCACTATAACGACCATTATCACCACTATAACAACCTTTACAACCACTACGACAACCATTACAACCACCATGACAACCATTAAAACCACTATGACAGCCATTATCACCACTATAACAACCATCATCACCACTGTAACAATCATTATAACCACTATAACAACCATTATCTCCACTATAACGACCATTATAACCACTATAACGAGCATTATAACCACTATAACAACCATTAAAACCACTATGACAACCATTATCACCACTATAACAGCCATCATCACCACTGTAACAACCATTATAACCACTATAACAACCACTATAACCACTATAACAACCACTATAACCACTATAACAACCATTATAACTACCATAACAACCATTATCACCACTATAACGACCATTATAACCACTATAACGACCATTATAACCACTATAACGACCATTATAACCACTATAACAACCATTAAAACCACTATAACAACCATTAAAACCACTATGACAACCATTATCACCACTATAACAACCATCATCACCACTGTAACAACCACTATAACCACTATAACAACCATTATCACCACTATAACGACCATTATAACCACTATAACAACCATTATAACCACTATAACAACCATTATAACCAATATAACGACCACTATCAGCACCATAACGACCATTATCACCACTATAACGACAATTATCAGCACCATAACGGCCATTATCAGCACTATAACAACCGTTATCGGCACTATAACAACCATTATCAGCACTATAACGGCCATTATAACCACTATAACGACCATTATAACCACTATAACAACCATTAAAACCACTATGACGACCATTATCACCACTATAACAACCATCATCACCACTGTAACAACCACTATAACCACTATAACAACCATTATCACCACTATAACGACCATTATAACCACTATAACGACCACTATAACCACTATAACAACCATTAAAACCACTATGACAACCATTATCACCACTATAACAACCATCATCACCACTGTAACAATCATTATAACCACTATAACAACCATTATCACCACTATAACGACCATTATAACCACTATTACGAGCATTATAACCACTATAACAACCATTATAACCACTATAACAACTATTATAACCAATATAACGACCACTATCAGCACCATCACGACCATTCTCAGCACTATAACGACCATTATCAGCACTATAACGACCATTATCAGCACTACAACGACCATTATCACCACTGTAACAACCACTATAACCACTATAACAACCATTAAAACCACTATGACAACCAGTATCACCACTATAACAACCATTATAACCACTATAACGACCATTATAACCACTATAACAACCATTAAAACCTGTATGACAACCATTATCACCACTATAACAACCATCATCACCACTGTAACAACCATTATAACCACTATAACAACCGTTATAACCACTATAACGACCATTATAACCACTATAACGACCATTATCAGCACTCTTACGGCCATTATCAGCAATATAACGATCATTATAACCACTATAACAACCATTATCACCACTATAACGACCATTATAACCACTATAACGAGCACTATCAGCACCATAACGGCCATTATCAGCACTATAACAACCATTATCGGCACTATAACAACCATTATCAGCACTATAACGACCATTATCAGCAATATAACGACCATTATAACCACTGTAACAACCATTATAACCACTATAACAGCCATTATCAGCACTATAACAACCATTATCGGCACTATCACAACCATTATCAGCACTATAACGGCCATTATCAGCAATATAACGACCATTATAACCACTGTAACAACCATTATAACCACTATAACAGCCATTATCAGCACTATAACGATCATTATCACCACTATAACGACCATTACCACCACTATAGCGTCAATTATCACCACTATAACGACCATTATCAGCACTATTACGGCCATTATCAGCAATATAACGACCATTATAACCACTATAACAGCCATTATCAGCTCTATAACGACCATTATCAGCACTACAACGACCATTATCACCACTGTGGCAACCATTATCACCACTATAGCAACCATTACGACCACTATAACAACCACTATAACCACTATAACAACCGTTATAACCACTATAACAACTGTTATAACCACTATAACGACCATTATCACCACTATAACAACCTTTACAACCACTACGACAACCATTACAACCACCATGACAACCATTAAAACCACTATGACAGCCATTATCACCACTATAACAACCATCATCACCACTGTAACAATCATTATAACCACTATAACAACCATTATCTCCACTATAACGACCATTATAACCACTATAACGAGCATTATAACCACTATAACAACCATTAAAACCACTATGACAACCATTATCACCACTATAACAGCCATCATCACCACTGTAACAACCATTATAACCACTATAACAACCATTATCACCACTATAACGAGCATTACAACCACTATAACAACCATTATAACCACTATGACAACTATTATAACCAATATAACGACCACTATCAGCACCATAACGACCATTCTCAGCACTATAACGACCATTATCAGCACTATAACGACCATTATCACCACTATAACAACCACTATAACCACTATAACAACCACTATAACCACTATAACAACCATTATAACTACCATAACAACCATTATCACCACTATAACGACCATTATAACCACTATAACGACCATTATAACCACTATAACGACCATTATTACCACTATAACAACCATTAAAACCACTATAACAACCATTAAAACCACTATGACAACCATTATCACCACTATAACAACCATCATCACCACTGTAACAACCACTATAACCACTATAACAACCATTATCACCACTATAACGACCATTATAACCATTATAACAACCATTAAAACCACTATGACAACCATTATCACCACTATAACAACCATCATCACCACTGTAACAACCATTATAACCACTATAACAACCATTATCACCACTATAACGAGCATTACAACCACTATAACAACCATTATAACCACTATAACAACTATTATAACCAATATAACGACCACTATCAGCACCATAACGACCATTCTCAGCACTATAACGACCATTATCAGCACCATAACGACCATTCTCAGCACTATAACGACCATTATCACCACTATAACAACCACTATAACCACTATAACAACCACTATAACCACTATAACAACCATTACAACCACTATGACAACCATTAAAACCACTATGACAACCATTATCACCACTATAACAACCATCATCACCACTGTAACAACCATTATAACCACTGTAACAACCATTATCACCATTATAACGAGCATTATAACCACTATAACAACCATTATAACCACTATAACAACCATTATAACCACTATAACGACCATTATAACCACTATAACAACCATTATCACCACTATAACGAGCATTATAACCACAATAACAACCATTATAACCACTATAACAACTATTATAACCAATATAACGACCACTATCAGCACCATAACGACCATTCTCAGCACTATAACGACCATTATCACCACTATAACGACCATTATCAGCACTATAACGGCCATTATCAGCAATATAACGACCATTATAACCACTGTAACAACCATTATAACCACTATAACAGCCATTATCAGCACTATAACGACCATTATCAGCACTACAACGACCATTATCACCACTGTGGCAACCATTATCACCACTATAGCAACCATTACGACCACTATAACAACCACTATAACCACTATAACAACCATTATAACAACTGTTATAACCACTATAACGACCATTATCACCACTATAACAACCTTTATAACCAATACGACAACCATTACAACCACCATGACAACCATTAAAACCACTATGACAGCCATTATCACCACTATAACAACCATCATCACCACTGTAACAATCATTATAACCACTATAACAACCGTTATCACCACTATAACGACCATTATAACCACTATAACGAGCATTATAACCACTATAACAACCACTAAAACCACTATGACAACCATTATCACCACTATAACAACCATCATTACCACTGTAACAACCATTATAACCACTATAACAACCATCATCACCACTATAACGAGCATTACAACCACTATAACAACCATTATAACCACTATAACAACTATTATAACCAATATAACGACCACTATCAGCACCATAACGACCATTCTCAGCACTATAACGACCATTATCACCACTATAACAACCACTATAACCACTATAACAACCACTATAACCACTATAACAACCATTACAACCACTATGACAACCATTAAAACCACTATGACAACCATCATCACCAGTGTAACAACCATTATAACCACTATAAGAACCATTATCACCACTATAACGACCATTATCACCACTATGACGAGCATTATAACCACTATAACAACCATTATAACCACTATAACAACCATTATAACCAACATATCGACCACTATCAGCATCATAACGACCATTATCAGCACCATAACGACCATTATCAGCACTATAACGACCATTATCACCACTATAACAACCATCATCACCACTGTAACAACCACTATAACCACTATAACAACCATTATCACCACTATAACGACCATTGTAACCACTATAACGATCATTATAACCACTATAACAACCATTAAAACCACTATGACAACCATTATAACCACTATAACAACCGTTATAACCACTATAACGACCATTATAACCACTATAACGACCATTATAACCACTATAACAACCATTAAAACCTCTATGACAACCATTATCACCACTATAACAACCATCATCACCACTGTAACAACCATTATAACCACTATAAGAACCATTATCACCACTATAACGACCATTATCACCACTGTAACGACAATTATCAGCACTATAACGGCCATTATCAGCACTATAACAACCATTATCAGCACTATAACAACCATTATCAGCACTATAACGGCCATTATCAGCAATATAACGACCATTATAACCACTGTAACAACCATTATAACCACTATAACAGCCATTATCAGCACTATAACGACCATTTTCAGCACTATAACAACCATTATCAGCACTATAACAACCATTGTCAGCACTATAACGCCCATTATCAGCAATATAACGACCATTATAACCACTGTAACAACCATTATAACCACTATAACAGCCATTATCAGCACTATAACGACCATTATCACCACTATAGCAATCATTATGACCACTGTGACAACCATTATCAGCACTACAACGACCATTATCACCACTATAACGAGCATTATAACCACTATAACAACCATTATAACCAATATAACGACCACTATCAGCATCATAACGACCATTATCAGCACCATAACGACCATTATCAGCACTATAACGACCATTATCACCACTATAACAACCATCATCACCACTGTAACAACCACTATAACCACTATAACAACCATTATCACCACTATAACGACCATTATCACCACTATAGCGTCAATTATCACCACTATAACGACCATTATCAGCACTATTACGGCCATTATCAGCAATATAACGACCATTATAACCACTATAACGACCATTATCACCACTATAACGACCATTATAACCACTATAACGAGCACTATCAGCACCATAACGACCATTCTCAGCACTATAACGACCATTATCAGCACTATAACGACCATTATCAGCACTATTACGGCCATTATCAGCAATATAACGACCATTATAACCACTGTAACAACCATTATAACCACTATAACAGCCATTATCAGCACTATAACGACCATTATCAGCACTACAACGACCATTATCACCACTGTGGCAACCATTATCACCACTATAGCAACCATTACGACCACTATAACAACCACTATAACCACTATAACAACCGTTATAACCACTATAACAACTGTTATAACCACTATAACGACCATTATCACCACTATAACAACCTTTACAACCACTACGACAACCATTACAACCACCATGACAACCATTAAAACCACTATGACAGCCATTATCACCACTATAACAACCATCATCACCACTGTAACAATCATTATAACCACTATAACAACCATTATCTCCACTATAACGACCATTATAACCACTATAACGAGCATTATAACCACTATAACAACCATTAAAACCACTATGACAACCATTATCACCACTATAACAGCCATCATCACCACTGTAACAACCATTATAACCACTATAACAACCACTATAACCACTATAACAACCACTATAACCACTATAACAACCATTATAACTACCATAACAACCATTATCACCACTATAACGACCATTATAACCACTATAACGACCATTATAACCACTATAACGACCATTATAACCACTATAACAACCATTAAAACCACTATAACAACCATTAAAACCACTATGACAACCATTATCACCACTATAACAACCATCATCACCACTGTAACAACCACTATAACCACTATAACAACCATTATCACCACTATAACGACCATTATAACCACTATAACAACCATTATAACCACTATAACAACCATTATAACCAATATAACGACCACTATCAGCACCATAACGACCATTATCACCACTATAACGACAATTATCAGCACCATAACGGCCATTATCAGCACTATAACAACCGTTATCGGCACTATAACAACCATTATCAGCACTATAACGGCCATTATAACCACTATAACGACCATTATAACCACTATAACAACCATTAAAACCACTATGACGACCATTATCACCACTATAACAACCATCATCACCACTGTAACAACCACTATAACCACTATAACAACCATTATCACCACTATAACGACCATTATAACCACTATAACGACCACTATAACCACTATAACAACCATTAAAACCACTATGACAACCATTATCACCACTATAACAACCATCATCACCACTGTAACAATCATTATAACCACTATAACAACCATTATCACCACTATAACGACCATTATAACCACTATTACGAGCATTATAACCACTATAACAACCATTATAACCACTATAACAACTATTATAACCAATATAACGACCACTATCAGCACCATCACGACCATTCTCAGCACTATAACGACCATTATCAGCACTATAACGACCATTATCAGCACTACAACGACCATTATCACCACTGTAACAACCACTATAACCACTATAACAACCATTAAAACCACTATGACAACCAGTATCACCACTATAACAACCATTATAACCACTATAACGACCATTATAACCACTATAACAACCATTAAAACCTGTATGACAACCATTATCACCACTATAACAACCATCATCACCACTGTAACAACCATTATAACCACTATAACAACCGTTATAACCACTATAACGACCATTATAACCACTATAACGACCATTATCACCACTATGACAACCATTACAACCACCATGAAAACCATTAAAACCACTATGACAACCATTATCACCACTATAATAACCATCATCACCTCTCTAACAACCATTATGACCACTATAACAACCATTATCACCACTATAACGACCATTATAACCACTATAACGACCATTATAACCACTATAACGACCATTATAACCACTATAACAACCACTAAAACCACTATGACAACCATTATCACCACTATAACAACCATCATCACCACTATAACGACCATTATAACCACTATAACAACCATCATCACCACTATAACGAGCATTATAACCACTATAACACCCATTATAACCACTATAACAACCATTATAACCAATATAACGACCACTATCAGCACCATAACGACCATTATCAGCACCATAACGACCATTATCAGCACTATAACGACCATTATCACCACTATAACGACCATTATCACCACTCTAACGACAATTATCAGCACTATAACGGCCATTATCAGCACTATAACAACCATTATCGGCACTATAACAACCATTATCAGCACTATAACGACCATTATCAGCAATATAACGACCATTATCACCACTTTAACGACCATTATAACCACTATAACGATCATTATAACCACTATAACAACCATTAAAACCACTATGACAACCATTATAACCACTATAACAACCGTTATAACCACTATAACGACCATTATAACCACTATAACAACCATTAAAACCTCTATGACAACCATTATCACCACTATAACAACCATCATCACCACTGTAACAACCATTATAACCACTATAAGAACCATTATCACCACTATAACGACCATTATCACCACTGTAACGACAATTATCAGCACTATAACGGCCATTATCAGCACTATAACAACCATTATCAGCACTATAACAACCATTATCAGCACTATAACGGCCATTATCAGCAATATAACGACCATTATAACCACTGTAACAACCATTATAACCACTATAACAGCCATTATCAGCACTATAACGACCATTTTCAGCACTATAACAACCATTATCAGCACTATAACAACCATTGTCAGCACTATGACGCCCATTATCAGCAATATAACGACCATTATAACCACTGTAACAACCATTATAACCACTGTAACAGCCATTATCAGCACTATAACGACCATTATCACCACTATAGCAATCATTATGACCACTGTGACAACCATTATCAGCACTACAACGACCATTATCACCACTATAACGAGCATTATAACCACTATAACAACCATTATAACCAATATAACGACCACTATCAGCATCATAACGACCATTATCAGCACCATAACGACCATTATCAGCACTATAACGACCATTATCACCACTACAACAACCATCATCACCACTGTAACAACCACTATAACCACTATAACAACCATTATCACCACAATAACGACCATTATAACCACTATAACGACCATTATAACCACTATAACAACCATTAAAACCACTATGACAACCATTATCACCACTATAACAACCATTATAACCACTATAACGACCATCATCACCACTGTAACAACCACTATAACCACTATAACAACCATTATCACCACTATAACAACCACTATAACCACTATAACAACCACTATAACCACTATAACAACCATTATAACTACTATAACAACCATTATCACCACTATAACGACCATTATAACCACTATAACGACCATTATAACCACTATAACAACCATTAAAACCACTATGACAACCATTATCACCACTATAACAACCATTATAACCACTATAACGACCATTATAACCACTATAACAACCATTAAAACCTCTATGACAACCATTATCACCACTATAACAACCATCATCACCACTGTAACAACCACTATAACCACTATAACAACCATTATCACCACTATAACGACCATTATAACCACTATAACGACCATTATAACCACTATAACAACCATTAAAACCACTATGACAACCATTATCACCACTATAACAACCATCATCACCACTGTAACAACCATTATAACCACTATAACAACCATTATCACCACTATAACGAGCATTATAACCACTATAACAACCATTATAAACAACTATAACAACTATTATAACCAATATAACGACCACTATCAGCACCATCACGACCATTCTCAGCACTATAACGACCATTATCAGCACTATAACGACCATTATCACCACTATAACAACCATCATCACCACTGTAACAACCACTATAACCACTATAACAACCATTATCACCACTATAACGACCATTATAACCACTATAACGACCATTATAACCACTATAACAACCATTAAAACCACTATGACAACCATTATCACCACTATAACAACCATTATAACCACTATAACGACCATTATAACCACTATAACAACCATTAAAACCTCTATGACAACCATTATCACCACTATAACAACCATCATCACCACTGTAACAACCATTATAACCACTATAAGAACCATTATCACCACTATAACGACCATTATCACCACTATAACGACCATTATCACCACTATAACGAACATTATAACCACTATAACAACCATTATAACCACTATAACACCCATTATAACCAATATAACGACCACTATCAGCACCATCACGACCATTCTCAGCACTATAACGACCATTATCAGCACTATAACGACCATTATCACCACTATAACAACCATCATCACCACTGTAACAACCACTATAACCACTATAACAAACATTATCACCACTATAACGACCATTATAACCACTATAACGACCATTATAACCACTATAACAACCATTAAAACCACTATGACAACCATTATCACCACTATAACAACCATTATAACCACTATAACGACCATTATAACCACTATAACAACCATTAAAACCTCTATGACAACCATTATCACCACTATAACAACCATCATCACCACTGTAACAACCATTATAACCACTATAAGAACCATTATCACCACTATAACGACCATTATCACCACTATAACGAGCATTATAACCACTATAACAACCATTATAACCACTATAACAACCATTATAACCAATATAACGACCACTATCAGCACCATAACGACCATTATCAGCACTATAACAACCATTATCAGCACTACAACGACCATTATCACCACTATAACAACCATTATAACCACTATAACAACCATTATCACCACTATAACGAGCATTATAACCACTATAACAACCATTATAACCACTATAACAACCATTATAACCAATATAACGACCACTATCAGCACCATAACGACCATTATCAGCACTATAACGACCATTATCACCACTATAACAACCATCATCACCACTGTAACAACCACTATAACCACTATAACAACCATTATCACCACTATAACGACCATTATAACCACTATAACGACCATTATAACCACTATAACAACCATTAAAACCACTATGACAACCATTATCACCACTATAACAACCATCATCACCACTGTAACAACCATTATAATCACTATAACAACCATTATCACCACCATAACGACCATTATCAGCACCATAACGACCATTATCAGCACTATAACGACCATTATCAGCACTACAACGACCATTATCACCACTATAACAACCACTATGACCACTATAACAACCACTATAACCACTATAACAACCATTATAACCACTATAACAACCGTTATAACCACTATAACGACCATTATAACCGCTATAACGACCATTATCACCACTATAACAACCATTACAACCACTATGACAACCATTAAAACCACTATGACAACCATTATCACCACTATAACAACCATCATCACCACTGTAACAACCATTATAACCACTATAACAACCATTATCACCATTATAACGAGCATTATAACCACTATAACAACCATTATAACCACTATAACAACCATTATAACCACTATAACGACCATTATAACCACTATAACAACCATTATCACCACTATAACGAGCATTATAACCACAATAACAACCATTATAACCACTATAACAACCATTATAACCAATATAACGACCACTATCAGCACCATAACGACCACTATCAGCACCATAACGACCATTATCAGCACTATAACGACCATTAACACCACTATAACAACCATCATCACCACTGTAACAACCACTATAACCACTATAACAACCATTATCACCACTATAACGACCATTATAACCACTATAACGACCATTATAACCACTATAACAACCATTAAAACCACTATGACAACCATTATCACCACTATAACAACCATCATCACCACTGTAACAATCACTATAACCACTATAACAACCATTATCACCACTATAACGACCATTATAACCACTATAACGAGCATTATAACCACTATAACAACCATTATAACCACTATAACAACTATTATAACCAATATAACGACCACTATCAGCACCATCACGACCATTCTCAGCACTATAACGACCATTATCACCACTATAACAACCATCATCACCACTGTAACAACCACTATAACCACTTTTTTTTTTTTTTTTTTTTTTTTTTTTTTTTTTTTTTTTTTTTAACGTGGGGGAAATCTTCAAAAGATACCCCGCGCCTTTGGGGGAAGGCGCGGGGTTATGCCGGATTTCTACCGGCTAAAACCCCCACGGTGACCCTTCCTGGCGCTACGGGGTGGTCCGGGATCTAAGATTAATTCACCTCGGGACCACCCCTGGCGCGTGCTGCCGGTCTCGGGGGGGCCAGGTGTTGTTGGCCCCCCTGCGCCTCTCGATCTTCCGGCACCAGGAGGTCACACCCGGTGCCGGCACTGCACGGACCGCGTGCAATGGCGTCCGAGCCCCCACTCGGACGCCTACGGCCCGGGCGGCTCCGGGCTGAACCTTTTACAAGGTTAGTGATCTTTGCCGCGGAGCCGCCATTATCGTGGGTCTACGGGCGCCCGCCGGCCGGAAGAGACAAACTCCCCATATGCCGGGCGGGCGCCCACCTCACGTAGGGGGGCGGACTAGCTGCGACGCCCGGATCGAGACCGGGGCGTCGCCCGCCCCCCTCTTCGTCTGCGGGCGGGACCGCGACCTCGACGTTCGCGATCCCGCTCCGCGGCCTCCTTCTGCGAGATAACTTTCTCGCAGAAGGAGGCGAAAGCTTGCCACGACCTCTCGCTGGCGAGTATCTCCACGACAACACTGGCCAGCGAGAGGTCCCACCCAATGCAGCAGCGTAGCTGCGTACGTGCCCCGCTAAAAGCGGGGCACTCCTCCAACGTATGTTGGGCGGAGTCTCGCTCCGCCCCACAATGGTGGCAGCACGGTAGCTGCTCCTTCGCGATCCGCCACAGGAACTCACCGAAGCACCCATGCCCGGTGAGAACCTGGGTCATCCGGTAGGTGATCCTTCCAAAGCCGCGGTCCTGCCATTCCATCAATTTCGGCAGGACCGCCCCAACGCCGCGGTGGTCAGCGGCGCCGCTTTCTATGATCTCGCGGCGCCACTTCGTCAGCGCGAAGCGTCGGGCCTGACGCTTGAGGGCCTCTGCCTCTGACTCCAGCCGGGGCACACCCTGCTGGCGGAGGGAACGGAGTCGCCAGTAAACGTGGGCGTCTCCCTCCGCCAGGTAATGGTAGGGAATGAACCCGGCCAGAGTCATCGCCGCCGCGTAGGAGACCGTGCGGTATCCCCTTATCGCCCTGATGGCCATTAGGCGCTGCACGCGGCGCAGCAGTTGCTTGCTGCGCCGGCAGGCCATCAGGGCGTCAGCCCATATCGGGGCCCCGTAAAGGGCCATGGACCGCACGACTCCTGCGTAGAGGCGGCGAACCGTCTCGAACCACTATAACCACTATAACAACCATTAAAATCACTATGACAACCATTATCACCACTATAACAACCATTATAACCACTATAACGACCATTATAACCACTATAACAACCATTAAAACCTCTATGACAACCATTATCACCACTATAACAACCATCATCACCACTGTAACAACCATTATAACCACTATAAGAACCATTATCACCACTATAACGACCATTATCACCACTGTAACGACAATTATCAGCACTATAACGGCCATTATCAGCACTATAACAACCATTATCAGCACTATAACAACCATTATCAGCACTATAACGGCCATTATCAGCAATATAACGACCATTATAACCACTGTAACAACCATTATAACCACTATAACAGCCATTATCAGCACTATAACGACCATTATCACCACTATAGCAATCATTATGACCACTGTGACAACCATTATCAGCACTACAACGACCATTATCACCACTGTAACAACCACTATAACCACTATAACAACCACTATAACCACTATAACAACCATTATAACCAATATAACGACCACTATCAGCACCATAACGACCATTATCAGCACCATAACGACCATTATCAGCACTATAACGACCATTAACACCACTATAACAACCATCATCACCACTGTAACAACCACTATAACCACTATAACAACCATTATCACCACTATAACGACCATTATAACCACTATAACAACCATTAAAACCACTATGACAACCATTATCACCACTATAACAACCATCATCACCACTGTAACAATCATTATAACCACTATAACAACCATTATCACCACTATAACGACCATTATAACCACTATAACGAGCATTATAACCACTATAACAACCATTATAACCACTATAACAACTATTATAACCAATATAACGACCACTATCAGCACCATCACGACCATTCTCAGCACTATAACGACCATTATCAGCACTATAACGACCATTATCACCACTATAACAACCATCATCACCACTGTAACAACCATTATAATCACTATAACGACCATTATCACCACTATAACGACCATTATCACCACTATAACGACCATTATCAGCACCATAACGACCATTATCAGCACTATAACGACCATTATCAGCACTACAACGACCACTATCACCACTGTGGCAACCATTATCACCACTATAGCAACCATTACGACCACTATAACAACCACTATAACCACTATAACAACCATTATAACCACTATGACAACCATTATCACCACTATAACAACCATCATCACCACTGTAACAACCATTATAACCACTATAAGAACCATTATCACCACTATAACGACCATTATCACCACTGTAACGACAATTATCAGCACTATAACGGCCATTATCAGCACTATAACAACCATTATCAGCACTATAACAACCATTATCAGCACTATAACGGCCATTATCTGCAATATAACGACCATTATAACCACTGTAACAACCATTATAACCACTGTAACAGCCATTATCAGCACTATAACGACCATTATCACCACTATAGCAATCATTATGACCACTGTGACAACCATTATCAGCACTACAACGACCATTATCACCACTATAACAACCACTATAACCACTATAACAACCACTATAACCACTATAACAACCATTATAACCAATATAACGACCACTATCAGCACCATAACGACCATTATCAGCACCATAACGACCATTATCAGCACTATAACGACCATTAACACCACTATAACAACCATCATCACCACTGTAACAACCACTATAACCACTATAACAACCATTATCACCACTATAACGACCATTATAACCACTATAACGACCATTATAACCACTATAACAACCATTAAAACCACTATGACAACCATTATCACCACTATAACAACCATCATCACCACTGTAACAATCATTATAACCACTATAACAACCATTATCACCACTATAACGACCATTATAACCACTATAACGAGCATTATAACCACTATAACAACCATTATAACCACTATAACAACTATTATAACCAATATAACGACCACTATCAGCACCATCACGACCATTCTCAGCACTATAACGACCATTATCAGCACTATAACGACCATTATCACCACTATAACAACCATCATCACCACTGTAACAACCATTATAATCACTATAACGACCATTATCACCACTATAACGACCATTATCACCACTATAACGACCATTATCAGCACCATAACGACCATTATCAGCACTATAACGACCATTATCAGCACTACAACGACCACTATCACCACTGTGGCAACCATTATCACCACTATAGCAACCATTACGACCACTATAACAACCACTATAACCACTATAACAACCATTATAACCACTATAACAACCATTATAACCACTATAACAACCATTAAAACCTCTATGACAACCATTATCACCACTATAACAACCATCATCACCACTGTAACAACCATTATAACGACTATAAGAACCATTATCACCACTATAACGACCATTATCACCACTATGACAACCATTACAACCACCATGAAAACCATTAAAACCACTATGACAACCATTACAATCACCATGACAACCATTAAAACCACTATGACAGCCATTATCACCACTATAACAACCATCATCACCACTGTAACAATCATTATAACCACTATAACAACCATTATCACCACTATAACGACCATTATAACCACTATAACGAGCATTATAACCACTATAACAACCATTAAAACCACTATGACAACCATTATCACCACTATAACAACCATCATCACCACTGTAACAACCATTATAACCACTATAACAACCATTATCACCACTATAACGAGCATTACAACCACTATAACAACCATTATAACCACTATAACAACTATTATAACCAATATAACGACCACTATCAGCACCATAACGACCATTCTCAGCACTATAACGACCATTATCAGCACTATAACGACCATTATCACCACTATAACAACCACTATAACCACTATAACAACCACTATAACCGCTATAACAACCATTATAACTACTATAACAACCATTATCACCACTATAACGACCATTATAACCACTATAACGACCATTATAACCACTATAACGACCATTATAACCACTATAACAACCATTAAAACCACTATGACAGCCATTATCACCACTATAACAACCATCATCACCACTGTAACAATCATTATAACCACTATAACAACCATTATCACCACTATAACGACCATTATAACCACTATAACGAGCATTATAACCACTATAACAACCATTAAAACCTCTATGACAACCATTATCACCACTATAACAACCATCACCACCACTGTAACAACCATTATAACGACTATAAGAACCATTATCACCACTATAACGACCATTATCACCACTATGACAACCATTACAACCACCATGAAAACCATTAAAACCACTATGACAACCATTATCACCACTATAATAACCATCATCACCTCTCTAACAACCATTATGACCACTATAACAACCATTATCACCACTATAACGAGCATTATAACCACTATAACAACCATTACAACCACTATGACAACCATTAAAACCACTATGACAACCATTATCACCACTATAACAACCATCATCACCACTGTAACAACCATTATAACCACTATAACAACCATTATCACCATTATAACGAGCATTATAACCACTATAACAACCATTATAACCACTATAACAACCATTATAACCACTATAACGACCATTATAACCACTATAACAACCATTATCACCACTATAACGAGCATTATAACCACAATAACAACCATTATAACCACTATAACAACCATTATAACCAATATAACGACCACTATCAGCACCATAACGACCACTATCAGCACCATAACGACCATTATCAGCACTATAACGACCATTAACACCACTATAACAACCATCATCACCACTGTAACAACCACTATAACCACTATAACAACCATTATCACCACTATAACGACCATTATAACCACTATAACGACCATTATAACCACTATAACAACCATTAAAACCACTATGACAACCATTATCACCACTATAACAACCATCATCACCACTGTAACAATCACTATAACCACTATAACAACCATTATCACCACTATAACGACCATTATAACCACTATAACGAGCATTATAACCACTATAACAACCATTATAACCACTATAACAACTATTATAACCAATATAACGACCACTATCAGCACCATCACGACCATTCTCAGCACTATAACGACCATTATCAGCACTATAACGACCATTAACACCACTATAACAACCATCATCACCACTGTAACAACCACTATAACCACTATAACAACCATTATCACCACTATAACGACCATTATAACCACTATAACGACCATTATAACCACTATAACAACCATTAAAACCACTATGACAACCATTATCACCACTATAACAACCATCATCACCACTGTAACAATCATTATAACCACTATAACAACCATTATCACCACTATAACGACCATTATAACCACTATAACGAGCATTATAACCACTATAACAACCATTATAACCACTATAACAACTATTATAACCAATATAACGACCACTATCAGCACCATCACGACCATTCTCAGCACTATAACGACCATTATCAGCACTATAACGACCATTATCACCACTATAACAACCATCATCACCACTGTAACAACCATTATAATCACTATAACGACCATTATCACCACTATAACGACCATTATCACCACTATAACGACCATTATCAGCACCATAACGACCATTATCAGCACTATAACGACCATTATCAGCACTACAACGACCACTATCACCACTGTGGCAACCATTATCACCACTATAGCAACCATTACGACCACTATAACAACCACTATAACCACTATAACAACCATTATAACCACTATAACAACCATTATAACCACTATAACAACCATTAAAACCTCTATGACAACCATTATCACCACTATAACAACCATCATCACCACTGTAACAACCATTATAACGACTATAAGAACCATTATCACCACTATAACGACCATTATCACCACTATGACAACCATTACAACCACCATGAAAACCATTAAAACCACTATGACAACCATTACAATCACCATGACAACCATTAAAACCACTATGACAGCCATTATCACCACTATAACAACCATCATCACCACTGTAACAATCATTATAACCACTATAACAACCATTATCACCACTATAACGACCATTATAACCACTATAACGAGCATTATAACCACTATAACAACCATTAAAACCACTATGACAACCATTATCACCACTATAACAACCATCATCACCACTGTAACAACCATTATAACCACTATAACAACCATTATCACCACTATAACGAGCATTACAACCACTATAACAACCATTATAACCACTATAACAACTATTATAACCAATATAACGACCACTATCAGCACCATAACGACCATTCTCAGCACTATAACGACCATTATCAGCACTATAACGACCATTATCACCACTATAACAACCACTATAACCACTATAACAACCACTATAACCGCTATAACAACCATTATAACTACTATAACAACCATTATCACCACTATAACGACCATTATAACCACTATAACGACCATTATAACCACTATAACGACCATTATAACCACTATAACAACCATTAAAACCACTATGACAGCCATTATCACCACTATAACAACCATCATCACCACTGTAACAATCATTATAACCACTATAACAACCATTATCACCACTATAACGACCATTATAACCACTATAACGAGCATTATAACCACTATAACAACCATTAAAACCTCTATGACAACCATTATCACCACTATAACAACCATCACCACCACTGTAACAACCATTATAACGACTATAAGAACCATTATCACCACTATAACGACCATTATCACCACTATGACAACCATTACAACCACCATGAAAACCATTAAAACCACTATGACAACCATTATCACCACTATAATAACCATCATCACCTCTCTAACAACCATTATGACCACTATAACAACCATTATCACCACTATAACGAGCATTATAACCACTATAACAACCATTATAACCACTATAACAACCATTATAACCAATATAACGACCACTATCAGCACCATAACGACCATTCTCAGCACTATAACGACCATTATCAGCACTATAACGACCATTATCACCACTATAACAACCACTATAACCACTATAACAACCACTATAACCACTATAACAACCATTATAACTACTATAACAACCATTATCACCTCTATAACGACCATTATAACCACTATAACGACCATTATAACCACTATAACGACCATTATAACCACTATAACAACCATTAAAACCACTATGACAACCATTATCACCACTATAACAACCATCATCACCACTGTAACAACCACTATAACCACTATAACAACCATTATCACCACTATAACGACCATTATAACCACTATAACGACCATTATAACCACTATAACAACCATTAAAACCACTATGACAACCATTATCACTACTATAACAACCATCATCACCACTGTAACAACCACTATAACCACTATAACAACCATTATCACCACTATAACGACCATTATAACCACTATAACGACCATTATAACCACTATAACAACCATTATAACCAATATAACGACCACTATCAGCACCATAACGACCATTATCAGCACCATAACGACCATTATCAGCACTATAACGACCATTATCACCACTATAACGACCATTATCACCACTATAACAACCATTATCACCACTATAACGACCATTATAACCACTATAACGACCATTATCACCACTATAACAACCATTATAAGCACTATAACGACCATTATAACCACTATGACAACCATTATCACCACTATAACAACCATCATCACCACTGTAACAACCATTATAACGACTATAAGAACCATTATCACCACTATAACGACCATTATCACCACTATGACAACCATTACAACCACCATGAAAACCATTAAAACCACTATGACAACCATTATCACCACTATAATAACCATCATCACCTCTCTAACAACCATTATGACCACTATAACAACCATTATCACCACTATAACGAGCATTATAACCACTATAACAACCATTATAACCACTATAACAACCATTATAACCAATATAACGACCACTATCAGCACCATAACGACCATTCTCAGCACTATAACGACCATTATCAGCACTATAACGACCATTATCACCACTATAACAACCACTATAACCACTATAACAACCACTATAACCACTATAACAACCATTATAACTACTATAACAACCATTATCACCTCTATAACGACCATTATAACCACTATAACGACCATTATAACCACTATAACGACCATTATAACCACTATAACAACCATTAAAACCACTATGACAACCATTATCACCACTATAACAACCATCATCACCACTGTAACAACCACTATAACCACTATAACAACCATTATCACCACTATAACGACCATTATAACCACTATAACGACCATTATAACCACTATAACAACCATTAAAACCACTATGACAACCATTATCACTACTATAACAACCATCATCACCACTGTAACAACCACTATAACCACTATAACAACCATTATCACCACTATAACGACCATTATAACCACTATAACGACCATTATAACCACTATAACAACCATTATAACCAATATAACGACCACTATCAGCACCATAACGACCATTATCAGCACCATAACGACCATTATCAGCACTATAACGACCATTATCACCACTATAACGACCATTATCACCACTATAACAACCATTATCACCACTATAACGACCATTATAACCACTATAACGACCATTATCACCACTATAACAACCATTATAAGCACTATAACGACCATTATAACCACTATGACAACCATTATCACCACTATAACAACCATCATCACCACTGTAACAACCATTATAACCACTATAAGAACCATTATCACCACTATAACGACCATTATCACCACTATAACGAGCATTATAACCACTATAACAACCATTATAACCACTATAACAACCATTATAACCAACATATCGACCACTATCAGCATCATAACGACCATTATCAGCACCATAACGACCATTATCAGCACTATAACGACCATTATCACCACTATAACAACCATCATCACCACTGTAACAACCACTATAACCACTATAACAACCATTATCACCACTATAACGACCATTATAACCACTATAACGATCATTATAACCACTATAACAACCATTAAAACCACTATGACAACCATTATAACCACTATAACGACCATTACAACCACCATGAAAACCATTAAAACCACTATGACAACCATTATCACCACTATAATAACCATCATCACATCTCTAACAACCATTATGACCACTATAACAACCATTATCACCACTATAACGACCATTATAACCACTATAACGACCATTATAACCACTATAACGACCATTATCACCACTATAGCAATCATTATGACCACTGTGACAACCATTATCAGCACTACAACGACCATTATCACCACTATATCGAGCATTATAACCACTATAACAACCATTATAACCAATATAACGACCACTATCAGCATCATAACGACCATTATCAGCACCATAACGACCATTATCAGCACTATAACGACCATTATCACCACTATAACAACCATCATCACCACTGTAACAACCACTATAACCACTATAACAACCATTATCACCACTATAACAACCATCATCACCACTGTAACAACCATTATAACCACTATAACAACCATTATCACCACTATAACGAGCATTATAACCTCTATAACAACCATTATAACCACTATAACAACTATTATAACCAATATAACGACCACTATCAGCACCATCACGACCATTTTCAGCACTATAACGACCATTATCAGCACTATAACGACCATTATCACCACTATAGCAATCATTATGACCACTGTGACAACCATTATCAGCACTACAACGACCATTATCACCACTATAACAACCACTATAACCACTATAACAACCATTATAACCACTATAACAACCGTTATAACCACTATAACGACCATTATAACCACTATAACGACCATTATCACCACTATGACAACCATTACAACCACCATGAAAACCATTAAAACCACTATGACAACCATTATCACCACTATAATAACCATCATCACCTCTCTAACAACCATTATGACCACTATAACAACCATTATCACCACTATAACGACCATTATAACCACTATAACGACCATTATAACCACTATAACGACCATTATAACCACTATAACAACCACTAAAACCACTATGACAACCATTATCACCACTATAACAACCATCATCACCACTATAACGACCATTATAACCACTATAACAACCATCATCACCACTATAACGAGCATTATAACCACTATAACACCCATTATAACCACTATAACAACCATTATAACCAATATAACGACCACTATCAGCACCATAACGACCATTATCAGCACCATAACGACCATTATCAGCACTATAACGACCATTATCACCACTATAACGACCATTATCACCACTATAACGACAATTATCAGCACTATAACGGCCATTATCAGCACTATAACAACCATTATCGGCACTATAACAACCATTATCAGCACTATAACGACCATTATCAGCAATATAACGACCATTATCACCACTTTAACGACCATTATAACCACTATAACGATCATTATAACCACTATAACAACCATTAAAACCACTATGACAACCATTATAACCACTATAACAACCGTTATGACCACTATAACGACCATTATAACCACTATAACGACCATTATAACCACTATAACAACCATTAAAACCTCTATGACAACCATTATCACCACTATAACAACCATTATAACCACTATAACGACCATCATCACCACTGTAACAACCACTATAACCACTATAACAACCATTATCACCACTATAACAACCACTATAACCACTATAACAACCACTATAACCACTATAACAACCATTATAACTACTATAACAACCATTATCACCACTATAACGACCATTATAACCACTATAACGACCATTATAACCACTATAACAACCATTAAAACCACTATGACAACCATTATCACCACTATAACAACCATTATAACCACTATAACGACCATTATAACCACTATAACAACCATTAAAACCTCTATGACAACCATTATCACCACTATAACAACCATCATCACCACTGTAACAACCACTATAACCACTATAACAACCATTATCACCACTATAACGACCATTATAACCACTATAACGACCATTATAACCACTATAACAACCATTAAAACCACTATGACAACCATTATCACCACTATAACAACCATCATCACCACTGTAACAACCATTATAGCCACTATAACAACCATTATCACCACTATAACGAGCATTATAACCACTATAACAACCATTATAAACAACTATAACAACTATTATAACCAATATAACGACCACTATCAGCACCATCACGACCATTCTCAGCACTATAACGACCATTATCAGCACTATAACGACCATTATCACCACTATAACAACCATCATCACCACTGTAACAACCACTATAACCACTATAACAACCATTATCACCACTATAACGACCATTATAACCACTATAACGACCATTATAACCACTATAACAACCATTAAAACCACTATGACAACCATTATCACCACTATAACAACCATTATAACCACTATAACGACCATTATAACCACTATAACAACCATTAAAACCTCTATTACAACCATTATCACCACTATAACAACCATCATCACCACTGTAACAACCATTATAACCACTATAAGAACCATTATCACCACTATAACGACCATTATCACCACTATAACGACCATTATCACCACTATAACGAACATTATAACCACTATAACAACCATTATAACCACTATAACACCCATTATAACCAATATAACGACCACTATCAGCACCATCACGACCATTCTCAGCACTATAACGACCATTATCAGCACTATAACGACCATTATCACCACTATAACAACCATCATCACCACTGTAACAACCACTATAACCACTATAACAAACATTATCACCACTATAACGACCATTATAACCACTATAACGACCATTATAACCACTATAACAACCATTAAAACCACTATGACAACCATTATCACCACTATAACAACCATTATAACCACTATAACGACCATTATAACCACTATAACAACCATTAAAACCTCTATGACAACCATTATCACCACTATAACAACCATCATCACCACTGTAACAACCATTATAACCACTATAAGAACCATTATCACCACTATAACGACCATTATCACCACTATAACGAGCATTATAACCACTATAACAACCATTATAACCACTATAACAACCATTATAACCAATATAACGACCACTATCAGCACCATAACGACCATTAAAACCACTATGACAACCATTATCACCACTATAACAACCATCATCACCACTGTAACAATCACTATAACCACTATAACAACCATTATCACCACTATAACGACCATTATAACCACTATAACGAGCATTATAACCACTATAACAACCATTATAACCACTATAACAACTATTATAACCAATATAACGACCACTATCAGCACCATCACGACCATTCTCAGCACTATAACGACCATTATCACCACTATAACAACCATCATCACCACTGTAACAACCACTATAACCACTATAACAACCATTAAAATCACTATGACAACCATTATCACCACTATAACAACCATTATAACCACTATAACGACCATTATAACCACTATAACAACCATTAAAACCACTATGACAACCATTATCACCACTATAACAACCATTATAACCACTATAACGACCATTATAACCACTATAACAACCATTAAAACCTCTATGACAACCATTATCACCACTATAACAACCATCATCACCACTGTAACAACCATTATAACCACTATAAGAACCATTATCACCACTATAACGACCATTATCACCACTATAACGACCATTATCACCACTATAACGAACATTATAACCACTATAACAACCATTATAACCACTATAACACCCATTATAACCAATATAACGACCACTATCAGCACCATCACGACCATTCTCAGCACTATAACGACCATTATCAGCACTATAACGACCATTATCACCACTATAACAACCATCATCACCACTGTAACAACCACTATAACCACTATAACAAACATTATCACCACTATAACGACCATTATAACCACTATAACGACCATTATAACCACTATAACAACCATTAAAACCACTATGACAACCATTATCACCACTATAACAACCATTATAACCACTATAACGACCATTATAACCACTATAACAACCATTAAAACCTCTATGACAACCATTATCACCACTATAACAACCATCATCACCACTGTAACAACCATTATAACCACTATAAGAACCATTATCACCACTATAACGACCATTATCACCACTATAACGAGCATTATAACCACTATAACAACCATTATAACCACTATAACAACCATTATAACCAATATAACGACCACTATCAGCACCATAACGACCATTATCAGCACTATAACAACCATTATCAGCACTACAACGACCATTATCACCACTATAACAACCATTATAACCACTATAACAACCATTATCACCACTATAACGAGCATTATAACCACTATAACAACCATTATAACCACTATAACAACCATTATAACCAATATAACGACCACTATCAGCACCATAACGACCATTATCAGCACTATAACGACCATTATCACCACTATAACAACCATCATCACCACTGTAACAACCACTATAACCACTATAACAACCATTATCACCACTATAACGACCATTATAACCACTATAACGACCATTATAACCACTATAACAACCATTAAAACCACTATGACAACCATTATCACCACTATAACAACCATCATCACCACTGTAACAACCATTATAATCACTATAACAACCATTATCACCACCATAACGACCATTATCAGCACCATAACGACCATTATCAGCACTATAACGACCATTATCAGCACTACAACGACCATTATCACCACTATAACAACCACTATGACCACTATAACAACCACTATAACCACTATAACAGCCATTATAACCACTATAACAACCGTTATAACCACTATAACGACCATTATAACCGCTATAACGACCATTATCACCACTATAACAACCATTACAACCACTATGACAACCATTAAAACCACTATGACAACCATTATCACCACTATAACAACCATCATCACCACTGTAACAACCATTATAACCACTATAACAACCATTATCACCATTATAACGAGCATTATAACCACTATAACAACCATTATAACCACTATAACAACCATTATAACCACTATAACGACCATTATAACCACTATAACAACCATTATCACCACTATAACGAGCATTATAACCACAATAACAACCATTATAACCACTATAACAACCATTATAACCAATATAACGACCACTATCAGCACCATAACGACCACTATCAGCACCATAACGACCATTATCAGCACTATAACGACCATTAACACCACTATAACAACCATCATCACCACTGTAACAACCACTATAACCACTATAACAACCATTATCACCACTATAACGACCATTATAACCACTATAACGACCATTATAACCACTATAACAACCATTAAAACCACTATGACAACCATTATCACCACTATAACAACCATTATAACCACTATAACGACCATTATAACCACTATAACAACCATTAAAACCTCTATGACAACCATTATCACCACTATAACAACCATCATCACCACTGTAACAACCATTATAACCACTATAAGAACCATTATCACCACTATAACGACCATTATCACCACTATAACGAGCATTATAACCACTATAACAACCATTATAACCACTATAACAACCATTATAACCAATATAACGACCACTATCAGCACCATAACGACCATTATCAGCACTATAACAACCATTATCAGCACTACAACGACCATTATCACCACTATAACAACCATTATAACCACTATAACAACCATTATCACCACTATAACGAGCATTATAACCACTATAACAACCATTATAACCACTATAACAACCATTATAACCACTATAACGACCATTATCACCACTATAACGACCATTATAACCACTATAACGAGTATTATAACCACTATAACAACCATTATAACCACTATAACAACTATTATAACCAATATAACGACCACTATCAGCACCATCACGACCATTCTCAGCACTATAACGACCATTATCACCACTATAACAACCATCATCACCACTGTAACAACCACTATAACCACTATAACAACCATTAAAATCACTATGACAACCATTATCACCACTATAACAACCATTATAACCACTATAACGACCATTATAACCACTATAACAACCATTAAAACCACTATGACAACCATTATCACTACTATAACAACCATCATCACCACTGTAACAACCACTATAACCACTATAACAACCATTATCACCACTATAACGACCATTATAACCACTATAACGACCATTATAACCACTATAACAACCATTATAACCAATATAACGACCACTATCAGCACCATAACGACCATTATCAGCACCATAACGACCATTATCAGCACTATAACGACCATTATCACCACTATAACGACCATTATCACCACTATAACAACCATTATCACCACTATAACGACCATTATAACCACTATAACGACCATTATCACCACTATAACAACCATTATAAGCACTATAACGACCATTATAACCACTATGACAACCATCATCACCACTATAACAACCATCATCACCACTGTAACAACCATTATAACGACTATAAGAACCATTATCACCACTATAACGACCATTATCACCACTATGACAACCATTACAACCACCATGAAAACCATTAAAACCACTATGACAACCATTATCACCACTATAATAACCATCATCACCTCTCTAACAACCATTATGACCACTATAACAACCATTATCACCACTATAACGAGCATTATAACCACTATAACAACCATTATAACCACTATAACAACCATTATAACCAATATAACGACCACTATCAGCACCATAACGACCATTCTCAGCACTATAACGACCATTATCAGCACTATAACGACCATTATCACCACTATAACAACCACTATAACCACTATAACAACCACTATAACCACTATAACAACCATTATAACTACTATAACAACCATTATCACCTCTATAACGACCATTATAACCACTATAACGACCATTATAACCACTATAACGACCATTATAACCACTATAACAACCATTAAAACCACTATGACAACCATTATCACCACTATAACAACCATCATCACCACTGTAACAACCACTATAACCACTATAACAACCATTATCACCACTATAACGACCATTATAACCACTATAACGACCATTATAACCACTATAACAACCATTAAAACCACTATGACAACCATTATCACTACTATAACAACCATCATCACCACTGTAACAACCACTATAACCACTATAACAACCATTATCACCACTATAACGACCATTATAACCACTATAACGACCATTATAACCACTATAACAACCATTATAACCAATATAACGACCACTATCAGCACCATAACGACCATTATCAGCACCATAACGACCATTATCAGCACTATAACGACCATTATCACCACTATAACGACCATTATCACCACTATAACAACCATTATCACCACTATAACGACCATTATAACCACTATAACGACCATTATCACCACTATAACAACCATTATAAGCACTATAACGACCATTATAACCACTATGACAACCATTATCACCACTATAACAACCATCATCACCACTGTAACAACCATTATAACCACTATAAGAACCATTATCACCACTATAACGACCATTATCACCACTATAACGAGCATTATAACCACTATAACAACCATTATAACCACTATAACAACCATTATAACCAACATATCGACCACTATCAGCATCATAACGACCATTATCAGCACCATAACGACCATTATCAGCACTATAACGACCATTATCACCACTATAACAACCATCATCACCACTGTAACAACCACTATAACCACTATAACAACCATTATCACCACTATAACGACCATTATAACCACTATAACGATCATATAACCACTATAACAACCATTAAAACCACTATGACAACCATTATAACCACTATAACGACCATTACAACCACCATGAAAACCATTAAAACCACTATGACAACCATTATCACCACTATAATAACCATCATCACATCTCTAACAACCATTATGACCACTATAACAACCATTATCACCACTATAACGACCATTATAACCACTATAACGACCATTATAACCACTATAACGACCATTATCACCACTATAGCAATCATTATGACCACTGTGACAACCATTATCAGCACTACAACGACCATTATCACCACTATATCGAGCATTATAACCACTATAACAACCATTATAACCAATATAACGACCACTATCAGCATCATAACGACCACTATCAGCACCATAACGACCATTATCAGCACTATAACGACCATTATCACCACTATAACAACCATCATCACCACTGTAACAACCACTATAACCACTATAACAACCATTATCACCACTATAACAACCATCATCACCACTGTAACAACCATTATAACCACTATAACAACCATTATCACCACTATAACGAGCATTATAACCTCTATAACAACCATTATAACCACTATAACAACTATTATAACCAATATAACGACCACTATCAGCACCATCACGACCATTCTCAGCACTATAACGACCATTATCAGCACTATAACGACCATTATCACCACTATAGCAATCATTATGACCACTGTGACAACCATTATCAGCACTACAACGACCATTATCACCACTATAACAACCACTATAACCACTATAACAACCATTATAACCACTATAACAACCGTTATAACCACTATAACGACCATTATAACCACTATAACGACCATTATCACCACTATGACAACCATTACAACCACCATGAAAACCATTAAAACCACTATGACAACCATTATCACCACTATAATAACCATCATCACCTCTCTAACAACCATTATGACCACTATAACAACCATTATCACCACTATAACGACCATTATAACCACTATAACGACCATTATCACCACTATGACAACCATTACAACCACCATGAAAACCATTAAAACCACTATGACAACCATTATCACCACTATAATAACCATCATCACCTCTCTAACAACCATTATGACCACTATAACAACCATTATCACCACTATAACGAGCATTATAACCACTATAACAACCATTATAACCACTATAACAACCATTATAACCAATATAACGACCACTATCAGCACCATAACGACCATTATCAGCACCATAACGACCATTATCAGCACTATAACGACCATTATCACCACTATAACGACCATTATCACCACTATAACGACAATTATCAGCACTATAACGGCCATTATCAGCACTATAACAACCATTATCGGCACTATAACAACCATTATCAGCACTATAACGGCCATTATCAGCAATATAACGACCATTATAACCACTGTAACAACCATTATATCCACTATAACAGCCATTATCAGCACTATAACGATCATTATCACCACTATAACGACCATTATCACCACTATAGCGTCCATTATCACCACTATAACGACCATTATGAGCACTATTACGGCCATTATCAGCAATATAGCGACCTTTATAACCACTATAACAACCATTATCACCACTATAACGACCATTATAACCACTATAACGAGCACTATCAGCACCATAACGACCATTCTCAGCACTATAACGACCATTATCAGCACTATAACGACCATTATCAGCACTATTACGGCCATTATCAGCAATATAACGACCATTATAACCACTGTAACAACCATTATAACCACTATAACAGCCATTATCAGCACTATAACGACCATTATCAGCACTACAACGACCATTGTCACCACTGTGGCAACCATTATCACCACTATAGCAACCATTACGACCACTACAACAACCACTATAACCACTATAACAACCATTATAACCACTATAACAACTGTTATAACCACTATAACGACCATTATCACCACTATAACAACCTTTACAACCACTACGACAACCATTACAACCACCATGACAACCATTAAAACCACTATGACAGCCATTATCACCACTATAACAACCATCATCACCACTGTAACAATCATTATAACCACTATAACAACCATTATCACCACTATAACGACCATTATAACCACTATAACGAGCATTATAACCACTATAACAACCATTAAAACCACTATGACAACCATTATCACCACTATAACAACCATCATCACCACTGTAACAACCATTATAACCAATATAACAACCATTATCACCACTATAACGAGCATTACAACCACTATAACAACCATTATAACCACTATAACAACTATTATAACCAATATAACGACCACTATCAGCACCATAAAGACCATTATCAGCACTATAACGACCATTATCACCACTATAACAACCATCATCACCACTGTAACAACCACTATAACCACTATAACAACCATTATAACTACTATAACAACCATTATCACCACTATAACGACCATTATAACCACTATAACGACCATTATAACCACTATAACGACCATTATAACCACTATAACGACCATTATGACCACTATAACAACCATTAAAACCACTATGACAACCATTATCACCACTATAACAACCATCATCACCACTGTAACAACCACTATAACCACTATAACAACCATTATCACCACTATAACGACCATTATAACCACTGTAACAACCACTATAACCACTATAACAACCATTGTCATCACTATAACGAGCATTATAACCACTATAACAACCATTATAAGCACTATAACGACCATTATAACCACTATGACAACCATTATCACCACTATAACAACCATCATCACCACTGTAACAACCATTATAACGACTATAAGAACCATTATCACCACTATAACGACCATTATCACCACTATGACAACCATTACAACCACCATGAAAACCATTAAAACCACTATGACAACCATTATCACCACTATAATAACCATCATCACCTCTCTAACAACCATTATGACCACTATAACAACCATTATCACCACTATAACGAGCATTATAACCACTATAACAACCATTATAACCACTATAACAACCACTATAACCACTATAACAACCATTATAACTACTATAACAACCATTATCACCTCTATAACGACCATTATAACCACTATAACGACCATTATAACCACTATAACGACCATTATAACCACTATAACAACCATTAAAACCACTATGACAACCATTATCACCACTATAACAACCATCATCACCACTGTAACAACCACTATAACCACTATAACAACCATTATCACCACTATAACGACCATTATAACCACTATAACGACCATTATAACCACTATAACAACCATTAAAACCACTATGACAACCATTATCACTACTATAACAACCATCATCACCACTGTAACAACCACTATAACCACTATAACAACGATTATCACCACTATAACGACCATTATAACCACTATAACGACCATTATAACCACTATAACAACCATTATAACCAATATAACGACCACTATCAGCACCATAACGACCATTATCAGCACCATAACGACCATTATCAGCACTATAACGACCATTATCACCACTATAACGACCATTATCACCACTATAACAACCATTATCACCACTATAACGACCATTATAACCACTATAACGACCATTATCACCACTATAACAACCATTATAAGCACTATAACGACCATTATAACCACTATGACAACCATTATCACCACTATAACAACCATCATCACCACTGTAACAACCATTATAACCACTATAAGAACCATTATCACCACAATAACGACCATTATCACCACTATAACGAGCATTATAACCACTATAACAACCATTATAACCACTATAACAACCATTATAACCAACATATCGACCACTATCAGCATCATAACGACCATTATCAGCACCATAACGACCATTATCAGCACTATAACGACCATTATCACCACTATAACAACCATCATCACCACTGTAACAACCACTATAACCACTATAACAACCATTATCACCACTATAACGACCATTATAACCACTATAACGATCATTATAACCACTATAACAACCATTAAAACCACTATGACAACCATTATAACCACTATAACAACCGTTATAACCACTCTAACGACCATTACAACCACCATGAAAACCATTAAAACCACTATGACAACCATTATCACCACTATAATAACCATCATCACATCTCTAACAACCATTATGACCACTATAACAACCATTATCACCACTATAACGACCATTATAACCACTATAACGACCATTATAACCACTATAACGACCATTATCACCACTATAGCAATCATTATGACCACTGTGACAACCATTATCAGCACTACAACGACCATTATCACCACTATATCGAGCATTATAACCACTATAACAACCATTATAACCAATATAACGACCACTATCAGCATCATAACGACCATTATCAGCACCATAACGACCATTATCAGCACTATAACGACCATTATCACCACTATAACAACCATCATCACCACTGTAACAACCACTATAACCACTATAACAACCATTATCACCACTATAACAACCATCATCACCACTGTAACAACCATTATAACCACTATAACAACCATTATCACCACTATAACGAGCATTATAACCTCTATAACAACCATTATAACCACTATAACAACAATTATAACCAATATAACGACCACTATCAGCACCATCACGACCATTCTCAGCACTATAACGACCATTATCAGCACTATAACGACCATTATCACCACTATAGCAATCATTATGACCACTGTGACAACCATTATCAGCACTACAACGACCATTATCACCACTATAACAACCACTATAACCACTATAACAACCATTATAACCACTATAACAACCGTTATAACCACTATAACGACCATTATAACCACTATAACGACCATTATCACCACTATGACAACCATTACAACCACCATGAAAACCATTAAAACCACTATGACAACCATTATCACCACTATAATAACCATCATCACCTCTCTAACAACCATTACAACCACCATGACAACCATTAAAACCACTATGACAGCCATTATCACCACTATAACAACCATCATCACCACTGTAACAATCATTATAACCACTATAACAACCATTATCACCACTATAACGACCATTATAACCACTATAACGAGCATTATAACCACTATAACAACCATTAAAACCACTATGACAACCATTATCACCACTATAACAACCATCATCACCACTGTAACAACCATTATAACCAATATAACAACCATTATCACCACTATAACGAGCATTACAACCACTATAACAACCATTATAACCACTATAACAACTATTATAACCAATATAACGACCACTATCAGCACCATAACGACCATTATCAGCACTATAACGACCATTATCACCACTATAACAACCATCATCACCACTGTAACAACCACTATAACCACTATAACAACCATTATAACTACTATAACAACCATTATCACCACTATAACGACCATTATAACCACTATAACGACCATTATAACCACTATAACGACCATTATAACCACTATAACGACCATTATGACCACTATAACAACCATTAAAACCACTATGACAACCATTATCACCACTATAACAACCATCATCACCACTGTAACAACCACTATAACCACTATAACAACCATTATCACCACTATAACGACCATTATAACCACTATAACGACCATTATAACCACTATAACAACCATTAAAACCACTATGACAACCATTATCACTACTATAACAACCATCATCACCACTGTAACAACCACTATAACCACTATAACAACGATTATCACCACTATAACGACCATTATAACCACTATAACGACCATTATAACCACTATAACAACCATTATAACCAATATAACGACCACTATCAGCACCATAACGACCATTATCAGCACCATAACGACCATTATCAGCACTATAACGACCATTATCACCACTATAACGACCATTATCACCACTATAACAACCATTATCACCACTATAACGACCATTATAACCACTATAACGACCATTATCACCACTATAACAACCATTATAAGCACTATAACGACCATTATAACCACTATGACAACCATTATCACCACTATAACAACCATCATCACCACTGTAACAACCATTATAACCACTATAAGAACCATTATCACCACTATAACGACCATTATCACCACTATAACGAGCATTATAACCACTATAACAACCATTATAACCACTATAACAACCATTATAACCAACATATCGACCACTATCAGCATCATAACGACCATTATCAGCACCATAACGACCATTATCAGCACTATAACGACCATTATCACCACTATAACAACCATCATCACCACTGTAACAACCACTATAACCACTATAACAACCATTATCACCACTATAACGACCATTATAACCACTATAACGATCATTATAACCACTATAACAACCATTAAAACCACTATGACAACCATTATAACCACTATAACAACCGTTATAACCACTATAACGACCATTACAACCACCATGAAAACCATTAAAACCACTATGACAACCATTATCACCACTATAATAACCATCATCACATCTCTAACAACCATTATGACCACTATAACAACCATTATCACCACTATAACGACCATTATAACCACTATAACGACCATTATAACCACTATAACGACCATTATCACCACTATAGCAATCATTATGACCACTGTGACAACCATTATCAGCACTACAACGACCATTATCACCACTATATCGAGCATTATAACCACTATAACAACCATTATAACCAATATAACGACCACTATCAGCATCATAACGACCATTATCAGCACCATAACGACCATTATCAGCACTATAACGACCATTATCACCACTATAGCAATCATTATGACCACTGTGACAACCATTATCAGCACTACAACGACCATTATCACCACTATAACAACCACTATAACCACTATAACAACCATTATAACCACTATAACAACCGTTATAACCACTATAACGACCATTATAACCACTATAACGACCATTATCACCACTATGACAACCATTACAACCACCATGAAAACCATTAAAACCACTATGACAACCATTATCACCACTATAATAACCATCATCACCTCTCTAACAACCATTATGACCACTATAACAACCATTATCACCACTATAACGACCATTATAACCACTATAACGACCATTATCACCACTATGACAAGCATTACAACCACCATGAAAACCATTAAAACCACTATGACAACCATTATCACCACTATAATAACCATCATCACCTCTCTAACAACCATTATGACCACTATAACAACCATTATCACCACTATAACGAGCATTATAACCACTATAACAACCATTATAACCACTATAACAACCATTATAACCAATATAACGACCACTATCAGCACCATAACGACCATTATCAGCACCATAACGACCATTATCAGCACTATAACGACCATTATCACCACTATAACGACCATTATCACCACTATAACGACAATTATCAGCACTATAACGGCCATTATCAGCACTATAACAACCATTATCGGCACTATAACAACCATTATCAGCACTATAACGGCCATTATCAGCAATATAACGACCATTATAACCACTGTAACAACCATTATAACCACTATAACAGCCATTATCAGCACTATAACGATCATTATCACCACTATAACGACCATTATCACCACTATAGCGTCCATTATCACCACTATAACGACCATTATCAGCACTATTACGGCCATTATCAGCAATATAGCGACCTTTATAACCACTATAACAACCATTATCACCACTATAACGACCATTATAACCACTATAACGAGCACTATCAGCACCATAACGACCATTCTCAGCACTATAACGACCATTATCAGCACTATAACGACCATTATCAGCACTATTACGGCCATTATCAGCAATATAACGACCATTATAACCACTGTAACAACCATTATAACCACTATAACAGCCATTATCAGCACTATAACGACCATTATCAGCACTACAACGACCATTATCACCACTGTGGCAACCATTATCACCACTATAGCAACCATTACGACCACTACAACAACCACTATAACCACTATAACAACCATTATAACCACTATAACAACTGTTATAACCACTATAACGACCATTATCACCACTATAACAACCTTTACAACCACTACGACAACCATTACAACCACCATGACAACCATTAAAACCACTATGACAGCCATTATCACCACTATAACAACCATCATCACCACTGTAACAATCATTATAACCACTATAACAACCATTATCACCACTATAACGACCATTATAACCACTATAACGAGCATTATAACCACTATAACAACCATTAAAACCACTATGACAACCATTATCACCACTATAACAACCATCATCACCACTGTAACAACCATTATAACCAATATAACAACCATTATCACCACTATAACGAGCATTACAACCACTATAACAACCATTATAACCACTATAACAACTATTATAACCAATATAACGACCACTATCAGCACCATAACGACCATTATCAGCACTATAACGACCATTATCACCACTATAACAACCATCATCACCACTGTAACAACCACTATAACCACTATAACAACCATTATAACTACTATAACAACCATTATCACCACTATAACGACCATTATAACCACTATAACGACCATTATAACCACTATAACGACCATTATAACCACTATAACGACCATTATAACCACTATAACAACCATTAAAACCACTATGACAACCATTATCACCACTATAACAACCATCATCACCACTGTAACAACCACTATAACCACTATAACAACCATTATCACCACTATAACGACCATTATAACCACTGTAACAACCACTATAACCACTATAACAACCATTGTCACCACTATAACGAGCATTATAACCACTATAACAACCATTATAACCACTATAACAACCATTATAACCAACATATCGACCACTATCAGCATCATAACGACCATTATCAGCACCATAACGACCACTATCAGCACTATAACGACCATTATCACCACTATAACAACCATCATCACCACTGTAACAACCACTATAACCACTATAACAACCATTATCACCACTATAACGACCATTATAACCACTATAACGACCATTATAACCACTATAACAACCATTAAAACCACTATGACAACCATTATAACCACTATAACAACCGTTATAACCACTATAACGACCATTATAACCACTATAACGACCATTATAACCACTATAACAACCATTAAAACCTCTATGACAACCATTATCACCACTATAACAACCATCATCACCACTGTAACAACCATTATAACCACTATAAGAACCATTATCACCACTATAACGACCATTATCACCACTGTAACGACAATTATCAGCACTATAACGGCCATTATCAGCACTATAACAACCATTATCAGCACTATAACAACC
The DNA here is from genome assembly GCA_963576845.1 of Megachile leachella. Taxonomy (NCBI): domain Eukaryota; kingdom Metazoa; phylum Arthropoda; class Insecta; order Hymenoptera; family Megachilidae; genus Megachile; species Megachile leachella. The sequence goes on along the minus strand of OY756260.1, from coordinate 13,271,557 downwards.
ATTATCAGCACTATAACGGCCATTATCAGCAATATAACGACCATTATAACCACTGTAACAACCATTATAACCACTATAACAGCCATTATCAGCACTATAACGACCATTATCAGCACTATAACAACCACTATCAGCACTATAACAACCATTATCAGCACTATAACGCCCATTATCAGCAATATAACGACCATTATAACCACTGTAACAACCATTATAACCACTATAACAGCCATTATCAGCACTATAACGACCATTATCACCACTATAGCAATCATTATGACCACTGTGACAACCATTATCAGCACTGCAACGACCATTATCATCACTATAACGAGCATTATAACCACTATAACAACCATTATAACCAATATAGCGACCACTATCAGCATCATAACGACCATTATCAGCACCATAACGACCATTATCAGCACTATAACGACCATTATCACCACTATAACAACCATCATCACCACTGTAACAACCACTATAACCACTATAACAACCATTATCACCACTATAACAACCATCATCACCACTGTAACAACCATTATAACCACTATAACGAGCATTATAACCTCTATAACAACCATTATAACCACTATAACAACTATTATAACCAATATAACGACCACTATCAGCACCATCACGACCATTCTCACCACTATAACGACCATTATCAGCACTATAACGACCATTATCACCACTATAACAACCATCATCTCCACTGTAACAACCACTATAACCACTATAACAACCATTATCACCACTATAACGACCATTATAACCACTATAACAACCATTAAAACCACTATGACAACCATTATCACCACTATAACAACCATTATAACCACTATAACGACCATTATAACCACTGTAACAACCATTATAACCACTATAACAGCCATTATCAGCACTATAACGGCCATTATCACCACTATAGCAATCATTATGACCACTGTGACAACCATTATCAGCACTACAACGACCATTATCACCACTATAACGAGCATTATAACCACTATAACAACCATTATAACCACTATAACAACCATTATCACCACTATAACAACCATCATCACCACTGTAACAACCATTATAACCACTATAACAACCATTATCACCACTATAACGAGCATTATAACCTCTATAACAACCATTATAACCACTATAACAACTATTATAACCAATATAACGACCACTATCAGCACTATCACGACCATTCTCAGCACTATAACGACCATTATCAGCACTATAACGACCATTATCACCACTATAACAACCATCATCACCACTGTAACAACCACTATAACCACTATAACAACCATTATCACCACTATAACGACCATTATAACCACTATAACGACCATTATAACCACTATAACAACCATTAAAACCACTATGACAACCATTATCACCACTATAACAACCATTATAACCACTATAACGACCATTATAACCACTGTAACAACCATTATAACCACTATAACAGCCATTATCAGCACTATAACGACCATTATCACCACTATAGCAATCATTATGACCACTGTGACAACCATTATCAGCACTACAACGACTATTATCACCACTATAACGAGCATTATAACCACTATAACAACCATTATAACCACTATAACAACCATTATAACCAACATATCGACCACTATCAGCATCATAACGACCATTGTCAGCACCATAACGACCATTATCAGCACTATAACGACCATTATCACCACTATAACAACCATCATCACCACTGTAACAACCACTATAACCACTATAACAACCATTATCACCACTATAACGACCATTATAACCACTATAACGACCATTATAACCACTATAACAATCATTAAAACCACTATGACAACCATTATAACCACTATAACAACCGTTATAACCACTATAACGACCATTATAACCACTATAACGACCATTATAACCACTATAACAACCATTAAAACCTCTATGACAACCATTATAACCACTATAACAACCATTATCACCACTATAACGACCATTATAACCACTATAACGACCATTATAACCACTATAACGACCATTATAACCACTATAACAACCACTAAAACCTCTATGACAACCATTATCACCACTATAACAACCATCATCACCACTGTAACAACCATTATAACGACTATAAGAACCATTATCACCACTATAACGACCATTATCACCACTATGACAACCATTACAACCACCATGAAAACCATTAAAACCACTATGACAACCATTATCACCACTATAACAACCATTAAAACCTCTATGACAACCATTATAACCACTATAACAACCATTATCACCACTATAAGGACCATTATAACCACTATAACGACCATTATAACCACTTTAACGACCATTATAACCACTATAACAACCACTAAAACCACTATGACAACCATTATCACCACTATAACAACCATCATCACCACTGTAACAACCATTATAACCACTATAACAACCATTATCACCACTATAGCGAGCATTATAACCACTATAACAACCATTACAACCACCATGAAAACCATTATAACCACTATAACGACCATTATAACCACTATAACGACCATTATAACCACTATAACAATCATTAAAACCACTATGACAACCATCATCACCACTGTAACAACCATTATAACGACTATAAGAACCATTATCACCACTATAACGACCATTATCACCACTATGACAACCATTACAACCACCATGAAAACCATTAAAACCACTATGACAACCATTATCACCACTATAACAACCATTAAAACCTCTATGACAACCATTATAACCACTATAACAACCATCATCACCACTGTAACAACCATTATAACCACTATAAGAACCATTATCACCACTATAACGACCATTATCACCACTATAACGAGCATTATAACCACTATAACAACCATTATAACCACTATAACAACCATTATAACCAATATAACGACCACTATCAGCACCATAACGACCATTATCAGCACTATAACAACCATTATCAGCACTACAACGACCATTATCACCACTATAACAACCATTATAACCACTATAACAACCATTATCACCACTATAACGAGCATTATAACCACTATAACAACCATTATAACCACTATAACAACCATTATAACCAATATAACGACCACTATCAGCACCATAACGACCATTATCAGCACTATAACGACCATTATCACCACTATAACAACCATCATCACCACTGTAACAACCACTATAACCACTATAACAACCATTATCACCACTATAACGACCATTATAACCACTATAACGACCATTATAACCACTATAACAACCATTAAAACCACTATGACAACCATTATCACCACTATAACAACCATCATCACCACTGTAACAACCATTATAATCACTATAACAACCATTATCACCACCATAACGACCATTATCAGCACCATAACGACCATTATCAGCACTATAACGACCATTATCAGCACTACAACGACCATTATCACCACTATAACAACCACTATGACCACTATAACAACCACTATAACCACTATAACAGCCATTATAACCACTATAACAACCGTTATAACCACTATAACGACCATTATAACCGCTATAACGACCATTATCACCACTATAACAACCATTACAACCACTATGACAACCATTAAAACCACTATGACAACCATTATCACCACTATAACAACCATCATCACCACTGTAACAACCATTATAACCACTATAACAACCATTATCACCATTATAACGAGCATTATAACCACTATAACAACCATTATAACCACTATAACAACCATTATAACCACTATAACGACCATTATAACCACTATAACAACCATTATCACCACTATAACGAGCATTATAACCACAATAACAACCATTATAACCACTATAACAACCATTATAACCAATATAACGACCACTATCAGCACCATAACGACCACTATCAGCACCATAACGACCATTATCAGCACTATAACGACCATTAACACCACTATAACAACCATCATCACCACTGTAACAACCACTATAACCACTATAACAACCATTATCACCACTATAACGACCATTATAACCACTATAACGACCATTATAACCACTATAACAACCATTAAAACCACTATGACAACCATTATCACCACTATAACAACCATTATAACCACTATAACGACCATTATAACCACTATAACAACCATTAAAACCTCTATGACAACCATTATCACCACTATAACAACCATCATCACCACTGTAACAACCATTATAACCACTATAAGAACCATTATCACCACTATAACGACCATTATCACCACTATAACGAGCATTATAACCACTATAACAACCATTATAACCACTATAACAACCATTATAACCAATATAACGACCACTATCAGCACCATAACGACCATTATCAGCACTATAACAACCATTATCAGCACTACAACGACCATTATCACCACTATAACAACCATTATAACCACTATAACAACCATTATCACCACTATAACGAGCATTATAACCACTATAACAACCATTATAACCACTATAACAACCATTATAACCACTATAACGACCATTATCACCACTATAACGACCATTATAACCACTATAACGAGTATTATAACCACTATAACAACCATTATAACCACTATAACAACTATTATAACCAATATAACGACCACTATCAGCACCATCACGACCATTCTCAGCACTATAACGACCATTATCACCACTATAACAACCATCATCACCACTGTAACAACCACTATAACCACTATAACAACCATTAAAATCACTATGACAACCATTATCACCACTATAACAACCATTATAACCACTATAACGACCATTATAACCACTATAACAACCATTAAAACCACTATGACAACCATTATCACTACTATAACAACCATCATCACCACTGTAACAACCACTATAACCACTATAACAACCATTATCACCACTATAACGACCATTATAACCACTATAACGACCATTATAACCACTATAACAACCATTATAACCAATATAACGACCACTATCAGCACCATAACGACCATTATCAGCACCATAACGACCATTATCAGCACTATAACGACCATTATCACCACTATAACGACCATTATCACCACTATAACAACCATTATCACCACTATAACGACCATTATAACCACTATAACGACCATTATCACCACTATAACAACCATTATAAGCACTATAACGACCATTATAACCACTATGACAACCATCATCACCACTATAACAACCATCATCACCACTGTAACAACCATTATAACGACTATAAGAACCATTATCACCACTATAACGACCATTATCACCACTATGACAACCATTACAACCACCATGAAAACCATTAAAACCACTATGACAACCATTATCACCACTATAATAACCATCATCACCTCTCTAACAACCATTATGACCACTATAACAACCATTATCACCACTATAACGAGCATTATAACCACTATAACAACCATTATAACCACTATAACAACCATTATAACCAATATAACGACCACTATCAGCACCATAACGACCATTCTCAGCACTATAACGACCATTATCAGCACTATAACGACCATTATCACCACTATAACAACCACTATAACCACTATAACAACCACTATAACCACTATAACAACCATTATAACTACTATAACAACCATTATCACCTCTATAACGACCATTATAACCACTATAACGACCATTATAACCACTATAACGACCATTATAACCACTATAACAACCATTAAAACCACTATGACAACCATTATCACCACTATAACAACCATCATCACCACTGTAACAACCACTATAACCACTATAACAACCATTATCACCACTATAACGACCATTATAACCACTATAACGACCATTATAACCACTATAACAACCATTAAAACCACTATGACAACCATTATCACTACTATAACAACCATCATCACCACTGTAACAACCACTATAACCACTATAACAACCATTATCACCACTATAACGACCATTATAACCACTATAACGACCATTATAACCACTATAACAACCATTATAACCAATATAACGACCACTATCAGCACCATAACGACCATTATCAGCACCATAACGACCATTATCAGCACTATAACGACCATTATCACCACTATAACGACCATTATCACCACTATAACAACCATTATCACCACTATAACGACCATTATAACCACTATAACGACCATTATCACCACTATAACAACCATTATAAGCACTATAACGACCATTATAACCACTATGACAACCATTATCACCACTATAACAACCATCATCACCACTGTAACAACCATTATAACCACTATAAGAACCATTATCACCACTATAACGACCATTATCACCACTATAACGAGCATTATAACCACTATAACAACCATTATAACCACTATAACAACCATTATAACCAACATATCGACCACTATCAGCATCATAACGACCATTATCAGCACCATAACGACCATTATCAGCACTATAACGACCATTATCACCACTATAACAACCATCATCACCACTGTAACAACCACTATAACCACTATAACAACCATTATCACCACTATAACGACCATTATAACCACTATAACGATCATATAACCACTATAACAACCATTAAAACCACTATGACAACCATTATAACCACTATAACGACCATTACAACCACCATGAAAACCATTAAAACCACTATGACAACCATTATCACCACTATAATAACCATCATCACATCTCTAACAACCATTATGACCACTATAACAACCATTATCACCACTATAACGACCATTATAACCACTATAACGACCATTATAACCACTATAACGACCATTATCACCACTATAGCAATCATTATGACCACTGTGACAACCATTATCAGCACTACAACGACCATTATCACCACTATATCGAGCATTATAACCACTATAACAACCATTATAACCAATATAACGACCACTATCAGCATCATAACGACCACTATCAGCACCATAACGACCATTATCAGCACTATAACGACCATTATCACCACTATAACAACCATCATCACCACTGTAACAACCACTATAACCACTATAACAACCATTATCACCACTATAACAACCATCATCACCACTGTAACAACCATTATAACCACTATAACAACCATTATCACCACTATAACGAGCATTATAACCTCTATAACAACCATTATAACCACTATAACAACTATTATAACCAATATAACGACCACTATCAGCACCATCACGACCATTCTCAGCACTATAACGACCATTATCAGCACTATAACGACCATTATCACCACTATAGCAATCATTATGACCACTGTGACAACCATTATCAGCACTACAACGACCATTATCACCACTATAACAACCACTATAACCACTATAACAACCATTATAACCACTATAACAACCGTTATAACCACTATAACGACCATTATAACCACTATAACGACCATTATCACCACTATGACAACCATTACAACCACCATGAAAACCATTAAAACCACTATGACAACCATTATCACCACTATAATAACCATCATCACCTCTCTAACAACCATTATGACCACTATAACAACCATTATCACCACTATAACGACCATTATAACCACTATAACGACCATTATCACCACTATGACAACCATTACAACCACCATGAAAACCATTAAAACCACTATGACAACCATTATCACCACTATAATAACCATCATCACCTCTCTAACAACCATTATGACCACTATAACAACCATTATCACCACTATAACGAGCATTATAACCACTATAACAACCATTATAACCACTATAACAACCATTATAACCAATATAACGACCACTATCAGCACCATAACGACCATTATCAGCACCATAACGACCATTATCAGCACTATAACGACCATTATCACCACTATAACGACCATTATCACCACTATAACGACAATTATCAGCACTATAACGGCCATTATCAGCACTATAACAACCATTATCGGCACTATAACAACCATTATCAGCACTATAACGGCCATTATCAGCAATATAACGACCATTATAACCACTGTAACAACCATTATATCCACTATAACAGCCATTATCAGCACTATAACGATCATTATCACCACTATAACGACCATTATCACCACTATAGCGTCCATTATCACCACTATAACGACCATTATGAGCACTATTACGGCCATTATCAGCAATATAGCGACCTTTATAACCACTATAACAACCATTATCACCACTATAACGACCATTATAACCACTATAACGAGCACTATCAGCACCATAACGACCATTCTCAGCACTATAACGACCATTATCAGCACTATAACGACCATTATCAGCACTATTACGGCCATTATCAGCAATATAACGACCATTATAACCACTGTAACAACCATTATAACCACTATAACAGCCATTATCAGCACTATAACGACCATTATCAGCACTACAACGACCATTGTCACCACTGTGGCAACCATTATCACCACTATAGCAACCATTACGACCACTACAACAACCACTATAACCACTATAACAACCATTATAACCACTATAACAACTGTTATAACCACTATAACGACCATTATCACCACTATAACAACCTTTACAACCACTACGACAACCATTACAACCACCATGACAACCATTAAAACCACTATGACAGCCATTATCACCACTATAACAACCATCATCACCACTGTAACAATCATTATAACCACTATAACAACCATTATCACCACTATAACGACCATTATAACCACTATAACGAGCATTATAACCACTATAACAACCATTAAAACCACTATGACAACCATTATCACCACTATAACAACCATCATCACCACTGTAACAACCATTATAACCAATATAACAACCATTATCACCACTATAACGAGCATTACAACCACTATAACAACCATTATAACCACTATAACAACTATTATAACCAATATAACGACCACTATCAGCACCATAAAGACCATTATCAGCACTATAACGACCATTATCACCACTATAACAACCATCATCACCACTGTAACAACCACTATAACCACTATAACAACCATTATAACTACTATAACAACCATTATCACCACTATAACGACCATTATAACCACTATAACGACCATTATAACCACTATAACGACCATTATAACCACTATAACGACCATTATGACCACTATAACAACCATTAAAACCACTATGACAACCATTATCACCACTATAACAACCATCATCACCACTGTAACAACCACTATAACCACTATAACAACCATTATCACCACTATAACGACCATTATAACCACTGTAACAACCACTATAACCACTATAACAACCATTGTCATCACTATAACGAGCATTATAACCACTATAACAACCATTATAAGCACTATAACGACCATTATAACCACTATGACAACCATTATCACCACTATAACAACCATCATCACCACTGTAACAACCATTATAACGACTATAAGAACCATTATCACCACTATAACGACCATTATCACCACTATGACAACCATTACAACCACCATGAAAACCATTAAAACCACTATGACAACCATTATCACCACTATAATAACCATCATCACCTCTCTAACAACCATTATGACCACTATAACAACCATTATCACCACTATAACGAGCATTATAACCACTATAACAACCATTATAACCACTATAACAACCACTATAACCACTATAACAACCATTATAACTACTATAACAACCATTATCACCTCTATAACGACCATTATAACCACTATAACGACCATTATAACCACTATAACGACCATTATAACCACTATAACAACCATTAAAACCACTATGACAACCATTATCACCACTATAACAACCATCATCACCACTGTAACAACCACTATAACCACTATAACAACCATTATCACCACTATAACGACCATTATAACCACTATAACGACCATTATAACCACTATAACAACCATTAAAACCACTATGACAACCATTATCACTACTATAACAACCATCATCACCACTGTAACAACCACTATAACCACTATAACAACGATTATCACCACTATAACGACCATTATAACCACTATAACGACCATTATAACCACTATAACAACCATTATAACCAATATAACGACCACTATCAGCACCATAACGACCATTATCAGCACCATAACGACCATTATCAGCACTATAACGACCATTATCACCACTATAACGACCATTATCACCACTATAACAACCATTATCACCACTATAACGACCATTATAACCACTATAACGACCATTATCACCACTATAACAACCATTATAAGCACTATAACGACCATTATAACCACTATGACAACCATTATCACCACTATAACAACCATCATCACCACTGTAACAACCATTATAACCACTATAAGAACCATTATCACCACAATAACGACCATTATCACCACTATAACGAGCATTATAACCACTATAACAACCATTATAACCACTATAACAACCATTATAACCAACATATCGACCACTATCAGCATCATAACGACCATTATCAGCACCATAACGACCATTATCAGCACTATAACGACCATTATCACCACTATAACAACCATCATCACCACTGTAACAACCACTATAACCACTATAACAACCATTATCACCACTATAACGACCATTATAACCACTATAACGATCATTATAACCACTATAACAACCATTAAAACCACTATGACAACCATTATAACCACTATAACAACCGTTATAACCACTCTAACGACCATTACAACCACCATGAAAACCATTAAAACCACTATGACAACCATTATCACCACTATAATAACCATCATCACATCTCTAACAACCATTATGACCACTATAACAACCATTATCACCACTATAACGACCATTATAACCACTATAACGACCATTATAACCACTATAACGACCATTATCACCACTATAGCAATCATTATGACCACTGTGACAACCATTATCAGCACTACAACGACCATTATCACCACTATATCGAGCATTATAACCACTATAACAACCATTATAACCAATATAACGACCACTATCAGCATCATAACGACCATTATCAGCACCATAACGACCATTATCAGCACTATAACGACCATTATCACCACTATAACAACCATCATCACCACTGTAACAACCACTATAACCACTATAACAACCATTATCACCACTATAACAACCATCATCACCACTGTAACAACCATTATAACCACTATAACAACCATTATCACCACTATAACGAGCATTATAACCTCTATAACAACCATTATAACCACTATAACAACAATTATAACCAATATAACGACCACTATCAGCACCATCACGACCATTCTCAGCACTATAACGACCATTATCAGCACTATAACGACCATTATCACCACTATAGCAATCATTATGACCACTGTGACAACCATTATCAGCACTACAACGACCATTATCACCACTATAACAACCACTATAACCACTATAACAACCATTATAACCACTATAACAACCGTTATAACCACTATAACGACCATTATAACCACTATAACGACCATTATCACCACTATGACAACCATTACAACCACCATGAAAACCATTAAAACCACTATGACAACCATTATCACCACTATAATAACCATCATCACCTCTCTAACAACCATTACAACCACCATGACAACCATTAAAACCACTATGACAGCCATTATCACCACTATAACAACCATCATCACCACTGTAACAATCATTATAACCACTATAACAACCATTATCACCACTATAACGACCATTATAACCACTATAACGAGCATTATAACCACTATAACAACCATTAAAACCACTATGACAACCATTATCACCACTATAACAACCATCATCACCACTGTAACAACCATTATAACCAATATAACAACCATTATCACCACTATAACGAGCATTACAACCACTATAACAACCATTATAACCACTATAACAACTATTATAACCAATATAACGACCACTATCAGCACCATAACGACCATTATCAGCACTATAACGACCATTATCACCACTATAACAACCATCATCACCACTGTAACAACCACTATAACCACTATAACAACCATTATAACTACTATAACAACCATTATCACCACTATAACGACCATTATAACCACTATAACGACCATTATAACCACTATAACGACCATTATAACCACTATAACGACCATTATGACCACTATAACAACCATTAAAACCACTATGACAACCATTATCACCACTATAACAACCATCATCACCACTGTAACAACCACTATAACCACTATAACAACCATTATCACCACTATAACGACCATTATAACCACTATAACGACCATTATAACCACTATAACAACCATTAAAACCACTATGACAACCATTATCACTACTATAACAACCATCATCACCACTGTAACAACCACTATAACCACTATAACAACGATTATCACCACTATAACGACCATTATAACCACTATAACGACCATTATAACCACTATAACAACCATTATAACCAATATAACGACCACTATCAGCACCATAACGACCATTATCAGCACCATAACGACCATTATCAGCACTATAACGACCATTATCACCACTATAACGACCATTATCACCACTATAACAACCATTATCACCACTATAACGACCATTATAACCACTATAACGACCATTATCACCACTATAACAACCATTATAAGCACTATAACGACCATTATAACCACTATGACAACCATTATCACCACTATAACAACCATCATCACCACTGTAACAACCATTATAACCACTATAAGAACCATTATCACCACTATAACGACCATTATCACCACTATAACGAGCATTATAACCACTATAACAACCATTATAACCACTATAACAACCATTATAACCAACATATCGACCACTATCAGCATCATAACGACCATTATCAGCACCATAACGACCATTATCAGCACTATAACGACCATTATCACCACTATAACAACCATCATCACCACTGTAACAACCACTATAACCACTATAACAACCATTATCACCACTATAACGACCATTATAACCACTATAACGATCATTATAACCACTATAACAACCATTAAAACCACTATGACAACCATTATAACCACTATAACAACCGTTATAACCACTATAACGACCATTACAACCACCATGAAAACCATTAAAACCACTATGACAACCATTATCACCACTATAATAACCATCATCACATCTCTAACAACCATTATGACCACTATAACAACCATTATCACCACTATAACGACCATTATAACCACTATAACGACCATTATAACCACTATAACGACCATTATCACCACTATAGCAATCATTATGACCACTGTGACAACCATTATCAGCACTACAACGACCATTATCACCACTATATCGAGCATTATAACCACTATAACAACCATTATAACCAATATAACGACCACTATCAGCATCATAACGACCATTATCAGCACCATAACGACCATTATCAGCACTATAACGACCATTATCACCACTATAGCAATCATTATGACCACTGTGACAACCATTATCAGCACTACAACGACCATTATCACCACTATAACAACCACTATAACCACTATAACAACCATTATAACCACTATAACAACCGTTATAACCACTATAACGACCATTATAACCACTATAACGACCATTATCACCACTATGACAACCATTACAACCACCATGAAAACCATTAAAACCACTATGACAACCATTATCACCACTATAATAACCATCATCACCTCTCTAACAACCATTATGACCACTATAACAACCATTATCACCACTATAACGACCATTATAACCACTATAACGACCATTATCACCACTATGACAAGCATTACAACCACCATGAAAACCATTAAAACCACTATGACAACCATTATCACCACTATAATAACCATCATCACCTCTCTAACAACCATTATGACCACTATAACAACCATTATCACCACTATAACGAGCATTATAACCACTATAACAACCATTATAACCACTATAACAACCATTATAACCAATATAACGACCACTATCAGCACCATAACGACCATTATCAGCACCATAACGACCATTATCAGCACTATAACGACCATTATCACCACTATAACGACCATTATCACCACTATAACGACAATTATCAGCACTATAACGGCCATTATCAGCACTATAACAACCATTATCGGCACTATAACAACCATTATCAGCACTATAACGGCCATTATCAGCAATATAACGACCATTATAACCACTGTAACAACCATTATAACCACTATAACAGCCATTATCAGCACTATAACGATCATTATCACCACTATAACGACCATTATCACCACTATAGCGTCCATTATCACCACTATAACGACCATTATCAGCACTATTACGGCCATTATCAGCAATATAGCGACCTTTATAACCACTATAACAACCATTATCACCACTATAACGACCATTATAACCACTATAACGAGCACTATCAGCACCATAACGACCATTCTCAGCACTATAACGACCATTATCAGCACTATAACGACCATTATCAGCACTATTACGGCCATTATCAGCAATATAACGACCATTATAACCACTGTAACAACCATTATAACCACTATAACAGCCATTATCAGCACTATAACGACCATTATCAGCACTACAACGACCATTATCACCACTGTGGCAACCATTATCACCACTATAGCAACCATTACGACCACTACAACAACCACTATAACCACTATAACAACCATTATAACCACTATAACAACTGTTATAACCACTATAACGACCATTATCACCACTATAACAACCTTTACAACCACTACGACAACCATTACAACCACCATGACAACCATTAAAACCACTATGACAGCCATTATCACCACTATAACAACCATCATCACCACTGTAACAATCATTATAACCACTATAACAACCATTATCACCACTATAACGACCATTATAACCACTATAACGAGCATTATAACCACTATAACAACCATTAAAACCACTATGACAACCATTATCACCACTATAACAACCATCATCACCACTGTAACAACCATTATAACCAATATAACAACCATTATCACCACTATAACGAGCATTACAACCACTATAACAACCATTATAACCACTATAACAACTATTATAACCAATATAACGACCACTATCAGCACCATAACGACCATTATCAGCACTATAACGACCATTATCACCACTATAACAACCATCATCACCACTGTAACAACCACTATAACCACTATAACAACCATTATAACTACTATAACAACCATTATCACCACTATAACGACCATTATAACCACTATAACGACCATTATAACCACTATAACGACCATTATAACCACTATAACGACCATTATAACCACTATAACAACCATTAAAACCACTATGACAACCATTATCACCACTATAACAACCATCATCACCACTGTAACAACCACTATAACCACTATAACAACCATTATCACCACTATAACGACCATTATAACCACTGTAACAACCACTATAACCACTATAACAACCATTGTCACCACTATAACGAGCATTATAACCACTATAACAACCATTATAACCACTATAACAACCATTATAACCAACATATCGACCACTATCAGCATCATAACGACCATTATCAGCACCATAACGACCACTATCAGCACTATAACGACCATTATCACCACTATAACAACCATCATCACCACTGTAACAACCACTATAACCACTATAACAACCATTATCACCACTATAACGACCATTATAACCACTATAACGACCATTATAACCACTATAACAACCATTAAAACCACTATGACAACCATTATAACCACTATAACAACCGTTATAACCACTATAACGACCATTATAACCACTATAACGACCATTATAACCACTATAACAACCATTAAAACCTCTATGACAACCATTATCACCACTATAACAACCATCATCACCACTGTAACAACCATTATAACCACTATAAGAACCATTATCACCACTATAACGACCATTATCACCACTGTAACGACAATTATCAGCACTATAACGGCCATTATCAGCACTATAACAACCATTATCAGCACTATAACAACCATTATCAGCACTATAACGGCCATTATCAGCAATATAACGACCATTATAACCACTGTAACAACCATTATAACCACTATAACAGCCATTATCAGCACTATAACGACCATTATCAGCACTATAACAACCACTATCAGCACTATAACAACCATTATCAGCACTATAACGCCCATTATCAGCAATATAACGACCATTATAACCACTGTAACAACCATTATAACCACTATAACAGCCATTATCAGCACTATAACGACCATTATCACCACTATAGCAATCATTATGACCACTGTGACAACCATTATCAGCACTGCAACGACCATTATCATCACTATAACGAGCATTATAACCACTATAACAACCATTATAACCAATATAGCGACCACTATCAGCATCATAACGACCATTATCAGCACCATAACGACCATTATCAGCACTATAACGACCATTATCACCACTATAACAACCATCATCACCACTGTAACAACCACTATAACCACTATAACAACCATTATCACCACTATAACAACCATCATCACCACTGTAACAACCATTATAACCACTATAACGAGCATTATAACCTCTATAACAACCATTATAACCACTATAACAACTATTATAACCAATATAACGACCACTATCAGCACCATCACGACCATTCTCACCACTATAACGACCATTATCAGCACTATAACGACCATTATCACCACTATAACAACCATCATCTCCACTGTAACAACCACTATAACCACTATAACAACCATTATCACCACTATAACGACCATTATAACCACTATAACAACCATTAAAACCACTATGACAACCATTATCACCACTATAACAACCATTATAACCACTATAACGACCATTATAACCACTGTAACAACCATTATAACCACTATAACAGCCATTATCAGCACTATAACGGCCATTATCACCACTATAGCAATCATTATGACCACTGTGACAACCATTATCAGCACTACAACGACCATTATCACCACTATAACGAGCATTATAACCACTATAACAACCATTATAACCACTATAACAACCATTATCACCACTATAACAACCATCATCACCACTGTAACAACCATTATAACCACTATAACAACCATTATCACCACTATAACGAGCATTATAACCTCTATAACAACCATTATAACCACTATAACAACTATTATAACCAATATAACGACCACTATCAGCACTATCACGACCATTCTCAGCACTATAACGACCATTATCAGCACTATAACGACCATTATCACCACTATAACAACCATCATCACCACTGTAACAACCACTATAACCACTATAACAACCATTATCACCACTATAACGACCATTATAACCACTATAACGACCATTATAACCACTATAACAACCATTAAAACCACTATGACAACCATTATCACCACTATAACAACCATTATAACCACTATAACGACCATTATAACCACTGTAACAACCATTATAACCACTATAACAGCCATTATCAGCACTATAACGACCATTATCACCACTATAGCAATCATTATGACCACTGTGACAACCATTATCAGCACTACAACGACTATTATCACCACTATAACGAGCATTATAACCACTATAACAACCATTATAACCACTATAACAACCATTATAACCAACATATCGACCACTATCAGCATCATAACGACCATTGTCAGCACCATAACGACCATTATCAGCACTATAACGACCATTATCACCACTATAACAACCATCATCACCACTGTAACAACCACTATAACCACTATAACAACCATTATCACCACTATAACGACCATTATAACCACTATAACGACCATTATAACCACTATAACAATCATTAAAACCACTATGACAACCATTATAACCACTATAACAACCGTTATAACCACTATAACGACCATTATAACCACTATAACGACCATTATAACCACTATAACAACCATTAAAACCTCTATGACAACCATTATAACCACTATAACAACCATTATCACCACTATAACGACCATTATAACCACTATAACGACCATTATAACCACTATAACGACCATTATAACCACTATAACAACCACTAAAACCTCTATGACAACCATTATCACCACTATAACAACCATCATCACCACTGTAACAACCATTATAACGACTATAAGAACCATTATCACCACTATAACGACCATTATCACCACTATGACAACCATTACAACCACCATGAAAACCATTAAAACCACTATGACAACCATTATCACCACTATAACAACCATTAAAACCTCTATGACAACCATTATAACCACTATAACAACCATTATCACCACTATAAGGACCATTATAACCACTATAACGACCATTATAACCACTTTAACGACCATTATAACCACTATAACAACCACTAAAACCACTATGACAACCATTATCACCACTATAACAACCATCATCACCACTGTAACAACCATTATAACCACTATAACAACCATTATCACCACTATAGCGAGCATTATAACCACTATAACAACCATTATAACCACTATAACAACCATTATAACCAATATAACGACCACTATCAGCACCATAACGACCATTCTCAGCACTATAACGACCATTATCAGCACTATAACGACCATTATCACCACTATAACAACCACTATAACCACTATAACAACCACTATAACCACTATAACAACCATTATAACTACTATAACAACCATTATCACCACTATAACGACCATTATAACCACTATAACGACCATTATAACCACTGTAACGACCATTATAACCACTATAACAACCATTAAAACCACTATGACAACCATTATCACCACTATAACAACCATCATCACCACTGTAACAACCACTATAACCACTATAACAACCATTATCACCACTATAACGACCATTATAACCACTATAACGACCATTATAACCACTATAACAACCATTAAAACCACTATGACAACCATTATCACCACTATAACAACCATCATCACCACTGTAACAACCACTATAACCACTATAACAACCATTATCACCACTATAACGACCATTATAACCACTATAACGACCATTATAACCACTATAACAACCATTATAACCAATATAACGACCACTATCAGCACCATAACGACCATTATCAGCACCATAACGACCATTATCAGCACTATAACGACCATTATCACCACTATAACGACCATTATCACCAGTATAACAACCATTATCACCACTATAACGACCATTATGACCACTATAACGACCATTATCACCACTATAACAACTATTATAACCACTATAACGACCATTATAACCACTATAACAACCATTAAAACCTCTATGACAACCATTATCACCACTATAACAACCATCATCACCACTGTAACAACCATTATAACCACTATAAGAATCATTATCACCACTATAACGACCATTATCACCACTATAACGAGCATTATAACCACTATAACAACCATTATAACCACTATAACAACCATTATAACCAACATATCGACCACTATCAGCATCATAACGACCATTATCAGCACCATAACGACCATTATCAGCACTATAACGACCATTATCACCACTATAACAACCATCATCACCACTGTAACAACCACTATAACCACTATAACGACCATTATAACCACTATAACGACCATTATCACCACTATGACAACCATTACAACCACCATGAAAACCATTAAAACCACTATGACAACCATTATCACCACTATAATAACCATCATCACCTCTCTAACAACCATTATGACCACTATAACAACCATTATCACCACTATAACGACCATTATAACCACTATAACGACCATTATAACCACTATAACGACCATTATAACCACTATAACAACCATTAAAAACACTATGACAACCATTATCACCACTATAACAACCATCATCACCACTGTAACAACCATTATAACCACTATAACAACCATTATCACCACTATAACGAGCATTATAACCACTATAACAACCATTATAACCACTATAACAACCATTATAACCAATATAACGACCACTATCAGCACCATAACGACCATTATCAGCACCATAACGACCATTATCAGCACTATAACGACCATTATCACCACTATAACGACCATTATCACCACTATAACGACAATTATCAGCACTATAACGGCCATTATCAGCACTATAACAACCATTATCGGCACTATAACAACCATTATCAGCACTATAACGGCCATTATCAGCAATATAACGACCATTATAACCACTGTAACAACCATTATAACCACTATAACAGCCATTATCAGCACTATAACGATCATTATCACCACTATAACGACCATTATCACCACTATAGCGTCCATTATCACCACTATAACGACCATTATCAGCACTATTACGGCCATTATCAGCAATATAACGACCTTTATA
Source organism: Megachile leachella (assembly GCA_963576845.1). NCBI lineage: Eukaryota > Metazoa > Arthropoda > Insecta > Hymenoptera > Megachilidae > Megachile > Megachile leachella. The sequence goes on along the minus strand of OY756260.1, from coordinate 13,250,930 downwards.
ACCACTATAACAACCATTATCACCACTATAACGACCATTATAACCACTATAACGAGCACTATCAGCACCATAACGACCATTCTCAGCACTATAACGACCATTATCAGCACTATAACGACCATTATCAGCACTATTACGGCCATTATCAGCAATATAACGACCATTATAACCACTGTAACAACCATTATAACCACTATAACAGCCATTATCAGCACTATAACGACCATTATCAGCACTACAACGACCATTATCACCACTGTGGCAACCATTATCACCACTATAGCAACCATTACGACCACTACAACAACCACTATAACCACTATAACAACCATTATAACCACTATAACAACTGTTATAACCACTATAACGACCATTATCACCACTATAACAACCTTTACAACCACTACGACAACCATTACAACCACCATGACAACCATTAAAACCACTATGACAGCCATTATCACCACTATAACAACCATCATCACCACTGTAACAATCATTATAACCACTATAACAACCATTATCACCACTATAACGACCATTATAACCACTATAACGAGCATTATAACCACTATAACAACCATTAAAACCACTATGACAACCATTATCACCACTATAACAACCATCATCACCACTGTAACAACCATTATAACCAATATAACAACCATTATCACCACTATAACGAGCATTACAACCACTATAACAACCATTATAACCACTATAACAACTATTATAACCAATATAACGACCACTATCAGCACCATAACGACCATTATCAGCACTATAACGGCCATTATCAGCACTATAACAACCATTATCAGCACTATAACAACCATTATCAGCACTATAACGGCCATTATCAGCAATATAACGACCATTATAACCACTGTAACAACCATTATAACCACTATAACAGCCATTATCAGCACTATAACGACCATTATCAGCACTATAACAACCATTATCAGCACTATATCAACCATTATCAGCACTATAACGCCCATTATCAGCAATATGACGACCATTATAACCACTGTAACAACCATTATAACCACTATAACAGCCATTATCAGCACTATAACGACCATTATCACCACTATAGCAATCATTATGACCACTGTGACAACCATTATCAGCACTGCAACGACCATTATCATCACTATAACGAGCATTATAACCACTATAACAACCATTATAACCAATATAGCGACCACTATCAGCATCATAACGACCATTATCAGCACCATAACGACCATTATCAGCACTATAACGACCATTATCACCACTATAACAACCATCATCACCACTGTAACAACCACTATAACCACTATAACAACCATTATCACCACTATAACAACCATCATCACCACTGTAACAACCATTATAACCACTATAACGAGCATTATAACCTCTATAACAACCATTATAACCACTATAACAACTATTATAACCAATATAACGACCACTATCAGCACCATCACGACCATTCTCAGCACTATAACGACCGTTATCAGCACTATAACGACCATTATCACCACTATAACAACCATCATCTCCACTGTAACAACCACTATAACCACTATAACAACCATTATCACCACTATAACGACCATTATAACCACTATAACAACCATTAAAACCACTATGACAACCATTATCACCACTATAACAACCATTATAACCACTATAACGACCATTATAACCACTGTAACAACCATTATAACCACTATAACAGCCATTATCAGCACTATAACGGCCATTATCACCACTATAGCAATCATTATGACCACTGTGACAACCATTATCAGCACTACAACGACCATTATCACCACTATAACGAGCATTATAACCACTATAACAACCATTATAACCACTATAACAACCATTATCACCACTATAACAACCATCATCACCACTGTAACAACCATTATAACCACTATAACAACCATTATCACCACTATAACGAGCATTATAACCTCTATAACAACCATTATAACCACTATAACAACTATTATAACCAATATAACGACCACTATCAGCACTATCACGACCATTCTCAGCCCTATAACGACCATTATCAGCACTATAACGACCATTATCACCACTATAACGACCATCATCACCACTGTAACAACCACTATAACCACTATAACAACCATTATCACCACTATAACGACCATTATAACCACTATAACGACCATTATAACCACTATAACAACCATTAAAACCACTATGACAACCATTATCACCACTATAACAACCATTATAACCACTATAACGACCATTATAACCACTGTAACAACCATTATAACCACTATAACAGCCATTATCAGCACTATAACGACCATTATCACCACTATAGCAATCATTATGACCACTGTGACAACCATTATCAGCACTACAACGACTATTATCACCACTATAACGAGCATTATAACCACTATAACAACCATTATAACCACTATAACAACCATTATAACCAACATATCGACCACTATCAGCATCATAACGACCATTGTCAGCACCATAACGACCATTATCAGCACTATAACGACCATTATCACCACTATAACAACCATCATCACCACTGTAACAACCACTATAACCACTATAACAACCATTATCACCACTATAACGACCATTATAACCACTATAACGACCATTATAACCACTATAACAATCATTAAAACCACTATGACAACCATTATAACCACTATAACAACCGTTATAACCACTATAACGACCATTATAACCACTATAACGACCATTATAACCACTATAACAACCATTAAAACCTCTATGACAACCATTATAACCACTATAACAACCATTATCACCACTATAACGACCATTATAACCACTATAACGACCATTGTAACCTCTATAACGACCATTATAACCACTATAACAACCACTAAAACCTCTATGACAACCATTATCACCACTATAACAACCATCATCACCACTGTAACAACCATTATAACGACTATAAGAACCATTATCACCACTATAACGACCATTATCACCACTATGACAACCATTACAACCACCATGAAAACCATTAAAACCACTATGACAACCATTATCACCACTATAACAACCATTAAAACCTCTATGACAACCATTATAACCACTATAACAACCATTATCACCACTATAACGACCATTATAACCACTATAACGACCATTATAACCACTATAACGACCATTATAACCACTATAACAACCACTAAAACCACTATGACAACCATTATCACCACTATAACAACCATCATCACCACTGTAACAACCATTATAACCACTATAACAACCATTATCACCACTATAACGAGCATTATAACCACTATAACAACCATTATAACCACTATAACAACCATTATAACCAATATAACGACCACTATCAGCACCATAACGACCATTCTCAGCACTATAACGACCATTATCAGCACTATAACGACCATTATCACCACTATAACAACCACTATAACCACTATAACAACCACTATAACCACTATAACAACCATTATAACTACTATAACAACCATTATCACCACTATAACGACCATTATAACCACTATAACGACCATTATAACCACTATAACGACCATTATAACCACTATAACAACCATTAAAACCACTATGACAACCATTATCACCACTATAACAACCATCATCACCACTGTAACAACCACTATAACCACTATAACAACCATTATCACCACTATAACGACCATTATAACCACTATAACGACCATTATAACCACTATAACAACCATTAAAACCACTATGACAACCATTATCACCACTATAACAACCATCATCACCACTGTAACAACCACTATAGCCACTATAACAACCATTATCACCACTATAACGACCATTATAACCACTATAACGACCATTATAACCACTATAACAACCATTATAACCAATATAACGACCACTATCAGCACCATAACGACCATTATCAGCACCATAACGACCATTATCAGCACTATAACGACCATTATCACCACTATAACGACCATTATCACCACTATAACAACCATTATCACCACTATAACGACCATTATAACCACTATAACGACCATTATCACCACTATAACAACCATTATAACCACTATAACGACCATTATAACCACTATAACAACCATTAAAACCTCTATGACAACCATTATCACCACTATAACAACCATCATCACCACTGTAACAACCATTATAACCACTATAAGAACCATTATCACCACTATAACGACCATTATCACCACTATAACGAGCATTATAACCACTATAACAACCATTATAACCACTATAACAACCATTATAACCAACATATCGACCACTATCAGCATCATAACGACCATTATCAGCACCATAACGACCATTATCAGCACTATAACGACCATTATCACCACTATAACAACCATCATCACCACTGTAACAACCACTATAACCACTATAACAACCATTATCACCACTATAACGACCATTATAACCACTATAACGATCATTATAACCACTATAACAACCATTAAAACCACTATGACAACCATTATAACCACTATAACAACCGTTATAACCACTATAACGACCATTACAACCACCATGAAAACCATTAAAACCACTATGACAACCATTATCACCACTATAATAACCATCATCACCTCTCTAACAACCATTATGACCACTATAACAACCATTATCACCACTATAACGACCATTATAACCACTATAACGACCATTATAACCACTATAACGACCATTATCACCGCTATAGCAATCATTATGACCACTGTGACAACCATTATCAGCACTACAACGACCATTATCACCACTATAACGACCATTATAACCACTATAACGACCATTATAACCACTGTAACGACCATTATAACCACTATAACAACCATTAAAACCACTATGACAACCATTATCACCACTATAACAACCATCATCACCACTGTAACAACCACTATAACCACTATAACAACCATTATCACCACTATAACGACCATTATAACCACTATAACGACCATTATAACCACTATAACAACCATTAAAACCACTATGACAACCATTATCACCACTATAACAACCATCATCACCACTGTAACAACCACTATAACCACTATAACAACCATTATCACCACTATAACGACCATTATAACCACTATAACGACCATTATAACCACTATAACAACCATTATAACCAATATAACGACCACTATCAGCACCATAACGACCATTATCAGCACCATAACGACCATTATCAGCACTATAACGACCATTATCACCACTATAACGACCATTATCACCAGTATAACAACCATTATCACCACTATAACGACCATTATGACCACTATAACGACCATTATCACCACTATAACAACTATTATAACCACTATAACGACCATTATAACCACTATAACAACCATTAAAACCTCTATGACAACCATTATCACCACTATAACAACCATCATCACCACTGTAACAACCATTATAACCACTATAAGAATCATTATCACCACTATAACGACCATTATCACCACTATAACGAGCATTATAACCACTATAACAACCATTATAACCACTATAACAACCATTATAACCAACATATCGACCACTATCAGCATCATAACGACCATTATCAGCACCATAACGACCATTATCAGCACTATAACGACCATTATCACCACTATAACGACCATTATCACCACTATAACGACAATTATCAGCACTATAACGGCCATTATCAGCACTATAACAACCATTATCGGCACTATAACAACCATCATCACCACTGTAACAACCACTATAACCACTATAACGACCATTATAACCACTATAACGACCATTATCACCACTATGACAACCATTACAACCACCATGAAAACCATTAAAACCACTATGACAACCATTATCACCACTATAATAACCATCATCACCTCTCTAACAACCATTATGACCACTATAACAACCATTATCACCACTATAACGACCATTATAACCACTATAACGACCATTATAACCACTATAACGACCATTATAACCACTATAACAACCATTAAAAACACTATGACAACCATTATCACCACTATAACAACCATCATCACCACTGTAACAACCATTATAACCACTATAACAACCATTATCACCACTATAACGAGCATTATAACCACTATAACAACCATTATAACCACTATAACAACCATTATAACCAATATAACGACCACTATCAGCACCATAACGACCATTATCAGCACCATAACGACCATTATCAGCACTATAACGACCATTATCACCACTATAACGACCATTATCACCACTATAACGACAATTATCAGCACTATAACGGCCATTATCAGCACTATAACAACCATTATCGGCACTATAACAACCATTATCAGCACTATAACGGCCATTATCAGCAATATAACGACCATTATAACCACTGTAACAACCATTATAACCACTATAACAGCCATTATCAGCACTATAACGATCATTATCACCACTATAACGACCATTATCACCACTATAGCGTCCATTATCACCACTATAACGACCATTATCAGCACTATTACGGCCATTATCAGCAATATAACGACCTTTATAACCACTATAACAACCATTATCACCACTATAACGACCATTATAACCACTATAACGAGCACTATCAGCACCATAACGACCATTCTCAGCACTATAACGACCATTATCAGCACTATAACGACCATTATCAGCACTATTACGGCCATTATCAGCAATATAACGACCATTATAACCACTGTAACAACCATTATAACCACTATAACAGCCATTATCAGCACTATAACGACCATTATCAGCACTACAACGACCATTATCACCACTGTGGCAACCATTATCACCACTATAGCAACCATTACGACCACTACAACAACCACTATAACCACTATAACAACCATTATAACCACTATAACAACTGTTATAACCACTATAACGACCATTATCACCACTATAACAACCTTTACAACCACTACGACAACCATTACAACCACCATGACAACCATTAAAACCACTATGACAGCCATTATCACCACTATAACAACCATCATCACCACTGTAACAATCATTATAACCACTATAACAACCATTATCACCACTATAACGACCATTATAACCACTATAACGAGCATTATAACCACTATAACAACCATTAAAACCACTATGACAACCATTATCACCACTATAACAACCATCATCACCACTGTAACAACCATTATAACCAATATAACAACCATTATCACCACTATAACGAGCATTACAACCACTATAACAACCATTATAACCACTATAACAACTATTATAACCAATATAACGACCACTATCAGCACCATAACGACCATTATCAGCACTATAACGGCCATTATCAGCACTATAACAACCATTATCAGCACTATAACAACCATTATCAGCACTATAACGGCCATTATCAGCAATATAACGACCATTATAACCACTGTAACAACCATTATAACCACTATAACAGCCATTATCAGCACTATAACGACCATTATCAGCACTATAACAACCATTATCAGCACTATATCAACCATTATCAGCACTATAACGCCCATTATCAGCAATATAACGACCATTATAACCACTGTAACAACCATTATAACCACTATAACAGCCATTATCAGCACTATAACGACCATTATCACCACTATAGCAATCATTATGACCACTGTGACAACCATTATCAGCACTGCAACGACCATTATCATCACTATAACGAGCATTATAACCACTATAACAACCATTATAACCAATATAGCGACCACTATCAGCATCATAACGACCATTATCAGCACCATAACGACCATTATCAGCACTATAACGACCATTATCACCACTATAACAACCATCATCACCACTGTAACAACCACTATAACCACTATAACAACCATTATCACCACTATAACAACCATCATCACCACTGTAACAACCATTATAACCACTATAACGAGCATTATAACCTCTATAACAACCATTATAACCACTATAACAACTATTATAACCAATATAACGACCACTATCAGCACCATCACGACCATTCTCAGCACTATAACGACCGTTATCAGCACTATAACGACCATTATCACCACTATAACAACCATCATCTCCACTGTAACAACCACTATAACCACTATAACAACCATTATCACCACTATAACGACCATTATAACCACTATAACAACCATTAAAACCACTATGACAACCATTATCACCACTATAACAACCATTATAACCACTATAACGACCATTATAACCACTGTAACAACCATTATAACCACTATAACAGCCATTATCAGCACTATAACGGCCATTATCACCACTATAGCAATCATTATGACCACTGTGACAACCATTATCAGCACTACAACGACCATTATCACCACTATAACGAGCATTATAACCACTATAACAACCATTATAACCACTATAACAACCATTATCACCACTATAACAACCATCATCACCACTGTAACAACCATTATAACCACTATAACAACCATTATCACCACTATAACGAGCATTATAACCTCTATAACAACCATTATAACCACTATAACAACTATTATAACCAATATAACGACCACTATCAGCACTATCACGACCATTCTCAGCCCTATAACGACCATTATCAGCACTATAACGACCATTATCACCACTATAACAACCATCATCACCACTGTAACAACCACTATAACCACTATAACAACCATTATCACCACTATAACGACCATTATAACCACTATAACGACCATTATAACCACTATAACAACCATTAAAACCACTATGACAACCATTATCACCACTATAACAACCATTATAACCACTATAACGACCATTATAACCACTGTAACAACCATTATAACCACTATAACAGCCATTATCAGCACTATAACGACCATTATCACCACTATAGCAATCATTATGACCACTGTGACAACCATTATCAGCACTACAACGACTATTATCACCACTATAACGAGCATTATAACCACTATAACAACCATTATAACCACTATAACAACCATTATAACCAACATATCGACCACTATCAGCATCATAACGACCATTGTCAGCACCATAACGACCATTATCAGCACTATAACGACCATTATCACCACTATAACAACCATCATCACCACTGTAACAACCACTATAACCACTATAACAACCATTATCACCACTATAACGACCATTATAACCACTATAACGACCATTATAACCACTATAACAATCATTAAAACCACTATGACAACCATTATAACCACTATAACAACCGTTATAACCACTATAACGACCATTATAACCACTATAACGACCATTATAACCACTATAACAACCATTAAAACCTCTATGACAACCATTATAACCACTATAACAACCATTATCACCACTATAACGACCATTATAACCACTATAACGACCATTGTAACCTCTATAACGACCATTATAACCACTATAACAACCACTAAAACCTCTATGACAACCATTATCACCACTATAACAACCATCATCACCACTGTAACAACCATTATAACGACTATAAGAACCATTATCACCACTATAACGACCATTATCACCACTATGACAACCATTACAACCACCATGAAAACCATTAAAACCACTATGACAACCATTATCACCACTATAACAACCATTAAAACCTCTATGACAACCATTATAACCACTATAACAACCATTATCACCACTATAACGACCATTATAACCACTATAACGACCATTATAACCACTATAACGACCATTATAACCACTATAACAACCACTAAAACCACTATGACAACCATTATCACCACTATAACAACCATCATCACCACTGTAACAACCATTATAACCACTATAACAACCATTATCACCACTATAACGAGCATTATAACCACTATAACAACCATTATAACCACTATAACAACCATTATAACCAATATAACGACCACTATCAGCACCATAACGACCATTCTCAGCACTATAACGACCATTATCAGCACTATAACGACCATTATCACCACTATAACAACCACTATAACCACTATAACAACCACTATAACCACTATAACAACCATTATAACTACTATAACAACCATTATCACCACTATAACGACCATTATAACCACTATAACGACCATTATAACCACTATAACGACCATTATAACCACTATAACAACCATTAAAACCACTATGACAACCATTATCACCACTATAACAACCATCATCACCACTGTAACAACCACTATAACCACTATAACAACCATTATCACCACTATAACGACCATTATAACCACTATAACGACCATTATAACCACTATAACAACCATTAAAACCACTATGACAACCATTATCACCACTATAACAACCATCATCACCACTGTAACAACCACTATAGCCACTATAACAACCATTATCACCACTATAACGACCATTATAACCACTATAACGACCATTATAACCACTATAACAACCATTATAACCAATATAACGACCACTATCAGCACCATAACGACCATTATCAGCACCATAACGACCATTATCAGCACTATAACGACCATTATCACCACTATAACGACCATTATCACCACTATAACAACCATTATCACCACTATAACGACCATTATAACCACTATAACGACCATTATCACCACTATAACAACCATTATAACCACTATAACGACCATTATAACCACTATAACAACCATTAAAACCTCTATGACAACCATTATCACCACTATAACAACCATCATCACCACTGTAACAACCATTATAACCACTATAAGAACCATTATCACCACTATAACGACCATTATCACCACTATAACGAGCATTATAACCACTATAACAACCATTATAACCACTATAACAACCATTATAACCAACATATCGACCACTATCAGCATCATAACGACCATTATCAGCACCATAACGACCATTATCAGCACTATAACGACCATTATCACCACTATAACAACCATCATCACCACTGTAACAACCACTATAACCACTATAACAACCATTATCACCACTATAACGACCATTATAACCACTATAACGATCATTATAACCACTATAACAACCATTAAAACCACTATGACAACCATTATAACCACTATAACAACCGTTATAACCACTATAACGACCATTACAACCACCATGAAAACCATTAAAACCACTATGACAACCATTATCACCACTATAATAACCATCATCACCTCTCTAACAACCATTATGACCACTATAACAACCATTATCACCACTATAACGACCATTATAACCACTATAACGACCATTATAACCACTATAACGACCATTATCACCGCTATAGCAATCATTATGACCACTGTGACAACCATTATCAGCACTACAACGACCATTATCACCACTATAACGAGCATTATAACCACTATAACAACCATTATAACCAATATAACGACCACTATCAGCATCATAACGACCATTATCAGCACCATAACGACCATTATCAGCACTATAACGACCATTATCACCACTATAACAACCATCATCACCACTGTAACAACCACTATAACCACTATAACAACCATTATCACCACTATAACAACCATCATCACCACTGTAACAACCATTATAACCACAATAACAACCATTATCACCACTATAACGAGCATTATAACCTCTATAACAACCATTATAACCACTATAACAACTATTATAACCAATATAACGACCACTATCAGCACCATCACGACCATTCTCAGCACTATAACGACCATTATCAGCACTATAACGACCATTATCACCACTATAGCAATCATTATGACCACTGTGACAACCATTATCAGCACTACAACGACCATTATCACCACTATAACAACCACTATAACCACTATAACAACCATTATAACCACTATAACAACCGTTATAACCACTATAACGACCATTATAACCACTATAACGACCATTATCACCACTATGACAACCATTACAACCACCATGAAAACCATTAAAACCACTATGACAACCATTATCACCACTATAATAACCATCATCACCTCTCTAACAACCATTATGACCACTATAACAACCATTATCACCACTATAACGACCATTATAACCACTATATCGACCATTATAACCACTATAACAACCATTAAAAACACTATGACAACCATTATCACCACTATAACAACCATCATCACCACTGTAACAACCATTATAACCACTATAACAACCATTATCACCACTATAACGAGCATTATAACCACTATAACAACCATTATAACCACTATAACAACCATTATAACCAATATAACGACCACTATCAGCACCATAACGACCATTATCAGCACCATAACGACCATTATCAGCACTATAACGACCATTATCACCACTATAACGACCATTATCACCACTATAACGACAATTATCAGCACTATAACGGCCATTATCAGCACTATAACAACCATTATCGGCACTATAACAACTATTATCAGCACTATAACGGCCATTATCAGCAATATAACGACCATTATAACCACTGTAACAACCATTATAACCACTATAACAGCCATTATCAGCACTATAACGATCATTATCACCACTATAACGACCATTATCACCACTATAGCGTCCATTATCACCACTATAACGACCATTATCAGCACTATTACGGCCATTATCAGCAATATAACGACCTTTATAACCACTATAACAACCATTATCACCACTATAACGACCATTATAACCACTATAACAACCATTAAAACCACTATGACAACCATTATCACCACTATAACAACCATCATCACCACTGTAACAACCATTATAACCAATATAACAACCATTATCACCACTATAACGAGCATTACAACCACTATAACAACCATTATAACCACTATAACAACTATTATAACCAATATAACGACCACTATCAGCACCATAACGACCATTATCAGCACTATAACAACCATCGTCACCACTATAACAACCATTATAACCACTATAACAACCATTATAACCACTGTAACAACCATTATAACCACTATAACAGCCACTATCAGCACTATAACGATCATTATCACCACTATACCGACCATTATAACCAATATAACGACCATTGTCACCAATATAACGACAATTATCTGCACTATAACGACCATTATCACCACTAGAGCGACCATTATCAGCACTATAACGACGATTATAACCACTATAACAACCATTATCACCAATATAACGACACTTATCTGCTCTATAACAACCACTATCACTACTATAACAACCATTATAACCACTATACCAACCACTATCACCACTATAACAACCATTATCACCATGATAACAACCAGTATCACCACTATAACGACCATTATCACCACTATAACGACCATTATCACCACTATAACAACCATTGTCACCACAATAACAACCATTATCAGCACTATAACGACCATTATGACCACTATAACGACCATTATCACCACTATAACGACCATTATCACCACTATAACGACCATTATCAGCGCTATAACGACAACTATCACCACTATAACGACCACTATCACCACTATAACGACCATTATCAGCACTATAACGACCATTATAACCACTATAACGACCATTATCACCACTATAACGACCATTATAACCACTATAACGACCATTATCACCACTATAGCGACCATTATCACCACTATAACGACCATTATCACCACTATAACGGCCATTATCAGCAATATAACAACAATTATAACCACTATAACAACTATTATAACCACGATAACAACCAGTATCACCACTATAACGACCATTATCACCACTATAACGACCATTATCACCACTATAACAACCATTGTCACCACAATAACAACCATTATCAGCACTATAACGACCAGTATGACCACTATAACGACCATTATCACCACTATAACGACCATTATCACCACTATAACGACCATTATCAGCACTATGACGACCACTATCACCACTATAACGACCATTATCACCACTATAACGACCACTATCAGCACTATAACGACCATTATAACCACTATAACGACCATTATCACCACTATAGCGACCATTATCAGCACTATAACGACGATTATAACCACTATAACAGCCATTATCACCAATATAACGACAATTATCTGCACTATAACGACCACTATCAGCACTATAACGATCATTATCACCACTATAACGACCATTATCACCACTATAGCGACCATTATAACCACTATAATGACTATTATCACCAATATAACAACCATTATAACCACTATAACAACCATTATGACCACTATAACAACCATTATCACCAATATAACGACACTTATTTGCACTATAACAACCACTATCACTACTATAATAACCATTATAACCACTATACCAACCACTATCACCACTATAACAACCATTATCACCACTATAACAACCAATATCACCACGATAACAACCAGTATCACCACTATAACGAGCATTATCACCACTATAACGACCATTATCAGCACTATAACAACCATTGTCACCACAATAACAACCATTATCAGCACTATAACGACCATTATGACCACTATAACGACAATTATCACCAATATAACGACCATTATCACCGCTATAACGACCATTATCAGCACTATAATGACCACTATCACCATTATAACGACCATTATCTGCACCATAACGACCATTATCAGCACTATAACGACCATTATCACCACTATAACAACCACTATAACCACTATAACAACCGCTATAACCACTATAACAACCATTATAACCACTATAACAACCATTATCACCACTATAACAACCATTACAACCACTATGACAATCATTACAAACACCATGACAACCATTATAACCACTATGACAACCATTATCACCACTATAACAACCATCGTCACCACTATTACAACCATTATCACCACTATAACAACCATTATCACCACTATAACGACCATTATAACCACTATAACGACCATTATAACCACTATAACGACCATCATCACCACTATAGCGACCATTATCAGCACTATAACGACGATTATAACCACGATAACAACCAGTATCACCACTATAACGACCATTATCACCACTATAACGACCACTATCAGCACTATAACGACCATTATAACCACTATAACGACCATTATCACCACTATAGCGACCATTATCAGCACTATAACGACGATTATAACCACTATAACAACCATTATCACCAATATAACGACACTTATCTGCTCTATAACAACCACTATCACTACTATAACAACCATTGTAACCACTATACCAACCACTATCACCACTATAACAACCATTATCACCACGATAACAACCAGTATCACCACTATAACGACCATTATCACCACTATAACGACCATTATCACCACTATAACAACCATTGTCACCACAATAACAACCATTATCAGCACTATAACGACCATTATGACCACTATAACGACCATTATCACCACTATAACGGCCATTATCAGCAATATAACGACAATTATAACCACTATAACAACTATTATAACCACGATAACAACCAGTATCACCACTATAACGACCATTATCACCACTATAACGACCACTATCAGCACTATAACGACCATTATAACCACTATAACGACCATTATCACCACTATAGCGACCATTATCAGCACTATAACGACGATTATAACCACTATAACAAACATTATCACCAATATAACGACACTTATCTGCTCTATAACAACCACTATCACTACTATAACAACCTTTATAACCACTATACCAACCACTATCACCACTATAACAACCATTATCACCACGATAACAACCAGTATCACCACTATAACGACCATTATCACCACTCTAACGACCATTATCACCAATATAACAACCATTGTCACCACAATAACAACCATTATCAGCACTATAACGACCATTATGACCACTATAACGACCATTATCACCACTATAACGACCATTATCACCAATATAACAACCATTGTCACCACAATAACAACCATTATCAGCACTATAACGACCATTATGACCACTATAACGACCATTATCACCACTATAACGACCACTATCAGCACTATAACGACCATTATCACTACTATAACGACCATTATCACCACTATAACAACCATTATCACCACTATAATAACCATTATAACCACTATAACAACCATTATCACCAATACAGCGACACTTATCTGCACTATAACAACCACTATCACTACTATAACAACCATTATAACCACTATACCAACCAGTATCACCACTATAACAACCATTATCACCACTATAACAACCATTATCACCACGATAACAACCATTGTCACCACAATAACAACCATTGTCAGCACTATAACGACCAGTATGACCACTATAACGACCATTATCACCACTATAACGACCATTATCACCACTATAACGACCATTATCAGCACTATGACGACCACTATCACCACTATAACGACCATTATCACCACTATAACGACCACTATCAGCACTATAACGACCATTATAACCACTATAACAACCATTATCACCAATATAACGACACTTATCTACTCTATAACAACCACTATCACTACTATAACAACCATTATAACCACTATACCAACCACTATCACCACTATAATAACCATTATCACCACGATAACAACCAGTATCACCACTATAACGGCCATTATCACCACTATAACGACCATTATCACCACTATAACAACCATTGTCACCACAATAACAACCATTATCAGCACTATAACGACCATTATGACCACTATAACGACCATTATCACCACTATAACGACCACTATCAGCACTATAACGACCATTATAACCACTATAACGACCATTATCACCACTATAACGACCACTATCACCACTATAACGACCATTATCACCACTATAACGACCACTATCAGCACTATAACGACCATTATAACCACTATACCAACCAGTATCACCACTATAACAGCCATTATCAGCACTATAACGATCATTATCACCACTATAACGACCATTACCAGCACTATAGCGACCATTATAACCACTATAACGACCATTATCACCACTATAACAACCATTATCACCACGATAACAACCAGTATCACCACTATAACGACCATTATCACCACTATAACGACCACTATCAGCACTATAACGACCATTATAACCACTATAACGACCATTATCACCACTATAGCGACCATTATCAGCACTATAACGACGATTATAACCACTATAACAACCATTATCACCAATATAACGACACTTATCTGCTCTATAACAACCACTATCACTACTATAACAACCATTATAACCACTATACCAACCACTATCACCACTATAACAACCATTATCACCACGATAACAACCAGTATCACCACTATAACGACCATTATCACCACTATAACGACCATTATCACCACTATAACAACCATTGTCACCACAATAACAAACATTATCAGCACTATAACGACCATTATGACCACTATAACGACCATTATCACCACTATAACGACCATTATCACCACTATAACGACCATTATCAGCACTATAACGACCACTATCACCACTATAACGACCATTATCAGCACTATAACGACCATTATAACCACTATAACGACCATTATCACCACTATAACGACCATTATAACCACTATAACGACCATTATCACCACTATAGCGACCATTATCACCACTATAACGACCATTATCACCACTATAACGGCCATTATCAGCAACATAACAACAATTATAACCACTATAACAACTATTATAACCACGATAACAACCAGTATCACCACTATAACGACCATTATCACCACTATAACGACCATTATCACCACTATAACAACCATTGTCACCACAATAACAACCATTGTCAGCACTATAACGACCAGTATGACCACTATAACGACCATTATCACCACTATAACGACCATTATCACCACTATAACGACCATTATCAGCACTATGACGACCACTATCACCACTATAACGACCATTATCACCACTATAACGACCACTATCAGCACTATAACGACCATTATAACCACTATAACAACCATTATCACCAATATAACGACACTTATCTACTCTATAACAACCACTATCACTACTATAACAACCATTATAACCACTATACCAACCACTATCACCACTATAATAACCATTATCACCACGATAACAACCAGTATCACCACTATAACGACCATTATCACCACTATAACGACCATTATCACCACTATAACAACCATTGTCACCACAATAACAACCATTATCAGCACTATAACGACCATTATGACCACTATAACGACCATTATCACCACTATAACGACCACTATCAGCACTATAACGACCATTATAACCACTATAACGACCATTATCACCACTATAACGACCACTATCACCACTATAACGACCATTATCACCACTATAACGACCACTATCAGCACTATAACGACCATTATAACCACTATACCAACCAGTATCACCACTATAACAACCATTATCACCACTATAACAACCATTATCACCACGATAACAACCAGTATCACCACTATAACGACCATTATCACCACTATAACGACCACTATCAGCACTATAGCGACCATTATAACCACTATAACGACCATTATCACCACTATAGCGACCATTATCAGCACTATAACGACGATTATAACCACTATAACAACCATTATCACCAATATAACGACACTTATCTGCTCTATAACAACCACTATCACTACTATAACAACCATTATAACCACTATACCAACCACTATCACCACTATAACAACCATTATCACCACCATAACAACCAGTATCACCACTATAACGACCATTATGACCACTATAACGACCATTATCACCACTATAACGACCATTATCACCACTATAACGACCATTATCAGCACTATAACGACCACTATCACCACTATAACGACCATTATCAGCACTATAGCGACCATTATAACCACTATAACGACCATTATCACCACTATAACGACCATTATAACCACTATAACGACCATTATCACCACTATAGCGACCATTATCACCACTATAACGACCATTATCACCACTATAACGGCCATTATCAGCAATATAACAACAATTATAACCACTATAACAACTATTATAACCACGATAACAACCAGTATCACCACTATAACGACCATTATAACCACTATAACGACCATTATCACCACTATAGCGACCATTATCAGCACTATAACGACGATTATAACCACTATAACAGCCATTATCACCAATATAACGACAATTATCTGCACTATAACGACCACTATCAGCACTATAACGATCATTATCACCACTATAACGACCATTATAACCACTATACCAACCAGTATCACCACTATAACAACCATTATCACCACTATAACAACCATTATCACCACGATAACAACCATTGTCACCACAATAACAACCATTGTCAGCACTATAACGACCAGTATGACCACTATAACGACCATTATCACCACTATAACGACCATTATCACCACTATAACGACCATTATCAGCACTATGACGACCACTATCACCACTATAACGACCATTATCACCACTATAACGACCACTATCAGCACTATAACGACCATTATAACCACTATAACAACCATTATCACCAATATAACGACACTTATCTACTCTATAACAACCACTATCACTACTATAACAACCATTATAACCACTATACCAACCACTATCACCACTATAATAACCATTATCACCACGATAACAACCAGTATCACCACTATAACGACCATTATCACCACTATAACGACCATTATCACCACTATAACAACCATTGTCACCACAATAACAACCATTATCAGCACTATAACGACCATTATGACCACTATAACGACCATTATCACCACTATAACGACCATTATCACCACTATAACGACCATTATCAGCACTATAACGACCACTATCACCACTATAACGACCATTATCAGCACTATAACGACCATTATAACCACTATAACGACCATTATCACCACTATAACGACCATTATAACCACTATAACGACCATTATCACCACTATAGCGACCATTATCACCACTATAACGACCATTATCACCACTATAACGGCCATTATCAGCAACATAACAACAATTATAACCACTATAACAACTATTATAACCACGATAACAACCAGTATCACCACTATAACGACCATTATCACCACTATAACGACCAGTATGACCACTATAACGACCATTATCACCACTATAACGACCATTATCACCACTATAACGACCATTATCACCACTATAACAACCATTGTCACCACAATAACAACCATTATCAGCACTATAACGACCATTATGACCACTATAACGACCATTATCACCACTATAACGACCACTATCAGCACTATAACGACCATTATAACCACTATAACGACCATTATCACCACTATAACGACCACTATCACCACTATAACGACCATTATCACCACTATAACGACCACTATCAGCACTATAACGACCATTATAACCACTATACCAACCAGTATCACCACTATAACAACCATTATCACCACTATAACAACCATTATCACCACGATAACAACCAGTATCACCACTATAACGACCATTATCACCACTATAACGACCACTATCAGCACTATAACGACCATTATAACCACTATAACGACCATTATCACCACTATAGCGACCATTATCAGCACTATAACGACGATTATAACCACTATAACAACCATTATCACCAATATAACGACACTTATCTGCTCTATAACAACCACTATCACTACTATAACAACCATTATAACCACTATACCAACCACTATCACCACTATAACAACCATTATCACCACGATAACAACCAGTATCACCACTATAACGACCATTATGACCACTATAACGACCATTATCACCACTATAACGACCATTATCACCACTATAACGACCATTATCAGCACTATAACGACCACTATCACCACTATAACGACCATTATCAGCACTATAGCGACCATTATAACCACTATAACGACCATTATCACCACTATAACGACCATTATAACCACTATAACGACCATTATCACCACTATAGCGACCATTATCACCACTATAACGACCATTATCACCACTATAACGGCCATTATCAGCAATATAACAACAATTATAACCACTATAACAACTATTATAACCACGATAACAACCAGTATCACCACTATAACGACCATTATAACCACTATAACGACCATTATCACCACTATAGCGACCATTATCAGCACTATAACGACGATTATAACCACTATAACAGCCATTATCACCAATATAACGACAATTATCTGCACTATAACGACCACTATCAGCACTATAACGATCATTATCACCACTATAACGACCATTATAACCACTATACCAACCAGTATCACCACTATAACAACCATTATCACCACTATAACAACCATTATCACCACGATAACAACCAGTATCACCACTATAACGACCATTATCACCACTATAACGACCACTATCAGCACTATAACGACCATTATAACCACTATAACGACCATTATCACCACTATAGCGACCATTATCAGCACTATAACGACGATTATAACCACTATAACAGCCATTATCACCAATATAACGACAATTATCTGCACTATAACGACCACTATCAGCACTATAACGACCATTATAACCACTATAGCGACCATTATCAGCACTATAACGACGATTATAACCACTATAACAACCATTATCACCAATATAACGACACTTATCTGCTCTATAACAACCACTATCACTACTATAACAACCATTATAACCACTATACCAACCACTATCACCACTATAACAACCATTATCACCACGATAACAACCAGTATCACCACTATAACGACCATTATCACCACTATAACGACCATTATCACCACTATAACAACCATTGTCACCACAATAACAACCATTATCAGCACTATAACGACCATTATGACCACTATAACGACCATTATCACCACTATAACGACCATTATCACCACTATAACGACCATTATCACCACTATAACAACCATTGTCACCACAATAACAACCATTATCAGCACTATAACGACCATTATGACCACTATAACGACCATTATCACCACTATAACGACCACTATCAGCACTATAACGACCATTATAACCACTATAACGACCATTATCACCACTATAACGACCACTATCACCACTATAACGACCATTATCACCACTATAACGACCACTATCAGCACTATAACGACCATTATAACCACTATACCAACCAGTATCACCACTATAACAACCATTATCACCACTATAACAACCATTATCACCACGATAACAACCAGTATCACCACTATAACGACCATTATCACCACTATAACGACCACTATCAGCACTATAACGACCATTATAACCACTATAACGACCATTATCACCACTATAGCGACCATTATCAGCACTATAACGACGATTATAACCACTATAACAACCATTATCACCAATATAACGACACTTATCTGCTCTATAACAACCACTATCACTACTATAACAACCATTATAACCACTATACCAACCACTATCACCACTATAACAACCATTATCACCACCATAACAACCAGTATCACCACTATAACGACCATTATGACCACTATAACGACCATTATCACCACTATAACGACCATTATCACCACTATAACGACCATTATCAGCACTATAACGACCACTATCACCACTATAACGACCATTATCAGCACTATAGCGACCATTATAACCACTATAACGACCATTATCACCACTATAACGACCATTATAACCACTATAACGACCATTATCACCACTATAGCGACCATTATCACCACTATAACGACCATTATCACCACTATAACGGCCATTATCAGCAATATAACAACAATTATAACCACTATAACAACTATTATAACCACGATAACAACCAGTATCACCACTATAACGACCATTATAACCACTATAACGACCATTATCACCACTATAGCGACCATTATCAGCACTATAACGACGATTATAACCACTATAACAGCCATTATCACCAATATAACGACAATTATCTGCACTATAACGACCACTATCAGCACTATAACGATCATTATCACCACTATAACGACCATTATAACCACTATACCAACCAGTATCACCACTATAACAACCATTATCACCACTATAACAACCATTATCACCACGATAACAACCAGTATCACCACTATAACGACCATTATCACCACTATAACGACCACTATCAGCACTATAACGACCATTATAACCACTATAACGACCATTATCACCACTATAACAACCATTGTCACCACAATAACAACCATTATCAGCACTATAACGACCATTATGACCACTATAACGACCATTATCACCACTATAACGACCATTATCACCACTATAACGACCATTATCAGCACTATAACGACCACTATCACCACTATAACGACCATTATCAGCACTATAACGACCATTATAACCACTATAACGACCATTATCACCACTATAACGACCATTATAACCACTATAACGACCATTATCACCACTATAGCGACCATTATCACCACTATAACGACCATTATCACCACTATAACGGCCATTATCAGCAACATAACAACAATTATAACCACTATAACAACTATTATAACCACGATAACAACCGGTATCACCACTATAACGACCATTATCACCACTATAACGACCAGTATGACCACTATAACGACCATTATCACCACTATAACGACCATTATCACCACTATAACGACCATTATCACCACTATAACAACCATTGTCACCACAATAACAACCATTATCAGCACTATAACGACCATTATGACCACTATAACGACCATTATCACCACTATAACGACCACTATCAGCACTATAACGACCATTATAACCACTATAACGACCATTATCACCACTATAACGACCACTATCACCACTATAACGACCATTATCACCACTATAACGACCACTATCAGCACTATAACGACCATTATAACCACTATACCAACCAGTATCACCACTATAACAACCATTATCACCACTATAACAACCATTATCACCACGATAACAACCAGTATCACCACTATAACGACCATTATCACCACTATAACGACCACTATCAGCACTATAACGACCATTATAACCACTATAACGACCATTATCACCACTATAGCGACCATTATCAGCACTATAACGACGATTATAACCACTATAACAACCATTATCACCAATATAACGACACTTATCTGCTCTATAACAACCACTATCACTACTATAACAACCATTATAACCACTATACCAACCACTATCACCACTATAACAACCATTATCACCACCATAACAACCAGTATCACCACTATAACGACCATTATGACCACTATAACGACCATTATCACCACTATAACGACCATTATCACCACTATAACGACCATTATCAGCACTATAACGACCACTATCACCACTATAACGACCATTATCAGCACTATAGCGACCATTATAACCACTATAACGACCATTATCACCACTATAACGACCATTATAACCACTATAACGACCATTATCACCACTATAGCGACCATTATCACCACTATAACGACCATTATCACCACTATAACGGCCATTATCAGCAATATAACAACAATTATAACCACTATAACAACTATTATAACCACGATAACAACCAGTATCACCACTATAACGACCATTATAACCACTATAACGACCATTATCACCACTATAGCGACCATTATCAGCACTATAACGACGATTATAACCACTATAACAGCCATTATCACCAATATAACGACAATTATCTGCACTATAACGACCACTATCAGCACTATAACGATCATTATCACCACTATAACGACCATTATAACCACTATACCAACCAGTATCACCACTATAACAACCATTATCACCACTATAACAACCATTATCACCACGATAACAACCAGTATCACCACTATAACGACCATTATCACCACTATAACGACCACTATCAGCACTATAACGACCATTATAACCACTATAACGACCATTATCACCACTATAGCGACCATTATCAGCACTATAACGGCGATTATAACCACTATAACAGCCATTATCACCAATATAACGACAATTATCTGCACTATAACGACCACTATCAGCACTATAACGACCATTATAACCACTATAACAACCATTAGAACCAATATAACAACCATTATCACCACTATAACAACCACTATCACTACTATAACGACCATTGTCACCACTATAACAACCATTATCACCACGATAACAACCAGTATCACCACTATAACGACCATTATCACCACTATAACGACCATTATCACCACTATAACGACCATTATCAGCACTATAACGACCACTATCACCACTATAACGACCATTATCAGCACTATAACGACCATTATAACCACTATAACGACCATTATCACCACTATAACGACCATTATCAGCACTATAACGACCACTATCACCACTATAACGACCATTATCAGCACTATAACGACCATTATAACCACTATAACGACCATTATCACCACTATAACGACCATTATCACCACTATAACGACCATTATCAGCACTATAACGACCACTATCACCACTATAACGACCATTATCAGCACTATAACGATCATTATAACCACTATAACGACCATTATAACCACAGTAACAACCATTATAACCACTATAACAGCCATTATCAGCACTATAACGATCATTATCACCACTATAACGACCATTACCAGCACTATAGCGACCATTATAACCACTATAATGACCATTATCACCACTATAACAACCATTATCACCACTATAACGACCATTATAACCACTATAACGACCATTATAACCACTATAACGACCATTATCACCACTATAGCGACCATTATCAGCACTATAACGACGATTATAACCACTATAACAATCATTATCACCAATATAACGACACTTATCTGCACTATAACAACCACTATCACTACTATAACAACCATTATAACCACTATACCAACCACTATCACCACTATAACAACCATTATCACCACTATAGCAACCAATATCATCACGATAACAACCAGTATCACCACTATAACGAGCATTATCACCTCTATAACGACCATACTCAGCACTATAACGACCACTATCACCACGATAACGACCATTATCACCACTATAACGGCCATTATCAGCAACATAACAACAATTATAACCACTATAACAACTATTATAACCACGATAACAACCAGTATCACCACTATAACGACCATTATCACCACTATAACGACCATTATCACCACTATAACAACCATTGTCACCACAATAACAACCATTGTCAGCACTATAACGACCAGTATGACCACTATAACGACCATTATCACCACTATAACGACCATTATCACCACTATAACGACCATTATCAGCACTATGACGGCCACTATCACCACTATAACGACCATTATCACCACTATAACGACCACTATCAGCACTATAACGACCATTATAACCACTATAACAACCATTATCACCAATATAACGACACTTATCTACTCTATAACAACCACTATCACTACTATAACAACCATTATAACCACTATACCAACCACTATCACCACTATAATAACCATTATCACCACGATAACAACCAGTATCACCACTATAACGACCATTATCACCACTATAACGACCATTATCACCACTATAACAACCATTGTCACCACAATAACAACCATTATCAGCACTATAACGACCATTATGACCACTATAACGACCATTATCACCACTATAACGACCACTATCAGCACTATAACGACCATTATGACCACTATAACGACCATTATCACCACTATAACGACCACTATCACCACTATAACGACCATTATCACCACTATAACGACCACTATCAGCACTATAACGACCATTATAACCACTATACCAACCAGTATCACCACTATAACAACCATTATCACCACTATAACAACCATTATCACCACGATAACAACCAGTATCACCACTATAACGACCATTATCACCACTATAACGACCACTATCAGCACTATAACGACCATTATAACCACTATAACGACCATTATCACCACTATAGCGACCATTATCAGCACTATAACGACGATTATAACCACTATAACAACCATTATCACCAATATAACGACACTTATCTGCTCTATAACAACCACTATCACTACTATAACAACCATTATAACCACTATACCAACCACTATCACCACTATAACAACCATTATCACCACGATAACAACCAGTATCACCACTATAACGACCATTATGACCACTATAACGACCATTATCACCACTATAACGACCATTATCACCACTATAACGACCATTATCAGCACTATAACGACCACTATCACCACTATAACGACCATTATCAGCACTATAGCGACCATTATAACCACTATAACGACCATTATCACCACTATAACGACCATTATAACCACTATAACGACCATTATCACCACTATAGCGACCAGTATCACCACTATAACGACCATTATCACCACTATAACGGCCATTATCAGCAATATAACAACAATTATAACCACTATAACAACTATTATAACCACGATAACAACCAGTATCACCACTATAACGACCATTATAACCACTATAACGACCATTATCACCACTATAGCGACCATTATCAGCACTATAACGACGATTATAACCACTATAACAGCCATTATCACCAATATAACGACAATTATCTGCACTATAACGACCACTATCAGCACTATAACGATCATTATCACCACTATAACGACCATTATAACCACTATACCAACCAGTATCACCACTATAACAACCATTATCACCACTATAACAACCATTATCACCACGATAACAACCAGTATCACCACTATAACGACCATTATCACCACTATAACGACCACTATCAGCACTATAACGACCATTATAACCACTATAACGACCATTATCACCACTATAGCGACCATTATCAGCACTATAACGACGATTATAACCACTATAACAGCCATTATCACCAATATAACGACAATTATCTGCACTATAACGACCACTATCAGC
Organism: Megachile leachella; assembly: GCA_963576845.1. Taxonomy (NCBI): domain Eukaryota; kingdom Metazoa; phylum Arthropoda; class Insecta; order Hymenoptera; family Megachilidae; genus Megachile; species Megachile leachella. The sequence continues at coordinate 13,222,724 of OY756260.1, read as the reverse complement.
ACTATAACGACCATTATAACCACTATAACAACCATTAGAACCAATATAACAACCATTATCACCACTATAACAACCACTATCACTACTATAACGACCATTGTCACCACTATAACAACCATTATCACCACGATAACAACCAGTATCACCACTATAACGACCATTATCACCACTATAACGACCATTATCACCACTATAACGACCATTATCAGCACTATAACGACCACTATCACCACTATAACGACCATTATCAGCACTATAACGACCATTATAACCACTATAACGACCATTATCACCACTATAAATACCATTATCAGCACTAACGACCACTATCACCACTATAACGACCATTATCAGCACTATAACGACCATTATAACCACTATAACGACCATTATCACCACTATAACGACCATTATCACCACTATAACGACCATTATCAGCACTATAACGACCACTATCACCACTATAACGACCATTATCAGCACTATAACGATCATTATAACCACTATAACGACCGTTATAACCACAGTAACAACCATTATAACCACTATAACAGCCATTATCAGCACTATAACGATCATTATCACCACTATAACGACCATTACCAGCACTATAGCGACCATTATAACCACTATAATGACCATTATCACCACTATAACAACCATTATCACCACTATAACGACCATTATAACCACTATAACGACCATTATAACCACTATAACGACCATTATCACCACTATAGCGACCATTATCAGCACTATAACGACGATTATAACCACTATAACAATCATTATCACCAATATAACGACACTTATCTGCACTATAACAACCACTATCATTACTATAACACCCATTATAACCACTATACCAACCACTATCACCACTATAACAACCATTATCACCACTATAGCAACCAATATCACCACGATAACAACCAGTATCACCACTATAACGAGCATTATCACCACTATAACGACCATTATCAGCACTATAACGACCACTATCACCACTATAACGACCATTATAACTACTATAACGACCATTCTCACCACTATAACGACCATTATCACCACTATAACGACCATTATCAGCACCTTAACGACCATTATGAGCACTATAACGACCATTATCACCACTATAACGACAATTATCACCACAATAACAACCATTATAACCACTATAACAACCATTATAACCAATATAACGACCGTTATCAGCACCACAACGACCATTATCAGCACTATAACGACCATTATCACCACTATAAGGACCATTATCAGCACTATAACGATCATTATCAGCAATATAACGACCATTATAACCACTATAACGACCATTATAACCACTATAACAAATATTCTAACCACTATAACAACCATTACAACCAGTATAACAACCATTACAACCAGTATAACAACCATTACAACCACTATAACAACCATTACAACCACCATGACGACCATTACAACCACCATGACAACCATTATAACCACTATGACAACCATTATCACCACTATAACAACCATCGTCACCACTATAACAACCATTATAACCACTATAACAACCATTATAACCACTGTAACAACCATTATAACCACTATAACAGCCAATATCAGCACTATAACGATCATTATCACCACAATAACGACCATTATCACCACTATAGCGACCATTATCACCACTATAATGACCATTATCACCACTATAACGACCATTATCACCACTATAGCGACCATTATCACCACTATAACGACCATTATCACCACTATAACGGCCATTATCAGCAATGTAACGACCATTATAACCATTATAACGACCATTATAACCACTATAACGACCATTATCACCGCTATAACGACCATTGTCACCACTATAACAACCATTGTAACTACTATAACAACCATTATAACCACTATAACAACTATTATATCCACTATAACAACCATTATAACAACTATGACAACCATTACAACCAGTATAACAACCATTACAACGACTATAACAACGATTACAATCACCATGACGACCATCACAACCACCATGACAACCATTATAACCACTATGACAACCATTATCACCACTATAACGACCATTATAATCACTATACCGACCATTATAACCACTATAACGACCATTATAACCCCTATAACAACCATTAAAACCAATATAACAATCATTATCACCATAATAACAACCACTATAACCACTATAACAACCACTATAACCACTATAACAACCATTGTAACCAATATAACGACCATTGCAACCATTATAACGACCTTTATCACCACTATAGCGACCATTATCAGCACAATAACGACCATTATAGCCACTATAACAACCATTATCACCAATATAACGACAATTATCTGCTCTATAACGACCACTATCAGCACTATAACGACCATTATCACCACTATAACGACCATTATCACCACTATAACGACCATTATCACCAAAATATCGACCATTATCAGCACTATAGCGACAACTATCACCACTATAACGACCATTATCACCACTATAACAACCATTATAAACACTATAACAACCATTATAACCACAGTAACAACCATTATAACCACTATAACGACCATTATCACCACTATAACAACCATTGTCACCACAATAACAACCATTATCAGCACTATAACGACCATTATCACCACTATAACAACCATTATAACCACTATAACAACCATTATAACCACAGTAACAACCATTATAACCACTATAACAGCCATTATCAGCACTATAACGATCATTATCACCACTATAACGACCATTACCAGCACTATAGCGACCATTATAACCACTATGATGACCAATATCACCACTATAACAACCATTATCACCACTATAACGACCATTATAATCACTATACCGACCATTATAACCACTATAACGACCATTATAACCACTATAACAACCATTAAAACCAATATAACAATCATTATCACCATAATAACAACCACTATAACCACTATAACAACCACTATAACCACTATAACAACCATTGTAACCAATATAACGACCATTGCAACCATTATAACGACCTTTATCACCACTATAGCGACCATTATCAGCACAATAACGACCATTATAACCACTATAACAACCATTATCACCAATATAACGACAATTATCTGCTCTATAACGACCACTATCAGCACTATAACGACCATTATCACCACTATAACGACCATTATCAGCACCATAACGACCATTATCAGCACTATAACGACCATTATCACCACGATAACAACCAGTATCACCACTATAACGACCATTATCACCACTATAACGACCATTATCACCACTATAACAACCATTGTCACCACAATAACAACCATTATCAGCACTATAACGACCATTATGACCACTATAACGACCATTATCACCACTATAACGACCATTATCACCACTATAACGACCATTATCAGCGCTATAACGACCACTATCACCACTATAACGACCATTATCAGCACTATAACGACCATTATAACCACTATAACGATCATTATCACCACTATAACGACCATTATCACCACTATAACGACCACTATCAGCACTATAACGACCATTATCACCACTATAACGACCATTATCACCACTATAACAACCATTATAAACACTATAACAACCATTATAACCACAGTAACAACCATTATAACCACTATACCAACCACTATCACCACTATAACAACCATTATCACCACTATAACAACCATTATCACCACGATAACAACCAGTATCACCACTATAACGACCATTATCACCACTATAACGACCATTATCACCACTATAACAACCATTGTCACCACAATAACAACCATTATCAGCACTATAACGACCATTATGACCACTATAACGACCATTATCACCACTATAACGACCATTATCACCAAAATATCGACCATTATCAGCACTATAGCGACAACTATCACCACTATAACGACCATTATCAGCACTATAACGACCATTATAACCACTATAACGACCATTATCACCACTATAATGACCATTATCACCACTATAACGACCATTATCAGCACCATAACGACCATTATCAGCACTATAACGACCATTATCACCACGATAGCAACCAGTATCACCACTATAACGACCATTATAACCACTATAACAACCATTATAACCACTATAACAACCATTATCACCACTATAACAACCATTTCAACCACTATGACAATCATTACAACCAGCATGGCAACCATTATAACCACTATGACAACCATTATCACCACTATAACGACCATTATCACCACTATAACGACCATTATCAGCGCTATAACGACCACTATCACCACTATAACGACCATTATCAGCACTATAACGACCATTATAACCACTATAACGATCATTATCACCACTATAACGACCATTAACACCACTATAACGACCACTATCAGCACTATAACGACCATTATCACCACTATAACGACCATTATCACCACTATAACAACCATTATACACACTATAACAACCATTATAACCACAGTAACAACCATTATAACCACTATAACGACCATTATCACCACTATAACAACCATTGTCACCACAATAACAACCATTATCAGCACTATAACGACCATTATCACCACTATAACAACCATTATAACCACTATAACAACCATTATAACCACAGTAACAACCATTATAACCACTATAACAGCCATTATCAGCACTATAACGATCATTATCACCACTATAACAACCATTATGACCACTATAACAACCATTATAACCACAGTAACAACCATTATAACCAATATAGCGACACTTATCTGCACTATAACAACCACTATCACTATTATAACAACCATTATAACCACTATACCAACCAGTATCACCACTATAACAACCATTATCACCACTATAACAACCATTATCACCACGATAACAACCAGTATCACCACTATACCGACCATTATCACCACTATAACAACCATTATAACCAATATAACGACCACTATCACCACTATAACGACCATTATCAGCACTATAACGATCATTATCACCACTATAACGACCATTATCACCACTATAACGGCCATTATCACGACAATAACGACCATTATCACCACTATAGCGACCATTATGACCACTATAATGACCATTATCACCACTATACCGACCATTATAACCAATATAACGACCATTATCACCAATATAACGACAATTATCTGCTCTATAACGACCATTATCACCACTATAACAACCATTATCAAAACAATAACGACCATTATCACCACTACAGCGACCATTATGACCACTATAATGACCATTATCACCACTATACCGACCATTATAACCAATATAACGACCATTATCACCAATATAACGACAATTATCTGCACTATAACGACCATTATCACCACTATAACAACCATTATCAAAACAATAACGACCATTATCACCACTATAGCGACCATTATGACCACTATAATGACCATTATCACCACTATACCGACCATTATAACCAATATAACGACCATTATCACCAATATAACGACAATTATCTGCACTATAACGACCATTATCACCACTATAACAACCATTATCAAAACAATAACGACCATTATCACCACTATAGCGACCATTATGACCACTATAATGACCATTATCACCACTATACCGACCATTATAACCAATATAACGACCATTATCACCAATATAACGACAATTATCTGCACTATAACGACCATTATCAGCACTATAACGACCATTATAACCACTATAACGATCATTATCACCACTATAACGACCATTATCACTACTATAACGACCACTATCAGCACTATAACGACCATTATCACCACTATAACGACCATTATCACCACTATAACAACCATTATCAGCACTATAACGACCATTATGACCACTATAACGACCATTATCACCACTATAACGACCATTATCACCAAAATATCGACCATTATCAGCACTATAGCGACAACTATCACCACTATAACGACCATTATCAGCACTATAACGACCATTATAACCACTATAACGACCATTATCACCACTATAACGACCATTATCACCACTATAACGACCATTATCAGCACTATAACGACCACTATCACCACTATAACGACCATTATCAGCACTATAACGATCATTATAACCACTATAACGACCATTATAACCACAGTAACAACCATTATAACCACTATAACAGCCATTATCAGCACTATAACGATCATTATCACCACTATAACGACCATTACCAGCACTATAGCGACCATTATAACCACTATAATGACCATTATCACCACTATAACAACCATTATCACCACTATAACGACCATTATAACCACTATAACGACCATTATAACCACTATAACGACCATTATCACCACTATAGCGACCATTATCAGCACTATAACGACGATTATAACCACTATAACAATCATTATCACCAATATAACGACACTTATCTGCACTATAACAACCACTATCACTACTATAACAACCATTATAACCACTATACCAACCACTATCACCACTATAACAACCATTATCACCACTATAGCAACCAATATCATCACGATAACAACCAGTATCACCACTATAACGAGCATTATCACCTCTATAACGACCATACTCAGCACTATAACGACCACTATCACCACGATAACGACCATTATCACCACTATAACGGCCATTATCAGCAACATAACAACAATTATAACCACTATAACAACTATTATAACCACGATAACAACCAGTATCACCACTATAACGACCATTATCACCACTATAACGACCATTATCACCACTATAACAACCATTGTCACCACAATAACAACCATTGTCAGCACTATAACGACCAGTATGACCACTATAACGACCATTATCACCACTATAACGACCATTATCACCACTATAACGACCATTATCAGCACTATGACGGCCACTATCACCACTATAACGACCATTATCACCACTATAACGACCACTATCAGCACTATAACGACCATTATAACCACTATAACAACCATTATCACCAATATAACGACACTTATCTACTCTATAACAACCACTATCACTACTATAACAACCATTATAACCACTATACCAACCACTATCACCACTATAATAACCATTATCACCACGATAACAACCAGTATCACCACTATAACGACCATTATCACCACTATAACGACCATTATCACCACTATAACAACCATTGTCACCACAATAACAACCATTATCAGCACTATAACGACCATTATGACCACTATAACGACCATTATCACCACTATAACGACCACTATCAGCACTATAACGACCATTATGACCACTATAACGACCATTATCACCACTATAACGACCACTATCACCACTATAACGACCATTATCACCACTATAACGACCACTATCAGCACTATAACGACCATTATAACCACTATACCAACCAGTATCACCACTATAACAACCATTATCACCACTATAACAACCATTATCACCACGATAACAACCAGTATCACCACTATAACGACCATTATCACCACTATAACGACCACTATCAGCACTATAACGACCATTATAACCACTATAACGACCATTATCACCACTATAGCGACCATTATCAGCACTATAACGACGATTATAACCACTATAACAACCATTATCACCAATATAACGACACTTATCTGCTCTATAACAACCACTATCACTACTATAACAACCATTATAACCACTATACCAACCACTATCACCACTATAACAACCATTATCACCACGATAACAACCAGTATCACCACTATAACGACCATTATGACCACTATAACGACCATTATCACCACTATAACGACCATTATCACCACTATAACGACCATTATCAGCACTATAACGACCACTATCACCACTATAACGACCATTATCAGCACTATAGCGACCATTATAACCACTATAACGACCATTATCACCACTATAACGACCATTATAACCACTATAACGACCATTATCACCACTATAGCGACCAGTATCACCACTATAACGACCATTATCACCACTATAACGGCCATTATCAGCAATATAACAACAATTATAACCACTATAACAACTATTATAACCACGATAACAACCAGTATCACCACTATAACGACCATTATAACCACTATAACGACCATTATCACCACTATAGCGACCATTATCAGCACTATAACGACGATTATAACCACTATAACAGCCATTATCACCAATATAACGACAATTATCTGCACTATAACGACCACTATCAGCACTATAACGATCATTATCACCACTATAACGACCATTATAACCACTATACCAACCAGTATCACCACTATAACAACCATTATCACCACTATAACAACCATTATCACCACGATAACAACCAGTATCACCACTATAACGACCATTATCACCACTATAACGACCACTATCAGCACTATAACGACCATTATAACCACTATAACGACCATTATCACCACTATAGCGACCATTATCAGCACTATAACGACGATTATAACCACTATAACAGCCATTATCACCAATATAACGACAATTATCTGCACTATAACGACCACTATCAGCACTATAACGACCATTATAACCACTATAACAACCATTAGAACCAATATAACAACCATTATCACCACTATAACAACCACTATCACTACTATAACGACCATTGTCACCACTATAACAACCATTATCACCACGATAACAACCAGTATCACCACTATAACGACCATTATCACCACTATAACGACCATTATCACCACTATAACGACCATTATCAGCACTATAACGACCACTATCACCACTATAACGACCATTATCAGCACTATAACGACCATTATAACCACTATAACGACCATTATCACCACTATAAATACCATTATCAGCACTAACGACCACTATCACCACTATAACGACCATTATCAGCACTATAACGACCATTATAACCACTATAACGACCATTATCACCACTATAACGACCATTATCACCACTATAACGACCATTATCAGCACTATAACGACCACTATCACCACTATAACGACCATTATCAGCACTATAACGATCATTATAACCACTATAACGACCGTTATAACCACAGTAACAACCATTATAACCACTATAACAGCCATTATCAGCACTATAACGATCATTATCACCACTATAACGACCATTACCAGCACTATAGCGACCATTATAACCACTATAATGACCATTATCACCACTATAACAACCATTATCACCACTATAACGACCATTATAACCACTATAACGACCATTATAACCACTATAACGACCATTATCACCACTATAGCGACCATTATCAGCACTATAACGACGATTATAACCACTATAACAATCATTATCACCAATATAACGACACTTATCTGCACTATAACAACCACTATCATTACTATAACACCCATTATAACCACTATACCAACCACTATCACCACTATAACAACCATTATCACCACTATAGCAACCAATATCACCACGATAACAACCAGTATCACCACTATAACGAGCATTATCACCACTATAACGACCATTATCAGCACTATAACGACCACTATCACCACTATAACGACCATTATAACTACTATAACGACCATTCTCACCACTATAACGACCATTATCACCACTATAACGACCATTATCAGCACCTTAACGACCATTATGAGCACTATAACGACCATTATCACCACTATAACGACAATTATCACCACAATAACAACCATTATAACCACTATAACAACCATTATAACCAATATAACGACCGTTATCAGCACCACAACGACCATTATCAGCACTATAACGACCATTATCACCACTATAAGGACCATTATCAGCACTATAACGATCATTATCAGCAATATAACGACCATTATAACCACTATAACGACCATTATAACCACTATAACAAATATTCTAACCACTATAACAACCATTACAACCAGTATAACAACCATTACAACCAGTATAACAACCATTACAACCACTATAACAACCATTACAACCACCATGACGACCATTACAACCACCATGACAACCATTATAACCACTATGACAACCATTATCACCACTATAACAACCATCGTCACCACTATAACAACCATTATAACCACTATAACAACCATTATAACCACTGTAACAACCATTATAACCACTATAACAGCCAATATCAGCACTATAACGATCATTATCACCACAATAACGACCATTATCACCACTATAGCGACCATTATCACCACTATAATGACCATTATCACCACTATAACGACCATTATCACCACTATAGCGACCATTATCACCACTATAACGACCATTATCACCACTATAACGGCCATTATCAGCAATGTAACGACCATTATAACCATTATAACGACCATTATAACCACTATAACGACCATTATCACCGCTATAACGACCATTGTCACCACTATAACAACCATTGTAACTACTATAACAACCATTATAACCACTATAACAACTATTATATCCACTATAACAACCATTATAACAACTATGACAACCATTACAACCAGTATAACAACCATTACAACGACTATAACAACGATTACAATCACCATGACGACCATCACAACCACCATGACAACCATTATAACCACTATGACAACCATTATCACCACTATAACGACCATTATAATCACTATACCGACCATTATAACCACTATAACGACCATTATAACCCCTATAACAACCATTAAAACCAATATAACAATCATTATCACCATAATAACAACCACTATAACCACTATAACAACCACTATAACCACTATAACAACCATTGTAACCAATATAACGACCATTGCAACCATTATAACGACCTTTATCACCACTATAGCGACCATTATCAGCACAATAACGACCATTATAGCCACTATAACAACCATTATCACCAATATAACGACAATTATCTGCTCTATAACGACCACTATCAGCACTATAACGACCATTATCACCACTATAACGACCATTATCACCACTATAACGACCATTATCACCAAAATATCGACCATTATCAGCACTATAGCGACAACTATCACCACTATAACGACCATTATCACCACTATAACAACCATTATAAACACTATAACAACCATTATAACCACAGTAACAACCATTATAACCACTATAACGACCATTATCACCACTATAACAACCATTGTCACCACAATAACAACCATTATCAGCACTATAACGACCATTATCACCACTATAACAACCATTATAACCACTATAACAACCATTATAACCACAGTAACAACCATTATAACCACTATAACAGCCATTATCAGCACTATAACGATCATTATCACCACTATAACGACCATTACCAGCACTATAGCGACCATTATAACCACTATGATGACCAATATCACCACTATAACAACCATTATCACCACTATAACGACCATTATAATCACTATACCGACCATTATAACCACTATAACGACCATTATAACCACTATAACAACCATTAAAACCAATATAACAATCATTATCACCATAATAACAACCACTATAACCACTATAACAACCACTATAACCACTATAACAACCATTGTAACCAATATAACGACCATTGCAACCATTATAACGACCTTTATCACCACTATAGCGACCATTATCAGCACAATAACGACCATTATAACCACTATAACAACCATTATCACCAATATAACGACAATTATCTGCTCTATAACGACCACTATCAGCACTATAACGACCATTATCACCACTATAACGACCATTATCAGCACCATAACGACCATTATCAGCACTATAACGACCATTATCACCACGATAACAACCAGTATCACCACTATAACGACCATTATCACCACTATAACGACCATTATCACCACTATAACAACCATTGTCACCACAATAACAACCATTATCAGCACTATAACGACCATTATGACCACTATAACGACCATTATCACCACTATAACGACCATTATCACCACTATAACGACCATTATCAGCGCTATAACGACCACTATCACCACTATAACGACCATTATCAGCACTATAACGACCATTATAACCACTATAACGATCATTATCACCACTATAACGACCATTATCACCACTATAACGACCACTATCAGCACTATAACGACCATTATCACCACTATAACGACCATTATCACCACTATAACAACCATTATAAACACTATAACAACCATTATAACCACAGTAACAACCATTATAACCACTATACCAACCACTATCACCACTATAACAACCATTATCACCACTATAACAACCATTATCACCACGATAACAACCAGTATCACCACTATAACGACCATTATCACCACTATAACGACCATTATCACCACTATAACAACCATTGTCACCACAATAACAACCATTATCAGCACTATAACGACCATTATGACCACTATAACGACCATTATCACCACTATAACGACCATTATCACCAAAATATCGACCATTATCAGCACTATAGCGACAACTATCACCACTATAACGACCATTATCAGCACTATAACGACCATTATAACCACTATAACGACCATTATCACCACTATAATGACCATTATCACCACTATAACGACCATTATCAGCACCATAACGACCATTATCAGCACTATAACGACCATTATCACCACGATAGCAACCAGTATCACCACTATAACGACCATTATAACCACTATAACAACCATTATAACCACTATAACAACCATTATCACCACTATAACAACCATTTCAACCACTATGACAATCATTACAACCAGCATGGCAACCATTATAACCACTATGACAACCATTATCACCACTATAACGACCATTATCACCACTATAACGACCATTATCAGCGCTATAACGACCACTATCACCACTATAACGACCATTATCAGCACTATAACGACCATTATAACCACTATAACGATCATTATCACCACTATAACGACCATTAACACCACTATAACGACCACTATCAGCACTATAACGACCATTATCACCACTATAACGACCATTATCACCACTATAACAACCATTATACACACTATAACAACCATTATAACCACAGTAACAACCATTATAACCACTATAACGACCATTATCACCACTATAACAACCATTGTCACCACAATAACAACCATTATCAGCACTATAACGACCATTATCACCACTATAACAACCATTATAACCACTATAACAACCATTATAACCACAGTAACAACCATTATAACCACTATAACAGCCATTATCAGCACTATAACGATCATTATCACCACTATAACAACCATTATGACCACTATAACAACCATTATAACCACAGTAACAACCATTATAACCAATATAGCGACACTTATCTGCACTATAACAACCACTATCACTATTATAACAACCATTATAACCACTATACCAACCAGTATCACCACTATAACAACCATTATCACCACTATAACAACCATTATCACCACGATAACAACCAGTATCACCACTATACCGACCATTATCACCACTATAACAACCATTATAACCAATATAACGACCACTATCACCACTATAACGACCATTATCAGCACTATAACGATCATTATCACCACTATAACGACCATTATCACCACTATAACGGCCATTATCACGACAATAACGACCATTATCACCACTATAGCGACCATTATGACCACTATAATGACCATTATCACCACTATACCGACCATTATAACCAATATAACGACCATTATCACCAATATAACGACAATTATCTGCTCTATAACGACCATTATCACCACTATAACAACCATTATCAAAACAATAACGACCATTATCACCACTACAGCGACCATTATGACCACTATAATGACCATTATCACCACTATACCGACCATTATAACCAATATAACGACCATTATCACCAATATAACGACAATTATCTGCACTATAACGACCATTATCACCACTATAACAACCATTATCAAAACAATAACGACCATTATCACCACTATAGCGACCATTATGACCACTATAATGACCATTATCACCACTATACCGACCATTATAACCAATATAACGACCATTATCACCAATATAACGACAATTATCTGCACTATAACGACCATTATCACCACTATAACAACCATTATCAAAACAATAACGACCATTATCACCACTATAGCGACCATTATGACCACTATAATGACCATTATCACCACTATACCGACCATTATAACCAATATAACGACCATTATCACCAATATAACGACAATTATCTGCACTATAACGACCATTATCAGCACTATAACGACCATTATAACCACTATAACGATCATTATCACCACTATAACGACCATTATCACTACTATAACGACCACTATCAGCACTATAACGACCATTATCACCACTATAACGACCATTATCACCACTATAACAACCATTATCAGCACTATAACGACCATTATGACCACTATAACGACCATTATCACCACTATAACGACCATTATCACCAAAATATCGACCATTATCAGCACTATAGCGACAACTATCACCACTATAACGACCATTATCAGCACTATAACGACCATTATAACCACTATAACGACCATTATCACCACTATAATGACCATTATCACCACTATAACGACCATTATCAGCACCATAACGACCATTATCAGCACTATAACGACCATTATCACCACGATAGCAACCAGTATCACCACTATAACGACCATTATAACCACTATAACAACCATTATAACCACTATAACAACCATTATCACCACTATAACAACCATTTCAACCACTATGACAATCATTACAACCAGCATGGCAACCATTATAACCACTATGACAACCATTATCACCACTATAACGACCATTATCACCACTATAACGACCATTATCAGCGCTATAACGACCACTATCACCACTATAACGACCATTATCAGCACTATAACGACCATTATAACCACTATAACGATCATTATCACCACTATAACGACCATTATCACCACTATAACGACCACTATCAGCACTATAACGACCATTATCACCACTATAACGACCATTATCACCACTATAACAACCATTATACACACTATAACAACCATTATAACCACAGTAACAACCATTATAACCACTATAACGACCATTATCACCACTATAACAACCATTGTCACCACAATAACAACCATTATCAGCACTATAACGACCATTATCACCACTATAACAACCATTATAACCACTATAACAACCATTATAACCACAGTAACAACCATTATAACCACTATAACAGCCATTATCAGCACTATAACGATCATTATCACCACTATAACAACCATTATGACCACTATAACAACCATTATAACCACAGTAACAACCATTATAACCAATATAGCGACACTTATCTGCACTATAACAACCACTATCACTATTATAACAACCATTATAACCACTATACCAACCAGTATCACCACTATAACAACCATTATCACCACTATAACAACCATTATCACCACGATAACAACCAGTATCACCACTATACCGACCATTATCACCACTATAACAACCATTATAACCAATATAACGACCACTATCACCACTATAACGACCATTATCAGCACTATAACGATCATTATCACCACTATAACGACCATTATCACCACTATAACGGCCATTATCACGACAATAACGACCATTATCACCACTATAGCGACCATTATGACCACTATAATGACCATTATCACCACTATACCGACCATTATAACCAATATAACGACCATTATCACCAATATAACGACAATTATCTGCTCTATAACGACCATTATCACCACTATAACAACCATTATCAAAACAATAACGACCATTATCACCACTACAGCGACCATTATGACCACTATAATGACCATTATCACCACTATACCGACCATTATAACCAATATAACGACCATTATCACCAATATAACGACAATTATCTGCACTATAACGACCATTATCACCACTATAACAACCATTATCAAAACAATAACGACCATTATCACCACTATAGCGACCATTATGACCACTATAATGACCATTATCACCACTATACCGACCATTATAACCAATATAACGACCATTATCACCAATATAACGACAATTATCTGCACTATAACGACCATTATCACCACTATAACAACCATTATCAAAACAATAACGACCATTATCACCACTATAGCGACCATTATGACCACTATAATGACCATTATCACCACTATACCGACCATTATAACCAATATAACGACCATTATCACCAATATAACGACAATTATCTGCACTATAACGACCATTATCAGCACTATAACGACCATTATAACCACTATAACAACCATTATCACCACGATAACAACCAGTATCACCACTATAACGACCATTATCACCACTATAACGACCATTATCACCACTATAACAACCATTGTCACCACAATAACAACCATTATCAGCACTATAACGACCATTATGACCACTATAACGACCATTATCACCACTATAACGACCATTATCACCAAAATATCGACCATTATCAGCACTATAGCGACAACTATCACCACTATAACGACCATTATCAGCACTATAACGACCATTATAACCACTATAACGACCATTATCACCACTATAATGACCATTATCACCACTATAACGACCATTATCAGCACCATAACGACCATTATCAGCACTATAACGACCATTATCACCACGATAGCAACCAGTATCACCACTATAACGACCATTATAACCACTATAACAACCATTATAACCACTATAACAACCATTATCACCACTATAACAACCATTTCAACCACTATGACAATCATTACAACCAGCATGGCAACCATTATAACCACTATGACAACCATTATCACCACTATAACGACCATTATCACCACTATAACGACCATTATCAGCGCTATAACGACCACTATCACCACTATAACGACCATTATCAGCACTATAACGACCATTATAACCACTATAACGATCATTATCACCACTATAACGACCATTATCACCACTATAACGACCACTATCAGCACTATAACGACCATTATCACCACTATAACGACCATTATCACCACTATAACAACCATTATACACACTATAACAACCATTATAACCACAGTAACAACCATTATAACCACTATAACGACCATTATCACCACTATAACAACCATTGTCACCACAATAACAACCATTATCAGCACTATAACGACCATTATCACCACTATAACAACCATTATAACCACTATAACAACCATTATAACCACAGTAACAACCATTATAACCACTATAACAGCCATTATCAGCACTATAACGATCATTATCACCACTATAACAACCATTATGACCACTATAACAACCATTATAACCACAGTAACAACCATTATAACCAATATAGCGACACTTATCTGCACTATAACAACCACTATCACTATTACAACAACCATTATAACCACTATACCAACCAGTATCACCACTATAACAACCATTATCACCACTATAACAACCATTATCACCACGATAACAACCAGTATCACCACTATACCGACCATTATCACCACTATAACAACCATTATAACCAATATAACGACCACTATCACCACTATAACGACCATTATCAGCACTATAACGATCATTATCACCACTATAACGACCATTATCACCACTATAACGGCCATTATCACGACAATAACGACCATTATCACCACTATAGCGACCATTATGACCACTATAATGACCATTATCACCACTATACCGACCATTATAACCAATATAACGACCATTATCACCAATATAACGACAATTATCTGCTCTATAACGACCATTATCACCACTATAACAACCATTATCAAAACAATAACGACCATTATCACCACTACAGCGACCATTATGACCACTATAATGACCATTATCACCACTATACCGACCATTATAACCAATATAACGACCATTATCACCAATATAACGACAATTATCTGCACTATAACGACCATTATCACCACTATAACAACCATTATCAAAACAATAACGACCATTATCACCACTATAGCGACCATTATGACCACTATAATGACCATTATCACCACTATACCGACCATTATAACCAATATAACGACCATTATCACCACTATAACAACCATTATAAACACTATAACAACCATTATAACCACAGTAACAACCATTATAACCACTATACCAACCACTATCACCACTATAACAACCATTATCACCACTATAACAACCATTATCACCACGATAACAACCAGTATCACCACTATAGCGACCATTATCACCACTATAACGACCATTATCACCACTATAACAACCATTGTCACCACAATAACAACCATTATCAGCACTATAACGACCATTATGACCACTATAACGACCATTATCACCACTATAACGACCATTATCACCAAAATATCGACCATTATCAGCACTATAGCGACAACTATCACCACTATAACGACCATTATCAGCACTATAACGACCATTATAACCACTATAACGACCATTATCACCACTATAATGACCATTATCACCACTATAACGACCATTATCAGCACCATAACGACCATTATCAGCACTATAACGACCATTATCACCACGATAGCAACCAGTATCACCACTATAACGACCATTATAACCACTATAACAACCATTATAACCACTATAACAACCATTATCACCACTATAACAACCATTTCAACCACTATGACAATCATTACAACCAGCATGGCAACCATTATAACCACTATGACAACCATTATCACCACTATAACGACCATTATCACCACTATAACGACCATTATCAGCGCTATAACGACCACTATCACCACTATAACGACCATTATCAGCACTATAACGACCATTATAACCACTATAACGATCATTATCACCACTATAACGACCATTATCACCACTATAACGACCACTATCAGCACTATAACGACCATTATCACCACTATAACGACCATTATCACCACTATAACAACCATTATACACACTATAACAACCATTATAACCACAGTAACAACCATTATAACCACTATAACGACCATTATCACCACTATAACAACCATTGTCACCACAATAACAACCATTATCAGCACTATAACGACCATCATCACCACTATAACAACCATTATAACCACTATAACAACCATTATAACCACAGTAACAACCATTATAACCACTATAACAGCCATTATCAGCACTATAACGATCATTATCACCACTATAACAACCATTATGACCACTATAACAACCATTATAACCACAGTAACAACCATTATAACCAATATAGCGACACTTATCTGCACTATAACAACCACTATCACTATTATAACAACCATTATAACCACTATACCAACCAGTATCACCACTATAACAACCATTATCACCACTATAACAACCATTATCACCACGATAACAACCAGTATCACCACTATACCGACCATTATCACCACTATAACAACCATTATAACCAATATAACGACCACTATCACCACTATAACGACCATTATCAGCACTATAACGATCATTATCACCACTATAACGACCATTATCACCACTATAACGGCCATTATCACGACAATAACGACCATTATCACCACTATAGCGACCATTATGACCACTATAATGACCATTATCACCACTATACCGACCATTATAACCAATATAACGACCATTATCACCAATATAACGACAATTATCTGCACTATAACGACCATTATCACCACTATAACAACCATTATCAAAACAATAACGACCATTATCACCACTATAGCGACCATTATGACCACTATAATGACCATTATCACCACTATAACAACCATTATAAACACTATAACAACCATTATAACCACAGTAACAACCATTATAACCACTATAACGACCATTATCACCACTATAACGACCATTGTCACCACAATAACAACCATTATCAGCACTATAACGACCATTATGACCACTATAACGACGATTATAACCACTATAACAACCATTATCACCAATATAACGACAATTATCTGCACTATAACGACCACTATCAGCACTATAACGACCATTATCACCACTATAACGACCATTATCACCACTATAACGACCATTATCACCACTATAACAACCATTATAAACACTAGAACAACCATTATAACCACTGTAACAACCATTATGACCACTATAACAGCCATTATCACCACTATAACGACCATTATCACCACTATAACAACCATTATAACCAGTATAACAACCATTATAACCACAGTAACAACCATTATAACCACTATAACAGCCATTATAAGCACTATAACGATCATTATCACCACTATAACGACCACTACCAGCACTATAGCGACCATTATAACCACTATGATGACCATTATCACCACTATAACAACCATTATCACCACTATAACGACCATTATCACCACTATAACAACCATTATCACCACTATAACAACCATTATAACCACTATAACAACCATTATCACCAATATAGCGACACTTATCTGCACTATAACAACCACTATCACTACTATAACAACCATTATAACCACTATACCAACCAGTATCACCACTATAACAACCATTATCACCACTATAACAACCATTATCACCACGATAACAACCAGTATCACCACTATACCGACCATTATCACCACTATAACAGCCATTATAACCAATATAACGACCACTATCACCACTATAACGACCATTATCAGCACTATAACGATCATTATCACCACTATAACGACCATTATCACCACTATAACGGCCATTATCAGCACTATAACGACCACTATAACCACTATAACGATCATTATCACCACTATAACGACCATTATCACCACTATAACGACCACTATCAGCACTATAACGACCATTATCACCACTATAACGACCATTATCACCACTATAACAACCCTTATAAACACTATAACAACCATTATAACCACAGTAACAACCATTATAACCACTATAACGACCATTATCACCACTATAACAACCCTTGTCACCACAATAACAACCATTATCAGCACTATAACGACCATTATGACCACTATAACGACGATTATAACTACTATAACAACCATTATCACCAATATAACGACAATTATCTGCACTATAACGACCACTATCAGCACTATAACGACCATTATCACCACTATAACGACCATTATCACCACTATAACGACCATTATCACCACTATAACAACCATTATAAACACTATAACAACCATTATAACCACAGTAACAACCATTATAACCACTATAACGACCATTATAACCAATATAACGACCATTATCACCAATATAACGACAATTATCTGCACTATAACGACCACTATCAGCACTATAACGACCATTATAACCACTATAACGATCATTATCACCACTATAACGACCTTTATCACCACTATAACGACCACTATCAGCACTATAACGACCATTATCACCACTATAACGACCATTATCACCACTATAACAACCATTATAACCACAGTAACAACCACTATAACCACTATAACGACCATTATCACCACTATAACAACCATTGTCACCACAATAACAACCATTATCAGCACTATAACGACCATTATGACCACTATAACGACGATTATAACCACTATAACAACCATTATCACCAATGTAACGACAATTATCTGCACTATAACGACCACTATCAGCACTATAACGACCATTATCACCACTATAACGACCATTATCAGCACTATAACGATCATTATCACCACTATAACGACCATTATCACCACTATAACGGCCATTATCACGACAATAACGACCATTATCACCACTATAGCGACCATTATGACCACTATAATGACCATTATCACCACTATACCGACCATTATAACCAATATAACGACCATTAAAACCAATATAACAATCATTATCACCACAATAACAACCACTATAACCACAATAACAACCACTATAACCACTATAACAACCACTATAACCACTATAACAACCATTATAACCAATATAACGACCATTGCAACCATTATAACGACCTTTATCACCACTATAGCGACCATTATCAGCACAATAACGACCATTATAACCACTATAACAACCATTATCACCAATATAACGACAATTTTCTGCTCTATAACCACCACTATCAGCACTATAACGACCACTATCACCACTATAACGACCATTATCAGCACCATAACGACCATTATCAGCACTATAACGAACATTATCACCACTGTGGCAACCATTATCACCACTATAGCCACCATTATCATCACTATGACAACCATTATCATTACTATAACAACCATTATAACCACTATACCAACCACTATCACCACTATAACAACCATTATCAACACTATAACAACCATTATCAGCACTATAACGACCATTATGACCACTATAACGACCATTATCAGCACTATAACGACCATTATCAGCAATATAACGACCATTATCACCACTATAACGACCATTGTCACCACTATAACAACCATTGTAACCACTATAACAAACATTATAACAACTATAACAACCATTACAACCAGTATAACAACCATTACAACCACTATAACAACCATTACAACCACCATGACGACCATTACAACCACAATGACAACCATTATAACCACTATGACAACCATTATCACCACTATGACAACCATTATCACCACTATAACTACCATCGTCACCACTATAACAACCATTATAACCACTATAACAACCATTATAACCACTGTAACAACCATTATAACCACTATAACAGCCACTATCAGCACTATAACGATCATTATCACCACTATAACGACCATTATCACCACTATAACGGCCATTATCACGACAATAACGACCATTATCACCACTATAGCGACCATTATGACCACTATAATGACCATTATCACCACTATACCGACCATTATAACCAATATAACGACCATTATCACCAATATAACGACAATTATCTGCACTATAACGACCATTATCAGCACTATAACGACCATTATCACCACTATAACAACCACTATAACCACTATAACAACCACTATAACCACTATAACAACCATTACAACCACTATGACAATCATTACAACCACCATGACAACCATTATAACCACTATGACAACCATTATCACCACTATAACGACCATTATCAGCACTATAACGACCACTATCACCACTATAATGACCATTATCACCACTATAACAACCATTCTCACCACTATAACGACCATAATAACCACTATAACGACCATTATAACCACTATAACGACCATTATCACCACTAGAGCGACCATTATCAGCACTATAACGACGATTATAACCACTATAACGGCCATTATAACCACTATAACAACCATTAAAACCAATATAACAACCATTATCACCACTATAACAACCACTATCACTACTATAACAACTATTATAACCACTATACCAACCACTATCACCACTATAACAACCATTATCACCACTATAACAACCAGTATCACCACGATAACAACCAGTATCACAACTATAACGACCACTATCAGCACTATAACGACCATTATGACCACTATAACGACCATTATCACCACTATAACGACCACTATCACCACTATAACGACCATTATCACCACTATAACGACCACTATCAGCACTATAACGACCATTATAACCACTATACCAACCAGTATCACCACTATAACAACCATTATCACCACTATAACAACCATTATCACCACGATAACAACCAGTATCACCACTATAACGACCATTATCACCACTATAACGACCACTATCAGCACTATAACGACCATTATAACCACTATAACGACCATTATCACCACTATAGCGACCATTATCAGCACTATAACGACGATTATAACCACTATAACAACCATTATCACCAATATAACGACACTTATCTGCTCTATAACAACCACTATCACTACTATAACAACCATTATAACCACTATACCAACCACTATCACCACTATAACAACCATTATCACCACGATAACAACCAGTATCACCACTATAACGACCATTATGACCACTATAACGACCATTATCACCACTATAACGACCATTATCACCACTATAACGACCATTATCAGCACTATAACGACCACTATCACCACTATAACGACCATTATCAGCACTATAGCGACCATTATAACCACTATAACGACCATTATCACCACTATAACGACCATTATAACCACTATAACGACCATTATCACCACTATAGCGACCATTATCACCACTATAACGACCATTATCACCACTATAACGGCCATTATCAGCAATATAACAACAATTATAACCACTATAACAACTATTATAACCACGATAACAACCAGTATCACCACTATAACGACCATTATAACCACTATAACGACCATTATCACCACTATAGCGACCATTATCAGCACTATAACGACGATTATAACCACTATAACAGCCATTATCACCAATATAACGACAATTATCTGCACTATAACGACCACTATCAGCACTATAACGATCATTATCACCACTATAACGACCATTATAACCACTATACCAACCAGTATCACCACTATAACAACCATTATCACCACTATAACAACCATTATCACCACGATAACAACCAGTATCACCACTATAACGACCATTATCACCACTATAACGACCACTATCAGCACTATAACGACCATTATAACCACTATAACGACCATTATCACCACTATAGCGACCATTATCAGCACTATAACGACGATTATAACCACTATAACAGCCATTATCACCAATATAACGACAATTATCTGCACTATAACGACCACTATCAGCACTATAACGACCATTATAACCACTATAACAACCATTAGAACCAATATAACAACCATTATCACCACTATAACAACCACTATCACTACTATAACGACCATTGTCACCACTATAACAACCATTATCACCACGATAACAACCAGTATCACCACTATAACGACCATTATCACCACTATAACGACCATTATCACCACTATAACGACCATTATCAGCACTATAACGACCACTATCACCACTATAACGACCATTATCAGCACTATAACGACCATTATAACCACTATAACGACCATTATCACCACTATAACGACCATTATCAGCACTATAACGACCACTATCACCACTATAACGACCATTATCAGCACTATAACGACCATTATAACCACTATAACGACCATTATCACCACTATAACGACCATTATCACCACTATAACGACCATTATCAGCACTATAACGACCACTATCACCACTATAACGACCATTATCAGCACTATAACGATCATTATAACCACTATAACGACCATTATAACCACAGTAACAACCATTATAACCACTATAACAGCCATTATCAGCACTATAACGATCATTATCACCACTATAACGACCATTACCAGCACTATAGCGACCATTATAACCACTATAATGACCATTATCACCACTATAACAACCATTATCACCACTATAACGACCATTATAACCACTATAACGACCATTATAACCACTATAACGACCATTATCACCACTATAGCGACCATTATCAGCACTATAACGACGATTATAACCACTATAACAATCATTATCACCAATATAACGACACTTATCTGCACTATAACAACCACTATCATTACTATAACAACCATTATAACCACTATACCAACCACTATCACCACTATAACAACCATTATCACCACTATAGCAACCAATATCACCACGATAACAACCAGTATCACCACTATAACGAGCATTATCACCACTATAACGACCATTATCAGCACTATAACGACCACTATCACCACTATAACGACCATTATAACTACTATAACGACCATTCTCACCACTATAACGACCATTATCACCACTATAACGACCATTATCAGCACCTTAACGACCATTATGAGCACTATAACGACCATTATCACCACTATAACGACAATTATCACCACAATAACAACCATTATAACCACTATAACAACCATTATAACCAATATAACGACCGTTATCAGCACCACAACGACCATTATCAGCACTATAACGACCATTATCACCACTATAAGGACCATTATCAGCACTATAACGATCATTATCAGCAATATAACGACCATTATAACCACTATAACGACCATTATAACCACTATAACAAATATTCTAACCACTATAACAACCATTACAACCAGTATAACAACCATTACAACCAGTATAACAACCATTACAACCACTATAACAACCATTACAACCACCATGACGACCATTACAACCACCATGACAACCATTATAACCACTATGACAACCATTATCACCACTATAACAACCATCGTCACCACTATAACAACCATTATAACCACTATAACAACCATTATAACCACTGTAACAACCATTATAACCACTATAACAGCCAATATCAGCACTATAACGATCATTATCACCACAATAACGACCATTATCACCACTATAGCGACCATTATCACCACTATAATGACCATTATCACCACTATAACGACCATTATCACCACTATAGCGACCATTATCACCACTATAACGACCATTATCACCACTATAACGGCCATTATCAGCAATGTAACGACCATTATAACCATTATAACGACCATTATAACCACTATAACGACCATTATCACCGCTATAACGACCATTGTCACCACTATAACAACCATTGTAACTACTATAACAACCATTATAACCACTATAACAACTATTATATCCACTATAACAACCATTATAACAACTATGACAACCATTACAACCAGTATAACAACCATTACAACGACTATAACAACGATTACAATCACCATGACGACCATCACAACCACCATGACAACCATTATAACCACTATGACAACCATTATCACCACTATAACGACCATTATAATCACTATACCGACCATTATAACCACTATAACGACCATTATAACCCCTATAACAACCATTAAAACCAATATAACAATCATTATCACCATAATAACAACCACTATAACCACTATAACAACCACTATAACCACTATAACAACCATTGTAACCAATATAACGACCATTGCAACCATTATAACGACCTTTATCACCACTATAGCGACCATTATCAGCACAATAACGACCATTATAACCACTATAACAACCATTATCACCAATATAACGACAATTATCTGCTCTATAACGACCACTATCAGCACTATAACGACCATTATCACCACTATAACGACCATTATCACCACTATAACGACCATTATCACCAAAATATCGACCATTATCAGCACTATAGCGACAACTATCACCACTATAACGACCATTATCACCACTATAACAACCATTATAAACACTATAACAACCATTATAACCACAGTAACAACCATTATAACCACTATAACGACCATTATCACCACTATAACAACCATTGTCACCACAATAACAACCATTATCAGCACTATAACGACCATTATCACCACTATAACAACCATTATAACCACTATAACAACCATTATAACCACAGTAACAACCATTATAACCACTATAACAGCCATTATCAGCACTATAACGATCATTATCACCACTATAACGACCATTACCAGCACTATAGCGACCATTATAACCACTATGATGACCAATATCACCACTATAACAACCATTATCACCACTATAACGACCATTATAATCACTATACCGACCATTATAACCACTATAACGACCATTATAACCACTATAACAACCATTAAAACCAATATAACAATCATTATCACCATAATAACAACCACTATAACCACTATAACAACCACTATAACCACTATAACAACCATTGTAACCAATATAACGACCATTGCAACCATTATAACGACCTTTATCACCACTATAGCGACCATTATCAGCACAATAACGACCATTATAACCACTATAACAACCATTATCACCAATATAACGACAATTATCTGCTCTATAACGACCACTATCAGCACTATAACGACCATTATCACCACTATAACGACCATTATCAGCACCATAACGACCATTATCAGCACTATAACGACCATTATCACCACGATAACAACCAGTATCACCACTATAACGACCATTATCACCACTATAACGACCATTATCACCACTATAACAACCATTGTCACCACAATAACAACCATTATCAGCACTATAACGACCATTATGACCACTATAACGACCATTATCACCACTATAACGACCATTATCACCACTATAACGACCATTATCAGCGCTATAACGACCACTATCACCACTATAACGACCATTATCAGCACTATAACGACCATTATAACCACTATAACGATCATTATCACCACTATAACGACCATTATCACCACTATAACGACCACTATCAGCACTATAACGACCATTATCACCACTATAACGACCATTATCACCACTATAACAACCATTATAAACACTATAACAACCATTATAACCACAGTAACAACCATTATAACCACTATACCAACCACTATCACCACTATAACAACCATTATCACCACTATAACAACCATTATCACCACGATAACAACCAGTATCACCACTATAACGACCATTATCACCACTATAACGACCATTATCACCACTATAACAACCATTGTCACCACAATAACAACCATTATCAGCACTATAACGACCATTATGACCACTATAACGACCATTATCACCACTATAACGACCATTATCACCAAAATATCGACCATTATCAGCACTATAGCGACAACTATCACCACTATAACGACCATTATCAGCACTATAACGACCATTATAACCACTATAACGACCATTATCACCACTATAATGACCATTATCACCACTATAACGACCATTATCAGCACCATAACGACCATTATCAGCACTATAACGACCATTATCACCACGATAGCAACCAGTATCACCACTATAACGACCATTATAACCACTATAACAACCATTATAACCACTATAACAACCATTATCACCACTATAACAACCATTTCAACCACTATGACAATCATTACAACCAGCATGGCAACCATTATAACCACTATGACAACCATTATCACCACTATAACGACCATTATCACCACTATAACGACCATTATCAGCGCTATAACGACCACTATCACCACTATAACGACCATTATCAGCACTATAACGACCATTATAACCACTATAACGATCATTATCACCACTATAACGACCATTATCACCACTATAACGACCACTATCAGCACTATAACGACCATTATCACCACTATAACGACCATTATCACCACTATAACAACCATTATACACACTATAACAACCATTATAACCACAGTAACAACCATTATAACCACTATAACGACCATTATCACCACTATAACAACCATTGTCACCACAATAACAACCATTATCAGCACTATAACGACCATTATCACCACTATAACAACCATTATAACCACTATAACAACCATTATAACCACAGTAACAACCATTATAACCACTATAACAGCCATTATCAGCACTATAACGATCATTATCACCACTATAACAACCATTATGACCACTATAACAACCATTATAACCACAGTAACAACCATTATAACCAATATAGCGACACTTATCTGCACTATAACAACCACTATCACTATTATAACAACCATTATAACCACTATACCAACCAGTATCACCACTATAACAACCATTATCACCACTATAACAACCATTATCACCACGATAACAACCAGTATCACCACTATACCGACCATTATCACCACTATAACAACCATTATAACCAATATAACGACCACTATCACCACTATAACGACCATTATCAGCACTATAACGATCATTATCACCACTATAACGACCATTATCACCACTATAACGGCCATTATCACGACAATAACGACCATTATCACCACTATAGCGACCATTATGACCACTATAATGACCATTATCACCACTATACCGACCATTATAACCAATATAACGACCATTATCACCAATATAACGACAATTATCTGCTCTATAACGACCATTATCACCACTATAACAACCATTATCAAAACAATAACGACCATTATCACCACTACAGCGACCATTATGACCACTATAATGACCATTATCACCACTATACCGACCATTATAACCAATATAACGACCATTATCACCAATATAACGACAATTATCTGCACTATAACGACCATTATCACCACTATAACAACCATTATCAAAACAATAACGACCATTATCACCACTATAGCGACCATTATGACCACTATAATGACCATTATCACCACTATACCGACCATTATAACCAATATAACGACCATTATCACCAATATAACGACAATTATCTGCACTATAACGACCATTATCACCACTATAACAACCATTATCAAAACAATAACGACCATTATCACCACTATAGCGACCATTATGACCACTATAATGACCATTATCACCACTATACCGACCATTATAACCAATATAACGACCATTATCACCAATATAACGACAATTATCTGCACTATAACGACCATTATCAGCACTATAACGACCATTATAACCACTATAACGATCATTATCACCACTATAACGACCATTATCACTACTATAACGACCACTATCAGCACTATAACGACCATTATCACCACTATAACGACCATTATCACCACTATAACAACCATTATAAACACTATAACAACCATTATAACCACAGTAACAACCATTATAACCACTATAACGACCATTATCACCACTATAACGACCATTGTCACCACAATAACAACCATTATCAGCACTATAACGACCATTATGACCACTATAACGACGATTATAACCACTATAACAACCATTATCACCAATATAACGACAATTATCTGCACTATAACGACCACTATCAGCACTATAACGACCATTATCACCACTATAACGACCATTATCACCACTATAACGACCATTATCACCACTATAACAACCATTATAAACACTAGAACAACCATTATAACCACTGTAACAACCATTATGACCACTATAACAGCCATTATCACCACTATAACGACCATTATCACCACTATAACAACCATTATAACCAGTATAACAACCATTATAACCACAGTAACAACCATTATAACCACTATAACAGCCATTATAAGCACTATAACGATCATTATCACCACTATAACGACCACTACCAGCACTATAGCGACCATTATAACCACTATGATGACCATTATCACCACTATAACAACCATTATCACCACTATAACGACCACTATCAGCACTATAACGACCATTATCACCACTATAACAACCATTATCACCACTATAACAACCATTATAACCACTATAACAACCATTATCACCAATATAGCGACACTTATCTGCACTATAACAACCACTATCACTACTATAACAACCATTATAACCACTATACCAACCAGTATCACCACTATAACAACCATTATCACCACTATAACAACCATTATCACCACGATAACAACCAGTATCACCACTATACCGACCATTATCACCACTATAACAGCCATTATAACCAATATAACGACCACTATCACCACTATAACGACCATTATCAGCACTATAACGATCATTATCACCACTATAACGACCATTATCACCACTATAACGGCCATTATCAGCACTATAACGACCATTATAACCACTATAACGATCATTATCACCACTATAACGACCATTATCACCACTATAACGACCACTATCAGCACTATAACGACCATTATCACCACTATAACGACCATTATCACCACTATAACAACCCTTATAAACACTATAACAACCATTATAACCACAGTAACAACCATTATAACCACTATAACGACCATTATCACCACTATAACAACCCTTGTCACCACAATAACAACCATTATCAGCACTATAACGACCATTATGACCACTATAACGACGATTATAACCACTATAACAACCATTATCACCAATGTAACGACAATTATCTGCACTATAACGACCACTATCAGCACTATAACGACCATTATCACCACTATAACGACCATTATCACCACTATAACGACCATTATCACCACTATAACAACCATTATAAACACTATAACAACCATTATAACCACAGTAACAACCATTATAACCACTATAACGACCATTATCACCACTATAACAACCATTGTCACCACAATAACAACCATTATCAGCACTATAACGACCATTATGACCACTATAATGACCATTATCACCACTATACCGACCATTATAACCAATATAACGACCATTATCACCAATATAACGACAATTATCTGCACTATAACGACCATTATCACCACTATAACAACCATTATCAAAGCAATAACGACCATTATCACCACTATAGCGACCATTATGACCACTATAATGACCATTATCACCACTATACCGACCATTATAACCAATATAACGACCATTATCACCAATATAACGACAATTATCTGCACTATAACGACCACTATCAGCACTATAACGACCATTATAACCACTATAACGATCATTATCACCACTATAACGACCTTTATCACCACTATAACGACCACTATCAGCACTATAACGACCATTATCACCACTATAACGACCATTATCACCACTATAACAACCATTATAACCACAGTAACAACCACTATAACCACTATAACGACCATTATCACCACTATAACAACCATTGTCACCACAATAACAACCATTATCAGCACTATAACGACCATTATGACCACTATAACGACGATTATAACCACTATAACAACCATTATCACCAATGTAACGACAATTATCTGCACTATAACGACCACTATCAGCACTATAACGACCATTATCACCACTATAACGACCATTATCAGCACTATAACGATCATTATCACCACTATAACGACCATTATCACCACTATAACGGCCATTATCACGACAATAACGACCATTATCACCACTATAGCGACCATTATGACCACTATAATGACCATTATCACCACTATACCGACCATTATAACCAATATAACGACCATTAAAACCAATATAACAATCATTATCACCACAATAACAACCACTATAACCACAATAACAACCACTATAACCACTATAACAACCACTATAACCACTATAACAACCATTATAACCAATATAACGACCATTGCAACCATTATAACGACCTTTATCACCACTATAGCGACCATTATCAGCACAATAACGACCATTATAACCACTATAACAACCATTATCACCAATATAACGACAATTTTCTGCTCTATAACCACCACTATCAGCACTATAACGACCACTATCACCACTATAACGACCATTATCAGCACCATAACGACCATTATCAGCACTATAACGAACATTATCACCACTGTGGCAACCATTATCACCACTATAGCCACCATTATCATCACTATGACAACCATTATCATTACTATAACAACCATTATAACCACTATACCAACCACTATCACCACTATAACAACCATTATCAACACTATAACAACCATTATCAGCACTATAACGACCATTATGACCACTATAACGACCATTATCAGCACTATAACGACCATTATCAGCAATATAACGACCATTATCACCACTATAACGACCATTGTCACCACTATAACAACCATTGTAACCACTATAACAAACATTATAACAACTATAACAACCATTACAACCAGTATAACAACCATTACAACCACTATAACAACCATTACAACCACCATGACGACCATTACAACCACAATGACAACCATTATAACCACTATGACAACCATTATCACCACTATGACAACCATTATCACCACTATAACTACCATCGTCACCACTATAACAACCATTATAACCACTATAACAACCATTATAACCACTGTAACAACCATTATAACCACTATAACAGCCACTATCAGCACTATAACGATCATTATCACCACTATAACGACCATTATCACCACTATAACGGCCATTATCACGACAATAACGACCATTATCACCACTATAGCGACTATTATGACCACTATAATGACCATTATCACCACTATACCGACCATTATAACCAATATAACGACCATTATCACCAATATAACGACAATTATCTGCACTATAACGACCATTATCAGCACTATAACGACCATTATCACCACTATAACAACCACTATAACCACTATAACAACCACTATAACCACTATAACAACCATTACAACCACTATGACAATCATTACAACCACCATGACAACCATTATAACCACTATGACAACCATTATCACCACTACAACGACCATTATCAGCACTATAACGACCACTATCACCACTATAATGACCATTATCACCACTATAACAACCATTCTCACCACTATAACGACCATAATAACCACTATAACGACCATTATAACCACTATAACGACCATTATCACCACTAGAGCGACCATTATCAGCACTATAACGACGATTATAAACACTATAACAACCATTATCACCAATATAACGACACTTATCTGCTCTATAACAACCACTATCACTACTATAACAACCATTATAACCACTATACCAACCACTATCACCACTATAATAACCATTATAACAACTATAACAACCATTACAACCAGTATAACAACCATTACAACCACTATAACAACCATTACAACCTCCATGACGACCATTACAATCACAATGACAACCATTATAACCACTATGACAACCATTATCACCACTATGACAACCATTATCACCACTATAACAACCATCGTCACCACTATACCAACCATTATAACCACTATAACAACCATTATAACCACTGTAACAACCATTATAACCACTATAACAGCCACTATCAGCACTATAACGATCATTATCACCACTATAACGACCATTATCACCACTATAACGGCCATTATCACGACAATAACGACCATTATCACCACTATAGCGACCATTATGACCACTATAATGACCATTATCACCACTATACCGACCATTATAACCAATATAACGACCATTATCACCAATATAACGACAATTATCTGCACTATAACGACCATTATCAGCACTATAACGACCATTATCACCACCATAACAACCACTATAACCACTATAACAACCACTATAACCTCTATAACAACCATTACAACCACTATGACAATCATTACAACCACCATGACAACCATTATAACCACTGTGACAACCATTATCACCACTATAACGACCATTATCAGCACTATAACGACCACTATCACCACTATAATGACCATTACAACCACTATAACAACCATTATCACCACTATAACGACCATAATAACCACTATAACGACCATTATAACCACTATAACGACCATTATCACCACTAGAGCGACCATTATCAGCACTATAACGACGATTATAACCACTATAACGGCCATTATAACCACTATAACAACCATTAAAACCAATATAACAACCATTATCACCACTATAACAACCACTATCACTACTATAACAACTATTATAACCACTATACCAACCACTATCACCACTATAACAACCATTATCACCACTATAACAACCAGTATCACCACGATAACAACCAGTATCACAACTATAACGACCACTATCAGCACTATAACGACCATTATGACCACTATAACGACCATTATCACCACTATAACGACCATTATCACCACTATAACGACCATTATCACCACTATAACGACCACTATCACCACTATAACGACCATTATAACCACTATAACGACCATTATCACCAATATAGCGACACTTATCTGCACTATAACAACCACTATCACTACTATAACAACCATTATAACCACTATACCAACCAGTATCACCACTATAACAACCATTATCACCACTATAACAACCATTATCACCACGATAACAACCAGTATCACCACTATACCGACCATTATCACCACTATAACAACCATTATAAACACTATAACAACCATTACAACCACTGTAACAACCATTATAACCACTATAACAGCCATTATCAGCACTATAACGATCATTATCACCACTATAACGACCATTGTCACCACTATAACAACCATTGTAACCACTATAACAACCATAATAACCACTATAACAACAATTATAACCACTATAACAACCATCGTCACCACTATAACAACCATTGTAACCACTATAACAAACATTATAACAACTATAACAACCATTACAACTAGTATAACAACCATTACAACCACTATAACAACCATTACAACCACCATGACGACCATTACAACCACAATGACAACCATTATAACCACTATGACAACCATTATCACCACTATGACAACCATTATCACCACTATAACAACCATCGTCACCACTATAACAACCATTATAACCACTATAACAACCATTATAACCACTGTAACAACCATTATAACCACTATAACAGCCACTATCAGCACTATAACGATCATTATCACCACTATAACGACCATTATCACCACTATAACGGCCATTATCACGACAATAACGACCATTATCACCACTATAGCGACCATTATGACCACTATAATGACAATTATCACCACTATACCGACCATTATAACCAATATAACGACCATTGTCACCAATATAACGACAATTATCTGCACTATAACGACCATTATCAGCACTATAACAACCATCGTCACCACTATAACAACCATTATAACCACTATAACAACCATTATAACCACTGTAACAACCATTATAACCACTATAACAGCCACTATCAGCACTATAACGATCATTATCACCACTATACCGACCATTATAACCAATATAACGACCATTGTCACCAATATAACGACAATTATCTGCACTATAACGACCATTATCACCACTATAACGACCATAATAACCACTATAACGACCATTATAACCACTATAACGACCATTATCACCACTAGAGCGACCATTATCAGCACTATAACGACGATTATAACCACTATAACAACCATTATCACCAATATAACGACACTTATCTGCTCTATAACAACCACTATCACTACTATAGCAACCATTATAACCACTATACCAACCACTATCACCACTATAACAACCATTATCACCATGATAACAACCAGTATCACCACTATAACGACCATTATCACCACTATAACGACCATTATCACCACTATAACAACCATTGTCACCACAATAACAACCATTATCAGCACTATAACGACCATTATGACCACTATAACGACCATTATCACCACTATAACGACCATTATCACCACTATAACGACCATTATCAGCGCTATAACGACAACTATCACCACTATAACGACCATTATCAGCACTATAGCGACCATTGTAACCACTATAACGACCATTATCACCACTATAACGACCATTATAACCACTATAACAACCATTATAGCAACTATAACAACCATTACAACCAGTATAACAACCATTACAACCACTATAACAACGATTACAACCACCATGACGACCATCACAACCACCACGACAACCATTATAACCACTATGACAACCATTATCACCACTATAACAACCATTACAACCACTATGACAATCATTACAAACACCATGACAACCATTATAACCACTATGACAACCATTATCACCACTATAACAACCATCGTCACCACTATTACAACCATTATCACCACTATAACAACCATTATCACCACTATAACGACCATTATAACCACTATAACGACCATTATAACCACTATAACGACCATCATCACCACTATAACGACCATTATCACCACTATAGCGACCATTATCAGCACTATAACGACGATTATAACCACTATAACAACCATTATCACCAATATAACGACACTTATCTGCTCTATAACAACCACTATCACTACTATAACAACCATTGTAACCACTATACCAACCACTATCACCACTATAACAACCATTATCACCACGATAACAACCAGTATCACCACTATAACGACCATTATCACCACTATAACGACCATTATCACCACTATAACAACCATTGTCACCACAATAACAACCATTATCAGCACTATAACGACCATTATGACCACTATAACGACCATTATCACCACTATAACGACCATTATCACCACTATAACGACCATTATCAGCACTATAACGACCACTATCACCACTATAACGACCATTATCAGCACTATAACGACCATTATAACCACTATAACGACCATTATCACCACTATAACGGCCATTATCAGCAATATAACAACAATTATAACCACTATAACAACTATTATAACCACGATAACAACCAGTAACACCACTATAACGACCATTATCACCACTATAACGACCACTATCAGCACTATAACGACCATTATAACCACTATAACGACCATTATCACCACTATAGCGACCATTATCAGCACTATAACGACGATTATAACCACTATAACAAACATTATCACCAATATAACGACACTTATCTGCTCAATAACAACCACTATCACTACTATAACAACCTTTATAACCACGATAACAACCAGTATCACCACTATAACGACCATTATCACCACTATAACGACCCCTATCAGCACTATAACGACCATTATAACCACTATAACGACCATTATCACCACTATAGCGACCATTATCAGCACTATAACGACGATTATAACCACTATAACAAACATTATCACCAATATAACGACACTTATCTGCTCTATAACAATCACTATGACTACTATAACAACCATTATAACCACTATACCAACCACTATCACCACTATAATAACCATTATCACCACGATAACAACCAGTATCACCACTATAACGTCCATTATCACCACTATAACGACCATGATCACCACTATAACGACCACTATCACCACTATAACGACCATTATCACCACTATAACGACCACTATCAGCACTATAACGACCATTATAACCACTATACCAACCAGTATCACCACTATAACAACCATTATCACCACTACAACAACCATTATCACCACGATAACAACCAGTATAACCACTATAACGACCATTATCACCACTATAGCGACCATTATCACCACTATAACGACCATTATCACCACTATAACGGCCATTATCAGCAATATAACAACAATTATAACCACTATAACAACTATTATAACCACGATAACAACCAGTATCACCACTATAACGACCATTATCACCACTATAACGACCATTATCACCACTATAACAACCATTGTCACCACAATAACAGCCATTATCAGCACTATAACGACCAGTATGACCACTATAACGACCATTATCACCACTATAACGACCATTATCACCACTATAACGACCATTATCAGCACTATGACGACCACTATCACCACTATAACGACCATTATCACCACTATAACGACCACTATCAGCACTATAACGACCATTATAACCACTATAACAACCATTATCACCAATATAACGACACTTATCTGCTCTATAACAACCACTATCACTACTATAACAACCATTATAACCACTATACCAACCACTATCACCACTATAATAACCATTATCACCACGATAACAACCAGTATCACCACTATAACGACCATTATCACCACTATAAAGACCATTATCACCACTATAACAACCATTGTCACCACAATAACAACCATTATCAGCACTATAACGACCATTATGACCACTATAACGACCATTATCACCACTATAACGACCACTATCAGCACTATAACGACCATTATAACCACTATAACGACCATTATCACCACTATAACGACCACTATCACCACTATAACGACCATTATCACCACTATAACGACCACTATCAGCACTATAACGACCATTATAACCACTATACCAACCAGTATCACCACTATAACAACCATTATCACCACTATAACAACCATTATCACCACGATAACAACCAGTATCACCACTATAACGACCATTATCACCACTATAACGACCACTATCAGCACTATAACGACCATTATAACCACTATAACGACCATTATCACCACTATAGCGACCATTATCAGCACTATAACGACGATTATAACCACTATAACAACTATTATCACCAATATAACGACACTTATCTGCTCTATAACAACCACTATCACTACTATAACAACCATTATAACCACTATACGAACCACTATCACCACTATAACAACCATTATCACCACGATAACAACCAGTATCACCACTATAACGACCATTATGACCACTATAACGACCATTATCACCACTATAACGACCATTATCACCACTATAACGACCATTATCAGCACTATAACGACCACTATCACCACTATAACGACCATTATCAGCACTATAACGACCATTATAACCACTATAACGACCATTATCACCACTATAACGACCATTATAACCACT
Organism: Megachile leachella; assembly: GCA_963576845.1. Lineage (NCBI taxonomy): Eukaryota > Metazoa > Arthropoda > Insecta > Hymenoptera > Megachilidae > Megachile > Megachile leachella. The sequence goes on along the minus strand of OY756260.1, from coordinate 13,182,300 downwards.
ATAACGACCATTATCACCACTATAGCGACCATTATCACCACTATAACGACCATTATCACCACTATAACGGCCATTATCAGCAATATAACAACAATTATAACCACTATAACAACTATTATAACCACGATAACAACCAGTATCACCACTATAACGACCATTATCACCACTATAGCGACCATTATCAGCACTATAACGACGATTATAACCACTATAACAACCATTATCACCAATATAACGACACTTATCTGCTCTATAACAACCACTATCACTACTATAACAACCATTGTAACCACTATACCAACCACTATCACCACTATAACAACCATTATCACCACGATAACAACCAGTATCACCACTATAACGACCATTATCACCACTATAACGACCATTATCACCACTATAACAACCATTGTCACCACAATAACAACCGTTATCAGCACTATAACGACCATTATGACCACTATAACGACCATTATCACCACTATAACGACCATTATCACCACTATAACGACCATTATCAGCACTATAACGACCACTATCACCACTATAACGACCAGTATCACCACTATAACGAGCATTATCACCACTATAACGACCATTATCAGCACTATAACAACCATTGTCACCACAATAACAACCATTATCAGCACTATAACGACCATTATGACCACTATAACGACAATTATCACCAATATAACGACCATTATCACCGCTATAACGACCATTATCAGCACTATAATGACCACTATCACCATTATAACGACCATTATCTGCACCATAACGACCATTATCAGCACTATAACGACCATTATCACCACTATAACAACCACTATAACCACTATAACAACCGCTATAACCACTATAACAACCATTATAACCACTATAACAACCATTATCACCACTATAACAACCATTACAACCACTATGACAATCATTACAACCACCATGACAACCATTATAACCACTGTGACAACCATTATCACCACTATAACGACCATTATCAGCACTATAACGACCACTATCACCACTATAATGACCATTACAACCACTATAACAACCATTATCACCACTATAACGACCATAATAACCACTATAACGACCATTATAACCACTATAACGACCATTATCACCACTAGAGCGACCATTATCAGCACTATAACGACGATTACAACCACTATAACGGCCATTATAACCACTATAACAACCATTAAAACCAATATAACAACCATTATCACCACTATAACAACCACTATCACTACTATAACAACTATTATAACCACTATACCAACCACTATCACCACTATAACAACCATTATCACCACTATAACAACCAGTATCACCACGATAACAACCAGTATCACAACTATAACGACCACTATCAGCACTATAACGACCATTATGACCACTATAACGACCATTATCACCACTATAACGACCATTATCACCACTAGAGCGACCATTATCAGCACTATAACGACGATTATAACCACTATAACAACCATTATCACCAATATAACGACACTTATCTGCTCTATAACAACCACTATCACTTCTATAACAACCATTACAACCACTATACCAACCACTATCACCACTATAACAACCATTATCACCACTATAACAACCATTATCACCACGATAACAACCAGTATCAGCACTATAACGACCATTATCACCACTATAACAACCATTGTCACCACAATAACAACCATTATCAGCACTATAACGACCATTATGACCACTATAACGACCATTATCACCACTATAACGACCATTATCACCACTATAACGACCATTATCAGCACTATCACGACCACTATCACCACTATAACGACCATTATCAGCACTATAACGACCATTATCACCACTATAACGGGCATTATCAGCAATATAACAACAATTATAACCACTATAACAACTATTATAACCACGATAACAACCATTATAACCACTATAACAACCATTATCACCAATATAGCGACACTTATCTGCACTATAACAACCACTATCACTACTATAACAACCATTATAACCACTATACCAACCAGTATCACCACTATAACAACCATTATCACCACTATAACAACCATTATCACCACGATAACAACCAGTATCACCACTATACCGACCATTATCACCACTATAACAACCATTATAAACACTATAACAACCATTACAACCACTGTAACAACCATTATAACCACTATAACAGCCATTATCAGCACTATAACGATCATTATCACCACTATAACGACCATTGTCACCACTATAACAACCATTGTAACCACTATAACAACCATAATAACCACTATAACAACAATTATAACCACTATAACAACCATCGTCACCACTATAACAACCATTGTAACCACTATAACAAACATTATAACAACTATAACAACCATTACAACTAGTATAACAACCATTACAACCACTATAACAACCATTACAACCACCATGACGACCATTACAACCACAATGACAACCATTATAACCACTATGACAACCATTATCACCACTATGACAACCATTATCACCACTATAACAACCATCGTCACCACTATAACAACCATTATAACCACTATAACAACCATTATAACCACTGTAACAACCATTATAACCACTATAACAGCCACTATCAGCACTATAACGATCATTATCACCACTATAACGACCATTATCACCACTATAACGGCCATTATCACGACAATAACGACCATTATCACCACTATAGCGACCATTATGACCACTATAATGACAATTATCACCACTATACCGACCATTATAACCAATATAACGACCATTGTCACCAATATAACGACAATTATCTGCACTATAACGACCATTATCAGCACTATAACAACCATCGTCACCACTATAACAACCATTATAACCACTATAACAACCATTATAACCACTGTAACAACCATTATAACCACTATAACAGCCACTATCAGCACTATAACGATCATTATCACCACTATACCGACCATTATAACCAATATAACGACCATTGTCACCAATATAACGACAATTATCTGCACTATAACGACCATTATCACCACTATAACGACCATAATAACCACTATAACGACCATTATAACCACTATAACGACCATTATCACCACTAGAGCGACCATTATCAGCACTATAACGACGATTATAACCACTATAACAACCATTATCACCAATATAACGACACTTATCTGCTCTATAACAACCACTATCACTACTATAGCAACCATTATAACCACTATACCAACCACTATCACCACTATAACAACCATTATCACCATGATAACAACCAGTATCACCACTATAACGACCATTATCACCACTATAACGACCATTATCACCACTATAACAACCATTGTCACCACAATAACAACCATTATCAGCACTATAACGACCATTATGACCACTATAACGACCATTATCACCACTATAACGACCATTATCACCACTATAACGACCATTATCAGCGCTATAACGACAACTATCACCACTATAACGACCATTATCAGCACTATAGCGACCATTGTAACCACTATAACGACCATTATCACCACTATAACGACCATTATAACCACTATAACAACCATTATAACAACTATAACAACCATTACAACCAGTATAACAACCATTACAACCACTATAACAACGATTACAACCACCATGACGACCATCACAACCACCACGACAACCATTATAACCACTATGACAACCATTATCACCACTATAACAACCATTACAACCACTATGACAATCATTACAAACACCATGACAACCATTATAACCACTATGACAACCATTATCACCACTATAACGACCATTATCAGCACTATAACGACCACTATCACCACTATAACGACCATTATCAGCACTATAACGACCATTATAACCACTATAACGACCATTATCACCACTATAACGACCATTATAACCACTATAACGACCATTATCACCACTATAGCGACCATTATCACCACTATAACGACCATTATCACCACTATAACGGCCATTATCAGCAATATAACAACAATTATAACCACTATAACAACTATTATAACCACGATAACAACCAGTATCACCACTATAACGACCATTATCACCACTATAGCGACCATTATCAGCACTATAACGACGATTATAACCACTATAACAACCATTATCACCAATATAACGACACTTATCTGCTCTATAACAACCACTATCACTACTATAACAACCATTGTAACCACTATACCAACCACTATCACCACTATAACAACCATTATCACCACGATAACAACCAGTATCACCACTATAACGACCATTATCACCACTATAACGACCATTATCACCACTATAACAACCATTGTCACCACAATAACAACCATTATCAGCACTATAACGACCATTATGACCACTATAACGACCATTATCACCACTATAACGACCATTATCACCACTATAACGACCATTATCAGCACTATAACGACCACTATCACCACTATAACGACCATTATCAGCACTATAACGACCATTATAACCACTATAACGACCATTATCACCACTATAACGGCCATTATCAGCAATATAACAACAATTATAACCACTATAACAACTATTATAACCACGATAACAACCAGTATCACCACTATAACGACCATTATCACCACTATAACGACCACTATCAGCACTATAACGACCATTATAACCACTATAACGACCATTATCACCACTATAGCGACCATTATCAGCACTATAACGACGATTATAACCACTATAACAAACATTATCACCAATATAACGACACTTATCTGCTCAATAACAACCACTATCACTACTATAACAACCTTTATAACCACTATACCAACCACTATCACCACTATAACAACCATTATCACCACGATAACAACCAGTATCACCACTATAACGACCATTATCACCACTATAACGACCCCTATCAGCACTATAACGACCATTATAACCACTATAACGACCATTATCACCACTATAGCGACCATTATCAGCACTATAACGACGATTATAACCACTATAACAAACATTATCACCAACATAACGACACTTATCTGCTCTATAACAATCACTATGACTACTATAACAACCATTATAACCACTATACCAACCACTATCACCACTATAATAACCATTATCACCACGATAACAACCAGTATCACCACTATAACGACCATTATCACCACTATAACGACCATTATCACCACTATAACAACCATTGTCACCAAAATAACAACCATTATCAGCACTATAACGACCATTATCACCACTATAACGACCACTATCACCACTATAACGACCATTATCACCACTATAACGACCACTATCAGCACTATAACGACCATTATAACCACTATACCAACCAGTATCACCACTATAACAACCATTATCACCACTATAACAACCATTATCACCACGATAACAACCAGTATCACCACTATAACGACCATTATCACCACTATAACGACCATAATAACCACTATAACGACCATTATAACCACTATAACGACCATTATCACCACTATAGCGACCATTATCAGCACTATAACGACGATTATAACCACTATAACAACCATTATCACCAATATAACGACACTTATCTGCTCTATAACAACCACTATCACTACTATAACAACCATTATAACCACTATACCAACCACTATCACCACTATAACAACCATTATCACCACGATAACAACTAGTATCACCACTATAACGACCATTATCACCACTATAACGACCATTTTCACCACTATAACAACCATTGTCACCACAATAACAACCATTATCAGCACTATAACGACCATTATGACCACTATAACGACCATTATCACCACTATAACGACCATTATCACCACTATAACGACCATTATCAGCACTATAACGACCACTATCACCACTATAACGACCATTATCAGCACTATAACGACCATTATAACCACTATAACGACCATTATCACCACTATAACGACCATTATAACCACTATAACGACCATTATCACCACTATAGCGACCATTATCACCACTATAACGACCATTATCACCACTATAACGGCCATTATCAGCAATATAACAACAATTATAACCACTATAACAACTATTATAACCACGATAACAACCAGTATCACCACTATAACGACCATTATCACCACTATAACGACCATTATCACCACTATAACAACCATTGTCACCACAATAACAACCATTATCAGCACTATAACGACCAGTATGACCACTATAACGACCATTATCACCACTATAACGACCATTATCACCACTATAACGACCATTATCAGCACTATGACGACCACTATCACCACTATAACGACCATTATCACCACTATAACGACCACTATCAGCACTATAACGACCATTATAACCACTATAACAACCATTATCACCAATATAACGACACTTATCTGCTCTATAACAACCACTATCACTACTATAACAACCATTATAACCACTATACCAACCACTATCACCACTATAATAACCATTATCACCACGATAACAACCAGTATCACCACTATAACGACCATTATCACCACTATAACGACCATTATCACCACTATAACAACCATTGTCACCACAATAACAACCATTATCAGCACTATAACGACCATTATGACCACTATAACGACCATTATCACCACTATAACGACCACTATCAGCACTATAACGACCATTATAACCACTATAACGACCATTATCACCACTATAACGACCACTATCACCACTATAACGACCATTATCACCACTATAACGACCACTATCAGCACTATAACGACCATTATAACCACTATACCAACCAGTATCACCACTATAACAACCATTATCACCACTATAACAACCATTATCACCACGATAACAACCAGTATCACCACTATAACGACCATTATCACCACTATAACGACCACTATCAGCACTATAACGACCATTATAACCACTATAACGACCATTATCACCACTATAGCGACCATTATCAGCACTATAACGACGATTATAACCACTATAACAACTATTATCACCAATATAACGACACTTTTCTGCTCTATAACAACCACTATCACTACTATAACAACCATTATAACCACTATACGAACCACTATCACCACTATAACAACCATTATCACCACGATAACAACCAGTATCACCACTATAACGACCATTATGACCACTATAACGACCATTATCACCACTATAACGACCATTATCACCACTATAACGACCATTATCAGCACTATAACGACCACTATCACCACTATAACGACCATTATCAGCACTATAACGACCATTATAACCACTATAACGACCATTATCACCACTATAACGACCATTATAACCACTATAACGACCATTATCACCACTATAGCGACCATTATCACCACTATAACGACCATTATCACCACTATAACGGCCATTATCAGCAATATAACAACAATTATAACCACTATAACAACTATTATAACCACGATAACAACCAGTATCACCACTATAACGACCATTATCACCACTATAGCGACCATTATCAGCACTATAACGACGATTATAACCACTATAACAGCCATTATCACCAATATAACGACAATTATCTGCACTATAACGACCACTATCAGCACTATAACGATCATTATCACCACTATAACGACCATTATCACCACTATAGCGACCATTATAACCACTATAATGACTATTATCACCAATATAACAACCATTATAACCACTATAACAACCATTATGACCACTATAACAACCATTATCACCAATATAACGACACTTATTTGCACTATAACAACCACTATCACTACTATAATAACCATTATAACCACTATACCAACCACTATCACCACTATAACAACCATTATCACCACTATAACAACCAATATCACCACGATAACAACCAGTATCACCACTATAACGACCATTATCACCACTATAACGACCATTATCAGCGCTATAACGACCACTATCACCACTATAACGACCACTATCAGCACTATAACGACCATTATAACCACTATAACGACCATTATCACCACTATAACGACCATTATAACCACTATAACAACCATTATAACAACTATAACAACCATTACAACCAGTATAACAACCATTACAACCACTATAACAACGATTACAACCACCATGACGACCATCACAACCACCACGACAACCATTATAACCACTATGACAACCATTATCACCACTATAACAACCATTACAACCACTATGACAATCATTACAACCACCATGACAACCATTATAACCACTATGACAACCATTATCACCACTATAACAACCATCGTCACCACTATAACAACCATTATCACCACTATAACAACCATTATCACCACTATAACGACCATTATAACCACTATAACGACCATTATAACCACTATAACGACCATTATCACCACTATAGCGACCATTATCAGCACTATAACGACGATTATAACCACTATAACAACCATTATCACCAATATAACGACAATTATCTGCACTATAACGACCACTATCAGCACTATAACGACCATTATCACTACTATAACGACCATTATCACCACTATAACAACCATTATCACCACTATAATAACCATTATAACCACTATAACAACCATTATCACCAATACAGCGACACTTATCTGCACTATAACAACCACTATCACTACTATAACAACCATTATAACCACTATACCAACCAGTATCACCACTATAACAACCATTATCACCACTATAACAACCATTATCACCACGATAACAACCAGTATCACCACTATAACGACCATTATCACCACTATAACGACCACTATCAGCACTATAACGACCATTATAACCACTATAACGACCATTATCACCACTATAGCGACCATTATCAGCACTATAACGACGATTATAACCACTATAACAACTATTATCACCAATATAACGACACTTATCTGCTCTATAACAACCACTATCACTACTATAACAACCATTATAACCACTATACGAACCACTATCACCACTATAACAACCATTATCACCACGATAACAACCAGTATCACCACTATAACGACCATTATGACCACTATAACGACCATTATCACCACTATAACGACCATTATCACCACTATAACGACCATTATCAGCACTATAACGACCACTATCACCACTATAACGACCATTATCAGCACTATAACGACCATTATAACCACTATAACGACCATTATCACCACTATAACGACCATTATAACCACTATAACGACCATTATCACCACTATAGCGACCATTATCACCACTATAACGACCATTATCACCACTATAACGGCCATTATCAGCAATATAACAACAATTATAACCACTATAACAACTATTATAACCACGATAACAACCAGTATCACCACTATAACGACCATTATCACCACTATAGCGACCATTATCAGCACTATAACGACGATTATAACCACTATAACAGCCATTATCACCAATATAATGACAATTATCTGCACTATAACGACCACTATCAGCACTATAACGATCATTATCACCACTATAACGACCATTATCACCACTATAGCGACCATTATAACCACTATAATGACTATTATCACCAATATAACAACCATTATAACCACTATAACAACCATTATGACCACTATAACAACCATTATCACCAATATAACGACACTTATTTGCACTATAACAACCACTATCACTACTATAATAACCATTATAACCACTATACCAACCACTATCACCACTATAACAACCATTATCACCACTATAACAACCAATATCACCACGATAACAACCAGTATCACCACTATAACGACCATTATCACCACTATAACGACCATTATCAGCGCTATAACGACCACTATCACCACTATAACGACCACTATCAGCACTATAACGACCATTATAACCACTATAACGACCATTATCACCACTATAACGACCATTATAACCACTATAACAACCATTATAACAACTATAACAACCATTACAACCAGTATAACAACCATTACAACCACTATAACAACGATTACAACCACCATGACGACCATCACAACCACCACGACAACCATTATAACCACTATGACAACCATTATCACCACTATAACAACCATTACAACCACTATGACAATCATTACAACCACCATGACAACCATTATAACCACTATGACAACCATTATCACCACTATAACAACCATCGTCACCACTATAACAACCATTATCACCACTATAACAACCATTATCACCACTATAACGACCATTATAACCACTATAACGACCATTATAACCACTATAACGACCATTATCACCACTATAGCGACCATTATCAGCACTATAACGACGATTATAACCACTATAACAACCATTATCACCAATATAACGACAATTATCTGCACTATAACGACCACTATCAGCACTATAACGACCATTATCACTACTATAACGACCATTATCACCACTATAACAACCATTATCACCACTATAATAACCATTATAACCACTATAACAACCATTATCACCAATACAGCGACACTTATCTGCACTATAACAACCACTATCACTACTATAACAACCATTATAACCACTATACCAACCAGTATCACCACTATAACAACCATTATCACCACTATAACAACCATTATCACCACGATAACAACCAATATCACCACTATAACGACCATTATCACCACTATAACGACCACTATCAGCACTATAACGACCATTATAACCACTATAACGACCATTATCACCACTATAGCGAGCATTATCAGCACTATAACGACGATTATAACCACTATAACAACCATTATCACCAATATAACGACACTTATCTGCTCTATAACAATCACTATCACTACTATAACAACCATTATAACCACTATACCAACCACTATCACCACTCTAATAACCATTATCACCACGATAACAACCAGTATCACCACTATAACGACCATTATCACCACTATAACGACCAGTATGACCACTATAACGACCAGTATGACCACTATAACGACCATTATCACCACTATAACGACCATTATCACCACTATAACGACCATTATCAGCACTATAACGACCACTATCACCACTATAACGACCATTATCAGCACTATAACGACCATTATAACCACTATAACGACCATTATCACCACTATAACGACCATTATAACCACTATAACGACCATTATCACCACTATAGCGACCATTATCACCACTATAACGACCATTATCACCACTATAACGGCCATTATCAGCAACATAACAACAATTATAACCACTATAACAACTATTATAACCACGATAACAACCAGTATCACCACTATAACGACCATTATCACCACTATAACGACCATTATCACCACTATAACAACCATTGTCACCACAATAACAACCATTATCAGCACTATAACGACCAGTATGACCACTATAACGACCATTATCACCACTATAACGACCATTATCACCACTATAACGACCATTATCAGCACTATGACGACCACTATCACCACTATAACGACCATTATCACCACTATAACGACCACTATCAGCACTATAACGACCATTATAACCACTATAACAACCATTATCACCAATATAACGACACTTATCTGCTCTATAACAACCACTATCACTACTATAACAACCATTATAACCACTATACCAACCACTATCACCACTATAATAACCATTATCACCACGATAACAACCAGTATCACCACTATAACGACCATTATCACCACTATAACGACCATTATCACCACTATAACGACCATTATCAGCACTATGACGACCACTATCACCACTATAACGACCATTATCACCACTATAACGACCACTATCACCACTATAACGACCACTATCAGCACTATAACGACCACTATAACCACTATAACGACCATTATCACCACTATAACGACCACTATCACCACAATAACGACCATTATCACCACTATAACGACCACTATCAGCACTATAACGACCATTATAACCACTATACCAACCAGTATCGCCACTATAACAACCATTATCACCACTATAACAACCATTATCACCACGATAACAACCAGTATCACCACTATAACGACCATTATCACCACTATAACGACCACTATCAGCACTATAACGACCATTATAACCACTATAACGACCATTATCACCACTATAGCGACCATTATCAGCACTATAACGACGATTATAACCACTATAACAACCATTATCACCAATATAACGACACTTATCTGCTCTATAACAACCACTATCACTACTATAACAACCATTATAACCACTATACCAACCACTATCACCACTATAACAACCATTATCACCACGATAACAACCAGTATCACCACTATAACGACCATTATGACCACTATAACGACCATTATCACCACTATAACGACCATTATCACCACTATAACGACCATTATCAGCACTATAACGACCACTATCACCACTATAACGACCATTATCAGCACTATAACGACCATTATAACCACTATAACGACCATTATCACCACTATAACGACCATTATAACCACTATAACGACCATTATCACCACTATAGCGACCATTATCACCACTATAACGACCATTATCACCACTATAACGGCCATTATCAGCAATATAACAACAATTATAACCACTATAACAACTATTATAACCACGATAACAACCAGTATCACCACTATAACGACCATTATAACCACTATAACGACCATTATCACCACTATAGCGACCATTATCAGCACAATAACGACGATTATAACCACTATAACAGCCATTATCACCAATATAACGACAATTATCTGCACTATAACGACCACTATCAGCACTATAACGATCATTATCACCACTATAACGACCATTATAACCACTATACCAACCAGTATCACCACTATAACAACCATTATCACCACTATAACAACCATTATCACCACGATAACAACCAGTATCACCACTATAACGACCATTATCAAAACTATAACGACCACTATCAGCACTATAACGACCATTATAACCACTATAACGACCATTATCACCACTATAGCGACCATTATCAGCACTATAACGACGATTATAACCACTATAACAGCCATTATCACCAATATGACGACAATTATCTGCACTATAACGACCACTATCAGCACTATAACGACCATTATAACCACTATAACAACCATTAGAACCAATATAACAACCATTATCACCACTATAACAACCACTATCACTACTATAACGACCATTGTCACCACTATAACAACCATTATCACCACGATAACAACCAGTATCACAACTATAACGACCATTATCACCACTATAACGACCACTATCACCACTATAACGACCATTATCACCACTATAACGACCACTATCAGCACTATAACGACCATTATAACCACTATACCAACCAGTATCACCACTATAACAACCATTATCACCACTATAACAACCATTATCACTACGATAACAACCAGTATCACCACTATAACGACCATTATCACCACTATAACGACCACTATCAGCACTATGACGACCATTATAACCACTATAACGACCATTATCACCACCATAGCGACCATTATCAGCACTATAACGACGATTATAACCACTATAACAACTATTATCACCAATATAACGACACTTATCTGCTCTATAACAACCACTATCACTACTATAACAACCATTATAACCACTATACCAACCACTATCACCACTATAACAACCATTATCACCACGATAACAACCAGTATCACCACTATAACGACCATTATGACCACTATAACGACCATTATCACCACTATAACGACCATTATCACCACTATAACGACCATTATCAGCACTATAACGACCACTATCACCACTATAACGACCATTATCAGCACTATAACGACCATTATAACCACTATAACGACCATTATCACCACTATAACGACCATTATAACCACTATAACGACCATTATCACCACTATAGCGACCATTATCACCACTATAACGACCATTATCACCACTATAACGGCCATTATCAGCAATATAACAACAATTATAACCACTATAACAACTATTATAACCACGATAACAACCAGTATCACCACTATAACGACCATTATCACCACTATAGCGACCATTATCAGCACTATAACGACGATTATAACCACTATAACAGCCATTATCACCAATATAACGACAATTATCTGCACTATAACGACCACTATCAGCACTATAACGATCATTATCACCACTATAACGACCATTATCACCACTATAGCGACCATTATAACCACTATAATGACTATTATCACCAATATAACAACCATTATAACCACTATAACAACCATTATGACCACTATAACAACCATTATCACCAATATAACGACACTTATTTGCACTATAACAACCACTATCTCTACTATAATAACCATTATAACCACTATACCAACCACTATCACCACTATAACAACCATTATCACCACTATAACAACCAATATCACCACGATAACAACCAGTATCACCACTATAACGAGCATTATCACCACTATAACGACCATTGTCAGCACTATAACAACCATTGTCACCACAATAACAACCATTATCAGCACTATAACGACCATTATGACCACTATAACGACAATTATCACCAATATAACGACCATTATCACCGCTATAACGACCATTATCAGCACTATAATGACCACTATCACCATTATAACGACCATTATCTGCACCATAACGACCATTATCAGCACTATAACGACCATTATCACCACTATAACAACCACTATAACCACTATAACAACCGCTATAACCACTATAACAACCATTATAACCACTATAACAACCATTATCACCACTATAACAACCATTACAACCACTATGACAATCATTACAAACACCATGACAACCATTATAACCACTATGACAACCATTATCACCACTATAACAACCATCGTCACCACTATTACAACCATTATCACCACTATAACAACCATTATCACCACTATAACGACCATTATAACCACTATAACGACCATTATAACCACTATAACGACCATCATCACCACTATAGCGACCATTATCAGCACTATAACGACGATTATAACCACGATAACAACCAGTATCACCACTATAACGACCATTATCACCACTATAACGACCACTATCAGCACTATAACGACCATTATCAGCACTATAACGACCATTATAACCACTATAACGACCATTATCACCACTATAACGGCCATTATCAGCAATATAACAACAATTATAACCACTATAACAACTATTATAACCACGATAACAACCAGTATCACCACTATAACGACCATTATCACCACTATAACGACCACTATCAGCACTATAACGACCATTATAACCACTATAACGACCATTATCACCACTATAGCGACCATTATCAGCACTATAACGACGATTATAACCACTATAACAATCATTATCACCAATATAACGACACTTATCTGCTCTATAACAACCACTATCACTACTATAACAACCTTTATAACCACTATACCAACCACTATCACCACTATAACAACCATTATCACCACGATAACAACCAGTATCACCACTATAACGACCATTATCACCACTATAACGACCATTATCACCAATATAACAACCATTGTCACCACAATAACAACCATTATCAGCACTATAACGACCATTATGACCACTATAACGACCATTATCACCACTATAACGACCATTATCACCACTATAACGACCATTATCAGCGCTATAACGACCACTATCACCACTATAACGACCACTATCAGCACTATAACGACCATTATAACCACTATAACGACCATTATCACCACTATAACGACCATTATAACCACTATAACAACCATTATAACAACTATAACAACCATTACAACCAGTATAACAACCATTACAACCACTATAACAACGATTACAACCACCATGACGACCATCACAACCACCACGACAACCATTATAACCACTATGACAACCATTATCACCACTATAACAACCATTACAACCACTATGACAATCATTACAACCACCATGACAACCATTATAACCACTATGACAACCATTATCACCACTATAACAACCATCGTCACCACTATAACAACCATTATCACCACTATAACAACCATTATCACCACTATAACGACCATTATAACCACTATAACGACCATTATAACCACTATAACGACCATTATCACCACTATAGCGACCATTATCAGCACTATAACGACGATTATAACCACTATAACAACCATTATCACCAATATAACGACAATTATCTGCACTATAACGACCACTATCAGCACTATAACGACCATTATCACTACTATAACGACCATTATCACCACTATAACAACCATTATCACCACTATAATAACCATTATAACCACTATAACAACCATTATCACCAATACAGCGACACTTATCTGCACTATAACAACCACTATCACTACTATAACAACCATTATAACCACTATACCAACCAGTATCACCACTATAACAACCATTATCACCACTATAACAACCATTATCACCACGATAACAACCAATATCACCACTATAACGACCATTATCACCACTATAACGACCACTATCAGCACTATAACGAACATTATAACCACTATAACGACCATTATCACCACTATAGCGACCATTATCAGCACTATAACGACGATTATAACCACTATAACAACCATTATCACCAATATAACGACACTTATCTGCTCTATAACAATCACTATCACTACTATAACAACCATTATAACCACTATACCAACCACTATCACCACTCTAATAACCATTATCACCACGATAACAACCAGTATCACCACTATAACGACCATTATCACCACTATAACGACCATTATCACCACAATAACAACCATTGTCACCAAAATAACAACCATTATCAGCACTATAACGACCATTATCACCACTATAACGACCACTATCACCACTATAACGACTATTATCACCACTATAACGACCACTATCAGCACTATAACGACCATTATAACCACTATACCAACCAGTATCACCACTATAACAACCATTATCACCACTATAACAACCATTATCACCACGATAACAACCAGTATCACCACTATAACGACCATTATCACCACTATAACGACCACTATCAGCACTATAACGACCATTATAACCACTATAACGACCATTATCACCACTATAGCGACCATTATCAGCACTATAACGACGATTATAACCACTATAACAACCATTATCACCAATATAACGACACTTATCTGCTCTATAACAACCACTATCACTACTATAACAACCATTATAACCACTATACCAACCACTATCACCACTATAACAACCATTATCACCACGATAACAACCAGTATCACCACTATAACGACCATTATCACCACTATAACGACCATTATCACCACTATAACAACCATTGTCACCACAATAACAACCATTATCAGCACTATAACGACCATTATGACCACTATAACGACCATTATCACCACTATAACGACCATTATCACCACTATAACGACCATTATCAGCACTATAACGACCACTATCACCACTATAACGACCATTATCAGCACTATAACGACCATTATAACCACTATAACGACCATTATAACCACTATAACGACCATTATCACCACTATAGCGACCATTATCACCACTATAACGACCATTATCACCAGTATAACGGCCATTATCAGCAACATAACAACAATTATAACCACTATAACAACTATTATAACCACGATAACAACCAGTATCACCACTATAACGACCATTATCACCACTATAACGACCATTATCACCACTATAACAACCATTGTCACCACAATAACTACCATTATCAGCACTATAACGACCAGTATGACCACTATAACGACCATTATCACCACTATAACGACCATTATCACCACTATAACGACCATTATCAGCACTATGACGACCACTATCACCACTATAACGACCATTATCACCACTATAACGACCACTATCAGCACTATAACGACCATTATAACCACTATAACAGCCATTATCACCAATATAACGACAATTATCTGCACTATAACGACCACTATCAGCACTATAACGACCATTATAACCACTATAACAACCATTAGAACCAATATAACAACCATTATCACCACTATAACAACCACTATCACTACTATAACGTCCATTGTCACCACTATAACAACCATTATCACCACGATAACAACCACTATCACCACTATAACGACCATTATCAGCACTATAACGACCATTATAACCACTATAACGACCATTATCACCACTATAACGACCATTATAACCACTATAACGACCATTATCACCACTATAGCGACCATTATCACCACTATAACGACCATTATCACCAGTATAACGGCCATTATCAGCAACATAACAACAATTATAACCACTATAACAACTATTATAACCACGATAACAACCAGTATCACCACTATAACGACCATTATCACCACTATAACGACCATTATCACCACTATAACAACCATTGTCACCACAATAACAACCATTATCAGCACTATAACGACCAGTATGACCACTATAACGACCATTATCACCACTATAACGACCATTATCACCACTATAACGACCACTATCAGCACTATGACGACCACTATCACCACTATAACGACCATTATCACCACTATAACGACCACTATCAGCACTATAACGACCATTATAACCACTATAACAACCATTATCACCAATATAACGACACTTATCTGCTCTATAACAACCACTATCACTACTATAACAACCATTATAACCACTATACCAACCACTATCACCACTATAATAACCATTATCACCACGATAACAACCAGTATCACCACTATAACGACCATTATCACCACTATAACGACCATTATCACCACTATAACAACCATTGTCACCACAATAACAACCATTATCAGCACTATAACGACCATTATGACCACTATAACGACCATTATCACCACTATAACGACCACTATCAGCACTATAACGACCATTATAACCACTATAACGACCATTATCACCACTATAACGACCACTATCACCACTATAACGACCATTATCACCACTATAACGACCACTATCAGCACTATAACGACCATTATAACCACTATACCAACCAGTATCACCACTATAACAACCATTATCACCACGATAACAACCAGTATCACCACTATAACGACCATTATGACCACTATAACGACCATTATCACCACTATAACGACCATTATCACCACTACAACGACCATTATCAGCACTATAACGACCACTATCACCACTATAACGACCATTATCAGCACTATAACGACCATTATAACCACTATAACGACCATTATCACCACTATAACGACCATTATCACCACTATAACGGCCATTATCACCACTATAACGACCATTATCAGCACTATAACGACCATTATAACCACTATAACGACCATTATCACCACTATAACGACCATTATAACCACTATAACGACCATTATCACCACTATAGCGGCCATTATCACCACTATAACGACCATTATCACCACTATAACGGCCATTATCAGCAATATAACAACAATTATAACCACTATAACAACTATTATAACCACGATAACAACCAGTATCACCACTATAACGACCATTATAACCACTATAACGACCATTATCACCACTATAGCGACCATTATCAGCACAATAACGACGATTATAACCACTATAACAGCCATTATCACCAATATAACGACAATTATCTGCACTATAACGACCACTATCAGCACTATAACGATCATTATCACCACTATAACGACCATTATAACCACTATACCAACCAGTATCACCACTATAACAACCATTATCACCACTATAACAACCATTATCACCACGATAACAACCAGTATCACCACTATAACGACCATTATCACCACTATAACGACCACTATCAGCACTATAACGACCATTATAACCACTATAACGACCATTATCACCACTATAGCGACCATTATCAGCACTATAACGACGATTATAACCACTATAACAGCCATTATCACCAATATAACGACAATTATCTGCACTATAACGACCACTATCAGCACTATAACGACCATTATAACCACTATAACAACCATTAGAACCAATATAACAACCATTATCACCACTATAACAACCACTATCACTACTATAACGACCATTGTCACCACTATAACAACCATTATCACCACGATAACAACCAGTATCACCACTATAACGACCATTATCACCACTATAACGACCATTATCACCACTATAACGACCATTATCAGCACTATAACGACCACTATCACCACTATAACGACCATTATCAGCACTATAACGACCATTATAACCACTATAACGACCATTATCACCACTATAACGACCATTATCACCACTATAACGACCATTATCAGCACTATAACGACCACTATCACCACTATAACGACCATTATCAGCACTATAACGATCATTATAACCACTATAACGACCATTATAACCACACTAACAACCATTATAACCACTATAACAGCCATTATCAGCACTATAACGATCATTATCACCACTATAACGACCATTACCAGCACTATAGCGACCATTATAACCACTATAATGACCATTATCACCACTATAACAACCATTATCACCACTATAACGACCATTATAACCACTATAACGACCATTATAACCACTATAACGACCATTATCACCACTATAGCGACCATTATCAGCACTATAACGACGATTATAACCACTATAACAATCATTATCACCAATATAACGACACTTATCTGCACTATAACAACCACTATCACTACTATAACAACCATTATAACCACTATACCAACCACTATCACCACTATAACAACCATTATCACCACTATAGCAACCAATATCACCACCATAACAACCAGTATCACCACTATAACGAGCATTATCACCACTATAACGACCATTATCAGCACTATAACGACCACTATCACCACTATAACGACCATTATAACTACTATAACGACCATTCTCACCACTATAACGACCATTATCACCACTATAACGACCATTATCAGCACCTTAACGACCATTATGAGCACTATAACGACCATTATCACCACTATAACGACAATTATCACCACTATAACAACCATTATAACCACTATAACAACCATTATAACCAATATAACGACCGTTATCAGCACCACAACGACCATTATCAGCACTATAACGACCATTATCACCACTATAAGGACCATTATCAGCACTATAACGATCATTATCAGCAATATAACGACCATTATAACCACTATAACAACCATTATAACCACTATAACAAATATTCTAACCACTATAACAACCATTACAACCAGTATAACAACCATTACAACCAGTATAACAACCATTACAACCACTATAACAACCATTACAACCACCATGACGACCATTACAACCACCATGACAACCATTATAACCACTATGACAACCATTATCACCACTATAACAACCATCGTCACCACTATAACAACCATTATAACCACTATAACAACCATTATAACCACTGTAACAACCATTATAACCACTATAACAGCCAATATCAGCACTATAACGATCATTATCACCACAATAACGACCATTATCACCACTATAGCGACCATTATCACCACTATAATGACCATTATCACCACTATAACGACCATTATCACCACTATAGCGACCATTATCACCACTATAACGACCATTATCACCACTATAACGGCCATTATCAGCAATGTAACGACCATTATAACCACTATAACGACCATTATAACCACTATAACGACCATTATCACCGCTATAACGACCATTGTCACCACTATAACAACCATTGTAACTACTATAACAACCATTATAACCACTATAACAACTATTATATCCACTATAACAACCATTATAACAACTATGACAACCATTACAACCAGTATAACAACCATTACAACGACTATAACAACGATTACAATCACCATGACGACCATCACAACCACCATGACAACCATTATAACCACTATGACAACCATTATCACCACTATAACGACCATTATAATCACTATACCGACCATTATAACCACTATAACGACCATTATAACCCCTATAACAACCATTAAAACCAATATAACAATCATTATCACCATAATAACAACCACTATAACCACTATAACAACCACTATAACCACTATAACAACCATTGTAACCAATATAACGACCATTGCAACCATTATAACGACCTTTATCACCACTATAGCGACCATTATCAGCACAATAACGACCATTATAACCACTATAACAACCATTATCACCAATATAACGACAATTATCTGCTCTATAACGACCACTATCAGCACTATAACGACCATTATCACCACTATAACGACCATTATCAGCACCATAACGACCATTATCAGCACTATAACGACCATTATCACCACTGTGGCAACCATTATCACCACTATAGCAACCATTATCATCACTATGACAACCATTATCATTACTATAACAACCATTATAACCACTATACCAACCACTATCACCACTATAACAACCATTATCAACACTATAACAACCATTATCAGCACTATAACGACCATTATGACCACTATAACGACCATTATCACCACTATAACGACCATTATCAGCACTATAACGACCATTATCAGCACTATAACGACCATTATCACCACTATAACGACCATTATCACCACTATAACGACCATTGTCACCACTATAACAACCATTATCAGCACTATAACGACGATTATAACCACTATAACAACCATTATCACCAATATAACGACACTTATCTGCTCTATAACAACCACTATCACTACTATAACAACCATTATAACCACTATACCAACCACTATCACCACTATAACAACCATTATCACCACGATAACAACCAGTATCACCACTATAACGACCATTATCACCACTATAACGACCATTATCACCACTATAACAACCATTGTCACCACAATAACAACCATTATCAGCACTATAACGACCATTATGACCACTATAACGACCATTATCACCACTATAACGACCATTATCACCACTATAACGACCATTATCAGCACTATAACGACCACTATCACCACTATAACGACCATTATCAGCACTATAACGACCATTATAACCACTATAACGACCATTATCACCACTATAACGACCATTATAACCACTATAACGACCATTATCACCACTATAGCGACCATTATCACCACTATAACGACCATTATCACCAGTATAACGGCCATTATCAGCAACATAACAACAATTATAACCACTATAACAACTATTATAACCACGATAACAACCAGTATCACCACTATAACGACCATTATCACCACTATAACGACCATTATCACCACTATAACAACCATTGTCACCACAATAACAACCATTATCAGCACTATAACGACCAGTATGACCACTATAACGACCATTATCACCACTATAACGACCATTATCACCACTATAACGACCATTATCAGCACTATGACGACCACTATCACCACTATAACGACCATTATCACCACTATAACGACCACTATCAGCACTATAACGACCATTATAACCACTATAACACCCATTATCACCAATATAACGACACTTATCTGCTCTATAACAACCACTATCACTACTATAACAACCATTATAACCACTATACCAACCACTATCACCACTATAATAACCATTATCACCACGATAACAACCAGTATCACCACTATAACGACCATTATCACCACTATAACGACCATTATCACCACTATAACAACCATTGTCACCACAATAACAACCATTATCAGCACTATAACGACCATTATGACCACTATAACGACCATTATCACCAATATAACGACACTTATCTGCTCTATAACAACCACTATCACTACTATAACAACCATTATAACCACTATACCAACCACTATCACCACTATAACAACCATTATCACCACGATAACAACCAGTATCACCACTATAACGACCATTATCACCACTATAACGACCATTATCACCACTATAACAACCATTGTCACCACAATAACAACCATTATCAGCACTATAACGACCATTATGACCACTATAACGACCATTATCACCACTATAACGACCATTATCACCACTATAACGACCATTATCAGCACTATAACGACCACTATCACCACTATAACGACCATTATCAGCACTATAACGACCATTATAACCACTATAACGACCATTATCACCACTATAACGACCATTATAACCACTATAACGACCATTATCACCACTATAGCGACCATTATCACCACTATAACGACCATTATCACCAGTATAACGGCCATTATCAGCAACATAACAACAATTATAACCACTATAACAACTATTATAACCACGATAACAACCAGTATCACCACTATAACGACCATTATCACCACTATAACGACCATTATCACCACTATAACAACCATTGTCACCACAATAACAACCATTATCAGCACTATAACGACCAGTATGACCACTATAACGACCATTATCACCACTATAACGACCATTATCACCACTATAACGACCATTATCAGCACTATGACGACCACTATCACCACTATAACGACCATTATCACCACTATAACGACCACTATCAGCACTATAACGACCATTATAACCACTATAACACCCATTATCACCAATATAACGACACTTATCTGCTCTATAACAACCACTATCACTACTATAACAACCATTATAACCACTATACCAACCACTATCACCACTATAATAACCATTATCACCACGATAACAACCAGTATCACCACTATAACGACCATTATCACCACTATAACGACCATTATCACCACTATAACAACCATTGTCACCACAATAACAACCATTATCAGCACTATAACGACCATTATGACCACTATAACGACCATTATCACCACTATAACGACCACTATCAGCACTATAACGACCATTATAACCACTATAACGACCATTATCACCACTATAACGACCACTATCACCACTATAACGACCATTATCACCACTATAACGACCACTATCAGCACTATAACGACCATTATAACCACTATACCAACCAGTATCACCACTATAACAACCATTATCACCACTATAACAACCATTATCACCACGATAACAACCAGTATCACCACTATAACGACCATTATCACCACTATAACGACCACTATCAGCACTATAACGACCATTATAACCACTATAACGACCATTATCACCACTATAGCGACCATTATCAGCACTATAACGACGATTATAACCACTATAACAACCATTATCACCAATATAACGACACTTATCTGCTCTATAACAACCACTATCACTACTATAACAACCATTATAACCACTATACCAACCACTATCACCACTATAACAACCATTATCACCACGATAACAACCAGTATCACCACTATAACGACCATTATGACCACTATAACGACCATTATCACCACTATAACGACCATTATCACCACTACAACGACCATTATCAGCACTATAACGACCACTATCACCACTATAACGACCATTATCAGCACTATAACAACTATTATAACCACGATAACAACCAGTATCACCACTATAACGACCATTATAACCACTATAACGACCATTATCACCACTATAGCGACCATTATCAGCACAATAACGACGATTATAACCACTATAACAGCCATTATCACCAATATAACGACAATTATCTGCACTATAACGACCACTATCAGCACTATAACGATCATTATCACCACTATAACGACCATTATAACCACTATACCAACCAGTATCACCACTATAACAACCATTATCACCACTATAACAACCATTATCACCACGATAACAACCAGTATCACCACTATAACGACCATTATCACCACTATAACGACCACTATCAGCACTATAACGACCATTATAACCACTATAACGACCATTATCACCACTATAGCGACCATTATCAGCACTATAACGACGATTATAACCACTATAACAGCCATTATCACCAATATAACGACAATTATCTGCACTATAACGACCACTATCAGCACTATAACGACCATTATAACCACTATAACAACCATTAGAACCAATATAACAACCATTATCACCACTATAACAACCACTATCACTACTATAACGACCATTGTCACCACTATAACAACCATTATCACCACGATAACAACCAGTATCACCACTATAACGACCATTATCACCACTATAACGACCATTATCACCACTATAACGACCATTATCAGCACTATAACGACCACTATCACCACTATAACGACCATTATCAGCACTATAACGACCATTATAACCACTATAACGACCATTATCACCACTATAACGACCATTATCACCACTATAACGACCATTATCAGCACTATAACGACCACTATCACCACTATAACGACCATTATCAGCACTATAACGACCATTATAACCACTATAACGACCATTATAACCACAGTAACAACCACTATAACCACTATAACAGCCATTAGCAGCACTATAACGATCATTATCACCACTATAACGACCATTACCAGCACTATAGCGACCATTATAACCACTATAATGACCATTATCACCACTATAACAACCATTATCACCACTATAACGACCATTATAACCACTATAACGACCATTATAACCACTATAACGACCATTATCACCACTATAGCGACCATTATCAGTACTATAACGACGATTATAACCACTATAACAACCATTATGACCAATATAACGACACTTATCTGCTCTATAACAACCACTATCACTACTATAACAACCTATATAACCACTATACCAACCACTATCACCACTATAACAACCATTATCACCACTATAACAACCATTATCACCACGATAACAACCATTATCACCACTATAACGACCATTATCACCACTATAACAACCATTGTCACCACAATAGCAACCATTATCAGCACAATAACGACCATTATGACCACTATAACGACCATTATCACCACTATAACGACCATTATCACCACTATAACGACCATTATCAGCACTATAACGACCACTATCACCACTATAACGACCATTATCAGCACTATAACGACCATTATAACCACTATAACGACCATTATCACCACTATAACGACCATTATCACCACTATAACGACCATTATCAGCACTATAACGACCACTATCACCACTATAACGACCATTATCAGCACTATAACGATCATTATAACCACTATAACGTCCACTATAACCACACTAACAACCATTATAACCACTATAACAGCCATTATCAGCACTATAACGATCATTATCACCACTATAACGACCATTACCAGCACTATAGCGACCATTATAACCACTATAATGACCATTATCACCACTATAACAACCATTATCACCACTATAACGACCATTATAACCACTATAACGACCATTATAACCACTATAACGACCATTATCACCACTATAGCGACCATTATCAGCACTATAACGACGATTATAACCACTATAACAATCATTATCACCAATATAACGACACTTATCTGCACTATAACAACCACTATCACTACTATAACAACCATTATAACCACTATACCAACCACTATCACCACTATAACAACCATTATCACCACTATAGCAACCAATATCACCACCATAACAACCAGTATCACCACTATAACGAGCATTATCACCACTATAACGACCATTATCAGCACTATAACGACCACTATCACCACTATAACGACCATTATAACTACTATAACGACCATTCTCACCACTATAACGACCATTATCACCACTACAACGACCATTATCAGCACCTTAACGACCATTATGAGCACTATAAGGACCATTATCACCACTATAACGACAATTATCACCACTATAACAACCATTATAACCACTATAACAACCATTATAACCAATATAACGACCGTTATCAGCACCACAACGACCATTATCAGCACTATAACGACCATTATCACCACTATAAGGACCATTATCAGCACTATAACGATCATTATCAGCAATATAACGACCATTATAACCACTATAACGACCATTATAACCACTATAACAAATATTCTAACCACTATAACAACCATTACAACCAGTATAACAACCATTACAACCAGTATAACAACCATTACAACCACTATAACAACCATTACAACCACCATGACGACCATTACAACCACCATGACAACCATTATAACCACTATGACAACCATTATCACCACTATAACAACCATCGTCACCACTATAACAACCATTATAACCACTATAACAACCATTATAACCACTGTAACAACCATTATAACCACTATAACAGCCAATATCAGCACTATAACGATCATTATCACCACAATAACGACCATTATCACCACTATAGCGACCATTATCACCACTATAATGACCATTATCACCACTATAACGACCATTATCACCACTATAGCGACCATTATCACCACTATAACGACCATTATCACCACTATAACGGCCATTATCAGCAATGTAACGACCATTATAACCACTATAACGACCATTATAACCACTATAACGACCATTATCACCGCTATAACGACCATTGTCACCACTATAACAACCATTGTAACTACTATAACAACCATTATAACCACTATAACAACTATTATATCCACTATAACAACCATTATAACAACTATGACAACCATTACAACCAGTATAACAACCATTACAACGACTATAACAACGATTACAATCACCATGACGACCACCACAACCACCATGACAACCATTATAACCACTATGACAACCATTATCACCACTATAACGACCATTATAATCACTATACCGACCATTATAACCACTATAACGACCATTATAACCCCTATAACAACCATTAAAACCAATATAACAATCATTATCACCATAATAACAACCACTATAACCACTATAACAACCACTATAACCACTATAACAACCATTGTAACCAATATAACGACCATTGCAACCATTATAACGACCTTTATCACCACTATAGCGACCATTATCAGCACAATAACGACCATTATAACCACTATAACAACCATTATCACCAATATAACGACAATTATCTGCTCTATAACGACCACTATCAGCACTATAACGACCATTATCACCACTATAACGACCATTATCAGCACCATAACGACCATTATCAGCACTATAACGACCAGTATCACCACTGTGGCAACCATTATCACCACTATAGCAACCATTATCATCACTATGACAACCATTATCATTACTATAACAACCATTATAACCACTATACCAACCACTATCACCACTATAACAACCATTATCAACACTATAACAACCATTATCAGCACTATAACGACCATTATGACCACTATAACGACCATTATCACCACTATAACGACCATTATCAGCACTATAACGACCATTATCAGCACTATAACGACCATTATCACCACTATAACGACCATTATCACCACTATAACGACCATTGTCACCACTATAACAACCATTGTAACCACTATAACAACCATTATAACAACTATAACAACCATTACAACCAGTATAACAACCATTACAACCACTATAACAACCATTACAACCACCATGACGACCATTACAACCACCATGACAACCATTATAACCACTATGGCAACCATTATCACCACTATGACAACCATTATCACCACTATAACAACCATCGTCACCACTATAGCAACCATTATAACCACTATAACAACCATTATAACCACTGTAACAACCATTATAACCACTATAACAGCCACTATCAGCACTATAACGATTATTATCACCACTATAACGACCATTATCACCACTATAACGGCCATTATCACGACAATAACGACCATTATCACCACTATAGCGACCATTATGACCATTATAATGACCATTATCACCGCTATACCGACCATTATAACCAATATAGCGACCATTATCACCAATATAACGACCATTATAACCACTATAACGACCATTATCACCACTATAGCGACCATTATCAGTACTATAACGACGATTATAACCACTATAACAACCATTATCACCAATATAACGACACTTATCTGCTCTATAACAACCACTATCACTACTATAACAACCATTATAACCACTATACCAACCACTATCACCACTATAACAACCATTATCACCACTATAACAACCATTATCACCACGATAACAACCAGTATCACCACTATAACGACCATTACCACCACTATAACGACCATTATCACCACTATAACAACCATTGTCACCACAATAACAACCATTATCAGCACTATAACGACCATTATGACCACTATAACGACCATTATCACCACTATAACGACCATTATCACCAAAATATCGACCATTATCAGCACTATAGCGACATCTATCACCACTATAACGACCATTATCACCACTATAACAACCATTATAAACACTATAACAACCATTATAACCACAGTAACAACCATTATAACCACTATAACGACCATTATCACCACTATAACAACCATTGTCACCACAATAACAACCATTATCAGCACTATAACGACCATTATCACCACTATAACAACCATTATAACCACTATAACAACCATTATAACCACAGTAACAACTATTATAACCACTATAACAGCCATTATCAGCACTATAACGATCATTATCACCACTATAACGACCATTACCAGCACTATAGCGACCATTATAACCACTATGATGACCATTATCACCACTATAACAACCATTATCACCACTATAACGACCACTATCAGCACTATAACGACCATTATCACCACTATAACAACCATTATCACCACTATAACGACCATTATAATCACTATACCGACCATTATAACCACTATAACGACCATTATAACCACTATAACAACCATTAAAACCAATATAACAATCATTATCACCATAATAACAACCACTATAACCGCTATAACAACCACTATAACCACTATAACAACCATTGTAACCAATATAACGACCATTGCAACCATTATAACGACCTTTATCACCACTATAGCGACCATTATCAGCACAATAACGACCATTATAACCACTATAACAACCATTATCACCAATATAACGACAATTATCTGCTCTATAACGACCACTATCAGCACTATAACGACCATTATCACCACTATAACGACCATTATCAGCACCATAACGACCATTATCAGCACTATAACGACCATTATCACCACTGTGGCAACCATTATCACCACTATAGCAACCATTATCATCACTATGACAACCATTATCATTACTATAACAACCATTATAACCACTATACCAACCACTATCACCACTATAACAACCATTATCAACACTATAACAACCATTATCAGCACTATAACGACCATTATGACCACTATAACGACCATTATCACCACTATAACGACCATTATCAGCACTATAACGACCATTATCACCACTATAACGACCATTATCACCACTATAACAACCATTATAAACACTATAACAACCATTATAACCACAGTAACAACCATTATAACCACTATAACGACCATTATCACCACTATAACAACCATTGTCACCACAATAACAACCATTATCAGCACTATAACGACCATTATGACCACTATAACGACGATTATAACCACTATAACAACCATTATCACCAATATAACGACAATTATCTGCACTATAACGACCACTATCAGCACTATAACGACCATTATCACCACTATAACGACCATTATCACCACTATAACGACCATTATCACCACTATAACAACCATTATAAACACTATAACAACCATTATAACCACAGTAACAACCATTATAACCACTATAACGACCATTATCACCACTATAACAACCATTGTCACCACAATAACAACCATTATCAGCACTATAACGACCATTATGACCACTATAATGACCATTATCACCACTATACCGACCATTATAACCAATATAACGACCATTATCACCAATATAACGACAATTATCTGCACTATAACGACCATTATCACCACTATAACAACCATTATCAAAGCAATAACGACCATTATCACCACTATAGCGACCATTATGACCACTATAATGACCATTATCACCACTATACCGACCATTATAACCAATATAACGACCATTATCACCAATATAACGACAATTATCTGCACTATAACGACCACTATCAGCACTATAACGACCATTATAACCACTATAACGATCATTATCACCACTATAACGACCATTATCACCACTATAACGACCACTATCAGCACTATAACGACCATTATCACCACTATAACGACCATTATCACCACTATAACAACCATTATAAACACTATAACAACCATTATAACCACAGTAACAACCATTATAACCACTATAACGACCATTATCACCACTATAACAACCATTGTCACCACAATAACAACCATTATCAGCACTATAACGACCATTATGACCACTATAACGACGATTATAACCACTATAACAACCATTATCACCAATGTAACGACAATTATCTGCACTATAACGACCACTATCAGCACTATAACGACCATTATCACCACTATAACGACCATTATCAGCACTATAACGATCATTATCACCACTATAACGACCATTATCACCACTATAACGGCCATTATCACGACAATAACGACCATTATCACCACTATAGCGACCATTATGACCACTATAATGACCATTATCACCACTATACCGACCATTATGACCAATATAACGACCATTATCACCAATATAACGACAATTATCTGCACTATAACGACCATTATCACCACTATAACAACCATTATCAAAACAATAACGACCATTATCACCACTATAGCGACCATTATGACCACTATAATGACCATTATCACCACTATACCGACCATTATAACCAATATAACGACCATTATCACCAATATAACGACAATTATCTGCACTATAACGACCATTATCACCACTATAACAACCATTATCAAAACAATAACGATCATTATCACCACTATAGCGACCATTATGACCACTATAATGACCATTATCACCACTATACCGACCATTATAACCAATATAACGACCATTATCACCAATATAACGACAATTATCTGCACTATAACGACCATTATCACCACTATAACAACCATTATCAAAACAATAACGACCATTATCACCACTATAGCGACCATTATGACCACTATAATGACCATTATCACCACTATACCGACCATTATAACCAATATAACGACCATTATCACCAATATAACGACAATTATCTGCACTATAACGACCATTATCAGCACTATAACGACCATTATAACCACTATAACGATCATTATCACCACTATAACGACCATTATCACCACTATAACGACCACTATCAGCACTATAACGACCATTATCACCACTATAACGACCATTATCACCACTATAACAACCATTATAAACACTATAACAACCATTATAACCACAGTAACAACCATTATAACCACTATAACGACCATTATCATCACTATAACGACCATTGTCACCACAATAACAACCATTATCAGCACTATAACGACCATTATGACCACTATAACGACGATTATAACCACTATAACAACCATTATCACCAATATAACGACAATTATCTGCACTATAACGACCACTATCAGCACTATAACGACCATTATCACCACTATAACAACCATTATAACCACTATAACAACCATTATAACCAAAGTAACAACCATTATAACCACTATAACAGCCATTATCAGCACTATAACGTTCATTATCACCACTATAACGACCATTACCAGCACTATAGCGACCGTTATAACCACTATGATGACCATTATCACCACTATAACAACCATTATCACCACTATAACGACCACTATCAGCACTATAACGACCATTATCACCACTATAACAACCATTATCACCACTATAACAACCATTATAACCACTATAACAACCATTATCACCAATATAGCGACACTTATCTGCACTATAACAACCACTATCACTACTATAGCAACCATTATAACCACTATACCAACCAGTATCACCACTATAACAACCATTATCACCACTATAACGACCATTATCAGCACTACAACGATCATTATCACCACTATACCGACCATTATCACCACTATAACAACCATTATAACCAATATAACGACCATTATCACCACTATAGCGACCATTATGACCACTATAATGACCATTATCACCACTATACCGACCATTATAACCAATATAACGACCATTATCACCAATATAACGACAATTATCTGCACTATAACGACCATTATCACCACTATAACGACCATTATCACCACTGTGGCAACCATTATCACCACTATAGCAACCATTATCATCACTATGACAACCATTATCATTACTATAACAACCATTATAACCACTATACCAACCACTATCACCACTATAACAACCATTATCACCACTATAACAACCATTATCACCACGATAGCAACCAGTATCACCACTATAACGACCATTATAACCACTATAACGACCATTATCACCACTATAACGACCATTATAACCCCTATAACAACCATTATCACCACTATAACAACCATTACAACCACTATGACAATCATTACAACCAGCATGGCAACCATTATAACCACTATAACAACCATTATCACCACTATAACGACCATTATCACCACTATAACGACCATTATCACCACTATAACGACCATTTTCAGCGCTATAACGACCACTATCACCACTATAACGACCATTATCAGCACTATAACGACCATTATAACCACTATAACGATCATTATCACCACTATAACGACCATTATCACCACTATAACGACCACTATCAGCACTATAACGACCATTATCACCACTATAACGACCATTATCACCACTATAACAACCATTATAAACACTATAACAACCATTATAACCACAGTAACAACCATTATAACCACTATAACGACCATTATCACCACTATAACAACCATTGTCACCACAATAACAACCATTATCAGCACTATAACGACCATTATGACCACTATAACGACGATCATAACCACTATAACAACCATTATCACCAATATAACGACAATTATCTGCACTATAACGACCACTATCAGCACTATAACGACCATTATCACCACTATAACGACCATTATCACCACTATAACGACCATTATCACCACTATAACAACCATTATAAACACTATAACAACCATTATAACCACAGTAACAACCATTATAACCACTATAACGACCATTATCACCACTATAACAACCATTGTCACCACAATAACAACCATTATCAGCACTATAACGACCATTATGACCACTATAATGACCATTATCACCACTATACCGACCATTATAACCAATATAACGACCATTATCACCAATATAACGACAATTATCTGCACTATAACGACCACTATTAGCACTATAACGACCATTATAACCACTATAACGATCATTATCACCACTATAACGACCATTATCACCACTATAACGACCACTATCAGCACTATAACGACCATTATCACCACTATAACGACTATTATCACCACTATAACAACCATTATAAACACTATAACAACCATTATAACCACAGTAACAACCATTATAACCACTATAACGACCATTATCACCACTATAACAACCATTGTCACCACAATAACAACCATTATCAGCACTATGACGACCATTATGACCACTATAACGACGATTATAACCACTATAACAACCATTATCACCAATATAACGACAATTATCTGCACTATAACGACCACTATCAGCACTATAACGACCATTATCACCACTATAACGACCATTATCACCACTATAACGACCATTATCACCACTATAACAACCATCATAAACACTAGAACAACCATTATAACCACTGTAACAACCATTATGACCACTATAACAGCCATTATCACCACTATAACGACCATTATCACCACTATAACAACCATTATGACCACTATAACAACCATTATAACCACAGTAACAACCATTATAACCACTATAACAGCCATTATCAGCACTATAACGATCATTATCACCACTATAACGACCATTACCAGCACTATAGCGACCATTATAACCACTATGATGACCATTATCACCACTATAACAACCATTATCACCACTATAACGACCACTATCAGCACTATAACGACCATTATCACCACTATAACAACCATTATCACCACTATAACAACCATTATAACCACTATAACAACCATTATCACCAATATAGCGACACTTATCTGCACTATAACAACCACTATCACTACTATAACAACCATTATAACCACTATACCAACCAGTATCACCACTATAACAACCATTATCACCACTATAACAACCATTATAACCAATATAACGACCATTATCACCAATATAACGACAATTATCTGCACTATAACGACCATTACCACCACTATAACAACCATTATCAAAACAATAACGACCATTATCACCACTATAGCGACCATTATGACCACTATAATGACCATTATCACCACTATACCGACCATTATAACCAATATAACGACCATTATCACCAATATAACGACAATTATCTGCACTATAACGACCATTATCAGCACTATAACGACCATTATAACCAATATAACGACCATTATCACCAATATAACGACAATTATCTGCACTATAACGACCATTATCAGCACTATAACGACCATTATCACCACTGTGGCAACCATTATCACCACTATAGCAACCATTATCATCACTATGACAACCATTATCATTACTATAACAACCATTATAACCACTATAACAACCATTATCACCACTATAACGACCATTAT
This sequence comes from Megachile leachella, assembly GCA_963576845.1. NCBI lineage: Eukaryota > Metazoa > Arthropoda > Insecta > Hymenoptera > Megachilidae > Megachile > Megachile leachella. The sequence goes on along the minus strand of OY756260.1, from coordinate 13,145,368 downwards.
CAGCACTATAACGACCACTATCACCACTATAACGACCATTATCAGCACTATAACGATCATTATAACCACTATAACGACCATTATAACCACACTAACAACCATTATAACCACTATAACAGCCATTATCAGCACTATAACGATCATTATCACCACTATAACAACCATTATCACCACTATAACGACCATTATAACCACTATAACGACCATTATAACCACTATAACGACCATTATCACCACTATAGCGACCATTATCAGCACTATAACGACGATTATAACCACTATAACAATCATTATCACCAATATAACGACACTTATCTGCACTATAACAACCACTATCACTACTATAACAACCATTATAACCACTATAACAACCATTATCACCAATATAGCGACACTTATCTGCACTATAACAACCACTATCACTACTATAACAACCATTATAACCACTATACCAACCAGTATCACCACTATAACAACCATTATCACCACTATAACAACCATTATAACCAATATAACGACCATTATCACCAATATAACGACAATTATCTGCACTATAACGACCATTACCACCACTATAACAACCATTATCAAAACAATAACGACCATTATCACCACTATAGCGACCATTATGACCACTATAATGACCATTATCACCACTATACCGACCATTATAACCAATATAACGACCATTATCACCAATATAACGACAATTATCTGCACTATAACGACCATTATCAGCACTATAACGACCATTATAACCAATATAACGACCATTATCACCAATATAACGACAATTATCTGCACTATAACGACCATTATCAGCACTATAACGACCATTATCACCACTGTGGCAACCATTATCACCACTATAGCAACCATTATCATCACTATGACAACCATTATCATTACTATAACAACCATTATAACCACTATAACAACCATTATCACCACTATAACGACCATTATCAGCACTATAACGACCACTATCACCACTATAACGACCATTATCAGCACTATAACGATCATTATAACCACTATAACGACCATTATAACCACACTAACAACCATTATAACCACTATAACAGCCATTATCAGCACTATAACGATCATTATCACCACTATAACGACCATTACCAGCACTATAGCGACCATTATAACCACTATAATGACCATTATCACCACTATAACAACCATTATCACCACTATAACGACCATTATAACCACTATAACGACCATTATAACCACTATAACGACCATTATCACCACTATAGCGACCATTATCAGCACTATAACGACGATTATAACCACTATAACAATCATTATCACCAATATAACGACACTTATCTGCACTATAACAACCACTATCACTACTATAACAACCATTATAACCACTATACCAACCACTATCACCACTATAACAACCATTATCACCACTATAGCAACCAATATCACCACCATAACAACCAGTATCACCACTATAACGAGCACTATCACCACTATAACGACCATTATCAGCACTATAACGACCACTATCACCACTATAACGACCATTATAACTACTATAACGACCATTCTCACCACTATAACGACCATTATCACCACTATAACGACCATTATCAGCACCTTAACGACCATTATGAGCACTATAACGACCATTATCACCACTATAACGACAATTATCACCACTATAACAACCATTATAACCACTATAACAACCATTATAACCAATATAACGACCGTTATCAGCACCACAACGACTATTATCAGCACTATAACGACCATTATCACCACTATAAGGACCATTATCAGCACTATAACGATCATTATCAGCAATATAACGACCATTATAACCACTATAACGACCATTATAACCACTATAACAAATATTCTAACCACTATAACAACCATTACAACCAGTATAACAACCATTACAACCAGTATAACAACCATTACAACCACTATAACAACCATTACAACCACCATGACGACCATTACAACCACCATGACAACCATTATAACCACTATGACAACCATTATCACCACTATAACAACCATCGTCACCACTATAACAACCATTATAACCACTATAACAACCATTATAACCACTGTAACAACCATTATAACCACTATAACAGCCAATATCAGCACTATAACGATCATTATCACCACAATAACGACCATTATCACCACTATAGCGACCATTATCACCACTATAATGACCATTATCACCACTATAACGACCATTATCACCACTATAGCGACCATTATCACCACTATAACGACCATTATCACCACTATAACGGCCATTATCAGCAATGTAACGACCATTATAACCACTATAACGACCATTATAACCACTATAACGACCATTATCACCGCTATAACGACCATTGTCACCACTATAACAACCATTGTAACTACTATAACAACCATTATAACCACTATAACAACTATTATATCCACTATAACATACATTATAACAACTATGACAACCATTACAACCAGTATAACAACCATTACAACGACTATAACAACGATTACAATCACCATGACGACCATCACAACCACCATGACAACCATTATAACCACTATGACAACCATTATCACCACTATAACGACCATTATAATCACTATACCGACCATTATAACCACTATAACGACCATTATAACCCCTATAACAACCATTAAAACCAATATAACAATCATTATCACCATAATAACAACCACTATAACCACTATAACAACCACTATAACCACTATAACAACCATTGTAACCAATATAACGACCATTGCAACCATTATAACGACCTTTATCACCACTATAGCGACCATTATCAGCACAATAACGACCATTATAACCACTATAACAACCATTATCACCAATATAACGACAATTATCTGCTCTATAACGACCACTATCAGCACTATAACGACCATTATCACCACTATAACGACCATTATCAGCACCATAACGACCATTATCAGCACTATAACGACCATTATCAACACTGTGGCAACCATTATCACCACTATAGCAACCATTATCATCACTATGACAACCATTATCATTACTATAACAACCATTATAACCACTATACCAACCACTATCACCACTATAACAACCATTATAAACACTATAACAACCATTATAACCACAGTAACAACCATTATAACCACTATAACGACCATTATCACCACTATAACAACCATTGTCACCACAATAACAACCATTATCAGCACTATAACGACCATTATGACCACTATAATGACCATTATCACCACTATACCGACCATTATAACCAATATAACGACCATTATCACCAATATAACGACAATTATCTGCACTATAACGACCACTATTAGCACTATAACGACCATTATAACCACTATAACGATCATTATCACCACTATAACGACCATTATCACCACTATAACGACCACTATCAGCACTATAACGACCATTATCACCACTATAACGACTATTATCACCACTATAACAACCATTATAAACACTATAACAACCATTATAACCACAGTAACAACCATTATAACCACTATAACGACCATTATCACCACTATAACAACCATTGTCACCACAATAACAACCATTATCAGCACTATAACGACCATTATGACCACTATAACGACGATTATAACCACTATAACAACCATTATCACCAATATAACGACAATTATCTGCACTATAACGACCACTATCAGCACTATAACGACCATTATCACCACTATAACGACCACTATCACCACTATAACGACCATTATCACCACTATAACAACCATCATAAACACTAGAACAACCATTATAACCACTGTAACAACCATTATGACCACTATAACAGCCATTATCACCACTATAACGACCATTATCACCACTATAACAACCATTATGACCACTATAACAACCATTATAACCACAGTAACAACCATTATAACCACTATAACAGCCATTATCAGCACTATAACGATCATTATCACCACTATAACGACCATTACCAGCACTATAGCGACCATTATAACCACTATGATGACCATTATCACCACTATAACAACCATTATCACCACTATAACGACCACTATCAGCACTATAACGACCATTATCACCACTATAACAACCATTATCACCACTATAACAACCATTATAACCACTATAACAACCATTATCACCAATATAGCGACACTTATCTGCACTATAACAACCACTATCACTACTATAACAACCATTATAACCACTATACCAACCAGTATCACCACTATAACAACCATTATCACCACTATAACAACCATTATAACCAATATAACGACCATTATCACCAATATAACGACAATTATCTGCACTATAACGACCATTACCACCACTATAACAACCATTATCAAAACAATAACGACCATTATCACCACTATAGCGACCATTATGACCACTATAATGACCATTATCACCACTATACCGACCATTATAACCAATATAACGACCATTATCACCAATATAACGACAATTATCTGCACTATAACGACCATTATCAGCACTATAACGACCATTATAACCAATATAACGACCATTATCACCAATATAACGACAATTATCTGCACTATAACGACCATTATCAGCACTATAACGACCATTATCACCACTGTGGCAACCATTATCACCACTATAGCAACCATTATCATCACTATGACAACCATTATCATTACTATAACAACCATTATAACCACTATAACAACCATTATCACCACTATAACGACCATTATCACCACTATAACAACCATTGTCACCACAATAGCAACCATTATCAGCACAATAACGACCATTATGACCACTATAACGACCATTATCACCACTATAACGACCATTATCACCACTATAACGACCATTATCAGCACTATAACGACCATTATCACCACTATAACGACCATTATCAGCACTATAACGACCACTATCACCACTATAACGACCATTATCAGCACTATAACGACCATTATAACCACTATAACGACCATTATCACCACTATAACGACCATTATCACCACTATAACGACCATTATCAGCACTATAACGACCACTATCACCACTATAACGACCATTATCAGCACTATAACGATCATTATAACCACTATAACGACCATTATAACCACACTAACAACCATTATAACCACTATAACAGCCATTATCAGCACTATAACGATCATTATCACCACTATAACGCCCATTACCAGCACTATAGCGACCATTATAACCACTATAATGACCATTATCACCACTATAACAACCATTATCACCACTATAACGACCATTATAACCACTATAACGACCATTATAACCACTATAACGACCATTATCACCACTATAGCGACCATTATCAGCACTATAACGACGATTATAACCACTATAACAATCATTATCACCAATATAACGACACTTATCTGCACTATAACAACCACTATCACTACTATAACAACCATTATAACCACTATACCAACCACTATCACCACTATAACAACCATTATCACCACTATAGCAACCAATATCACCACCATAACAACCAGTATCACCACTATAACGAGCATTATCACCACTATAACGACCATTATCAGCACTATAACGACCACTATCACCACTATAACGACCATTATAACTACTATAACGACCATTCTCACCACTATAACGACCATTATCACCACTATAACGACCATTATCAGCACCTTAACGACCATTATGAGCACTATAACGACCATTATCACCACTATAACGACAATTATCACCACTATAACAACCATTATAACCACTATAACAACCATTATAACCAATATAACGACCGTTATCAGCACCACAACGACTATTATCAGCACTATAACGACCATTATCACCACTATAAGGACCATTATCAGCACTATAACGATCATTATCAGCACTATAACGATCATTATCACCACTATAACGACCATTACCAGCACTATAGCGACCATTATAACCACTATGATGACCATTATCACCACTATAACAACCATTATCACCACTATAACGACCACTATCAGCACTATAACGACCATTATCACCACTATAACAACCATTATCACCACTATAACAACCATTATAACCACTATAACAACCATTATCACCAATATAGCGACACTTATCTGCACTATAACAACCACTATCACTACTATAACAACCATTATAACCACTATACCAACCAGTATCACCACTATAACAACCATTATCACCACTATAACAACCATTATAACCAATATAACGACCATTATCACCAATATAACGACAATTATCTGCACTATAACGACCATTACCACCACTATAACAACCATTATCAAAACAATAACGACCATTATCACCACTATAGCGACCATTATGACCACTATAATGACCATTATCACCACTATACCGACCATTATAACCAATATAACGACCATTATCACCAATATAACGACAATTATCTGCACTATAACGACCATTATCAGCACTATAACGACCATTATAACCAATATAACGACCATTATCACCAATATAACGACAATTATCTGCACTATAACGACCATTATCAGCACTATAACGACCATTATCACCACTGTGGCAACCATTATCACCACTATAGCAACCATTATCATCACTATGACAACCATTATCATTACTATAACAACCATTATAACCACTATAACAACCATTATCACCACTATAACGACCATTATCACCACTATAACAACCATTGTCACCACAATAGCAACCATTATCAGCACAATAACGACCATTATGACCACTATAACGACCATTATCACCACTATAACGACCATTATCACCACTATAACGACCATTATCAGCACTATAACGACCATTATCACCACTATAACGACCATTATCAGCACTGTAACGACCACTATCACCACTATAACGACCATTATCAGCACTATAACGACCATTATAACCACTATAACGACCATTATCACCACTATAACGACCATTATCACCACTATAACGACCATTATCAGCACTATAACGACCACTATCACCACTATAACGACCATTATCAGCACTATAACGATCATTATAACCACTATAACGACCATTATAACCACACTAACAACCATTATAACCACTATAACAGCCATTATCAGCACTATAACGATCATTATCACCACTATAACGACCATTACCAGCACTATAGCGACCATTATAACCACTATAATGACCATTATCACCACTATAACAACCATTATCACCACTATAACGACCATTATAACCACTATAACGACCATTATAACCACTATAACGACCATTATCACCACTATAGCGACCATTATCAGCACTATAACGACGATTATAACCACTATAACAATCATTATCACCAATATAACGACACTTATCTGCACTATAACAACCACTATCACTACTATAACAACCATTATAACCACTATACCAACCACTATCACCACTATAACAACCATTATCACCACTATAGCAACCAATATCACCACCATAACAACCAGTATCACCACTATAACGAGCATTATCACCACTATAACGACCATTATCAGCACTATAACGACCACTATCACCACTATAACGACCATTATAACTACTATAACGACCATTCTCACCACTATAACGACCATTATCACCACTATAACGACCATTATCAGCACCTTAACGACCATTATGAGCACTATAACGACCATTATCACCACCATAACGACAATTATCACCACTATAACAACCATTATAACCACTATAACAACCATTATAACCAATATAACGACCGTTATCAGCACCACAACGACTATTATCAGCACTATAACGACCATTATCACCACTATAAGGACCATTATCAGCACTATAACGATCATTATCAGCAATATAACGACCATTATAACCACTATAACCACCATTATAACCACTATAACAAATATTCTAACCACTATAACAACCATTACAACCAGTATAACAACCATTACAACCAGTATAACAACCATTACAACCACTATAACAACCATTACAACCACCATGACGACCATTACAACCACCATGACAACCATTATAACCACTATGACAACCATTATCACCACTATAACAACCATCGTCACCACTATAACAACCATTATAACCACTATAACAACCATTATAACCACTGTAACAACCATTATAACCACTATAACAGCCAATATCAGCACTATAACGATCATTATCACCACAATAACGACCATTATCACCACTATAGCGACCATTATCACCACTATAATGACCATTATCACCACTATAACGACCATTATCACCACTATAGCGACCATTATCACCACTATAACGACCATTATCACCACTATAACGGCCATTATCAGCAATGTAACGACCATTATAACCACTATAACGACCATTATAACCACTATAACGACCATTATCACCGCTATAACGACCATTGTCACCACTATAACAACCATTGTAACTACTATAACAACCATTATAACCACTATAACAACTATTATATCCACTATAACATACATTATAACAACTATGACAACCATTACAACCAGTATAACAACCATTACAACGACTATAACAACGATTACAATCACCATGACGACCATCACAACCACCATGACAACCATTATAACCACTATGACAACCATTATCACCACTATAACGACCATTATAATCACTATACCGACCATTATAACCACTATAACGACCATTATAACCCCTATAACAACCATTAAAACCAATATAACAATCATTATCACCATAATAACAACCACTATAACCACTATAACAACCACTATAACCACTATAACAACCATTGTAACCAATATAACGACCATTGCAACCATTATAACGACCTTTATCACCACTATAGCGACCATTATCAGCACAATAACGACCATTATAACCACTATAACAACCATTATCACCAATATAACGACAATTATCTGCTCTATAACGACCACTATCAGCACTATAACGACCACTATCACCACTATAACGACCATTATCAGCACCATAACGACCATTATCAGCACTATAACGACCATTATCACCACTGTGGCAACCATTATCACCACTATAGCAACCATTATCATCACTATGACAACCATTATCATTACTATAACAACCATTATAACCACTATACCAACCACTATCACCACTATAACAACCATTATCAACACTATAACAACCATTATCAGCACTATAACGACCATTATGACCACTATAACGACCATTATCACCACTATAACGACCATTATCAGCACTATAACGACCATTATCAGCACTATAACGACCATTATCACCACTATAACGACCATTATCACCACTATAACGACCATTGTCACCACTATAACAACCATTGTAACCACTATAACAACCATTATAACAACTATAACAACCATTACAACCAGTATAACAACCATTACAACCACTATAACAACCATTACAACCACCATGACGACCATTACAACCACCATGACAACCATTATAACCACTATGGCAACCATTATCACCACTATGACAACCATTATCACCACTATAACAACCATCGTCACCACTATAGCAACCATTATAACCACTATAACAACCATTATAACCACTGTAACAACCATTATAACCACTATAACAGCCACTATCAGCACTATAACGATCATTATCACCACTATAACGACCATTATCACCACTATAACGGCCATTATCACGACAATAACGACCATTATCACCACTATAGCGACCATTATGACCATTATAATGACCATTATCACCGCTATACCGACCATTATAACCAATATAGCGACCATTATCACCAATATAACGACCATTATAACCACTATAACGACCATTATCACCACTATAGCGACCATTATCAGTACTATAACGACGATTATAACCACTATAACAACCATTATCACCAATATAACGACACTTATCTGCTCTATAACAACCACTATCACTACTATAACAACCATTATAACCACTATACCAACCACTATCACCACTATAACAACCATTATCACCACTATAACAACCATTATCACCACGATAACAACCAGTATCACCACTATAACGACCATTACCACCACTATAACGACCATTATCACCACTATAACAACCATTGTCACCACAATAACAACCATTATCAGCACTATAACGACCATTATGACTACTATAACGACCATTATCACCACTATAACGACCATTATCACCAAAATATCGACCATTATCAGCACTATAGCGACATCTATCACCACTATAACGACCATTATCACCACTATAACAACCATTATAAACACTATAACAACCATTATAACCACAGTAACAACCATTATAACCACTATAACGACCATTATCACCACTATAACAACCATTGTCACCACAATAACAACCATTATCAGCACTATAACGACCATTATCACCACTATAACAACCATTATAACCACTATAACAACCATTATAACCACAGTAACAACCATTATAACCACTATAACAGCCATTATCAGCACTATAACGATCATTATCACCACTATAACGACCATTACCAGCACTATAGCGACCATTATAACCACTATGATGACCATTATCACCACTATAACAACCATTATCACCACTATAACGACCACTATCAGCCCTATAACGACCATTATCACCACTATAACAACCATTATCACCACTATAACGACCATTATAATCACTATACCGACCATTATAACCACTATAACGACCATTATAACCACTATAACAACCATTATCACCAATATAACGACAATTATCTGCTCTATAACGACCACTATCAGCACTATAACGACCATTATCACCACTATAACGACCATTATCAGTACCATAACGACCATTATCAGCACTATAACGACCATTATCACCACTGTGGCAACCATTATCACCACTATAGCAACCATTATCATCACTATGACAACCATTATCATTACTATAACAACCATTATAACCACTATACCAACCACTATCACCACTATAACAACCATTATCAACACTATAACAACCATTATCAGCACTATAACGACCATTATGACCACTATAACGACCATTATCACCACTATAACGACCATTATCAGCACTATAACGACCATTATCAGCACTATAACGACCATTATCACCACTATAACGACCATTATCACCACTATAACAACCATCGTCACCACTATAGCAACCATTATAACCACTATAACAACCATTATAACCACTGTAACAACTATTATAACCACTATAACAGCCACTATCAGCACTATAACGATCATTATCACCACTATAACGACCATTATCACCACTATAACAACCATTGTCACCACAATAACAACCATTATCAGCACTATAACGACCATTATGACCACTATAACGACGATTATAACCACTATAACAACCATTATCACCAATATAACGACAATTATCTGCACTATAACGACCACTATCAGCACTATAACGACCATTATCACCACTATAACGACCATTATCACCACTATAACGACCATTATCACCACTATAACAACCATTATAAACACTAGAACAACCATTATAACCACTGTAACAACCATTATGACCACTATAACAGCCATTATCACCACTATAACGACCATTATCACCACTATAACAACCATTATAACCACTATAACAACCATTATAACCACAGTAACAACCATTATAACCACTATAACAGCCATTATCAGCACTATAACGATCATTATCACCACTATAACGACCATTACCAGCACTATAGCGACCATTATAACCACTATGATGACCATTATCACCACTATAACAACCATTATCACCACTATAACGACCACTATCAGCACTATAACGACCATTATCACCACTATAACAACCATTATCACCACTATAACAACCATTATAACCACTATAACAACCATTATCACCAATATAGCGACACTTATCTGCACTATAACAACCACTATCACTATTATAACAACCATTATAACCACTATACCAACCAGTATCACCACTATAACAACCATTATCACCACTATAACAACCATTATCACCACGATAACAACCAGTATCACCACTATACCGACCATTATCACCACTATAACAACCATTATAACCAATATAACGACCACTATCACCACTATAACGACCATTATCAGCACTATAACGATCATTATCACCACTATAACGACCATTATCACCACTATAACGGCCATTATCACGACAATAACGACCATTATCACCACTATAGCGACCATTATGACCACTATAATGACCATTATCACCACTATACCGACCATTATAACCAATATAACGACCATTATCACCAATATAACGACAATTATCTGCTCTATAACGACCATTATCACCACTATAACAACCATTATCAAAACAATAACGACCATTATCACCACTACAGCGACCATTATGACCACAATAATGACCATTATCACCACTATACCGACCATTATAACCAATATAACGACCATTATCACCAATATAACGACAATTATCTGCACTATAACGACCATTATCACCACTATAACAACCATTATCAAAACAATAACGACCATTATCACCACTATAGCGACCATTATGACCACTATAATGACCATTATCACCACTATACCGACCACTATAACCAATATAACGACCATTATCACCAATATAACGACAATTATCTGCACTATAACGACCATTATCACCACAATAACAACCATTATCAAAACAATAACGACCATTATCACCACTATAGCGACCATTATGACCACTATAATGACCATTATCACCACTATACCGACCATTATAGCCAATATAACGACCATTATCACCAATATAACGACAATTATCTGCACTATAACGACCATTATCAGCACTATAACGACCATTATAACCACTATAACGATCATTATCACCACTATAACGACCATTATCACCACTATAACGACCACTATCAGCACTATAACGACCATTATCACCACTATAACGACCATTATCACCACTATAACAACCATTATAAACACTATAACAACCATTATAACCACAGTAACAACCATTATAACCACTATAACGACCATTATCACCACTATAACGACCATTGTCACCACAATAACAACCATTATCAGCACTATAGCGACCATTATAACCACTATGATGACCATTATCACCACTATAACAACCATTATCACCACTATAACGACCACTATCAGCACTATAACGACCATTATCACCACTATAACAACCATTATCACCACTATAACAACCATTATAACCACTATAACAACCATTATCACCAATATAGCGACACTTATCTGCACTATAACAACCACTATCACTACTATAACAACCATTATAACCACTATACCAACCAGTATCACCACTATAACAACCATTATCACCACTATAACAACCATTATCACCACGATAACAACCATTGTCACCACAATAGCAACCATTATCAGCACAATAACGACCATTATGACCACTATAACGACCATTATCACCACTATAACGACCATTATCACCACTATAACGACCATTATCAGCACTATAACGACCATTATCACCACTATAACGACCATTATCAGCACTATAACGACCATTACCACCACTATAACAACCATTATCAAAACAATAACGACCATTATCACCACTATAGCGACCATTATGACCACTATAATGACCATTATCACCACTATACCGACCATTATAACCAATATAACGACCATTATCACCAATATAACGACAATTATCTGCACTATAACGACCATTATCAGCACTATAACGACCATTATAACCAATATAACGACCATTATCACCAATATAACGACAATTATCTGCACTATAACGACCATTATCAGCACTATAACGACCATTATCACCACTGTGGCAACCATTATCACCACTATAGCAACCATTATCATCACTATGACAACCATTATCATTACTATAACAACCATTATAACCACTATAACAACCATTATCACCACTATAACGACCATTATCACCACTATAACAACCATTGTCACCACAATAGCAACCATTATCAGCACAATAACGACCATTATGACCACTATAACGACCATTATCACCACTATAACGACCATTATCACCACTATAACGACCATTATCAGCACTATAACGACCATTATCACCACTATAACGACCATTATCAGCACTATAACGACCACTATCACCACTATAACGACCATTATCAGCACTATAACGACCATTATAACCACTATAACGACCATTATCACCACTATAACGACCATTATCACCACTATAACGACCATTATCAGCACTATAACGACCACTATCACCACTATAACGACCATTATCAGCACTATAACGATCATTATAACCACTATAACGACCATTATAACCACACTAACAACCATTATAACCACTATAACAGCCATTATCAGCACTATAACGATCATTATCACCACTATAACGACCATTACCAGCACTATAGCGACCATTATAACCACTATAATGACCATTATCACCACTATAACAACCATTATCACCACTATAACGACCATTATAACCACTATAACGACCATTATAACCACTATAACGACCATTATCACCACTATAGCGACCATTATCAGCACTATAACGACGATTATAACCACTATAACAATCATTATCACCAATATAACGACACTTATCTGCACTATAACAACCACTATCACTACTATAACAACCATTATAACCACTATACCAACCACTATCACCACTATAACAACCATTATCACCACTATAGCAACCAATATCACCACCATAACAACCAGTATCACCACTATAACGAGCATTATCACCACTATAACGACCATTATCAGCACTATAACGACCACTATCACCACTATAACGACCATTATAACTACTATAACGACCATTCTCACCACTATAACGACCATTATCACCACTATAACGACCATTATCAGCACCTTAACGACCATTATGAGCACTATAACGACCATTATCACCACTATAACGACAATTATCACCACTATAACAACCATTATAACCACTATAACAACCATTATAACCAATATAACGACCGTTATCAGCACCACAACGACTATTATCAGCACTATAACGACCATTATCACCACTATAAGGACCATTATCAGCACTATAACGATCATTATCAGCACTATAACGATCATTATCACCACTATAACGACCATTACCAGCACTATAGCGACCATTATAACCACTATGATGACCATTATCACCACTATAACAACCATTATCACCACTATAACGACCACTATCAGCACTATAACGACCATTATCACCACTATAACAACCATTATCACCACTATAACAACCATTATAACCACTATAACAACCATTATCACCAATATAGCGACACTTATCTGCACTATAACAACCACTATCACTACTATAACAACCATTATAACCACTATACCAACCAGTATCACCACTATAACAACCATTATCACCACTATAACAACCATTATAACCAATATAACGACCATTATCACCAATATAACGACAATTATCTGCACTATAACGACCATTACCACCACTATAACAACCATTATCAAAACAATAACGACCATTATCACCACTATAGCGACCATTATGACCACTATAATGACCATTATCACCACTATACCGACCATTATAACCAATATAACGACCATTATCACCAATATAACGACAATTATCTGCACTATAACGACCATTATCAGCACTATAACGACCATTATAACCAATATAACGACCATTATCACCAATATAACGACAATTATCTGCACTATAACGACCATTATCAGCACTATAACGACCATTATCACCACTGTGGCAACCATTATCACCACTATAGCAACCATTATCATCACTATGACAACCATTATCATTACTATAACAACCATTATAACCACTATAACAACCATTATCACCACTATAACGACCATTATCACCACTATAACAACCATTGTCACCACAATAGCAACCATTATCAGCACAATAACGACCATTATGACCACTATAACGACCATTATCACCACTATAACGACCATTATCACCACTATAACGACCATTATCAGCACTATAACGACCATTATCACCACTATAACGACCATTATCAGCACTATAACGACCACTATCACCACTATAACGACCATTATCAGCACTATAACGACCATTATAACCACTATAACGACCATTATCACCACTATAACGACCATTATCACCACTATAACGACCATTATCAGCACTATAACGACCACTATCACCACTATAACGACCATTATCAGCACTATAACGATCATTATAACCACTATAACGACCATTATAACCACACTAACAACCATTATAACCACTATAACAGCCATTATCAGCACTATAACGATCATTATCACCACTATAACGACCATTACCAGCACTATAGCGACCATTATAACCACTATAATGACCATTATCACCACTATAACAACCATTATCACCACTATAACGACCATTATAACCACTATAACGACCATTATAACCACTATAACGACCATTATCACCACTATAGCGACCATTATCAGCACTATAACGACGATTATAACCACTATAACAATCATTATCACCAATATAACGACACTTATCTGCACTATAACAACCACTATCACTACTATAACAACCATTATAACCACTATACCAACCACTATCACCACTATAACAACCATTATCACCACTATAGCAACCAATATCACCACCATAACAACCAGTATCACCACTATAACGAGCATTATCACCACTATAACGACCATTATCAGCACTATAACGACCACTATCACCACTATAACGACCATTATAACTACTATAACGACCATTCTCACCACTATAACGACCATTATCACCACTATAACGACCATTATCAGCACCTTAACGACCATTATGAGCACTATAACGACCATTATCACCACTATAACGACAATTATCACCACTATAACAACCATTATAACCACTATAACAACCATTATAACCAATATAACGACCGTTATCAGCACCACAACGACTATTATCAGCACTATAACGACCATTATCACCACTATAAGGACCATTATCAGCACTATAACGATCATTATCAGCAATATAACGACCATTATAACCACTATAACGACCATTATAACCACTATAACAAATATTCTAACCACTATAACAACCATTACAACCAGTATAACAACCATTACAACCAGTATAACAACCATTACAACCACTATAACAACCATTACAACCACCATGACGACCATTACAACCACCATGACAACCATTATAACCACTATGACAACCATTATCACCACTATAACAACCATCGTCACCACTATAACAACCATTATAACCACTATAACAACCATTATAACCACTGTAACAACCATTATAACCACTATAACAGCCAATATCAGCACTATAACGATCATTATCACCACAATAACGACCATTATCACCACTATAGCGACCATTATCACCACTATAATGACCATTATCACCACTATAACGACCATTATCACCACTATAGCGACCATTATCACCACTATAACGACCATTATCACCACTATAACGGCCATTATCAGCAATGTAACGACCATTATAACCACTATAACGACCATTATAACCACTATAACGACCATTATCACCGCTATAACGACCATTGTCACCACTATAACAACCATTGTAACTACTATAACAACCATTATAACCACTATAACAACTATTATATCCACTATAACATACATTATAACAACTATGACAACCATTACAACCAGTATAACAACCATTACAACGACTATAACAACGATTACAATCACCATGACGACCATCACAACCACCATGACAACCATTATAACCACTATGACAACCATTATCACCACTATAACGACCATTATAATCACTATACCGACCATTATAACCACTATAACGACCATTATAACCCCTATAACAACCATTAAAACCAATATAACAATCATTATCACCATAATAACAACCACTATAACCACTATAACAACCACTATAACCACTATAACAACCATTGTAACCAATATAACGACCATTGCAACCATTATAACGACCTTTATCACCACTATAGCGACCATTATCAGCACAATAACGACCATTATAACCACTATAACAACCATTATCACCAATATAACGACAATTATCTGCTCTATAACGACCACTATCAGCACTATAACGACCATTATCACCACTATAACGACCATTATCAGCACCATAACGACCATTATCAGCACTATAACGACCATTATCACCACTGTGGCAACCATTATCACCACTATAGCAACCATTATCATCACTATGACAACCATTATCATTACTATAACAACCATTATAACCACTATACCAACCACTATCACCACTATAACAACCATTATCAACACTATAACAACCATTATCAGCACTATAACGACCATTATGACCACTATAACGACCATTATCACCACTATAACGACCATTATCAGCACTATAACGACCATTATCAGCACTATAACGACCATTATCACCACTATAACGACCATTATCACCACTATAACGACCATTGTCACCACTATAACAACCATTGTAACCACTATAACAACCATTATAACAACTATAACAACCATTACAACCAGTATAACAACCATTACAACCACTATAACAACCATTACAACCACCATGACGACCATTACAACCACCATGACAACCATTATAACCACTATGGCAACCATTATCACCACTATGACAACCATTATCACCACTATAACAACCATCGTCACCACTATAGCAACCATTATAACCACTATAACAACCATTATAACCACTGTAACAACCATTATAACCACTATAACAGCCACTATCAGCACTATAACGATCATTATCACCACTATAACGACCATTATCACCACTATAACGGCCATTATCACGACAATAACGACCATTATCACCACTATAGCGACCATTATGACCATTATAATGACCATTATCACCGCTATACCGACCATTATAACCAATATAGCGACCATTATCACCAATATAACGACCATTATAACCACTATAACGACCATTATCACCACTATAGCGACCATTATCAGTACTATAACGACGATTATAACCACTATAACAACCATTATCACCAATATAACGACACTTATCTGCTCTATAACAACCACTATCACTACTATAACAACCATTATAACCACTATACCAACCACTATCACCACTATAACAACCATTATCACCACTATAACAACCATTATCACCACGATAACAACCAGTATCACCACTATAACGACCATTACCACCACTATAACGACCATTATCACCACTATAACAACCATTGTCACCACAATAACAACCATTATCAGCACTATAACGACCATTATGACTACTATAACGACCATTATCACCACTATAACGACCATTATCACCAAAATATCGACCATTATCAGCACTATAGCGACATCTATCACCACTATAACGACCATTATCACCACTATAACAACCATTATAAACACTATAACAACCATTATAACCACAGTAACAACCATTATAACCACTATAACGACCATTATCACCACTATAACAACCATTGTCACCACAATAACAACCATTATCAGCACTATAACGACCATTATCACCACTATAACAACCATTATAACCACTATAACAACCATTATAACCACAGTAACAACCATTATAACCACTATAACAGCCATTATCAGCACTATAACGATCATTATCACCACTATAACGACCATTACCAGCACTATAGCGACCATTATAACCACTATGATGACCATTATCACCACTATAACAACCATTATCACCACTATAACGACCACTATCAGCCCTATAACGACCATTATCACCACTATAACAACCATTATCACCACTATAACGACCATTATAATCACTATACCGACCATTATAACCACTATAACGACCATTATAACCACTATAACAACCATTATCACCAATATAACGACAATTATCTGCTCTATAACGACCACTATCAGCACTATAACGACCATTATCACCACTATAACGACCATTATCAGTACCATAACGACCATTATCAGCACTATAACGACCATTATCACCACTGTGGCAACCATTATCACCACTATAGCAACCATTATCATCACTATGACAACCATTATCATTACTATAACAACCATTATAACCACTATACCAACCACTATCACCACTATAACAACCATTATCAACACTATAACAACCATTATCAGCACTATAACGACCATTATGACCACTATAACGACCATTATCACCACTATAACGACCATTATCAGCACTATAACGACCATTATCAGCACTATAACGACCATTATCACCACTATAACGACCATTATCACCACTATAACAACCATCGTCACCACTATAGCAACCATTATAACCACTATAACAACCATTATAACCACTGTAACAACTATTATAACCACTATAACAGCCACTATCAGCACTATAACGATCATTATCACCACTATAACGACCATTATCACCACTATAACAACCATTGTCACCACAATAACAACCATTATCAGCACTATAACGACCATTATGACCACTATAACGACGATTATAACCACTATAACAACCATTATCACCAATATAACGACAATTATCTGCACTATAACGACCACTATCAGCACTATAACGACCATTATCACCACTATAACGACCATTATCACCACTATAACGACCATTATCACCACTATAACAACCATTATAAACACTAGAACAACCATTATAACCACTGTAACAACCATTATGACCACTATAACAGCCATTATCACCACTATAACGACCATTATCACCACTATAACAACCATTATAACCACTATAACAACCATTATAACCACAGTAACAACCATTATAACCACTATAACAGCCATTATCAGCACTATAACGATCATTATCACCACTATAACGACCATTACCAGCACTATAGCGACCATTATAACCACTATGATGACCATTATCACCACTATAACAACCATTATCACCACTATAACGACCACTATCAGCACTATAACGACCATTATCACCACTATAACAACCATTATCACCACTATAACAACCATTATAACCACTATAACAACCATTATCACCAATATAGCGACACTTATCTGCACTATAACAACCACTATCACTATTATAACAACCATTATAACCACTATACCAACCAGTATCACCACTATAACAACCATTATCACCACTATAACAACCATTATCACCACGATAACAACCAGTATCACCACTATACCGACCATTATCACCACTATAACAACCATTATAACCAATATAACGACCACTATCACCACTATAACGACCATTATCAGCACTATAACGATCATTATCACCACTATAACGACCATTATCACCACTATAACGGCCATTATCACGACAATAACGACCATTATCACCACTATAGCGACCATTATGACCACTATAATGACCATTATCACCACTATACCGACCATTATAACCAATATAACGACCATTATCACCAATATAACGACAATTATCTGCTCTATAACGACCATTATCACCACTATAACAACCATTATCAAAACAATAACGACCATTATCACCACTACAGCGACCATTATGACCACAATAATGACCATTATCACCACTATACCGACCATTATAACCAATATAACGACCATTATCACCAATATAACGACAATTATCTGCACTATAACGACCATTATCACCACTATAACAACCATTATCAAAACAATAACGACCATTATCACCACTATAGCGACCATTATGACCACTATAATGACCATTATCACCACTATACCGACCACTATAACCAATATAACGACCATTATCACCAATATAACGACAATTATCTGCACTATAACGACCATTATCACCACAATAACAACCATTATCAAAACAATAACGACCATTATCACCACTATAGCGACCATTATGACCACTATAATGACCATTATCACCACTATACCGACCATTATAGCCAATATAACGACCATTATCACCAATATAACGACAATTATCTGCACTATAACGACCATTATCAGCACTATAACGACCATTATAACCACTATAACTATCATTATCACCACTATAACGACCATTATCACCACTATAACGACCACTATCAGCACTATAACGACCATTATCACCACTATAACGACCATTATCACCACTATAACAACCATTATAAACACTATAACAACCATTATAACCACAGTAACAACCATTATAACCACTATAACGACCATTATCACCACTATAACGACCATTGTCACCACAATAACAACCATTATCAGCACTATAGCGACCATTATAACCACTATGATGACCATTATCACCACTATAACAACCATTATCACCACTATAACGACCACTATCAGCACTATAACGACCATTATCACCACTATAACAACCATTATCACCACTATAACAACCATTATAACCACTATAACAACCATTATCACCAATATAGCGACACTTATCTGCACTATAACAACCACTATCACTACTATAACAACCATTATAACCACTATACCAACCAGTATCACCACTATAACAACCATTATCACCACTATAACAACCATTATCACCACGATAACAACCAGTATCACCACTATACCGACCATTATCACCACTATAACAACCATTATAACCAACATAACGACCACTATCACCACTATAACGACCATTATCAGCACTATAACGATCATTATCACCACTATAACGACCATTATCACGACTATAACGGCCATTATCAGCACTATAACGACCATTATAACCACTATAACGATCATTATCACCACTATAACGACCATTATCACCACTATAACGACCACTATCAGCACTATAACGACCATTATCACCACTATAACGACCATTATCACCACTATAACAACCATTATAAACACTATAACAACCATTATAACCACAGTAACAACCATTATAACCACTATAACGACCATTATCACCACTATAACAACCATTGTCACCACAATAACAACCATTATCAGCACTATAACGACCATTATGACCACTATAACGACGATTATAACCACTATAACAACCATTATCACCAATATAACGACAATTATCTGCACTATAACGACCACTATCAGCACTATAACGACCATTATCACCACTATAACGACCATTATCACCACTATAACGACCATTATCACCACTATAACAACCATTATAAACACTATAACAACCATTATAACCACAGTAACAACCATTATAACCACTATAACGACCATTATCACCACTATAACAACCATTGTCACCACAATAACAACCATTATCAGCACTATAACGACCATTATGACCACTATAATGACCATTATCACCACTATACCGACCATTATAACCAATATAACGACCATTATCACCAATATAACGACAATTATCTGCACTATAACGACCATTATCACCACTATAACAACCATTATCAAAGCAATAACGACCATTATCACCACTATAGCGACCATTATGACCACTATAATGACCATTATCACCACTATACCGACCATTATAACCAATATAACGACCATTATCACCAATATAACGACAATTATCTGCACTATAACGACCACTATCAGCACTATAATGACCATTATAACCACTATAACGATCATTATCACCACTATAACGACCATTATCACCGCTATAACGACCACTATCAGCACTATAACGACCATTATCACCACTATAACGACCATTATCACCACTATAACAACCATTATAAACACTATAACAACCATTATAACCACAGTAACAACCATTATAACCACTATAACGACCATTATCACCACTATAACAACCATTGTCACCACAATAACAACCATTATCAGCACTATAACGACCATTATGACCACTATAACGACGATTATAACCACTATAACAACCATTATCACCAATGTAACGACAATTATCTGCACTATAACGACCACTATCAGCACTATAACGACCATTATCACCACTATAACGACCATTATCAGCACTAGAACGATCATTATCACCACTATAACGACCATTATCACCACTATAACAACCATTATAAACACTATAACAACCATTATAACCACAGTAACAACCATTATAACCACTATAACGACCATTATCACCACTATAACAACCATTGTCACCACAATAACAACCATTATCAGCACTATAACGACCATTATGACCACTATAATGACCATTATCACCACTATACCGACCATTATAACCAATATAACGACCAGTATCACCAATATAACGACAATTATCTGCACTATAACGACCATTATCACCACTATAACAACCATTATCAAAGCAATAACGACCATTATCACCACTATAGCGACCATTATGACCACTATAATGACCATTATCACCACTATACCGACCATTATAACCAATATAACGACCATTATCACCAATATAACGACAATTATCTGCACTATAACGACCACTATCAGCACTATAATGACCATTATAACCACTATAACGATCATTATCACCACTATAACGACCATTATCACCGCTATAACGACCACTATCAGCACTATAACGACCATTATCACCACTATAACGACCATTATCACCACTATAACAACCATTATAAACACTATAACAACCATTATAACCACAGTAACAACCATTATAACCACTATAACGACCATTATCACCACTATAACAACCATTGTCACCACAATAACAACCATTATCAGCACTATAACGACCATTATGACCACTATAACGACGATTATAACCACTATAACAACCATTATCACCAATGTAACGACAATTATCTGCACTATAACGACCACTATCAGCACTATAACGACCATTATCACCACTATAACGACCATTATCAGCACTAGAACGATCATTATCACCACTATAACGACCATTATCACCACTATAACGGCCATTATCACGACAATAACGACCATTATCACCACTATAGCGACCATTATGACCACTATAATGACCATTATCACCACTATACCGACCATTATAACCAATATAACGACCATTATCACCAATATAACGACAATTATCTGCACTATAACGACCATTATCACCACTATAACAACCATTATCAAAACAATAACGATCATCATCACCACTATAGCGACCATTATGACCACTATAATGACCATTATCACCACTATACCGACCATTATAACCAATATAACGACCATTATCACCAATATAACGACAATTATCTGCACTATAACGACCATTATCACCACTATAACAACCATTATCAAAACAATGACGATCATTATCACCACTATAGCGACCATTATGACCACTATAATGACCATTATCACCACTATAACGACCATTATAACCAATATAACGACCATTATCACCAATATAACGACAATTATCTGCATTATAACGACCATTATCACCACTATAACAACCATTATCAAAACAATAACGACCATTATCACCACTATAGCGACCATTATGACCACTATAATGACCATTATCACCACTATAACGACAATTATCACCACTATAACAACCATTATAACCACTATAACAACCATTATAACCAATATAACGACCGTTATCAGCACCACAACGACTATTATCAGCACTATAACGACCATTATCACCACTATAAGGACCATTATCAGCACTATAACGATCATTATCAGCAATATAACGACCATTATAACCACTATAACGACCATTATAACCACTATAACAAATATTCTAACCACTATAACAACCATTACAACCAGTATAACAACCATTACAACCAGTATAACAACCATTACAACCACTATAACAACCATTACAACCACCATGACGACCATTACAACCACCATGACAACCATTATAACCACTATGACAACCATTATCACCACTATAACAACCATCGTCACCACTATAACAACCATTATAACCACTATAACAACCATTATAACCACTGTAACAACCATTATAACCACTATAACAGCCAATATCAGCACTATAACGATCATTATCACCACAATAACGACCATTATCACCACTATAGCGACCATTATCACCACTATAATGACCATTATCACCACTATAACGACCATTATCACCACTATAGCGACCATTATCACCACTATAACGACCATTATCACCACTATAACGGCCATTATCAGCAATGTAACGACCATTATAACCACTATAACGACCATTATAACCACTATAACGACCATTATCACCGCTATAACGACCATTGTCACCACTATAACAACCATTGTAACTACTATAACAACCATTATAACCACTATAACAACTATTATATCCACTATAACATACATTATAACAACTATGACAACCATTACAACCAGTATAACAACCATTACAACGACTATAACAACGATTACAATCACCATGACGACCATCACAACCACCATGACAACCATTATAACCACTATGACAACCATTATCACCACTATAACGACCATTATAATCACTATACCGACCATTATAACCACTATAACGACCATTATAACCCCTATAACAACCATTAAAACCAATATAACAATCATTATCACCATAATAACAACCACTATAACCACTATAACAACCACTATAACCACTATAACAACCATTGTAACCAATATAACGACCATTGCAACCATTATAACGACCTTTATCACCACTATAGCGACCATTATCAGCACAATAACGACCATTATAACCACTATAACAACCATTATCACCAATATAACGACAATTATCTGCTCTATAACGACCACTATCAGCACTATAACGACCATTATCACCACTATAACGACCATTATCAGCACCATAACGACCATTATCAGCACTATAACGACCATTATCACCACTGTGGCAACCATTATCACCACTATAGCAACCATTATCATCACTATGACAACCATTATCATTACTATAACAACCATTATAACCACTATACCAACCACTATCACCACTATAACAACCATTATCAACACTATAACAACCATTATCAGCACTATAACGACCATTATGACCACTATAACGACCATTATCACCACTATAACGACCATTATCAGCACTATAACGACCATTATCAGCACTATAACGACCATTATCACCACTATAACGACCATTATCACCACTATAACGACCATTGTCACCACTATAACAACCATTGTAACCACTATAACAACCATTATAACAACTATAACAACCATTACAACCAGTATAACAACCATTACAACCACTATAACAACCATTACAACCACCATGACGACCATTACAACCACCATGACAACCATTATAACCACTATGGCAACCATTATCACCACTATGACAACCATTATCATCACTATAACAACCATCGTCACCACTATAGCAACCATTATAACCACTATAACAACCATTATAACCACTGTAACAACCATTATAACCACTATAACAGCCACTATCAGCACTATAACGATCATTATCACCACTATAACGACCATTATCACCACTATAACGGCCATTATCACGACAATAACGACCATTATCACCACTATAGCGACCATTATGACCATTATAATGACCATTATCACCGCTATACCGACCATTATAACCAATATAGCGACCATTATCACCAATATAACGACCATTATAACCACTATAACGACCATTATCACCACTATAGCGACCATTATCAGTACTATAACGACGATTATAACCACTATAACAACCATTATCACCAATATAACGACACTTATCTGCTCTATAACAACCACTATCACTACTATAACAACCATTATAACCACTATACCAACCACTATCACCACTATAACAACCATTATCACCACTATAACAACCATTATCACCACGATAACAACCAGTATCACCACTATAACGACCATTACCACCACTATAACGACCATTATCACCACTATAACAACCATTGTCACCACAATAACAACCATTATCAGCACTATAACGACCATTATGACTACTATAACGACCATTATCACCACTATAACGACCATTATCACCAAAATATCGACCATTATCAGCACTATAGCGACATCTATCACCACTATAACGACCATTATCACCACTATAACAACCATTATAAACACTATAACAACCATTATAACCACAGTAACAACCATTATAACCACTATAACGACCATTATCACCACTATAACAACCATTGTCACCACAATAACAACCATTATCAGCACTATAACGACCATTATCACCACTATAACAACCATTATAACCACTATAACAACCATTATAACCACAGTAACAACCATTATAACCACTATAACAGCCATTATCAGCACTATAACGATCATTATCACCACTATAACGACCATTACCAGCACTATAGCGACCATTATAACCACTATGATGACCATTATCACCACTATAACAACCATTATCACCACTATAACGACCACTATCAGCCCTATAACGACCATTATCACCACTATAACAACCATTATCACCACTATAACGACCATTATAATCACTATACCGACCATTATAACCACTATAACGACCATTATAACCACTATAACAACCATTATCACCAATATAACGACAATTATCTGCTCTATAACGACCACTATCAGCACTATAACGACCATTATCACCACTATAACGACCATTATCAGTACCATAACGACCATTATCAGCACTATAACGACCATTATCACCACTGTGGCAACCATTATCACCACTATAGCAACCATTATCATCACTATGACAACCATTATCATTACTATAACAACCATTATAACCACTATACCAACCACTATCACCACTATAACAACCATTATCAACACTATAACAACCATTATCAGCACTATAACGACCATTATGACCACTATAACGACCATTATCACCACTATAACGACCATTATCAGCACTATAACGACCATTATCAGCACTATAACGACCATTATCACCACTATAACGACCATTATCACCACTATAACAACCATCGTCACCACTATAGCAACCATTATAACCACTATAACAACCATTATAACCACTGTAACAACTATTATAACCACTATAACAGCCACTATCAGCACTATAACGATCATTATCACCACTATAACGACCATTATCACCACTATAACAACCATTGTCACCACAATAACAACCATTATCAGCACTATAACGACCATTATGACCACTATAACGACGATTATAACCACTATAACAACCATTATCACCAATATAACGACAATTATCTGCACTATAACGACCACTATCAGCACTATAACGACCATTATCACCACTATAACGACCATTATCACCACTATAACGACCATTATCACCACTATAACAACCATTATAAACACTAGAACAACCATTATAACCACTGTAACAACCATTATGACCACTATAACAGCCATTATCACCACTATAACGACCATTATCACCACTATAACAACCATTATAACCACTATAACAACCATTATAACCACAGTAACAACCATTATAACCACTATAACAGCCATTATCAGCACTATAACGATCATTATCACCACTATAACGACCATTACCAGCACTATAGCGACCATTATAACCACTATGATGACCATTATCACCACTATAACAACCATTATCACCACTATAACGACCACTATCAGCACTATAACGACCATTATCACCACTATAACAACCATTATCACCACTATAACAACCATTATAACCACTATAACAACCATTATCACCAATATAGCGACACTTATCTGCACTATAACAACCACTATCACTATTATAACAACCATTATAACCACTATACCAACCAGTATCACCACTATAACAACCATTATCACCACTATAACAACCATTATCACCACGATAACAACCAGTATCACCACTATACCGACCATTATCACCACTATAACAACCATTATAACCAATATAACGACCACTATCACCACTATAACGACCATTATCAGCACTATAACGATCATTATCACCACTATAACGACCATTATCACCACTATAACGGCCATTATCACGACAATAACGACCATTATCACCACTATAGCGACCATTATGACCACTATAATGACCATTATCACCACTATACCGACCATTATAACCAATATAACGACCATTATCACCAATATAACGACAATTATCTGCTCTATAACGACCATTATCACCACTATAACAACCATTATCAAAACAATAACGACCATTATCACCACTACAGCGACCATTATGACCACAATAATGACCATTATCACCACTATACCGACCATTATAACCAATATAACGACCATTATCACCAATATAACGACAATTATCTGCACTATAACGACCATTATCACCACTATAACAACCATTATCAAAACAATAACGACCATTATCACCACTATAGCGACCATTATGACCACTATAATGACCATTATCACCACTATACCGACCACTATAACCAATATAACGACCATTATCACCAATATAACGACAATTATCTGCACTATAACGACCATTATCACCACAATAACAACCATTATCAAAACAATAACGACCATTATCACCACTATAGCGACCATTATGACCACTATAATGACCATTATCACCACTATACCGACCATTATAGCCAATATAACGACCATTATCACCAATATAACGACAATTATCTGCACTATAACGACCATTATCAGCACTATAACGACCATTATAACCACTATAACGATCATTATCACCACTATAACGACCATTATCACCACTATAACGACCACTATCAGCACTATAACGACCATTATCACCACTATAACGACCATTATCACCACTATAACAACCATTATAAACACTATAACAACCATTATAACCACAGTAACAACCATTATAACCACTATAACGACCATTATCACCACTATAACGACCATTGTCACCACAATAACAACCATTATCAGCACTATAGCGACCATTATAACCACTATGATGACCATTATCACCACTATAACAACCATTATCACCACTATAACGACCACTATCAGCACTATAACGACCATTATCACCACTATAACAACCATTATCACCACTATAACAACCATTATAACCACTATAACAACCATTATCACCAATATAGCGACACTTATCTGCACTATAACAACCACTATCACTACTATAACAACCATTATAACCACTATACCAACCAGTATCACCACTATAACAACCATTATCACCACTATAACAACCATTATCACCACGATAACAACCAGTATCACCACTATACCGACCATTATCACCACTATAACAACCATTATAACCAACATAACGACCACTATCACCACTATAACGACCATTATCAGCACTATAACGATCATTATCACCACTATAACGACCATTATCACGACTATAACGGCCATTATCAGCACTATAACGACCATTATAACCACTATAACGATCATTATCACCACTATAACGACCATTATCACCACTATAACGACCACTATCAGCACTATAACGACCATTATCACCACTATAACGACCATTATCACCACTATAACAACCATTATAAACACTATAACAACCATTATAACCACAGTAACAACCATTATAACCACTATAACGACCATTATCACCACTATAACAACCATTGTCACCACAATAACAACCATTATCAGCACTATAACGACCATTATGACCACTATAACGACGATTATAACCACTATAACAACCATTATCACCAATATAACGACAATTATCTGCACTATAACGACCACTATCAGCACTATAACGACCATTATCACCACTATAACGACCATTATCACCACTATAACGACCATTATCACCACTATAACAACCATTATAAACACTATAACAACCATTATAACCACAGTAACAACCATTATAACCACTATAACGACCATTATCACCACTATAACAACCATTGTCACCACAATAACAACCATTATCAGCACTATAACGACCATTATGACCACTATAATGACCATTATCACCACTATAGCGACCATTATAACCAATATAACGACCATTATCACCAATATAACGACAATTATCTGCACTATAACGACCATTATCACCACTATAACAACCATTATCAAAGCAATAACGACCATTATCACCACTATAGCGACCATTATGACCACTATAATGACCATTATCACCACTATACCGACCATTATAACCAATATAACGACCATTATCACCAATATAACGACAATTATCTGCACTATAACGACCACTATCAGCACTATAATGACCATTATAACCACTATAACGATCATTATCACCACTATAACGACCATTATCACCGCTATAACGACCACTATCAGCACTATAACGACCATTATCACCACTATAACGACCATTATCACCACTATAACAACCATTATAAACACTATAACAACCATTATAACCACAGTAACAACCATTATAACCACTATAACGACCATTATCACCACTATAACAACCATTGTCACCACAATAACAACCATTATCAGCACTATAACGACCATTATGACCACTATAACGACGATTATAACCACTATAACAACCATTATCACCAATGTAACGACAATTATCTGCACTATAACGACCACTATCAGCACTATAACGACCATTATCACCACTATAACGACCATTATCAGCACTAGAACGATCATTATCACCACTATAACGACCATTATCACCACTATAACAACCATTATAAACACTATAACAACCATTATAACCACAGTAACAACCATTATAACCACTATAACGACCATTATCACCACTATAACAACCATTGTCACCACAATAACAACCATTATCAGCACTATAACGACCATTATGACCACTATAATGACCATTATCACCACTATACCGACCATTATAACCAATATAACGACCAGTATCACCAATATAACGACAATTATCTGCACTATAACGACCATTATCACCACTATAACAACCATTATCAAAGCAATAACGACCATTATCACCACTATAGCGACCATTATGACCACTATAATGACCATTATCACCACTATACCGACCATTATAACCAATATAACGACCATTATCACCAATATAACGACAATTATCTGCACTATAACGACCACTATCAGCACTATAATGACCATTATAACCACTATAACGATCATTATCACCACTATAACGACCATTATCACCGCTATAACGACCACTATCAGCACTATAACGACCATTATCACCACTATAACGACCATTATCACCACTATAACAACCATTATAAACACTATAACAACCATTATAACCACAGTAACAACCATTATAACCACTATAACGACCATTATCACCACTATAACAACCATTTTCACCACAATAACAACCATTATCAGCACTATAACGACCATTATGACCACTATAACGACGATTATAACCACTATAACAACCATTATCACCAATGTAACGACAATTATCTGCACTATAACGACCACTATCAGCACTATAACGACCATTATCACCACTATAACGACCATTATCAGCACTAGAACGATCATTATCACCACTATAACGACCATTATCACCACTATAACGGCCATTATCACGACAATAACGACCATTATCACCACTATAGCGACCATTATGACCACTATAATGACCATTATCACCACTATACCGACCATTATAACCAATATAACGACCATTATCACCAATATAACGACAATTATCTGCACTATAACGACCATTATCACCACTATAACAACCATTATCAAAACAATAACGATCATCATCACCACTATAGCGACCATTATGACCACTATAATGACCATTATCACCACTATACCGACCATTATAACCAATATAACGACCATTATCACCAATATAACGACAATTATCTGCACTATAACGACCATTATCACCACTATAACAACCATTATCAAAACAATAACGATCATTATCACCACTATAGCGACCATTATGACCACTATAATGACCATTATCACCACTATAACGACCATTATAACCAATATAACGACCATTATCACCAATATAACGACAATTATCTGCATTATAACGACCATTATCACCACTATAACAACCATTATCAAAACAATAACGACCATTATCACCACTATAGCGACCATTATGACCACTATAATGACCATTATCACCACTATACCGACCATTATAACCAATATAACGACCATTATCACCAATATAACGACAATTATCTGCACTATAACGACCATTATCAGCACTATAACGACCATTATAACCACTATAACGATCATTATCACCACTATAACGACCATTATCACCACTATAACGACCACTATCAGCACTATAACGACCATTATCACCACTATAACGACCATTATCACCACTATAACAACCATTATAAACACTATAACAACCATTATAACCACAGTAACAACCATTATAACCACTATAACGACCATTATCATCACTATAACGACCATTGTCACCACAATAACAACCATTATCAGCACTATAACGACCATTATGACCACTATAACGACGATTATAACCACTATAACAACCATTATCACCAATATAACGACAATTATCTGCACTATAACGACCACTATCAGCACTATAACGACCATTATCACCACTATAACAACCATTATAACCACTATAACAACCATTATAACCAAAGTAACAACCATTATAACCACTATAACAGCCATTATCAGCACTATAACGTTCATTATCACCACTATAACGACCATTACCAGCACTATAGCGACCATTATAACCACTATGATGACCATTATCACCACTATAACAACCATTATCACCACTATAACGACCACTATCAGCACTATAACGACCATTATCACCACTATAACAACCATTATCACCACTATAACAACCATTATAACCACTATAACAACCATTATCACCAATATAGCGACACTTATCTGCACTATAACAACCACTATCACTACTATAGCAACCATTATAACCACTATACCAACCAGTATCACCACTATAACAACCATTATCACCACTATAACAACCATTATCACCACGATAACCACCAGTATCACCACTATACCGACCATTATCACCACTATAACAACCATTATAACCAATATAACGACCACTATCACCACTATAACGACCATTATCAGCACTATAACGATCATTATCACCACTATAACGACCATTATCACCACTATAACGGCCATTATCACGACAATAACGACCATTATCACCACTATAGCGACCATTATGACCACTATAATGACCATTATCACCACTATACCGACCATTATAACCAATATAACGACCATTATCACCAATATAACGACAATTATCTGCACTATAACGACCATTATCACCACTATAACGACCATTATCACCACTGTGGCAACCATTATCACCACTATAGCAACCATTATCATCACTATGACAACCATTATCATTACTATAACAACCATTATAACCACTATACCAACCACTATCACCACTATAACAACCATTATCACCACTATAACAACCATTATCACCACGATAGCAACCAGTATCACCACTATAACGACCATTATAACCACTATAACGACCATTATCACCACTATAACGACCATTATAATCCCTATAACAACCATTATCACCACTATAACAACCATTACAACCACTATGACAATCATTACAACCAGCATGGCAACCATTATAACCACTATAACAACCATTATCACCACTATAACGACCATTATCACCACTATAACGACCATTATCACCACTATAACGACCATTATCACCACTATAACAACCATTATAAACACTATAACAACCATTATAACCACAGTAACAACCATTATAACCACAGTAACAACCATTATAACCACTATAACGACCATTATCACCACTATAACGACCATTGTCACCACAATAACAACCATTATCAGCACTATAGCGACCATTATAACCACTATGATGACCATTATCACCACTATAACAACCATTATCACCACTATAACGACCACTATCAGCACTATAACGACCATTATCACCACTATAACAACCATTATCACCACTATAACAACCATTATAACCACTATAACAACCATTATCACCAATATAGCGACACTTATCTGCACTATAACAACCACTATCACTACTATAACAACCATTATAACCACTATACCAACCAGTATCACCACTATAACAACCATTATCACCACTATAACAACCATTATCACCACGATAACAACCAGTATCACCACTATACCGACCATTATCACCACTATAACAACCATTATAACCAACATAACGACCACTATCACCACTATAACGACCATTATCAGCACTATAACGATCATTATCACCACTATAACGACCATTATCACGACTATAACGGCCATTATCAGCACTATAACGACCATTATAACCACTATAACGATCATTATCACCACTATAACGACCATTATCACCACTATAACGACCACTATCAGCACTATAACGACCATTATCACCACTATAACGACCATTATCACCACTATAACAACCATTATAAACACTATAACAACCATTATAACCACAGTAACAACCATTATAACCACTATAACGACCATTATCACCACTATAACAACCATTGTCACCACAATAACAACCATTATCAGCACTATAACGACCATTATGACCACTATAACGACGATTATAACCACTATAACAACCATTATCACCAATATAACGACAATTATCTGCACTATAACGACCACTATCAGCACTATAACGACCATTATCACCACTATAACGACCATTATCACCACTATAACGACCATTATCACCACTATAACAACCATTATAAACACTATAACAACCATTATAACCACAGTAACAACCATTATAACCACTATAACGACCATTATCACCACTATAACAACCATTGTCACCACAATAACAACCATTATCAGCACTATAACGACCATTATGACCACTATAATGACCATTATCACCACTATACCGACCATTATAACCAATATAACGACCATTATCACCAATATAACGACAATTATCTGCACTATAACGACCATTATCACCACTATAACAACCATTATCAAAGCAATAACGACCATTATCACCACTATAGCGACCATTATGACCACTATAATGACCATTATCACCACTATACCGACCATTATAACCAATATAACGACCATTATCACCAATATAACGACAATTATCTGCACTATAACGACCACTATCAGCACTATAATGACCATTATAACCACTATAACGATCATTATCACCACTATAACGACCATTATCACCGCTATAACGACCACTATCAGCACTATAACGACCATTATCACCACTATAACGACCATTATCACCACTATAACAACCATTATAAACACTATAACAACCATTATAACCACAGTAACAACCATTATAACCACTATAACGACCATTATCACCACTATAACAACCATTGTCACCACAATAACAACCATTATCAGCACTATAACGACCATTATGACCACTATAACGACGATTATAACCACTATAACAACCATTATCACCAATGTAACGACAATTATCTGCACTATAACGACCACTATCAGCACTATAACGACCATTATCACCACTATAACGACCATTATCAGCACTAGAACGATCATTATCACCACTATAACGACCATTATCACCACTATAACAACCATTATAAACACTATAACAACCATTATAACCACAGTAACAACCATTATAACCACTATAACGACCATTATCACCACTATAACAACCATTGTCACCACAATAACAACCATTATCAGCACTATACCGACCATTATCACCACTATAACAACCATTATAACCAATATAACGACCACTATCACCACTATAACGACCATTATCAGCACTATAACGATCATTATCACCACTATAACGACCATTATCACCACTATAACGGCCATTATCACGACAATAACGACCATTATCACCACTATAGCGACCATTATGACCACTATAATGACCATTATCACCACTATACCGACCATTATAACCAATATAACGACCATTATCACCAATATAACGACAATTATCTGCACTATAACGACCATTATCACCACTATAACGACCATTATCACCACTGTGGCAACCATTATCACCACTATAGCAACCATTATCATCACTATGACAACCATTATCATTACTATAACAACCATTATAACCACTATACCAACCACTATCACCACTATAACAACCATTATCACCACTATAACAACCATTATCACCACGATAGCAACCAGTATCACCACTATAACGACCATTATAACCACTATAACGACCATTATCACCACTATAACGACCATTATAATCCCTATAACAACCATTATCACCACTATAACAACCATTACAACCACTATGACAATCATTACAACCAGCATGGCAACCATTATAACCACTATAACAACCATTATCACCACTATAACGACCATTATCACCACTATAACGACCATTATCACCACTATAACGACCATTTTCAGCGCTATAACGACCACTATCACCACTATAACGACCATTATCAGCACTATAACGACCATTATAACCACTATAACGATCATTATCACCACTATAACGACCATTATCACCACTATAACGACCACTATCAGCACTATAACGACCATTATCACCACTATAACGACCATTATCACCACTATAACAACCATTATAAACACTATAACAACCATTATAACCACAGTAACAACCATTATAACCACTATAACGACCATTATCACCACTATAACAACCATTGTCACCACAATAACAACCATTATAACCACAGTAACAACGATTATAACCACTATAACAGCCATTATCAGCACTATAACGATCATTATCACCACTATAACGACCATTACCAGCACTATAGCGACCATTATAACCACTATGATGACCATTATCACCACTATAACAACCATTATCACCACTATAACGACCACTATCAGCACTATAACGACCATTATCACCACTATAACAACCATTATCACCACTATAACAACCATTATAACCACTATAACAACCATTATCACCAATATAGCGACACTTATCTGCACTATAACAACCACTATCACTACTATAACAACCATTATAACCACTATACCAACCAGTATCACCACTATAACAACCATTATCACCACTATAACAACCATTATAACCAATATAACGACCATTATCACCACTATAACGACCATTATAACCCCTATAACAACCATTATCACCACTATAACAACCATTACAACCACTATGACAATCATTACAACCAGCATGGCAACCATTATAACCACTATAACAACCATTATCACCACTATAACGACCATTATCACCACTATAACGACCATTATCACCACTATAACGACCATTTTCAGCGCTATAACGACCACTATCACCACTATAACGACCATTATCAGCACTATAACGACCATTATAACCACTATAACGATCATTATCACCACTATAACGACCATTATCACCACTATAACGACCACTATCAGCACTATAACGACCATTATCACCACTATAACGACCATTATCACCACTATAACAACCATTATAAACACTATAACAACCATTATAACCACAGTAACAACCATTATAACCACTATAACGACCATTATCACCACTATAACAACCATTGTCACCACAATAACAACCATTATAACCACAGTAACAACCATTATAACCACTATAACAGCCATTATCAGCACTATAACGATCATTATCACCACTATAACGACCATTACCAGCACTATAGCGACCATTATAACCACTATGATGACCATTATCACCACTATAACAACCATTATCACCACTATAACGACCACTATCAGCACTATAACGACCATTATCACCACTATAACAACCATTATCACCACTATAACAACCATTATAACCACTATAACAACCATTATCACCAATATAGCGACACTTATCTGCACTATAACAACCACTATCACTACTATAACAACCATTATAACCACTATACCAACCAGTATCACCACTATAACAACCATTATCACCACTATAACAACCATTATAACCAGTATAACGACCATTATCACCACTATAACGACCATTATAACCCCTATAACAACCATTATCACCACTATAACAACCATTACAACCACTATGACAATCATTACAACCAGCATGGCAACCATTATAACCACTATAACAACCATTATCACCACTATAACGACCATTATCACCACTATAACGACCATTATCACCACTATAACGACCATTTTCAGCGCTATAACGACCACTATCACCACTATAACGACCATTATCAGCACTATAACGACCATTATAACCACTATAACGATCATTATCACCACTATAACGACCATTATCACCACTATAACGACCACTATCAGCACTATAACGACCATTATCACCACTATAACGACCATTATCACCACTATAACAACCATTACAAACACTATAACAACCATTATAACCACAGTAACAACCATTATAACCACTATAACGACCATTATCACCACTATAACAACCATTGTCACCACAATAACAACCATTATCACCACTATAACGACCATTATGACCACTATAACGACCACTATCAGCACTATAACGACCATTATCACCACTATAACGACCATTATCACCACTATAACGACCATTATCACCACTATAACAACCATTATAAACACTATAACAACCATTATAACCACAGTAACAACCATTATAACCACTATAACGACCATTATCACCACTATAACAACCATTGTCACCACAATAACAACCATTATCAGCACTATAACGACCATTATGACCACTATAATGACCATTATCACCACTATACCGACCATTATAACCAATATAACGACCATTATCACCAATATAACGACAATTATCTGCACTATAACGACCACTATTAGCACTATAACGACCATTATGACCACTATAACGACGATTATAACCACTATAACAACCATTATCACCAATATAACGACAATTATCTGCACTATAACGACCACTATCAGCACTATAACGACCATTATCACCACTATAACGACCATTATCACCACTATAACGACCATTATCACCACTATAACAACCATCATAAACACTAGAACAACCATTATAACCACTGTAACAACCATTATGACCACTATAACAGCCATTATCACCACTATAACGACCATTATCACCACTATAACAACCATTATGACCACTATAACAACCATTATAACCACAGTAACAACCATTATAACCACTATAACAGCCATTATCAGCACTATAACGATCATTATCACCACTATAACGACCATTACCAGCACTATAGCGACCATTATAACCACTATGATGACCATTATCACCACTATAACAACCATTATCACCACTATAACGACCACTATCAGCACTATAACGACCATTATCACCACTATAACAACCATTATCACCACTATAACAACCATTATAACCACTATAACAACCATTATCACCAATATAGCGACACTTATCTGCACTATAACAACCACTATCACTACTATAACAACCATTAAAACCACTATACCAACCAGTATCACCACTATAACAACCATTATCACCACTATAACAACCATTATAACCAATATAACGACCATTATCACCAATATAACGACAATTATCTGCACTATAACGACCATTATCACCACTATAACAACCATTATCAAAACAATAACGACCATTATCACCACTATAGCGACCATTATGACCACTATAATGACCATTATCACCACTATACCGACCATTATAACCAATATAACGACCATTATCACCAATATAACGACAATTATCTGCACTATAACGACCATTATCAGCACTATAACGACCATTATAACCAATATAACAACCATTATCACCAATATAACGACAATTATCTGCACTATAACGACCATTATCAGCACTATAACGACCATTATCACCACTGTGGCAACCATTATCACCACTATAGCAACCACTATCATCACTATGACAACCATTATCATTACTATAACAACCATTATAACCACTATACCAACCACTATCACCACTATAACAACCATTATCACCACTATAACAACCATTATCACCACGATAGCAACCAGTATCACCACTATAACGACCATTATAACCACTATAACGACCATTATCACCACTATAACGACCATTATAACCCCTATAACAACCATTATCACCACTATACCAACCATTACAACCACTATGACAATCATTACCACCAGCATGGCAACCATTATAACCACTATAACAACCATTATCACCACTATAACGACCATTATCACCACTATAACGACCATTATCACCACTATAACGACCATTATCAGCGCTATAACGACCACTATCACCACTATAACGACCATTATCAGCACTATAACGACCATTATAACCACTATAACGATCATTATCACCACTATAACGACCATTATCACCACTATACCGACCATTATCACCACTATAACAACCATTATAACCAATATAACGACCACTATCACCACTATAACGACCATTATCAGCACTATAACGATCATTATCACCACTATAACGACCATTATCACCACTATAACGGCCATTATCACGACAATAACGACCATTATCACCACTATAGCGACCATTATGACCACTATAATGACCATTATCACCACTATACCGACCATTATAACCAATATAACGACCATTATCACCAATATAACGACAATTATCTGCACTATAACGACCATTATCACCACTATAACGACCATTATCACCACTGTGGCAACCATTGTCACCACTATAGCAACCATTATCATCACTATGACAACCATTATCATTACTATAACAACCATTATAACCACTATACCAACCACTATCACCACTATAACAACCATCATCACCACTATAACAACCATTATCACCACGATAGCAACCAGTATCACCACTATAACGACCATTATAACCACTATAACGACCATTATCACCACTATAACGACCATTATAATCCCTATAACAACCATTATCACCACTATAACAACCATTACAACCACTATGACAATCATTACAACCAGCATGGCAACCATTATAACCACTATAACAACCATTATCACCACTATAACGACCATTATCACCACTATAACGACCATTATCACCACT
The DNA here is from genome assembly GCA_963576845.1 of Megachile leachella. NCBI lineage: Eukaryota > Metazoa > Arthropoda > Insecta > Hymenoptera > Megachilidae > Megachile > Megachile leachella. The sequence continues at coordinate 13,102,269 of OY756260.1, read as the reverse complement.
ATAACGACCATTTTCAGCGCTATAACGACCACTATCACCACTATAACGACCATTATCAGCACTATAACGACCATTATAACCACTATAACGATCATTATCACCACTATAACGACCATTATCACCACTATAACGACCACTATCAGCACTATAACGACCATTATCACCACTATAACGACCATTATCACCACTATAACAACCATTATAAACACTATAACAACCATTATAACCACAGTAACAACCATTATAACCACTATAACGACCATTATCACCACTATAACAACCATTGTCACCACAATAACAACCATTATAACCACAGTAACAACCATTATAACCACTATAACAGCCATTATCAGCACTATAACGATCATTATCACCACTATAACGACCATTACCAGCACTATAGCGACCATTATAACCACTATGATGACCATTATCACCACTATAACAACCATTATCACCACTATAACGACCACTATCAGCACTATAACGACCATTATCACCACTATAACAACCATTATCACCACTATAACAACCATTATAACCACTATAACAACCATTATCACCAATATAGCGACACTTATCTGCACTATAACAACCACTATCACTACTATAACAACCATTATAACCACTATACCAACCAGTATCACCACTATAACAACCATTATCACCACTATAACAACCATTATAACCAATATAACGACCATTATCACCACTATAACGACCATTATAACCCCTATAACAACCATTATCACCACTATAACAACCATTACAACCACTATGACAATCATTACAACCAGCATGGCAACCATTATAACCACTATAACAACCATTATCACCACTATAACGACCATTATCACCACTATAACGACCATTATCACCACTATAACGACCATTTTCAGCGCTATAACGACCACTATCACCACTATAACGACCATTATCAGCACTATAACGACCATTATAACCACTATAACGATCATTATCACCACTATAACGACCATTATCACCACTATAACGACCACTATCAGCACTATAACGACCATTATCACCACTATAACGACCATTATCACCACTATAACAACCATTATAAACACTATAACAACCATTATAACCACAGTAACAACCATTATAACCACTATAACGACCATTATCACCACTATAACAACCATTGTCACCACAATAACAACCATTATAACCACAGTAACAACCATTATAACCACTATAACAGCCATTATCAGCACTATAACGATCATTATCACCACTATAACGACCATTACCAGCACTATAGCGACCATTATAACCACTATGATGACCATTATCACCACTATAACAACCATTATCACCACTATAACGACCACTATCAGCACTATAACGACCATTATCACCACTATAACAACCATTATCACCACTATAACAACCATTATAACCACTATAACAACCATTATCACCAATATAGCGACACTTATCTGCACTATAACAACCACTATCACTACTATAACAACCATTATAACCACTATACCAACCAGTATCACCACTATAACAACCATTATCACCACTATAACAACCATTATAACCAGTATAACGACCATTATCACCACTATAACGACCATTATAACCCCTATAACAACCATTATCACCACTATAACAACCATTACAACCACTATGACAATCATTACAACCAGCATGGCAACCATTATAACCACTATAACAACCATTATCACCACTATAACGACCATTATCACCACTATAACGACCATTATCACCACTATAACGACCATTTTCAGCGCTATAACGACCACTATCACCACTATAACGACCATTATCAGCACTATAACGACCATTATCACCACTATAACAACCATTATGACCACTATAACAACCATTATAACCACAGTAACAACCATTATAACCACTATAACAGCCATTATCAGCACTATAACGATCATTATCACCACTATAACGACCATTACCAGCACTATAGCGACCATTATAACCACTATGATGACCATTATCACCACTAGAACAACCATTATCACCACTATAACGACCACTATCAGCACTATAACGACCATTATCACCACTATAACAACCATTATCACCACTATAACAACCATTATAACCACTATAACAACCATTATCACCAATATAGCGACACTTATCTGCACTATAACAACCACTATCACTACTATAACAACCATTAAAACCACTATACCAACCAGTATCACCACTATAACAACCATTATCACCACTATAACAACCATTATAACCAATATAACGACCATTATCACCAATATAACAACAATTATCTGCACTATAACGACCATTATCACCACTATAACAACCATTATCAAAACAATAACGACCATTATCACCACTATAGCGACCATTATGACCACTATAATGACCATTATCACCACTATACCGACGATTATAACCAATATAACGACCATTATCACCAATATAACGACAATTATCTGCACTATAACGACCATTATCAGCACTATAACGACCATTAGAACCAATATAACGACCATTATCACCAATATAACGACAATTATCTGCACTATAACGACCATTATCAGCACTATAACGACCATTATCACCACTGTGGCAACCATTATCACCACTATAGCAACCATTATCATCACTATGACAACCATTATCATTACTATAACAACCATTATAACCACTATACCAACCACTATCACCACTATAACAACCATTATCACCACTATAACAACCATTATCACCACGATAGCAACCAGTATCACCACTATAACGACCATTATCACCACTATAACGACCATTATCAGCGCTATAACGACCACTATCACCACTATAACGACCATTATCAGCACTATAACGACCATTATAACCACTATAACGATCATTATCACCACTATAACGACCATTATCACCACTATAACGACCACTATCAGCACTATAGCGACCATTATCACCACTATAACGACCATTATCACCACTATAACAACCATTATAAACACTATAACAACCATTATAACCACAGTAACAACCATTATTACCACTATAACGACCATTATCACCACTATAACAACCATTGTCACCACAATAACAACCATTATCAGCACTATAACGACCATTATGACCACTATAACGACGATTATAACCACTATAACAACCATTATCACCAATATAACGACAATTATCTGCACTATAACGACCACTATCAGCACTATAACGACCATTATCACCACTATAACGACCATTATCACCACTATAACGACCATTATCACCACTATAACAACCATTATAAACACTAGAACAACCATTATAACCACTGTAACAACCATTATGACCACTATAACAGCCATTATCACCACTATAACGACCATTATCAGCACTATAACGACCACTATCACCACTATAACGACCATTATCAGCACTATAACGACCATTATAACCACTATAACGACCATTATCACCACTATAACGACCATCATCACCACTATAACAACCATTATCAGCACCATAACGACCATTATCAACACTATAACGACCATTATCACCACTGTGGCAACCATTATCACCACTATAGCAACCATTATCATCACTATGACAACCATTATCATTACTATAACAACCATTATAACCACTATACCAACCACTATCACCACTATAACAACCATTATCACCACTATAACAACCATTATCACCACGATAGCAACCAGTATCACCACTATAACGACCATTATAACCACTATAACGACCATTATCACCAATATAACGACAATTATCTGCACTATAACGACCATTATCAGCACTATAACGACCATTATAACCACTATAACGATCATTATCACCACTATAACGACCATTATCACCACTATAACGACCACTATCAGCACTATAACGACCATTATCACCACTATAACGACCATTATCACCACTATAACAACCATTATAAACACTATAACAACCATTATAACCACAGTAACAACCATTATAACCACTATAACGACCATTATCATCACTATAACGACCATTGTCACCACAATAACAACCATTATCAGCACTATAACGACCATTATGACCACTATAACGACGATTATAACCACTATAACAACCATTATCACCAATATAGCGACACTTATCTGCACTATAACAACCACTATCACTACTATAACAACCATTAAAACCACTATACCAACCAGTATCACCACTATAACAACCATTATCACCACTATAACAACCATTATAACCAATATAACGACCATTATCACCACTATAACGACCATTATCACCACTATAACAACCATTATAAACACTAGAACAACCATTATAACCACTGTAACAACCATTATGACCACTATAACAGCCATTATCACCACTATAACGACCATTATCACCACTATAACAACCATTATAACCACTATAACAACCATTATAACCACAGTAACAACCATTATAACCACTATAACAGCCATTATCAGCACTATAACGACCATTATCAGCACTATAACGATCATTATCACCACTATAACGACCATTATCACCACTATAACGGCCATTATCACGACAATAACGACCATTATCACCACTATAGCGACCATTATGACCACTATAATGACCATTATCACCACTATACCGACCATTATAACCAATATAACGACCATTATCACCAATATAACGACAATTATCTGCTCTATAACGACCATTATCACCACTATAACAACCATTATCAAAACAATAACGACCATTATCACCACTACAGCGACCATTATGACCACTATAATGACCATTATCACCACTATACCGACCATTATAACCAATATAACGACCATTATCACCAATATAACGACAATTATCTGCACTATAACGACCATTATCACCACTATAACAACCATTATCAAAACAATAACGACCATTATCACCACTATAGCGACCATTATGACCACTATAATGACCATTATCACCACTATACCGACCATTATAACCAATATAACGACCATTATCACCAATATAACGAAAATTATCTGCACTATAACGACCATTATCACCACAATAACAACCATTATCAAAACAATAACGACCATTATCACCACTATAGCGACCATTATGACCACTATAATGACCATTATCACCACTATACCGACCATTATAGCCAATATAACGACCATTATCACCAATATAACGACAATTATCTGCACTATAACGACCATTATCAGCACTATAACGACCATTATAACCACTATAACGATCATTATCACCACTATAACGACCATTATCACCACTATAACGACCACTATCAGCACTATAACGACCATTATCACCACTATAACGACCATTATCACCACTATAACAACCATTATAAACACTATAACAACCATTATAACCACAGTAACAACCATTATAACCACTATAACGACCATTATCACCACTATAACGACCATTGTCACCACAATAACAACCATTATCAGCACTATAACGACCATTATGACCACTATAACGACGATTATAACCACTATAACAACCATTATCACCAATATAACGACAATTATCTGCACTATAACGACCACTATCAGCACTATAACGACCATTATCACCACTATAACGACCATTATCACCACTATAACGACCATTATCACCACTATAACGACCATTATCACCACTATAACAACCATTATAAACACTAGAACAACCATTATAACCACTGTAACAACCATTATGACCACTATAACAGCCATTATCACCACTATAACGACCATTATCACCACTATAACAACCATTATAACCACTATAACAACCATTATAACCACAGTAACAACCATTATAACCACTATAACAGCCATTATAAGCACTATAACGATCATTATCACCACTATAACGACCATTACCAGCACTATAGCGACCATTATAACCACTATGATGACCATTATCACCACTATAACAACCATTATCACCACTATAACGACCACTATCAGCACTATAACGACCATTATCACCACTATAACAACCATTATCACCACTATAACAACCATTATAACCACTATAACAACCATTATCACCAATATAGCGACACTTATCTGCACTATAACAACCACTATCACTACTATAACAACCATTATAACCACTATACCAACCAGTATCACCACTATAACAACCATTATCACCACTATAACAACCATTATCACCACGATAACAACCAGTATCACCACTATACCGACCATTATCACCACTATAACAACCATTATAACCAATATAACGACCACTATCACCACTATAACGCCATTATCAGCACTATAACGATCATTATCACCACTATAACGACCATTATCACCACTATAACGGCCATTATCAGCACTATAACGACCATTATAACCACTATAACGATCATTATCACCACTATAACGACCATTATCACCACTATAACGACCACTATCAGCACTATAACGACCATTATCACCACTATAACGACCATTATCACCACTATAACAACTATTATAAACACTATAACAACCATTATAACCACAGTAACAACCATTATAACCACTATAACGACCATTATCACCACTATAACAACCATTGTCACCACAATAACAACCATTATCAGCACTATAACGACCATTATGACCACTATAACGACGATTATAACCACTATAACAACCATTATCACCAATATAACGACAATTATCTGCACTATAACGACCACTATCAGCACTATAACGACCATTATCACCACTATAACGACCATTATCACCACTATAACGACCATTATCACCACTATAACAACCATTATAAACACTATAACAACCATTATAACCACAGTAACAACCATTATAACCACTATAACGACCATTATCACCACTATAACAACCATTGTCACCACAATAACAACCATTATCAGCACTATAACGACCATTATGACCACTATAATGACCATTATCACCACTATACCGACCATTATAACCAATATAACGACCATTATCACCAATATAACGACAATTATCTGCACTATAACGACCATTATCACCACTATAACAACCATTATCAAAGCAATAACGACCATTATCACCACTATAGCGACCATTATGACCACTATAATGACCATTATCACCACTATACCGACCATTATAACCAATATAACGACCATTATCACCAATATAACGACAATTATCTGCACTATAACGACCACTATCAGCACTATAACGACCATTATAACCACTATAACGATCATTATCACCACTATAACGACCATTATCACCACTATAACGACCACTATCAGCACTATAACGACCATTATCACCACTATAACGACCATTATCACCACTATAACAACCATTATAAACACTATAACAACCATTATAACCACAGTAACAACCATTATAACCACTATAACGACCATTATCACCACTATAACAACCATTGTCACCACAATAACAACCATTATCAGCACTATAACGACCATTATGACCACTATAACGACGATTATAACCACTATAACAACCATTATCACCAATGTAACGACAATTATCTGCACTATAACGACCACTATCAGCACTATAACGACCATTATCACCACTATAACGACCATTATCAGCACTATAACGATCATTATCACCACTATAACGACCATTATCACCACTATAACGGCCATTATCACGACAATAACGACCATTATCACCACTATAGCGACCATTATGACCACTATAATGACCATTATCACCACTATACCGACCATTATAACCAATATAACGACCATTATCACCATTATAACGACAATTATCTGCACTATAACGACCATTATCACCACTATAACAACCATTATCAAAACAATAACGACCATTATCACCACTATAGCGACCATTATGACCACTATAATGACCATTATCACCACTATACCGACCATTATAACCAATATAACGACCATTATCACCAATATAACGACAATTATCTGCACTATAACGACCATTATCACCACTATAACAACCATTATCAAAACAATAACGATCATTATCACCACTATAGCGACCATTATGACCACTATAATGACCATTATCACCACTATACCGACCATTATAACCAATATAACGACCATTATCACCAATATAACGACAATTATCTGCACTATAACGACCATTATCACCACTATAACAACCATTATCAAAACAATAACGACCATTATCACCACTATAGCGACCATTATGACCACTATAATGACCATTATCACCACTATACCGACCATTATAACCAATATAACGACCATTATCACCAATATAACGACAATTATCTGCACTATAACGACCATTATCAGCACTATAACGACCATTATAACCACTATAACGATCATTATCACCACTATAACGACCATTATCACCACTATAACGACCACTATCAGCACTATAACGACCATTATCACCACTATAACGACCATTATCACCACTATAACAACCATTATAAACACTATAACAACCATTATAACCACAGTAACAACCATTATAACCACTATAACGACCATTATCATCACTATAACGACCATTGTCACCACAATAACAACCATTATCAGCACTATAACGACCATTATGACCACTATAACGACGATTATAACCACTATAACAACCATTATCACCAATATAACGACAATTATCTGCACTATAACGACCACTATCAGCACTATAACGACCATTATCACCACTATAACAACCATTATAACCACTATAACAACCATTATAACCAAAGTAACAACCATTATAACCACTATAACAGCCATTATCAGCACTATAACGTTCATTATCACCACTATAACGACCATTACCAGCACTATAGCGACCATTATAACCACTATGATGACCATTATCACCACTATAACAACCATTATCACCACTATAACGACCACTATCAGCACTATAACGACCATTATCACCACTATAACAACCATTATCACCACTATAACAACCATTATAACCACTATAACAACCATTATCACCAATATAGCGACACTTATCTGCACTATAACAACCACTATCACTACTATAGCAACCATTATAACCACTATACCAACCAGTATCACCACTATAACAACCATTATCACCACTATAACAACCATTATCACCACGATAACAACCAGTATCACCACTATACCGACCATTATCACCACTATAACAACCATTATAACCAATATAACGACCACTATCACCACTATAACGACCATTATCAGCACTATAACGATCATTATCACCACTATAACGACCATTACCAGCACTATAGCGACCATTATAACCACTATGATGACCATTATCACCACTATAACAACCATTATCACCACTATAACGACCACTATCAGCACTATAACGACCATTATCACCACTATAACAACCATTATCACCACTATAACAACCATTATAACCACTATAACAACCATTATCACCAATATAGCGACACTTATCTGCACTATAACAACCACTATCACTACTATAACAACCATTATAACCACTATACCAACCAGTATCACCACTATAACAACCATTATCACCACTATAACAACCATTATCACCACGATAACAACCAGTATCACCACTATACCGACCATTATCACCACTATAACAACCATTATAACCAATATAACGACCACTATCACCACTATAACGCCATTATCAGCACTATAACGATCATTATCACCACTATAACGACCATTATCACCACTATAACGGCCATTATCAGCACTATAACGACCATTATAACCACTATAACGATCATTATCACCACTATAACGACCATTATCACCACTATAACGACCACTATCAGCACTATAACGACCATTATCACCACTATAACGACCATTATCACCACTATAACAACTATTATAAACACTATAACAACCATTATAACCACAGTAACAACCATTATAACCACTATAACGACCATTATCACCACTATAACAACCATTGTCACCACAATAACAACCATTATCAGCACTATAACGACCATTATGACCACTATAACGACGATTATAACCACTATAACAACCATTATCACCAATATAACGACAATTATCTGCACTATAACGACCACCATCAGCACTATAACGACCATTATCACCACTATAACGACCATTATCACCACTATAACGACCATTATCACCACTATAACAACCATTATAAACACTATAACAACCATTATAACCACAGTAACAACCATTATAACCACTATAACGACCATTATCACCACTATAACAACCATTGTCACCACAATAACAACCATTATCAGCACTATAACGACCATTATGACCACTATAATGACCATTATCACCACTATACCGACCATTATAACCAATATAACGACCATTATCACCAATATAACGACAATTATCTGCACTATAACGACCATTATCACCACTATAACAACCATTATCAAAGCAATAACGACCATTATCACCACTATAGCGACCATTATGACCACTATAATGACCATTATCACCACTATACCGACCATTATAACCAATATAACGACCATTATCACCAATATAACGACAATTATCTGCACTATAACGACCACTATCAGCACTATAACGACCATTATAACCACTATAACGATCATTATCACCACTATAACGACCATTATCACCACTATAACGACCACTATCAGCACTATAACGACCATTATCACCACTATAACGACCATTATCACCACTATAACAACCATTATAAACACTATAACAACCATTATAACCACAGTAACAACCATTATAACCACTATAACGACCATTATCACCACTATAACAACCATTGTCACCACAATAACAACCATTATCAGCACTATAACGACCATTATGACCACTATAACGACGATTATAACCACTATAACAACCATTATCACCAATGTAACGACAATTATCTGCACTATAACGACCACTATCAGCACTATAACGACCATTATCACCACTATAACGACCATTATCAGCACTATAACGATCATTATCACCACTATAACGACCATTATCACCACTATAACGGCCATTATCACGACAATAACGACCATTATCACCACTATAGCGACCATTATGACCACTATAATGACCATTATCACCACTATACCGACCATTATAACCAATATAACGACCATTATCACCAATATAACGACAATTATCTGCACTATAACGACCATTATCACCACTATAACAACCATTATCAAAACAATAACGACCATTATCACCACTATAGCGACCATTATGACCACTATAATGACCGTTATCACCACTATACCGACCATTATAACCAATATAACGACCATTATCACCAATATAACGACAATTATCTGCACTATAACGACCATTATCACCACTATAACAACCATTATCAAAACAATAACGATCATTATCACCACTATAGCGACCATTATGACCACTATAATGACCATTATCACCACTATACCGACCATTATAACCAATATAACGACCATTATCACCAATATAACGACAATTATCTGCACTATAACGACCATTATCAGCACTATAACGACCATTATAACCACTATAACGATCATTATCACCACTATAACGACCATTATCACCACTATAACGACCACTATCAGCACTATAACGACCATTATCACCACTATAACGACCATTATCACCACTATAACAACCATTATAAACACTATAACAACCATTATAACCACAGTAACAACCATTATAACCACTATAACGACCATTATCATCACTATAACGACCATTGTCACCACAATAACAACCATTATCAGCACTATAACGACCATTATGACCACTATAACGACGATTATAACCACTATAACAACCATTATCACCAATATAACGACAATTATCTGCACTATAACGACCACTATCAGCACTATAACGACCATTATCACCACTATAACAACCATTATAACCACTATAACAACCATTATAACCAAAGTAACAACCATTATAACCACTATAACAGCCATTATCAGCACTATAACGTTCATTATCACCACTATAACGACCACTATCAGCACTATAACGACCATTATCACCACTATAACAACCATTATCACCACTATAACAACCATTATAACCACTATAACAACCATTATCACCAATATAGCGACACTTATCTGCACTATAACAACCACTATCACTACTATAGCAACCATTATAACCACTATACCAACCAGTATCACCACTATAACAACCATTATCACCACTATAACAACCATTATCACCACGATAACAACCAGTATCACCACTATACCGACCATTATCACCACTATAACAACCATTATAACCAATATAACGACCACTATCACCACTATAACGACCATTATCAGCACTATAACGATCATTATCACCACTATAACGACCATTATCACCACTATAACGGCCATTATCACGACAATAACGACCATTATCACCACTATAGCGACCATTATGACCACTATAATGACCATTATCACCACTATACCGACCATTATAACCAATATAACGACCATTATCACCAATATAACGACAATTATCTGCACTATAACGACCATTATCACCACTATAACGACCATTATCACCACTGTGGCAACCATTATCACCACTATAGCAACCATTATCATCACTATGACAACCATTATCATTACTATAACAACCATTATAACCACTATACCAACCACTATCACCACTATAACGACCATTATCACCACTATAACAACCATTGTCACCACAATAACAACCATTATAACCACAGTAACAACCATTATAACCACTATAACAGCCATTATCAGCACTATAACGATCATTATCACCACTATAACGACCATTACCAGCACTATAGCGACCATTATAACCACTATGATGACCATTATCACCACTATAACAACCATTATCACCACTATAACGACCACTATCAGCACTATAACGACCATTATCACCACTATAACAACCATTATCACCACTATAACAACCATTATAACCACTATAACAACCATTATCACCAATATAGCGACACTTATCTGCACTATAACAACCACTATCACTACTATAACAACCATTATAACCACTATACCAACCAGTATCACCACTATAACAACCATTATCACCACTATAACAACCATTATAACCAATATAACGACCATTATCACCACTATAACGACCATTATAACCCCTATAACAACCATTATCACCACTATAACAACCATTACAACCACTATGACAATCATTACAACCAGCATGGCAACCATTATAACCACTATAACAACCATTATCACCACTATAACGACCATTATCACCACTATAACGACCATTATCACCACTATAACGACCATTTTCAGCGCTATAACGACCACTATCACCACTATAACGACCATTATCAGCACTATAACGACCATTATAACCACTATAACGATCATTATCACCACTATAACGACCATTATCACCACTATAACGACCACTATCAGCACTATAACGACCATTATCACCACTATAACGACCATTATCACCGCTATAACAACCATTATAAACACTATAACAACCATTATAACCACAGTAACAACCATTATAACCACTATAACGACCATTATCACCACTATAACAACCATTGTCACCACAATAACAACCATTATCAGCACTATAACGACCATTATGACCACTATAACGACGATCATAACCACTATAACAACCATTATCACCAATATAACGACAATTATCTGCACTATAACGACCACTATCAGCACTATAACGACCATTATCACCACTATAACGACCATTATCACCACTATAACGACCATTATCACCACTATAACAACCATTATAAACACTATAACAACCATTATAACCACAGTAACAACCATTATAACCACTATAACGACCATTATCACCACTATAACAACCATTGTCACCACAATAACAACCATTATCAGCACTATAACGACCATTATGACCACTATAATGACCATTATCACCACTATACCGACCATTATAACCAATATAACGACCATTATCACCAATATAACGACAATTATCTGCACTATAACGACCACTATTAGCACTATAACGACCATTATAACCACTATAACGATCATTATCACCACTATAACGACCATTATCACCACTATAACGACCACTATCAGCACTATAACGACCATTATCACCACTATAACGACTATTATCACCACTATAACAAGCATTATAAACACTATAACAACCATTATAACCACAGTAACAACCATTATAACCACTATAACGACCATTATCACCACTATAACAACCATTGTCACCACAATAACAACCATTATCAGCACTATAACGACCATTATGACCACTATAACGACGATTATAACCACTATAACAACCATTATCACCAATATAACGACAATTATCTGCACTATAACGACCACTATCAGCACTATAACGACCATTATCACCACTATAACGACCATTATCACCACTATAACGACCATTATCACCACTATAACAACCATTATAACCAAAGTAACAACCATTATAACCACTATAACAGCCATTATCAGCACTATAACGTTCATTATCACCACTATAACGACCATTACCAGCACTATAGCGACCATTATAACCACTATGATGACCATTATCACCACTATAACAACCATTATCACCACTATAACGACCACTATCAGCACTATAACGACCATTATCACCACTATAACAACCATTATCACCACTATAACAACCATTATAACCACTATAACAACCATTATCACCAATATAGCGACACTTATCTGCACTATAACAACCACTATCACTACTATAGCAACCATTATAACCACTATACCAACCAGTATCACCACTACAACAACCATTATCACCACTATAACAACCATTATCACCACGATAACAACCAGTATCACCACTATACCGACCATTATCACCACTATAACAACCATTATAACCAATATAACGACCACTATCACCACTATAACGACCATTATCAGCACTATAACGATCATTATCACCACTATAACGACCATTATCACCACTATAACTGCCATTATCACGACAATAACGACCATTATCACCACTATAGCGACCATTATGACCACTATAATGACCATTATCACCACTATACCGACCATTATAACCAATATAACGACCATTATCACCACTGTGGCAACCATTATCACCACTATAGCAACCATTATCATCACTATGACAACCATTATCATTACTATAACAACCATTATAACCACTATACCAACCACTATCACCACTATAACAACCATTATCACCACTATAACAACCATTATCACCACGATAGCAACCAGTATCACCACTATAACGACCATTATAACCACTATAACGACCATTATCACCACTATAACGACCATTATAACCCCTATAACAACCATTATCACCACTATAACAACCATTACAACCACTATGACAATCATTACAACCAGCATGGCAACCATTATAACCACTATAACAACCATTATCACCACTATAACGACCATTATCACCACTATAACGACCATTATCACCACTATAACGACCATTTTCAGCGCTATAACGACCACTATCACCACTATAACGACCATTATCAGCACTATAACGACCATTATAACCACTATAACGATCATTATCACCACTATAACGACCATTATCACCACTATAACGACCACTATCAGCACTATAACGACCATTATCACCACTATAACGACCATTATCACCACTATAACAACCATTATAAACACTATAACAACCATTATAACCACAGTAACAAACATTATAACCACTATAACAGCCATTATCAGCACTATAACGATCATTATCACCACTATAACGACCATTACCAGCACTATAGCGACCATTATAACCACTATGATGACCATTATCACCACTATAACAACCATTATCACCACTATAACGACCACTATCAGCACTATAACGACCATTATCACCACTATAACAACCATTATCACCACTATAACAACCATTATAACCACTATAACAACCATTATCACCAATATAGCGACACTTATCTGCACTATAACAACCACTATCACTACTATAACAACCATTATAACCACTATACCAACCAGTATCACCACTATAACAACCATTATCACCACTATAACAACCGTTATAACCAATATAACGACCATTATCACCACTATAACGACCATTATAACCCCTATAACAACCATTATCACCACTATAACAACCATTACAACCACTATGACAATCATTACAACCAGCATGGCAACCATTATAACCACTATAACAACCATTATCACCACCTTAACGACCATTATCACCACTATAACGACCATTATCACCACTATAACGACCATTTTCAGCGCTATAACGACCACTATCACCACTATAACGACCATTATCAGCACTATAACGACCATTATAACCACTATAACGATCATTATCACCACTATAACGACCATTATCACCACTATAACGACCACTATCAGCACTATAACGACCATTATCACCACTATAACGACCATTATCACCACTATAACAACCATTATAAACACTATAACAACCATTATAACCACAGTAACAACCATTATAACCACTATAACGACCATTATCACCACTATAACAACCATTGTCACCACAATAACAACCATTATCAGCACTATAACGACCATTATGACCACTATAACGACGATCATAACCACGATAACAACCATTATCACCAATATAACGACAATTATCTGCACTATAACGACCACTATCAGCACTATAACGACCATTATCACCACTATAACGACCATTATCACCACTATAACGACCATTATCACCACTATAACAACCATTATAAACACTATAACAACCATTATAACCACAGTAACAACCATTATAACCACTATAACGACCATTATCACCACTATAACAACCATTGTCACCACAATAACAACCATTATCAGCACTATAACGACCATTATGACCACTATAATGACCATTATCACCACTATACCGACCATTATAACCAATATAACGACCATTATCACCAATATAACGACAATTATCTGCACTATAACGACCACTATTAGCACTATAACGACCATTATAACCACTATAACGATCATTATCACCACTATAACGACCATTATCACCACTATAACGACCACTATCAGCACTATAACGACCATTATCACCACTATAACGACTATTATCACCACTATAACAACCATTATAAACACTATAACAACCATTATAACCACAGTAACAACCATTATAACCACTATAACGACCATTATCACCACTATAACAACCATTGTCACCACAATAACAACCATTATCAGCACTATAACGACCATTATGACCACTATAACGACGATTATAACCACTATAACAACCATTATCACCAATATAACGACAATTATCTGCACTATAACGACCACTATCAGCACTATAACGACCATTATCACCACTATAACGACCATTATCACCACTATAACGACCATTATCACCACTATAACAACCATCATAAACACTAGAACAACCATTATAACCACTGTAACAACCATTATGACCACTATAACAGCCATTATCACCACTATAACGACCATTATCACCACTATAACAACCATTATGACCACTATAACAACCATTATAACCACAGTAACAACCATTATAACCACTATAACAGCCATTATCAGCACTATAACGATCATTATCACCACTATAACGACCATTACCAGCACTATAGCGACCATTATAACCACTATGATGACCATTATCACCACTATAACAACCATTATCACCACTATAACAACCATTATAACCAATATAACGACCATTATCACCAATATAACGACAATTATCTGCACTATAACGACCATTATCACCACTATAACGACCATTATCACCACTATAACGACCACTATCAGCACTATAACGACCATTATCACCACTATAACGACTATTATCACCACTATAACAACCATTATAAACACTATAACAACCATTATAACCACAGTAACAACCATTATAACCACTATAACGACCATTATCACCACTATAACAACCATTGTCACCACAATAACAACCATTATCAGCACTATAACGACCATTATGACCACTATAACGACGATTATAACCACTATAACAACCATTATCACCAATATAACGACAATTATCTGCACTATAACGACCACTATCAGCACTATAACGACCATTATCACCACTATAACGACCATTATCACCACTATAACGACCATTATCACCACTATAACAACCATTATAACCAAAGTAACAACCATTATAACCACTATAACAGCCATTATCAGCACTATAACGTTCATTATCACCACTATAACGACCATTACCAGCACTATAGCGACCATTATAACCACTATGATGACCATTATCACCACTATAACAACCATTATCACCACTATAACGACCACTATCAGCACTATAACGACCATTATCACCACTATAACAACCATTATCACCACTATAACAACCATTATAACCACTATAACAACCATTATCACCAATATAGCGACACTTATCTGCACTATAACAACCACTATCACTACTATAGCAACCATTATAACCACTATACCAACCAGTATCACCACTATAACAACCATTATCACCACTATAACAACCATTATCACCACGATAACAACCAGTATCACCACTATACCGACCATTATCACCACTATAACAACCATTATAACCAATATAACGACCACTATCACCACCATAACGACCATTATCAGCACTATAACGATCATTATCACCACTATAACGACCATTATCACCACTATAACGGCCATTATCACGACAATAACGACCATTATCACCACTATAGCGACCATTATGACCACTATAATGACCATTATCACCCCTATACCGACCATTATAACCAATATAACGACCATTATCACCAATATAACGACAACTATCTGCACTATAACGACCATTATCACCACTATAACGACCATTATCACCACTGTGGCAACCATTATCACCACTATAGCAACCATTATCATCACTATGACAACCATTATCATTACTATAACAACCATTATAACCACTATACCAACCACTATCACCACTATAACAACCATTATCACCACTATAACAACCATTATCACCACGATAGCAACCAGTATCACCACTATAACGACCATTATAACCACTATAACGACCATTATCACCACTATAACGACCATTATAACCCCTATAACAACCATTATCACCACTATAACAACCATTACAACCACTATGACAATCATTACAACCAGCATGGCAACCATTATAACCACTATAACAACCATTATCACCACTATAACGACCATTATCACCACTATAACGACCATTATCACCACTATAACGACCATTATCAGCACTATAACGACCATTATAACCACTATAACGATCATTATCACCACTATAACGACCATTATCACCACTATAACGACCACTATCAGCACTATAACGACCATTATCACCACTATAACGACCATTATCACCACTATAACAACCATTATAAACACTATAACAACCATTATAACCACAGTAACAACCATTATAACCACTATAACGACCATTATCACCACTATAACAACCATTGTCACCACAATAACAACCATTATAACCACAGTAACAACCATTATAACCATTATAACAGCCATTATCAGCACTATAACGATCATTATCACCACTATAACGACCATTACCAGCACTATAGCGACCATTATAACCACTATGATGACCATTATCACCACTATAACAACCATTATCACCACTATAACGACCACTATCAGCACTATAACGACCATTATCACCACTATAACAACCATTATCACCACTATAACAACCATTATAACCACTATAACAACCATTATCACCAATATAGCGACACTTATCTGCACTATAACAACCACTATCACTACTATAACAACCATTATAACCACTATACCAACCAGTATCACCACTATAACAACCATTATCACCACTATAACAACCATTATAACCAATATAACGACCATTATCACCACTATAACGACCATTATAACCCCTATAACAACCATTATCACCACTATAACAACCATTACAACCACTATGACAATCATTACAACCAGCATGGCAACCATTATAACCACTATAACAACCATTATCACCACTATAACGACCATTATCACCACTATAACGACCATTATCACCACTATAACGACCATTTTCAGCGCTATAACGACCACTATTACCACTATAACGACCATTATCAGCACTATAACGACCATTATAACCACTATAACGATCATTATCACCACAGTAACAACCATTATAACCACTATAACGACCATTATCACCACTATAACAACCATTGTCACCACAATAACAACCATTATCAGCACTATAACGACCATTATGACCACTATAACGACGATCATAACCACTATAACAACCATTATCACCAATATAACGACAATTATCTGCACTATAACGACCACTATCAGCACTATAACGACCATTATCACCACTATAACGACCATTATCACCACTATAACGACCATTATCACCACTATAACGACCATTATCACCACTATAACAACCATTATAAACACTATAACAACCATTATAACCACAGTAACAACCATTATAACCACTATAACGACCATTATCACCACTATAACAACCATTGTCACCACAATAACAACCATTATCAGCACTATAACGACCATTATGACCACTATAATGACCATTATCACCACTATACCGACCATTATAACCAATATAACGACCATTATCACCAATATAACGACAATTATCTGCACTATAACGACCACTATTAGCACTATAACGACCATTATAACCACTATAACGATCATTATCACCACTATAACGACCATTATCACCACTATAACGACCACTATCAGCACTATAACGACCATTATCACCACTATAACGACTATTATCACCACTATAACAACCATTATAAACACTATAACAACCATTATAACCACAGTAACAACCATTATAACCACTATAACGACCATTATCACCACTATAACAACCATTGTCACCACAATAACAACCATTATCAGCACTATAACGACCATTATGACCACTATAACGACGATTATAACCACTATAACAACCATTATCACCAATATAACGACAATTATCTGCACTATAACGACCACTATCAGCACTATAACGACCATTATCACCACTATAACGACCATTATCACCACTATAACGACCATTATCACCACTATAACAACCATCATAAACACTAGAACAACCATTATAACCACTGTAACAACCATTATGACCACTATAACAGCCATTATCACCACTATAACGACCATTATCACCACTATAACAACCATTATGACCACTATAACAACCATTATAACCACAGTAACAACCATTATAACCACTATAACAGCCATTATCAGCACTATAACGATCATTATCACCACTATAACGACCATTACCAGCACTATAGCGACCATTATAACCACTATGATGACCATTATCACCACTATAACAACCATTATCACCACTATAACGACCACTATCAGCACTATAACGACCATTATCACCACTATAACAACCATTATCACCACTATAACAACCATTATAACCACTATAACAACCATTATCACCAATATAGCGACACTTATCTGCACTATAGCAACCACTATCACTACTATAACAACCATTAAAACCACTATACCAACCAGTATCACCACTATAACAACCATTATCACCACTATAACAACCATTATAACCAATATAACGACCATTATCACCAATATAACGACAATTATCTGCACTATAACGACCATTATCACCACTATAACAACCATTATCAAAACAATAACGACCATTATCACCACTATAGCGACCATTATGACCACTATAATGACCATTATCACCACTATACCGACCATTATAACCAATATAACGACCATTATCACCAATATAACGACAATTATCTGCACTATAACGACCATTATCAGCACTATAACGACCATTATAACCAATATAACGACCATTATCACCAATATAACGACAATTATCTGCACTATAACGACCACTATCAGCACTATAACGACCATTATCACCACTATAACGACCATTATCACCACTATAACGACCATTATCACCACTATAACAACCATCATAAACACTAGAACAACCATTATAACCACTGTAACAACCATTATGACCACTATAACAGCCATTATCACCACTATAACGACCATTATCACCACTATAACAACCATTATGACCACTATAACAACCATTATAACCACAGTAACAACCATTATAACCACTATAACAGCCATTATCAGCACTATAACGATCATTATCACCACTATAACGACCATTACCAGCACTATAGCGACCATTATAACCACTATGATGACCATTATCACCACTATAACAACCATTATCACCACTATAACAACCATTATAACCAATATAACGACCATTATCACCAATATAACGACAATTATCTGCACTATAACGACCATTATCAGCACTATAACGACCATTATAACCAATATAACGACCATTATCACCAATATAACGACAATTATCTGCACTATAACGACCACTATCAGCACTATAACGACCATTATCACCACTATAACGACCATTATCACCACTATAACGACCATTATCACCACTATAACAACCATCATAAACACTAGAACAACCATTATAACCACTGTAACAACCATTATGACCACTATAACAGCCATTATCACCACTATAACGACCATTATCACCACTATAACAACCATTATGACCACTATAACAACCATTATAACCACAGTAACAACCATTATAACCACTATAACGACCATTATCACCACTATAACAACCATTGTCACCACAATAACAACCATTATCAGCACTATAACGACCATTATGACCACTATAACGACGATTATAACCACTATAACAACCATTATCACCAATATAACGACAATTATCTGCACTATAACGACCACTATCAGCACTATAACGACCATTATCACCACTATAACGACCATTATCACCACTATAACGACCATTATCACCACTATAACAACCATTATAACCAAAGTAACAACCATTATAACCACTATAACAGCCATTATCAGCACTATAACGTTCATTATCACCACTATAACGACCATTACCAGCACTATAGCGACCATTATAACCACTATGATGACCATTATCACCACTATAACAACCATTATCACCACTATAACGACCACTATCAGCACTATAACGACCATTATCACCACTATAACAACCATTATCACCACTATAACAACCATTATAACCACTATAACAACCATTATCACCAATATAGCGACACTTATCTGCACTATAACAACCACTATCACTACTATAGCAACCATTATAACCACTATACCAACCAGTATCACCACTATAACAACCATTATCACCACTATAACAACCATTATCACCACGATAACAACCAGTATCACCACTATACCGACCATTATCACCACTATAACAACCATTGTAACCAATATAACGACCACTATCACCACTATAACGACCATTATCAGCACTATAACGATCATTATCACCACTATAACGACCATTATCACCACTATAACGGCCATTATCACGACAATAACGACCATTATCACCACTATAGCGACCATTATGACCACTATAATGACCATTATCACCCCTATACCGACCATTATAACCAATATAACGACCATTATCACCAATATAACGACAACTATCTGCACTATAACGACCATTATCACCACTATAACGACCATTATCACCACTGTGGCAACCATTATCACCACTATAGCAACCATTATCATCACTATGACAACCATTATCATTACTATAACAACCATTATAACCACTATACCAACCACTATCACCACTATAACAACCATTATCACCACTATAACAACCATTATCACCACGATAGCAACCAGTATCACCACTATAACGACCATTATAACCACTATAACGACCATTATCACCACTATAACGACCATTATAACCCCTATAACAACCATTATCACCACTATAACAACCATTACAACCACTATGACAATCATTACAACCAGCATGGCAACCATTATAACCACTATAACAACCATTATCACCACTATAACGACCATTATCACCACTATAACGACCATTATCACCACTATAACGACCATTATCAGCACTATAACGACCATTATAACCACTATAACGATCATTATCACCACTATAACGACCATTATCACCACTATAACGACCACTATCAGCACTATAACGACCATTATCACCACTATAACGACCATTATCACCACTATAACAACCATTATAAACACTATAACAACCATTATAACCACAGTAACAACCATTATAACCACTATAACGACCATTATCACCACTATAACAACCATTGTCACCACAATAACAACCATTATAACCACAGTAACAACCATTATAACCATTATAACAGCCATTATCAGCACTATAACGATCATTATCACCACTATAACGACCATTACCAGCACTATAGCGACCATTATAACCACTATGATGACCATTATCACCACTATAACAACCATTATCACCACTATAACGACCACTATCAGCACTATAACGACCATTATCACCACTATAACAACCATTATCACCACTATAACAACCATTATAACCACTATAACAACCATTATCACCAATATAGCGACACTTATCTGCACTATAACAACCACTATCACTACTATAACAACCATTATAACCACTATACCAACCAGTATCACCACTATAACAACCATTATCACCACTATAACAACCATTATAACCAATATAACGACCATTATCACCACTATAACGACCATTATAACCCCTATAACAACCATTATCACCACTATAACAACCATTACAACCACTATGACAATCATTACAACCAGCATGGCAACCATTATAACCACTATAACAACCATTATCACCACTATAACGACCATTATCACCACTATAACGACCATTATCACCACTATAACGACCATTTTCAGCGCTATAACGACCACTATTACCACTATAACGACCATTATCAGCACTATAACGACCATTATAACCACTATAACGATCATTATCACCACAGTAACAACCATTATAACCACTATAACGACCATTATCACCACTATAACAACCATTGTCACCACAATAACAACCATTATCAGCACTATAACGACCATTATGACCACTATAACGACGATCATAACCACTATAACAACCATTATCACCAATATAACGACAATTATCTGCACTATAACGACCACTATCAGCACTATAACGACCATTATCACCACTATAACGACCATTATCACCACTATAACGACCATTATCACCACTATAACGACCATTATCACCACTATAACAACCATTATAAACACTATAACAACCATTATAACCACAGTAACAACCATTATAACCACTATAACGACCATTATCACCACTATAACAACCATTGTCACCACAATAACAACCATTATCAGCACTATAACGACCATTATGACCACTATAATGACCATTATCACCACTATACCGACCATTATAACCAATATAACGACCATTATCACCAATATAACGACAATTATCTGCACTATAACGACCACTATTAGCACTATAACGACCATTATAACCACTATAACGATCATTATCACCACTATAACGACCATTATCACCACTATAACGACCACTATCAGCACTATAACGACCATTATCACCACTATAACGACTATTATCACCACTATAACAACCATTATAAACACTATAACAACCATTATAACCACAGTAACAACCATTATAACCACTATAACGACCATTATCACCACTATAACAACCATTGTCACCACAATAACAACCATTATCAGCACTATAACGACCATTATGACCACTATAACGACGATTATAACCACTATAACAACCATTATCACCAATATAACGACAATTATCTGCACTATAACGACCACTATCAGCACTATAACGACCATTATCACCACTATAACGACCATTATCACCACTATAACGACCATTATCACCACTATAACAACCATCATAAACACTAGAACAACCATTATAACCACTGTAACAACCATTATGACCACTATAACAGCCATTATCACCACTATAACGACCATTATCACCACTATAACAACCATTATGACCACTATAACAACCATTATAACCACAGTAACAACCATTATAACCACTATAACAGCCATTATCAGCACTATAACGATCATTATCACCACTATAACGACCATTACCAGCACTATAGCGACCATTATAACCACTATGATGACCATTATCACCACTATAACAACCATTATCACCACTATAACGACCACTATCAGCACTATAACGACCATTATCACCACTATAACAACCATTATCACCACTATAACAACCATTATAACCACTATAACAACCATTATCACCAATATAGCGACACTTATCTGCACTATAGCAACCACTATCACTACTATAACAACCATTAAAACCACTATACCAACCAGTATCACCACTATAACAACCATTATCACCACTATAACAACCATTATAACCAATATAACGACCATTATCACCAATATAACGACAATTATCTGCACTATAACGACCATTATCACCACTATAACAACCATTATCAAAACAATAACGACCATTATCACCACTATAGCGACCATTATGACCACTATAATGACCATTATCACCACTATACCGACCATTATAACCAATATAACGACCATTATCACCAATATAACGACAATTATCTGCACTATAACGACCATTATCAGCACTATAACGACCATTATAACCAATATAACGACCATTATCACCAATATAACGACAATTATCTGCACTATAACGACCATTATCAGCACTATAACGACCATTATCACCACTGTGGCAACCATTATCACCACTATAGCAACCATTATCATCACTATGACAACCATTATCATTACTATAACAACCATTATAACCACTATACCAACCACTATCACCACTATAACAACCATTATCACCACTATAACAACCATTATCACCACGATAGCAACCAGTATCACCACTATAACGACCATTATAACCACTATAACGACCATTATCACCACTATAACGACCATTATAACCCCTATAACAACCATTATCACCACTATACCAACCATTACAACCACTATGACAATCATTACAACCAGCATGGCAACCATTATAACCACTATAACAACCATTATCACCACTATAACGACCATTATCACCACTATAACGACCATTATCACCACTATAACGACCATTATCAGCGCTGTAACGACCACTATCACCACTATAACGACCATTATCAGCACTATAACGACCATTATAACCACTATAACGATCATTATCACCACTATAACGACCATTATCACCACTATAACGACCACTATCAGCACTATAACGACCATTATCACCACTATAACGACCATTATCACCACTATAACAACCATTATAAACACTATAACAACCATTATAACCACAGTAGCAACCATTATAACCACTATAACGACCATTATCGCCACTATAACAACCATTGTCACCACAATAACAACCATTATCAGCACTATAACGACCATTATGACCACTATAACGACGATTATAACCACTATAACAACCATTATCACCAATATAACGACAATTATCTGCACTATAACGACCACTATCAGCACTATAACGACCATTATCACCACTGTGGCAACCATTATCACCACTATAGCAACCATTATCATCACTATGACAACCATTATCATTACTATAACAACCATTATAACCACTATACCAACCACTATCACCACTATAACAACCATTATCACCACTATAACAACCATTATCACCACGATAGCAACCAGTATCACCACTATAACGACCATTATAACCACTATAACGACCATTATCACCAATATAACGACAATTATCTGCACTATAACGACCATTATCAGCACTATAACGACCATTATAACCACTATAACGATCATTATCACCACTATAACGACCATTATGACCACTATAACGACGATTATAACCACTATAACAACCATTATCACCAATATAACGACAATTATCTGCACTATAACGACCACTATCAGCACTATAACGACCATTATCACCACTATAACAACCATTATAACCACTATAACAACCATTATAACCACAGTAACAACCATTATAACCACTATAACAGCCATTATCAGCACTATAACGATCATTATCACCACTATAACGACCATTACCAGCACTATAGCGACCATTATAACCACTATGATGACCATTATCACCACTATAACAACCATTATCACCACTATAACGACCACTATCAGCACTATAACGACCATTATCACCACTATAACAACCATTATCACCACTATAACAACCATTATAACCACTATAACAACCATTATCACCAATATTGCGACACTTATCTGCACTATAACTACCACTATCACTACTATAGCAACCATTATAACCACTATACCAACCAGTATCACCACTATAACAACCATTATCACCACTATAACAACCAGTATCACCACGATAACAACCAGTATCACCACTATACCGACCATTATCACCACTATAACAACCATTATAACCAATATAACGACCACTATCACCACTATAACGACCATTATCAGCACTATAACGATCATTATCACCACTATAACGACCATTATCACCACTATAACGGCCATTATCACGACAATAACGACCATTATCACCACTATAACAACCATTACAACCACTATGACAATCATTACAACCAGCATGGCAACCATTATAACCACTATAACAACCATTATCACCACTATAACGACCATTATCACCACTATAACGACCATTATCACCACTATAACGACCATTATCAGCGCTATAACGACCACTATCACCACTATAACGAACATTATCAGCACTATAACGACCATTATAACCACTATAACGATCATTATCACCACTATAACGACCATTATCACCACTATAACGACCACTATCAGCACTATAACGACCATTATCACCACTATAACGACCATTATCACCACTATAACAACCATTATAAACACTATAACAACCATTATAACCACAGTAACAACCATTATAACCACTATAACGACCATTATCACCACTATAACAACCATTGTCACCACAATAACAACCATTATCAGCACTATAACGACCATTATGACCACTATAACGACGATTATAACCACTATAACAACCATTATCACCAATATAACGACAATTATCTGCACTATAACGACCACTATCAGCACTATAACGACCATTATCACCACTATAACGACCATTATCACCACTATAACGACCATTATCACCACTATAACAACCATTATAAACACTATAACAACCATTATAACCACAGTAACAACCATTATAACCACTATAACGACCATTATCACCACTATAACAACCATTGTCACCTCAATAACAACCATTATCAGCACTATAACGACCATTATGACCACTATAATGACCATTATCACCACTATACCGACCATTATAACCAATATAACGACCATTATCACCAATATAACGACAATTATCTGCACTATAACGACCATTATCACCACTATAACAACCATTATCAAAACAATAACGACCATTATCACCACTATAGCGACCATTATGACCACTATAATGACCATTATCACCACTATACCGACCATTATAACCAATATAACGACCATTATCACCAATATAACGACAATTATCTGCACTATAACGAACACTATCAGCACTATAACGACCATTATAACCACTATAACGATCATTATCACCACTATAACGACCATTATCACCACTATAACGACCACTATCAGCACTATAACGACCATTATCACCACTATAACGACCATTATCACCACTATAACAACCATTATAAACACTATAACAACCATTATAACCACAGTAACAACCATTATAACCACTATAACGACCATTATCACCACTATAACAACCATTGTCACCACAATAACAACCATTATCAGCACTATAACGACCATTATGACCACAATAACGACGATTATAACCACTATAACAACCATTATCACCAATATAACGACAATTATCTGCACTATAACGACCACTATCAGCACTATAACGACCATTATCACCACTATAACGACCATTATCACCACTATAACGACCATTATCACCACTGTGGCAACCATTATCACCACTATAGCAACCATTATCATCACTATGACAACCATTATCATTACTATAACAACCATTATAACCACTATACCAACCACTATCACCACTATAACAACCATTATCACCACTATAACAACCATTATCACCACGATAGCAACCAGTATCACCACTATAACGACCATTATAACCACTATAACGACCATTATCACCACTATAACGACCATTATAACCCCTATAACAACCATTATCACCACTATACCAACCATTACAACCACTATGACAATCATTACAACCAGCATGGCAACCATTATAACCACTATAACAACCATTATCACCACTATAACGACCATTATCACCACTATAACGACCATTATCACCACTATAACGACCATTATCAGCGCTGTAACGACCACTATCACCACTATAACGACCATTATCAGCACTATAACGACCATTATAACCACTATAACGATCATTATCACCACTATAACGACCATTATCACCACTATAACGACCACTATCAGCACTATAACGACCATTATCACCACTATAACGACCATTATCACCACTATAACAACCATTATAAACACTATAACAACCATTATAACCACAGTAGCAACCATTATAACCACTATAACGACCATTATCGCCACTATAACAACCATTGTCACCACAATAACAACCATTATCAGCACTATAACGACCATTATGACCACTATAACGACGATTATAACCACTATAACAACCATTATCACCAATATAACGACAATTATCTGCACTATAACGACCACTATCAGCACTATAACGACCATTATCACCACTGTGGCAACCATTATCACCACTATAGCAACCATTATCATCACTATGACAACCATTATCATTACTATAACAACCATTATAACCACTATACCAACCACTATCACCACTATAACAACCATTATCACCACTATAACAACCATTATCACCACGATAGCAACCAGTATCACCACTATAACGACCATTATAACCACTATAACGACCATTATCACCAATATAACGACAATTATCTGCACTATAACGACCATTATCAGCACTATAACGACCACTATCAGCACTATAACGACCATTATCACCACTATAACGACCATTATCACCACTATAACAACCATTATAAACACTATAACAACCATTATAACCACAGTAACAACCATTATAACCACTATAACGACCATTATCACCACTATAACAACCATTGTCACCACAATAACAACCATTATAACCACAGTAACAACCATTATAACCATTATAACAGCCATTATCAGCACTATAACGATCATTATCACCACTATAACGACCATTACCAGCACTATAGCGACCATTATAACCACTATGATGACCATTATCACCACTATAACAACCATTATCACCACTATAACGACCACTATCAGCACTATAACGACCATTATCACCACTATAACAACCATTATCACCACTATAACAACCATTATAACCACTATAACAACCATTATCACCAATATAGCGACACTTATCTGCACTATAACAACCACTATCACTACTATAACAACCATTATAACCACTATACCAACCAGTATCACCACTATAACAACCATTATCACCACTATAACAACCATTATAACCAATATAACGACCATTATCACCACTATAACGACCATTATAACCCCTATAACAACCATTATCACCACTATAACAACCATTACAACCACTATGACAATCATTACAACCAGCATGGCAACCATTATAACCACTATAACAACCATTATCACCACTATAACGACCATTATCACCACTATAACGACCATTATCACCACTATAACGACCATTTTCAGCGCTATAACGACCACTATTACCACTATAACGACCATTATCAGCACTATAACGACCATTATAACCACTATAACGATCATTATCACCACAGTAACAACCATTATAACCACTATAACGACCATTATCACCACTATAACAACCATTGTCACCACAATAACAACCATTATCAGCACTATAACGACCATTATGACCACTATAACGACGATCATAACCACTATAACAACCATTATCACCAATATAACGACAATTATCTGCACTATAACGACCACTATCAGCACTATAACGACCATTATCACCACTATAACGACCATTATCACCACTATAACGACCATTATCACCACTATAACGACCATTATCACCACTATAACAACCATTATAAACACTATAACAACCATTATAACCACAGTAACAACCATTATAACCACTATAACGACCATTATCACCACTATAACAACCATTGTCACCACAATAACAACCATTATCAGCACTATAACGACCATTATGACCACTATAATGACCATTATCACCACTATACCGACCATTATAACCAATATAACGACCATTATCACCAATATAACGACAATTATCTGCACTATAACGACCACTATTAGCACTATAACGACCATTATAACCACTATAACGATCATTATCACCACTATAACGACCATTATCACCACTATAACGACCACTATCAGCACTATAACGACCATTATCACCACTATAACGACTATTATCACCACTATAACAACCATTATAAACACTATAACAACCATTATAACCACAGTAACAACCATTATAACCACTATAACGACCATTATCACCACTATAACAACCATTGTCACCACAATAACAACCATTATCAGCACTATAACGACCATTATGACCACTATAACGACGATTATAACCACTATAACAACCATTATCACCAATATAACGACAATTATCTGCACTATAACGACCACTATCAGCACTATAACGACCATTATCACCACTATAACGACCATTATCACCACTATAACGACCATTATCACCACTATAACAACCATCATAAACACTAGAACAACCATTATAACCACTGTAACAACCATTATGACCACTATAACAGCCATTATCACCACTATAACGACCATTATCACCACTATAACAACCATTATGACCACTATAACAACCATTATAACCACAGTAACAACCATTATAACCACTATAACAGCCATTATCAGCACTATAACGATCATTATCACCACTATAACGACCATTACCAGCACTATAGCGACCATTATAACCACTATGATGACCATTATCACCACTATAACAACCATTATCACCACTATAACGACCACTATCAGCACTATAACGACCATTATCACCACTATAACAACCATTATCACCACTATAACAACCATTATAACCACTATAACAACCATTATCACCAATATAGCGACACTTATCTGCACTATAGCAACCACTATCACTACTATAACAACCATTAAAACCACTATACCAACCAGTATCACCACTATAACAACCATTATCACCACTATAACAACCATTATAACCAATATAACGACCATTATCACCAATATAACGACAATTATCTGCACTATAACGACCATTATCACCACTATAACAACCATTATCAAAACAATAACGACCATTATCACCACTATAGCGACCATTATGACCACTATAATGACCATTATCACCACTATACCGACCATTATAACCAATATAACGACCATTATCACCAATATAACGACAATTATCTGCACTATAACGACCATTATCAGCACTATAACGACCATTATAACCAATATAACGACCATTATCACCAATATAACGACAATTATCTGCACTATAACGACCACTATCAGCACTATAACGACCATTATCACCACTATAACGACCATTATCACCACTATAACGACCATTATCACCACTATAACAACCATCATAAACACTAGAACAACCATTATAACCACTGTAACAACCATTATGACCACTATAACAGCCATTATCACCACTATAACGACCATTATCACCACTATAACAACCATTATGACCACTATAACAACCATTATAACCACAGTAACAACCATTATAACCACTATAACAGCCATTATCAGCACTATAACGATCATTATCACCACTATAACGACCATTACCAGC
Source organism: Megachile leachella (assembly GCA_963576845.1). NCBI lineage: Eukaryota > Metazoa > Arthropoda > Insecta > Hymenoptera > Megachilidae > Megachile > Megachile leachella. Next base: position 13,068,086 of record OY756260.1, on the reverse strand, counting down.
ACTATAGCGACCATTATAACCACTATGATGACCATTATCACCACTATAACAACCATTATCACCACTATAACAACCATTATAACCAATATAACGACCATTATCACCAATATAACGACAATTATCTGCACTATAACGACCATTATCACCACTATAACGACCATTATCACCACTATAACGACCACTATCAGCACTATAACGACCATTATCACCACTATAACGACTATTATCACCACTATAACAACCATTATAAACACTATAACAACCATTATAACCACAGTAACAACCATTATAACCACTATAACGACCATTATCACCACTATAACAACCATTGTCACCACAATAACAACCATTATCAGCACTATAACGACCATTATGACCACTATAACGACGATTATAACCACTATAACAACCATTATCACCAATATAACGACAATTATCTGCACTATAACGACCACTATCAGCACTATAACGACCATTATCACCACTATAACGACCATTATCACCACTATAACGACCATTATCACCACTATAACAACCATTATAACCAAAGTAACAACCATTATAACCACTATAACAGCCATTATCAGCACTATAACGTTCATTATCACCACTATAACGACCATTACCAGCACTATAGCGACCATTATAACCACTATGATGACCATTATCACCACTATAACAACCATTATCACCACTATAACGACCACTATCAGCACTATAACGACCATTATCACCACTATAACAACCATTATCACCACTATAACAACCATTATAACCACTATAACAACCATTATCACCAATATAGCGACACTTATCTGCACTATAACAACCACTATCACTACTATAGCAACCATTATAACCACTATACCAACCAGTATCACCACTATAACAACCATTATCACCACTATAACAACCATTATCACCACGATAACAACCAGTATCACCACTATACCGACCATTATCACCACTATAACAACCATTGTAACCAATATAACGACCACTATCACCACTATAACGACCATTATCAGCACTATAACGATCATTATCACCACTATAACGACCATTATCACCACTATAACGGCCATTATCACGACAATAACGACCATTATCACCACTATAGCGACCATTATGACCACTATAATGACCATTATCACCCCTATACCGACCATTATAACCAATATAACGACCATTATCACCAATATAACGACAACTATCTGCACTATAACGACCATTATCACCACTATAACGACCATTATCACCACTGTGGCAACCATTATCACCACTATAGCAACCATTATCATCACTATGACAACCATTATCATTACTATAACAACCATTATAACCACTATACCAACCACTATCACCACTATAACAACCATTATCACCACTATAACAACCATTATCACCACGATAGCAACCAGTATCACCACTATAACGACCATTATAACCACTATAACGACCATTATCACCACTATAACGACCATTATAACCCCTATAACAACCATTATCACCACTATAACAACCATTACAACCACTATGACAATCATTACAACCAGCATGGCAACCATTATAACCACTATAACAACCATTATCACCACTATAACGACCATTATCACCACTATAACGACCATTATCACCACTATAACGACCATTATCAGCACTATAACGACCATTATAACCACTATAACGATCATTATCACCACTATAACGACCATTATCACCACTATAACGACCACTATCAGCACTATAACGACCATTATCACCACTATAACGACCATTATCACCACTATAACAACCATTATAAACACTATAACAACCATTATAACCACAGTAACAACCATTATAACCACTATAACGACCATTATCACCACTATAACAACCATTGTCACCACAATAACAACCATTATAACCACAGTAACAACCATTATAACCATTATAACAGCCATTATCAGCACTATAACGATCATTATCACCACTATAACGACCATTACCAGCACTATAGCGACCATTATAACCACTATGATGACCATTATCACCACTATAACAACCATTATCACCACTATAACGACCACTATCAGCACTATAACGACCATTATCACCACTATAACAACCATTATCACCACTATAACAACCATTATAACCACTATAACAACCATTATCACCAATATAGCGACACTTATCTGCACTATAACAACCACTATCACTACTATAACAACCATTATAACCACTATACCAACCAGTATCACCACTATAACAACCATTATCACCACTATAACAACCATTATAACCAATATAACGACCATTATCACCACTATAACGACCATTATAACCCCTATAACAACCATTATCACCACTATAACAACCATTACAACCACTATGACAATCATTACAACCAGCATGGCAACCATTATAACCACTATAACAACCATTATCACCACTATAACGACCATTATCACCACTATAACGACCATTATCACCACTATAACGACCATTTTCAGCGCTATAACGACCACTATTACCACTATAACGACCATTATCAGCACTATAACGACCATTATAACCACTATAACGATCATTATCACCACAGTAACAACCATTATAACCACTATAACGACCATTATCACCACTATAACAACCATTGTCACCACAATAACAACCATTATCAGCACTATAACGACCATTATGACCACTATAACGACGATCATAACCACTATAACAACCATTATCACCAATATAACGACAATTATCTGCACTATAACGACCACTATCAGCACTATAACGACCATTATCACCACTATAACGACCATTATCACCACTATAACGACCATTATCACCACTATAACGACCATTATCACCACTATAACAACCATTATAAACACTATAACAACCATTATAACCACAGTAACAACCATTATAACCACTATAACGACCATTATCACCACTATAACAACCATTGTCACCACAATAACAACCATTATCAGCACTATAACGACCATTATGACCACTATAATGACCATTATCACCACTATACCGACCATTATAACCAATATAACGACCATTATCACCAATATAACGACAATTATCTGCACTATAACGACCACTATTAGCACTATAACGACCATTATAACCACTATAACGATCATTATCACCACTATAACGACCATTATCACCACTATAACGACCACTATCAGCACTATAACGACCATTATCACCACTATAACGACTATTATCACCACTATAACAACCATTATAAACACTATAACAACCATTATAACCACAGTAACAACCATTATAACCACTATAACGACCATTATCACCACTATAACAACCATTGTCACCACAATAACAACCATTATCAGCACTATAACGACCATTATGACCACTATAACGACGATTATAACCACTATAACAACCATTATCACCAATATAACGACAATTATCTGCACTATAACGACCACTATCAGCACTATAACGACCATTATCACCACTATAACGACCATTATCACCACTATAACGACCATTATCACCACTATAACAACCATCATAAACACTAGAACAACCATTATAACCACTGTAACAACCATTATGACCACTATAACAGCCATTATCACCACTATAACGACCATTATCACCACTATAACAACCATTATGACCACTATAACAACCATTATAACCACAGTAACAACCATTATAACCACTATAACAGCCATTATCAGCACTATAACGATCATTATCACCACTATAACGACCATTACCAGCACTATAGCGACCATTATAACCACTATGATGACCATTATCACCACTATAACAACCATTATCACCACTATAACGACCACTATCAGCACTATAACGACCATTATCACCACTATAACAACCATTATCACCACTATAACAACCATTATAACCACTATAACAACCATTATCACCAATATAGCGACACTTATCTGCACTATAGCAACCACTATCACTACTATAACAACCATTAAAACCACTATACCAACCAGTATCACCACTATAACAACCATTATCACCACTATAACAACCATTATAACCAATATAACGACCATTATCACCAATATAACGACAATTATCTGCACTATAACGACCATTATCACCACTATAACAACCATTATCAAAACAATAACGACCATTATCACCACTATAGCGACCATTATGACCACTATAATGACCATTATCACCACTATACCGACCATTATAACCAATATAACGACCATTATCACCAATATAACGACAATTATCTGCACTATAACGACCATTATCAGCACTATAACGACCATTATAACCAATATAACGACCATTATCACCAATATAACGACAATTATCTGCACTATAACGACCATTATCAGCACTATAACGACCATTATCACCACTGTGGCAACCATTATCACCACTATAGCAACCATTATCATCACTATGACAACCATTATCATTACTATAACAACCATTATAACCACTATACCAACCACTATCACCACTATAACAACCATTATCACCACTATAACAACCATTATCACCACGATAGCAACCAGTATCACCACTATAACGACCATTATAACCACTATAACGACCATTATCACCACTATAACGACCATTATAACCCCTATAACAACCATTATCACCACTATACCAACCATTACAACCACTATGACAATCATTACAACCAGCATGGCAACCATTATAACCACTATAACAACCATTATCACCACTATAACGACCATTATCACCACTATAACGACCATTATCACCACTATAACGACCATTATCAGCGCTGTAACGACCACTATCACCACTATAACGACCATTATCAGCACTATAACGACCATTATAACCACTATAACGATCATTATCACCACTATAACGACCATTATCACCACTATAACGACCACTATCAGCACTATAACGACCATTATCACCACTATAACGACCATTATCACCACTATAACAACCATTATAAACACTATAACAACCATTATAACCACAGTAGCAACCATTATAACCACTATAACGACCATTATCGCCACTATAACAACCATTGTCACCACAATAACAACCATTATCAGCACTATAACGACCATTATGACCACTATAACGACGATTATAACCACTATAACAACCATTATCACCAATATAACGACAATTATCTGCACTATAACGACCACTATCAGCACTATAACGACCATTATCACCACTGTGGCAACCATTATCACCACTATAGCAACCATTATCATCACTATGACAACCATTATCATTACTATAACAACCATTATAACCACTATACCAACCACTATCACCACTATAACAACCATTATCACCACTATAACAACCATTATCACCACGATAGCAACCAGTATCACCACTATAACGACCATTATAACCACTATAACGACCATTATCACCAATATAACGACAATTATCTGCACTATAACGACCATTATCAGCACTATAACGACCATTATAACCACTATAACGATCATTATCACCACTATAACGACCATTATGACCACTATAACGACGATTATAACCACTATAACAACCATTATCACCAATATAACGACAATTATCTGCACTATAACGACCACTATCAGCACTATAACGACCATTATCACCACTATAACAACCATTATAACCACTATAACAACCATTATAACCACAGTAACAACCATTATAACCACTATAACAGCCATTATCAGCACTATAACGATCATTATCACCACTATAACGACCATTACCAGCACTATAGCGACCATTATAACCACTATGATGACCATTATCACCACTATAACAACCATTATCACCACTATAACGACCACTATCAGCACTATAACGACCATTATCACCACTATAACAACCATTATCACCACTATAACAACCATTATAACCACTATAACAACCATTATCACCAATATTGCGACACTTATCTGCACTATAACTACCACTATCACTACTATAGCAACCATTATAACCACTATACCAACCAGTATCACCACTATAACAACCATTATCACCACTATAACAACCAGTATCACCACGATAACAACCAGTATCACCACTATACCGACCATTATCACCACTATAACAACCATTATAACCAATATAACGACCACTATCACCACTATAACGACCATTATCAGCACTATAACGATCATTATCACCACTATAACGACCATTATCATCACTATAACGGCCATTATCACGACAATAACGACCATTATCACCACTATAACAACCATTACAACCACTATGACAATCATTACAACCAGCATGGCAACCATTATAACCACTATAACAACCATTATCACCACTATAACGACCATTATCACCACTATAACGACCATTATCACCACTATAACGACCATTATCAGCGCTATAACGACCACTATCACCACTATAACGAACATTATCAGCACTATAACGACCATTATAACCACTATAACGATCATTATCACCACTATAACGACCATTATCACCACTATAACGACCACTATCAGCACTATAACGACCATTATCACCACTATAACGACCATTATCACCACTATAACAACCATTATAAACACTATAACAACCATTATAACCACAGTAACAACCATTATAACCACTATAACGACCATTATCACCACTATAACAACCATTGTCACCACAATAACAACCATTATCAGCACTATAACGACCATTATGACCACTATAACGACGATTATAACCACTATAACAACCATTATCACCAATATAACGACAATTATCTGCACTATAACGACCACTATCAGCACTATAACGACCATTATCACCACTATAACGACCATTATCACCACTATAACGACCATTATCACCACTATAACAACCATTATAAACACTATAACAACCATTATAACCACAGTAACAACCATTATAACCACTATAACGACCATTATCACCACTATAACAACCATTGTCACCTCAATAACAACCATTATCAGCACTATAACGACCATTATGACCACTATAATGACCATTATCACCACTATACCGACCATTATAACCAATATAACGACCATTATCACCAATATAACGACAATTATCTGCACTATAACGACCATTATCACCACTATAACAACCATTATCAAAACAATAACGACCATTATCACCACTATAGCGACCATTATGACCACTATAATGACCATTATCACCACTATACCGACCATTATAACCAATATAACGACCATTATCACCAATATAACGACAATTATCTGCACTATAACGAACACTATCAGCACTATAACGACCATTATAACCACTATAACGATCATTATCACCACTATAACGACCATTATCACCACTATAACAACCATTATAACCACTATAACAACCATTATAACCACAGTAACAACCATTATAACCACTATAACAGCCATTATCAGCACTATAACGATCATTATCACCACTATAACGACCATTAACAGCACTATAGCGACCATTATAACCACTATGATGACCATTATCACCACTATAACAACCATTATCACCACTATAACGACCACTATCAGCACTATAACGACCATTATCACCACTATAACAACCATTATCACCACTATAACAACCATTATAACCACTATAACAACCATTATCACCAATATAGCGACACTTATCTGCACTATAACAACCACTATCACTACTATAACAACCATTATAACCACTATACCAACCAGTATCACCACTATAACAACCATTATCACCACTATAACAACCATTATCACCACGATAACAACCAGTATCACCACTATACCGACCATTATAACCAATATAACGACCATTATCACCAATATAACGACAATTATCTGCACTATAACGACCATTATCACCACTATAACAACCATTATCAAAACAATAACGACCATTATCACCACTATAGCGACCATTATGACCACTATAATGACCATTATCACCACTATACCGACCATTATAACCAATATAACGACCATTATCACCAATATAACGACAATTATCTGCACTATTACGACCATTATCACCACTATAACAACCATTATCAAAACAATAACGACCATTATCACCACTATAGCGACCATTATGACCACTATAATGACCATTATCACCACTATACCGACCATTATAACCAATATAACGACCATTATCACCAATATAACGACAATTATCTGCACTATAACGACCATTATCAGCACTATAACGACCATTATAACCAATATAACGACCATTATCACCAATATAACGACAATTATCTGCACTATAACGACCATTATCAGCACTATAACGACCATTATCACCACTGTGGCAACCATTATCACCACTATAGCAACCATTATCATCACTATGACAACCATTATCATTACTATAACAACCATTATAACCACTATACCAACCACTATCACCACTATAACAACCATTATCACCACTATAACAACCATTATCACCACGATAGCAACCAGTATCACCACTATAACGACCATTATAACCACTATAACGACCATTATCACCACTATAACGACCATTATAACCCCTATAACAACCATTATCACCACTATAACAACCATTACAACCACTATGACAATCATTACAACCAGCATGGCAACCATTATAACCACTATAACAACCATTATCACCACTATAACGACCATTATCACCACTATAACGACCATTATCACCACTATAACGACCATTATCAGCGCTATAACGACCACTATCACCACTATAACGACCATTATCAGCACTATAACGACCATTATAACCACTATAACGATCATTATCACCACTATAACGACCATTATCACCACTATAACGACCACTATCAGCACTATAACGACCATTATCACCACTATAACGACCATTATCACCAGTATAACAACCATTATAAACACTATAACAACCATTATAACCACAGTAACAACCATTATAACCACTATAACGACCATTATCACCACTATAACAACCATTGTCACCACAATAACAACCATTATCAGCACTATAACGACCATTATGACCACTATAACGACGATTATAACCACTATAACAACCATTATCACCAATATAACGACAATTATCTGCACTATAACGACCACTATCAGCACTATAACGACCATTATCACCACTATAACGACCATTATCACCACTATAACGACCATTATCACCACTATAACAACCATTATAAACACTAGAACAACCATTATAACCACTGTAACAACCATTATGACCACTATAACAGCCATTATCACCACTATAACGACCATTATCAGCACTATAACGACCACTATCACCACTATAACGACCATTATCAGCACTATAACGACCATTATAACCACTATAACGACCATTATCACCACTATAACGACCATCATCACCACTATAACAACCATTATCAGCACCATAACGACCATTATCAACACTATAAGGACCATTATCACCACTGTGGCAACCATTATCACCACTATAGCAACCATTATCATCACTATGACAACCATTATCATTACTATAACAACCATTATAACCACTATACCAACCACTATCACCACTATAACAACCATTATCACCACTATAACAACCATTATCACCACGATAGCAACCAGTATCACCACTATAACGACCATTATAACCACTATAACAACCATTATAACCCCTATAACAACCATTATCACCACTATAACAACCATTACAACCACTATGACAATCATTACAACCAGCATGGCAACCATTATAACCACTATAACAACCATTATCACCACTATAACGACCATTATCACCACTATAACGACCACTATCAGCACTATAACGACCATTATCACCACTATAACGACCATTATCACCACTATAACGACCATTATAACCACTATAACAGCCATTATGAGCACTATAACGATCATTATCACCACTATAACGACCATTACCAGCACTATAGCGACCATTATAACCACTATGATGACCATTATCACCACTATAACAACCATTATCACCACTATAACGACCACTATCAGCACTATAACGACCATTATCACCACTATGACAACCATTATCACCACTATAACAACCATTATAACCACTATAACAACCATTATCACCAATATAGCGACACTTATCTGCACTACAACAACCACTATCACTACTATAACAACCATTATAACCACTATACCAACCAGTATCACCACTATAACAACCATTATCACCACTATAACAACCATTATAACCAATATAACGACCACTATCACCACTATAACGACCATTATCAGCACTATAACGATCATTATCACCACTATAACGACCATTATCACCACTATAACGGCCATTATCACGACAATAACGACCATTATCACCACTATAGCGACCATTATGACCACTATAATGACCATTATCACCACTATACCGACCATTATAACCAATATAACGACCATTATCACCAATATAACGACAATTATCTGCACTATAACGACCATTATCACCACTACAACAACCATTATCAAAACAATAACGACCATTATCACCACTATAGCGACCATTATGACCACTATAATGACCATTATCACCACTATACCGACCATTATAACCAATATAACGACCATTATCACCACTATAACGACCATTATCACCACTATAACGACCATTATCACGACAATAACGACCATTATCACCACTATAGCGACCATTATGACCACTATCATGACCATTATCACCACTATACCGACCATTATAACCAATATAACGACCATTATCACCAATATAACGACAATTATCTGCACTATAGCGACCATTATCAGCACTATAACGACCATTATCACCACTGTGGCAACCATTATCACCACTATAGCAACCATTATCATCGCTATGACAACCATTATCATTACTATAACAACCATTATAACCACTATACCAACCACTATCACCACTATAACAACCATTATCACCACTATAACAACCATTATCACCACGATAGCAACCAGTATCACCACTATAACGACCATTATAACCACTATAACGACCATTATCACCACTATAACGACCATTATAACCCCTATAACAACCATTATCACCACTATAACAACCATTACAACCACTATGACAATCATTACAACCAGCATGGCAACCATTATAACCACTATAACAACCATTATCACCACTATAACGACCATTATCACCACTATAACGACCATTATCAGCACTATAACGACCACTATCACCACTATAACGACCATTATCAGCACTATAACGACCATTATAACCACTATAACGACCATTATCACCACTATAACGACCATTATCACCACTATAACGACCACTATCAGCACTATAACGACCATTATCACCACTATAACGACCATTATCACCACTATAACAACCATTATAACCACTATAACAACCATTATAACCACAGTAACAACCATTATAACCACTATAACAGCCATTATCAGCACTATAACGATCATTATCACCACTATAACGACCATTACCAGCACTATAGCGACCATTATAACCACTATGATGACCATTATCACCACTATAACAACCATTATCACCACTATAACGACCACTATCAGCACTATAACGACCATTATCACCACTATGACAACCATTATCACCACTATAACAACCATTATAACCACTATAACAACCATTATCACCAATATAGCGACACTTATCTGCACTACAACAACCACTATCACTACTATAACAACCATTATAACCACTATACCAACCAGTATCACCACTATAACAACCATTATCACCACTATAACAACCATTATAACCAATATAACGACCACTATCACCACTATAACGACCATTATCAGCACTATAACGATCATTATCACCACTATAACGACCATTATCACCACTATAACGGCCATTATCACGACAATAACGACCATTATCACCACTATAGCGACCATTATGACCACTATAATGACCATTATCACCACTATACCGACCATTATAACCAATATAACGACCATTATCACCAATATAACGACAATTATCTGCACTATAACGACCATTATCACCACTACAACAACCATTATCAAAACAATAACGACCATCATCACCACTATAGCGACCATTATGACCACTATAATGACCACTATCACCACTATACCGACCATTATAACCTATATAACGACCATTATCACCAATATAACGACAATTATCTGCACTATAACGACCATTATCACCACTATAACAACCATTATCAAAACAATAACGACCATTATCACCACTATAGCGACCATTATGACCACTATAATGACCATTATCACCACTATACCGACCATTATAACCAATATAACGACCATTATCACCAATATAACGACAATTATCTGCACTATAACGACCATTATCACCACTATAACAACCATTATCAAAACTATAACGACCATTATCACCACTATACCGACCATTATAACCAATATAACGACCATTATCACCAATATAACGACAATTATCTGCACTATAACGACCATTATCAGCACTATAACGACCTTATCACCACTGTGGCAACCATTATCACCACTATAGCAACCATTATCATCGCTATGACAACCATTATCATTACTATAACAACCATTATAACCACTATACCAACCACTATCACCACTATAACAACCATTAACACCACTATAACAACCATTATCACCACGATAGCAACCAGTATCACCACTATAACGACCATTATAACCACTATAACGACCATTATCACCACTATAACGACCATTATAACCCCTATAACAACCATTATCACCACTATAACAACCATTACAACCACTATGACAATCATTACAACCAGCATGGCAACCATTATAACCACTATAACAACCATTATCACCACTATAACGACCATTATCACCACTATAACGACCATTATCAGCACTATAACGACCACTATCACCACTATAACGACCATTATCAGCACTATAACGACCATTATAACCACTATAACGACCATTATCACCACTATAACGACCATTATCACCACTATAACGACCACTATCAGCACTATAACGACCATTATCACCACTATAACGACCATTATCACCACTATAACAACCATTATAACCACTATAACAACCATTATAACCACAGTAACAACCATTATAACCACTATAACAGCCATTATCAGCACTATAACGATCATTATCACCACTATAACGACCATTACCAGCACTATAGCGACCATTATAACCACTATGATGACCATTATCACCACTATAACAACCATTATCACCACTATAACGACCACTATCAGCAATATAACGACCATTATCACCACTATAACAACCATTATCACCACTGTAACAACCATTATAACCACTATAACAACCATTATCACCAATATAGCGACACTTATCTGCACTATAACAACCACTATCACTACTATAACAACCATTATAACCACTATACCAACCAGTATCACCACTATAACAACCATTATCAAAACAATAACGACCATTATCACCACTATAACGACCATTATCACCACTATAACGACCATTATCACCACTATAACGACCATTATCACCACTATAACGACCATTATCACCACTATAACGACCACTATCAGCACTATAACGACCATTATCACCACTATAACGGCCATTATCACGACAATAACGACCATTATCACCACTATAGCGACCATTATGACCACTATAATGACCATTATCACCACTATACCGACCATTATAACCAATATAACGACCATTATCACCAATATAACGACAATTATCTGCACTATAACGACCATTATCACCACTATAACAACCATTATCAAAACAATAACGACCATTATCACCACTATAGCGACCATTATGACCACTATAATGACCATTATCACCACTATACCGACCATTATAACCAATATAACGACCATTATCACCAATATAACGACAATTATCTGCACTATAACGACCATTATCACCACTATAACAACCATTATCAAAACAATAACGACCATTATCACCACTATAGCGACCATTATGACCACTATAATGACCATTATCACCACTATACCGACCATTATAACCAATATAACGACCATTATCACCACTATAACGACCATTATCACCACTATAACGACCACTATCAGCACTATAACGACCATTATCACCACTATAACGACCATTATCACCACTATAACAACCATTATAAACACTATAACAACCATTATAACCACTGTAACAACCATTATAACCACTATAACAGCCATTATCAGCACTATAACGATCATTATCACCACTATAACGACCATTGTCACCACTATAACAACCATTGTAACCACTATAACAACCATTATAACCACTATAACAACTATTATAACCACTAGAACAACCATTATAACAACTATAACAACCATTACAACCAGTATAACAACCATTACAACCACTATAACAACGATTACAACCACCATGACGACCATCACAACCACCACGACAACCATTATAACCACTATAACAACCATTATCACCACTATAACGACCACTATCAGCAATATAACGACCATTATCACCACTATAACAACCATTATCACCACTATAACAACCATTATAACCACTATAACAACCATTATCACCAATATAGCGACACTTATCTGCACTATAACAACCACTATCACTACTATAACAACCATTATAACCACTATACCAACCAGTATCACCACTATAACAACCATTATCAAAACAATAACGACCATTATCACCACTATAGCGACCATTATGACCACTATAATGACCATTATCACCACTATACCGACCATCATAACCACTATAACGACCATTATCACCACTATAACGACCATTATCACCACTATAACGACCATTATCAGCACTATAACGACCACTATCACCACTATAACGACCATTATCAGCACTATAACGACCATTATAACCACTATAACGACCATTATAACCACAGTAACAACCACTATAACCACTATAACAGCCATTATCAGCACTATAACGATCATTATCACCACTATAACGACCATTACCAGCACTATAGCGACCATTATAACCACTATAATGACCATTATCACCACTATAACAACCATTATCACCACTATAACGACCATTATAACCACTATAACGACCATTATAACCACTATAACGACCATTATCACCACTATAGCGACCATTATCAGTACTATAACGACGATTATAACCACTATAACAACCATTATGACCAATATAACGACACTTATCTGCTCTATAACAACCACTATCACTACTGTAACAACCTATATAACCACTATACCAACCACTATCACCACTATAACAACCATTATCACCACTATAACAACCATTATCACCACGATAACAACCATTATCACCACTATAACGACCATTATCACCACTATAACAACCATTGTCACCACAATAGCAACCATTATCAGCACAATAACGACAATTATGACCACTATAACGACCATTATCACCACTATAACGACCATTATCACCACTATAACGACCATTATCAGCACTATAACGACCACTATCACCACTATAACGACCATTATCAGCACTATAACGACCATTATAACCACTATAACGACCATTATCACCACTATAACGACCATTATCACCACTATAACGACCATTATCAGCACTATAACGACCACTATCACCACTATAACGACCATTATCAGCACTATAACGATCATTATAACCACTATAACGACCATTATAACCACACTAACAACCATTATAACCACTATAACAGCCATTATCAGCACTATAACGATCATTATCACCACTATAACGACCATTACCAGCACTATAGCGACCATTATAACCACTATAATGACCATTATCACCACTATAACAACCATTATCACCACTATAACGACCATTATAACCACTATAACGACCATTATAACCACTATAACGACCATTATCACCACTATAGCGACCATTATCAGCACTATAACGACGATTATAACCACTATAACAATCATTATCACCAATATAACGACACTTATCTGCACTATAACAACCACTATCACTACTATAACAACCATTATAACCACTATACCAACCACTATCACCACTATAACAACCATTATCACCACTATAGCAACCAATATCACCACCATAACAACCAGTATCACCACTATAACGAGCATTATCACCACTATAACGACCATTATCAGCACTATAACGACCACTATCACCACTATAACGACCATTATAACTACTATAACGACCATTCTCACCACTATAACGACCATTATCACCACTATAACGACCATTATCAGCACCTTAACGACCATTATGAGCACTATAACGACCATTATCACCACTATAACGACAATTATCACCACTATAACAACCATTATAACCACTATAACAACCATTATAACCAATATAACGACCGTTATCAGCACCACAACGACCATTATCAGCACTATAACGACCATTATCACCACTATAAGGACCATTATCAGCACTATAACGATCATTATCAGCAATATAACGACCATTATAACCACTATAACGACCATTATAACCACTATAACAAATATTCTAACCACTATAACAACCATTACAACCAGTATAACAACCATTACAACCAGTATAACAACCATTACAACCACTATAACAACCATTACAACCACCATGACGACCATTACAACCACCATGACAACCATTATAACCACTATGACAACCATTATCACCACTATAACAACCATCGTCACCACTATAACAACCATTATAACCACTATAACAACCATTGTAACCAATATAACGACCATTGCAACCATTATAACGACCTTTATCACCACTATAGCGACCATTATCAGCACAATAACGACCATTATAACCACTATAACAACCATTATCACCAATATAACGACAATTATCTGCTCTATAACGACCACTATCAGCACTATAACGACCATTATCACCACTATAACGACCATTATCAGCACCATAACGACCATTATCAGCACTATAACGACCATTATCACCACTGTGGCAACCATTATCACCACTATAGCAACCATTATCATCACTATGACAACCATTATCATTACTATAACAACCATTATAACCACTATACCAACCACTATCACCACTATAACAACCATTATCAACACTATAACAACCATTATCAGCACTATAACGACCATTATGACCACTATAACGACCATTATCACCACTATAACGACCATTATCAGCACTATAACGACCATTATCAGCACTATAACGACCATTATCACCACTATAACGACCATTATCACCACTATAACGACCATTGTCACCACTATAACAACCATTGTAACCACTATAACAACCATTATAACAACTATAACAACCATTACAACCAGTATAACAACCATTACAACCACTATAACAACCATTACAACCACCATGACGACCATTACAACCACCATGACAACCATTATAACCACTATGGCAACCATTATCACCACTATGACAACCATTATCACCACTATAACAACCATCGTCACCACTATAGCAACCGTTATAACCACTATAACAACCATTATAACCACTGTAACAACCATTATAACCACTATAACAGCCACTATCAGCACTATAACGATCATTATCACCACTATAACGACCATTATCACCACTATAACGGCCATTATCGCGACAATAACGACCATTATCACCACTATAGCGACCATTATGACCATTATAATGACCATTATCACCGCTATACCGACCATTATAACCAATATAGCGACCATTATCACCAATATAACGACCATTATAACCACTATAACGACCATTATCACCACTATAGCGACCATTATCAGTACTATAACGACGATTATAACCACTATAACAACCATTATCACCAATATAACGACACTTATCTGCTCTATAACAACCACTATCACTACTATAACAACCATTATAACCACTATACCAACCACTATCACCACTATAACAACCATTATCACCACTATAACAACCATTATCACCACGATAACAACCAGTATCACCACTATAACGACCATTACCACCACTATAACGACCATTATCACCACTATAACAACCATTGTCACCACAATAACAACCATTATCAGCACTATAACGACCATTATGACCACTATAACGACCATTATCACCACTATAACGACCATTATCACCAAAATATCGACCATTATCAGCACTATAGCGACATCTATCACCACTATAACGACCATTATCACCACTATAACAACCATTATAAACACTATAACAACCATTATAACCACAGTAACAACCATTATAACCACTATAACGACCATTATCACCACTATAACAACCATTGTCACCACAATAACAACCATTATCAGCACTATAACGACCATTATCACCACTATAACAACCATTATAACCACTATAACAACCATTATAACCACAGTAACAACCATTATAACCACTATAACAGCCATTATCAGCACTATAACGATCATTATCACCACTATAACGACCATTACCAGCACTATAGCGACCATTATAACCACTATGATGACCATTATCACCACTATAACAACCATTATCACCACTATAACGACCACTATCAGCACTATAACGACCATTATCACCACTATAACAACCATTATCACCACTATAACGACCATTATAATCACTATACCGACCATTATAACCACTATAACGACCATTATAACCACTATAACAACCATTAAAACCAATATAACAATCATTATCACCATAATAACAACCACTATAACCACTATAACAACCACTATAACCACTATAACAACCATTGTAACCAATATAACGACCATTGCAACCATTATAACGACCTTTATCACCACTATAGCGACCATTATCAGCACAATAACGACCATTATAACCACTATAACAACCATTATCACCAATATAACGACAATTATCTGCTCTATAACGACCACTATCAGCACTATAACGACCATTATCACCACTATAACGACCATTATCAGCACCATAACGACCATTATCAGCACTATAACGACCATTATCACCACTGTGGCAACCATTATCACCACTATAGCAACCATTATCATCACTATGACAACCATTATCATTACTATAACAACCATTATAACCACTATACCAACCACTATCACCACTATAACAACCATTATCAACACTATAACAACCATTATCAGCACTATAACGACCATTATGACCACTATAACGACCATTATCACCACTATAACGACCATTATCAGCACTATAACGACCATTATCAGCACTATAACGACCATTATCACCACTATAACGACCATTATCACCACTATAACAACCATCGTCACCACTATAGCAACCATTATAACCACTATAACAACCATTATAACCACTGTAACAACCATTATAACCACTATAACAGCCACTATCAGCACTATAACGATCATTATCACCACTATAACGACCATTATCACCACTATAACAACCATTGTCACCACAATAACAACCATTATCAGCACTATAACGACCATTATGACCACTATAACGACGATTATAACCACTATAACAACCATTATCACCAATATAACGACAATTATCTGCACAATAACGACCACTATCAGCACTATAACGACCATTATCACCACTATAACGACCATTATCACCACTATAACGACCATTATCACCACTATAACAACCATTATAAACACTAGAACAACCATTATAACCACTGTAACAACCATTATGACCACTATAACAGCCATTATCACCACTATAACGACCATTATCACCACTATAACAACCATTATAACCACTATAACAACCATTATAACCACAGTAACAACCATTATAACCACTATAACAGCCATTATCAGCACTACAACGATCATTATGACCACTATAACGACCATTACCAGCACTATAGCGACCATTATAACCACTATGATGACCATTATCACCACTATAACAACCATTATCACCACTATAACGACCACTATCAGCACTATAACGACCATTATCACCACTATAACAACCATTATCACCACTATAACAACCATTATAACCACTATAACAACCATTATCACCAATATAGCGACACTTATCTGCACTATAACAACCACTATCACTATTATAACAACCATTATAACCACTATACCAACCAGTATCACCACTATAACAACCATTATCACCACTATAACAACCATTATCACCACGATAACAACCAGTATCACCACTATACCGACCATTATCACCACTATAACAACCATCATAACCAATATAACGACCACTATCACCACTATAACGACCATTATCAGCACTATAACGATCATTATCACCACTATAACGACCATTATCACCACTATAACGGCCATTATCACGACAATAACGACCATTATCACCACTATAGCGACCATTATGACCACTATAATGACCATTATCACCACTATACCGACCATTATAACCAATATAACGACCACTATCACCACTATAACGACCATTATCAGCACTATAACGATCATTATCACCACTATAACGACCATTATCACCACTATAACGGCCATTATCAGCACTATAACGACCATTATAACCACTATAACGATCATTATCACCACTATAACGACCATTATCACCACTATAACGACCACTATCAGCACTATAACGACCATTATCACCACTATAACGACCATTATCACCACTATAACGACCATTATCACCACTATAACAACCATTATAAACACTAGAACAACCATTATAACCACTGTAACAACCATTATGACCACTATAACAGCCATTATCACCACTATAACGACCATTATCAGCACTATAACGACAACTATCACCACTATAACGACCATTATCAGCACTATAACGACCATTATAACCACTATAACGACCATTATCACCACTATAACGACCATCATCACCACTATAACAACCATTATCAGCACCATAACGACCATTATCAACACTATAAGGACCATTATCACCACTGTGGCAACCATTATCACCACTATAGCAACCATTATCATCACTATGACAACCATTATCATTACTATAACAACCATTATAACCACTATACCAACCACTATCACCACTATAACAACCATTATCACCACTATAACAACCATTATCACCACGATAGCAACCAGTATCACCACTATAACGACCATTATAACCACTATAACAACCATTATAACCCCTATAACAACCATTATCACCACTATAACAACCATTACAACCACTATGACAATCATTACAACCAGCATGGCAACCATTATAACCACTATAACAACCATTATCACCACTATAACGACCATTATCACCACTATAACGACCACTATCAGCACTATAACGACCATTATCACCACTATAACGACCATTATCACCACTATAACGACCATTATAACCACTATAACAGCCATTATCAGCACTATAACGATCATTATCACCACTATAACGACCATTACCAGCACTATAGCGACCATTATAACCACTATGATGACCATTATCACCACTATAACAACCATTATCACCACTATAACGACCACTATCAGCACTATAACGACCATTATCACCACTATGACAACCATTATCACCACTATAACAACCATTATAACCACTATAACAACCATTATCACCAATATAGCGACACTTATCTGCACTACAACAACCACTATCACTACTATAACAACCATTATAACCACTATACCAACCAGTATCACCACTATAACAACCATTATCACCACTATAACAACCATTATAACCAATATAACGACCACTATCACCACTATAACGACCATTATCAGCACTATAACGATCATTATCACCACTATAACGACCATTATCACCACTATAACGGCCATTATCACGACAATAACGACCATTATCACCACTATAGCGACCATTATGACCACTATAATGACCATTATCACCACTATACCGACCATTATAACCAATATAACGACCATTATCACCAATATAACGACAATTATCTGCACTATAACGACCATTATCACCACTACAACAACCATTATCAAAACAATAACGACCATCATCACCACTATAGCGACCATTATGACCACTATAATGACCACTATCACCACTATACCGACCATTATAACCTATATAACGACCATTATCACCAATATAACGACAATTATCTGCACTATAACGACCATTATCACCACTATAACAACCATTATCAAAACAATAACGACCATTATCACCACTATAGCGACCATTATGACCACTATAATGACCATTATCACCACTATACCGACCATTATAACCAATATAACGACCATTATCACCAATATAACGACAATTATCTGCACTATAACGACCATTATCACCACTATAACAACCATTATCAAAACTATAACGACCATTATCACCACTATAGCGACCATTATGACCACTATAATGACCATTATCACCACTATACCGACCATTATAACCAATATAACGACCATTATCACCAATATAACGACAATTATCTGCACTATAACGACCATTATCAGCACTATAACGACCATTATCACCACTGTGGCAACCATTATCACCACTATAGCAACCATTATCATCGCTATGACAACCATTATCATTACTATAACAACCATTATAACCACTATACCAACCACTATCACCACTATAACAACCATTATCACCACTATAACAACCATTATCACCACGATAGCAACCAGTATCACCACTATAACGACCATTATAACCACTATAACGACCATTATCACCACTATAACGACCATTATAACCCCTATAACAACCATTATCACCACTATAACAACCATTACAACCACTATGACAATCATTACAACCAGCATGGCAACCATTATAACCACTATAACAACCATTATCACCACTATAACGACCATTATCACCACTATAACGACCATTATCAGCACTATAACGACCACTATCACCACTATAACGACCATTATCAGCACTATAACGACCATTATAACCACTATAACGACCATTATCACCACTATAACGACCATTATCACCACTATAACGACCACTATCAGCACTATAACGACCATTATCACCACTATAACGACCATTATCACCACTATAACAACCATTATAACCACTATAACAACCATTATAACCACAGTAACAACCATTATAACCACTATAACAGCCATTATCAGCACTATAACGATCATTATCACCACTATAACGACCATTACCAGCACTATAGCGACCATTATAACCACTATGATGACCATTATCACCACTATAACAACCATTATCACCACTATAACGACCACTATCAGCAATATAACGACCATTATCACCACTATAACAACCATTATCACCACTATAACAACCATTATAACCACTATAACAACCATTATCACCAATATAGCGACACTTATCTGCACTATAACAACCACTATCACTACTATAACAACCATTATAACCACTATACCAACCAGTATCACCACTATAACAACCATTATCAAAACAATAACGACCATTATCACCACTATAACGACCATTATCACCACTATAACGACCATTATCACCACTATAACGACCATTATCACCACTATAACGACCATTATCACCACTATAACGACCACTATCAGCACTATAACGACCATTATCACCACTATAACGGCCATTATCACGACAATAACGACCATTATCACCACTATAGCGACCATTATGACCACTATAATGACCATTATCACCACTATACCGACCATTATAACCAATATAACGACCATTATCACCAATATAACGACAATTATCTGCACTATAACGACCATTATCACCACTATAACAACCATTATCAAAACAATAACGACAATTATCACCACTATAACGACCATTATCACCACTATAACAACCATTATAAACACTATAACAACCATTATAACCACTGTAACAACCATTATAACCACTATAACAGCCATTATCAGCACTATAACGATCATTATCACCACTATAACGACCATTGTCACCACTATAACAACCATTGTAACCACTATAACAACCATTATAACCACTATAACAACTATTATAACCACTATAACAACCATTATAACAACTATAACAACCATTACAACCAGTATAACAACCATTACAACCACTATAACAACGATTACAACCACCATGACGACCATCACAACCACCACGACAACCATTATAACCACTATAACAACCATTATCACCACTATAACGACCACTATCAGCAATATAACGACCATTATCACCACTATAACAACCATTATCACCACTATAACAACCATTATAACCACTATAACAACCATTATCACCAATATAGCGACACTTATCTGCACTATAACAACCACTGTCACTACTATAACAACCATTATAACCACTATACCAACCAGTATCACCACTATAACAACCATTATCAAAACAATAACGACCATTATCACCACTATAGCGACCATTATGACCACTATAATGACCATTATCACCACTATACCGACCATTATAACCACTATAACGACCATTATCACCACTATAACGACCATTATCACCACTATAACGACCATTATCAGCACTATAACGACCACTATCACCACTATAACGACCATTATCAGCACTATAACGACCATTATAACCACTATAACGACCATTATAACCACAGTAACAACCACTATAACCACTATAACAGCCATTATCAGCACTATAACGATCATTATCACCACTATAACGACCATTACCAGCACTATAGCGACCATTATAACCACTATAATGACCATTATCACCACTATAACAACCATTATCACCACTATAACGACCATTATCACCACTATAACGACCATTATCAGCACTATAACGACCATTATAACCACTATAACGACCATTATCACCACTATAGCGACCATTATCAGTACTATAACGACGATTATAACCACTATAACAACCATTATGACCAATATAACGACACTTATCTGCTCTATAACAACCACTATCACTACTATAACAACCTATATAACCACTATACCAACCACTATCACCACTATAACAACCATTATCACCACTATAACAACCATTATCACCACGATAACAACCATTATCACCACTATAACGACCATTATCACCACTATAACAACCATTGTCACCACAATAGCAACCATTATCAGCACAATAACGACCATTATGACCACTATAACGACCATTATCACCACTATAACGACCATTATCACCACTATAACGACCATTATCAGCACTATAACGACCACTATCACCACTATAACGACCATTATCAGCACTATAACGACCATTATAACCACTATAACGACCATTATCACCACTATAACGACCATTATCACCACTATAACGACCATTATCAGCACTATAACGACCACTATCACCACTATAACGACCATTATCAGCACTATAACGATCATTATAACCACTATAACGACCATTATAACCACACTAACAACCATTATAACCACTATAACAGCCATTATCAGCACTATAACGATCATTATCACCACTATAACGACCATTACCAGCACTATAGCGACCATTATAACCACTATAATGACCATTATCACCACTATAACAACCATTATCACCACTATAACGACCATTATAACCACTATAACGACCATTATAACCACTATAACGACCATTATCACCACTATAGCGACCATTATCAGCACTATAACGACGATTATAACCACTATAACAATCATTATCACCAATATAACGACACTTATCTGCACTATAACAACCACTATCACTACTATAACAACCATTATAACCACTATACCAACCACTATCACCACTATAACAACCATTATCACCACTATAGCAACCAATATCACCACCATAACAACCAGTATCACCACTATAACGAGCATTATCACCACTATAACGACCATTATCAGCACTATAACGACCACTATCACCACTATAACGACCATTATAACTACTATAACGACCATTCTCACCACTATAACGACCATTATCACCACTATAACGACCATTATCAGCACCTTAACGACCATTATGAGCACTATAACGACCATTATCACCACTATAACGACAATTATCACCACTATAACAACCATTATAACCACTATAACAACCATTATAACCAATATAACGACCGTTATCAGCACCACAACGACCA
The DNA here is from genome assembly GCA_963576845.1 of Megachile leachella. Taxonomy (NCBI): domain Eukaryota; kingdom Metazoa; phylum Arthropoda; class Insecta; order Hymenoptera; family Megachilidae; genus Megachile; species Megachile leachella. The sequence goes on along the minus strand of OY756260.1, from coordinate 13,042,013 downwards.
TTATCAGCACTATAACGACCATTATCACCACTATAAGGACCATTATCAGCACTATAACGATCATTATCAGCAATATAACGACCATTATAACCACTATAACGACCATTATAACCACTATAACAAATATTCTAACCACTATAACAACCATTACAACCAGTATAACAACCATTACAACCAGTATAACAACCATTACAACCACTATAACAACCATTACAACCACCATGACGACCATTACAACCACCATGACAACCATTATAACCACTATGACAACCATTATCACCACTATAACAACCATCGTCACCACTATAACAACCATTATAACCACTATAACAACCATTGTAACCAATATAACGACCATTGCAACCATTATAACGACCTTTATCACCACTATAGCGACCATTATCAGCACAATAACGACCATTATAACCACTATAACAACCATTATCACCAATATAACGACAATTATCTGCTCTATAACGACCACTATCAGCACTATAACGACCATTATCACCACTATAACGACCATTATCAGCACCATAACGACCATTATCAGCACTATAACGACCATTATCACCACTGTGGCAACCATTATCACCACTATAGCAACCATTATCATCACTATGACAACCATTATCATTACTATAACAACCATTATAACCACTATACCAACCACTATCACCACTATAACAACCATTATCAACACTATAACAACCATTATCAGCACTATAACGACCATTATGACCACTATAACGACCATTATCACCACTATAACGACCATTATCAGCACTATAACGACCATTATCAGCACTATAACGACCATTATCACCACTATAACGACCATTATCACCACTATAACGACCATTGTCACCACTATAACAACCATTGTAACCACTATAACAACCATTATAACAACTATAACAACCATTACAACCAGTATAACAACCATTACAACCACTATAACAACCATTACAACCACCATGACGACCATTACAACCACCATGACAACCATTATAACCACTATGGCAACCATTATCACCACTATGACAACCATTATCACCACTATAACAACCATCGTCACCACTATAGCAACCGTTATAACCACTATAACAACCATTATAACCACTGTAACAACCATTATAACCACTATAACAGCCACTATCAGCACTATAACGATCATTATCACCACTATAACGACCATTATCACCACTATAACGGCCATTATCACGACAATAACGACCATTATCACCACTATAGCGACCATTATGACCATTATAATGACCATTATCACCGCTATACCGACCATTATAACCAATATAGCGACCATTATCACCAATATAACGACCATTATAACCACTATAACGACCATTATCACCACTATAGCGACCATTATCAGTACTATAACGACGATTATAACCACTATAACAACCATTATCACCAATATAACGACACTTATCTGCTCTATAACAACCACTATCACTACTATAACAACCATTATAACCACTATACCAACCACTATCACCACTATAACAACCATTATCACCACTATAACAACCATTATCACCACGATAACAACCAGTATCACCACTATAACGACCATTACCACCACTATAACGACCATTATCACCACTATAACAACCATTGTCACCACAATAACAACCATTATCAGCACTATAACGACCATTATGACCACTATAACGACCATTATCACCACTATAACGACCATTATCACCAAAATATCGACCATTATCAGCACTATAGCGACATCTATCACCACTATAACGACCATTATCACCACTATAACAACCATTATAAACACTATAACAACCATTATAACCACAGTAACAACCATTATAACCACTATAACGACCATTATCACCACTATAACAACCATTGTCACCACAATAACAACCATTATCAGCACTATAACGACCATTATCACCACTATAACAACCATTATAACCACTATAACAACCATTATAACCACAGTAACAACCATTATAACCACTATAACAGCCATTATCAGCACTATAACGATCATTATCACCACTATAACGACCATTACCAGCACTATAGCGACCATTATAACCACTATGATGACCATTATCACCACTATAACAACCATTATCACCACTATAACGACCACTATCAGCACTATAACGACCATTATCACCACTATAACAACCATTATCACCACTATAACGACCATTATAATCACTATACCGACCATTATAACCACTATAACGACCATTATAACCACTATAACAACCATTAAAACCAATATAACAATCATTATCACCATAATAACAACCACTATAACCACTATAACAACCACTATAACCACTATAACAACCATTGTAACCAATATAACGACCATTGCAACCATTATAACGACCTTTATCACCACTATAGCGACCATTATCAGCACAATAACGACCATTATAACCACTATAACAACCATTATCACCAATATAACGACAATTATCTGCTCTATAACGACCACTATCAGCACTATAACGACCATTATCACCACTATAACGACCATTATCAGCACCATAACGACCATTATCAGCACTATAACGACCATTATCACCACTGTGGCAACCATTATCACCACTATAGCAACCATTATCATCACTATGACAACCATTATCATTACTATAACAACCATTATAACCACTATACCAACCACTATCACCACTATAACAACCATTATCAACACTATAACAACCATTATCAGCACTATAACGACCATTATGACCACTATAACGACCATTATCACCACTATAACGACCATTATCAGCACTATAACGACCATTATCAGCACTATAACGACCATTATCACCACTATAACGACCATTATCACCACTATAACAACCATCGTCACCACTATAGCAACCATTATAACCACTATAACAACCATTATAACCACTGTAACAACCATTATAACCACTATAACAGCCACTATCAGCACTATAACGATCATTATCACCACTATAACGACCATTATCACCACTATAACAACCATTGTCACCACAATAACAACCATTATCAGCACTATAACGACCATTATGACCACTATAACGACGATTATAACCACTATAACAACCATTATCACCAATATAACGACAATTATCTGCACAATAACGACCACTATCAGCACTATAACGACCATTATCACCACTATAACGACCATTATCACCACTATAACGACCATTATCACCACTATAACAACCATTATAAACACTAGAACAACCATTATAACCACTGTAACAACCATTATGACCACTATAACAGCCATTATCACCACTATAACGACCATTATCACCACTATAACAACCATTATAACCACTATAACAACCATTATAACCACAGTAACAACCATTATAACCACTATAACAGCCATTATCAGCACTACAACGATCATTATGACCACTATAACGACCATTACCAGCACTATAGCGACCATTATAACCACTATGATGACCATTATCACCACTATAACAACCATTATCACCACTATAACGACCACTATCAGCACTATAACGACCATTATCACCACTATAACAACCATTATCACCACTATAACAACCATTATAACCACTATAACAACCATTATCACCAATATAGCGACACTTATCTGCACTATAGCAACCACTATCACTATTATAACAACCATTATAACCACTATACCAACCAGTATCACCACTATAACAACCATTATCACCACTATAACAACCATTATCACCACGATAACAACCAGTATCACCACTATACCGACCATTATCACCACTATAACAACCATCATAACCAATATAACGACCACTATCACCACTATAACGACCATTATCAGCACTATAACGATCATTATCACCACTATAACGACCATTATCACCACTATAACGGCCATTATCACGACAATAACGACCATTATCACCACTATAGCGACCATTATGACCACTATAATGACCATTATCACCACTATACCGACCATTATAACCAATATAACGACCACTATCACCACTATAACGACCATTATCAGCACTATAACGATCATTATCACCACTATAACGACCATTATCACCACTATAACGGCCATTATCAGCACTATAACGACCATTATAACCACTATAACGATCATTATCACCACTATAACGACCATTATCACCACTATAACGACCACTATCAGCACTATAACGACCATTATCACCACTATAACGACCATTATCACCACTATAACGACCATTATCACCACTATAACAACCATTATAAACACTAGAACAACCATTATAACCACTGTAACAACCATTATGACCACTATAACAGCCATTATCACCACTATGACGACCATTATCAGCACTATAACGACAACTATCACCACTATAACGACCATTATCAGCACTATAACGACCATTATAACCACTATAACGACCATTATCACCACTATAACGACCATCATCACCACTATAACAACCATTATCAGCACCATAACGACCATTATCAACACTATAAGGACCATTATCACCACTGTGGCAACCATTATCACCACTATAGCAACCATTATCATCACTATGACAACCATTATCATTACTATAACAACCATTATAACCACTATACCAACCACTATCACCACTATAACAACCATTATCACCACTATAACAACCATTATCACCACGATAGCAACCAGTATCACCACTATAACGACCATTATAACCACTATAACAACCATTATAACCCCTATAACAACCATTATCACCACTATAACAACCATTACAACCACTATGACAATCATTACAACCAGCATGGCAACCATTATAACCACTATAACAACCATTATCACCACTATAACGACCATTATCACCACTATAACGACCACTATCAGCACTATAACGACCATTATCACCACTATAACGACCATTATCACCACTATAACGACCATTATAACCACTATAACAGCCATTATCAGCACTATAACGATCATTATCACCACTATAACGACCATTACCAGCACTATAGCGACCATTATAACCACTATGATGACCATTATCACCACTATAACAACCATTATCACCACTATAACGACCACTATCAGCACTATAACGACCATTATCACCACTATGACAACCATTATCACCACTATAACAACCATTATAACCACTATAACAACCATTATCACCAATATAGCGACACTTATCTGCACTACAACAACCACTATCACTACTATAACAACCATTATAACCACTATACCAACCAGTATCACCACTATAACAACCATTATCACCACTATAACAACCATTATAACCAATATAACGACCACTATCACCACTATAACGACCATTATCAGCACTATAACGATCATTATCACCACTATAACGACCATTATCACCACTATAACGGCCATTATCACGACAATAACGACCATTATCACCACTATAGCGACCATTATGACCACTATAATGACCATTATCACCACTATACCGACCATTATAACCAATATAACGACCATTATCACCAATATAACGACTATTATCTGCACTATAACGACCATTATCACCACTACAACAACCATTATCAAAACAATAACGACCATCATCACCACTATAGCGACCATTATGACCACTATAATGACCACTATCACCACTATACCGACCATTATAACCTATATAACGACCATTATCACCAATATAACGACAATTATCTGCACTATAACGACCATTATCACCACTATAACAACCATTATCAAAACAATAACGACCATTATCACCACTATAGCGACCATTATGACCACTATAATGACCATTATCACCACTATACCGACCATTATAACCAATATAACGACCATTATCACCAATATAACGACAATTATCTGCACTATAACGACCATTATCACCACTATAACAACCATTATCAAAACTATAACGACCATTATCACCACTATAGCGACCATTATGACCACTATAATGACCATTATCACCACTATACCGACCATTATAACCAATATAACGACCATTATCACCAATATAACGACAATTATCTGCACTATAACGACCATTATCAGCACTATAACGACCATTATCACCACTGTGGCAACCATTATCACCACTATAGCAACCATTATCATCGCTATGACAACCATTATCATTACTATAACAACCATTATAACCACTATACCAACCACTATCACCACTATAACAACCATTATCACCACTATAACAACCATTATCACCACGATAGCAACCAGTATCACCACTATAACGACCATTATAACCACTATAACGACCATTATCACCACTATAACGACCATTATAACCCCTATAACAACCATTATCACCACTATAACAACCATTACAACCACTATGACAATCATTACAACCAGCATGGCAACCATTATAACCACTATAACAACCATTATCACCACTATAACGACCATTATCACCACTATAACGACCATTATCAGCACTATAACGACCACTATCACCACTATAACGACCATTATCAGCACTATAACGACCATTATAACCACTATAACGACCATTATCACCACTATAACGACCATTATCACCACTATAACGACCACTATCAGCACTATAACGACCATTATCACCACTATAACGACCATTATCACCACTATAACAACCATTATAACCACTATAACAACCATTATAACCACAGTAACAACCATTATAACCACTATAACAGCCATTATCAGCACTATAACGATCATTATCACCACTATAACGACCATTACCAGCACTATAGCGACCATTATAACCACTATGATGACCATTATCACCACTATAACAACCATTATCACCACTATAACGACCACTATCAGCAATATAACGACCATTATCACCACTATAACAACCATTATCACCACTATAACAACCATTATAACCACTATAACAACCATTATCACCAATATAGCGACACTTATCTGCACTATAACAACCACTATCACTACTATAACAACCATTATAACCACTATACCAACCAGTATCACCACTATAACAACCATTATCAAAACAATAACGACCATTATCACCACTATAACGACCATTATCACCACTATAACGACCATTATCACCACTATAACGACCATTATCACCACTATAACGACCATTATCACCACTATAACGACCACTATCAGCACTATAACGACCATTATCACCACTATAACGGCCATTATCACGACAATAACGACCATTATCACCACTATAGCGACCATTATGACCACTATAATGACCATTATCACCACTATACCGACCATTATAACCAATATAACGACCATTATCACCAATATAACGACAATTATCTGCACTATAACGACCATTATCACCACTATAACAACCATTATCAAAACAATAACGACCATTATCACCACTATAACGACCATTATCACCACTATAACAACCATTATAAACACTATAACAACCATTATAACCACTGTAACAACCATTATAACCACTATAACAGCCATTATCAGCACTATAACGATCATTATCACCACTATAACGACCATTGTCACCACTATAACAACCATTGTAACCACTATAACAACCATTATAACCACTATAACAACTATTATAACCACTATAACAACCATTATAACAACTATAACAACCATTACAACCAGTATAACAACCATTACAACCACTATAACAACGATTACAACCACCATGACGACCATCACAACCACCACGACAACCATTATAACCACTATAACAACCATTATCACCACTATAACGACCACTATCAGCAATATAACGACCATTATCACCACTATAACAACCATTATCACCACTATAACAACCATTATAACCACTATAACAACCATTATCACCAATATAGCGACACTTATCTGCACTATAACAACCACTGTCACTACTATAACAACCATTATAACCACTATACCAACCAGTATCACCACTATAACAACCATTATCAAAACAATAACGACCATTATCACCACTATAGCGACCATTATGACCACTATAATGACCATTATCACCACTATACCGACCATTATAACCACTATAACGACCATTATCACCACTATAACGACCATTATCACCACTATAACGACCATTATCAGCACTATAACGACCACTATCACCACTATAACGACCATTATCAGCACTATAACGACCATTATAACCACTATAACGACCATTATAACCACAGTAACAACCACTATAACCACTATAACAGCCATTATCAGCACTATAACGATCATTATCACCACTATAACGACCATTACCAGCACTATAGCGACCATTATAACCACTATAATGACCATTATCACCACTATAACAACCATTATCACCACTATAACGACCATTATAACCACTATAACGACCATTATAACCACTATAACGACCATTATCACCACTATAGCGACCATTATCAGTACTATAACGACGATTATAACCACTATAACAACCATTATGACCAATATAACGACACTTATCTGCTCTATAACAACCACTATCACTACTATAACAACCTATATAACCACTATACCAACCACTATCACCACTATAACAACCATTATCACCACTATAACAACCATTATCACCACGATAACAACCATTATCACCACTATAACGACCATTATCACCACTATAACAACCATTGTCACCACAATAGCAACCATTATCAGCACAATAACGACCATTATGACCACTATAACGACCATTATCACCACTATAACGACCATTATCACCACTATAACGACCATTATCAGCACTATAACGACCACTATCACCACTATAACGACCATTATCAGCACTATAACGACCATTATAACCACTATAACGACCATTATCACCACTATAACGACCATTATCACCACTATAACGACCATTATCAGCACTATAACGACCACTATCACCACTATAACGACCATTATCAGCACTATAACGATCATTATAACCACTATAACGACCATTATAACCACACTAACAACCATTATAACCACTATAACAGCCATTATCAGCACTATAACGATCATTATCACCACTATAACGACCATTACCAGCACTATAGCGACCATTATAACCACTATAATGACCATTATCACCACTATAACAACCATTATCACCACTATAACGACCATTATAACCACTATAACGACCATTATAACCACTATAACGACCATTATCACCACTATAGCGACCATTATCAGCACTATAACGACGATTATAACCACTATAACAATCATTATCACCAATATAACGACACTTATCTGCACTATAACAACCACTATCACTACTATAACAACCATTATAACCACTATACCAACCACTATCACCACTATAACAACCATTATCACCACTATAGCAACCAATATCACCACCATAACAACCAGTATCACCACTATAACGAGCATTATCACCACTATAACGACCATTATCAGCACTATAACGACCACTATCACCACTATAACGACCATTATAACTACTATAACGACCATTCTCACCACTATAACGACCATTATCACCACTATAACGACCATTATCAGCACCTTAACGACCATTATGAGCACTATAACGACCATTATCACCACTATAACGACAATTATCACCACTATAACAACCATTATAACCACTATAACAACCATTATAACCAATATAACGACCGTTATCAGCACCACAACGACCATTATCAGCACTATAACGACCATTATCACCACTATAAGGACCATTATCAGCACTATAACGATCATTATCAGCAATATAACGACCATTATAACCACTATAACGACCATTATAACCACTATAACAAATATTCTAACCACTATAACAACCATTACAACCAGTATAACAACCATTACAACCAGTATAACAACCATTACAACCACTATAACAACCATTACAACCACCATGACGACCATTACAACCACCATGACAACCATTATAACCACTATGACAACCAATATCACCACTATAACAACCATCGTCACCACTATAACAACCATTATAACCACTATAACAACCATTATAACCACTGTAACAACCATTATAACCACTATAACAGCCAATATCAGCACTATAACGATCATTATCACCACAATAACGACCATTATCACCACTATAGCGACCATTATCACCACTATAATGACCATTATCACCACTATAACGACCATTATCACCACTATAGCGACCATTATCACCACTATAACGACCATTATCACCACTATAACGGCCATTATCAGCAATGTAACGACCATTATAACCACTATAACGACCATTATAACCACTATAACGACCATTATCACCGCTATAACGACCATTGTCACCACTATAACAACCATTGTAACTACTATAACAACCATTATAACCACTATAACAACTATTATATCCACTATAACAACCATTATAACAACTATGACAACCATTACAACCAGTATAACAACCATTACAACGACTATAACAACGATTACAATCACCATGACGACCATCACAACCACCATGACAACCATTATAACCACTATGACAACCATTATCACCACTATAACGACCATTATAATCACTATACCGACCATTATAACCACTATAACGACCATTATAACCCCTATAACAACCATTAAAACCAATATAACAATCATTATCACCATAATAACAACCACTATAACCACTATAACAACCACTATAACCACTATAACAACCATTGTAACCAATATAACGACCATTGCAACCATTATAACGACCTTTATCACCACTATAGCGACCATTATCAGCACAATAACGACCATTATAACCACTATAACAACCATTATCACCAATATAACGACAATTATCTGCTCTATAACGACCACTATCAGCACTATAACGACCATTATCACCACTATAACGACCATTATCAGCACCATAACGACCATTATCAGCACTATAACGACCATTATCACCACTGTGGCAACCATTATCACCACTATAGCAACCATTATCATCACTATGACAACCATTATCATTACTATAACAACCATTATAACCACTATACCAACCACTATCACCACTATAACAACCATTATCAACACTATAACAACCATTATCAGCACTATAACGACCATTATGACCACTATAACGACCATTATCACCACTATAACGACCATTATCAGCACTATAACGACCATTATAACCACTATGACAACCATTATCACCACTATAACGACCATTGTCACCACTATAACAACCATTGTAACCACTATAACAACCATTATAACAACTATAACAACCATTACAACCAGTATAACAACCATTACAACCACTATAACAACCATTACAACCACCATGACGACCATTACAACCACCATGACAACCATTATAACCACTATGGCAACCATTATCACCACTATGACAACCATTATCACCACTATAACAACCATCGTCACCACTATAGCAACCGTTATAACCACTATAACAACCATTATAACCACTGTAACAACCATTATAACCACTATAACAGCCACTATCAGCACTATAACGATCATTATCACCACTATAACGACCATTATCACCACTATAACGGCCATTATCACGACAATAACGACCATTATCACCACTATAGCGACCATTATGACCATTATAATGACCATTATCACCGCTATACCGACCATTATAACCAATATAGCGACCATTATCACCAATATAACGACCATTATAACCACTATAACGACCATTATCACCACTATAGCGACCATTATCAGTACTATAACGACGATTATAACCACTATAACAACCATTATCACCAATATAACGACACTTATCTGCTCTATAACAACCACTATCACTACTATAACAACCATTATAACCACTATACCAACCACTATCACCACTATAACAACCATTATCACCACTATAACAACCATTATCACCACGATAACAACCAGTATCACCACTATAACGACCATTACCACCACTATAACGACCATTATCACCACTATAACAACCATTGTCACCACAATAACAACCATTATCAGCACTATAACGACCATTATGACCACTATAACGACCATTATCACCACTATAACGACCATTATCACCAAAATATCGACCATTATCAGCACTATAGCGACATCTATCACCACTATAACGACCATTATCACCACTATAACAACCATTATAAACACTATAACAACCATTATAACCACAGTAACAACCATTATAACCACTATAACGACCATTATCACCACTATAACAACCATTGTCACCACAATAACAACCATTATCAGCACTATAACGACCATTATCACCACTATAACAACCATTATAACCACTATAACAACCATTATAACCACAGTAACAACCATTATAACCACTATAACAACCATTAAAACCAATATAACAATCATTATCACCATAATAACAACCACTATAACCACTATAACAACCACTATAACCACTATAACAACCATTGTAACCAATATAACGACCATTGCAACCATTATAACGACCTTTATCACCACTATAGCGACCATTATCAGCACAATAACGACCATAATAACCACTATAACAACCATTATCACCAATATAACGACAATTATCTGCTCTATAACGACCACTATCAGCACTATAACGACCATTATCACCACTATAACGACCATTATCAGCACCATAACGACCATTATCAGCACTATAACGACCATTATCACCACTGTGGCAACCATTATCACCACTATAGCAACCATTATCATCACTATGACAACCATTATCATTACTATAACAACCATTATAACCACTATACCAACCACTATCACCACTATAACAACCATTATCAACACTATAACAACCATTATCAGCACTATAACAACCATTATGACCACTATAACGACCATTATCACCACTATAACGACCATTATCAGCACTATAACGACCATTATCAGCACTATAACGACCATTATCACCACTATAACGACCATTATCACCACTATAACAACCATCGTCACCACTATAGCAACCATTATAACCACTATAACAACCATTATAACCACTGTAACAACCATTATAACCACTATAACAGCCACTATCAGCACTATAACGATCATTATCACCACTATAACGACCATTATCACCACTATAACAACCATTGTCACCACAATATCAACCATTATCAGCACTATAACGACCATTATGACCACTATAACGACGATTATAACCACTATAACAACCATTATCACCAATATAACGACAATTATCTGCACAATAACGACCACTATCAGCACTATAACGACCATTATCACCACTATAACGACCATTATCACCACTATAACGACCATTATCACCACTATAACAACCATTATAAACACTAGAACAACCATTATAACCACTGTAACAACCATTATGACCACTATAACAGCCATTATCACCACTATAACGACCATTATCACCACTATAACAACCATTATAACCACTATAACAACCATTATAACCACAGTAACAACCATTATAACCACTATAACAGCCATTATCAGCACTATAACGATCATTATGACCACTATAACGACCATTACCAGCACTATAGCGACCATTATAACCACTATGATGACCATTATCACCACTATAACAACCATTATCACCACTATAACGACCACTATCAGCACTATAACGACCATTATCACCACTATAACAACCATTATCACCACTATAACAACCATTATAACCACTATAACAACCATTATCACCAATATAGCGACACTTATCTGCACTATAACAACCACTATCACTATTATAACAACCATTATAACCACTATACCAACCAGTATCACCACTATAACAACCATTATCACCACTATAACAACCATTATCACCACGATAACAACCAGTATCACCACTATACCGACCATTATCACCACTATAACAACCATTATAACCAATATAACGACCACTATCACCACTATAACGACCATTATCAGCACTATAACGATCATTATCACCACTATAACGACCATTATCACCACTATAACAACCATTATAAACACTATAACAACCATTATAACCACTATAACGACGATTATAACCACTATAACAACCATTATCACCAATATAACGACAATTATCTGCACTATAACGACCACTATCAGCACTATAACGACCATTATCACCACTATAACGACCATTATCACCACTATAACGACCATTATCACCACTATAACAACCATTATAAACACTATAACAACCATTATAACCACAGTAACAACCATTATAACCACTATAACGACCATTATCACCACTATAACAACCATTGTCACCACAATAACAACCATTATCAGCACTATAACGACCATTATGACCACTATAATGAACATTATCACCACTATACCGACCATTATAACCAATATAACGACCATTATCACCAATATAACGACAATTATCTGCACTATAACGACCATTATCACCACTATAACAACCATTATCAAAGCAATAACGACCATTATCACCACTATAGCGACCATTATGACCACTATAATGACCATTATCACCACTATACCGACCATTATAACCAATATAACGACCATTATCACCAATATAACGACAATTATCTGCACTATAACGACCACTATCAGCACTATAACGACCATTATAACCACTATAACGATCATTATCACCACTATAACGACCATTATCACCACTATAACGACCACTATCAGCACTATAACGACCATTATCACCACTATAACGACCATTATCACCACTATAACAACCATTATAAACACTATAACAACCATTATAACCACAGTAACAACCATTATAACCACTATAACGACCATTATCACCACTATAACAACCATTGTCACCACAATAACAACCATTATCAGCACTATAACGACCATTATCACCACTATAACGACCATTATCACCACTATAACAACCATTATAAACACTATAACAACCATTATAACCACAGTAACAACCATTATAACCACTATAACGACCATTATCACCACTATAACAACCATTGTCACCACAATAACAACCATTATCAGCACTATAACGACCATTATGACCACTATAACGACGATTATAACCACTATAACAACCATTATCACCAATGTAACGACAATTATCTGCACTATAACGACCACTATCAGCACTATAACGACCATTATCACCACTATAACGACCATTATCAGCACTATAACGACCATTATCACCACTATAACGACCATTATCACCACTATAACGGCCATTATCACGACAATAACGACCATTATCACCACTATAGCGACCATTATGACCACTATAATGACCATTATCACCACTATACCGACCATTATAACCAATATAACGACCATTATCACCAATATAACGACAATTATCTGCACTATAACGACCATTATCACCACTATAACAACCATTATCAAAACAATAACGATCATTATCACCACTATAGCGACCATTATGACCACTATAATGACCATTATCACCACTATACCGACCATTATAACCAATATAACGACCATTATCACCAATATAACGACAATTATCTGCACTATAACGACCATTATCACCACTATAACAACCATTATCAAAACAATAACGACCATTATCACCACTATAGCGACCATTATGACCACTATAATGACCATTATCACCACTATACCGACCATTATAACCAATATAACGACCATTATCACCAATATAACGACAATTATCTGCACTATAACGACCATTATCAGCACTATAACGACCATTATAACCACTATAACGATCATTATCACCACTATAACGACCATTATCACCACTATAACGACCACTATCAGCACTATAACGACCATTATCACCACTATAACGACCATTATCACCACTATAACAACCATTATAAACACTATAACAACCATTATAACCACAGTAACAACCATTATAACCACTATAACGACCATTATCATCACTATAACGACCATTGTCACCACAATAACAAACATTATCAGCACTATAACGACCATTATGACCACTATAACGACGATTATAACCACTATAACAACCATTATCACCAATATAACGACAATTATCTGCACTATAACGACCACTATCAGCACTATAACGACCATTATCACCACTATAACAACCATTATAACCACTATAACAACCATTATAACCAAAGTAACAACCATTATAACCACTATAACAGCCATTATCAGCACTATAACGTTCATTATCACCACTATAACGACCATTACCAGCACTATAGCGACCATTATAACCACTATGATGACCATTATCACCACTATAACAACCATTATCACCACTATAACGACCACTATCAGCACTATAACGACCATTATCACCACTATAACAACCATTATCACCACTATAACAACCATTATAACCACTATAACAACCATTATCACCAATATAGCGACACTTATCTGCACTATAACAACCACTATCACTACTATAGCAACCATTATAACCACTATACCAACCAGTATCACCACTATAACAACCATTATCACCACTATAACAACCATTATCACCACGATAACAACCAGTATCACCACTATAACGACCATTATCACCACTATAACGACCACTATCAGCACTATAACGACCATTATCACCACTATAACGACCATTATCACCACTATAACAACCATTATAAACACTATAACAACCATTATAACCACAGTAACAACCATTATAACCACTATAACGACCATTATCACCACTATAACAACCATTATCACCACTATAACAACCATTATAACCACTATAACAACCATTATCACCAATATAGCGACACTTATCTGCACTATAACAACCACTATCACTACTATAACAACCATTATAACCACTATACCAACCAGTATCACCACTATAACAACCATTATCACCACTATAACGACCATTATAACCATTATAACGACCATTATCACCACTATAACGACCATTATAACCCCTATAACAACCATTATCACCACTATAACAACCATTACAACCACTATGACAATCATTACAACCAGCATGGCAACCATTATAACCACTATAACAACCATTATCACCACTATAACGACCATTATCACCACTATAACGACCATTATCACCACTATAACGACCATTTTCAGCGCTATAACGACCACTATCACCACTATAACGACCATTATCAGCACTATAACGACCATTATAACCACTATAACGATCATTATCACCACTATAACGACCATTATCACCACTATAACGACCACTATCAGCACTATAACGACCATTATCACCACTATGACGACCATTATCACCACTATAACAACCATTATAAACACTATAACAACCATTATAACCACAGTAACAACCATTATAACCACTATAACGACCATTATCACCACTATAACAACCATTGTCACCACAATAACAACCATTATAACCGCAGTAACAACCATTATAACCACTATAACAGCCATTATCAGCACTATAACGATCATTATCACCACTATAACGACCATTACCAGCACTATAGCGACCATTATAACCACTATGATGACCATTATCACCACTATAACAACCATTATCACCACTATAACGACCACTATCAGCACTATAACGACCATTATCACCACTATAACAACCATTATCACCACTATAACAACCATTATAACCACTATAACAACCATTATCACCAATATAGCGACACTTATCTGCACTATAACAACCACTATCACTACTATAACAACCATTATAACCACTATACCAACCAGTATCACCACTATAACAACCATTATCACCACTATAACAACCATTATAACCAATATAACGACCATTATCACCACTATAACGACCATTATAACCCCTATAACAACCATTATCACCACTATAACAACCATTACAACCACTATGACAATCATTACAACCAGCATGGCAACCATTATAACCACTATAACAACCATTATCACCACTATAACGACCATTATCACCACTATAACGACCATTATCACCACTATAACGACCATTTTCAGCGCTATAACGACCACTATCACCACTATAACGACCATTATCAGCACTATAACGACCATTATAACCACTATAACGATCATTATCACCACTATAACGACCATTATCACCACTATAACGACCACTATCAGCACTATAACGGCCATTATCACCACTATAACGACCATTATCACCACTATAACAACCATTATAAACACTATAACAACCATTATAACCACAGTAACAACCATTATAACCACTATAACGACCATTATCACCACTATAACAACCATTGTCACCACAATAACAACCATTATAACCACAGTAACAACCATTATAACCACTATAACAGCCATTATCAGCACTATAACGATCATTATCACCACTATAACGACCATTACCAGCACTATAGCGACCATTATAACCACTATGATGACCATTATCACCACTATAACAACCATTATCACCACTATAACGACCACTATCAGCACTATAACGACCATTATCACCACTATAACAACCATTATCACCACTATAACAACCATTATAACCACTATAACAACCATTATCACCAATATAGCGACACTTATCTGCACTATAACAACCACTATCACTACTATAACAACCATTATAACCACTATACCAACCAGTATCACCACTATAACAACCATTATCACCACTATAACAACCATTATAACCAATATAACGACCATTATCACCACTATAACGACCATTATAACCCCTATAACAACCATTATCACCACTATAACAACCATTACAACCACTATGACAATCATTACAACCAGCATGGCAACCATTATAACCACTATAACAACCATTATCACCACTATAACGACCATTATCACCACTATAACGACCATTATCACCACTATAACGACCATTTTCAGCGCTATAACGACCACTATCACCACTATAACGACCATTATCAGCACTATAACGACCATTATAACCACTATAACGATCATTATCACCACTATAACGACCATTATCACCACTATAACGACCATTATCACCACTATAACAACCATTATAACCACTATAACAACCATTATCACCAATATAGCGACACTTATCTGCACTATAACAACCACTATCACTACTATAACAACCATTATAACCACTATACCAACCAGTATCACCACTATAACAACCATTATAACCACTATAACAACCATTATCACCACTATAACGACCATTATCACCACTATAACGACCATTATCACCACTATAACGACCATTTTCAGCGCTATAACGACCACTATCACCACTATAACGACCATTATCAGCACTATAACGACCATTATAACCACTATAACGATCATTATCACCACTATAACGACCATTATCACCACTATAATGACCACTATCAGCACTATAACGACCATTATCACCACTATAACGACCATTATCACCACTATAACAACCATTATAAACACTATAACAACCATTATAACCACAGTAACAACCATTATAACCACTATAACGACCATTATCACCACTATAACAACCATTGTCACCACAATAACAACCATTATCAGCACTATAACGACCATTATGACCACTATAACGACGATCATAACCACTATAACAACCATTATCACCAATATAACGACAATTATCTGCACTATAACGACCACTATCAGCACTATAACGACCATTATCACCACTATAACGACCATTATCACCACTATAACGACCATTATCACCACTATAACAACCATTATAAACACTATAACAACCATTATAACCACAGTAACAACCATTATAACCACTATAACGACCACTATCACCACTATAACAACCATTGTCACCACAATAACAACCATTATCAGCACTATAACGACCATTATGACCACTATAATGACCATTATCACCACTATACCGACCATTATAACCAATATAACGACCATTATCACCAATATAACGACAATTATCTGCACTATAACGACCACTATTAGCACTATAACGACCATTATAACCACTATAACGATCATTATCACCACTATAACGACCATTATCACCACTATAACGACCACTATCAGCACTATAACGACCATTATCACCACTATAACGACTATTATCACCACTATAACAACCATTATAAACACTATAACAACCATTATAACCACAGTAACAACCATTATAACCACTATAACGACCATTATCACCACTATAACAACCATTGTCACCACAATAACAACCATTATCAGCACTATAACGACCATTATGACCACTATAACGACGATTATAACCACTATAACAACCATTATCACCAATATAACGACAATTATCTGCACTATAACGACCACTATCAGCACTATAACGACCATTATCACCACTATAACGACCATTATCACCACTATAACGACCATTATCACCACTATAACAACCATCATAAACACTAGAACAACCATTATAACCACTGTAACAACCATTATGACCACTATAACAGCCATTATCACCACTATAACGACCATTATCACCACTATAACAACCATTATGACCACTATAACAACCATTATAACCACAGTAACAACCATTATAACCACTATAACAGCCATTATCAGCACTATAACGATCATTATCACCACTATAACGACCATTACCAGCACTATAGCGACCATTATAACCACTATGATGACCATTATCACCACTATAACAACCATTATCACCACTATAACGACCACTATCAGCACTATAACGACCATTATCACCACTATAACAACCATTATCACCACTATAACAACCATTATAACCACTATAACAACCATTATCACCAATATAGCGACACTTATCTGCACTATAACAACCACTATCACTACTATAACAACCATTATAACCACTATACCAACCAGTATCACCACTATAACAACCATTATCACCACTATAACAACCATTATAACCAATATAACGACCATTATCACCAATATAACGACAATTATCTGCACTATAACGACCATTATCACCACTATAACAACCATTATCAAAACAATAACGACCATTATCACCACTATAGCGACCATTATGACCACTATAATGACCATTATCACCACTATACCGACCATTATAACCAATATAACGACCATTATCACCAATATAACGACAATTATCTGCACTATAACGACCATTATCAGCACTATAACGACCATTATAACCAATATAACGACCATTATCACCAATATAACGACAATTATCTGCACTATAACGACCATTATCAGCACTATAACGACCATTATCACCACTGTGGCAACCATTATCACCACTATAGCAACCATTATCATCACTATGACAACCATTATCATTACTATAACAACCATTATCACCACTATAACAACCATTATCACCACGATAGCAACCAGTATCACCACTATAACGACCATTATAACCACTATAACGACCATTATCACCACTATAACGACCATTATAACCCCTATGACAACCATTATCACCACTATACCAACCATTACAACCACTATGACAATCATTACAACCAGCATGGCAACCATTATAACCACTATAA
This sequence comes from Megachile leachella, assembly GCA_963576845.1. Taxonomy (NCBI): domain Eukaryota; kingdom Metazoa; phylum Arthropoda; class Insecta; order Hymenoptera; family Megachilidae; genus Megachile; species Megachile leachella. The sequence goes on along the minus strand of OY756260.1, from coordinate 13,020,557 downwards.
CAACCATTATCACCACTATAACGACCATTATCACCACTATAACGACCATTATCACCACTATAACGACCATTATCAGCGCTATAACGACCACTATCACCACTATAACGACCATTATCAGCACTATAACGACCATTATAACCACTATAACGATCATTATCACCACTATAACGACCATTATCACCACTATAACGACCACTATCAGCACTATAACGACCATTATCACCACTATAACGACCATTATCACCACTATAACAACCATTATAAACACTATAACAACCATTATAACCACAGTAACAACCATTATAACCACTATAACGACCATTATCACCACTATAACAACCATTGTCACCACAATAACAACCATTATCAGCACTATAACGACCATTATGACCACTATAACGACGATTATAACCACTATAACAACCATTATCACCAATATAACGACAATTATCTGCACTATAACGACCACTATCAGCACTATAACGACCATTATCACCACTATAACGACCATTATCACCACTATAACGACCATTATCACCACTATAACAACCATTATAAACACTAGAACAACCATTATAACCACTGTAACAACCATTATGACCACTATAACAGCCATTATCACCACTATAACGACCATTATCAGCACTATAACGACCACTATCACCACTATAACGACCATTATCAGCACTATAACGACCATTATAACCACTATAACGACCATTATCACCACTATAACGACCATCATCACCACTATAACAACCATTATCAGCACCATAACGACCATTATCAACACTATAACGACCATTATCACCACTGTGGCAACCATTATCACCACTATAGCAACCATTATCATCACTATGACAACCATTATCATTACTATAACAACCATTATAACCACTATACCAACCACTATCACCACTATAACAACCATTATCACCACTATAACAACCATTATCACCACGATAGCAACCAGTATCACCACTATACCGACCATTATAACCAATATAACGACCATTATCACCAATATAACGACAATTATCTGCACTATAACGAACACTATCAGCACTATAACGACCATTATAACCACTATAACGATCATTATCACCACTATAACGACCATTATCACCACTATAACGACCACTATCAGCACTATAACGACCATTATCACCACTATAACGACCATTATCACCACTATAACAACCATTATAAACACTATAACAACCATTATAACCACAGTAACAACCATTATAACCACTATAACGACCATTATCACCACTATAACAACCATTGTCACCACAATAACAACCATTATCAGCACTATAACGACCATTATGACCACAATAACGACGATTATAACCACTATAACAACCATTATCACCAATATAACGACAATTATCTGCACTATAACGACCACTATCAGCACTATAACGACCATTATCACCACTATAACGACCATTATCACCACTATAACGACCATTATCACCACTATAACAACCATCATAAACACTAGAACAACCATTATAACCACTGTAACAACCATTATGACCACTATAACAGCCATTATCACCAATATAACGACCATTATCACCACTATAACAACCATTATAACCACTATAACAACCATTATAACCACAGTAACAACCATTATAACCACTATAACAGCCATTATCAGCACTATAACGATCATTATCACCACTATAACGACCATTAACAGCACTATAGCGACCATTATAACCACTATGATGACCATTATCACCACTATAACAACCATTATCACCACTATAACGACCACTATCAGCACTATAACGACCATTATCACCACTATAACAACCATTATCACCACTATAACAACCATTATAACCACTATAACAACCATTATCACCTATATAGCGACACTTATCTGCACTATAACAGCCACTATCACTACTATAACAACCATTATAACCACTATACCAACCAGTATCACCACTATAAGAACCATTATCACCACTATAACAACCATTATCACCACGATAACAACCAGTATCACCACTATACCGACCATTATCACCACTATAACAACCATTATAACCAATATAACGACCACTATCACCACTATAACGACCATTATCAGCACTATAACGATCATTATCACCACTATAACGACCATTATCACCACTATAACGGCCATTATCACGACAATAACGACCATTATCACCACTATAGCGACCATTATGACCACTATAATGACCATTATCACCACTATACCGACCATTATAACCAATATAACGACCATTATCACCAATATAACGACAATTATCTGCACTATAACGACCATTATCACCACTATAACAACCATTATCAAAACAATAACGACCATTATCACCACTATAGCGACCATTATGACCACTATAATGACCATTATCACCACTATACCGACCATTATAACCAATATAACGACCATTATCACCAATATAACGACAATTATCTGCACTATAACGAACACTATCAGCACTATAACGACCATTATAACCACTATAACGATCATTATCACCACTATAACGACCATTATCACCACTATAACGACCACTATCAGCACTATAACGACCATTATCACCACTATAACGACCATTATCACCACTATAACAACCATTATAAACACTATAACAACCATTATAACCACAGTAACAACCATTATAACCACTATAACGACCATTATCACCACTATAACAACCATTGTCACCACAATAACAACCATTATCAGCACTATAACGACCATTATGACCACAATAACGACGATTATAACCACTATAACAACCATTATCACCAATATAACGACAATTATCTGCACTATAACGACCACTATCAGCACTATAACGACCATTATCACCACTATAACGACCATTATCACCACTATAACGACCATTATCACCACTATAACAACCATCATAAACACTAGAACAACCATTATAACCACTGTAACAACCATTATGACCACTATAACAGCCATTATCACCAATATAACGACCATTATCACCACTATAACAACCATTATAACCACTATAACAACCATTATAACCACAGTAACAACCATTATAACCACTATAACAGCCATTATCAGCACTATAACGATCATTATCACCACTATAACGACCATTAACAGCACTATAGCGACCATTATAACCACTATGATGACCATTATCACCACTATAACAACCATTATCACCACTATAACGACCACTATCAGCACTATAACGACCATTATCACCACTATAACAACCATTATCACCACTATAACAACCATTATAACCACTATAACAACCATTATCACCTATATAGCGACACTTATCTGCACTATAACAGCCACTATCACTACTATAACAACCATTATAACCACTATACCAACCAGTATCACCACTATAAGAACCATTATCACCACTATAACAACCATTATCACCACGATAACAACCAGTATCACCACTATACCGACCATTATCACCACTATAACAACCATTATAACCAATATAACGACCACTATCACCACTATAACGACCATTATCAGCACTATAACGATCATTATCACCACTATAACGACCATTATCACCACTATAACGGCCATTATCACGACAATAACGACCATTATCACCACTATAGCGACCATTATGACCACTATAATGACCATTATCACCACTATACCGACCATTATAACCAATATAACGACCATTATCACCAATATAACGACAATTATCTGCACTATAACGACCATTATCACCACTACAACAACCATTATCAAAACAATAACGACCATCATCACCACTATAGCGACCATTATGACCACTATAATGACCACTATCACCACTATACCGACCATTATAACCAATATAACGACCATTATCACCAATATAACGACAATTATCTGCACTATAACGACCATTATCACCACTATAACAACCATTATCAAAACAATAACGACCATTATCACCACTATAGCGACCATTATGACCACTATAATGACCATTATCAGCACTATACCGACCATTATAACCAATATAACGACCATTATCACCAATATAACGACAATTATCTGCACTATAACGACCATTATCACCACTATAGCAACCATTATCAAAACTATAACGACCATTATCACCACTATAGCGACCATTATGACCACTATAATGACCATTATCACCACTATACCGACCATTATAACCAATATAACGACCATTATCACCAATATAACGACAATTATCTGCACTATAACGACCATTATCACCACTATAACGACCATTATCACCACTGTGGCAACCATTATCACCACTATAGCAACCATTATCATCGCTATGACAACCATTATCATTACTATAACAACCATTATAACCACTATACCAACCACTATCACCACTATAACAACCATTATCACCACTATAACAACCATTATCACCACGATAGCAACCAGTATCACCACTATAACGACCATTATAACCACTATAACGACCATTATCACCACTATAACGACCATTATAACCCCTATAACAACCATTATCACCACTATAACAACCATTACAACCACTATGACAATCATTACAACCAGCATGGCAACCATTATAACCACTATAACAACCATTATCACCACTATAACGACCATTATCACCACTATAACGACCATTATCACCACTATAACGACCACTATCAGCACTATAACGACCATTATCACCACTATAACGACCATTATCACCACTATAACAACCATTATAACCGCTATAACAACCATTATAACCACAGTAACAACCATTATAACCACTATAACAGCCATTATCAGCACTATAACGATCATTATCACCACTATAACGACCATTACCAGCACTATAGCGACCATTATAACCACTATGATGACCATTATCACCACTATAACAACCATTATCACCACTATAACGACCACTATCAGCAATATAACGACCATTATCACCACTATAACAACCATTATCACCACTATAACAACCATTATAACCACTATAACAACCATTATCACCAATATAGCGACACTTATCTGCACTATAACAACCACTATCACTACTATAACAACCATTATAACCACTATACCAACCAGTATCACCACTATAACAACCATTATCAAAACAATAACGACCATTATCACCACTATAACGACCATTATCACCACTATAACGACCATTATCACCACTATAACGACCATTATCACCACTATAACGACCATTGTCACCACTATAACAACCATTGTAACCACTATAACAACCATTATAACCACTATAACAACTATTATAACCACTATAACAACCATTATAACCACTATAACGACCATTATAACCACTATAACGACCATTATCACCACTATAACGACCATTGTCACCACTATAACAACCATTGTAACCACCATAACAACCATTATAACCACTATAACAACTATTAGAACGACTATAACAACCATTATAACAACTATAACAACCATTACAACCAGTATAACAACCATTACAGCCACTATAACAACGATTACAACCACCATGACGACCATCACAACCACCATGACAACCATTATAACCACTATGACAACCATTATCACCACTATAACAACCATCGTCACCACTATAACAACCATTATAACCACTATAACAACCATTATAACCACTGTAACAACCATTATAACCACTATAACAGCCACTATGAGCACTATAACGATCATTATCACCACTATAACGACCATTATCACCACTATAACGGCCATTATCACGACAATAACGACCATTATCACCACTATAGCGACCATTATGACCACTATAATGACCATTATCACCACTATACCGACCATTATAACCAATATAACGACCATTATCACCAATATAACGACAATTATCTGCACTATAACGACCACTATCACCACTATAACAATCATTATCAAAACAATAACAACCATTATCAGCACTATAACGACCATTATGACCACTATAACAACCAGTATAACCACTATAACAACCATTATAACCAATATAGCGACACTTATCTGCACTATAACAACCACTATCACTACTATAACAACCATTATAACCACTATACCAACCAGTATCACCACTATAACAACCATTATCACCACTATGACAACCATTATCACCACGATAACAACCAGTATCACCACTATACCGACCATTATCACCACTACAACAATCATTATAAACACTATAACAACCATTATAACCACTGTAACAACTATCATAACCACTATAACAGCCACTATCAGCACTATAACGATCATTATCACCACTATAACGACCATTATCACCACTATAAGGGCCATTATCACGACAATAACGACCGTTATCACCACTATAGCGACCATTATGACCACTATAATGACCATTATCACCACTATACCGACCATTATAACCAATATAACGACCATTATCACCAATATAACGACAATTATCTGCACTATAACGATCATTATCACCACTATAACGACCATTGTCACCACTATAACAACCATTGTAACCACTATAACAACCATTATAACCACTATAACAACTATTATAACCACTATAACAACCATTATAACAACTATAACAACCATTACAACCAGTATAACAACCATTACAACCACTATAACAACGATTACAACCACCATGACGACCATCACAACCACCACGACAACCATTATAACCACTATGACAACCATTATCACCACTATAACAATCATCGTCACCACTATAACAGCCATTATAACCACTATAACAACCATTATAACCACTGTAACAACCATTATAACCACTATAACAGCCACTATCAGCACTATAACGACCATTATGACCACTATAACAACCACTATAACCACTATAACAACCATTGTAACCACTATGACAACCATTATCACCACTGTAACAACCATCGTCACCACTATAACAACCATTATAACCACTATGACAACCATTATCACCACTGTAACAACCATCGTCACCACTATAACAACCATTATAACCACTATAACAACTATTATAACCACTATAACAACCATTATAACCACTATAACGACCATTATAACCACTATAACGACCATTATCACCACTATAACGACCATTGTCACCACTATAACAACCATTGTAACCACTATAACAACCATTATAACCACTATAACAACTATTAGAACGACTATAACAACCATTATAACAACTATAACAACCATTACAACCAGTATAACAACCATTACAACCACTATAACAACGATTACAACCACCATGACGACCATCACAACCACCATGACAACCATTATAACCACTATGACAACCATTATCACCACTATAACAACCATCGTCACCGCTATAACAACCATTATCACCACTGTAACAACCATTATAACCACTATAACAGCCACTATGAGCACTATAACGATCATTATCACCACTATAACGACCATTATCACCACTATAACGGCCATTATCACGACAATAACGACCATTATCACCACTATAGCGACCATTATGACCACTATAATGACCATTATCACCACTATACCGACCATTATAACCAATATAACGACCATTATCACCAATATAACGACAATTATCTGCACTATAATGACCATTATCACCACTATAACAACCATTATCACCACTATAACAACCATTATCACCACGATAACAACCAGTATCACCACTATACCGACCATTATCACCACTATAACAACCATTATAACCAATATAACGACCACTATCACCACTATAACGACCATTATCAGCACTATAACGACCATTATCACCACTATAACAACCATTATAACCAATATAACGACCACTATCACCACTATAACGACCATTCTCACCACTATAACGACCATTATCACCACTACAACAACCATTATCAAAACAATAACGACCATTATCACCACTATAGCGACCATTATGACCACTATAATGACCATTATCACCACTATACCGACCATTATAACCAATATAACGACCATTATCACCAATATAACGACAATTATCTGCACTATAACGACCATTATCACCACTATAACAACCATTATCAAAACAATAACGACCATTATCACCACTATAGCGACCATTATGACCACTATAATGACCATTATCACCACTATACCGACCATTATAACCAATATAACGACCATTATCACCAATATAACGACAATTATCTGCACTATAACGACCATTATCACCACTATAACAACCATTATCAAAACAATAACGACCATTATCACCACTATAGCGACCATTATGACCACTATAATGACTATTATCACCACTATACCGACCATTATAACCAATATAACGACCATTATCACCAATATAACGACAATTATCTGCACTATAACGACCATTATCAGCACTATAACGACCATTATCACCACTGTGGCAACCATTATCACCACTATAGCAACCACTATCATCACTATGACAACCATTATCATTACTATAACAACCATTATAACCACTATACCAACCACTATCACCACTATAACAACCATTATCACCACTATAACAACCATTATCACCACGATAGCAACCAGTATCACCACTATAACGACCATTATAACCACTATAACGACCATTATCACCACTATAACAACCATTATAACCCATATAACAACCATTATCACCACTATAACAACCATTACAACCACTATGACAATCATTACAACCAGCATGGCAACCATTATAACCACTATAACAACCATTATCACCACTATAACGACCATTATCACCACTATAACGACCACTATCACCACTATAACGACCATTATCAGCACTATAACGACCATTATAACCACTATAACGACCATTATCACCACTATAACGACCATTATCACCACTATAACGACCACTATCAGCACTATAACGACCATTATCACCACTATAACGACCATTATCACCACTATAACAACCATTATAACCACTATAACAACCATTATAACCACAGTAACAACCATTATAACCACTATAACAGCCATTATCAGCACTATAACGATCATTATCACCACTATAACGACCATTACCAGCACTATAGCGACCATTATAACCACTATGATGACCATTATCACCACTACAACAACCATTATCACCACTATAACGACCACTATCAGCACTATAACGACCATTATCACCACTATAACAACCATTATCACCACTATAACAACCATTATAACCACTATAACAACCATTATCACCAATATAGCGACACTTATCTGCACTATAACAACCACTATCACTACTATAACAACCATTATAACCACTATACCAACCAGTATCACCACTATAACAACCATTATCAAAACAATAACGACCATTATCACCACTATAACGACCATTATCACCACTATAACGACCATTATCACCACTATAACGACCATTATCACCACTATAACGACCACTATCAGCACTATAACGACCATTATCACCACTATAACGGCCATTATCACGACAATAACGACCATTATCACCACTATAGCGACCATTATGACCACTATAATGACCATTATCACCACTATACCGACCATTATAACCAATATAACGACCATTATCACCACTATAACGACCATTATCACCACTATAACAACCATTATCAAAACAATAACGACCATTATCACCACTATAGCGACCATTATGACCACTATAATGACCATTATCACCACTATACCGACCATTATAACCAATATAACGACCATTATCACCAATATAACGACAATTATCTGCACTATAACGACCATTATCACCACTATAACAACCATTATCAAAACAATAACGACCATTATCACCACTATAGCGACCATTATGACCACTATAATGACCATTCTCACCACTATACCGACCATTATAACCAATATAACGACCATTATCACCACTATAACGACCATTATCACCACTATAACGACCACTATCACCACTATAACGACCATTATCACCACTATAACGACCATTATCACCACTATAACAACCATTATAAACACTATAACAACCATTATAACCACTGTAACAACCATTATAACCACTATAACAGCCATTATCAGCACTATAACGATCATTATCACCACTATAACGACCATTGTCACCACTATAACAACCATTGAAACCACTATAACAACCATTATAACCACTATAACAACTATTATAACCACTATAACAACCATTATAACAATTATAACAACCATTACAACCAGTATAACAACCATTACAACCACTATAACAACGATTACAACCACCATGACGACCATCACAACCACCACGACAACCATTATAACCACTATGACAACCATTATCACCACTATAACAACCATCGTCACCACTATAACAACCATTATAACCACTATAACAACCATTATAACCACTGTCACAACCATTATAACCACTATAACAGCCACTATCAGCACTATAACGATCATTATCACCACTATAACGACCATTATCACCAATATAACGTCAATTATATACACTATAACGATCATTATCACCACTATAACGACCATTGTCACCACTGTAACAACCATTATAACCACTATAACAACCATTATAACCACTGTAACAACCATTATAACCACTGTAACAACCATTATAACCACTATAACAGCCACTATCAGCACTATAACGACCATTATGACCACTATAACAACCACTATAACCACTATAACAACCATTATAACCACTATGACAACCATTATCACCACTGTAACAACCATCCTCACCACTATAACAACCATTATAACCACTATAACAACCATTATAACCACTGTAACAACCATTATAACCACTATAACAGCCACAATCAGCACTATAACGATCATTATCATCACTATAGCGACCATTATCACCACTATAACGACCATTATCACCACTATAACGGCCATTATCAGCAATATAACGACCATTATAACCACTATAACGACCATTATAACCACTATAACGACCATTATCATCACTATAACGACCATTGTCACCACTATAACAACCATTGTAACCACTATAACAACCATTATAACCACTATAACAACTATTATAACCACTATAACAACCATTATAACCACTATAACGACCATTATAACCACTATAACGACCATTATCACAACTATAACGACCATTGTCACCACTATAACAACCATTGTAACCACTATAACAACCATTATAACCACTATAACAACTATTAGAACGACTATAACAACCATTATAACAACTATAACAACCATTACAACCAGTATAACAACCATTACAACCACTATAACAACGATTACAACCACCATGACGACCATCACAACCACCATGACAACCATTATAACCACTATGACAACCATTATCACCACTATAACAACCATCGTCACCACTATAACAACCATTATAACCACTATAACAACCATTATAACCACTGTAACAACCATTATAACCACTATAACAGCCACTATGAGCACTATAACGATCATTATCACCACTATAACGACCATTATCACCACTATAACGGCCATTATCACGACAATAACGACCATTATCACCACTATAGCGACCATTATGACCACTATAATGACCATTATCACCACTATACCGACCATTATAACCAATATAACGACCATTATCACCAATATAACGACAATTATCTGCACTATAACGACCACTATCACCACTATAACAATCATTATCAAAACAATAACAACCATTATCAACACTATAACGACCATTATGACCACTATAACAACCACTATAACCACTATAACAACCATTATAACCAATATAGCGACACTTATCTGCACTATAACAACCACTATCACTACTATAACAACCATTATAACCACTATACCAACCAGTATCACCACTATAACAACCATTATCACCACTATGACAACCATTATCACCACGATAACAACCAGTATCACCACTATACCGACCATTATCACCACTACAACAACCATTATAAACACTATAACAACCATTATAACCACTGTAACAACCATTATAACCACTATAACAGCCACTATGAGCACTATAACGATCATTATCACCACTATAACGATCATTATCACCACTATAACGACCATTATCACCACTATAACGACCATTATCACCACTATAACGACCACTATCAGCACTATAACGACCATTATCACCACTATAACGACCATTATCACCACTATAACAACCATTATAAACACTATAACAACCATTATAACCACAGTAACAACCATTATAACCACTATAAGAGCCATTATCAGCACTATAACGATCATTATCACCACTATAACGACCATTACCAGCACTATAGCGACCATTATAGCCACTATAATGACCATTATCACCACTATAACAACCATTATCACCACTATAACGACCATTATAACCACTATAACTACCATTATCACCAATATAACGACACTTATCTGCTCTATAACAACCACTGTCACTACTATAACAACCATTGTAACCACTATACCAACCAGTATCACCACTATAACAACCCTTATCACCACTATAACAACCATTATCACCACGATAACAACCAGTATCACCACTATACCGACCATTATCACCACTATAACAACCATTATAAACACTATAACAACCATTATAACCACTGTAACAACCATTATAACCACTATAACAGCCATTATCAGCACTATAACGATCATTATCGCCACTATAACGACCATTATCACCACTATAGCGACCATTGTAACCACTATAACGACCATTATCACCACAATAACGACCATTATCACCACTATAGCGACCATTATAACCACTATAATGACCATTATCACCACTATAACAACCATTATCACCACTATAACGACCATTATCACCACTATAACGACCATTATCAGCACTATAACGACCACTATCACCACTATAACGACCATTATCAGCACTATAACGACCATTATAACCACTATAACGACCATTATCACCACTATAACAACCATTATAACCACAGTAACAACCATTATAACCACTATAACAGCCATTATCAGCACTATAACGATCATTATCACCACTATAACGACCATTACCAGCACTATAGCGACCATTATAACCACTATGATGACCATTATCACCACTACAACAACCATTATCACCACTATAACGACCACTATCAGCACTATAACGACCATTATCACCACTATAACAACCATTATCACCACTATAACAACCATTATAACCACTATAACAACCATTATCACCAATATAGCGACACTTATCTGCACTATAACAACCACTATCACTACTATAACAACCATTATAACCACTATACCAACCAGTATCACCACTATAACAACCATTATCAAAACAATAACGACCATTATCACCACTATAACGACCATTATCACCACTATAACGACCATTATCACCACTATAACGACCATTATCACCACTATAACGACCACTATCAGCACTATAACGACCATTATCACCACTATAACGGCCATTATCACGACAATAACGACCATTATCACCACTATAGCGACCATTATGACCACTATAATGACCATTATCACCACTATACCGACCATTATAACCAATATAACGACCATTATCACCAATATAACGACAATTATCTGCACTATAACGACCATTATCACCACTATAACAACCATTATCAAAACAATAACGACCATTATCACCACTTTAGCGACCATTATGACCACTATAATGACCATTATCACCACTATACCGACCATTATAACCAATATAACGACCATTATCACCAATATAACGACAATTATCTGCACTATAACGACCATTATCACCACTATAACAACCATTATCAAAACAATAACGACCATTATCACCACTATAGCGACCATTATGACCACTATAATGACCATTCTCACCACTATACCGACCATTATAACCAATATAACGACCATTATCACCACTATAACGACCATTATCACCACTATAACGACCACTATCAGCACTATAACGACCATTATCACCACTATAACGACCATTATCACCACTATAACAACCATTATAAACACTATAACAACCATTATAACCACTGTAACAACCATTATAACCACTATAACAGCCATTATCAGCACTATAACGATCATTATCACCACTATAACGACCATTGTCACCACTATAACAACCATTGAAACCACTATAACAACCATTATAACCACTATAACAACTATTATAACCACTATAACAACCATTATAACAACTATAACAACCATTACAACCAGTATAACAACCATTACAACCACTATAACAACGATTACAACCACCATGACGACCATCACAACCACCACGACAACCATTATAACCACTATGACAACCATTATCACCACTATAACAACCATCGTCACCACTATAACAACCATTATAACCACTATAACAACCATTATAACCACTGTAACAACCATTATAACCACTATAACAGCCACAATCAGCACTATAACGATCATTATCATCACTATAGCGACCATTATCACCACTATAACGACCATTATCACCACTACAACGGCCATTATCAGCAATATAACGACCATTATAACCACTATAACGACCATTATAACCACTATAACGACCATTATCATCACTATAACGACCATTGTCACCACTATAACAACCATTGTAACCACTATAACAACCATTATAACCACTATAACAACCATTATAACCACTGTAACAACCATTATAACCACTATAACAGCCACAATCAGCACTATAACGATCATTATCATCACTATAGCGACCATTATCACCACTATAACGACCATTATCACCACTATAACGGCCATTATCAGCAATATAACGACCATTATAACCACTATAACGACCATTATAACCACTATAACGACCATTATCATCACTATAACGACCATTGTCACCACTATAACAACCATTGTAACCACTATAACAACCATTATAACCACTATAACAACTATTATAACCACTATAACAACCATTATAACCACTATAACGACCATTATAACCACTATAACGACCATTATCACAACTATAACGACCATTGTCACCACTATAACAACCATTGTAACCACTATAACAACCATTATAACCACTATAACAACTATTAGAACGACTATAACAACCATTATAACAACTATAACAACCATTACAACCAGTATAACAACCATTACAACCACTATAACAACGATTACAACCACCATGACGACCATCACAACCACCATGACAACCATTATAACCACTATGACAACCATTATCACCACTATAACAACCATCGTCACCACTATAACAACCATTATAACCACTATAACAACCATTATAACCACTGTAACAACCATTATAACCACTATAACAGCCACTATGAGCACTATAACGATCATTATTACCACTATAACGACCATTATCACCACTATAACGGCCATTATCACGACAATAACGACCATTATCACCACTATAGCGACCATTATGACCACTATAATGACCATTATCACCACTATACCGACCATTATAACCAATATAACGACCATTATCACCAATATAACGACAATTATCTGCACTATAACGACCACTATCACCACTATAACAATCATTATCAAAACAATAACAACCATTATCAACACTATAACGACCATTATGACCACTATAACAACCACTATAACCACTATAACAACCATTATAACCAATATAGCGACACTTATCTGCACTATAACAACCACTATCACTACTATAACAACCATTATAACCACTATACCAACCAGTATCACCACTATAACAACCATTATCACCACTATGACAACCATTATCACCACGATAACAACCAGTATCACCACTATACCGACCATTATCACCACTACAACAACCATTATAAACACTATAACAACCATTATAACCACTGTAACAACCATTATAACCACTATAACAGCCACTATGAGCACTATAACGATCATTATCACCACTATAACGATCATTATCACCACTATAACGACCATTATCACCACTATAACGACCATTATCACCACTATAACGACCACTATCAGCACTATAACGACCATTATCACCACTATAACGACCATTATCACCACTATAACAACCATTATAAACACTATAACAACCATTATAACCACAGTAACAACCATTATAACCACTATAAGAGCCATTATCAGCACTATAACGATCATTATCACCACTATAACGACCATTACCAGCACTATAGCGACCATTATAGCCACTATAATGACCATTATCACCACTATAACAACCATTATCACCACTATAACGACCATTATAACCACTATAACAACCAATATAACCACTATAACGACCATTATCACCACTATAGCGACCATTATCAGCACTATAACGACGATTATAACCACTATAACAACCATTATCACCAATATAACGACACTTATCTGCACTATAACAACCACTGTCACTACTATAACAACCATTATAACCACTATACCAACCAGTATCACCACTATAACAACCCTTATCACCACTATAACAACCATTATCACCACGATAACAACCAGTATCACCACTATACCGACCATTATCACCACTATAACAACCATTATAAACACTATAACAACCATTATAACCACTGTAACAACCATTATAACCACTATAACAGCCATTATCAGCACTATAACGATCATTATCGCCACTATAACGACCATTATCACCACTATAGCGACCATTGTAACCACTATAACGACCATTATCACCACAATAACGACCATTATCACCACTATAGCGACCATTATAACCACTATAATGACCATTATCACCACTATAACAACCATTATCACCACTATAACGACCATTATCACCACTATAACGACCACTATCACCACTATAACGGCCATTATCAGCAATATAACGACCATTATAACCACTATAACGACCATTATAACCACTATAACGACCATTATCATCACTATAACGACCATTGTCACCACTATAACAACCATTGTAACCACTATAACAACCATTATAACCACTATAACAACTATTATAACCACTATAACAACCATTATAACCACTATAACGACCATTATAACCACTATAACGACCATTATCACAACTATAACGACCATTGTCACCACTATAACAACCATTGTAACCACTATAACAACCATTATAACCACTATAACAACTATTAGAACGACTATAACAACCATTATAACAACTATAACAACCATTACAACCAGTATAACAACCATTACAACCACTATAACAACGATTACAACCACCATGACGACCATCACAACCACCATGACAACCATTATAACCACTATGACAACCATTATCACCACTATAACAACCATCGTCACCACTATAACAACCATTATAACCACTATAACAACCATTATAACCACTGTAACAACCATTATAACCACTATAACAGCCACTATGAGCACTATAACGATCATTATTACCACTATAACGACCATTATCACCACTATAACGGCCATTATCACGACAATAACGACCATTATCACCACTATAGCGACCATTATGACCACTATAATGACCATTATCACCACTATACCGACCATTATAACCAATATAACGACCATTATCACCAATATAACGACAATTATCTGCACTATAACGACCACTATCACCACTATAACAATCATTATCAAAACAATAACAACCATTATCAACACTATAACGACCATTATGACCACTATAACAACCACTATAACCACTATAACAACCATTATAACCAATATAGCGACACTTATCTGCACTATAACAACCACTATCACTACTATAACAACCATTATAACCACTATACCAACCAGTATCACCACTATAACAACCATTATCACCACTATGACAACCATTATCACCACGATAACAACCAGTATCACCACTATACCGACCATTATCACCACTACAACAACCATTATAAACACTATAACAACCATTATAACCACTGTAACAACCATTATAACCACTATAACAGCCACTATGAGCACTATAACGATCATTATCACCACTATAACGATCATTATCACCACTATAACGACCATTATCACCACTATAACGACCATTATCACCACTATAACGACCACTATCAGCACTATAACGACCATTATCACCACTATAACGACCATTATCACCACTATAACAACCATTATAAACACTATAACAACCATTATAACCACAGTAACAACCATTATAACCACTATAAGAGCCATTATCAGCACTATAACGATCATTATCACCACTATAACGACCATTACCAGCACTATAGCGACCATTATAGCCACTATAATGACCATTATCACCACTATAACAACCATTATCACCACTATAACGACCATTATAACCACTATAACTACCATTATCACCAATATAACGACACTTATCTGCTCTATAACAACCACTGTCACTACTATAACAACCATTGTAACCACTATACCAACCAGTATCACCACTATAACAACCCTTATCACCACTATAACAACCATTATCACCACGATAACAACCAGTATCACCACTATACCGACCATTATCACCACTATAACAACCATTATAAACACTATAACAACCATTATAACCACTGTAACAACCATTATAACCACTATAACAGCCATTATCAGCACTATAACGATCATTATCGCCACTATAACGACCATTATCACCACTATAGCGACCATTGTAACCACTA
Organism: Megachile leachella; assembly: GCA_963576845.1. Classification (NCBI taxonomy): domain Eukaryota; kingdom Metazoa; phylum Arthropoda; class Insecta; order Hymenoptera; family Megachilidae; genus Megachile; species Megachile leachella. The sequence continues at coordinate 13,001,933 of OY756260.1, read as the reverse complement.
TAACGACCATTATCACCACAATAACGACCATTATCACCACTATAGCGACCATTATAACCACTATAATGACCATTATCACCACTATAACAACCATTATCACCACTATAACGACCATTATCACCACTATAACGACCATTATCAGCACTATAACGACCACTATCACCACTATAACGACCATTATCAGCACTATAACGACCATTATAACCACTATAACGACCATTATCACCACTATAACAACCATTATAACCACAGTAACAACCATTATAACCACTATAACAGCCATTATCAGCACTATAACGATCATTATCACCACTATAACGACCATTACCAGCACTATAGCGACCATTATAACCACTATGATGACCATTATCACCACTACAACAACCATTATCACCACTATAACGACCACTATCAGCACTATAACGACCATTATCACCACTATAACAACCATTATCACCACTATAACAACCATTATAACCACTATAACAACCATTATCACCAATATAGCGACACTTATCTGCACTATAACAACCACTATCACTACTATAACAACCATTATAACCACTATACCAACCAGTATCACCACTATAACAACCATTATCAAAACAATAACGACCATTATCACCACTATAACGACCATTATCACCACTATAACGACCATTATCACCACTATAACGACCATTATCACCACTATAACGACCACTATCAGCACTATAACGACCATTATCACCACTATAACGGCCATTATCACGACAATAACGACCATTATCACCACTATAGCGACCATTATGACCACTATAATGACCATTATCACCACTATACCGACCATTATAACCAATATAACGACCATTATCACCAATATAACGACAATTATCTGCACTATAACGACCATTATCACCACTATAACAACCATTATCAAAACAATAACGACCATTATCACCACTTTAGCGACCATTATGACCACTATAATGACCATTATCACCACTATACCGACCATTATAACCAATATAACGACCATTATCACCAATATAACGACAATTATCTGCACTATAACGACCATTATCACCACTATAACAACCATTATCAAAACAATAACGACCATTATCACCACTATAGCGACCATTATGACCACTATAATGACCATTCTCACCACTATACCGACCATTATAACCAATATAACGACCATTATCACCACTATAACGACCATTATCACCACTATAACGACCACTATCAGCACTATAACGACCATTATCACCACTATAACGACCATTATCACCACTATAACAACCATTATAAACACTATAACAACCATTATAACCACTGTAACAACCATTATAACCACTATAACAGCCATTATCAGCACTATAACGATCATTATCACCACTATAACGACCATTGTCACCACTATAACAACCATTGAAACCACTATAACAACCATTATAACCACTATAACAACTATTATAACCACTATAACAACCATTATAACAACTATAACAACCATTACAACCAGTATAACAACCATTACAACCACTATAACAACGATTACAACCACCATGACGACCATCACAACCACCACGACAACCATTATAACCACTATGACAACCATTATCACCACTATAACAACCATCGTCACCACTATAACAACCATTATAACCACTATAACAACCATTATAACCACTGTAACAACCATTATAACCACTATAACAGCCACAATCAGCACTATAACGATCATTATCATCACTATAGCGACCATTATCACCACTATAACGACCATTATCACCACTACAACGGCCATTATCAGCAATATAACGACCATTATAACCACTATAACGACCATTATAACCACTATAACGACCATTATCATCACTATAACGACCATTGTCACCACTATAACAACCATTGTAACCACTATAACAACCATTATAACCACTATAACAACCATTATAACCACTGTAACAACCATTATAACCACTATAACAGCCACAATCAGCACTATAACGATCATTATCATCACTATAGCGACCATTTTCACCACTATAACGACCATTATCACCACTATAACGGCCATTATCAGCAATATAACGACCATTATAACCACTATAACGACCATTATAACCACTATAACGACCATTATCATCACTATAACGACCATTGTCACCACTATAACAACCATTGTAACCACTATAACAACCATTATAACCACTATAACAACTATTATAACCACTATAACAACCATTATAACCACTATAACGACCATTATAACCACTATAACGACCATTATCACAACTATAACGACCATTGTCACCACTATAACAACCATTGTAACCACTATAACAACCATTATAACCACTATAACAACTATTAGAACGACTATAACAACCATTATAACAACTATAACAACCATTACAACCAGTATAACAACCATTACAACCACTATAACAACGATTACAACCACCATGACGACCATCACAACCACCATGACAACCATTATAACCACTATGACAACCATTATCACCACTATAACAACCATCGTCACCACTATAACAACCATTATAACCACTATAACAACCATTATAACCACTGTAACAACCATTATAACCACTATAACAGCCACTATGAGCACTATAACGATCATTATCACCACTATAACGACCATTATCACCACTATAACGGCCATTATCACGACAATAACGACCATTATCACCACTATAGCGACCATTATGACCACTATAATGACCATTATCACCACTATACCGACCATTATAACCAATATAACGACCATTATCACCAATATAACGACAATTATCTGCACTATAACGACCACTATCACCACTATAACAATCATTATCAAAACAATAACAACCATTATCAACACTATAACGACCATTATGACCACTATAACAACCACTATAACCACTATAACAACCATTATAACCAATATAGCGACACTTATCTGCACTATAACAACCACTATCACTACTATAACAACCATTATAACCACTATACCAACCAGTATCACCACTATAACAACCATTATCACCACTATGACAACCATTATCACCACGATAACAACCAGTATCACCACTATACCGACCATTATCACCACTACAACAACCATTATAAACACTATAACAACCATTATAACCACTGTAACAACCATTATAACCACTATAACAGCCACTATGAGCACTATAACGATCATTATCACCACTATAACGATCATTATCACCACTATAACGACCATTATCACCACTATAACGACCATTATCACCACTATAACGACCACTATCAGCACTATAACGACCATTATCACCACTATAACGACCATTATCACCACTATAACAACCATTATAAACACTATAACAACCATTATAACCACAGTAACAACCATTATAACCACTATAAGAGCCATTATCAGCACTATAACGATCATTATCACCACTATAACGACCATTACCAGCACTATAGCGACCATTATAGCCACTATAATGACCATTATCACCACTATAACAACCATTATCACCACTATAACGACCATTATAACCACTATAACAACCAATATAACCACTATAACGACCATTATCACCACTATAGCGACCATTATCAGCACTATAACGACGATTATAACCACTATAACAACCATTATCACCAATATAACGACACTTATCTGCACTATAACAACCACTGTCACTACTATAACAACCATTATAACCACTATACCAACCAGTATCACCACTATAACAACCCTTATCACCACTATAACAACCATTATCACCACGATAACAACCAGTATCACCACTATACCGACCATTATCACCACTATAACAACCATTATAAACACTATAACAACCATTATAACCACTGTAACAACCATTATAACCACTATAACAGCCATTATCAGCACTATAACGATCATTATCGCCACTATAACGACCATTATCACCACTATAGCGACCATTGTAACCACTATAACGACCATTATCACCACAATAACGACCATTATCACCACTATAGCGACCATTATAACCACTATAATGACCATTATCACCACTATAACAACCATTATCACCACTATAACGACCATTATCACCACTATAACGACCACTATCACCACTATAACGACCATTATCAGCACTATAACGGCCATTATAACCACTATAACGACCATTATCACCACTATAACGACCATTATCACCACTATAACGACCATTATAACCACTAAAACGACCATTATCACCACTATAACGACCATTATCACCACTATAGCGACCATTATCAGCACTATAACGACGATTATAACCACTATAACTACCATTATCACCAATATAACGACACTTATCTGCTCTATAACAACCACTGTCACTACTATAACAACCATTGTAACCACTATACCAACCAGTATCACCACTATAACAACCCTTATCACCACTATAACAACCATTATCACCACGATAACAACCAGTATCACCACTATACCGACCATTATCACCACTATAACAACCATTATAAACACTATAACAACCATTATAACCACTGTAACAACCATTATAACCACTATAACAGCCATTATCAGCACTATAACGATCATTATCGCCACTATAACGACCATTATCACCACTATAGCGACCATTGTAACCACTATAACGACCATTATCACCACAATAACGACCATTATCACCACTATAGCGACCATTATAACCACTATAATGACCATTATCACCACTATAACAACCATTATCACCACTATAACGACCATTATCACCACTATAACGACCATTATCAGCACTATAACGACCACTATCACCACTATAACGACCATTATCAGCACTATAACGACCATTATAACCACTATAACGACCATTATCACCACTATAACAACCATTATAACCACAGTAACAACCATTATAACCACTATAACAGCCATTATCAGCACTATAACGATCATTATCACCACTATAACGACCATTACCAGCACTATAGCGACCATTATAACCACTATGATGACCATTATCACCACTACAACAACCATTATCACCACTATAACGACCACTATCAGCACTATAACGACCATTATCACCACTATAACAACCATTATCACCACTATAACAACCATTATAACCACTATAACAACCATTATCACCAATATAGCGACACTTATCTGCACTATAACAACCACTATCACTACTATAACAACCATTATAACCACTATACCAACCAGTATCACCACTATAACAACCATTATCAAAACAATAACGACCATTATCACCACTATAACGACCATTATCACCACTATAACGACCATTATCACCACTATAACGACCATTATCACCACTATAACGACCACTATCAGCACTATAACGACCATTATCACCACTATAACGGCCATTATCACGACAATAACGACCATTATCACCACTATAGCGACCATTATGACCACTATAATGACCATTATCACCACTATACCGACCATTATAACCAATATAACGACCATTATCACCAATATAACGACAATTATCTGCACTATAACGACCATTATCACCACTATAACAACCATTATCAAAACAATAACGACCATTATCACCACTATAGCGACCATTATGACCACTATAATGACCATTATCACCACTATACCGACCATTATAACCAATATAACGACCATTATCACCAATATAACGACAATTATCTGCACTATAACGACCATTATCACCACTATAACAACCATTATCAAAACAATAACGACCATTATCACCACTATAGCGACCATTATGACCACTATAATGACCATTCTCACCACTATACCGACCATTATAACCAATATAACGACCATTATCACCACTATAACGACCATTATCACCACTATAACGACCACTATCAGCACTATAACGACCATTATCACCACTATAACGACCATTATCACCACTATAACAACCATTATAAACACTATAACAACCATTATAACCACTGTAACAACCATTATAACCACTATAACAGCCATTATCAGCACTATAACGATCATTATCACCACTATAACGACCATTGTCACCACTATAACAACCATTGAAACCACTATAACAACCATTATAACCACTATAACAACTATTATAACCACTATAACAACCATTATAACAACTATAACAACCATTACAACCAGTATAACAACCATTACAACCACTATAACAACGATTACAACCACCATGACGACCATCACAACCACCACGACAACCATTATAACCACTATGACAACCATTATCACCACTATAACAACCATCGTCACCACTATAACAACCATTATAACCACTATAACAACCATTATAACCACTGTAACAACCATTATAACCACTATAACAGCCACAATCAGCACTATAACGATCATTATCATCACTATAGCGACCATTATCACCACTATAACGACCATTATCACCACTACAACGGCCATTATCAGCAATATAACGACCATTATAACCACTATAACGACCATTATAACCACTATAACGACCATTATCATCACTATAACGACCATTGTCACCACTATAACAACCATTGTAACCACTATAACAACCATTATAACCACTATAACAACTATTATAACCACTATAACAACCATTATAACCACTATAACGACCATTATAACCACTATAACGACCATTATCACCACTATAACGACCATTGTCACCACTATAACGACCACTATCAGCACTATAACGACCATTATCACCACTATAACGACCATTATCACCACTATAACAACCATTATAAACACTATAACAACCATTATAACCACAGTAACAACCATTATAACCACTATAAGAGCCATTATCAAAACAATAACGACCATTATCACCACTGTAGCGACCATTATGACCACTATAATGACCATTCTCACCACTATACCGACCATTATAACCAATATAACGACCATTATCACCACTATAACTACCATTATCACCACTATAACGGCCATTATCACGACAATAACGACCATTATCACCACTATAGCGACCATTATGACCACTATAATGACCATTATCACCACTATACCGACCATTATAACCAATATAACGACCATTATCACCAATATAACGACAATTATCTGCACTATAACGACCATTATCACCACTATAACTACCATTATCAAAACAATAACGACCATTATCACCACTATAGCGACCATTATGACCACTATAATGACCATTATCACCACTATACCGACCATTATAACCAATATAACGACCATTATCACCAATATAACGACAATTATCTGCACTATAACGACCATTATCACCACTATAACAACCATTATCAAAACAATAACGACCATTATCACCACTATAGCGACCATTATGACCACTATAATGACCATTCTCACCACTATACCGACCATTATAACCAATATAACGACCATTATCACCACTATAACGACCACTATCAGCACTATAACGACCATTATCACCACTATAACGACCATTATCACCACTATAACAACCATTATAAACACTATAACAACCATTATAACCACTGTAACAACCATTATAACCACTATATCAGCCATTATCAGCACTATAACGATCATTATCCCCACTATAACGACCATTGTCACCACTATAACAACCATTGAAACCACTATAACAACCATTATAACCACTATAACAACTATTATAACCACTATAACAACCATTATAACAACTATAACAACCATTACAACCAGTATAACAACCATTACAACCACTATAACAACGATTACAACCACCATGACGACCATCACAACCACCACGACAACCATTATAACCACTATGACAACCATTATCACCACTATAACAACCATCGTCACCACTATAACAACCATTATAACCACTATAACAACCATTATAACCACTGTCACAACCATTATAACCACTATAACAGCCACTATCAGCACTATAACGATCATTATCACCACTATAACGACCATTATCACCAATATAACGACAATTATATACACTATAACGATCATTATCACCACTATAACGACCATCGTCACCACTATAACAACCATTATAACCACTATAACAACCATTATAACCACTGTAACAACCATTATAACCACTGTAACAACCATTATAACCCCTATGCCAACCAGTATCACCACTATAACAACCATTATCAAAACAATAACGACCATTATCACCACTATAACGACCATTATCACCACTATAACGACCATTATCACCACTATAACGACCATTATCACCACTATAACGACCACTATCAGCACTATAACGACCATTATCACCACAATAACGGCCATTATCACGACAATAACGACCATTATCACCACTATAGCGACCATTATGACCACTATAATGACCATTATCACCACTATACCGACCATTATAACCAATATAACGACCATTATCACCAATATAGCGACACTTATCTGCACTATAACAACCACTATCACTACTATAACAACCATTATAACCACTATACCAACCAGTATCACCACTATAACAACCATTATCAAAACAATAACGACCATTATCACCACTATAACGACCATTATCACCACTATAACGACCATTATCACCACTATAACGACCATTATCACCACTATAACGACCACTATCAGCACTATAACGACCATTATCACCACTATAACGGCCATTATCACGACAATAACGACCATTATCACCTCTATAGCGACCATTATGACCACTATAATGACCATTATCACCACTATACCGACCATTATAACCAATATAACGACCATTATCACCAATATAACGACAATTATCTGCACTATAACGACCATTATCACCACTATAACAACCATTATCAAAACAATAACGACCATTATCACCACTATAGCGACCATTATGACCACTATAATGACCATTATCACCACTATACCGACCATTATAACCAATATAACGACCATTATCACCAATATAACGACAATTATCTGCACTATAACGACCATTATCACCACTATAACAACCATTATCAAAACAATAACGACCATTATCACCACTATAGCGACCATTATGACCACTATAATGACCATTCTCACCACTATACCGACCATTATAACCAATATAACGACCATTATCACCATTATAACGACCATTATCACCACTATAACGACCACTATCAGCACTATAACGACCATTATCACCACTATAACGACCATTATCACCACTATAACAACCATTATAAACACTATAACAACCATTATAACCACTGTAACAACCATTATAACCACTATAACAGCCATTATCAGCACTATAACGATCATTATCACCACTATAACGACCATTGTCACCACTATAACAACCATTGAAACCACTATAACAACCATTATAACCACTATAACAACTATTATAACCACTATAACAACCATTATAACAACTATAACAACCATTACAACCAGTATAACAACCATTACAACCACTATAACAACGATTACAACCACCATGACGACCATCACAACCACCACGACAACCATTATAACCACTATGACAACCATTATCACCACTATAACAACCATCGTCACCACTATAACAACCATTATAACCACTATAACAACCATTATAACCACTGTAACAACCATTATAACCACTATAACAGCCACAATCAGCACTATAACGATCATTGTCATCACTATAGCGACCATTATCACCACTATAACGACCATTATCACCACTACAACGGCCATTATCAGCAATATAACGACCATTATAACCACTATAACGACCATTATAACCACTATAACGACCATTATCATCACTATAACGACCATTGTCACCACTATAACAACCATTGTAACCACTATAACAACCATTATAACCACTATAACAACTATTATAACCACTATAACAACCATTATAACCACTATAACGACCATTATAACCACTATAACGACCATTATCACCACTATAACGACCATTGTCACCACTATAACGACCACTATCAGCACTATAACGACCATTATCACCACTATAACGACCATTATCACCACTATAACAACCATTATAAACACTATAACAACCATTATAACCACAGTAACAACCATTATAACCACTATAAGAGCCATTATCAAAACAATAACGACCATTATCACCACTATAGCGACCATTATGACCACTATAATGACCATTCTCACCACTATACCGACCATTATAACCAATATAACGACCATTATCACCACTATAACGACCATTATCACCACTATAACGGCCATTATCACGACAATAACGACCATTATCACCACTATAGCGACCATTATGACCACTATAATGACCATTATCACCACTATACCGACCATTATAACCAATATAACGACCATTATCACCAATATAACGACAATTATCTGCACTATAACGACCATTATCACCACTATAACTACCATTATCAAAACAATAACGACCATTATCACCACTATAGCGACCATTATGACCACTATAATGACCATTATCACCACTATACCGACCATTATAACCAATATAACGACCATTATCACCAATATAACGACAATTATCTGCACTATAACGACCATTATCACCACTATAACAACCATTATCAAAACAATAACGACCATTATCACCACTATAGCGACCATTATGACCACTATAATGACCATTCTCACCACTATACCGACCATTATAACCAATATAACGACCATTATCACCACTATAACGACCATTATCACCACTATAACGACCACTATCAGCACTATAACGACCATTATCACCACTATAACGACCATTATCACCACTATAACAACCATTATAAACACTATAACAACCATTATAACCACTGTAACAACCATTATAACCACTATAACAGCCATTATCAGCACTATAACGATCATTATCACCACTATAACGACCATTGTCACCACTATAACAACCATTGAAACCACTATAACAACCATTATAACCACTATAACAACTATTATAACCACTATAACAACCATTATAACAACTATAACAACCATTACAACCAGTATAACAACCATTACAACCACTATAACAACGATTACAACCACCATGACGACCATCACAACCACCACGACAACCATTATAACCACTATGACAACCATTATCACCACTATAACAACCATCGTCACCACTATAACAACCATTATAACCACTATAACAACCATTATAACCACTGTCACAACCATTATAACCACTATAACAGCCACTATCAGCACTATAACGATCATTATCACCACTATAACGACCATTATCACCAATATAACGACAATTATATACACTATAACGATCATTATCACCACTATAACGACCATTGTCACCACTATAACAACCATTATAACCACTATAACAACCATTATAACCACTGTAACAACCATTATAACCACTGTAACAACCATTATAACCCCTATACCAACCAGTATCACCACTATAACAACCATTATCAAAACAATAACGACCATTATCACCACTATAACGACCATTATCACCACTATAACGACCATTATCACCACTATAACGACCATTATCACCACTATAACGACCACTATCAGCACTATAACGACCATTATCACCACAATAACGGCCATTATCACGACAATAACGACCATTATCACCACTATAGCGACCATTATGACCACTATAATGACCATTATCACCACTATACCGACCATTATAACCAATATAACGACCATTATCACCAATATAACGACAATTATCTGCACTATAACGACCATTATCACCACTATAACAACCATTATCAAAACAATAACGACCATTATCACCACTATAGCGACCATTATGACCACTATAATGACCATTATCACCACTATACCGACCATTATAACCAATATAACGACCATTATCACCAATATAACGACAATTATCTGCACTATAACGACCATTATCACCACTATAACAACCATTATCAAAACAATAACGACCATTATCACCACTATAGCGACCATTATGACCACTATAATGACCATTCTCACCACTATACCGACCATTATAACCAATATAACGACCATTATCACCACTATAACGACCATTATCACCACTATAACGACCACTATCAGCACTATAACGACCATTATCACCACTATAACGACCATTATCACCACTATAACAACCATTATAAACACTATAACAACCATTATAACCACTGTAACAACCATTATAACCACTATAACAGCCATTATCAGCACTATAACGATCATTATCACCACTATAACGACCATTGTCACCACTATAACAACCATTGAAACCACTATAACAACCATTATAACCACTATAACAACTATTATAACCACTATAACAACCATTATAAAAACTATAACAACCATTACAACCAGTATAACAACCATTACAACCACTATAACAACGATTACAACCACCATGACGACCATCACAACCACCACGACAACCATTATAACCACTATGACAACCATTATCACCACTATAACAACCATCGTCACCACTATAACAACCATTATAACCACTATAACAACCATTATAACCACTGTCACAACCATTATAACCACTATAACAGCCACTATCAGCACTATAACGATCATTATCACCACTATAACGACCATTATCACCAATATAACGACAATTATATACACTATAACGATCATTATCACCACTATAACGACCATTGTCACCACTATAACAACCATTATAACCACTATAACAACCATTATAACCACTGTAACAACCATTATAACCACTGTAACAACCATTATAACCACTATAACAGCCACTATCAGCACTATAACGACCATTATGACCACTATAACAACCACTATAACCACTATAACAACCATTATAACCACTATGACAACCATTATCACCACTGTAACAACCATCCTCACCACTATAACAACCATTATAACCACTATAACAACCATTATAACCACTGTAACAACCATTATAACCACTATAACAGCCACAATCAGCACTATAACGATCATTATCATCACTATAGCGACCATTATCACCACTATAACGACCATTATCACCACTATAACGGCCATTATCAGCAATATAACGACCATTATAACCACTATAACGACCATTATAACCACTATAACGACCATTATCATCACTATAACGACCATTGTCACCACTATAACAACCATTGTAACCACTATAACAACCATTATAACCACTATAACAACTATTATAACCACTATAACAACCATTATAACCACTATAACGACCATTATAACCACTATAACGACCATTATCACCACTATAACGACCATTGTCACCACTATAACAACCATTGTAACCACTATAACAACCATTATAACCACTATAACAACTATTAGAACGACTATAACAACCATTATAACAACTATAACAACCATTACAACCAGTATAACAACCATTACAACCACTATAACAACGATTACAACCACCATGACGACCATCACAACCACCATGACAACCATTATAACCACTATGACAACCATTATCACCACTATAACAACCATCGTCACCACTATAACAACCATTATAACCACTATAACAACCATTATAACCACTGTAACAACCATTATAACCACTATAACAGCCACTATGAGCACTATAACGATCATTATCACCACTATAACGACCATTATCACCACTATAACGGCCATTATCACGACAATAACGACCATTATCACCACTATAGCGACCATTATGACCACTATAATGACCATTATGACCACTATAACAACCACTATAACCACTATAACAACCATTATAACCACTATGACAACCATTATCACCACTGTAACAACCATCCTCACCACTATAACAACCATTATAACCACTATAACAACCATTATAACCACTGTAACAACCATTATAACCACTATAACAGCCACAATCAGCACTATAACGATCATTATCATCACTATAGCGACCATTATCACCACTATAACGACCATTATCACCACTATAACGGCCATTATCAGCAATATAACGACCATTATAACCACTATAACGACCATTATAACCACTATACCGACCATTATAACCAATATAACGACCATTATCACCAATATAACGACAATTATCTGCACTATAACGACCACTATCACCACTATAACAATCATTATCAAAACAATAACAACCATTATCAGCACTATAACGACCATTATGACCACTATAACAACCACTATAACCACTATAACAACCATTATAACCAATATAGCGACACTTATCTGCACTATAACAACCACTATCACTACTATAACAACCATTATAACCACTATACCAACCAGTATCACCACTATAACAACCATTATCACCACTATGACAACCATTATCGCCACGATAACAACCAGTATCACCACTATACCGACCATTATCACCACTACAACAACCATTATAAACACTATAACAACCATTATAACCACTGTAACAACCATTATAACCACTATAACAGCCACTATGAGCACTATAACGATCATTATCACCACTATAACGATCATTATCACCACTATAACGACCATTATCACCACTATAACGACCATTATCACCACTATAACGACCACTATCAGCACTATAACGACCATTATCACCACTATAACGACCATTATCACCACTATAACAACCATTATAAACACTATAACAACCATTATAACCACAGTAACAACCATTATAACCACTATAAGAGCCATTATCAGCACTATAACGATCATTATCACCTCTATAACGACCATTACCAGCACTATAGCGAGCATTATAGCCACTATAATGACCATTATCACCACTATAACAACCATTATCACCACTATAACGACCATTATAACCACTATAACAACCAATATAACCACTATAACGACCATTATCACCACTATAGCGACCATTATCAGCACGATAACAACCATTATCAAAACAATAACGACCATTATCACCACTATAGCGACCATTATGACCACTATAATGACCATTCTCACCACTATACCGACCATTATAACCAATATAACGACCATTATCACCACTATAACGACCATTATCACCACTATAACGACCACTATCAGCACTATAACGACCATTATCACCACTATAACGACCATTATCACCACTATAACAACCATTATAACCACTATAACAACTATTATAACCACTATAACAACCATTATAACCACTATAACGACCATTATAACCACTATAACGACCATTATCACCACTATAACGACCATTACCAGCACTATAGCGAGCATTATAGCCACTATAATGACCATTATCACCACTATAACAACCACTATAACCACTATAACAACTATTAGAACGACTATAACAACCATTATAACAACTATAACAACCATTACAACCAGTATAACAACCATTACAACCACTATAACAACGATTACAACCACCATGACGACCATCACAACCACCATGACAACCATTATAACCACTATGACAACCATCGTCACCACTATAACAACCATTATAACCACTATAACAACCATTATAACCACTGTAACAACCATTATAACCACTATAACAGCCACTATGAGCACTATAACGATCATTATCACCACTATAACGACCATTATCACCACTATAACGGCCATTATAACCACTATAACGACCATTATCACCACTATAACGACCATTGTCACCACTATAACAACCATTGTAACCACTATAACAACCATTATAACCACTATAACAACTATTAGAACGACTATAACAACCATTATAACAACTATAACAACCATTACAACCAGTATAACAACCATTACAACCACTATAACAACGATTACAACCACCATGACGACCATCACAACCACCATGACAACCATTATAACCACTATGACAACCATTATCACCACTATAACAACCATCGTCACCACTATAACAACCATTATAACCACTATAACAACCATTATAACCACTGTAACAACCATTATAACCACTATAACAGCCACTATGAGCACTATAACGATCATTATCACCACTATAACGACCATTATCACCACTATAACGGCCATTATCACGACAATAACGACCATTATCACCACTATAGCGACCATTATGACCACTATAATGACCATTATCACCACTATACCGACCATTATAACCAATATAACGACCATTATCACCACTATAACGACCATTATCACCACTATAACGACCACTATCAGCACTATAACGACCATTATCACCACTATAACGACCATTATCACCACTATAACAACCATTATAAACACTATAACAACCATTATAACCACTGTAACAACCATTATAACCACTATAACAGCCATTATCAGCACTATAACGATCATTATCACCACTATAACGACCATTGTCACCACTATAACAACCATTGAAACCACTATAACAACCATTATAACCACTATAACAACTATTATAACCACTATAACAACCATTATAACAACTATAACAACCATTACAACCAGTATAACAACCATTACAACCACTATAACAACGATTACAACCACCATGACGACCATCACAACCACCACGACAACCATTATAACCACTATGACAACCATTATCACCACTATAACAACCATCGTCACCACTATAACAACCATTATAACCACTATAACAACCATTATAACCACTGTCACAACCATTATAACCACTATAACAGCCACTATCAGCACTATAACGATCATTATCACCACTATAACGACCATTATCACCAATATAACGACAATTATATACACTATAACGATCATTATCACCACTATAACGACCATTGTCACCACTATAACAACCATTATAACCACTATAACAACCATTATAACCACTGTAACAACCATTATAACCACTGTAACAACCATTATAACCACTATAACAGCCACTATCAGCACTATAACGACCATTATGACCACTATAACAACCACTATAACCACTATAACAACCATTATAACCACTATGACAACCATTATCACCACTGTAACAACCATCCTCACCACTATAACAACCATTATAACCACTATAACAACCATTATAACCACTGTAACAACCATTATAACCACTATAACAGCCACAATCAGCACTATAACGATCATTATCATCACTATAGCGACCATTATCACCACTATAACGACCATTATCACCACTATAACGGCCATTATCAGCAATATAACGACCATTATAACCACTATAACGACCATTATAACCACTATAACGACCATTATCATCACTATAACGACCATTGTCACCACTATAACAACCATTGTAACCACTATAACAACCATTATAACCACTATAACAACTATTATAACCACTATAACAACCATTATAACCACTATAACGACCATTATAACCACTATAACGACCATTATCACCACTATAACGACCATTGTCACCACTATAACAACCATTGTAACCACTATAACAACCATTATAACCACTATAACAACTATTAGAACGACTATAACAACCATTATAACAACTATAACAACCATTACAACCAGTATAACAACCATTACAACCACTATAACAACGATTACAACCACCATGACGACCATCACAACCACCATGACAACCATTATAACCACTATGACAACCATTATCACCACTATAACAACCATCGTCACCACTATAACAACCATTATAACCACTATAACAACCATTATAACCACTGTAACAACCATTATAACCACTATAACAGCCACTATGAGCACTATAACGATCATTATCACCACTATAACGACCATTATCACCACTATAACGGCCATTATCACGACAATAACGACCATTATCACCACTATAGCGACCATTATGACCACTATAATGACCATTATCACCACTATACCGACCATTATAACCAATATAACGACCATTATCACCAATATAACGACAATTATCTGCACTATAACGACCACTATCACCACTATAACAATCATTATCAAAACAATAACAACCATTATCAGCACTATAACGACCATTATGACCACTATAACAACCACTATAACCACTATAACAACCATTATAACCAATATAGCGACACTTATCTGCACTATAACAACCACTATCACTACTATAACAACCATTATAACCACTATACCAACCAGTATCACCACTATAACAACCATTATCACCACTATGACAACCATTATCGCCACGATAACAACCAGTATCACCACTATACCGACCATTATCACCACTACAACAACCATTATAAACACTATAACAACCATTATAACCACTGTAACAACCATTATAACCACTATAACAGCCACTATGAGCACTATAACGATCATTATCACCACTATAACGATCATTATCACCACTATAACGACCATTATCACCACTATAACGACCATTATCACCACTATAACGACCACTATCAGCACTATAACGACCATTATCACCACTATAACGACCATTATCACCACTATAACAACCATTATAAACACTATAACAACCATTATAACCACAGTAACAACCATTATAACCACTATAAGAGCCATTATCAGCACTATAACGATCATTATCACCTCTATAACGACCATTACCAGCACTATAGCGAGCATTATAGCCACTATAATGACCATTATCACCACTATAACAACCATTATCACCACTATAACGACCATTATAACCACTATAACAACCAATATAACCACTATAACGACCATTATCACCACTATAGCGACCATTATCAGCACTATAACGACGATTATAACCACTATAACAACCATTATCACCAATATAACGACACTTATCTGCACTATAACAACCACTGTCACTACTATAACAACCATTATAACCACTACACCAACCAGTATCACCACTATAACAACCCTTATCACCACTATAACAACCATTATCACCACGATAACAACCAGTATCACCACTATACCGACCATTATCACCACTATAACAACCATTATAAACACTATAACAACCATTATAACCACTGTAACAACCATTATAACCACTATAACAGCCATTATCAGCACTATAACGATCATTATCGCCACTATAACGACCATTATCACCACTATAGCGACCATTGTAACCACTATAACGACCATTATCACCACAATAACGACCATTATCACCACTATAGCGACCATTATTACCACTATAATGACCATTATCACCACTATAACAACCATTATCACCACTATAACGACCATTATCACCACTATAACGACCACTATCACCACTATAACGACCATTATCAGCACTATAACGGCCATTATAACCACTATAACGACCATTATCACCACTATAACGACCATTATCACCACTATAACGACCATTATAACCACTAAAACGACCATTATCACCACTATAACGACCATTATCACCACTATAGCGACCATTATTAGCACTATAACGACGATTATAACCACTATAACTACCATTATCACCAATATAACGACACTTATCTGCTCTATAACAACCTCTATCACTACTATAAGAACCATTATAACAACTATCCCAACCACTATCACCACTATAACAACCATTATCACCACGATAACAACCATTATCAGCATTATAACGACCATTATGTCCACTATAACGACCATTATCACCACTATAACGACCATTATCAGCACTATAACGACCACTATCACCTCTATAACGACCATTATCAGCACTATAACGACCATTATAACCACTATAACGACCATTATCACCACTATAACAACCATTATAACCACTATAACAACCATTATCACCAATATAGCGACACTTATCTGCACTATAACAACCACTATCACTACTATAACAACCATTATAACCACTATACCAACCAGTATCACCACTATAACAACCATTATCAAAACAATAACGACCATTATCACCACTATAACAACCATTATCACCACTATAACAACCATTATAACCACTATAACAACCATTATCACCAATATAGCGACACTTATCTGCACTATAACAACCACTATCACTACTATAACAACCATTATAACCACTATACCAACCAGTATCACCACTATAACAACCATTATCAAAACAATAACGACCATTATCACCACTATAACGACCATTATCACCACTATAACGGCCATTATCACGACAATAACGACCATTATCACCACTATAGCGACCATTATGACCACTATAATGACCATTATCACCACTATACCAACCATTATAACCAATATAACGACCATTATCACCAATATAACGACAATTATCTGCACTATAACGACCATTATCACCACTATAACAACCATTATCAAAACAATAACGACCATTATCACCACTATAGCGATCATTATGACCACTATAATGACCATTATCACCACTATACCGACCATTATAACCAATATAACGACCATTATCACCACTATAACGACCATTATCACCACTATAACGACCACTATCAGCACTATAACGACCATTATCACCACTATAACGACCATTATCACCACTATAACAACCATTATAAACACTATAACAACCATTATAACCACTGTAACAACCATTATAACCACTATAACAGCCATTATCAGCACTATAACGATCATTATCACCACTATAACGACCATTGTCACCACTATAACAACCATTGTAACCACTATAACAACCATTATAACCACTATAACAACTATTATAACCACTATAACAACCATTATAACAACAATAACAACCATTACAACCAGTATAACAACCATTACAACCACTATAACAACGATTACAACCACCATGACGACCATCACAACCACCACGACAACCATTATAACCACTATGACAACCATTATCACCACTATAACAACCATCGTCACCACTATAACAACCATTATAACCACTATAACAACCATTATAACCACTGTCACAACCATTATAACCACTATAACAGCCACTATCAGCACTATAACGATCATTATCACCACTATAACGACCATTATCACCAATATAACGACAATTATATACACTATAACGATCATTATCACCACTATAACGACCATTGTCACCACTATAACAACCATTATAACCACTATAACAACCATTATAACCACTGTAACAACCATTATAACCACTGTAACAACCATTATAACCACTATAACAGCCACTATCAGCACTATAACGACCATTATGACCACTATAACAACCACTATAACCACTATAACAACCATTATAACCACTATGACAACCATTATCACCACTGTAACAACCATCGTCACCACTATAACAACCATTATAACCACTATAACAACCATTATAACCACTGTAACAACCATTATAACCACTATAACAGCCACAATCAGCACTATAACGATCATTATCATCACTATAGCGACCATTATCACCACTATAACGACCATTATCACCACTATAACGGCCATTATCAGCAATATAACGACCATTATAACCACTATAACGACCATTATAACCACTATAACGACCATTATCACCACTATAACGACCATTGTCACCACTATAACAACCATTGTAACCACTATAACAACCATTATAACCACTATAACAACTATTATAACCACTATAACAACTATTATAACCACTATAACGACCATTATAACCACTATAACGACCATTATCACCACTATAACGACCATTGTCACCACTATAACAACCATTGTAACCACTATAACAACCATTATAACCACTATAACAACTATTAGAACGACTATAACAACCATTATAACAACTATAACAACCATTACAACCAGTATAACAACTATTACAACCACTATAACAACGATTACAACCACCATGACGACCATCACAACCACCATGACAACCATTATAACCACTATGACAACCATTATCACCACTATAACAACCATCGTCACCACTATAACAACCATTGTAACCACTATAACAACCATTATAACCACTATAACAACCATTATAACCACTATAACAACCATTATAACAACTATAACAACCATTACAACCAGTATAACAACCATCACAACCACTATAACAACGATTACAACCACCATGACGACCATCACAACCACCACGACAACCATTATAACCACTATGACAACCATTATCACCACTATAACAACCATCGTCACCACTATAACAACCATTATAACCACTATAACAAACATTATAACCACTGTAACATCCATTATAACCACTATAACAACTATCATATACAATATAACGACCATTATCACCACTATAGCGACCATTATCAGCACTATAACGACGATTATAACCACTATAACGACCATTATCACCACTATAACGACCATTATCACCACTATAACGACCATTATCAGCACCATAACGACCATTATCAGCACTATAACGACCATTACAACCACTATGACAATCATTACAACCACCATGACAACCATTATAACCACTATGACAACCATTATCACCACTATAACGACCATTATAACCACTATACCGACGATTATAACCACTATAACGACCATTATCACCACTATAGCGACCATTATCAGCACTATAACGACCATTATAACCACTATAACAACCATTATCACCAATATAACGACAATTATCCGCACTATAACGACCACTATCAGCACTATAACGACCATTATCACCACTATAGCGACCATTATCAGCACTATAACGACCATTATAACCACTATAACAACCATTATCACCAATATAACGACAATTATCCGCACTATAACGACCACTATCAGCACTATAACGACCATTATCACCACTATAAGGACCATTATCACCACTATAACAACCATTATCACCACTATAACAACCATTATAACCACTATAACAACCATTATCACCAATATAGCGAAACTTATCTGCACTATAACAACCACTATCACTACTATAACAACCATTATAACCACTATACCAACCAGTATCACCACTATAACAACCATTATCACCACTATAACAACCATTATCACCACGATAACAACCAGTATCACCACTATACCGACCATTATCACCACTATAACAGCCACTATCAGCACTATAACGATCATTATCACCACTATAACGACCATTATCAGCACCATAATGACCATTATCAGCACTATAACGACCATTATCAGCACTATAACGACCATTATGACCACTATAACAACCACTATAAACACTATAACAACCATTATCAGCACTATAACGATCATTATCGCCACTATAACGACCATTATCACCACTATAGCGACCATTATCACCAATATAACGACACTTATCTGCTCTATAACAACCACTGTCACTACTATAACAACCATTGTAACCACTATACCAACCAGTATCACCACTATAACAACCCTTATCACCACTATAACAACCATTATCACCACGATAACAACCAGTATCACCACTATACCGACCATTATCACCACTATAACAACCATTATAAACACTATAACAACCATTATAACCACTGTAACAACCATTATAACCACTATAACAGCCATTATCAGCACTATAACGATCATTATCGCCACTATAACGACCATTATCACCACTATAGCGACCATTGTAACCACTATAACGACCATTATCACCACAATAACGACCATTATCACCACTATAGCGACCATTATAACCACTATAATGACCATTATCACCACTATAACAACCATTATCACCACTATAACGACCATTATCACCACTATAACGACCATTATCAGCACTATAACGACCACTATCACCACTATAACGACCATTATCAGCACTATAACGACCATTATAACCACTATAACGACCATTATCACCACTATAACGACCATTATCACCACTATAACGACCACTATCAGCACTATAACGACCATTATCACCACTATAACGACCATTATCACCACTATAACAACCATTATCACCACTATAACAACCATTATAACCACTATAACAACCATTATCACCAATATAGCGACACTTATCTGCACTATAACAACTACTATCACTACTATAACAACCATTATAACCCCTATACCAACCAGTATCACCACTATAACAACCATTATCAAAACAATAACGACCATTATCACCACTATAACGACCATTGTCACCACTATAACGACCATTATCACCACTATAACGACCATTATCACCACTATAACGACCACTATCAGCACTATAACGACCATTATCACCACTATAACGGCCATTATCACGACAATAACGACCATTATCACCACTATAGCGACCATTATGACCACTATAATGACCATTATCACCACTATACCGACCATTATAACCAATATAACGACCATTATCACCAATATAACGACAATTATCTGCACTATAACGACCATTATCACCACTATAACAACCATTATCAAAACAATAACGACCATTATCACCACTATAGCGACCATTATGACCACTATAATGACCATTATCACCACTATACCGACCATTATAACCAATATAACGACCATTATCACCAATATAACGACAATTATCTGCACTATAACGACCATTATCACCACTATAACAACCATTATCAAAACAATAACGACCATTATCACCACTATAGCGACCATTATGACCACTATAATGACCATTCTCACCACTATACCGACCATTATAACCAATATAACGACCATTATCACCACTATAACGACCATTATCACCACTATAACGACCACTATCAGCACTATAACGACCATTATCACCACTATAACGACCATTATCACCACTATAACAACCATTATAAACACTATAACAACCATTATAACCACTGTAACAACCATTATAACCACTATAACAGCCATTATCAGCACTATAACGATCATTATCACCACTATAACGACCATTGTCACCACTATAACAACCATTGAAACCACTATAACAACCATTATAACCACTATAACAACTATTATAACCACTATAACAACCATTATAACAACTATAACAACCATTACAACCAGTATAACAACCATTACAACCACTATAACAACGATTACAACCACCATGACGACCATCACAACCACCACGACAACCATTATAACCACTATGACAACCATTATCACCACTATAACAACCATCGTCACCACTATAACAACCATTATAACCACTATAACAACCATTATAACCACTGTAACAACCATTATAACCACTATAACAGCCACAATCAGCACTATAACGATCATTATCATCACTATAGCGACCATTATCACCACTATAACGACCATTATCACCACTACAACGGCCATTATCAGCAATATAACGACCATTATAACCACTATAACGACCATTATAACCACTATAACGACCATTATCATCACTATAACGACCATTGTCACCACTATAACAACCATTGTAACCACTATAACAACCATTATAACCACTATAACAACTATTATAACCACTATAACAACCATTATAACCACTATAACGACCATTATAACCACTATAACGACCATTATCACCACTATAACGACCATTGTCACCACTATAACGACCACTATCAGCACTATAACGACCATTATCACCACTATAACGACCATTATCACCACTATAACAACCATTATAAACACTATAACAACCATTATAACCACAGTAACAACCATTATAACCACTATAAGAGCCATTATCAGCACTATAACGATCATTATCACCACTATAACGACCATTACCAGCACTATAGCGACCATTATAGCCACTATAATGACCATTATCACCACTATAACAACCATTATCACCACTATAACGACCATTATAACCACTATAACAACCAATATACCCACTATAACGACCATTATCACCACTATAGCGACCATTATCAGCACTATAACGACGATTATAACCACTATAACAACCATTATCACCAATATAACAACACTTATCTGCACTATAACAACCACTGTCACTACTATAACAACCATTATAACCACTATACCAACCAGTATCACCACTATAACAACCCTTATCACCACTATAACAACCATTATCACCACGATAACAACCAGTATCACCACTATACCGACCATTATCACCACTATAACAACCATTATAAACACTATAACAACCATTATAACCACTGTAACAACCATTATAACCACTATAACAGCCATTATCAGCACTATAACGATCATTATCGCCACTATAACGACCATTATCACCACTATAGCGACCATTGTAACCACTATAACGACCATTATCACCACAATAACGACCATTATCACCACTATAGCGACCATTATAACCACTATAATGACCATTATCACCACTATAACAACCATTATCACCACTATAACGACCATTATCACCACTATAACGACCATTATCAGCACTATAACGACCACTATCACCACTATAACGACCATTATCAGCACTATAACGACCATTATAACCACTATAACGACCATTATCACCACTATAACGACCATTATCACCACTATAACGACCACTATCAGCACTATAACGACCATTATCACCACTATAACGACCATTATCACCACTATAACAACCATTATCACCACTATAACAACCATTATAACCACTATAACAACCATTATCACCAATATAGCGCGACTTATCTGCACTATAACAACCACTATCACTACTATAACAACCATTATAACCCCTATACCAACCAGTATCACCACTATAACAACCATTATCAAAACAATAACGACCATTATCACCACTATAACGACCATTATCACCACTATAACGACCATTATCACCACTATAACGACCATTATCACCACTATAACGACCACTATCAGCACTATAACGACCATTATCACCACTATAACGGCCATTATCACGACAATAACGACCATTATCACCACTATAGCGACCATTATGACCACTATAATGACCATTATCACCACTATACCGACCATTATAACCAATATAACGACCATTATCACCAATATAACGACAATTATCTGCACTATAACGACCATTATCACCACTATAACAACCATTATCAAAACAATAACGACCATTATCACCACTATAGCGACCATTATGACCACTATAATGACCATTATCACCACTATACCGACCATTATAACCGATATAACGACCATTATCACCAATATAACGACAATTATCTGCACTATAACGACCATTATCACCACTATAACAACCATTATCAAAACAATAACGACCATTATCACCACTATAGCGACCATTATGACCACTATAATGACCATTCTCACCACTATACCGACCATTATAACCAATATAACGACCATTATCACCACTATAACGACCATTATCACCACTATAACGACCACTATCAGCACTATAACGACCAGTATCACCACTATAACGACCATTATCACCACTATAACAACCATTATAAACACTATAACAACCATTATAACCACTGTAACAACCATTATAACCACTATAACAGCCATTATCAGCACTATAACGATCATTATCACCACTATAACGACCATTGTCACCACTATAACAACCATTGAAACCACTATAACAACCATTATAACCACTATAACAACTATTATAACCACTATAACAACCATTATAACAACTATAACAACCATTACAACCAGTATAACAACCATTACAACCACTATAACAACGATTACAACCACCATGACGACCATCACAACCACCACGACAACCATTATAACCACTATGACAACCATTATCACCACTATAACAACCATCGTCACCACTATAACAACCATTATAACCACTATAACAACCATTATAACCACTGTCACAACCATTATAACCACTATAACAGCCACTATCAGCACTATAACGATCATTATCACCACTATAACGACCATTATCACCAATATAACGACAATTATATACACTATAACGATCATTATCACCACTATAACGACCATTGTCACCACTATAACAACCATTATAACCACTATAACAACCATTATAACCACTGTAACAACCATTATAACCACTGTAACAAC
Source organism: Megachile leachella (assembly GCA_963576845.1). NCBI lineage: Eukaryota > Metazoa > Arthropoda > Insecta > Hymenoptera > Megachilidae > Megachile > Megachile leachella. Next base: position 12,974,143 of record OY756260.1, on the reverse strand, counting down.
CATTATAACCACTATAACAGCCACAATCAGCACTATAACGATCATTATCATCACTATAGCGACCATTATCACCACTATAACGACCATTATCACCACTATAACGGCCATTATCAGCAATATAACGACCATTATAACCACTATAATGACCATTATAACCACTATAACGACCATTATCATCACTATAACGACCATTGTCACCACTATAACAACCATTGTAACCACTATAACAACCATTATAACCACTATAACAACTATTATAACCACTACAACAACCATTATAACCACTATAACGACCATTATAACCACTATAACGACCATTATCACCACTATAACGACCATTGTCACCACTATAACAACCATTGTAACCACTATAACAACCATTATAACCACTATAACAACTATTAGAACGACTATAACAACCATTATAACAATTATAACAACCATTACAACCAGTATAACAACCATTACAACCACTATAACAACGATTACAACCACCATGACGACCATCACAACCACCATGACAACCATTATAACCACTATGACAACCATTATCACCACTATAACAACCATCGTCACCACTATAACAACCATTATAACCACTATAACAACCATTATAACCACTGTAACAACCATTATAACCACTATAACAGCCACTATGAGCACTATAACGATCATTATCACCACTATAACGACCATTATCACCACTATAACGCCCATTATCACGACAATAACGACCATTATCACCACTATAGCGACCATTATGACCACTATAATGACCATTATCACCACTATACCGACCATTATAACCAATATAACGACCATTATCACCAATATAACGACAATTATCTGCACTATAACGACCACTATCACCACTATAACAATCATTATCAAAACAATAACAACCATTATCAGCACTATAACGACCATTATGACCACTATAACAACCACTATAACCACTATAACAACCATTATAACCAATATAGCGACACTTATCTGCACTATAACAACCACTATCACTACTATAACAACCATTATAACCACTATACCAACCAGTATCACCACTATAACAACCATTATCACCACTATGACAACCATTATCGCCACGATAGCAACCAGTATCACCACTATACCGACCATTATCACCACTACAACAACCATTATAAACACTATAACAACCATTATAACCACTGTAACAACCATTATAACCACTATAACAGCCACTATGAGCACTATAACGATCATTATCACCACTATAACGATCATTATCACCACTATAACGACCATTATCACCACTATAACGACCATTATCACCACTATAACGACAATTATCTGCACTATAACGACCATTATCACCACTATAACAACCATTATCAAAACAATAACGACCATTATCACCACTATAGCGACCATTATGACCACTATAATGACCATTATCACCACTATACCGACCATTATAACCAATATAACGACCATTATCACCAATATAACGACAATTATCTGCACTATAACGACCATTATCACCACTATAACAACCATTATCAAAACAATAACGACCATTATCACCACTATAGCGACCATTATGACCACTATAATGACCATTCTCACCACTATACCGACCATTATAACCAATATAACGACCATTATCACCACTATAACGACCATTATCACCACTATAACGGCCATTATCACGACAATAACGACCATTATCACCACTATAGCGACCATTATGACCACTATAATGACCATTATCACCACTATACCGACCATTATAACCAATATAACGACCATTATCACCAATATAACGACAATTATCTGCACTATAACGACCATTATCACCACTATAACAACCATTATCAAAACAATAACGACCATTATCACCACTATAGCGACCATTATGACCACTATAATGACCATTATCACCACTATACCGACCATTATAACCAATATAACGACCATTATCACCAATATAACGACAATTATCTGCACTATAACGACCATTATCACCACTATAACAACCATTATCAAAACAATAACGACCATTATCACCACTATAGCGACCATTATGACCACTATAATGACCATTCTCACCACTATACCGACCATTATAACCAATATAACGACCATTATCACCACTATAACGACCATTATCACCACTATAACGACCACTATCAGCACTATAACGACCATTATCACCACTATAACGACCATTATCACCACTATAACAACCATTATAAACACTATAACAACCATTATAACCACTGTAACAACCATTATAACCACTATAACAGCCATTATCAGCACTATAACGATCATTATCACCACTATAACGACCATTGTCACCACTATAACAACCATTGAAACCACTATAACAACCATTATAACCACTATAACAACTATTATAACCACTATAACAACCATTATAACAACTATAACAACCATTACAACCAGTATAACAACCATTACAACCACTATAACAACGATTACAACCACCATGACGACCATCACAACCACCACGACAACCATTATAACCACTATGACAACCATTATCACCACTATAACAACCATCGTCACCACTATAACAACCATTATAACCACTATAACAACCATTATAACCACTGTCACAACCATTATAACCACTATAACAGCCACTATCAGCACTATAACGATCATTATCACCACTATAACGACCATTATCACCAATATAACGACAATTATATACACTATAACGATCATTATCACCACTATAACGACCATTGTCACCACTATAACAACCATTATAACCACTATAACAACCATTATAACCACTGTAACAACCATTATAACCACTGTAACAACCATTATAACCACTATAACAGCCACTATCAGCACGATAACGACCATTATGACCACTATAACAACCACTATAACCACTATAACAACCATTATAACCACTATAACAACCATTATCACCAATATAACGACACTTATCTGCACTATAACAACCACTGTCACTACTATAACAACCATTATAACCACTATACCAACCAGTATCACCACTACAACAACCCTTATCACCACTATAACAACCATTATCACCACGATAACAACCAGTATCACCACTATACCGACCATTATCACCACTATAACAACCATTATAAACACTATAACAACCATTATAACCACTGTAACAACCATTATAACCACTATAACAGCCATTATCAGCACTATAACGATCATTATCGCCACTATAACGACCATTATCACCACTATAGCGACCATTGTAACCACTATAACGACCATTATCACCACAATAACGACCATTATCACCACTATAACGACCATTATCAGCACTATAACGACCACTATCACCACTATAACGACCATTATCAGCACTATAACGACCATTATAACCACTATAACGACCATTATCACCACTATAACGACCATTATCACCACTATAACGACCACTATCAGCACTATAACGACCATTATCACCACTATAACGACCATTATCACCACTATAACAACCATTATCACCACTATAACAACCATTATAACCACTATAACAACCATTATCACCAATATAGCGACACTTATCTGCACTATAACAACCACTATCACTACTATAACAACCATTATAACCCCTATACCAACCAGTATCACCACTATAACAACCATTATCAAAACAATAACGACCATTATCACCACTATAGCGACCATTATGACCACTATAATGACCATTATCACCACTATACCGACCATTATAACCAATATAACGACCATTATCACCAATATAACGACAATTATCTGCACTATAACGACCATTATCACCACTATAACAACCATTATCAAAACAATAACGACCATTATCACCACTATAGCGACCATTATGACCACTATAATGACCATTCTCACCACTATACCGACCATTATAACCAATATAACGACCATTATCACCACTATAACGACCATTATCACCACTATAACGACCACTATCAGCACTATAACGACCATTATCACCACTATAACGACCATTATCACCACTATAACAACCATTATAAACACTATAACAACCATTATAACCACTGTAACAACCATTATAACCACTATAACAGCCATTATCAGCACTATAACGATCATTATCACCACTATAACGACCATTGTCACCACTATAACAACCATTGAAACCACTATAACAACCATTATAACCACTATAACAACTATTATAACCACTATAACAACCATTATAACAACTATAACAACCATTACAACCAGTATAACAACCATTACAACCACTATAACAACGATTACAACCACCATGACGACCATCACAACCACCACGACAACCATTATAACCACTATGACAACCATTATCACCACTATAACAACCATCGTCACCACTATAACAACCATTATAACCACTATAACAACCATTATAACCACTGTCACAACCATTATAACCACTATAACAGCCACTATCAGCACTATAACGATCATTATCACCACTATAACGACCATTATCACCAATATAACGACAATTATATACACTATAACGATCATTATCACCACTATAACGACCATTGTCACCACTATAACAACCATTATAACCACTATAACAACCATTATAACCACTGTAACAACCATTATAACCACTGTAACAACCATTATAACCACTATAACAGCCACTATCAGCACTATAACGACCATTATGACCACTATAACAACCACTATAACCACTATAACAACCATTATAACCACTATGACAACCATTATCACCACTGTAACAACCATCCTCACCACTATAACAACCATTATAACCACTATAACAACCATTATAACCACTGTAACAACCATTATAACCACTATAACAGCCACAATCAGCACTATAACGATCATTATCATCACTATAGCGACCATTATCACCACTATAACGACCATTATCACCACTATAACGGCCATTATCAGCAATATAACGACCATTATAACCACTATAACGACCATTATAACCACTATAACGACCATTATCATCACTATAACGACCATTGTCACCACTATAACAACCATTGTAACCACTATAACAACCATTATAACCACTATAACAACTATTATAACCACTATAACAACCATTATAACCACTATAACGACCATTATCACCAATATAACGACAATTATCTGCACTATAACGACCATTATCACCACTATAACAACCATTATCAAAACAATAACGACCATTATCACCACTATAGCGACCATTATGACCACTATAATGACCATTATCACCACTATACCGACCATTATAACCAATATAACGACCATTATCACCAATATAACGACAATTATCTGCACTATAACGACCATTATCACCACTATAACAACCATTATCAAAACAATAACGACCATTATCACCACTATAGCGACCATTATGACCACTATAATGACCATTCTCACCACTATACCGACCATTATAACCAATATAACGACCATTATCACCACTATAACGACCATTATCACCACTATAACGACCACTATCAGCACTATAACGACCATTATCACCACTATAACGACCATTATCACCACTATAACAACCATTATAAACACTATAACAACCATTATAACCACTGTAACAACCATTATAACCACTATAACAGCCATTATCAGCACTATAACGATCATTATCACCACTATAACGACCATTGTCACCACTATAACAACCATTGAAACCACTATAACAACCATTATAACCACTATAACAACTATTATAACCACTATAACAACCATTATAACAACTATAACAACCATTACAACCAGTATAACAACCATTACAACCACTATAACAACGATTACAACCACCATGACGACCATCACAACCACCACGACAACCATTATAACCACTATGACAACCATTATCACCACTATAACAACCATCGTCACCACTATAACAACCATTATAACCACTATAACAACCATTATAACCACTGTCACAACCATTATAACCACTATAACAGCCACTATCAGCACTATAACGATCATTATCACCACTATAACGACCATTATCACCAATATAACGACAATTATATACACTATAACGATCATTATCACCACTATAACGACCATTGTCACCACTATAACAACCATTATAACCACTATAACAACCATTATAACCACTGTAACAACCATTATAACCACTGTAACAACCATTATAACCACTATAACAGCCACTATCAGCACGATAACGACCATTATGACCACTATAACAACCACTATAACCACTATAACAACCATTATAACCACTATAACAACCATTATCACCAATATAACGACACTTATCTGCACTATAACAACCACTGTCACTACTATAACAACCATTATAACCACTATACCAACCAGTATCACCACTACAACAACCCTTATCACCACTATAACAACCATTATCACCACGATAACAACCAGTATCACCACTATACCGACCATTATCACCACTATAACAACCATTATAAACACTATAACAACCATTATAACCACTGTAACAACCATTATAACCACTATAACAGCCATTATCAGCACTATAACGATCATTATCGCCACTATAACGACCATTATCACCACTATAGCGACCATTGTAACCACTATAACGACCATTATCACCACAATAACGACCATTATCACCACTATAACGACCATTATCAGCACTATAACGACCACTATCACCACTATAACGACCATTATCAGCACTATAACGACCATTATAACCACTATAACGACCATTATCACCACTATAACGACCATTATCACCACTATAACGACCACTATCAGCACTATAACGACCATTATCACCACTATAACGACCATTATCACCACTATAACAACCATTATCACCACTATAACAACCATTATAACCACTATAACAACCATTATCACCAATATAGCGACACTTATCTGCACTATAACAACCACTATCACTACTATAACAACCATTATAACCCCTATACCAACCAGTATCACCACTATAACAACCATTATCAAAACAATAACGACCATTATCACCACTATAGCGACCATTATGACCACTATAATGACCATTATCACCACTATACCGACCATTATAACCAATATAACGACCATTATCACCAATATAACGACAATTATCTGCACTATAACGACCATTATCACCACTATAACAACCATTATCAAAACAATAACGACCATTATCACCACTATAGCGACCATTATGACCACTATAATGACCATTATCACCACTATACCGACCATTATAACCAATATAACGACCATTATCACCAATATAACGACAATTATCTGCACTATAACGACCATTATCACCACTATAACAACCATTATCAAAACAATAACGACCATTATCACCACTATAGCGACCATTATGACCACTATAATGACCATTCTCACCACTATACCGACCATTATAACCAATATAACGACCATTATCACCACTATAACGACCATTATCACCACTATAACGACCACTATCAGCACTATAACGACCATTATCACCACTATAACGACCATTATCACCACTATAACAACCATTATAAACACTATAACAACCATTATAACCACTGTAACAACCATTATAACCACTATAACAGCCATTATCAGCACTATAACGATCATTATCACCACTATAACGACCATTGTCACCACTATAACAACCATTGAAACCACTATAACAACCATTATAACCACTATAACAACTATTATAACCACTATAACAACCATTATAACAACTATAACAACCATTACAACCAGTATAACAACCATTACAACCACTATAACAACGATTACAACCACCATGACGACCATCACAACCACCACGACAACCATTATAACCACTATGACAACCATTATCACCACTATAACAACCATCGTCACCACTATAACAACCATTATAACCACTATAACAACCATTATAACCACTGTCACAACCATTATAACCACTATAACAGCCACTATCAGCACTATAACGATCATTATCACCACTATAACGACCATTATCACCAATATAACGACAATTATATACACTATAACGATCATTATCACCACTATAACGACCATTGTCACCACTATAACAACCATTATAACCACTATAACAACCATTATAACCACTGTAACAACCATTATAACCACTGTAACAACCATTATAACCACTATAACAGCCACTATCAGCACTATAACGACCATTATGACCACTATAACAACCACTACAACCACTATAACAACCATTATAACCACTATGACAACCATTATCACCACTGTAACAACCATCCTCACCACTATAACAACCATTATAACCACTATAACAACCATTATAACCACTGTAACAACCATTATAACCACTATAACAGCCACAATCAGCACTATAACGATCATTATCATCACTATAGCGACCATTATCACCACTATAACGACCATTATCACCACTATAACGGCCATTATCAGCAATATAACGACCATTATAACCACTATAACGACCATTATAACCACTATAACGACCATTATCATCACTATAACGACCATTGTCACCACTATAACAACCATTGTAACCACTATAACAACCATTATAACCACTATAACAACTATTATAACCACTATAACAACCATTATAACCACTATAACGACCATTATAACCACTATAACGACCATTATCACCACTATAACGACCATTGTCACCACTATAACAACCATTGTAACCACTATAACAACCATTATAACCACTATAACAACTATTAGAACGACTATAACAACCATTATAACAACTATAACAACCATTACAACCAGTATAACAACCATTACAACCACTATAACAACGATTACAACCACCATGACGACCATCACAACCACCATGACAACCATTATAACCACTATGACAACCATTATCACCACTATAACAACCATCGTCACCACTATAACAACCATTATAACCACTATAACAACCATTATAACCACTGTAACAACCATTATAACCACTATAACAGCCACTATGAGCACTATAACGATCATTATCACCACTATAACGACCATTATCACCACTATAACGGCCATTATCACGACAATAACGACCATTATCACCACTATAGCGACCATTATGACCACTATAATGACCATTATCACCACTATACCGACCATTATAACCAATATAACGACCATTATCACCAATATAACGACAATTATCTGCACTATAACGACCACTATCACCACTATAACAATCATTATCAAAACAATAACAACCATTATCAGCACTATAACGACCATTATGACCACTATAACAACCACTATAACCACTATAACAACCATTATAACCAATATAGCGACACTTATCTGCACTATAACAACCACTATCACTACTATAACAACCATTATAACCACTATACCAACCAGTATCACCACTATAACAACCATTATCACCACTATGACAACCATTATCGCCACGATAACAACCAGTATCACCACTATACCGACCATTATCACCACTACAACAACCATTATAAACACTATAACAACCATTATAACCACTGTAACAACCATTATAACCACTATAACAGCCACTATGAGCACTATAACGATCATTATCACCACTATAACGATCATTATCACCACTATAACGACCATTATCACCAATATAACGACAATTATATACACTATAACGATCATTATCACCACTATAACGACCATTGTCACCACTATAACAACCATTATAACCACTATAACAACCATTATAACCACTGTAACAACCATTATAACCACTGTAACAACCATTATAACCACTGTAACAGCCACTATCAGCACTATAACGACCATTATGACCACTATAACAACCACTATAACCACTATAACAACCATTATAACCACTATGACAACCATTATCACCACTGTAACAACCATCCTCACCACTATAACAACCATTATAACCACTATAACAACCATTATAACCACTGTAACAACCATTATAACCACTATAACAGCCACAATCAGCACTATAACGATCATTATCATCACTATAGCGACCATTATCACCACTATAACGACCATTATCACCACTATAACGGCCATTATCAGCAATATAACGACCATTATAACCACTATAACGACCATTATAACCACTATAACGACCATTATCATCACTATAACGACCATTGTCACCACTATAACAACCATTGTAACCACTATAACAACCATTATAACCACTATAACAACTATTATAACCACTATAACAACCATTATAACCACTATAACGACCATTATAACCACTATAACGACCATTATCACCACTATAACGACCATTGTCACCACTATAACAACCATTGTAACCACTATAACAACCATTATAACCACTATAACAACTATTAGAACGACTATAACAACCATTATAACAACTATAACAACCATTACAACCAGTATAACAACCATTACAACCACTATAACAACGATTACAACCACCATGACGACCATCACAACCACCATGACAACCATTATAACCACTATGACAACCATTATCACCACTATAACAACCATCGTCACCACTATAACAACCATTATAACCACTATAACAACCATTATAACCACTGTAACAACCATTATAACCACTATAACAGCCACTATGAGCACTATAACGATCATTATCACCACTATAACGACCATTATCACCACTATAACGGCCATTATCACGACAATAACGACCATTATCACCACTATAGCGACCATTATGACCACTATAATGACCATTATCACCACTATACCGACCATTATAACCAATATAACGACCATTATCACCAATATAACGACAATTATCTGCACTATAACGACCACTATCACCACTATAACAATCATTATCAAAACAATAACAACCATTATCAGCACTATAACGACCATTATGACCACTATAACAACCACTATAACCACTATAACAACCATTATAACCAATATAGCGACACTTATCTGCACTATAACAACCACTATCACTACTATAACAACCATTATAACCACTATACCAACCAGTATCACCACTATAACAACCATTATCACCACTATGACAACCATTATCGCCACGATAACAACCAGTATCACCACTATACCGACCATTATCACCACTACAACAACCATTATAAACACTATAACAACCATTATAACCACTGTAACAACCATTATAACCACTATAACAGCCACTATGAGCACTATAACGATCATTATCACCACTATAACGATCATTATCACCACTATAACGACCATTATCACCACTATAACGACCATTATCACCACCATAACGACCACTATCAGCACTATAACGACCATTATCACCACTATAACGACCATTATCACCACTATAACAACCATTATAAACACTATAACAACCATTATAACCACAGTAACAACCATTATAACCACTATAAGAGCCATTATCAGCACTATAACGATCATTATCACCTCTATAACGACCATTACCAGCACTATAGCGAGCATTATAGCCACTATAATGACCATTATCACCACTATAACAACCATTATCACCACTATAACGACCATTATAACCACTATAACAACCAATATAACCACTATAACGACCATTATCACCACTATAGCGACCATTCTCAGCACTATAACGACGATTATAACCACTATAACAACCATTATCACCAATATAACGACACTTATCTGCACTATAACAACCACTGTCACTACTATAACAACCATTATAACCACTACACCAACCAGTATCACCACTATAACAACCCTTATCACCACTATAACAACCATTATCACCACGATAACAACCAGTATCACCACTATACCGACCATTATCACCACTATAACAACCATTATAAACACTATAACAACCATTATAACCACTGTAACAACCATTATAACCACTATAACAGCCATTATCAGCACTATAACGATCATTATCGCCACTATAACGACCATTATCACCACTATAGCGACCATTGTAACCACTATAACGACCATTATCACCACAATAACGACCATTATCACCACTATAGCGACCATTATTACCACTATAAGGACCATTATCACCACTATAACAACCATTATCACCACTATAACGACCATTATCACCACTATAACGACCACTATCACCACTATAACGACCATTATCAGCACTATAACGGCCATTATAACCACTATAACGACCATTATCACCACTATAACGACCATTATCACCACTATAACGACCATTATAACCACTAAAACGACCATTATCACCACTATAACGACCATTATCACCACTATAGCGACCATTATCAGCACTATAACGACGATTATAACCACTATAACTACCATTATCACCAATATAACGACACTTATCTGCTCTATAACAACCTCTATCACTACTATAAGAACCATTATAACAACTATCCCAACCACTATCACCACTATAACAACCATTATCACCACGATAACAACCATTATCAGCATTATAACGACCATTATGTCCACTATAACGACCATTATCACCACTATAACGACCATTATCAGCACTATAACGACCACTATCACCACTATAACGACCATTATCAGCACTATAACGACCATTATAACCACTATAACGACCATTATCACCACTATAACAACCATTATAACCACTATAACAACCATTATCACCAATATAGCGACACTTATCTGCACTATAACAACCACTATCACTACTATAACAACCATTATAACCACTATACCAACCAGTATCACCACTATAACAACCATTATCAAAACAATAACGACCATTATCACCACTATAACAACCATTATCACCACTATAACAACCATTATAACCACTATAACAACCATTATCACCAATATAGCGACACTTATCTGCACTATAACAACCACTATCACTACTATAACAACCATTATAACCACTATACCAACCAGTATCACCACTATAACAACCATTATCAAAACAATAACGACCATTATCACCACTATAACGACCATTATCACCACTATAACGGCCATTATCACGACAATAACGACCATTATCACCACTATAGCGACCATTATGACCACTATAATGACCATTATCACCACTATACCAACCATTATAACCAATATAACGACCATTATCACCAATATAACGACAATTATCTGCACTATAACGACCATTATCACCACTATAACAACCATTATCAAAACAATAACGACCATTATCACCACTATAGCGATCATTATGACCACTATAATGACCATTATCACCACTATACCGACCATTATAACCAATATAACGACCATTATCACCACTATAACGACCATTATCACCACTATAACGACCACTATCAGCACTATAACGACCATTATCACCACTATAACGACCATTATCACCACTATAACAACCATTATAAACACTATAACAACCATTATAACCACTGTAACAACCATTATAACCACTATAACAGCCATTATCAGCACTATAACGATCATTATCACCACTATAACGACCATTGTCACCACTATAACAACCATTGTAACCACTATAACAACCATTATAACCACTATAACAACTATTATAACCACTATAACAACCATTATAACAACAATAACAACCATTACAACCAGTATAACAACCATTACAACCACTATAACAACGATTACAACCACCATGACGACCATCACAACCACCACGACAACCATTATAACCACTATGACAACCATTATCACCACTATAACAACCATCGTCACCACTATAACAACCATTATAACCACTATAACAACCATTATAACCACTGTCACAACCATTATAACCACTATAACAGCCACTATCAGCACTATAACGATCATTATCACCACTATAACGACCATTATCACCAATATAACGACAATTATATACACTATAACGATCATTATCACCACTATAACGACCATTGTCACCACTATGACAACCATTATAACCACTATAACAACCATTATAACCACTGTAACAACCATTATAACCACTGTAACAACCATTATAACCACTATAACAGCCACTATCAGCACTATAACGACCATTATGACCACTATAACAACCACTATAACCACTATAACAACCATTATAACCACTATGACAACCATTATCACCACTGTAACAACCATCGTCACCACTATAACAACCATTATAACCACTATAACAACCATTATAACCACTGTAACAACCATTATAACCACTATAACAGCCACAATCAGCACTATAACGATCATTATCATCACTATAGCGACCATTATCACCACTATAACGACCATTATCACCACTATAACGGCCATTATCAGCAATATAACGACCATTATAACCACTATAACGACCATTATAACCACTATAACGACCATTATCACCACTATAACGACCATTGTCACCACTATAACAACCATTGTAACCACTATAACAACCATTATAACCACTATAACAACTATTATAACCACTATAACAACCATTATAACCACTATAACGACCATTATAACCACTATAACGACCATTATCACCACTATAACGACCATTGTCACCACTATAACAACCATTGTAACCACTATAACAACCATTATAACCACTATAACAACTATTAGAACGACTATAACAACCATTATAACAACTATAACAACCATTACAACCAGTATAACAACCATTACAACCACTATAACAACGATTACAACCACCATGACGACCATCACAACCACCATGACAACCATTATAACCACTATGACAACCATTATCACCACTATAACAACCATCGTCACCACTATAACAACCATTGTAACCACTATAACAACAATTATAACCACTATAACAACCATTATAACCACTATAACAACCATTATAACAACTATAACAACCATTACAACCAGTATAACAACCATCACAACCACTATAACAACGATTACAACCACCATGACGACCATCACAACCACCACGACAACCATTATAACCACTATGACAACCATTATCACCACTATAACAACCATCGTCACCACTATAACAACCATTATAACCACTATAACAAACATTATAACCACTATAACAACTATTATAACCACTATAACAACCATTATAACAACAATAACAACCATTACAACCAGTATAACAACCATTACAACCACTATAACAACGATTACAACCACCATGACGACCATCACAACCACCACGACAACCATTATAACCACTATGACAACCATTATCACCACTATAACAACCATCGTCACCACTATAACAACCATTATAACCACTATAACAACCATTATAACCACTGTCACAACCATTATAACCACTATAACAGCCACTATCAGCACTATAACGATCATTATCACCACTATAACGACCATTATCACCAATATAACGACAATTATATACACTATAACGATCATTATCACCACTATAACGACCATTGTCACCACTATGACAACCATTATAACCACTATAACAACCATTATAACCACTGTAACAACCATTATAACCACTGTAACAACCATTATAACCACTATAACAGCCACTATCAGCACTATAACGACCATTATGACCACTATAACAACCACTATAACCACTATAACAACCATTATAACCACTATGACAACCATTATCACCACTGTAACAACCATCGTCACCACTATAACAACCATTATAACCACTATAACAACCATTATAACCACTGTAACAACCATTATAACCACTATAACAGCCACAATCAGCACTATAACGATCATTATCATCACTATAGCGACCATTATCACCACTATAACGACCATTATCACCACTATAACGGCCATTATCAGCAATATAACGACCATTATAACCACTATAACGACCATTATAACCACTATAACGACCATTATCACCACTATAACGACCATTGTCACCACTATAACAACCATTGTAACCACTATAACAACCATTATAACCACTATAACAACTATTATAACCACTATAACAACCATTATAACCACTATAACGACCATTATAACCACTATAACGACCATTATCACCACTATAACGACCATTGTCACCACTATAACAACCATTGTAACCACTATAACAACCATTATAACCACTATAACAACTATTAGAACGACTATAACAACCATTATAACAACTATAACAACCATTACAACCAGTATAACAACCATTACAACCACTATAACAACGATTACAACCACCATGACGACCATCACAACCACCATGACAACCATTATAACCACTATGACAACCATTATCACCACTATAACAACCATCGTCACCACTATAACAACCATTGTAACCACTATAACAACCATTATAACCACTATACAACCATTATAACCACTATAACAACCATTATAACAACTATAACAACCATTACAACCAGTATAACAACCATCACAACCACTATAACAACGATTACAACCACCATGACGACCATCACAACCACCACGACAACCATTATAACCACTATGACAACCATTATCACCACTATAACAACCATCGTCACCACTATAACAACCATTATAACCACTATAACAAACATTATAACCACTATAACAACTATTATAACCACTATAACAACCATTATAACAACAATAACAACCATTACAACCAGTATAACAACCATTACAACCACTATAACAACGATTACAACCACCATGACGACCATCACAACCACCACGACAACCATTATAACCACTATGACAACCATTATCACCACTATAACAACCATCGTCACCACTATAACAACCATTATAACCACTATAACAACCATTATAACCACTGTCACAACCATTATAACCACTATAACAGCCACTATCAGCACTATAACGATCATTATCACCACTATAACGACCATTATCACCAATATAACGACAATTATATACACTATAACGATCATTATCACCACTATAACGACCATTGTCACCACTATGACAACCATTATAACCACTATAACAACCATTATAACCACTGTAACAACCATTATAACCACTGTAACAACCATTATAACCACTATAACAGCCACTATCAGCACTATAACGACCATTATGACCACTATAACAACCACTATAACCACTATAACAACCATTATAACCACTATGACAACCATTATCACCACTGTAACAACCATCGTCACCACTATAACAACCATTATAACCACTATAACAACCATTATAACCACTGTAACAACCATTATAACCACTATAACAGCCACAATCAGCACTATAACGATCATTATCATCACTATAGCGACCATTATCACCACTATAACGACCATTATCACCACTATAACGGCCATTATCAGCAATATAACGACCATTATAACCACTATAACGACCATTATAACCACTATAACGACCATTATCACCACTATAACGACCATTGTCACCACTATAACAACCATTGTAACCACTATAACAACCATTATAACCACTATAACAACTATTATAACCACTATAACAACCATTATAACCACTATAACGACCATTATAACCACTATAACGACCATTATCACCACTATAACGACCATTGTCACCACTATAACAACCATTGTAACCACTATAACAACCATTATAACCACTATAACAACTATTAGAACGACTATAACAACCATTATAACAACTATAACAACCATTACAACCAGTATAACAACCATTACAACCACTATAACAACGATTACAACCACCATGACGACCATCACAACCACCATGACAACCATTATAACCACTATGACAACCATTATCACCACTATAACAACCATCGTCACCACTATAACAACCATTGTAACCACTATAACAACCATTATAACCACTATACAACCATTATAACCACTATAACAACCATTATAACAACTATAACAACCATTACAACCAGTATAACAACCATCACAACCACTATAACAACGATTACAACCACCATGACGACCATCACAACCACCACGACAACCATTATAACCACTATGACAACCATTATCACCACTATAACAACCATCGTCACCACTATAACAACCATTATAACCACTATAACAAACATTATAACCACTGTAACATCCATTATAACCACTATAACAACTATCATAACCACTATAACGACCATTATCACCACTATAGCGACCATTATCAGCACTATAACGACGATTATAACCACTATAACGACCATTATCACCACTATAACGACCATTATCACCACTATAACGACCATTATCAGCACCATAACGACCATTATCAGCACTATAACGACCATTACAACCACTATGACAATCATTACAACCACCATGACAACCATTATAACCACTATGACAACCATTATCACCACTATAACGACCATTATAACCACTATACCGACGATTATAACCACTATAACGACCATTATCACCACTATAGCGACCATTATCAGCACTATAACGACCATTATAACCACTATAACAACCATTATCACCAATATAACGACAATTATCCGCACTATAACGACCACTATCAGCACTATAACGACCATTATCACCACTATAAGGACCATTATCACCACTATAACAACCATTATCACCACTATAACAACCATTATAACCACTATAACAACCATTACCACCAATATAGCGACACTTATCTGCACTATAACAACCACTATCACTACTATAACAACCATTATAACCACTATACCAACCAGTATCACCACTATAACAACCATTATCACCACTATAACAACCATTATCACCACGATAACAACCAGTATCACCACTATACCGACCATTATCACCACTATAACAGCCACTATCAGCACTATAACGATCATTATCACCACTATAACGACCATTATCAGCACCATAATGACCATTATCAGCACTATAACGACCATTATCAGCACTATAACGACCATTATGACCACTATAACAACCACTATAAACACTATAACAACCATTATAACCACTATAACAACCATTATCACCACGATAGCAACCAGTATCACCACTATAGCGACCATTATAACCACTCTAACAACTATTATAACCACTATAACAACCATTATCACCACTATAACAACCATTATCACCACGATAGCAACCAGTATCACCACTATAGCGACCATTATAACCACTCTAACAACTATTATAACCACTATAACAACCATTATCACCACTATAACAACCATTACAACCACTATGACAATCATTACAACCACCATGACAACCATTATAACCACTATAACGACCATTATCAGCACTATAACGACCATTATAACCACTATAACGACCATTATCACCACTATAACGACCATTATCACCACTATAACGACCACTATCAGCACTATAACGTCCATTATCACCACTATAACGACCATTATCACCACTATAACAACCATTATAAACACTATAACAACCATTATAACCACAGTAGCAACCATTATAACCACTATAACAGCCATTACCAGCACTATAACGATCATTATCACCACTATAACGACCATTACCAGCACTATAGCGACCATTATAGCCACTATAATGACCATTATCACCACTATAACGACCATTATAACCACTATAACGACCAATATAACCACTATAACGACCATTATCACCACTATAGCGACCATTATCAGCACTATAACGACGATTATAACCACTATAACAACCATTATCACCAATATAACGACACTTATCTGCACTATAACAACCACTGTCACTACTATAACAACCATTATAACCACTATACCAACCAGTATCACCACTATAACAACCCTTATCACCACTATAACAACCATTATCACCACGATAACAACCAGTATCACCACTATACCGACCATTATCACCACTATAACAACCATTATAAACACTATAACAACCATTATAACCACTGTAACAACCATTATAACCACTATAACAGCCATTATCAGCACTATAACGATCATTATCGCCACTATAACGACCATTATCACCACTATAGCGACCATTATAACCACTATAACGACCATTATCACCACAATAACGACCATTATCACCACTATAGCGACCATTATAACCACTATAATGACCATTATCACCACTATAACGACCATTATCACCACTATAACGACCATTATCACCACTATAACGACCACTATCACCACTATAACGACCATTATCAGCACTATAACGGCCATTATAACCACTATAACGACCACTATCACCACTATAACGACCATTATCACCACTATAACGACCATTATAACCACTAAAACGACCATTATCACCACTATAACGACCATTATCACCACTATAGCGACCATTATCAGCACTATAACGACGATTATAACCACTATAACAACCATTATCACCAATATAACGACACTTATCTGCTCTATAACAACCTCCATCACTACTATAAGAACCATTATAACAACTATCCCAACCACTATCACCACTATAACAACCATTATCACCACGATAACAACCATTATCAGCATTATAACGACCATTATGTCCACTATAACGACCATTATCACCACTATAACGACCATTATCAGCACTATAACGACCACTATCACCACTATAACGACCATTATCAGCACTATAACGACCATTATAACCGCTATAACGACCATTATCACCACTGTAACGACCATTATCACCACTATAACGACCATTATCAGCACCATAACGACCATTATCAGCACTATAACGACCATTACAACCACTATGACAATCATTACAACCACCATGACAACCATTATAACCCATATGACAACCATTATCACCACTATAACGACCATTATAACCACTATAACGACCATTATCACCACAATAACGACCATTATCACCACTATAGCGACCATTATCACCACTATAACGACCACTATCACCACTATAACGACCATTATCACCACTATAACGACCATTATCAGCACCATAATGACCATTATCAGCACTATAACGACCATTATCAGCACAATAACGACCATTATGACCCCTATAATAACCACTATAACCACTATAACAACCATTATAACCACTATAACAACCAGTATCACCACTATAACGACCATTATCACCACTATAACGACCACTATCACCACTATAACGACCTTTATCATCACTATAACGACCATTATCACCACTATAACGACCATTATCAGCACTATAACGACCATTATAACCACTATAACGACCATTATCACCACTATAACGACCATTATCACCACTATAACGACCATTATCAGCACCATAACGACCATTATCAGCATCATAACGACCATTATCAGCACTATAACGACCATTATCACCACTGTGGCAACCATTATCACCACTAAAGCAACCATTATCATCACTATGACAACCATTATCATTACTATAACAACCATTATAACCACTATACCAACCACTATCACCACTATAACAACCATTATCACCACCATAACAACCTTTATCACCACGAAAGCAACCAGTATCACCACTATAGCGACCATTATAACCACTCTAACAACTATTATAACCACTATAACAACCATTATCACCACTATAACAACCATTACAACCACTATGACAATCATTACAACCACCATGACAACCATTATAACCACTATAACGACCATTATCAGCACTATAACAACCATTATAACCACTATAACAACCAGTATCACCACTATAACGACCATTATCACCACTATAACGACCACTATCACCACTATAACGACCATTATCATCACTATAACGACCATTATCACCACTATAACGACCATTATCAGCACTATAACGACCATTATAACCACTATAACGACCATTATCACCACTATAACGACCATTATCACCACTATAACGACCATTATCAGCACCATAACGACCATTATCAGCACCATAACGACCATTATCAGCACTATAACGACCATTATCACCACTGTGGCAACCATTATCACCACTATAGCAACCATTATCATCACTATGACAACCATTATCATTACTATAACAACCATTATAACCACTATACCAACCACTATCACCACTATAACAACCATTATCACCACTATAACAACCATTATCACCACGATAGCAACCAGTATCACCACTATAGCGACCATTATAACCACTCTAACAACTATTATAACCACTATAACAACCATTATCACCACTATAACAACCATTACAACCACTATGACAATCATTACAACCACCATGACAACCATTATAACCACTATAACGACCATTATCAGCACTATAACGACCATTATAACCACTATAACGACCATTATCACCACTATAACGACCATTATCACCACAATAACGACCATTATCACCACTATAGCGACCATTATCACCACTATAACGACCACTATCACCACTATAACGACCATTATCACCACTATAACGACCATTATCAGCACCATAATGACCATTATCAGCACTATAACGACCATTATCAGCACTATAACGACCATTATGACCACTATAACAACCACTATAACCACTATAACAACCATTATAACCACTATAACAACCATTATAACCACTATAACAACCAGTATCACCACTATAACGACCATTATCACCACTATAACGACCACTATCACCACTATAACGACCATTATCATCACTATAACGACCATTATCACCACTATAACGACCATTATCAGCACTATAACGACCATTATAACCAATATAACGACCATTATCACCACTATAACGACCATTATCACCACTATAACAACCATTATCAGCACCATAACGACCATTATCAGCACCATAACGACCATTATCAGCACTATAACGACCATTATCACCACTGTGGCAACCATTATCACCACTATAGCAACCATTATCATCACTATGACAACCATTATCATTACTATAACAACCATTATAACCACTATACCAACCACTATCACCACTATAACAACCATTATCACCACTATAACAACCATTATCACCACGATAGCAACCAGTATCACCACTATAGCGACCATTATAACCACTCTAACAACTATTATAACCACTATAACAACCATTATCACCACTATAACAACCATTATAACCACAGTGACAACCATTATAACCACTATAACAGCCATTATCAGCACTATAACGATCATTATCACCACTATAACGACCATTACCAGCACTATAGCGACCATTATAGCCACTATAATGACCATTATCACCACGATAACAACCATTATCAGCATTATAACGACCATTATGTCCACTACAACGACCATTATCACCACTATAACGACCATTATCACAACTATAACGACCATTATCAGCACTATAACGACCACTATCACCACTATAACGACCATTATCAGCACTATAACGACCATTATAACCACTATAACGACCATTATCAGCACCATAACGACCATTATCAGCACTATAACGACCATTACAACCACTATGACAATCATTACAACCACCATGACAACCATTATAACCCATATGACAACCATTATCACCACTATAACGACCATTATAACCACTATACCGACGATTATAACCACTATAACGACCATTATCACCACTATAGCGACCATTATCAGCACTATAACGACCATTATAACCACTATAACGACCATTATCACCACTATAACGACCATTATCACCACAATAACGACCATTATCACCACTATAGCGACCATTATCACCACTATAACGACCACTATCACCACTATAACGACCATTATCACCACTATAACGACCATTATCAGCACCATAATGACCATTATCAGCACTATAACGACCATTATCAGCACTATAACGACCATTATGACCACTATAACAACCACTATAACCACTATAACAACCATTATAACCACTATAACAACCATTATAACCACTATAACAACCAGTATCACCACTATAACGACCATTATCACCACTATAACGACCACTATCACCACTATAACGACCATTATCATCACTATAACGACCATTATCACCACTATAACGACCATTATCAGCACTATAACGACCATTATAACCAATATAACGACCATTATCACCACTATAACGACCATTATCACCACTATAACAACCATTATCAGCACCATAACGACCATTATCAGCACCATAACGGCCATTATCAGCACTATAACGACCATTATCACCACTGTGGCAACCATTATCACCACTATAGCAACCATTATCATCACTATGACAACCATTATCATTACTATAACAACCATTATAACCACTATACCAACCACTATCACCACTATAACAACCATTATCACCACTATAACAACCATTATCACCACGATAGCAACCAGTATCACCACTATAGCGACCATTATAACCACTCTAACAACTATTATAACCACTATAACAACCATTATCACCACTATAACAACCATTACAACCACTATGACAATCATTACAACCACCATGACAACCATTATAACCACTATAACGACCATTATCAGCACTATAACGACCATTATAACCACTATAACGACCATTATCACCACTATAACGACCATTATCACCACTATAACGACCATTATCAGCACCATAACGACCATTATCAGCACCATAACGACCATTATCAGCACTATAACGACCATTATCACCACTGTGGCAACCATTATCACCACTATAGCAACCATTATCATCACTATGACAACCATTATCATTACTATAACAACCATTATAACCACTATACCAACCACTATCACCACTATAACAACCATTATCACCACTATAACGACCATTATCACCACTATAACGACCATTATCACCACTATAACGACCATTATCACCACTATAACGACCATTATAACCACTAAAACGACCATTATCACCACTATAACGACCATTATCACCACTATAGCGACCATTATCAGCACTATAACGACGATTATAACCACTATAACGACCATTATCACCACTATAACGACCATTATCACCACTATAACGACCACTATCACCACTATAACGACCATTATCAGCACTATAACGGCCATTATAACCACTATAACGACCATTATCACCACTATAACGACCATTATCACCACTATAACGACCATTATAACCACTATAACGACCATTATCACCACTATAACGACCATAATCACCACAATAACAACCATTATCAGCACTATAACGGCCATTATCAGCATTATAACGGCCATTATCAGCAATATAACGACCATTATAACCACTATAACGACCATTATCACCACTATAACGACCATTATCACCACTATAACGACCATTATCACCACTATAACGACCATTATCACCACTATAACGACCATTATCAGCACTATAACGGCCATTATCAGCACTATAACGACCATTATAACCAATATAACGACCATTATCACCACTATAACGACCATTATCACCACTATAACAACCATTATCAGCACCATAACGACCATTATCAGCACCATAACGGCCATTATCAGCACTATAACGACCATTATCACCACTGTGGCAACCATTATCACCACTATAGCAACCATTATCATCACTATGACAACCATTATCATTACTATAACAACCATTATAACCACTATACCAACCACTATCACCACTATAACAACCATTATCACCACTATAACAACCATTATCACCACGATAGCAACCAGTATCACCACTATAGCGACCATTATAACCACTCTAACAACTATTATAACCACTATAACAACCATTATCACCACTATAACAACCATTACAACCACTATGACAATCATTACAACCACCATGACAACCATTATAACCACTATAACGACCATTATCAGCACTATAACGACCATTATAACCACTATAACGACCATTATCACCACTATAACGACCATTATCACCACTATAACGACCATTATCAGCACCATAACGACCATTATCAGCACCATAACGACCATTATCAGCACTATAACGACCATTATCACCACTGTGGCAACCATTATCACCACTATAGCAACCATTATCATCACTATGACAACCATTATCATTACTATAACAACCATTATAACCACTATACCAACCACTATCACCACTATAACAACCATTATCACCACTATAACAACCATTATCACCACGATAGCAACCAGTATCACCACTATAGCGACCATTATAACCACTCTAACAACTATTATAACCACTATAACAACCATTATCACCACTATAACAACCATTACAACCCCTATGACAATCATTACAACCACCATGACAACCATTATAACCACTATAACGACCACTATCAGCACTATAACGACCATTATAACCACTATAACGACCATTATCACCACTATAACGACCATTATCACCACAATAACGACCATTATCACCACTATAGCGACCATTATCACCACTATAACGACCACTATCACCACTATAACGACCATTATCACCACTATAACGACCATTATCAGCACCATAATGACCATTATCAGCACTATAACGACCATTATCAGCACTATAACGACCATTATGACCACTATAACAACCACTATAACCACTATAACAACCATTATAACCACTATAACAACCATTATAACCACTATAACAACCAGTATCACCACTATAACGACCATTATCACCACTATAACGACCACTATCACCACTATAACGACCATTATCATCACTATAACGACCATTATCACCACTATAACGACCATTATCAGCACTATAACGACCATTATAACCAATATAACGACCATTATCACCACTATAACGACCATTATCACCACTATAACAACCATTATCAGCACCATAACGACCATTATCAGCACCATAACGACCATTATCAGCACTATAACGACCATTATCACCACTGTGGCAACCATTATCACCACTATAGCAACCATTATCATCACTATGACAACCATTATCATTACTATAACAACCATTATAACCACTATACCAACCACTATCACCACTATAACAACCATTATCACCACTATAACAACCATTATCACCACGATAGCAACCAGTATCACCACTATAGCGACCATTATAACCACTCTAACAACTATTATAACCACTATAACAACCATTATCACCACTATAACAACCATTACAACCACTATGACAATCATTACAACCACCATGACAACCATTATAACCACTATAACGACCATTATCAGCACTATAACGACCATTATAACCACTATAACGACCATTATCACCACTATAACGACCATTATCACCACTATAACGACCACTATCAGCACTATAACGACCATTATCACCACTATAACGACCATTATCACCACTATAACAACCATTATAAACACTATAACAACCATTATAACCACAGTGACAACCATTATAACCACTATAACAGCCATTATCAGCACTATAACGATCATTATCACCACTATAACGACCATTACCAGCACTATAGCGACCATTATAGCCACTATAATGACCATTATCACCACGATAACAACCATTATCAGCATTATAACGACCATTATGTCCACTACAACGACCATTATCACCACTATAACGACCATTATCACAACTATAACGACCATTATCAGCACTATAACGACCACTATCACCACTATAACGACCATTATCAGCACTATAACGACCATTATAACCACTATAACGACCATTATCAGCACCATAACGACCATTATCAGCACTATAACGACCATTACAACCACTATGACAATCATTACAACCACCATGACAACCATTATAACCCATATGACAACCATTATCACCACTATAACGACCATTATAACCACTATACCGACGATTATAACCACTATAACGACCATTATCACCACTATAGCGACCATTATCAGCACTATAACGACCATTATAACCACTATAACAACCATTATCACCAATATAACGACAATTATCTGCACTATAACGACCACTATCAGCACTATAACGACCATTATCACCACTATAAGGACCATTATCACCACTATAACAACCATTATCACCACTATAACAACCATTATAACCACTATAACAACCATTATCACCAATATAGCGACACTTATCTGCACTATAACAACCACTATCACTAATATAACAACCATTATAACCACTATACCAACCAGTATCACCACTATAACAACCATTATCACCACTATAACAACCATTATCACCACGATAACAACCAGTATCACCACTATACCGACCATTATCACCACTATAACAACCATTATAAACACTATAACAACCATTATAACCACTGTAACAACCATTATAACCACTATAACAGCCATTATCAGCACTATAACGATCATTATCGCCACTATAACGACCATTATCACCACTATAGCGACCATTATAACCACTATAACGACCATTATCACCACAATAACGACCATTATCACAACTATAGCGACCATTATAACCACTATAATGACCATTATAACCACTATAACGACCATTATCACCACTATAACGACCATTATCACCACTATAACGACCACTATCACCACTATAACGACCATTATCAGCACTATAACGGCCATTATAACCACTATAACGACCATTATCACCACTATAACGACCATTATAACCACTAAAACGACCATTATCACCACTATAACGACCATTATCACCACTATAGCGACCATTATCAGCACTATAACGACGATTATAACCACTATAACGACCATTATCACCACTATAACGACCATTATCACCACTATAACGACCACTATCACCACTATAACGACCATTATCAGCACTATAACGGCCATTATAACCACTATAACGACCATTATCACCACTATAACGACCATTATCACCACTATAACGACCATTATAACCACTAAAACGACCATTATCACCACGATAACAACCATTATCAGCATTATAACGACCATTATGTCCACTATACCGACGATTATAACCACTATAACGACCATTATCACCACTATAGCGACCATTATCAGCACTATAACGACCATTATAACCAGTATAACAACCATTATCACCAATATAACGACAATTATCAGCACTATAACGGCCATTATCAGCACTATAACGACCATTATCACCACTATAACGACCATTATCAGCACCATAACGACCATTATCAGCAGTATAACGACCATTATCAGCACCATAACGACCATTATCAGCACCATAACGACCATTATCAGCACCATAACGACCATTATCAGCACTAGAACGACCATTATCAGCACTATAACGACCATTATCACCACTATAACGGCCATTATCAGCACTATAACGACCATTATCAGCACTATAACTACCATTATCACCACTATAACGAACATTATCAGCACTATAACGACCATTATAACCACTATAACGACCATTATCAGCACTATAACGACCATTATCACCACTATAACGGCCACTGTCAGCACTATAACGACCATTATCACCACTATAACGGCCATTATCAGCACTATAACGACCATTATCACCACTATAACGACCATTATCAGCACCATAACGACCATTATCAGCACTATAACGACCATTATCAGCACCATAACGACCATTATCAGCACCATAACGACCATTATCAGCACTAGAACGACCATTATCAGCACTATAACGACCATTATCACCACTATAACAACCATTATCACCACTATAACAACTATTATAACCACTATAACAACCATTATAACAACTATAACAACCATTACAACCAGTATAACAACCATTACAACCACTATAACAACGATTACAACCACCATGACGACCATCACAACCACCATGACAACCATTATAACCACTATGACGACCATTATCACCACTATAACAACCATCGTCACCACTATAACAACCATTATAACCACTATAACGACCATTATAACCACTGTAACAACCATTATAACCACTATAACAGCCACTATCAGCACTATACCGACCATTATCACCACTATAACAACCATTGTAAACACTATAACAACCATTATAACCACTGTAACAACCATTATCACCAATATAACGACACTTATCTGCACTATATCAACCACTATCACTACTATAACAACCATTATAACCACTATACCAACCAGTATCACCACTATAACAACCATTATCACCACTGTAACAACCATTATCAGCACTATAACGACCATTATCACCACTATAACGACCATTATCAGCACTATAACGACCATTATCACCACTATAACGACCATAATCACCACAATAACAACCATTATCAGCACTATAACGGCCATTATCAGCATTATAACGGCCATTATCAGCAATATAACGACCATTATAACCACTATAACGACCATTATCACCACTATAACGACCATTATCACCACTATAACGACCATTATCACCACTATAACGACCATTATCACCACTATAACGACCATTATCAGCACTATAACGGCCATTATCAGCACTATAACGACCATTATCACCACTATAACGACCACTATCAGCACCATAACGACCATTATCAGCACTATAACGACCATTATCAGCACTATAACGACCATTACAACCACTATGACAATCATTACAACCACCATGACAACCATTATAACCCATATGACAACCATTATCACCACTATAACGACCATTATAACCACTATACCGACGATTATAACCACTATAACGACCATTATCACCACTATAGCGACCATTATCAGCACTATAACGACCATTATAACCAGTATAACAACCATTATCACCAATATAACGACAATTATCTGCACTATAACGACCACTATCAGCACTATAACGACCATTATCACCACTATAAGGACCATTATCACCACTATAACAACCATTATCACCACTATAACAACCATTATAACCACTATAACAACCATTATCACCAATATAGCGACACCTATCTGCACTATAACAACCACTATCACTAATATAACAACCATTATAACCACTATACCAACCAGTATCACCACTATAACAACCATTATCACCACGATAACAACCAGTATCACCACTATACCGACCATTATCACCACTATAACAGCCACTATCAGCACTATAACGATCATTATCACCACTATAACGACCATTATCACCACTATAACAACCAGTATCACCACTATACCGACCATTATCACCACTATAACATCCATTATAAACACTATAACAACCATTATAACCACTGTAACAACCATTATAACCACTATAACAACCATTATAACCACTATAACAACCAGTATCACCACTATAACGACCATTATCACCACTATAACGACCACTATCACCACTATAACGACCATTATCATCACTATAACGACCACTGTCACCACTATAACGACCATTATCACCACTATAACGACCATTATCAGCACCATAATGACCATTATCAGCACTATAACGACCATTATCAGCACTATAACGACCATTATGGACACTGTGGCAACCATTATCACCACTATAGCAACCATTATCATCACTATGACAACCATTATCATTACTATAACAACCATTATAACCACTATGACAACCATTATCACCACTATAACAACCATCGTCACTACTATAACAACCATTATAACCACCATAACAACCATTATAAGCACTGTAACAACCATTATAACCACTATAACAGCCACTATCAGCACTATAACGATCATTATCACCACTCTAACGACCATTATCACCACAATAACAACCATTATCAGCACTATAACGACCATTATCAGCAACATAACGACCATTATAACCACTATAACGACCATTATAACTACTATAACGACCATTCTCACCACTATAACGACCATTATGACCACTATAACGACCATTATCACCACTATAACGACCATTATCAGCACCATAACGACCATTATCAGCACTATAACGACCACTGTCACCACTATAACGACCATTATCACCACTATAACGACCATTATCAGCACCATAATGACCATTATCAGCACTATAACGACCATTATCAGCACTATAACGACCATTATGGACACTGTGGCAACCATTATCACCACTATAGCAACCATTATCATCACTATGACAACCATTATCATTACTATAACAACCATTATAACCACTATGACAACCATTATCACCACTATAACAACCATCGTCACTACTATAACAACCATTATAACCACCATAACAACCATTATAAGCACTGTAACAACCATTATAACCACTATAACAGCCACTATCAGCACTATAACGATCATTATCACCACTCTAACGACCATTATCACCACAATAACAACCATTATCAGCACTATAACGACCATTATCAGCAACATAACGACCATTATAACCACTATAACGACCATTATAACTACTATAACGACCATTCTCACCACTATAACGACCATTATGACCACTATAACGACCATTATCACCACTATAACGACCATTATCAGCACCATAACGACCATTATCAGCACTATAACGACCATTATCACCACTGTGGCAACCATTATCACCACTATAGCAACCATTATCATCACTATGACAACCATCATCATTACTATAACAACCATTATAACCACTATACCAACCACTATCACCACTATAACAACCTTTATCACCACTATAACAACCATTATCAGCACTATAACGACCATTATGACCACTATAACGACCATTATCACCACTATAACGACCATTATCACCACTATAACGACCATTATCAGCACTATAACGACCATTGTCACCACTATAACGACCATTATCAGCACTATAACGACCATTATCACCACTATAACGACCATAATCACCACAATAACAACCATTATCAGCACTATAACGGCCATTATCAGCATTATAACGGCCATTATCAGCAATATAACGACCATTATAACCACTATAACGACCATTATCACCACTATAACGACCATTATCACCACTATAACGACCATTATCACCACTATAACGACCATTATCACCACTATAACGACCATTATCAGCACTATAACGGCCATTATCAGCACTATAACGACCATTATCACCACTATAACGACCATTATCAGCACCATAACGACCATTATCAGCACTATAACGACCATTATCAGCACTATAACGACCATTATCACCACTGTGGCAACCATTATCACCAGCATGGCAACCATTATTATCACTATGACAACCATTATCATTACTATAACAACCATTATAACCACTATACCAACCACTATCACCACTACAACAACCATTATCACCATTATAACAACCATTATCACCACTATAACAACCATTATCACCACTATCACAACCAATATCACCACTATAGCAACCATTATGACCACTGTGACAACCATTATCAGCACTACAAATACCATTATCACCACGATAACAACCACTATAACCACTATAACAACCATTATAACCACTATAACAACCATTATAACCACTATAACAACTATTATAACCACTATAACAACCATTACAACCAGTATAACAACCATTACAACCACTATAACAACCACTACAACCACCATGACGACCATTACAACCACAATGACAACCATTATAACCACTATGACAACCATTATCACCACTATAACAACCATTTTCACCAATATAACGACACTTATCTGCACTATAACAACAACTATCACTACTATAACAACCATTATAACCACTATACCAACCAGTATCACCACTATAACAACCATTATCACCACTATAACAACCATTATCACCACGATAACAACCAGTATCACCACTATAACGACCATTATCACTACTATAACAACCATTATAAACACTATAACAAGCATTATAACCACTATAACAGCCATTATCAGCACTATAACGATCATTATCACTACTATAACGACCATTATCACCACTATAGCGACCATTATAACCACTATAACGACCATTATCACCACAATAACGACCATTATCACCATTATAACGACCATAATAACCACTATAATGACCATTATCACCACTATAACGACCATTATCACCACTATAACGACCATTATCACCACTATGACGACCATTATCAGCACTATAACGGCCATTATCAGCAATATAACGACCATTATAACCACTATAAGGACCATAATCAGCACTACAACGACCATTATCACCACTATAGCGCCATTATAACCACTATAATGACCATTATCACCACTATAACGACCATTATCACCACGATAACAACCAGTATCACCACTATAACGACCATTATCACCACTATAACGACCATTATCACCACTATAACGACCATTATCAGCACTATAACGGCCATTATCAGCAATATAACGACCATTATAACCACTATAACGACCATAATCAGCACTTTAACGACCATTATCACCACTAAAGCGCCATTATAACCACTATAATGACCATTATCACCACTATAACGACCATTATCACCACGATAACAACCAGTATCACCACTATAAAGACCATTATCACCACTATAACGACCATTATCACCACTATAACGACCATTATCACCACTATAACGACCATTATCAGCACTATAACGGCCATTATCAGCACTATAACGACCATTATCACCACTATAACGACCATTATCAGCACCATAACGACCATTATCAGCAGTATAACGACCATTATCAGCACCATAACGACCATTATCAGCACCATAACGACCATTATCAGCACCATAACGACCATTATCAGCACTAGAACGACCATTATCAGCACTATAACGACCATTATCACCACTATAACGGCCATTATCAGCACTATAACGACCATTATGGACACTGTGGCAACCATTATCACCACTATAGCAACCATTATCATCACTATGACAACCATTATCATTACTATAACAACCATTATAACCACTATGACAACCATTATCACCACTATAACAACCATCGTCACTACTATAACAACCATTATAACCACCATAACAACCATTATAAGCACTGTAACAACCATTATAACCACTATAACAGCCACTATCAGCACTATAACGATCATTATCACCACTCTAACGACCATTATCACCACAATAACAACCATTATCAGCACTATAACGACCATTATCAGCAACATAACGACCATTATAACCACTATAACGACCATTATAACTACTATAACGACCATTCTCACCACTATAACGACCATTATGACCACTATAACGACCATTATCACCACTATAACGACCATTATCAGCACCATAACGACCATTATCAGCACTATAACGACCATTATCACCACTGTGGCAACCATTATCACCACTATAGCAACCATTATCATCACTATGACAACCATCATCATTACTATAACAACCATTATAACCACTATACCAACCACTATCACCACTATAACAACCTTTATCACCACTATAACAACCATTATCAGCACTATAACGACCATTATGACCACTATAACGACCATTATCACCACTATAACGACCATTATCACCACTATAACGACCATTATCAGCACTATAACGACCATTGTCACCACTATAACGACCATTATCAGCACTATAACGACCATTATCACCACTATAACGACCATAATCACCACAATAACAACCATTATCAGCACTATAACGGCCATTATCAGCATTATAACGGCCATTATCAGCAATATAACGACCATTATAACCACTATAACGACCATTATCACCACTATAACGACCATTATCACCACTATAACGACCATTATCACCACTATAACGACCATTATCACCACTATAACGACCATTATCAGCACTATAACGGCCATTATCAGCACTATAACGACCATTATCACCACTATAACGACCATTATCAGCACCATAACGACCATTATCAGCACTATAACGACCATTATCAGCACTATAACGACCATTATCACCACTGTGGCAACCATTATCACCAGCATGGCAACCATTATTATCACTATGACAACCATTATCATTACTATAACAACCATTATAACCACTATACCAACCACTATCACCACTACAACAACCATTATCACCATTATAACAACCATTATCACCACTATAACAACCATTATCACCACTATCACAACCAATATCACCACTATAGCAACCATTATGACCACTGTGACAACCATTATCAGCACTACAAATACCATTATCACCACGATAACAACCACTATAACCACTATAACAACCATTATAACCACTATAACAACCATTATAACCACTATAACAACTATTATAACCACTATAACAACCATTACAACCAGTATAACAACCATTACAACCACTATAACAACCACTACAACCACCATGACGACCATTACAACCACAATGACAACCATTATAACCACTATGACAACCATTATCACCACTATAACAACCATTTTCACCAATATAACGACACTTATCTGCACTATAACAACAACTATCACTACTATAACAACCATTATAACCACTATACCAACCAGTATCACCACTATAACAACCATTATCACCACTATAACAACCATTATCACCACGATAACAACCAGTATCACCACTATAACGACCATTATCACTACTATAACAACCATTATAAACACTATAACAAGCATTATAACCACTATAACAGCCATTATCAGCACTATAACGATCATTATCACTACTATAACGACCATTATCACCACTATAGCGACCATTATAACCACTATAACGACCATTATCACCACAATAACGACCATTATCACCATTATAACGACCATAATAACCACTATAATGACCATTATCACCACTATAACGACCATTATCACCACTATAACGACCATTATCACCACTATGACGACCATTATCAGCACTATAACGGCCATTATCAGCAATATAACGACCATTATAACCACTATAAGGACCATAATCAGCACTACAACGACAATTATCACCACTATAGCGCCATTATAACCACTATAATGACCATTATCACCACTATAACGACCATTATCACCACGATAACAACCAGTATCACCACTATAACGACCATTATCACCACTATAACGACCATTATCACCACTATAACGACCATTATCAGCACTATAACGGCCATTATCAGCAATATAACGACCATTATAACCACTATAACGACCATAATCAGCACTTTAACGACCATTATCACCACTAAAGCGCCATTATAACCACTATAATGACCATTATCACCACTATAACGACCATTATCACCACGATAACAACCAGTATCACCACTATAAAGACCATTATCACCACTATAACGACCATTATCACCACTATAACGACCATTATCACCACTATAACGACCATTATCAGCACTATAACGGCCATTATCAGCACTATAACGACCATTATCACCACTATAACGACCATTATCAGCACCATAACGACCATTATCAGCAGTATAACGACCATTATCAGCACCATAACGACCATTATCAGCACCATAACGACCATTATCAGCACCATAACGACCATTATCAGCACTAGAACGACCATTATCAGCACTATAACGACCATTATCACCACTATAACGGCCATTATCAGCACTATAACGACCATTATCAGCACTATAACTACCATTATCACCACTATAACGAACATTATCAGCACTATAACGACCATTATAACCACTATAACGACCATTATCAGCACTATAACGACCATTATCACCACTATAACGGCCACTGTCAGCACTATAACGACCATTATCACCACTATAACGGCCATTATCAGCACTATAACGACCATTATCACCACTATAACGACCATTATCAGCACCATAACGACCATTATCAGCACTATAACGACCATTATCAGCACCATAACGACCATTATCAGCACCATAACGACCATTATCAGCACTAGAACGACCATTATCAGCACTATAACGACCATTATCACCACTATAACAACCATTATCACCACTATAACAACTATTATAACCACTATAACAACCATTATAACAACTATAACAACCATTACAACCAGTATAACAACCATTACAACCACTATAACAACGATTACAACCACCATGACGACCATCACAACCACCATGACAACCATTATAACCACTATGACGACCATTATCACCACTATAACAACCATCGTCACCACTATAACAACCATTATAACCACTATAACGACCATTAT
The DNA here is from genome assembly GCA_963576845.1 of Megachile leachella. Lineage (NCBI taxonomy): Eukaryota > Metazoa > Arthropoda > Insecta > Hymenoptera > Megachilidae > Megachile > Megachile leachella. The sequence goes on along the minus strand of OY756260.1, from coordinate 12,936,280 downwards.
AACCACTGTAACAACCATTATAACCACTATAACAGCCACTATCAGCACTATACCGACCATTATCACCACTATAACAACCATTGTAAACACTATAACAACCATTATAACCACTGTAACAACCATTATCACCAATATAACGACACTTATCTGCACTATATCAACCACTATCACTACTATAACAACCATTATAACCACTATAACAAGCATTATAACCACTATAACAGCCATTATCAGCACTATAACGATCATTATCACTACTATAACGACCATTATCACCACGAATGGCGACCATTATAACCACTATAACGACCATTATCACCACAATAACGACCATTATCACCATTATAACGACCATAATAACCACTATAATGACCATTATCACCACTATAACGACCATTATCACCACTATAACGACCATTATCACCACTATGACGACCATTATCAGCACTATAACGGCCATTATCAGCAATATAACGACCATTATAACCACTATAAGGACCATAATCAGCACTATAACGACCATTATCACCACTATAGCGCCATTATAACCACTATAATGACCATTATCACCACTATAACGACCATTATCACCACGATAACAACCAGTATCACCACTATAACGGCCACTATCAGCACTATAACGACCATTATCACCACTATAACGGCCATTATCAGCACTATAACGACCATTATCACCACTATAACGACCATTATCAGCACCATAACGACCATTATCAGCACTATAACGACCATTATCAGCACCATAACGACCATTATCAGCACCATAACGACCATTATCAGCACTATAACGACCATTATCAGCACTATAACGACCATTATCATCACTATGACAACCATTATCATTACTATAACAACCATTATAACCACTATACCAACCGCTATCACCACTATAACAACCATTATCACCACTATAACAACCATCATCGCCACTATAACAACCATTGTCACCACTATAACAGCCAATATCACCACTATAGCAACCATTATGACCACTGTGACAACCATTATCGGCACTACAAATACCATTATCACCACAATAACAACCACTATAACCACTATAACAACCACTATAACAACCATTATAACCAATATAACGACCATTGTAACCACGATAACAACCAGTATCACCACTATAACGACCATTATCACCACTATAACGACCATTATCACCACTATAACAACCATTGTCACCACAATAACAACCACTATCAGCACTATAAACCATTATCACCACTATAACGATCATTATAACCACTATAACGACCATTATCACCACTATAACAACCATTATAAACACTATAACAACCATTATCAGCACTATAACGATCATTATCACCACTATAACGACTATTATCACCACTATAGCGACCATTATAACCACTATAATGACCATTATCACCACTATAACAACCATTATAACCAATATAACAAGCATTATGACCACTATAACAACCATTATAACCAATATAACGACCATTATCAGCATCATAACGACCATTATCAGCACTATAACGACCATTATCAGCATCATAACAACCATTATCAGCACTATAACGACCATTATCAGCACTATAACGACCATTATCAGCACTATAACGACCAGTATCACCACTGTGGCAACCATTATCACCAGTATAGCAACCATTATCATCACTATGACAACCATTATCATTACTGTAACAACCATTATAACCACTATACCAACCACTATCACCACTATAACAACCATTATCACCACTATAACAACCATTATCACCACTATAACAACCAATATCACCACTATAGCAACCATTATGACCACTGTGACAACCATTATCCGCACTACCAATACCATTATCACCACGATAACAACCACTATAACCACTATAACAACCACTATAACCACTATAACAACCATTATAACCACTATAACAACCATTATAACCACTATAACAACCATTATAACCACTATAACAACCATTACAACCAGTATAACAACCATTACAACCACTATAACAACCATTACAACCACCATGACGACCATTACAACCACCATGACAACCATTATCACCACTATAACAACCATCGTCACCACTATAACAACCATTATAACCACTATAACAACCATTATAACCACTGTAACAACCATTATAACCACTATAACATCCACTATCAGCACTATAACGATCATTATCACCACAACAACGACCATTATCACCACTATAGCGACCATTATAACCACTATAATGACCATTATCACCACTATAACGACCATTATCACCACTATAGCGACCATTATCACCACTATAGCAACCATTATCATCACTATGACAACCATTATCATTACTATAACAACCATTATAACCACTATACCAACCACTATCACCACTATAACAACCATTATCAGCACTATAACGACCATTATGACCGCTATAACGACAATTATCACCACTATAACGAACATTATCACCACTATAACGACCATTATCAGCACTATAACTACCATTATCACCACTATAACGAACATTATCAGCACTATAACGACCATTATCACCACTATAACGACCATTATCACCACTATAACGACCATTATCACCACTATAACAACCATTATCAGCACTATAACGGCATTATCAGCACTATAACGACCATTATCAGCACTATAACAACCATTATCAGCACTATAACGACCATTATCACCACTATAACGACCATTATCACCAATATAACAACCATTATCAGCACTATAACGGCCATTATGAGCACTATAACGGCCATTATCACCACTATAACGACCATTATCAGCACTATGACAACCATTATCATTACTATAACAACCATTAGAACCACTATAACATCCATTATAACCACTGTAACAACCATTATAACCACTATAACATCCACTATCAGCACTATAACGATCATTATCACCACAACAACGACCATTATCACCACTATAGCGACCATTATAACCACTATAATGACCATTATCACCACTATAACGACCATTTTTACCACTATAGCGACCATTATCACCACTATAAGGACCATTATCAGCACTATAACGATCATTATCAGCACCATAACGACCATTATCAGCACTATAACGACCATTATCACCACTATAACGGCCATTATCAGCACTATAACGACCATTATCAGCACTATAACTACCATTATCACCACTATAACGAACATTATCAGCACTATAACGACCATTATAACCACTATAACGACCATTATCAGCACTATAACGACCATTATCACCACTATAACGGCCACTATCAGCACTATAACGACCATTATCACCACTATAACGGCCATTATCAGCACTATAACGACCATTATCACCACTATAACGACCATTATCAGCACCATAACGACCATTATCAGCACTATAACGACCATTATCAGCACCATAACGACCATTATCAGCACCATAACGACCATTATCAGCACTATAACGACCATTATCAGCACTATAACGACCATTATCACCACTATAACAACCATTATCACCACTATAACAACTATAATAACCACTATAACAACCATTATAACAACTATAACAACCATTACAACCAGTATAACAACCATTACAACCACTATAACAACGATTACAACCACCATGACGACCATCACAACCACCATGACAACCATTATAACCACTATGACGACCATTATCACCACTATAACAACCATCGTCACCACTATAACAACCATTATAACCACTATAACGACCATTATAACCACTGTAACAACCATTATAACCACTATAACAGCCACTATCAGCACTATACCGACCATTATCACCACTATAACAACCATTGTAAACACTATAACAACCATTATAACCACTGTAACAACCATTATCACCAATATAACGACACTTATCTGCACTATATCAACCACTATCACTACTATAACAACCATTATCACCAATATAACGACACTTATCTGCACTATATCAACCACTATCACTACTATAACAACCATTATAACCACTATACCAACCAGTATCACCACTATAACAACCATTATCACCACTGTAACAACCATTATCAGCACTATAACGACCATTATCACCACTATAACGACCATTATCAGCACTATAACGACCATTATCACCACTATAACGACCATTATCACCACAATAACAACCATTATAATCACTATAACAACCATTATCACCACTATAACGACCATTATCACCAATATAACGACAATTATCTGCACTATTACGACCATTATCTGCACTATAACGACCATTATCACCACTATAACGACCATTATCAGCACCATAACGACCATTATAACCACTATAACGACCATTATAACCACTATAACGACCATTATAAGCACTATAACAACCATTAAAACCACTATAACGACCATTATCACCACTGTAACGACAATTGTCAGCAGTATAACGGCCATTATCACCACTATAACGACCATTATAACCACTATAACGACCATTATAACCACTATAACAACCATTAAAACCACTATGACAACCATTATCACCACTATAACAACCATCATCACCACTGTAACAACCATTATAATCACTATAACAACCATTATCACCACTACAACGACCATTATCACCAATATAACGACAATTATCTGCACTATAACGACCATTATCAGCACTATAACGACCATTAACAACACTATAACAACCATCATCACCACTGTAACAACCGCTATAGCCACTATAACAACCATTATCACCACTATAACGACCATTATAACCACTATAACGACCATTATAACCACTATAACAACCATTAAAACCACTATGACAACCATTATCACCACTATAACAACCATCATCACCACTGTAACAACCATTATAACCACTATAACAACCATCATCACCACTGTAACAACCATTATAATCACTATAACAACCATTATCACCACTACAACGACCATTATCACCAATATAACGACAATTATCTGCACTATAACGACCATTATCAGCACTATAACGACCATTAACAACACTATAACAACCATCATCACCACTGTAACAACCGCTATAGCCACTATAACAACCATTATCACCACTATAACGACCATTTTAACCACTATAACGACCATTATAACCACTATAACAACCATTAAAACCACTATGACAACCATTATCACCACTTTAATAACCATCATCACCACTGTAACAACCATTATAACCACTATAACAATCATTATCACCACTATAACGAGCATTATAACCACTATAACAACCATTATAACCAATATAACGACCACTATCAGCACCATAACGACCATTATCGCCAAGATAACGACCATTATCAGCACCATAACGACCATTATCAGCACTATAACGACCATTATCAGCACTATAACGACCATTATCACCACTGTGGCAACCATTATCACCACTATAGCAACCATTATCATCACTATGACAACCATTATCATTACTATAACAACCATTATAACCACTATAGCAACCACTATCACCACTATAGCAATCATTATCACCACTATAACGACCATTATCACCACTATAGCGACCATTATAACCTCTATACTGACCATTATCACCACTATAACGACCATTACCACCACTATAACGACCATTATAACCACAATAACAACCATTATAACCACTATAACAACCATTATAACCAATATAACGACCACTATCAGCACCATAACGACCATTATCAGCACCATAACGACCATTATCAGCACTATAACGACCATTAACACCACTATAACAACCAGCATCACCACTGTAACAACCACTATAACCACTATAACAACCATTATCACCACTATAACGACCATTATAACCACTATAACGACCATTATAACCACTATAACAACCATTAAAACCACAATGACAACCATTATCACCACTATAACAACCATCATCACCACTGTAACAATCATTATAACCACTATAACAACCATTATCACCACTATAACGACCATTATACCCACTATAACGAGCATTATAACCACTATAACAACCATTAAAACCACTATGACAACCATTATCACCACTATAACAACCATCATCACCACTGTAACAACCATTATAACCACTATAACAACCATTATCACCACTATAACGAGCATTATAACCACTATAACAACCATTATAACCACTATAACAACCATTATAACCACTATAACGACCATTATAACCACTATAACAACCATTATCACCACTATAACGAGCATTATAACCACGATAACAACCATTATAACCACTATAACGACCACTATCAGCACCATAACGACCATTATCAGCACCATAACGACCATTATCAGCACTATAACGACCATTAACACCACTATAACAACCATCATCACCACTGTAACAACCACTATAACCACTATAACAACCATTATAACCACTATAACAACCGTTATAACCACTATAACGACCATTATAACCACTATAGCAACCATTAAAACCACTATGACAACCATTATCACCACTATAACAACCATCATCACCACTGTAACAACCATTATAATCACTATAACGACCATTATCACCACTATAACGACCATTATCACCACTATAACGACCATTATCAGCACCATAATGACCATTATCAGCACTATAATGACCATTATCAGCACTAGAACGACCATTATCACCACTATGACAACCATTATCACCACTATAACAACCATCATCACCACTGTAACAATCATTATAACCACTATAAGAACCATTATCACCACTATAACGACCATTATCACCACTGTAACGACAATTATCAGCAGTATAACGGTCATTATCAGCACTACAACGACCATTATCACCACTATAACAACCACTATGACCACTATAACAACCACTATAACCACTATAACAACCATTATAACCACTATAACAACCGTTATAACCACTATACCGACCAATATAACCACTATAACGACCATTATAACCAGTATAACGACCATTATAACCACTATAACAACCATTAAAACCACTATGACAACCATTATCACCACTATAACAACCATCATCACCACTGTAACAACCATTATAACCACTATAACAACCATTATCACCACTATAACGAGCATTATAACCACAATAGCAACCATTATAACCACTATAACAACCATTATAACCAATATAACGACCACTATCAGCACCACAACGACCATTATCAGCACCATAACGACCATTATCAGCACTATAACGACCTTAACACCACTATAACAACCATCGTCACCACTGTAACAACCACTATAACCACTATAACAACCATTATCACCACTATAACGACCATTATAACCACTATAACGACCATTATAACCACTATAACAACCATTAAAACCACTATGACAACCATTATCACCACTATAACAACCATCATCACCACTGTAACAACCATTATAACCACTATAACAACCATTATCACCACTATAACGAGCATTATAACCACAATAACAACCATTATAACCACTATAACAACCATTATAACGAATATAACGACCACTATCAGCATCATAACGACCATTATCACCACCATAACGACCATTATCAGCACTATAACGACCATTATCAGCACTACAACGACCATTATCACCACTATAACAACCACTATAACCACTATAACAACCACTATAACCACTATAACAACCATTATAACCACTATAACAACCGTTATAACCACTATAACGACCATTATAACCACTATAACGACCACTATCACCACTATAACAACCATTACAACCACTATGACAACCATTACAACCACCATGACAACCATTAAAACCACTATGACAACCATTATCACCACTATAATAACCATCATCACCACTCTAACAACCATTATAACCACTATAACAACCATTATCACCACTATAACGACCATTATAACCACTATAACGACCATTATAACCACTATAACAACCATTAAAACCACTATGACAACCATTATCACCACTCTAACAACCATCATCACCACTGTAACAACCATTATAACCACTATAACAACCATTATCACCACTATAACGAGCATTATAACCACTATAACAACCATTATAACCACTATAACAGCCATTATAACCAATATAACGACCACTATCAGCACCATAACGACCATTATCAGCACCATAACGACCATTATCAGCACTATAACGACCATTATCACCACTATAACAACCATCATCACCACTGTAACAACCATTATAATCACTATAACGACCATTATCACCACTATAACGACCATTATCACAACTATAACGAGCATTATAACCACTATAACAACCATTATAACCACTATAACAGCCATTATAACCAATATAACGACCACTATCAGCACCATAACGACCATTATCAGCACCATAACGACCATTATCAGCACTATAACGACCACTGTCACCACTATAACGACCATTATCACCACTATAACGACCATTATCAGCACCATAATGACCATTATCAGCACTATAACGACCATTATCAGCACTATAACGACCATTATGGACACTGTGGCAACCATTATCACCACTATAGCAACCATTATCATCACTATGACAACCATTATCATTACTATAACAACCATTATAACCACTATGACAACCATTATCACCACTATAACAACCATCGTCACTACTATAACAACCATTATAACCACCATAACAACCATTATAAGCACTGTAACAACCATTATAACCACTATAACAGCCACTATCAGCACTATAACGATCATTATCACCACTCTAACGACCATTATCACCACAATAACAACCATTATCAGCACTATAACGACCATTATCAGCAACATAACGACCATTATAACCACTATAACGACCATTATAACTACTATAACGACCATTCTCACCACTATAACGACCATTATGACCACTATAACGACCATTATCACCACTATAACGACCATTATCAGCACCATAACGACCATTATCAGCACTATAACGACCATTATCACCACTGTGGCAACCATTATCACCACTATAGCAACCATTACCATCACTATGACAACCATCATCATTACTATAACAACCATTATAACCACTATACCAACCACTATCACCACTATAACAACCTTTATCACCACTATAACAACCATTATCAGCACTATAACGACCATTATGACCACTATAACGACCATTATCACCACTATAACGACCATTATCACCACTATAACGACCATTATCAGCACTATAACGACCATTGTCACCACTATAACGACCATTATCAGCACTATAACGACCATTATCACCACTATAACGACCATAATCACCACAATAACAACCATTATCAGCACTATAACGGCCATTATCAGCATTATAACGGCCATTATCAGCAATATAACGACCATTATAACCACTATAACGACCATTATCACCACTATAACGACCATTATCACCACTATAACGACCATTATCACCACTATAACGACCATTATCACCACTATAACGACCATTATCAGCACTATAACGGCCATTATCAGCACTATAACGACCATTATCACCACTATAACGACCATTATCAGCACCATAACGACCATTATCAGCACTATAACGACCATTATCAGCACTATAACGACCATTATCACCACTGTGGCAACCATTATCACCAGCATGGCAACCATTATTATCACTATGACAACCATTATCATTACTATAACAACCATTATAACCACTATACCAACCACTATCACCACTACAACAACCATTATCACCATTATAACAACCATTATCACCACTATAACAACCATTATCACCACTATCACAACCAATATCACCACTATAGCAACCATTATGACCACTGTGACAACCATTATCAGCACTACAAATACCATTATCACCACGATAACAACCACTATAACCACTATAACAACCATTATAACCACTATAACAACCATTATAACCACTATAACAACTATTATAACCACTATAACAACCATTACAACCAGTATAACAACCATTACAACCACTATAACAACCACTACAACCACCATGACGACCATTACAACCACAATGACAACCATTATAACCACTATGACAACCATTATCACCACTATAACAACCATTTTCACCAATATAACGACACTTATCTGCACTATAACAACAACTATCACTACTATAACAACCATTATAACCACTATACCAACCAGTATCACCACTATAACAACCATTATCACCACTATAACAACCATTATCACCACGATAACAACCAGTATCACCACTATAACGACCATTATCACTACTATAACAACCATTATAAACACTATAACAAGCATTATAACCACTATAACAGCCATTATCAGCACTATAACGATCATTATCACTACTATAACGACCATTATCACCACTATAGCGACCATTATAACCACTATAACGACCATTATCACCACAATAACGACCATTATCACCATTATAACGACCATAATAACCACTATAATGACCATTATCACCACTATAACGACCATTATCACCACTATAACGACCATTATCACCACTATGACGACCATTATCAGCACTATAACGGCCATTATCAGCAATATAACGACCATTATAACCACTATAAGGACCATAATCAGCACTACAACGACCATTATCACCACTATAGCGCCATTATAACCACTATAATGACCATTATCACCACTATAACGACCATTATCACCACGATAACAACCAGTATCACCACTATAACGACCATTATCACCACTATAACGACCATTATCACCACTATAACGACCATTATCAGCACTATAACGGCCATTATCAGCAATATAACGACCATTATAACCACTATAACGACCATAATCAGCACTTTAACGACCATTATCACCACTAAAGCGCCATTATAACCACTATAATGACCATTATCACCACTATAACGACCATTATCACCACGATAACAACCAGTATCACCACTATAAAGACCATTATCACCACTATAACGACCATTATCACCACTATAACGACCATTATCACCACTATAACGACCATTATCAGCACTATAACGGCCATTATCAGCACTATAACGACCATTATCACCACTATAACGACCATTATCAGCACCATAACGACCATTATCAGCAGTATAACGACCATTATCAGCACCATAACGACCATTATCAGCACCATAACGACCATTATCAGCACCATAACGACCATTATCAGCACTAGAACGACCATTATCAGCACTATAACGACCATTATCACCACTATAACGGCCATTATCAGCACTATAACGACCATTATCAGCACTATAACTACCATTATCACCACTATAACGAACATTATCAGCACTATAACGACCATTATAACCACTATAACGACCATTATCAGCACTATAACGACCATTATCACCACTATAACGGCCACTGTCAGCACTATAACGACCATTATCACCACTATAACGGCCATTATCAGCACTATAACGACCATTATCACCACTATAACGACCATTATCAGCACCATAACGACCATTATCAGCACTATAACGACCATTATCAGCACCATAACGACCATTATCAGCACCATAACGACCATTATCAGCACTAGAACGACCATTATCAGCACTATAACGACCATTATCACCACTATAACAACCATTATCACCACTATAGCAACTATTATAACCACTATAACAACCATTATAACAACTATAACAACCATTACAACCAGTATAACAACCATTACAACCACTATAACAACGATTACAACCACCATGACGACCATCACAACCACCATGACAACCATTATAACCACTATGACGACCATTATCACCACTATAACAACCATCGTCACCACTATAACAACCATTATAACCACTATAACGACCATTATAACCACTGTAACAACCATTATAACCACTATAACAGCCACTATCAGCACTATACCGACCATTATCACCACTATAACAACCATTGTAAACACTATAACAACCATTATAACCACTGTAACAACCATTATCACCAATATAACGACACTTATCTGCACTATATCAACCACTATCACTACTATAACAACCATTATAACCACTATAACAAGCATTATAACCACTATAACAGCCATTATCAGCACTATAACGATCATTATCACTACTATAACGACCATTATCACCACGAATGGCGACCATTATAACCACTATAACGACCATTATCACCACAATAACGACCATTATCACCATTATAACGACCATAATAACCACTATAATGACCATTATCACCACTATAACGACCATTATCACCACTATAACGACCATTATCACCACTATGACGACCATTATCAGCACTATAACGGCCATTATCAGCAATATAACGACCATTATAACCACTATAAGGACCATAATCAGCACTATAACGACCATTATCACCACTATAGCGCCATTATAACCACTATAATGACCATTATCACCACTATAACGACCATTATCACCACGATAACAACCAGTATCACCACTATAACGGCCACTATCAGCACTATAACGACCATTATCACCACTATAACGGCCATTATCAGCACTATAACGACCATTATCACCACTATAACGACCATTATCAGCACCATAACGACCATTATCAGCACTATAACGACCATTATCAGCACCATAACGACCATTATCAGCACCATAACGACCATTATCAGCACTATAACGACCATTATCAGCACTATAACGACCATTATCATCACTATGACAACCATTATCATTACTATAACAACCATTATAACCACTATACCAACCGCTATCACCACTATAACAACCATTATCACCACTATAACAACCATCATCGCCACTATAACAACCATTGTCACCACTATAACAGCCAATATCACCACTATAGCAACCATTATGACCACTGTGACAACCATTATCGGCACTACAAATACCATTATCACCACAATAACAACCACTATAACCACTATAACAACCACTATAACAACCATTATAACCAATATAACGACCATTGTAACCACGATAACAACCAGTATCACCACTATAACGACCATTATCACCACTATAACGACCATTATCACCACTATAACAACCATTGTCACCACAATAACAACCACTATCAGCACTATAAACCATTATCACCACTATAACGATCATTATAACCACTATAACGACCATTATCACCACTATAACAACCATTATAAACACTATAACAACCATTATCAGCACTATAACGATCATTATCACCACTATAACGACTATTATCACCACTATAGCGACCATTATAACCACTATAATGACCATTATCACCACTATAACAACCATTATAACCAATATAACAAGCATTATGACCACTATAACAACCATTATAACCAATATAACGACCATTATCAGCATCATAACGACCATTATCAGCACTATAACGACCATTATCAGCATCATAACAACCATTATCAGCACTATAACGACCATTATCAGCACTATAACGACCATTATCAGCACTATAACGACCAGTATCACCACTGTGGCAACCATTATCACCAGTATAGCAACCATTATCATCACTATGACAACCATTATCATTACTGTAACAACCATTATAACCACTATACCAACCACTATCACCACTATAACAACCATTATCACCACTATAACAACCATTATCACCACTATAACAACCAATATCACCACTATAGCAACCATTATGACCACTGTGACAACCATTATCCGCACTACCAATACCATTATCACCACGATAACAACCACTATAACCACTATAACAACCACTATAACCACTATAACAACCATTATAACCACTATAACAACCATTATAACCACTATAACAACCATTATAACCACTATAACAACCATTACAACCAGTATAACAACCATTACAACCACTATAACAACCATTACAACCACCATGACGACCATTACAACCACCATGACAACCATTATCACCACTATAACAACCATCGTCACCACTATAACAACCATTATAACCACTATAACAACCATTATAACCACTGTAACAACCATTATAACCACTATAACATCCACTATCAGCACTATAACGATCATTATCACCACAACAACGACCATTATCACCACTATAGCGACCATTATAACCACTATAATGACCATTATCACCACTATAACGACCATTATCACCACTATAGCGACCATTATCACCACTATAGCAACCATTATCATCACTATGACAACCATTATCATTACTATAACAACCATTATAACCACTATACCAACCACTATCACCACTATAACAACCATTATCAGCACTATAACGACCATTATGACCGCTATAACGACAATTATCACCACTATAACGAACATTATCACCACTATAACGACCATTATCAGCACTATAACTACCATTATCACCACTATAACGAACATTATCAGCACTATAACGACCATTATCACCACTATAACGACCATTATCACCACTATAACGACCATTATCACCACTATAACAACCATTATCAGCACTATAACGGCATTATCAGCACTATAACGACCATTATCAGCACTATAACAACCATTATCAGCACTATAACGACCATTATCACCACTATAACGACCATTATCACCAATATAACAACCATTATCAGCACTATAACGGCCATTATGAGCACTATAACGGCCATTATCACCACTATAACGACCATTATCAGCACTATGACAACCATTATCATTACTATAACAACCATTAGAACCACTATAACATCCATTATAACCACTGTAACAACCATTATAACCACTATAACATCCACTATCAGCACTATAACGATCATTATCACCACAACAACGACCATTATCACCACTATAGCGACCATTATAACCACTATAATGACCATTATCACCACTATAACGACCATTTTTACCACTATAGCGACCATTATCACCACTATAAGGACCATTATCAGCACTATAACGATCATTATCAGCACCATAACGACCATTATCAGCACTATAACGACCATTATCACCACTATAACGGCCATTATCAGCACTATAACGACCATTATCAGCACTATAACTACCATTATCACCACTATAACGAACATTATCAGCACTATAACGACCATTATAACCACTATAACGACCATTATCAGCACTATAACGACCATTATCACCACTATAACGGCCACTATCAGCACTATAACGACCATTATCACCACTATAACGGCCATTATCAGCACTATAACGACCATTATCACCACTATAACGACCATTATCAGCACCATAACGACCATTATCAGCACTATAACGACCATTATCAGCACCATAACGACCATTATCAGCACCATAACGACCATTATCAGCACTATAACGACCATTATCAGCACTATAACGACCATTATCACCACTATAACAACCATTATCACCACTATAACAACTATAATAACCACTATAACAACCATTATAACAACTATAACAACCATTACAACCAGTATAACAACCATTACAACCACTATAACAACGATTACAACCACCATGACGACCATCACAACCACCATGACAACCATTATAACCACTATGACGACCATTATCACCACTATAACAACCATCGTCACCACTATAACAACCATTATAACCACTATAACGACCATTATAACCACTGTAACAACCATTATAACCACTATAACAGCCACTATCAGCACTATACCGACCATTATCACCACTATAACAACCATTGTAAACACTATAACAACCATTATAACCACTGTAACAACCATTATCACCAATATAACGACACTTATCTGCACTATATCAACCACTATCACTACTATAACAACCATTATCACCAATATAACGACACTTATCTGCACTATATCAACCACTATCACTACTATAACAACCATTATAACCACTATACCAACCAGTATCACCACTATAACAACCATTATCACCACTGTAACAACCATTATCAGCACTATAACGACCATTATCACCACTATAACGACCATTATCAGCACTATAACGACCATTATCACCACTATAACGACCATTATCACCACAATAACAACCATTATAATCACTATAACAACCATTATCACCACTATAACGACCATTATCACCAATATAACGACAATTATCTGCACTATTACGACCATTATCTGCACTATAACGACCATTATCACCACTATAACGACCATTATCAGCACCATAACGACCATTATAACCACTATAACGACCATTATAACCACTATAACGACCATTATAAGCACTATAACAACCATTAAAACCACTATAACGACCATTATCACCACTGTAACGACAATTGTCAGCAGTATAACGGCCATTATCACCACTATAACGACCATTATAACCACTATAACGACCATTATAACCACTATAACAACCATTAAAACCACTATGACAACCATTATCACCACTATAACAACCATCATCACCACTGTAACAACCATTATAATCACTATAACAACCATTATCACCACTACAACGACCATTATCACCAATATAACGACAATTATCTGCACTATAACGACCATTATCAGCACTATAACGACCATTAACAACACTATAACAACCATCATCACCACTGTAACAACCGCTATAGCCACTATAACAACCATTATCACCACTATAACGACCATTATAACCACTATAACGACCATTATAACCACTATAACAACCATTAAAACCACTATGACAACCATTATCACCACTATAACAACCATCATCACCACTGTAACAACCATTATAACCACTATAACAACCATCATCACCACTGTAACAACCATTATAATCACTATAACAACCATTATCACCACTACAACGACCATTATCACCAATATAACGACAATTATCTGCACTATAACGACCATTATCAGCACTATAACGACCATTAACAACACTATAACAACCATCATCACCACTGTAACAACCGCTATAGCCACTATAACAACCATTATCACCACTATAACGACCATTTTAACCACTATAACGACCATTATAACCACTATAACAACCATTAAAACCACTATGACAACCATTATCACCACTTTAATAACCATCATCACCACTGTAACAACCATTATAACCACTATAACAATCATTATCACCACTATAACGAGCATTATAACCACTATAACAACCATTATAACCAATATAACGACCACTATCAGCACCATAACGACCATTATCGCCAAGATAACGACCATTATCAGCACCATAACGACCATTATCAGCACTATAACGACCATTATCAGCACTATAACGACCATTATCACCACTGTGGCAACCATTATCACCACTATAGCAACCATTATCATCACTATGACAACCATTATCATTACTATAACAACCATTATAACCACTATAGCAACCACTATCACCACTATAGCAATCATTATCACCACTATAACGACCATTATCACCACTATAGCGACCATTATAACCTCTATACTGACCATTATCACCACTATAACGACCATTACCACCACTATAACGACCATTATAACCACAATAACAACCATTATAACCACTATAACAACCATTATAACCAATATAACGACCACTATCAGCACCATAACGACCATTATCAGCACCATAACGACCATTATCAGCACTATAACGACCATTAACACCACTATAACAACCAGCATCACCACTGTAACAACCACTATAACCACTATAACAACCATTATCACCACTATAACGACCATTATAACCACTATAACGACCATTATAACCACTATAACAACCATTAAAACCACAATGACAACCATTATCACCACTATAACAACCATCATCACCACTGTAACAATCATTATAACCACTATAACAACCATTATCACCACTATAACGACCATTATACCCACTATAACGAGCATTATAACCACTATAACAACCATTAAAACCACTATGACAACCATTATCACCACTATAACAACCATCATCACCACTGTAACAACCATTATAACCACTATAACAACCATTATCACCACTATAACGAGCATTATAACCACTATAACAACCATTATAACCACTATAACAACCATTATAACCACTATAACGACCATTATAACCACTATAACAACCATTATCACCACTATAACGAGCATTATAACCACGATAACAACCATTATAACCACTATAACGACCACTATCAGCACCATAACGACCATTATCAGCACCATAACGACCATTATCAGCACTATAACGACCATTAACACCACTATAACAACCATCATCACCACTGTAACAACCACTATAACCACTATAACAACCATTATAACCACTATAACAACCGTTATAACCACTATAACGACCATTATAACCACTATAGCAACCATTAAAACCACTATGACAACCATTATCACCACTATAACAACCATCATCACCACTGTAACAACCATTATAATCACTATAACGACCATTATCACCACTATAACGACCATTATCACCACTATAACGACCATTATCAGCACCATAATGACCATTATCAGCACTATAATGACCATTATCAGCACTAGAACGACCATTATCACCACTATGACAACCATTATCACCACTATAACAACCATCATCACCACTGTAACAATCATTATAACCACTATAAGAACCATTATCACCACTATAACGACCATTATCACCACTGTAACGACAATTATCAGCAGTATAACGGTCATTATCAGCACTACAACGACCATTATCACCACTATAACAACCACTATGACCACTATAACAACCACTATAACCACTATAACAACCATTATAACCACTATAACAACCGTTATAACCACTATACCGACCAATATAACCACTATAACGACCATTATAACCAGTATAACGACCATTATAACCACTATAACAACCATTAAAACCACTATGACAACCATTATCACCACTATAACAACCATCATCACCACTGTAACAACCATTATAACCACTATAACAACCATTATCACCACTATAACGAGCATTATAACCACAATAGCAACCATTATAACCACTATAACAACCATTATAACCAATATAACGACCACTATCAGCACCACAACGACCATTATCAGCACCATAACGACCATTATCAGCACTATAACGACCTTAACACCACTATAACAACCATCGTCACCACTGTAACAACCACTATAACCACTATAACAACCATTATCACCACTATAACGACCATTATAACCACTATAACGACCATTATAACCACTATAACAACCATTAAAACCACTATGACAACCATTATCACCACTATAACAACCATCATCACCACTGTAACAACCATTATAACCACTATAACAACCATTATCACCACTATAACGAGCATTATAACCACAATAACAACCATTATAACCACTATAACAACCATTATAACGAATATAACGACCACTATCAGCATCATAACGACCATTATCACCACCATAACGACCATTATCAGCACTATAACGACCATTATTAGCACTACAACGACCATTATCACCACTATAACAACCACTATAACCACTATAACAACCACTATAACCACTATAACAACCATTATAACCACTATAACAACCGTTATAACCACTATAACGACCATTATAACCACTATAACGACCACTATCACCACTATAACAACCATTACAACCACTATGACAACCATTACAACCACCATGACAACCATTAAAACCACTATGACAACCATTATCACCACTATAATAACCATCATCACCACTCTAACAACCATTATAACCACTATAACAACCATTATCACCACTATAACGACCATTATAACCACTATAACGACCATTATAACCACTATAACAACCATTAAAACCACTATGACAACCATTATCACCACTCTAACAACCATCATCACCACTGTAACAACCATTATAACCACTATAACAACCATTATCACCACTATAACGAGCATTATAACCACTATAACAACCATTATAACCACTATAACAGCCATTATAACCAATATAACGACCACTATCAGCACCATAACGACCATTATCAGCACCATAACGACCATTATCAGCACTATAACGACCATTATCACCACTATAACAACCATCATCACCACTGTAACAACCATTATAATCACTATAACGACCATTATCACCACTATAACGACCATTATCACAACTATAACGAGCATTATAACCACTATAACAACCATTATAACCACTATAACAGCCATTATAACCAATATAACGACCACTATCAGCACCATAACGACCATTATCAGCACCATAACGACCATTATCAGCACTATAACGACCATTATCAGCACTACAACGACCATTATCACCACTGTGGCAACCATTATCACCACTATAGCAACCATTATCATCGCTATGACAACCATTATCGTTACAATAACAAGTATTATAACCACTATAGCAACCACTATCACCACTATAACAATCATTATCTCCACTATAACAACCATTATCACCACTATAACAACCATTACAACCACTATAACAACCACTATAACCACTATAACAACCATTATAACCACTATAACAACTGTTATAACCACTATAACGACCATTATCACCACTATAACAACCTTTACAACCACTACGACAACCATTACAACCACCATGACAACCATTAAAACCACTATGACAGCCGTTATCACCACTATAACAACCATCATCACCACTGTAACAATCATTATAACCACTATAACAACCATTATCACTACTATAACGACCATTATAACCACTATAACGACCATTATAACCACTATAACGACCATTATCACCACTATAACAACCATCATCACCACTATAACAACCATTATAACCACTATAACAGCCATTATCAGCACTATAACGACCATTATCACCACTATAGCAATCATTATGACCACTGTGACAACCATTATCAGCACTACAATAACCATCATCACCACTCTAACAACCATTATAACCACTATAACAACCATTATCACCACTATAACGACCATTATAACCACTATAACAACCATTAAAACCACTATGACAACCATTATCACCACTATAACAACCATCATCACCACTGTAACAACCATTATAATCACTATAACAACCATTATCACCACTACAACGACCATTATCGCCAAGATAACGACCATTATCAGCACCATAACGACCATTATCAGCACTATAACGACCATTATCAGCACTATAACGACCATTATCACCACTGTGGCAACCATTATCACCACTATAGCAACCATTATCATCACTATGACAACCATTATCATTACTATAACAACCATTATAACCACTATAGCAACCACTATCACCACTATAGCAATCATTATCACCACTATAACGACCATTATCACCACTATAGCGACCATTATAACCTCTATACTGACCATTATCACCACTATAACGACCATTACCACCACTATAACGACCATTATAACCACAATAACAACCATTATAACCACTATAACAACCATTATAACCAATATAACGACCACTATCAGCACCATAACGACCATTATCAGCACCATAACGACCATTATCAGCACTATAACGACCATTAACACCACTATAACAACCATCATCACCACTGTAACAACCACTATAACCACTATAACAACCATTATCACCACTATAACGACCATTATAACCACTATAACGACCATTATAACCACTATAACAACCATTAAAACCACAATGACAACCATTATCACCACTATAACAACCATCATCACCACTGTAACAATCATTATAACCACTATAACAACCATTATCACCACTATAACGACCATTATACCCACTATAACGAGCATTATAACCACTATAACAACCATTAAAACCACTATGACAACCATTATCACCACTATAACAACCATCATCACCACTGTAACAACCATTATAACCACTATAACAACCATTATCACCACGATAACGAGCATTATAACCACTATAACAACCATTATAACCACTATAACAATCATTATAACCACTATAACGACCATTATAACCACTATAACAACCATTATCACCACTATAACGAGCATTATAACCACAATAACAACCATTATAACCACTATAACAACCATTATAACCAATATAACGACCACTATCAGCACCATAACGACCATTATCAGCACTATAATGACCATTATCAGCACTAGAACGACCATTATCACCACTATGACAACCATTATCACCACTATAACAACCATCATCACCACTGTAACAATCATTATAACCACTATAAGAACCATTATCACCACTATAACGACCATTATCACCACTGTAACGACAATTATCAGCAGTATAACGGTCATTATCAGCACTACAACGACCATTATCACCACTATAACAACCACCATCACCACTGTAACAACCATTATAACCACTATAACAACCATTATCACCACTATAACGAGCATTATAACCACAATAACAACCATTATAACCACTATAACAACCATTATAACCAATATAACGACCACTATCAGCACCACAACGACCATTATCAGCACCATAACGACCATTATCAGCACTATAACGACCATTAACACCACTATAACAACCATCATCACCACTGTAACAACCACTATAACCACTATAACAACCATTATCACCACTATAACGACCATTATAACCACTATAACGACCATTATAACCACTATAACAACCATTAAAACCACTATGACAACCATTATCACCACTATAACAACCATCATCACCACTGTAACAACCATTATAACCACTATAACAACCATTATCACCACTATAACGAGCATTATAACCACAATAACAACCATTATAACCACTATAACAACCATTATAACGAATATAACGACCACTATCAGCATCATAACGACCATTATCACCACCATAACGACCATTATCAGCACCATAACGACCATCATCAGCACTATAACGACCATTATCACCACTATAACAACCATCATCACCACTGTAACAACCATTATAATCACTATAACTACCATTATCACCACTATAACGACCATTACCACCACTATAACGACCATTATCAGCACCATAACGACCATTATCAGCACTATAACAACCATCATCACCACTGTAACAACCATTATAACCACTATAACGACCATTATCACCACTATAACAACCATCATCACCACTGTAACTACCACTATAACCACTATAACAACCATTATCACCACTATAACGACCATTATAACCACTATAACGACCATTATAACCACTATAACAACCATTAAAACCACTATGACAACCATTATCACCACTATAACAACCATTATAACCACTATAACGACCATTATAACCACTATAACAACCATTAAAACCTCTATGACAACCATTATCACCACTATAACAACCATCATCACCACTATAACAACCACAATAACAACTATAACAACCACTATAACCACTATAACAACCATTATAACCACTATAACAACCGTTATAACCACTATAACAACCATTATAACCACTATAACAACCATTATCACCACTATAACGAGCATTATAACCAATATAACAACCATTATAACCACTATAACAGCCATTATAACCAATATAACGACCACTATCAGCACCATAACGACCATTATCAGCACCATAACGACCATTATCAGCACTATAACGACCATTATCACCACTATAACAACCATCATCACCACTGTAACAACCATTATAATCACTATAACGACCATTATCACCACTATAACGACCATTACCACCACTATAACGACCATTATCAGCACCATAACGACCATTATCAGCACTATAACGACCATTATCAGCACTACAACGACCATTATCACCACTGTGGCAACCATTATCACCACTATAGCAACCATTATCATCACTATGACAACCATTATCGTTACAATAACAAGTATTATAACCACTATAGCAACCACTATCACCACTATAACAATCATTATCTCCACTATAACAACCATTATCACCACTATAACAACCATTACAACCACTATAACAACCACTATAACCACTATAACAACCATTATAACCACTATAACAACTGTTATAACCACTATAACGACCATTATCACCACTATAACAACCTTTACAACCACTACGACAACCATTACAACCACCATGACAACCATTAAAACCACTATGACAGCCGTTATCACCACTATAACAACCATCATCACCACTGTAACAATCATTATAACCACTATAACAACCATTATCACTACTATAACGACCATTATAACCACTATAACGACCATTATAACCACTATAACAACCATTAAAACCACTATGACAACCATTAACACCACTATAACAACCATCATCACCACTGTAACAACCATTATAACCACTATAACAACCATTATCACCACTATAACGAGCATTATAACCACTATAACAACCATTATAACCACTATACCAACCACTATCACCACTATAACAACCATTATCACCACTATAACAACTATTATAACCACTATAACAACCATTATAACAACTATAACAACCATTACAACCAGTATAACAACCATTACAACCACTATAACAACGATTACAACCACCATGACGACCATCACAACCACCATGACAACCATTATAACCACTATGACAACCATTATCACCACTATAACAACCATCGTCACCACTATAACAACCATTATAACCACTATAACGACCATTATAACCACTGTAACAACCATTATAACCACTATAACAGCCACTATCAGCACTATACCGACCATTATCACCACTATAACAACCATTGTAAACACTATAACAACCATTATAACCACTGTAACAACCATTATCACTAATATAACGACACTTATCTGCACTATATCAACCACTATCACTACTATAACAACCATTATAACCACTATACCAACCAGTATCACCACTATAACAACCATTATCACCACTGTAACAACCATTATCAGCACTATAACGACCATTATCACCACTATAACGACCATTATCAGCACTATAACGACCATTATCACCACTATAACGACCATTATCACCACAATAACAACCATTATAATCACTATAACAACCATTATCACCACTATAACGACCATTATCACCAATATAACGACAATTATCTGCACTATTACGACCATTATCAGCACTATAACGACCATTATCAGCACTATAACGACCATTATCAGCACTACAACGACCATTATCACCACTGTGGCAACCATTATCACCACTATAGCAACCATTATCATCGCTATGACAACCATTATCGTTACAATAACAAGTATTATAACCACTATAGCAACCACTATCACCACTATAACAATCATTATCTCCACTATAACAACCATTATCACCACTATAACAACCATTACAACCACTATAACAACCACTATAACCACTATAACAACCATTATAACCACTATAACAACTGTTATAACCACTATAACGACCATTATCACCACTATAACAACCTTTACAACCACTACGACAACCATTACAACCACCATGACAACCATTAAAACCACTATGACAGCCGTTATCACCACTATAACAACCATCATCACCACTGTAACAATCATTATAACCACTATAACAACCATTATCACTACTATAACGACCATTATAACCACTATAACGACCATTATAACCACTATAACAACCATTAAAACCACTATGACAACCATTAACACCACTATAACAACCATCATCACCACTGTAACAACCATTATAACCACTATAACAACCATTATCACCACTATAACGAGCATTATAACCACTATAACAACCATTATAACCACTATACCAACCACTATCACCACTATAACAACCATTATCACCACTATAACAACTATTATAACCACTATAACAACCATTATAACAACTATAACAACCATTACAACCAGTATAACAACCATTACAACCACTATAACAACGATTACAACCACCATGACGACCATCACAACCACCATGACAACCATTATAACCACTATGACAACCATTATCACCACTATAACAACCATCGTCACCACTATAACAACCATTATAACCACTATAACGACCATTATAACCACTGTAACAACCATTATAACCACTATAACAGCCACTATCAGCACTATACCGACCATTATCACCACTATAACAACCATTGTAAACACTATAACAACCATTATAACCACTGTAACAACCATTATCACTAATATAACGACACTTATCTGCACTATATCAACCACTATCACTACTATAACAACCATTATAACCACTATACCAACCAGTATCACCACTATAACAACCATTATCACCACTGTAACAACCATTATCAGCACTATAACGACCATTATCACCACTATAACGACCATTATCAGCACTATAACGACCATTATCACCACTATAACGACCATTATCACCACAATAACAACCATTATAATCACTATAACAACCATTATCACCACTATAACGACCATTATCACCAATATAACGACAATTATCTGCACTATTACGACCATTATCAGCACTATAACGACCATTATCACCACTATAACGACCATTATCAGCACCATAACGACCATTATAACCACTATAACGACCATTATAACCACTATAACGAACATTATAAGCACTATAACAACCATTAAAACCACTATAACGACCATTATCACCACTGTAACGACAATTGTCAGCAGTATAACGGCCATTATCACCACTATAACGACCATTATAACCACTATAACGACCATTATAACCACTATAACAACCATTAAAACCACTATGACAACCATTATCACCACTATAACAACCATCATCACCACTGTAACAACCATTATAATCACTATAACAACCATTATCACCACTACAACGACCATTATCACCAATATAACGACAATTATCTGCACTATAACGACCATTATCAGCACTATAACGACCATTAACAACACTATAACAACCATCATCACCACTGTAACAACCGCTATAACCACTATAACAACCATTATCACCACTATAACGACCATTATAACCACTATAACGACCATTATAACCACTATAACAACCATTAAAGCCACTATGACAACCATTATCACCACTATAACAACCATCATCACCACTGTAACAACCATTATAACCACTATAACAATCATTATCACCACTATAACGAGCATTATAACCACTATAACAACCACTATAACCAATATAACGACCACTATCAGCACCATAACGACCATTATCGCCAAGATAACGACCATTATCAGCACCATAACGACCATTATCAGCACTATAACGACCATTATCAGCACTATAACGACCATTATCACCACGGTGGCAACCATTATCACCACTATAGCAACCATTATCATCACTATGACAACCATTATCATTACTATAACAACCATTATAACCACTATAGCAACCACTATCACCACTATAGCAATCATTATCACCACTATAACGACCATTATCACCACTATAGCGACCATTATAACCTCTATACTGACCATTATCACCACTATAACGACCATTACCACCACTATAACGACCATTATAACCACAATAACAACCATTATAACCACTATAACAACCATTATAACCAATATAACGACCACTATCAGCACCATAACGACCATTATCAGCACCATAACGACCATTATCAGCACTATAACGACCATTAACACCACTATAACAACCATCATCACCACTGTAACAACCACTATAACCACTATAACAACCATTATCACCACTATAACGACCATTATAACCACTATAACGACCATTATAACCACTATAACAACCATTAAAACCACAATGACAACCATTATCACGACTATAACAACCATCATCACCACTGTAACAATCATTATAACCACTATAACAACCATTATCACCACTATAACGACCACTATACCCACTATAACGAGCATTATAACCACTATAACAACCATTAAAACCACTATGACAACCATTAGCACCACTATAACAACCATCATCACCACTGTAACAACCATTATAACCACTATAACAACCATTATCACCACTATAACGAGCATTATAACCACTATAACAACCATTATAACCACTATAACGACCATTATAACCACTATAACAACCATTATCACCACTATAACGAGCATTATAACCACAATAACAACCATTATAACCACTATAACAACCATTATAACCAATATAACGACCACTATCAGCACCATAACGACCATTATCAGCACCATAACGACCATTATCAGCACTATAACGACCATTAACACCACTATAACAACCATCATCACCACTGTAACAACCACTATAACCACTATAACAACCATTATAACCACTATAACAACCGTTATAACCACTATAACGACCATTATAACCACTATAACAACCATTAAAACCACTATGACAACCATTATCACCACTATAACAACCATCATCACCACTGTAACAACCATTATAATCACTATAACGACCATTATCACCACTATAACGACCATTATCAGCACCATAATGACTATTATCAGCACTATAATGACCATTATCAGCACTAGAACGACCATTATCACCACTATGACAACCATTATCACCACTATAACAACCATCATCACCACTGTAACAATCATTATAACCACTATAAGAACCATTATCACCACTATAACGACCATTATCACCACTGTAACGACAATTATCAGCAGTATAACGGTCATTATCAGCACTACAACGACCATTATCACCACTATAACAACCACTATGACCACTATAAGAACCACTATAACCACTATAACAACCATTATCACCACTATAACGAGCATTATAACCACAATAACAACCATTATAACCACTATACCAACCATTATAACCAATATAACGACCACTATCAGCACCACAACGACCATTATCAGCACCATAACGACCATTATCAGCACTATAACGACCATTAACACCACTATAACAACCATCATCACCACTGTAACAACCACTATAACCACTATAACAACCATTATCACCACTATAACGACCATTATAACCAGTATAACGACCATTATAACCACTATAACAACCATTAAAACCACTATGACAACCATTATCACCACTATAACAACCATCATCACCACTGTAACAACCATTATAACCACTATAACAACCATTATCACCACTATAACGAGCATTATAACCACAATAACAACCATTATAACCACTATAACAACCATTATAACGAATATAACGACCACTATCAGCATCATAACGACCATTATCACCACCATAACGACCATTATCAGCACTATAACGACCATTATCAGCACTACAACGACCATTATCACCACTATAACAACCACTATAACCACTATAACAACCACTATAACCACTATAACAACCATTATAACCACTATAACAACCGTTATAACCACTATAACGACCATTATAACCACTATAACGACCACTATCACCACTATAACAACCATTACAACCACTATGACAACCATTACAACCACCATGACAACCATTAAAACCACTATGACAACCATTATCACCACTATAATAACCATCATCACCACTCTAACAACCATTATAACCACTATAACAACCATTATCACCACTATAACGACCATTATAACCACTATAACGACCATTATAACCACTATAACAACCATTAAAACCACTATGACAACCATTATCACCACTATAACAACCATCATCACCACTGTAACAACCATTATAACCACTATAACAACCATTATCACCACTATAACGAGCATTATAACCACTATAACAACCATTATAACCACTGTAACAGCCATTATAACCAATATAACGACCACTATCAGCACCATAACGACCATTATCAGCACCATAACGACCATTATCAGCACTATAACGACCATTATCACCACTATAACAACCATCATCACCACTGTAACAACCATTATAATCACTATAACGACCATTATCACCACTATAACGACCATTATCACCACTATAACGACCATTATCAGCACCATAACGACCATTATCAGCACTATGACGACCATTATCAGCACTACAACGACCATTATCACCACTGTAACAACCATTATAACCACTATAACAACCATTATCACCACTATAACGAGCATTATAACCACTATAACAACCATTATAACCACTATAACAACTATTATAACCAATATAACGACCACTATCAGCACCATAACGACCATTCTCAGCACTATAACGACCATTATCAGCACTATAACCACCATTAAAACCTCTATGACAACCATTATCACCACTATAACAACCATCATCACCACTGTAACAAACATAATAACCACTATAAGAACCATTATCACCACTATAACGAGCATTATAACCACTATAACAACCATTATAACCACTGTAACAGCCATTATAACCAATATAACGACCACTATCAGCATCATAACGACCATTCTCAGCACTATAACGACCATTATCAGCACTATAACGACCATTATCACCACTATAACAACCATCATCACCACTGTAACAACCACTATAACCACTATAACAACCATTATCACCACTATAACGACCATTATAACCACTATAACGACCATTATAACCACTATAACAACCATTAAAACCACTATGACAACCATTATCACCACTATAACAACCATCATCACCACTGTAACAACCATTATAACCACTATAACAACCATTATCACCACTATAACGAGCATTATAACCACTATAACAACCATTATAACCACTGTAACAGCCATTATAACCAATATAACGACCACTATCAGCACCATAACGACCATTATCAGCACCATAACGACCATTACCAGCACTATAACGACCATTATCACCACTATAACAACCATCATCACCACTGTAACAACCATTATAATCACTATAACGACCATTATCACCACTATAACGACCATTATCACCACTATAACGACCATTATCAGCACCATAACGACCATTATCAGCACTATAACGACCATTATCAGCACTACAACGACCATTATCACCACTGTAACAACCATTATAACCACTATAACAACCATTATCACCACTATAACGAGCATTATAACCACTATAACAACCATTATAACCACTATAACAACTATTATAACCAATATAACGACCACTATCAGCACCATAACGACCATTCTCAGCACTATAACGACCATTATCACCACTATAGCAATCATTATGACCAGTGTGACCACCATTATCAGCACTACAACGACCATTATCACCACTATAACGAGCATTATAACCACTGTAACAACCATTATAACCACTATAACAGCCATTATCAGCACTATAACGACCATTATCAGCACTATAACAACCATTATCAGCACTATAACAACCATTATCAGCACTATAACGCCCATTATCAGCAATATAACGACCATTATAACCACTATAACAGCCATTATCAGCACTATAACGACCATTATCACCACTATAGCAATCATTATGACCACTGTGACAACCATTATCAGCACTACAACGACCATTATCACCACTATAACGAGCATTATAACCACTATAACAACCATTATAACCAATATAACGACCACTATCAGCATCATAACGACCATTCTCAGCACTATAACGACCATTATCAGCACTATAACGACCATTATCACCACTTTAACAACCATCATCACCACTGTAACAACCACTATAACCACTATAACAACCATTATCACCACTATAACGACCATTATAACCACTATAACGACCATTATAACCACTATAACAACCATTAAAACAACTATGACAACCATTATCACCACTATAACAACCATTATAACCACTATAACGACCATTATAACCACTATAACAACCATTAAAACCTCTATGACAACCATTATCACCACTATAACAACCATCATCACCACTATAACAACCACTATAACCACTATAACAACCATTATAATCACTATAACGACCATTATAAGCACTATAACAACCATTAAAACCACTATAACGACCATTATCACCACTGTAACGACCATTATAACCACTATAACGACCATTATAACCACTATAACAACCATTAAAACCACTATGACAACCATTATCACCACTATAACAACCATCATCACCACTGTAACAACCATTATAATCACTATAACAACCATTATCACCACTACAACGACCATTATCACCAATATAACGACAATTATCTGCACTATAACGACCATTATCAGCACTATAACGACCATTAACAACACTATAACAACCATCATCACCACTGTAACAACCGCTATAACCACTATAACAACCATTATCACCACTATAACGACCATTATAACCACTATAACGACCATTATAACCACTATAACAACCTTTAAAAGCACTATGACAACCATTATCACCACTATAACAACCATCATCACCACTTTAACAACCATTATAACCACTATAACAACCATTATAACCACTATAACAGCCATTATCAGCACTATAACGACCATTATCACCACTATAGCAATCATTATGACCACTGTGACAACCATTATCAGCACTACAATAACCATCATCACCACTCTAACAACCATTATAACCACTATAACAACCATTATCACCACTATAACGACCATTATAACCACTATAACGACCATTATAACGACTATAACGACCATTATAACCACTATAACAACCATTAAAACCACTATGACAACCATTATCACCACTTTAATAACCATCATCACCACTGTAACAACCATTATAACCACTATAACAATCATTATCACCACTATAACGAGCATTATAACCACTATAACAACCATTATAACCAATATAACGACCACTATCAGCACCATAACGACCATTATCGCCAAGATAACGACCATTATCAGCACCATAACGACCATTATCAGCACTATAACGACCATTATCAGCACTATAACGACCATTATCACCACTGTGGCAACCATTATCACCACTATAGCAACCATTATCATCACTATGACAACCATTATCATTACTATAACAACCATTATAACCACTATAGCAACCACTATCACCACTATAGCAATCATTATCACCACTATAACGACCATTATCACCACTATAGCGACCATTATAACCTCTATACTGACCATTATCACCACTATAACGACCATTACCACCACTATAACGACCATTATAACCACAATAACAACCATTATAACCACTATAACAACCATTATAACCAATATAACGACCACTATCAGCACCATAACGACCATTATCAGCACCATAACGACCATTATCAGCACTATAACGACCATTAACACCACTATAACAACCATCATCACCACTGTAACAACCATTATAACCACTATAACAACCATTATAACGAATATAACGACCACTATCAGCATCATAACGACCATTATCAGCACCATAACGACCATTATCAGCACTATAACGACCATTATCAGCACTACAACGACCATTATCACCACTATAACAACCACTATAACCACTATAACAACCACTATAACCACTATAACAACCATTATAACCACTATAACAACCGTTATAACCACTATAACGACCATTATAACCACTATAACGACCACTATCACCACTATAACAACCATTACAACCACTATGACAACCATTACAACCACCATGACAACCATTAAAACCACTATGACAACCATTATCACCACTATAATAACCATCATCACCACTCTAACAACCATTATAACCACTATAACAACCATTATCACCACTATAACGACCATTATAACCACTATAACGACCATTATAACCACTATAACAACCATTAAAACCACTATGACAACCATTATCACCACTATAACAACCATCATCACCACTGTAACAACCATTATAACCACTATAACAACCATTATCACCACTATAACGAGCATTATAACCACTATAACAACCATTATAACCACTGTAACAGCCATTATAACCAATATAACGACCACTATCAGCACCATAACGACCATTATCAGCACCATAACGACCATTATCAGCACTATAACGACCATTATCACCACTATAACAACCATCATCACCACTGTAACAACCATTATAATCACTATAACGACCATTATCACCACTATAACGACCATTATCACCACTATAACGACCATTATCAGCACCATAACGACCATTATCAGCACTATGACGACCATTATCAGCACTACAACGACCATTATCACCACTGTAACAACCATTATAACCACTATAACAACCATTATCACCACTATAACGAGCATTATAACCACTATAACAACCATTATAACCACTATAACAACTATTATAACCAATATAACGACCACTATCAGCACCATAACGACCATTCTCAGCACTATAACGACCATTATCAGCACTATAACCACCATTAAAACCTCTATGACAACCATTATCACCACTATAACAACCATCATCACCACTGTAACAAACATAATAACCACTATAAGAACCATTATCACCACTATAACGAGCATTATAACCACTATAACAACCATTATAACCACTGTAACAGCCATTATAACCAATATAACGACCACTATCAGCATCATAACGACCATTCTCAGCACTATAACGACCATTATCAGCACTATAACGACCATTATCACCACTATAACAACCATCATCACCACTGTAACAACCACTATAACCACTATAACAACCATTATCACCACTATAACGACCATTATAACCACTATAACGACCATTATAACCACTATAACAACCATTAAAACCACTATGACAACCATTATCACCACTATAACAACCATCATCACCACTGTAACAACCATTATAACCACTATAACAACCATTATCACCACTATAACGAGCATTATAACCACTATAACAACCATTATAACCACTGTAACAGCCATTATAACCAATATAACGACCACTATCAGCACCATAACGACCATTATCAGCACCATAACGACCATTATCAGCACTATAACGACCATTATCACCACTATAACAACCATCATCACCACTGTAACAACCATTATAATCACTATAACGACCATTATCACCACTATAACGACCATTATCACCACTATAACGACCATTATCAGCACCATAACGACCATTATCAGCACTATAACGACCATTATCAGCACTACAACGACCATTATCACCACGGTAACAACCATTATAACCACTATAACAACCATTATCACCACTATAACGAGCATTATAACCACTATAACAACCATTATAACCACTATAACAACTATTATAACCAATATAACGACCACTATCAGCACCATAACGACCATTCTCAGCACTATAACGACCATTATCACCACTATAGCAATCATTATGACCACTGTGACAACCATTATCAGCACTACAACGACCATTATCACCACTATAACGAGCATTATAACCACTGTAACAACCATTATAACCACTATAACAGCCATTATCAGCACTATAACGACCATTATCAGCACTATAACAACCATTATCAGCACTATAACAACCATTATCAGCACTATAACGCCCATTATCAGCAATATAACGACCATTATAACCACTATAACAGCCATTATCAGCACTATAATAACCATCATCACCACTCTAACAACCATTATAACCACTATAACAACCATTATCACCACTATAACGACCATTATAACCACTATAACGACCATTATAACCACTATAACAACCATTAAAACCACTATGACAACCATTATCACCACTATAACAACCATCATCACCACTGTAACAACCATTATAACCACTATAACAACCATTATCACCACTATAACGAGCATTATAACCACTATAACAACCATTATAACCACTGTAACAGCCATTATAACCAATATAACGACCACTATCAGCACCATAACGACCATTATCAGCACCATAACGACCATTATCAGCACTATAACGACCATTATCACCACTATAACAACCATCATCACCACTGTAACAACCATTATAATCACTATAACGACCATTATCACCACTATAACGACCATTATCACCACTATAACGACCATTATCAGCACCATAACGACCATTATCAGCACTATGACGACCATTATCAGCACTACAACGACCATTATCACCACTGTAACAACCATTATAACCACTATAACAACCATTATCACCACTATAACGAGCATTATAACCACTATAACAACCATTATAACCACTATAACAACTATTATAACCAATATAACGACCACTATCAGCACCATAACGACCATTCTCAGCACTATAACGACCATTATCAGCACTATAACCACCATTAAAACCTCTATGACAACCATTATCACCACTATAACAACCATCATCACCACTGTAACAAACATAATAACCACTATAAGAACCATTATCACCACTATAACGAGCATTATAACCACTATAACAACCATTATAACCACTGTAACAGCCATTATAACCAATATAACGACCACTATCAGCATCATAACGACCATTCTCAGCACTATAACGACCATTATCAGCACTATAACGACCATTATCACCACTATAACAACCATCATCACCACTGTAACAACCACTATAACCACTATAACAACCATTATCACCACTATAACGACCATTATAACCACTATAACGACCATTATAACCACTATAACAACCATTAAAACCACTATGACAACCATTATCACCACTATAACAACCATCATCACCACTGTAACAACCATTATAACCACTATAACAACCATTATCACCACTATAACGAGCATTATAACCACTATAACAACCATTATAACCACTGTAACAGCCATTATAACCAATATAACGACCACTATCAGCACCATAACGACCATTATCAGCACCATAACGACCATTATCAGCACTATAACGACCATTATCACCACTATAACAACCATCATCACCACTGTAACAACCATTATAATCACTATAACGACCATTATCACCACTATAACGACCATTATCACCACTATAACGACCATTATCAGCACCATAACGACCATTATCAGCACTATAACGACCATTATCAGCACTACAACGACCATTATCACCACGGTAACAACCATTATAACCACTATAACAACCATTATCACCACTATAACGAGCATTATAACCACTATAACAACCATTATAACCACTATAACAACTATTATAACCAATATAACGACCACTATCAGCACCATAACGACCATTCTCAGCACTATAACGACCATTATCACCACTATAGCAATCATTATGACCACTGTGACAACCATTATCAGCACTACAACGACCATTATCACCACTATAACGAGCATTATAAC
The DNA here is from genome assembly GCA_963576845.1 of Megachile leachella. Classification (NCBI taxonomy): domain Eukaryota; kingdom Metazoa; phylum Arthropoda; class Insecta; order Hymenoptera; family Megachilidae; genus Megachile; species Megachile leachella. The sequence goes on along the minus strand of OY756260.1, from coordinate 12,899,156 downwards.
CACTGTAACAACCATTATAACCACTATAACAGCCATTATCAGCACTATAACGACCATTATCAGCACTATAACAACCATTATCAGCACTATAACAACCATTATCAGCACTATAACGCCCATTATCAGCAATATAACGACCATTATAACCACTATAACAGCCATTATCAGCACTATAACGACCATTATCACCACTATAGCAATCATTATGACCACTGTGACAACCATTATCAGCACTACAACGACCATTATCACCACTATAACGAGCATTATAACCACTATAACAACCATTATAACCAATATAACGACCACTATCAGCATCATAACGACCATTCTCAGCACTATAACGACCATTATCAGCACTATAACGACCATTATCACCACTTTAACAACCATCATCACCACTGTAACAACCACTATAACCACTATAACAACCATTATCACCACTATAACGACCATTATAACCACTATAACGACCATTATAACCACTATAACAACCATTAAAACAACTATGACAACCATTATCACCACTATAACAACCATTATAACCACTATAACGACCATTATAACCACTATAACAACCATTAAAACCTCTATGACAACCATTATCACCACTATAACAACCATCATCACCACTATAACAACCACTATAACCACTATAACAACCATTATAATCACTATAACGACCATTATAAGCACTATAACAACCATTAAAACCACTATAACGACCATTATCACCACTGTAACGACCATTATAACCACTATAACGACCATTATAACCACTATAACAACCATTAAAACCACTATGACAACCATTATCACCACTATAACAACCATCATCACCACTGTAGCAACCATTATAATCACTATAACAACCATTATCACCACTACAACGACCATTATCACCAATATAACGACAATTATCTGCACTATAACGACCATTATCAGCACTATAACGACCATTAACAACACTATAACAACCATCATCACCACTGTAACAACCGCTATAACCACTATAACAACCATTATCACCACTATAACGACCATTATAACCACTATAACGACCATTATAACCACTATAACAACCATTAAAAGCACTATGACAACCATTATCACCACTATAACAACCATCATCACCACTTTAACAACCATTATAACCACTATAACAACCATTATAACCACTATAACAGCCATTATCAGCACTATAACGACCATTATCACCACTATAGCAATCATTATGACCACTGTGACAACCATTATCAGCACTACAATAACCATCATCACCACTCTAACAACCATTATAACCACTATAACAACCATTATCACCACTATAACGACCATTATAACCACTATAACGACCATTATAACGACTATAACGACCATTATAACCACTATAACAACCATTAAAACCACTATGACAACCATTATCACCACTTTAATAACCATCATCACCACTGTAACAACCATTATAACCACTATAACAATCATTATCACCACTATAACGAGCATTATAACCACTATAACAACCATTATAACCAATATAACGACCACTATCAGCACCATAACGACCATTATCGCCAAGATAACGACCATTATCAGCACCATAACGACCATTATCAGCACTATAACGACCATTATCAGCACTATAACGACCATTATCACCACTGTGGCAACCATTATCACCACTATAGCAACCATTATCATCACTATGACAACCATTATCATTACTATAACAACCATTATAACCACTATAGCAACCACTATCACCACTATAGCAATCATTATCACCACTATAACGACCATTATCACCACTATAGCGACCATTATAACCTCTATACTGACCATTATCACCACTATAACGACCATTACCACCACTATAACGACCATTATAACCACAATAACAACCATTATAACCACTATAACAACCATTATAACCAATATAACGACCACTATCAGCACCATAACGACCATTATCAGCACCATAACGACCATTATCAGCACTATAACGACCATTAACACCACTATAACAACCATCATCACCACTGTAACAACCACTATAACCACTATAACAACCATTATCACCACTATAACGACCATTATAACCACTATAACGACCATTATAACCACTATAACAACCATTAAAACCACAATGACAACCATTATCACCACTATAACAACCATCCTCACCACTGTAACAATCATTATAACCACTATAACAACCATTATCACCACTATAACGACCATTATACCCACTATAACGAGCATTATAACCACTATAACAACCATTAAAACCACTATGACAACCATTATCACCACTATAACAACCATCATCACCACTGTAACAACCATTATAACCACTATAACAACCATTATCACCACTATAACGAGCATTATAACCACTATAACAACCATTATAACCACTATAACAACCATTATAACCACTATAACGACCATTATAACCACTATAACAACCATTATCACCACTATAACGAGCATTATAACCACAATAACAACCATTATAACCACTATAACAACCATTATAACCAATATAACGACCACTATCAGCACCATAACGACCATTATCAGCACCATAACGACCATTATCAGCACTATAACGACCATTAACACCACTATAACGACCATCATCACCACTGTAACAACCACTATAACCACTATAACAACCATTATAACCACTATAACAACCGTTATAACCACTATAACGACCATTATAACCACTATAACAACCATTAAAACCACTATGACAACCATTATCACCACTATAACAACCATCATCACCACTGTAACAACCATTATAATCACTATAACGACCATTATCACCACTATAACGACCATTATCACCACTATAACGACCATTATCAGCACCATAATGACCATTATCAGCACTATAATGACCATTATCAGCACTAGAACGACCATTATCACCACTATGACAACCATTATCACCACTATAACAACCATCATCACCACTGTAACAATCATTATAACCACTATAAGAACCATTATCACCACTATAACGACCATTATCACCACTGTAACGACAATTATCAGCAGTATAACGGTCATTATCAGCACTACAACGACCATTATCACCACTATAACAACCACTATGACCACTATAACAACCACTATAACCACTATAACAACCATTATAACCACTATAACAACCGTTATAACCACTATACCGACCAATATAACCACTATAACGACCATTATAACCAGTATAACGACCATTATAACCACTATAACAACCATTAAAACCACTATGACAACCATTATCACCACTATAACAACCATCATCACCACTGTAACAACCATTATAATCACTATAACGACCATTATCACCACTACAACGACCATTATCACCACTATAACGACCATTATCAGCACCATAATGACCATTATCAGCACTATAATGACCATTATCAGCACTAGAACGACCATTATCACCACTATGACAACCATTATCACCACTATAACAACCATCATCACCACTGTAACAATCATTATAACCACTATAAGAACCATTATCACCACTATAACGACCATTATCACCACTGTAACGACAATTATCAGCAGTATAACGGTCATTATCAGCACTACAACGACCATTATCACCACTATAACAACCACTATGACCACTATAACAACCACTATAACCACTATAACAACCATTATAACCACTATAACAACCGTTATAACCACTATACCGACCAATATAACCACTATAACGACCATTATAACCAGTATAACGACCATTATAACCACTATAACAACCATTAAAACCACTATGACAACCATTATCACCACTATAACAACCATCATCACCACTGTAACAACCATTATAACCACTATAACAACCATTATCACCACTATAACGAGCATTATAACCACAATAACAACCATTATAACCACTATAACAACCATTATAACCAATATAACGACCACTATCAGCACCACAACGACCATTATCAGCACCATAACGACCATTATCAGCACTATAACGACCATTAACACCTCTATAACAACCATCATCACCACTGTAACAACCACTATAACCACTATAACAACCATTATCACCACTATAACGACCATTATAACCACTATAACGACCATTATAACCACTATAACAACCATTAAAACCACTATGACAACCATTATCACCACTATAACAACCATCATCACCACTGTAACAACCATTATAACCACTATAACAACCATTATCACCACTATAACGAGCATTATAACCACAATAACAACCATTATAACCACTATAACAACCATTATAACGAATATAACGACCACTATCAGCATCATAACGACCATTATCACCACCATAACGACCATTATCAGCACCATAACGACCATTATCAGCACTATAACGACCATTATCACCACTATAACAACCATCATCACCACTGTAACAACCATTATAATCACTATAACTACCATTATCACCACTATAACGACCATTACCACCACTATAACGACCATTATCAGCACCATAACGACCATTATCAGCACTATAACAACCATCATCACCACTGTAACAACCATTATAACCACTATAACGACCATTATCACCACTATAACAACCATCATCACCACTGTAACAACCACTATAACCACTATAACAACCATTATCACCACTATAACGACCATTATAACCACTATAACGACCATTATAACCACTATAACAACCATTAAAACCACTATGACAACCATTATCACCACTATAACAACCATTATAACCACTATAGCGACCATTATAACCACTATAACAACCATTAAAACCTCTATGACAACCATTATCACCACTATAACAACCATCATCACCACTATAACAACCACTATAACCACTATAACAACCACTATAACCACTATAACAACCATTATAACCACTATAACAACCGTTATCACGACTATAACAACCATCATCACCACTGTAACAATCATTATAACCACTATAACAACCATTATCACCACTATAACGACCATTATACCCACTATAACGAGCATTATAACCACTATAACAACCATTAAAACCACTATGACAACCATTAGCACCACTATAACAACCATCATCACCACTGTAACAACCATTATAACCACTATAACAACCATTATCACCACTATAACGAGCATTATAACCACTATAACAACCATTATAACCACTATAACAACCATTAAAACCACTATGACAACCATTATCACCACTATAACAACCATTATAACCACTATAACGACCATTATAACCACTATAACAACCATTAAAACCTCTATGACAACCATTATCACCACTATAACAACCATCATCACCACTATAACAACCACTATAACCACTATAACAACCACTATAACCACTATAACAACCATTATAACCACTATAACAACCGTTATAACCACTATAACAACCATTATAACCACTATAACAACCATTACAACCACTATAACAACCACTATAACCACTATAACAACCATTATAACCACTATAACAACTGTTATAACCACTATAACGACCATTATAACCACTATAACGACCATTATAACCACTATAACAACCATTAAAACCACTGTGACAACCATTAACACCACTATAACAACCATCATCACCACTGTAACAACCATTATAACCACTATAACGACCATTATAACCACTATAACAACCATTAAAACCACTATGACAACCATTATCACCACTATAACAACCATTATAACCACTATAACGACCATTATAACCACTATAACAGCCATTATAACCAATATAACGACCACTATCAGCACCATAACGACCATTATCAGCACCATAACGACCATTATCAGCACTATAACGACCATTATCACCACTATAACGACCATCATCACCACTGTAACAACCATTATAATCACTATAACGACCATTATCACCACTATAACGACCATTACCACCACTATAACGACCATTATCAGCACTATAACGACCATTATCAGCACTACAACGACCATTATCACCACTGTGGCAACCATTATCACCACTATAGCAACCATTATCATCACTATGACAACCATTATCGTTACAATAACAAGTATTATAACCACTATAGCAACCACTATCACCACTATAACAATCATTATCTCCACTATAACAACCATTATCACCACTATAACAACCATTACAACCACTATAACAACCACTATAACCACTATAACAACCATTATAACCACTATAACAACCATTATCACTACTATAACGACCATTATAACCACTATAACGAGCATTATAACCACTATAACAACCATTAAAACCACTATGACAACCATTATCACCACTATGACAACCATTATCACCACTATAACAACCATTATAACCACTATAAGCACCATTATCACCACTATAACGACAATTATCAGCACTATAACGGCCATTATCAGCACTATAACAACCATTATCAGCACTATAACAACCATTATCAGCACTATAACAACCATTATCAGCACTATAACGACCATTATAACCACTGTAACAACCATTATAACCTCTATAACAGCCATTATCAGCACTATAACGACCATTATCACCACTATAGCAATCATTATGACCACTGTGACAACCATTATCAGCACTACAACGACCATTATCACCACTATAACGAGCATTATAACCACTATAACAACCATTATAACCAATATAACGACCACTATCAGCATCATAACGGCCATTCTCAGCACTATAACGACCATTATCAGCACTATAACGACCATTATCACCACTATAACAACCATCATCACCACTGTAACAACCACTATAACCACTATAACAACCATTATCACCACTATAACGACCATTATAACCACTATAACGACCATTATAACCACTATAACAACCATTAAAACCACTATAACGACCATTATCACCACTATAACAACCATTATAACCACTATAACGACCATTATAACCACTATAACAACCATTAAAACCTCTATGACAACCATTATCACCACTATAACAACCATCATCACCACTATAACAACCACTATAACCACTATAACAACCACTATAACCACTATAACAACCATTATAACCACTATAACAACCGTTATAACCACTATAACAACCATTAAAACCACTATAACGACCATTCTAACCACTATAACAACCATTAAAACCACTATGACAACCATTATCACCACTATAACAACCATCATCACCACTGTAACAACCATTATAACCACTATAACAACCATTATCACCACTATAACGAGCATTATAACCACAATAACAACCATTATAACCACTATAACAACCATTATAACGAATATAACGACCACTATCAGCATCATAACGACCATTATCACCACCATAACGACCATTATCAGCACCATAACGACCATTATCAGCACTATAACGACCATTATCACCACTATAACAACCATCATCACCACTGTAACAACCATTATAATCACTATAACTACCATTATCACCACTATAACGACCATTACCACCACTATAACGACCATTATCAGCACCATAACGACCATTATCAGCACTATAACAACCATCATCACCACTGTAACAACCATTATAACCACTATAACGACCATTATCACCACTATAACAACCATCATCACCACTGTAACTACCACTATAACCACTATAACAACCATTATCACCACTATAACGACCATTATAACCACTATAACGACCATTATAACCACTATAACAACCATTAAAACCACTATGACAACCATTATCACCACTATAACAACCATTATAACCACTATAACGACCATTATAACCACTATAACAACCATTAAAACCTCTATGACAACCATTATCACCACTATAACAACAATCATCACCACTATAACAACCACTATAACAACTATAACAACCACTATAACCACTATAACAACCATTATAACCACTATAACAACCGTTATAACCACTATAACAACCATTATAACCACTATAACAACCATTATCACCACTATAACGAGCATTATAACCAATATAACAACCATTATAACCACTATAACAGCCATTATAACCAATATAACGACCACTATCAGCACCATAACGACCATTATCAGCACCATAACGACCATTATCAGCACTATAACGACCATTATCACCACTATAACAACCATCATCACCACTGTAACAACCATTATAACCACTATAACAACCATTATCACCACTATAACGAGCATTATAACCACTATAACAACCATTATAACCACTATACCAACCAGTATCACCACTATAACAACCATTATCACCACTGTAACAACCATTATCAGCACTATAACGACCATTATCACCACTATAACGACCATTATCAGCACTATAACGACCATTATCACCACTATAACGACCATTATCACCACAATAACAACCATTATAATCACTATAACAACCATTATCACCACTATAACGACCATTATCACCAATATAACGACAATTATCTGCACTATTACGACCATTATCAGCACTATAACGACCATTATCACCACTATAACGACCATTATCAGCACCATAACGACCATTATAACCACTATAACGACCATTATAACCACTATAACGACCATTATAAGCACTATAACAACCATTAAAACCACTATAACGACCATTATAACCACTATAACAACCATTAAAACCACTATGACAACCATTATCACCACTATAACAACCATCATCACCACTGTAACAACCATTATAACCACTATAACAACCATTATCACCACTACAACGACCATTATCACCAATATAACGACAATTATCTGCACTATAACGACCATTATCATCACTATAACGACCATTAACAACACTATAACAACCATCATCACCACTGTAACAACCGCTATAACCACTATAACAACCATTATCACCACTATAACGACCATTATAACCACTATAACGACCATTATAACCACTATAACAACCATTAAAACCACTATGACAACCATTATCACCACTATAACAACCATCATCACCACTGTAACAACCATTATAATCACTATAACAACCATTATCACCACTACAACGACCATTATCACCAATATAACGACAATTATCTGCACTATAACGACCATTATCATCACTATAACGACCATTAACAACACTGTAACAACCATCATCACCACTGTAACAACCGCTATAACCACTATAACAACCATTATCACCACTATAACGACCATTATAAACACTATAACGACCATTATAACCACTATAACAACCATTAAAACCACTATGACAACCATTATCACCACTATAACAACCATCATCACCACTGTAACAACCATTATAACCACTATAACAACCATTATAACCACTATAACAGCCATTATCAGCACTATAACGACCATTATCACCACTATAGCAATCATTATGACCACTGTGACAACCATTATCAGCACTACAATAACCATCATCACCACTCTAACAACCATTATAACCACTATAACAACCATTATCACCACTATAACGACCATTATAACCACTATAACGACCATTATAACCACTATAACGACCATTATAACCACTATAACAACCATTAAAACCACTATGACAACCATTATCACCACTTTAATAACCATCATCACCACTGTAACAACCATTATAACCACTATAACAATCATTATCACCACTATAACGAGCATTATAACCACTATAACAACCATTATAACCAATATAACGACCACTATCAGCACCATAACGACCATTATCGCCAAGATAACGACCATTATCAGCACCATAACGACCATTATCAGCACTATAACGACCATTATCAGCACTATAACGACCATTATCACCACGGTGGCAACCATTATCACCACTATAGCAACCATTATCATCACTATGACAACCATTATCATTACTATAACAACCATTATAACCACTATAGCAACCACTATCACCACTATAACAACCATTATCACCACTATAACGACCATTATAACCACTATAACAACCATTATAACCACTATAACGACCATTATAACCACTATAACAACCATTATCACCACTATAACGAGCATTATAACCACAATAACAACCATTATAACCACTATAACAACCATTATAACCAATATAACGACCACTATCAGCACCATAACGACCATTATCAGCACCATAACGACCATTATCAGCACTATAACGACCATTAACACCACTATAACAACCATCATCACCACTGTAACAACCACTATAACCACTATAACAACCATTATAACCACTATAACAACCGTTATAACCACTATAACGACCATTATAACCACTATAACAACCATTAAAACCACTATGACAACCATTATCACCACTATAACAACCATCATCACCACTGTAACAACCATTATAATCACTATAACGACCATTATCACCACTATAACGACCATTATCACCACTATAACGACCATTATCAGCACCATAATGACCATTATCAGCACTATAATGACCATTATCAGCACTAGAACGACCATTATCACCACTATGACAACCATTATCACCACTATAACAACCATCATCACCACTGTAACAATCATTATAACCACTATAAGAACCATTATCACCACTATAACGACCATTATCACCACTGTAACGACAATTATCAGCAGTATAACGGTCATTATCAGCACTACAACGACCATTATCACCACTATAACAACCACTATGACCACTATAACGACCATTATAACCACTATAACAACCATTATCACCACTATAACGAGCATTATAACCACAATAACAACCATTATAACCACTATAACAACCATTATAACCAATATAACGACCACTATCAGCACCATAACGACCATTATCAGCACCATAACGACCATTATCAGCACTATAACGACCATTATCACCACTATAACAACCATCATCACCACTGTAACAACCATTATAATCACTATAACGACCATTATCACCACTATAACGACCATTATCACCACTATAACGACCATTATCAGCACCATAACGACCATTATCAGCACTATAACGACCATTATCAGCACTACAACGACCATTATCACCACTGTGGCAACCATTATCACCACTATAGCAACCATTATCATCACTATGACAACCATTATCGTTACAATAACAAGTATTATAACCACTATAGCAACCACTATCACCACTATAACAATCATTATCTCCACTATAACAACCATTATCACCACTATAACAACCATTACAACCACTATAACAACCACTATAACCACTATAACAACCATTATAACCACTATAACAACTGTTATAACCACTATAACGACCATTATCACCACTATAACAACCTTTACAACCACTGCGACAACCATTACAACCACCATGACAACCATTAAAACCACTATGACAGCCGTTATCACCACTATAACAACCATCATCACCACTGTAACAATCATTATAACCACTATAACAACCATTATCACTACTATAACGACCATTATAACCACTATAACGAGCATTATAACCACTATAACAACCATTAAAACCACTATGACAACCATTATCACCACTATAACAACCATCATCACCACTGTAACAACCATTATAACCACTATAACAACCATTATCACCACTATAACGAGCATTATAACCACTATAACAACCATTATAACCACTATAACAACTATTATAACCAATATAACGACCACTATCAGCACCATAACGACCATTCTCAGCACTATAACGACCATTATCAGCACTATAACGACCATTAAAACCTCTATGACAACCATTATCACCACTATAACAACCATCATCACCACTGTAACAAACATTATAACCACTATAAGAACCATTATCACCACTATAACGACCATTATCACCACTGTAACGACAGTTATCAGCACTATAACGTCCATTATCAGCACTATAACAACCATTATCAGCACTATAACAACCATTATCAGCACTATAACGGCCATTATCAGCAATATAACGACCATTATAACCACTGTAACAACCATTATAACCACTATAACAGCCATTATCAGCACTATAACGACCATTATCACCACTATAGCAATCATTATGACCACTGTGACAACCATTATCAGCACTACAACGACCATTATCACCACTATAACGAGCATTATAACCACTGTAACAACCATTATAACCACTATAACAGCCATTATCAGCACTATAACGACCATTATCAGCACTATAACAACCATTATCAGCACTATAACAACCATTATCAGCAAAATAACGCCCATTATCAGCAATATAACGACCATTATAACCACTGTAACAACCATTATAACCACTATAACAGCCATTATCAGCACTATAACGACCATTATCACCACTATAGCAATCATTATGACCACTGTGACAACCATTATCAGCACTACAACGACCATTATCACCACTATAACGAGCATTATAACCACTATAACAACCATTATAACCAATATAACGACCACTATCAGCATCATAACGACCATTCTCAGCACTATAACGACCATTATCAGCACTATAACGACCATTATCGCCAAGATAACGACCATTATCAGCACCATAACGACCATTATCAGCACTATAACGACCATTATCAGCACTATAACGACCATTATCACCACGGTGGCAACCATTATCACCACTATAGCAACCACTATCACCACTATAACAACCATTATCACCACTATAACGACCATTATAACCACTATAACAACCGTTATAACCACTATAACGACCATTATAACCACTATAACAACCATTAAAACCACTATGACAACCATTATCACCACTATAACAACCATCATCACCACTGTAACAACCATTATAATCACTATAACGACCATTATCACCACTATAACGACCATTATCACCACTATAACGACCATTATCAGCACCATAATGACCATTATCAGCACTATAATGACCATTATCAGCACTAGAACGACCATTATCACCACTATGACAACCATTATCACCACTATAACAACCATCATCACCACTGTAACAATCATTATAACCACTATAAGAACCATTATCACCACTATAACGACCATTATCACCACTGTAACGACAATTATCAGCAGTATAACGGTCATTATCAGCACTACAACGACCATTATCACCACTATAACAACCACTATGACCACTATAACGACCATTATAACCACTATAACAACCATTATCACCACTATAACGAGCATTATAACCACAATAACAACCATTATAACCACTATAACAACCATTATAACCAATATAACGACCACTATCAGCACCATAACGACCATTATCAGCACCATAACGACCATTATCAGCACTATAACGACCATTATCACCACTATAACAACCATCATCACCACTGTAACAACCATTATAATCACTATAACGACCATTATCACCACTATAACGACCATTATCACCACTATAACGACCATTATCAGCACCATAACGACCATTATCAGCACTATAACGACCATTATCAGCACTACAACGACCATTATCACCACTGTGGCAACCATTATCACCACTATAGCAACCATTATCATCACTATGACAACCATTATCGTTACAATAACAAGTATTATAACCACTATAGCAACCACTATCACCACTATAACAATCATTATCTCCACTATAACAACCATTATCACCACTATAACAACCATTACAACCACTATAACAACCACTATAACCACTATAACAACCATTATAACCACTATAACAACTGTTATAACCACTATAACGACCATTATCACCACTATAACAACCTTTACAACCACTGCGACAACCATTACAACCACCATGACAACCATTAAAACCACTATGACAGCCGTTATCACCACTATAACAACCATCATCACCACTGTAACAATCATTATAACCACTATAACAACCATTATCACTACTATAACGACCATTATAACCACTATAACGAGCATTATAACCACTATAACAACCATTAAAACCACTATGACAACCATTATCACCACTATAACAACCATCATCACCACTGTAACAACCATTATAACCACTATAACAACCATTATCACCACTATAACGAGCATTATAACCACTATAACAACCATTATAACCACTATAACAACTATTATAACCAATATAACGACCACTATCAGCACCATAACGACCATTCTCAGCACTATAACGACCATTATCAGCACTATAACGACCATTAAAACCTCTATGACAACCATTATCACCACTATAACAACCATCATCACCACTGTAACAAACATTATAACCACTATAAGAACCATTATCACCACTATAACGACCATTATCACCACTGTAACGACAGTTATCAGCACTATAACGTCCATTATCAGCACTATAACAACCATTATCAGCACTATAACAACCATTATCAGCACTATAACGGCCATTATCAGCAATATAACGACCATTATAACCACTGTAACAACCATTATAACCACTATAACAGCCATTATCAGCACTATAACGACCATTATCACCACTATAGCAATCATTATGACCACTGTGACAACCATTATCAGCACTACAACGACCATTATCACCACTATAACGAGCATTATAACCACTGTAACAACCATTATAACCACTATAACAGCCATTATCAGCACTATAACGACCATTATCAGCACTATAACAACCATTATCAGCACTATAACAACCATTATCAGCAAAATAACGCCCATTATCAGCAATATAACGACCATTATAACCACTGTAACAACCATTATAACCACTATAACAGCCATTATCAGCACTATAACGACCATTATCACCACTATAGCAATCATTATGACCACTGTGACAACCATTATCAGCACTACAACGACCATTATCACCACTATAACGAGCATTATAACCACTATAACAACCATTATAACCAATATAACGACCACTATCAGCATCATAACGACCATTCTCAGCACTATAACGACCATTATCAGCACTATAACGACCATTATCACCACTATAACAACCATCATCACCACTGTAACAACCACTATACCCACTATAACAACCATTATCACCACTATAACGACCATTATAACCACTATAACGACCATTATAACCACTATAACAACCATTAAAACCACTATGACAACCATTATCACCACTATAACAGCCATTATCAGCACTATAACGACCATTATCACCACTATAGCAATCATTATGACCACTGTGACAACCATTATCAGCACTACAATAACCATCATCACCACTCTAACAACCATTATAACCACTATAACAACCATTATCACCACTATAACGACCATTATAACCACTATAACGACCACTATAACCACTATGACAACCATTATCACCACTATAACAACCATCATCACCACTGTAACAACCATTATAATCACTATAACAACCATTATCACCACTACAACGACCATTATCACCAATATAACGACAATTATCTGCACTATAACGACCATTATCATCACTATAACGACCATTAACAACACTATAACAACCATCATCACCACTGTAACAACCGCTATAACCACTATAACAACCATTATCACCACTATAACGACCATTATAACCACTATAACGACCATTATAACCACTATAACAACCATTAAAACCACTATGACAACCATTATCACCACTATAACAACCATCATCACCACTGTAACAACCATTATAACCACTATAACAACCATTATAACCACTATAACAGCCATTATCAGCACTATAACGACCATTATCACCACTATAGCAATCATTATGACCACTGTGACAACCATTATCAGCACTACAATAACCATCATCACCACTCTAACAACCATTATAACCACTATAACAACCATTATCACCACTATAACGACCATTATAACCACTATAACGACCATTATAACCACTATAACGACCATTATAACCACTATAACAACCATTAAAACCACTATGACAACCATTATCACCACTTTAATAACCATCATCACCACTGTAACAACCATTATAACCACTATAACAATCATTATCACCACTATAACGAGCATTATAACCACTATAACAACCATTATAACCAATATAACGACCACTATCAGCACCATAACGACCATTATCGCCAAGATAACGACCATTATCAGCACCATAACGACCATTATCAGCACTATAACGACCATTATCAGCACTATAACGACCATTATCACCACGGTGGCAACCATTATCACCACTATAGCAACCATTATCATCACTATGACAACCATTATCATTACTATAACAACCATTATAACCACTATAGCAACCACTATCACCACTATAGCAATCATTATCACCACTATAACGACCATTATCACCACTATAGCGACCATTATAACCTCTATACTGACCATTATCACCACTATAACGACCATTACCACCACTATAACGACCATTATAACCACAGTAACAACCATTATAACCACTATAACAACCATTATAACCAATATAACGACCACTATCAGCACCATAACGACCATTATCAGCACCATAACGACCATTATCAGCACTATAACGACCATTAACACCACTATGACAACCATCATCACCACTGTAACAACCACTATAACCACTATAACAACCATTATCACCACTATAACGACCATTATAACCACTATAACGACCATTATAACCACTATAACAACCATTAAAACCACAATGACAACCATTATCACGACTATAACAACCATCATCACCACTGTAACAATCATTATAACCACTATAACAACCATTATCACCACTATAACGACCATTATACCCACTATAACGAGCATTATAACCACTATAACAACCATTAAAACCACTATGACAACCATTAGCACCACTATAACAACCATCATCACCACTGTAACAACCATTATAACCACTATAACAACCATTATCACCACTATAACGAGCATTATAACCACTATAACAACCATTATAACCACTATAACGACCATTATAACCACTATAACAACCATTATCACCACTATAACGAGCATTATAACCACAATAACAACCATTATAACCACTATAACAACCATTATAACCAATATAACGACCACTATCAGCACCATAACGACCATTATCAGCACCATAACGACCATTATCAGCACTATAACGACCATTAACACCACTATAACAACCATCATCACCACTGTAACAACCACTATAACCACTATAACAACCATTATAACCACTATAACAACCGTTATAACCACTATAACGACCATTATAACCACTATAACAACCATTAAAACCACTATGACAACCATTATCACCACTATAACAACCATCATCACCACTGTAACAACCATTATAATCACTATAACGACCATTATCACCACTATAACGACCATTATCACCACTATAACGACCATTATCAGCACCATAATGACCATTATCAGCACTATAATGACCATTATCAGCACTAGAACGACCATTATCACCACTATGACAACCATTATCACCACTATAACAACCATCATCACCACTGTAACAATCATTATAACCACTATAAGAACCATTATCACCACTATAACGACCATTATCACCACTGTAACGACAATTATCAGCAGTATAACGGTCATTATCAGCACTACAACGACCATTATCACCACTATAACAACCACTATGACCACTATAACGACCATTATAACCACTATAACAACCATTATCACCACTATAACGAGCATTATAACCACAATAACAACCATTATAACCAATATAACGACCACTATCAGCACCATAACGACCATTATCAGCACCATAACGACCATTATCAGCACTATAACGACCATTATCACCACTATAACAACCATCATCACCACTGTAACAACCATTATAATCACTATAACGACCATTATCACCACTATAACGACCATTATCACCACTATAACGACCATTATCAGCACCATAACGACCATTATCAGCACTATAACGACCATTATCAGCACTACAACGACCATTATCACCACTGTGGCAACCATTATCACCACTATAGCAACCATTATCATCACTATGACAACCATTATCGTTACAATAACAAGTATTATAACCACTATAGCAACCACTATCACCACTATAACAATCATTATCTCCACTATAACAACCATTATCACCACTATAACAACCATTACAACCACTATAACAACCACTATAACCACTATAACAACCATTATAACCACTATAACAACTGTTATAACCACTATAACGACCATTATCACCACTATAACAACCTTTACAACCACTGCGACAACCATTACAACCACCATGACAACCATTAAAACCACTATGACAGCCGTTATCACCACTATAACAACCATCATCACCACTGTAACAATCATTATAACCACTATAACAACCATTATCACTACTATAACGACCATTATAACCACTATAACGAGCATTATAACCACTATAACAACCATTAAAACCACTATGACAACCATTATCACCACTATAACAACCATCATCACCACTGTAACAACCATTATAACCACTATAACAACCATTATCACCACTATAACGAGCATTATAACCACTATAACAACCATTATAACCACTATAACAACTATTATAACCAATATAGCGACAACTATCAGCACCATAACGACCATTCTCAGCACTATAACGACCATTATCAGCACTATAACGACCATTAAAACCTCTATGACAACCATTATCACCACTATAACAACCATCATCACCACTGTAACAAACATTATAACCACTATAAGAACCATTATCACCACTATAACGACCATTATCACCACTGTAACGACAGTTATCAGCACTATAACGTCCATTATCAGCACTATAACAACCATTATCAGCACTATAACAACCATTATCAGCACTATAACGGCCATTATCAGCAATATAACGACCATTATAACCACTGTAACAACCATTATAACCACTATAACAGCCATTATCAGCACTATAACGACCATTATCACCACTATAGCAATCATTATGACCACTGTGACAACCATTATCAGCACTAGAACGACCATTATCACCACTATAACGAGCATTATAACCACTGTAACAACCATTATAACCACTATAACAGCCATTATCAGCACTATAACGACCATTATCAGCACTATAACAAGCATTATCAGCACTATAACAACCATTATCAGCAAAATAACGCCCATTATCAGCACTATAACGAGCATTATAACCACTATAACAACCATTATAACCAATATAACGACCACTATCAGCATCATAACGACCATTCTCAGCACTATAACGACCATTATCAGCACTATAACGACCATTATCACCACTATAACAACCATCATCACCACTGTAACAACCACTATACCCACTATAACAACCATTATCACCACTATAACGACCATTATAACCACTATAACGACCATTATAACCACTATAACAACCATTAAAACCACTATGACAACCATTATCACCACTATAACAGCCATTATCAGCACTATAACGACCATTATCACCACTATAGCAATCATTATGACCACTGTGACAACCATTATCAGCACTACAATAACCATCATCACCACTCTAACAACCATTATAACCACTATAACAACCATTATCACCACTATAACGACCATTATAACCACTATAACGACCACTATAACCACTATGACAACCATTATCACCACTATAACAACCATCATCACCACTGTAACAACCATTATAATCACTATAACAACCATTATCACCACTACAACGACCATTATCACCAATATAACGACAATTATCTGCACTATAACGACCATTATCATCACTATAACGACCATTAACAACACTATAACAACCATCATCACCACTGTAACAACCGCTATAACCACTATAACAACCATTATCACCACTATAACGACCATTATAACCACTATAACGACCATTATAACCACTATAACAACCATTAAAACCACTATGACAACCATTATCACCACTATAACAACCATCATCACCACTGTAACAACCATTATAACCACTATAACAACCATTATAACCACTATAACAGCCATTATCAGCACTATAACGACCATTATCACCACTATAGCAATCATTATGACCACTGTGACAACCATTATCAGCACTACAATAACCATCATCACCACTCTAACAACCATTATAACCACTATAACAACCATTATCACCACTATAACGACCATTATAACCACTATAACGACCATTATAACCACTATAACGACCATTATAACCACTATAACAACCATTAAAACCACTATGACAACCATTATCACCACTTTAATAACCATCATCACCACTGTAACAACCATTATAACCACTATAACAATCATTATCACCACTATAACGAGCATTATAACCACTATAACAACCATTATAACCAATATAACGACCACTATCAGCACCATAACGACCATTATCGCCAAGATAACGACCATTATCAGCACCATAACGACCATTATCAGCACTATAACGACCATTATCAGCACTATAACGACCATTATCACCACGGTGGCAACCATTATCACCACTATAGCAACCATTATCATCACTATGACAACCATTATCATTACTATAACAACCATTATAACCACTATAGCAACCACTATCACCACTATAGCAATCATTATCACCACTATAACGACCATTATCACCACTATAGCGACCATTATAACCTCTATACTGACCATTATCACCACTATAACGACCATTACCACCACTATAACGACCATTATAACCACAGTAACAACCATTATAACCACTATAACAACCATTATAACCAATATAACGACCACTATCAGCACCATAACGACCATTATCAGCACCATAACGACCATTATCAGCACTATAACGACCATTAACACCACTATGACAACCATCATCACCACTGTAACAACCACTATAACCACTATAACAACCATTATCACCACTATAACGACCATTATAACCACTATAACGACCATTATAACCACTATAACAACCATTAAAACCACAATGACAACCATTATCACGACTATAACAACCATCATCACCACTGTAACAATCATTATAACCACTATAACAACCATTATCACCACTATAACGACCATTATACCCACTATAACGAGCATTATAACCACTATAACAACCATTAAAACCACTATGACAACCATTAGCACCACTATAACAACCATCATCACCACTGTAACAACCATTATAACCACTATAACAACCATTATCACCACTATAACGAGCATTATAACCACTATAACAACCATTATAACCACTATAACGACCATTATAACCACTATAACAACCATTATCACCACTATAACGAGCATTATAACCACAATAACAACCATTATAACCACTATAAC
The DNA here is from genome assembly GCA_963576845.1 of Megachile leachella. Taxonomy (NCBI): domain Eukaryota; kingdom Metazoa; phylum Arthropoda; class Insecta; order Hymenoptera; family Megachilidae; genus Megachile; species Megachile leachella. The sequence continues at coordinate 12,877,874 of OY756260.1, read as the reverse complement.
AACCATTATAACCAATATAACGACCACTATCAGCACCATAACGACCATTATCAGCACCATAACGACCATTATCAGCACTATAACGACCATTAACACCACTATAACAACCATCATCACCACTGTAACAACCACTATAACCACTATAACAACCATTATAACCACTATAACAACCGTTATAACCACTATAACGACCATTATAACCACTATAACAACCATTAAAACCACTATGACAACCATTATCACCACTATAACAACCATCATCACCACTGTAACAACCATTATAATCACTATAACGACCATTATCACCACTATAACGACCATTATCACCACTATAACGACCATTATCAGCACCATAATGACCATTATCAGCACTATAATGACCATTATCAGCACTAGAACGACCATTATCACCACTATGACAACCATTATCACCACTATAACAACCATCATCACCACTGTAACAATCATTATAACCACTATAAGAACCATTATCACCACTATAACGACCATTATCACCACTGTAACGACAATTATCAGCAGTATAACGGTCATTATCAGCACTACAACGACCATTATCACCACTATAACAACCACTATGACCACTATAACGACCATTATAACCACTATAACAACCATTATCACCACTATAACGAGCATTATAACCACAATAACAACCATTATAACCAATATAACGACCACTATCAGCACCATAACGACCATTATCAGCACCATAACGACCATTATCAGCACTATAACGACCATTATCACCACTATAACAACCATCATCACCACTGTAACAACCATTATAATCACTATAACGACCATTATCACCACTATAACGACCATTATCACCACTATAACGACCATTATCAGCACCATAACGACCATTATCAGCACTATAACGACCATTATCAGCACTACAACGACCATTATCACCACTGTGGCAACCATTATCACCACTATAGCAACCATTATCATCACTATGACAACCATTATCGTTACAATAACAAGTATTATAACCACTATAGCAACCACTATCACCACTATAACAATCATTATCTCCACTATAACAACCATTATCACCACTATAACAACCATTACAACCACTATAACAACCACTATAACCACTATAACAACCATTATAACCACTATAACAACTGTTATAACCACTATAACGACCATTATCACCACTATAACAACCTTTACAACCACTGCGACAACCATTACAACCACCATGACAACCATTAAAACCACTATGACAGCCGTTATCACCACTATAACAACCATCATCACCACTGTAACAATCATTATAACCACTATAACAACCATTATCACTACTATAACGACCATTATAACCACTATAACGAGCATTATAACCACTATAACAACCATTAAAACCACTATGACAACCATTATCACCACTATAACAACCATCATCACCACTGTAACAACCATTATAACCACTATAACAACCATTATCACCACTATAACGAGCATTATAACCACTATAACAACCATTATAACCACTATAACAACTATTATAACCAATATAGCGACAACTATCAGCACCATAACGACCATTCTCAGCACTATAACGACCATTATCAGCACTATAACGACCATTAAAACCTCTATGACAACCATTATCACCACTATAACAACCATCATCACCACTGTAACAAACATTATAACCACTATAAGAACCATTATCACCACTATAACGACCATTATCACCACTGTAACGACAGTTATCAGCACTATAACGTCCATTATCAGCACTATAACAACCATTATCAGCACTATAACAACCATTATCAGCACTATAACGGCCATTATCAGCAATATAACGACCATTATAACCACTGTAACAACCATTATAACCACTATAACAGCCATTATCAGCACTATAACGACCATTATCACCACTATAGCAATCATTATGACCACTGTGACAACCATTATCAGCACTAGAACGACCATTATCACCACTATAACGAGCATTATAACCACTGTAACAACCATTATAACCACTATAACAGCCATTATCAGCACTATAACGACCATTATCAGCACTATAACAAGCATTATCAGCACTATAACAACCATTATCAGCAAAATAACGCCCATTATCAGCAATATAACGACCATTATAACCACTGTAACAACCATTATAACCACTATAACAGCCATTATCAGCACTATAACGACCATTATCACCACTATAGCAATCATTATGACCACTGTGACAACCATTATCAGCACTACAACGACCATTATCACCACTATAACGAGCATTATAACCACTATAACAACCATTATAACCAATATAACGACCACTATCAGCATCATAACGACCATTCTCAGCACTATAACGACCATTATCAGCACTATAACGACCATTATCACCACTATAACAACCATCATCACCACTGTAACAACCACTATAACCACTATAACAACCATTATCACCACTATAACGACCATTATAACCACTATAACGACCATTATAACCACTATAACAACCATTAAAACCACTATGACAACCATTATCACCACTATAACAGCCATTATCAGCACTATAACGACCATTATCACCACTATAGCAATCATTATGACCACTGTGACAACCATTATCAGCACTACAATAACCATCATCACCACTCTAACAACCATTATAACCACTATAACAACCATTATCACCACTATAACGACCATTATAACCACTATAACGACCATTATAACCACTATGACAACCATTATCACCACTATAACAACCATCATCACCACTGTAACAACCATTATAATCACTATAACAACCATTATCACCACTACAACGACCATTATCACCAATATAACGACAATTATCTGCACTATAACGACCATTATCATCACTATAACGACCATTAACAACACTATAACAACCATCATCACCACTGTAACAACCGCTATAACCACTATAACAACCATTATCACCACTATAACGACCATTATAACCACTATAACGACCATTATAACCACTATAACAACCATTAAAACCACTATGACAACCATTATCACCACTATAACAACCATCATCACCACTGTAACAACCATTATAACCACTATAACAACCATTATAACCACTATAACAGCCATTATCAGCACTATAACGACCATTATCACCACTATAGCAATCATTATGACCACTGTGACAACCATTATCAGCACTACAATAACCATCATCACCACTCTAACAACCATTATAACCACTATAACAACCATTATCACCACTATAACGACCATTATAACCACTATAACGACCATTATAACCACTATAACGACCATTATAACCACTATAACAACCATTAAAACCACTATGACAACCATTATCACCACTTTAATAACCATCATCACCACTGTAACAACCATTATAACCACTATAACAATCATTATCACCACTATAACGAGCATTATAACCACTATAACAACCATTATAACCAATATAACGACCACTATCAGCACCATAACGACCATTATCGCCAAGATAACGACCATTATCAGCACCATAACGACCATTATCAGCACTATAACTACCATTATCAGCACTACAACGACCATTATCACCACGGTGGCAACCATTATCACCACTATAGCAACCATTATCATCACTATGACAACCATTATCATTACTATAACAACCATTATAACCACTATAGCAACCACTATCACCACTATAGCAATCATTATCACCACTATAACGACCATTATCACCACTATAGCGACCATTATAACCTCTATACTGACCATTATCACCACTATAACGACCATTACCACCACTATAACGACCATTATAACCACAGTAACAACCATTATAACCACTATAACAACCATTATAACCAATATAACGACCACTATCAGCACCATAACGACCATTATCAGCACCATAACGACCATTATCAGCACTATAACGACCATTAACACCACTATGACAACCATCATCACCACTGTAACAACCACTATAACCACTATAACAACCATTATCACCACTATAACGACCATTATAACCACTATAACGACCATTATAACCACTATAACAACCATTAAAACCACAATGACAACCATTATCACGACTATAACAACCATCATCACCACTGTAACAATCATTATAACCACTATAACAACCATTATCACCACTATAACGACCATTATACCCACTATAACGAGCATTATAACCACTATAACAACCATTAAAACCACTATGACAACCATTAGCACCACTATAACAACCATCATCACCACTGTAACAACCATTATAACCACTATAACAACCATTATCACCACTATAACGAGCATTATAACCACTATAACAACCATTATAACCACTATAACGACCATTATAACCACTATAACAACCATTATCACCACTATAACGAGCATTATAACCACAATAACAACCATTATAACCACTATAACAACCATTATAACCAATATAACGACCACTATCAGCACCATAACGACCATTATCAGCACCATAACGACCATTATCAGCACTATAACGACCATTAACACCACTATAACAACCATCATCACCACTGTAACAACCACTATAACCACTATAACAACCATTATAACCACTATAACAACCGTTATAACCACTATAACGACCATTATAACCACTATAACAACCATTAAAACCACTATGACAACCATTATCACCACTATAACAACCATCATCACCACTGTAACAACCATTATAATCACTATAACGACCATTATCACCACTATAACGACCATTATCACCACTATAACGACCATTATCAGCACCATAATGACCATTATCAGCACTATAATGACCATTATCAGCACTAGAACGACCATTATCACCACTATGACAACCATTATCACCACTATAACAACCATCATCACCACTGTAACAATCATTATAACCACTATAAGAACCATTATCACCACTATAACGACCATTATCACCACTGTAACGACAATTATCAGCAGTATAACGGTCATTATCAGCACTACAACGACCATTATCACCACTATAACAACCACTATGACCACTATAACGACCATTATAACCACTATAACAACCATTATCACCACTATAACGAGCATTATAACCACAATAACAACCATTATAACCACTATAACAACCATTATAACCAATATAACGACCACTATCAGCACCATAACGACCATTATCAGCACCATAACGACCATTATCAGCACTATAACGACCATTATCACCACTATAACAACCATCATCACCACTGTAACAACCATTATAATCACTATAACGACCATTATCACCACTATAACGACCATTATCACCACTATAACGACCATTATCAGCACCATAACGACCATTATCAGCACTATAACGACCATTATCAGCACTACAACGACCATTATCACCACTGTGGCAACCATTATCACCACTATAGCAACCATTATCATCACTATGACAACCATTATCGTTACAATAACAAGTATTATAACCACTATAGCAACCACTATCACCACTATAACAATCATTATCTCCACTATAACAACCATTATCACCACTATAACAACCATTACAACCACTATAACAACCACTATAACCACTATAACAACCATTATAACCACTATAACAACTGTTATAACCACTATAACGACCATTATCACCACTATAACAACCTTTACAACCACTGCGACAACCATTACAACCACCATGACAACCATTAAAACCACTATGACAGCCGTTATCACCACTATAACAACCATCATCACCACTGTAACAATCATTATAACCACTATAACAACCATTATCACTACTATAACGACCATTATAACCACTATAACGAGCATTATAACCACTATAACAACCATTAAAACCACTATGACAACCATTATCACCACTATAACAACCATCATCACCACTGTAACAACCATTATAACCACTATAACAACCATTATCACCACTATAACGAGCATTATAACCACTATAACAACCATTATAACCACTATAACAACTATTATAACCAATATAACGACCACTATCAGCACCATAACGACCATTCTCAGCACTATAACGACCATTATCAGCACTATAACGACCATTAAAACCTCTATGACAACCATTATCACCACTATAACAACCATCATCACCACTGTAACAAACATTATAACCACTATAAGAACCATTATCACCACTATAACGACCATTATCACCACTGTAACGACAGTTATCAGCACTATAACGTCCATTATCAGCACTATAACAACCATTATCAGCACTATAACAACCATTATCAGCACTATAACGGCCATTATCAGCAATATAACGACCATTATAACCACTGTAACAACCATTATAACCACTATAACAGCCATTATCAGCACTATAACGACCATTATCACCACTATAGCAATCATTATGACCACTGTGACAACCATTATCAGCACTACAACGACCATTATCACCACTATAACGAGCATTATAACCACTGTAACAACCATTATAACCACTATAACAGCCATTATCAGCACTATAACGACCATTATCAGCACTATAACAACCATTATCAGCACTATAACAACCATTATCAGCACTATAACGCCCATTATCAGCAATATAACGACCATTATAACCACTGTAACAACCATTATAACCACTATAACAGCCATTATCAGCACTATAACGACCATTATCACCACTATAGCAATCATTATGACCACTGTGACAACCATTATCAGCACTACAACGACCATTATCACCACTATAACGAGCATTATAACCACTATAACAACCATTATAACCACTATAACAACCATTAAAACCACTATGACAACCATCATCACCACTGTAACAACCACTATAACCACTATAACAACCATTATCACCACTATAACGACCATTATAACCACTATAACGACCATTATAACCACTATAACAACCATTAAAACCACTATGACAACCATTATCACCACTATAACAACCATTATAACCACTATAACGACCATTATAACCACTATAACAACCATTAAAACCTCTATGACAACCATTATCACCACTATAACAACCATCATCACCACTATAACAACCACTATAACCACTATAACAACCATTATAATCACTATAACGACCATTATAAGCACTATAACAACCATTAAAACCACTATAACGACCATTATCACCACTGTAACGACAATTGTCAGCAGTATAACGGCCATTATCACCACTATAACGACCATTATAACCACTATAACGACCATTATAACCACTATAACAACCATTAAAACCACTATGACAACCATTATCACCACTATAACAACCATCATCACCACTGTAACAACCATTATAATCACTATAACAACCATTATCACCACTACAACGACCATTATCACCAATATAACGACAATTATCTGCACTATAACGACCATTATCAGCACTATAACGACCATTAACAACACTATAACAACCATCATTACCACTGTAACAACCGCTATAACCACTATAACAACCATTATCACCACTATAACGACCATTATAACCACTATAACGACCATTATAACCACTATAACAACCATTAAAAGCACTATGACAACCATTATCACCACTATAACAACCATCATCACCACTTTAACAACCATTATAACCACTATAACAACCATTATAACCACTATAACAGCCATTATCAGCACTATAACGACCATTATCACCACTATAGCAATCATTATGACCACTGTGACAACCATTATCAGCACTACAATAACCATCATCACCACTCTAACAACCATTATAACCACTATAACAACCATTATCACCACTATAACGACCATTATAACCACTATAACGACCATTATAACCACTATAACAACCATTAAAACCACTATGACAACCATTATCACCACTTTAATAACCATCATCACCACTGTAACAACCATTATAACCACTATAACAATCAGTATCACCACTATAACGAGCATTATAACCACTATAACAACCATTATAACCAATATAACGACCACTATCAGCACCATAACGACCATTATCGCCAAGATAACGACCATTATCAGCACCATAACGACCATTATCAGCACTATAACGACCATTATCAGCACTATAACGACCATTATCACCACTGTGGCAACCATTATCACCACTATAGCAACCATTATCATCACTATGACAACCATTATCATTACGATAACAACCATTATAACCACTATAGCAACCACTATCACCACTATAGCAATCATTATCACCACTATAACGACCATTATCACCACTATAGCGACCATTATAACCTCTATACTGACCATTATCACCACTATGACGACCATTACCACCACTATAACGACCATTATAACCACAATAACAACCATTATAACCACTATAACAACCATTATAACCAATATAACGACCACTATCAGCACCATAACGACCATTATCAGCACCATAACGACCATTATCAGCACTATAACGACCATTAACACCACTATGACAACCATCATCACCACTGCAACAACCACTATAACCACTATAACAACCATTATCACCACTATAACGACCATTATAACCACTATAACGACCATTATAACCACTATAACAACCATTAAAACCACAATGACAACCATTATCACCACTATAACAACCATCATCACCACTGTAACAACCATTATAACCACTATAACAACCATTATCACCACTATAACGAGCATTATAACCACTATAACAACCATTATAACCACTATAACAACCATTATAACCACTATAACGACCATTATAACCACTATAACAACCATTATCACCACTATAACGAGCATTATAACCACAATAACAACCACTATAACCACTATAACAACCATTATAACCACTATAACAACCGTTATAACCACTATAACAACCATTATAACCACTATAACAACCGTTATAACCACTATACCGACCAATATAACCACTATAACGACCATTATAACCAGTATAACGACCATTATAACCACTATAACAACCATTAAAACCACTATGACAACCATTATCACCACTATAACAACCATCATCACCACTGTAACAACCATTATAATCACTATAACGACCATTATCACCACTATAACGACCATTATCACCACTATAACGACCATTATCAGCACCATAATGACCATTATCAGCACTATAATGACCATTATCAGCACTAGAACGACCATTATCACCACTATGACAACCATTATCACCACTATAACAACCATCATCACCACTGTAACAATCATTATAACCACTATAAGAACCATTATCACCACTATAACGACCATTATCACCACTGTAACGACAATTATCAGCAGTATAACGGTCATTATCAGCACTACAACGACCATTATCACCACTATAACAACCACTATGACCACTATAACAACCACTATAACCACTATAACAACCATTATAACCACTATAACAACCGTTATAACCACTATACCGACCAATATAACCACTATAACGACCATTATAACCAGTATAACGACCATTATAACCACTATAACAACCATTAAAACCACTATGACAACCATTATCACCACTATAACAACCATCATCACCACTGTAACAACCATTATAACCACTATAACAACCATTATCACCACTATAACGAGCATTATAACCACAATAACAACCATTATAACCACTATAACAACCATTATAACCACTATAACAACCATTATAACGAATATAACGACCACTATCAGCATCATAACGACCATTATCACCACCATAACGACCATTATCAGCACCATAACGACCATTATCAGCACTATAACGACCATTATCACCGCTATAACAACCATCATCACCACTGTAACAACCATTATAATCACTATAACTACCATTATCACCACTATAACGACCATTACCACCACTATAACGACCATTATCAGCACCATAACGACCATTATCAGCACTATAACAACCATCATCACCACTGTAACAACCATTATAACCACTATAACGACCATTATCACCACTATAACAACCATCATCACCACTGTAACAACCACTATAACCACTATAACAACCATTATCACCACTATAACGACCATTATAACCACTATAACGACCATTATAACCACTATAACAACCATTAAAACCACTATGACAACCATTATCACCACTATAACAACCATTATAACCACTATAACGACCATTATAACCACTATAACAACCATTAAAACCTCTATGACAACCATTATCACCACTATAACAACCATCATCACCACTATAACAACCACTATAACCACTATAACAACCACTATAACCACTATAACAACCATTATAACCACTATAACAACCGTTATAACCACTATAACAACCATTATAACCACTATAACAACCATTACAACCACTATAACAACCACTATAACCACTATAACAACCATTATAACCACTATAACAACTGTTATAACCACTATAACGACCATTATAACCACTATAACGACCATTATAACCACTATAACAACCATTAAAACCACTATGACAACCATTAACACCACTATAACAACCATCATCACCACTGTAACAACCATTATAACCACTATAGCGACCATTATAACCACTATAACAACCATTAAAACCACTATGACAACCATTATCACCACTATAACAACCATTATAACCACTATAACGACCATTATAACCACTATAACAGCCATTATAACCAATATAACGACCACTATCAGCACCATAACGACCATTATCAGCACCATAACGACCATTATCAGCACTATAACGACCATTATCACCACTATAACGACCATCATCACCACTGTAACAACCATTATAATCACTATAACGACCATTATCACCACTATAACGACCATTACCACCACTATAACGACCATTATCAGCACCAAAACGACCATTATCAGCACTATAACGACCATTATCAGCACTACAACGACCATTATCACCACTGTGGCAACCATTATCACCACTATAGCAACCATTATCATCACTATGACAACCATTATCGTTACAATAACAAGTATTATAACCACTATAGCAACCACTATCACCACTATAACAATCATTATCTCCACTATAACAACCATTATCACCACTATAACAACCATTACAACCACTATAACAACCACTATAACCACTATAACAACCATTATAACCACTATAACAACTGTTATAACCACTATAACGACCATTATCACCACTATAACAACCTTTACAACCACTACGACAACCATTACAACCACCATGACAACCATTAAAACCACTATGACAGCCGTTATCACCACTATAACAACCATCATCACCACTGTAACAATCATTATAACCACTATAACAACCATTATCACTACTATAACGACCATTATAACCACTATAACGAGCATTATAACCACTATAACAACCATTAAAACCACTATGACAACCATTATCACCACTATAACAACCATCATCACCACTGTAACAACCATTATAACCACTATAAGAACCATTATCACCACTATAACGACCATTATCACCACTGTAACAACCATTATAACCACTATAAGCACCATTATCACCACTATAACGACCATTATCACCACTGTAACGACAATTATCAGCACTATAACGGCCATTATCAGCACTATAACAACCATTATCAGCACTATAACAACCATTATCAGCACTATAACAACCATTATCAGCACTATAACGACCATTATAACCACTGTAACAACCATTATAACCTCTATAACAGCCATTATCAGCACTATAACGACCATTATCACCACTATAGCAATCATTATGACCACTGTGACAACCATTATCAGCACTACAACGACCATTATCACCACTATAACGAGCATTATAACCACTATAACAACCATTATAACCAATATAACGACCACTATCAGCATCATAACGACCATTCTCAGCACTATAACGACCATTATCAGCACTATAACGACCATTATCACCACTATAACAACCATCATCACCACTGTAACAACCACTATAACCACTATAACAACCATTATCACCACTATAACGACCATTATAACCACTATAACGACCATTATAACCACTATAACAACCATTAAAACCACTATAACGACCATTATCACCACTATAACAACCATTATAACCACTATAACGACCATTATAACCACTATAACAACCATTAAAACCTCTATGACAACCATTATCACCACTATAACAACCATCATCACCACTATAACAACCACTATAACCACTATAACAACCACTATAACCACTATAACAACCATTATAACCACTATAACAACCGTTATAACCACTATAACGACCATTATAACCACTATAACGACCACTATCACCACTATAACAACCATTACAACCACTATGACAACCATTACAACCACCATGACAACCATTAAAACCAGTATGACAACCATTATCACCACTATAATAACCATCATCACCACTCTAACAACCATTATAACCACTATAACAACCATTATCACCACTATAACGACCATTATAACCACTATAACGACCATTATAACCACTATAACAACCATTAAAACCACTATGACAACCATTATCACCACTATAACAACCATCATCACCACTGCAACAACCATTATAACCACTATAACAACCATTATCACCACTATAACGAGCATTATAACCACTATAACAACCATTATAACCACTATAACAGCTATTATAACCAATATAACGACCACTATCAGCACCATAACGACCATTATCAGCACTATAACGACCATTATCACCACTATAACAACCATCATCACCACTGTAACAACCATTATAATCACTATAACGACCATTATCACCACTATAACGACCATTACCACCACTATAACGACCACTATCAGCACCATAACGACCATTATCAGCACTATAACGACCATTATCAGCACTACAACGACCATTATCACCACTGTGGCAACCATTATCACCATTATAGCAACCATTATCATCACTATGACAACCATTATCGTTACAATAACAAGTATTATAACCACTATAGCAACCACTATCACCACTATAACAATCATTATCTCCACTATAACAACCATTATCACCACTATAACAACCATTACAACCACTATAACAACCACTATAACCACTATAACAACCATTATAACCACTATAACAACCATTATAACCAATATAACGACCACTATCAGCACCACAACGACCATTATCAGCACCATAACGACCACTATCAGCACCATAACGACCATTATCAGCACTATAACGACCATTATCACCACTATAACAACCATCATCACCACTGTAACAACCATTATAATCACTATAACTACCATTATCACCACTATAACGACCATTACCACCACTATAACGACCATTATCAGCACCATAACGACCATTATCAGCACTATAACAACCATCATCACCACCGTAACAACCATTAGAACCACTATAACGACCATTATCACCACTATAACAACCATCATCACCACTGTAACAACCACTATAACCACTATAACAACCATTATCACCACTATAACGACCATTATAACCACTATAACGACCATTATAACCACTATAACAACCATTAAAACCACTATGACAACCATTATCACCACTATAACAACCATTATAACCACTATAACGACCATTATAACCACTATAACAACCATTAAAACCTCTATGACAACCATTATCACCACTATAACAACCATCATCACCACTATAACAACCACTATAACCACTATAACAACCACTATAACCACTATAACAACCATTATAACCACTATAACAACCGTTATAACCACTATAACAACCATTATAACCACTATAACAACCATTACAACCACTATAGCAACCACTATAACCACTATAACAACCATTATAACCACTATAACAACTGTTATAACCACTATAACGACCATTATAACCACTATAACGACCATTATAACCACTATAACAACCATTAAAACCACTATGACAACCATTAACACCACTATAACAACCATCATCACCACTGTAACAACCATTATAACCACTATAACGACCATTATAACCACTATAACAACCATTAAAACCACTATGACAACCATTATCACCACTATAACAACCATTATAACCACTATAACGACCATTATAACCACTATAACAGCCATTATAACCAATATAACGACCACTATCAGCACCATAACGACCATTATCAGCACCATAACGACCATTATCAGCACTATAACGACCATTATCACCACTATAACGACCATCATCACCACTGTAACAACCATTATAATCACTATAACGACCATTATCACCACTATAACGACCATTACCACCACTATAACGACCATTATCAGCACCATAACGACCATTATCAGCACTATAACGACCATTATCAGCACTACAACGACCATTATCACCACTGTGGCAACCATTATCACCACTATAGCAACCATTATCATCACTATGACAACCATTATCGTTACAATAACAAGTATTATAACCACTATAGCAACCACTATCACCACTATAACAATCATTATCTCCACTATAACAACCATTATCACCACTATAACAACCATTACAACCACTATAACAACCACTATAACCACTATAACAACCATTATAACCACTATAACAACTGTTATAACCACTATAACGACCATTATCACCACTATAACAACCTTTACAACCACTACGACAACCATTACAACCACCATGACAACCATTAAAACCACTATGACAGCCGTTATCACCACTATAACAACCATCATCACCACTGTAACAATCATTATAACCACTATAACAACCATTATCACTACTATAACGACCATTATAACCACTATAACGAGCATTATAACCACTATAACAACCATTAAAACCACTATGACAACCATTATCACCACTATAACAACCATCATCACCACTGTAACAACCATTATAACCACTATAAGAACCATTATCACCACTATAACGACCATTATCACCACTGTAACAACCATTATAACCACTATAAGCACCATTATCACCACTATAACGACCATTATCACCACTGTAACGACAATTATCAGCACTATAACGGCCATTATCAGCACTATAACAACCATTATCAGCACTATAACAACCATTATCAGCACTATAACAACCATTATCAGCACTATAACGACCATTATAACCACTGTAACAACCATTATAACCTCTATAACAGCCATTATCAGCACTATAACGACCATTATCACCACTATAGCAATCATTATGACCACTGTGACAACCATTATCAGCACTACAACGACCATTATCACCACTATAACGACCATTATAACCACTGTAACAACCATTATAACCTCTATAACAGCCATTATCAGCACTATAACGACCATTATCACCACTATAGCAATCATTATGACCACTATGACAACCATTATCACCACTATAACAACCATTATAACCACTATAACGACCATTATAACCACTATAACAGCCATTATAACCAATATAACGACCACTATCAGCACCATAACGACCATTATCAGCACCATAACGACCATTATCAGCACTATAACGACCATTATCACCACTATAACGACCATCATCACCACTGTAACAACCATTATAATCACTATAACGACCATTATCACCACTATAACGACCATTACCACCACTATAACGACCATTATCAGCACCAAAACGACCATTATCAGCACTATAACGACCATTATCAGCACTACAACGACCATTATCACCACTGTGGCAACCATTATCACCACTATAGCAACCATTATCATCACTATGACAACCATTATCGTTACAATAACAAGTATTATAACCACTATAGCAACCACTATCACCACTATAACAATCATTATCTCCACTATAACAACCATTATCACCACTATAACAACCATTACAACCACTATAACAACCACTATAACCACTATAACAACCATTATAACCACTATAACAACTGTTATAACCACTATAACGACCATTATCACCACTATAACAACCTTTACAACCACTACGACAACCATTACAACCACCATGACAACCATTAAAACCACTATGACAGCCGTTATCACCACTATAACAACCATCATCACCACTGTAACAATCATTATAACCACTATAACAACCATTATCACTACTATAACGACCATTATAACCACTATAACGAGCATTATAACCACTATAACAACCATTAAAACCACTATGACAACCATTATCACCACTATAACAACCATCATCACCACTGTAACAACCATTATAACCACTATAAGAACCATTATCACCACTATAACGACCATTATCACCACTGTAACAACCATTATAACCACTATAAGCACCATTATCACCACTATAACGACCATTATCACCACTGTAACGACAATTATCAGCACTATAACGGCCATTATCAGCACTATAACAACCATTATCAGCACTATAACAACCATTATCAGCACTATAACAACCATTATCAGCACTATAACGACCATTATAACCACTGTAACAACCATTATAACCTCTATAACAGCCATTATCAGCACTATAACGACCATTATCACCACTATAGCAATCATTATGACCACTGTGACAACCATTATCAGCACTACAACGACCATTATCACCACTATAACGAGCATTATAACCACTATAACAACCATTATAACCAATATAACGACCACTATCAGCATCATAACGACCATTCTCAGCACTATAACGACCATTATCAGCACTATAACGACCATTATCACCACTATAACAACCATCATCACCACTGTAACAACCACTATAACCACTATAACAACCATTATCACCACTATAACGACCATTATAACCACTATAACGACCATTATAACCACTATAACAACCATTAAAACCACTATAACGACCATTATCACCACTATAACAACCATTATAACCACTATAACGACCATTATAACCACTATAACAACCATTAAAACCTCTATGACAACCATTATCACCACTATAACAACCATCATCACCACTATAACAACCACTATAACCACTATAACAACCACTATAACCACTATAACAACCATTATAACCACTATAACAACCGTTATAACCACTATAACGACCATTATAACCACTATAACGACCACTATCACCACTATAACAACCATTACAACCACTATGACAACCATTACAACCACCATGACAACCATTAAAACCACTATGACAACCATTATCACCACTATAATAACCATCATCACCACTCTAACAACCATTATAACCACTATAACAACCATTATCACCACTATAACGACCATTATAACCACTATAACGACCATTATAACCACTATAACAACCATTAAAACCACTATGACAACCATTATCACCACTATAACAACCATCATCACCACTGCAACAACCATTATAACCACTATAACAACCATTATCACCACTATAACGAGCATTATAACCACTATAACAACCATTATAACCACTATAACAGCTATTATAACCAATATAACGACCACTATCAGCACCATAACGACCATTATCAGCACTATAACGACCATTATCACCACTATAACAACCATCATCACCACTGTAACAACCATTATAATCACTATAACGACCATTATCACCACTATAACGACCATTACCACCACTATAACGACCATTATCAGCACCATAACGACCATTATCAGCACTATAACGACCATTATCAGCACTACAACGACCATTATCACCACTGTGGCAACCATTATCACCATTATAGCAACCATTATCATCACTATGACAACCATTATCGTTACAATAACAAGTATTATAACCACTATAGCAACCACTATCACCACTATAACAATCATTATCTCCACTATAACAACCATTATCACCACTATAACAACCATTACAACCACTATAACAACCACTATAACCACTATAACAACCATTATAACCACTATAACAACCATTATAACCAATATAACGACCACTATCAGCACCACAACGACCATTATCAGCACCATAACGACCACTATCAGCACCATAACGACCATTATCAGCACTATAACGACCATTATCACCACTATAACAACCATCATCACCACTGTAACAACCATTATAATCACTATAACTACCATTATCACCACTATAACGACCATTACCACCACTATAACGACCATTATCAGCACCATAACGACCATTATCAGCACTATAACAACCATCATCACCACCGTAACAACCATTATAACCACTATAACGACCATTATCACCACTATAACAACCATCATCACCACTGTAACAACCACTATAACCACTATAACAACCATTATCACCACTATAACGACCATTATAACCACTATAACGACCATTATAACCACTATAACAACCATTAAAACCACTATGACAACCATTATCACCACTATAACAACCATTATAACCACTATAACGACCATTATAACCACTATAACAACCATTAAAACCTCTATGACAACCATTATCACCACTATAACAACCATCATCACCACTATAACAACCACTATAACCACTATAACAACCACTATAACCACTATAACAACCATTATAACCACTATAACAACCGTTATAACCACTATAACAACCATTATAACCACTATAACAACCATTACAACCACTATAGCAACCACTATAACCACTATAACAACCATTATAACCACTATAACAACTGTTATAACCACTATAACGACCATTATAACCACTATAACGACCATTATAACCACTATAACAACCATTAAAACCACTATGACAACCATTAACACCACTATAACAACCATCATCACCACTGTAACAACCATTATAACCACTATAACGACCATTATAACCACTATAACAACCATTAAAACCACTATGACAACCATTATCACCACTATAACAACCATTATAACCACTATAACGACCATTATAACCACTATAACAGCCATTATAACCAATATAACGACCACTATCAGCACCATAACGACCATTATCAGCACCATAACGACCATTATCAGCACTATAACGACCATTATCACCACTATAACGACCATCATCACCACTGTAACAACCATTATAATCACTATAACGACCATTATCACCACTATAACGACCATTACCACCACTATAACGACCATTATCAGCACCATAACGACCATTATCAGCACTATAACGACCATTATCAGCACTACAACGACCATTATCACCACTGTGGCAACCATTATCACCACTATAGCAACCATTATCATCACTATGACAACCATTATCGTTACAATAACAAGTATTATAACCACTATAGCAACCACTATCACCACTATAACAATCATTATCTCCACTATAACAACCATTATCACCACTATAACAACCATTACAACCACTATAACAACCACTATAACCACTATAACAACCATTATAACCACTATAACAACTGTTATAACCACTATAACGACCATTATCACCACTATAACAACCTTTACAACCACTACGACAACCATTACAACCACCATGACAACCATTAAAACCACTATGACAGCCGTTATCACCACTATAACAACCATCATCACCACTGTAACAATCATTATAACCACTATAACAACCATTATCACTACTATAACGACCATTATAACCACTATAACGAGCATTATAACCACTATAACAACCATTAAAACCACTATGACAACCATTATCACCACTATAACAACCATCATCACCACTGTAACAACCATTATAACCACTATAAGAACCATTATCACCACTATAACGACCATTATCACCACTGTAACAACCATTATAACCACTATAAGCACCATTATCACCACTATAACGACCATTATCACCACTGTAACGACAATTATCAGCACTATAACGGCCATTATCAGCACTATAACAACCATTATCAGCACTATAACAACCATTATCAGCACTATAACAACCATTATCAGCACTATAACGACCATTATAACCACTGTAACAACCATTATAACCTCTATAACAGCCATTATCAGCACTATAACGACCATTATCACCACTATAGCAATCATTATGACCACTGTGACAACCATTATCAGCACTACAACGACCATTATCACCACTATAACGAGCATTATAACCACTATAACAACCATTATAACCAATATAACGACCACTATCAGCATCATAACGACCATTCTCAGCACTATAACGACCATTATCAGCACTATAACGACCATTATCACCACTATAACAACCATCATCACCACTGTAACAACCACTATAACCACTATAACAACCATTATCACCACTATAACGACCATTATAACCACTATAACGACCATTATAACCACTATAACAACCATTAAAACCACTATAACGACCATTATCACCACTATAACAACCATTATAACCACTATAACGACCATTATAACCACTATAACAACCATTAAAACCTCTATGACAACCATTATCACCACTATAACAACCACCATCACCACTATAACAACCACTATAACCACTATAACAACCACTATAACCACTATAACAACCATTATAACCACTATAACAACCGTTATAACCACTATAACGACCATTATAACCACTATAACGACCACTATCACCACTATAACAACCATTACAACCACTATGACAACCATTACAACCACCATGACAACCATTAAAACCACTATGACAACCATTATCACCACTATAATAACCATCATCACCACTCTAACAACCATTATAACCACTATAACAACCATTATCACCACTATAACGACCATTATAACCACTATAACGACCATTATAACCACTATAACAACCATTAAAACCACTATGACAACCATTATCACCACTATAACGACCATTATAACCACTATAACAACCATTAAAACCACTATGACAACCATTATCACCACTATAACAACCATCATCACCACTGCAACAACCATTATAACCACTATAACAACCATTATCACCACTATAACGAGCATTATAACCACTATAACAACCATTATAACCACTATAACAGCTATTATAACCAATATAACGACCACTATCAGCACCATAACGACCATTATCAGCACCATAACGACCATTATCAGCACTATAACGACCATTATCACCACTATAACAACCATCATCACCACTGTAACAACCATTATAATCACTATAACGACCATTATCACCACTATAACGACCATTACCACCACTATAACGACCATTATCAGCACCATAACGACCATTATCAGCACTATAACGACCATTATCAGCACTACAACGACCATTATCACCACTGTGGCAACCATTATCACCACTATAGCAACCATTATCATCACTATGACAACCATTATCGTTACAATAACAAGTATTATAACCACTATAGCAACCACTATCACCACTATAACAATCATTATCTCCACTATAACAACCATTATCACCACTATAACAACCATTACAACCACTATAACAACCACTATAACCACTATAACAACCATTAAAACCACAATGACAACCATTATCACCACTATTACAACCATCATCACCTCTGTAACAATCATTATAACCACTATAACAACCATTATCACCACTATAACGACCATTATACCCACTATAACGAGCATTATAACCACTATAACAACCATTAAAACCACTATGACAACCATTATCACCACTATAACAACCATCATCACCACTGTAACAACCATTATAACCACCATAACAACCATTATCACCACTATAACGAGCATTATAACCACTATAACAACCATTATAACCACTATAACAACCATTATAACCACTATAACGACCATTATAACCACTATATCAACCATTATCACCACTATAACGAGCATTATAACCACAATAACAACCATTATAACCACTATAACAACCATTATAACCAATATAACGACCACTATCAGCACCATAACGACCATTATCAGCACCATAACGACCATTATCAGCACTATAACGACCATTAACACCACTATAACAACCATCATCACCACTGTAACAACCACTATAACCACTATAACAACCATTATAACCACTATAACAACCGTTATAACCACTATAACGACCATTATAACCACTATAACAACCATTAAAACCACTATGACAACCATTATCACCACTATAACAACCATCATCACCACTGTAACAACCATTATAATCACTATAACGACCATTATCACCACTATAACGACCATTATCACCACTATAACGACCATTATCAGCACCATAATGACCATTATCAGCACTATAATGACCATTATCAGCACTAGAACGACCATTATCACCACTATGACAACCATTATCACCACTATAACAACCATCATCACCACTGTAACAATCATTATAACCACTATAAGAACCATTATCACCACTATAACGACCATTACCACCACTGTAACGACAATTATCAGCAGTATAACGGTCATTATCAGCACTACAACGACCATTATCACCACTATAACAACCACTATGACCACTATAACAACCACTATAACCACTATAACAACCATTATAACCACTATAACAACCGTTATAACCACTATACCGACCAATATAACCACTATAACGACCATTATAACCAGAATAACGACCATTATAACCACTATAACAACCATTAAAACCACTATGACAACCATTATCACCACTATAACAACCATCATCACCACTGTAACAACCATTATAACCACTATAACAACCATTATCACCACTATAACGAGCATTATAACCACAATAACAACCATTATAACCACTATAACAACCATTATAACCAATATAACGACCACTATCAGCACCACAACGACCAGTATCAGCACCATAACGACCATTATCAGCACTATAACGACCATTAACACCACTATAACAACCATCATCACCACTGTAACAACCACTATAACCACTATAACAACCATTATCACCACTATAACGACCATTATAACCACTATAACGACCATTATAACCACTATAACAACCATTAAAACCACTATGACAACCATTATCACCACTATAACAACCATCATCACCACTGTAACAACCATTATAACCACTATAACAACCATTATCACCACTATAACGAGCATTATAACCACAATAACAACCATTATAACCACTATAACAACCATTATAACGAATATAACGACCACTATCAGCATCATAACGACCATTATCACCACCATAACGACCATTATCAGCACTATAACGACCATTATCAGCACTACAACGACCATTATCACCACTATAACAACCACTATAACCACTATAACAACCACTATAACCACTATAACAACCATTATAACCACAATAACAACCGTTATAACCACTATAACGACCATTATAACCACTATAACGACCACTATAACCACTATAACAACCATTATAACCACTATAACAACTATTATAACCAATATAACGACCACTATCAGCACCATAACGACCATTCTCAGCACTATAACGACTATTATCAGCACTATAACGACCATTAAAACCTCTATGACAACCATTATCACCACTATAACAACCATCATCACCACTGTAACAAACATTATAACCACTATAAGAACCATTATCACCACTATAACGACCATTATCACCACTGTAACGACAGTTATCAGCACTATAACGTCCATTATCAGCACTATAACAACCATTATCAGCACTATAACAACCATTATCAGCACTATAACGGCCATTATCAGCAATATAACGACCATTACAACCACTGTAACAACCATTATAACCACTATAACAGCCATTATCAGCACTATAACGACCATTATCACCACTATAGCAATCATTATGACCACTGTGACAACCATTATCAGCACTACAACGACCATTATCACCACTATAACGAGCATTATAACCCCTGTAACAACCATTATAACCACTATAACAGCCATTATCAGCACTATAACGACCATTATCAGCACTATAACAACCATTATCAGCACTATAACAACCATTATCAGCACTATAACGCCCATTATCAGCAATATAACGACCATTACAACCACTGTAACAACCATTATAACCACTATAACAGCCATTATCAGCACTATAACGACCATTATCACCACTATAGCAATCATTATGACCACTGTGACAACCATTATCAGCACTACAACGACCATTATCACCACTATAACGAGCATTATAACCACTATAACAACCATTATAACCAATATAACGACCACTATCAGCATCATAACGACCATTCTCAGCACTATAACGACATTATCAGCACTATAACGACCATTATCACCACTATAACAACCACCATCACCACTGTAACAACCACTATAACCACTATAACAACCATTATCACCACTATAACGACCATTATAGCCACTATAACGACCATTATAACCACTATAACAACCATTAAAACCACTATGACAACCATTATCACCACTATAACAACCATTATAACCACTATAACGACCATTATAACCACTATAACAACCATTAAAACCTCTATGACAACCATTATCACCACTATAACAACCATCATCACCACTATAACAACCACTATAACCACTATAACAACCACTATAACCACTATAACAACCATTATAACCACTATAACAACCGTTATAACCACTATAACGACCATTATAACCACTATAACGACCACTATCACCACTATAACAACCATTACAACCACTATGACAACCATTACAACCACCATGACAACCATTAAAACCACTATGACAACCATTATCACCACTATAACAACCATTACAACCACTATGACAACCATTACAACCATCATGACAACCATTAAAACCACTATGACAACCATTATCACCACTATAATAACCATCATCACCACTCTAACAACCATTATAACCACTATAACAACCATTATCACCACTATAACGACCATTATAACCACTATAACGACCATTATCACCACTATAACGACCATTATCACCACTATAACGACCATTATCAGCACCATAACGACCATTATCAGCACTATAACGACCATTATCAGCACTACAACGACCATTATCACCACTGTGGCAACCATTATCACCACTATAGCAACCATTATCATCACTATGACAACCATTATCGTTACAATAACAAGTATTATAACCACTATAGCAACCACTATCACCACTATAACAATCATTATCTCCACTATAACAACCATTATCACCACTATAACAACCATTACAACCACTATAACAACCACTATAACCACTATAACAACCATTATAACCACTATAACAACTGTTATAACCACTATAACGACCATTATCACCACTATAACAACCTTTACAACCACTACGACAACCATTACAACCACCATGACAACCATTAAAACCACTATGACAGCCGTTATCACCACTATAACAACCATCATCACCACTGTAACAATCATTATAACCACTATAACAACCATTATCACTACTATAACGACCATTATAACCACTATAACGAGCATTATAACCACTATAACAACCATTAAAACCACTATGACAACCATTATCACCACTATAACAACCATCATCACCACTGTAACAACCATTATAACCACTATAACAACCATTATCACCACTATAACGAGCATTATAACCACTATAACAACCATTATAACCACTATAACAACTATTATAACCAATATAACGACCACTATCAGCACCATAACGACCATTCTCAGCACTATAACGACCATTATCAGCACTATAACGACCATTATCACCACTATAACAACCATCATCACCACTGTAACAACCATTATAACCACTATAAGAACCATTATCACCACTATAACGACCATTATCACCACTGTAACGACAATTATCAGCACTATAACAACCATTAAAACCACTATGACCACCATTAACACCACTATAACAACCATCATCACCACTGTAACAACCATTATAACCACTATAAGAACCATTATCACCACTATAACGACCATTATCACCACTGTAACGACAGTTATCAGCTCTATAACGTCCATTATCAGCACTATAACAACCATTATCAGCACTATAACAACCATTATCAGCACTATAACGGCCATTATCAGCACTATAACAACCATTATCAGCACTCTAACGGCCATTATCAGCAATATAACGACAATTATAACCACTGTAACAACCATTATAACCACTATAACGACCATTATAACCACTATAACAACCATTAAAACCACTATGACAACCATTATCACCACTATAACAACCATCATCACCACTGTAACAACCATTATAACCACTATAACAACCATTATCACCACTATAACGAGCATTATACCCACTATAACAACCATTATAACCACTATAACAACCATTATAACCAATATAACGACCACTATCAGCACCATAACGACCATTATCAGCACCATAACGATCATTATAAGCACTATAACGACCATTATCACCACTATAACGACAATTATCAGCACTATAACAGCCATTATCAGCACTATAACAACCATTATCGGCACTATAACAACCATTATCAGCACTGTAACGGCCATTATCAGCAATATAACGACCATTATAACCACTGTAACAACCATTATAACCACTATAACAGCCATTATCAGCACTATAACGATCATTATCACCACTATAACGACCATTATCACCACTATAGCGTCAATTATCACCACTATAACGACCATTATCAGCACTATTACGGCCCTTATCAGCAATATAACGACCATTATAACCACTATAACGACCATTATCACCACTATAACGACCATTATCACCACTATAACGACCATTATCACCACTATAACAACCATTATAACCACTATAACAACTATTATAACCAATATAACGACCATTCTCAGCACTATAACGACCATTATCAACACTATAACGACCATTATCACCACTATAACAACCATCATCACCACTGTAACAACCATTATAACCACTATAAGAACCATTATCACCACTATAACGACCATTATCACCACTGTAACGACAATTATCAGCACTATAACGGCCATTATCAGCACTATAACAACCATTATCAGCACTATAACAACCATTATCAGCACTATAACAACCATTATCAGCACTATAACGACCATTATAACCACTGTAACAACCATTATAACCTCTATAACAGCCATTATCAGCACTATAACGACCATTATCACCACTATAGCAATCATTATGACCACTGTGACAACCATTATCAGCACTACAACGACCATTATCACCACTATAACGAGCATTATAACCACTATAACAACCATTATAACCAATATAACGACCACTATCAGCATCATAACGACCATTCTCAGCACTATAACGACCATTATCAGCACTATAACGACCATTATCACCACTATAACAACCATCATCACCACTGTAACAACCACTATAACCACTATAACAACCATTATCACCACTATAACGACCATTATAACCACTATAACGACCATTATAACCACTATAACAACCATTAAAACCACTATGACAACCATTATCACCACTATAACAACCATTATAACCACTATAACGACCATTATAACCACTATAACAACCATTAAAACCTCTATGACAACCATTATCACCACTATAACAACCATCATCACCACTGTAACAACCATTATAACGGCTATAAGAACCATTATCACCACTATAACGACCATTATCACCACTGTAACGACAATTATCAGCACTATAACGGCCATTATCAGCACTATAACAACCATTATCAGCACTATAACAACCATTATCAGCACTCTAACGGCCATTATCAGCAATGTAACGACAATTATAACCACTGTAACAACCATTATAACCACTATAACGACCATTATAACCACTATAACAACCATTAAAACCACTATGACAACCATTATCACCACTATAACAACCATCATCACCACTGTAACAACCATTATAACCACTATAACAACCATTATCACCACTATAACGAGCATTATACCAACTATAACAACCATTATAACCACTATAACAACCATTATAACCAATATAACGACCACTATCAGCACCATAACGACCATTATCAGCACCATAACGACCATTATAAGCACTATAACGACCATTATCACCACTATAACGACCATTATCACCACTATAACGACAATTATCAGCACTATAACAGCCATTATCAGCACTATAACAACCATTATCGGCACTATAACAACCATTATCAGCACTATAACGGCCATTATCAGCAATATAACGACCATTATAACCACTGTAACAACCATTATAACCACTATAACAGCCATTATCAGCACTATAACGATCATTATCACCACTATAACGACCATTATCACCACTATAGCGTCAATTATCACCACTATAACGACCATTATCAGCACTATTACGGCCATTATCAGCAATATAACGACCATTATAACCACTATAACGACCATTATCACCACTATAACGACCATTATCACCACTATAACGACCATTATCAGCACCATAACGACCATTATCACCACTATAACGACCATTATCACCACTATAACTACCATTATAAACACTGTGACAACCATTATCAGTACTACAACGACCATTATCACCACTATAACGACAATTATCAGCACTATAACGGCCATTATCAGCACTATAACGACCACTATCACCACTATAACGACCATTATCACCACTGTGGCAAACATTATCACCACTATAGCAACCATTATCATCACTATGACAACCATTATCATTACTATAACAACCATTATAACCATTATACCAACCACTATCACCACTATAACAACCACTATCACCACTATAACAACCATTCAAACCACTATAGCAACCAGTATCTCCACTATAACAACCATTATCACCACTATAACAAGCATTACGACCACTATAACAACCACTATAACCACTATAACAACCATTATAACCACTATAACAACTGTTATAACCACAATAACGACCATTATCACCACTATAACAACCTTTACAACCACTACGTCAACCATTACAACCACCATGACAACCATTAAAACCACTATGACAGCCATTATCACCACTATAACAACCATCATCACCACTGTAACAATCATTATAACCACTATAACAACCATTATCACCACTATAACGATCATTATAACCACTATAACGAGCATTATAAACACTATAACAACTATTAAAACCACTATGACAACCATTATCACCACTATAACAACCATCATCACCACTGTAACAACCATTATAACCACTATAACAACCATTATCACCACTATAACGAGCATTATAACCACTATAACAACCATTATAACCACTATAACAACTATTATAACCAATATAACGTCCACTATCAGCACCATAACGACCATTCTCAGCACTATAACGACCATTATCAGCACTATAACGACCATTATCACCACTATAACAACCATCATCACCACTGTAACAATCATTATAACCACTATAAGAACCATTATCACCACTATAACGACCATTATCACCACTGTAACGACAATTATCAGCACTATAACGGCCATTATCAGCACTATAACAAACATAATCAGCACTATAACAACCATTATCAGCACTATAACAACCATTATCAGCACTATAACGACCATTATAACCACTGTAACAACCATTATAACCACTATAACAGCCATTATCAGCACTATAGCAATCATTATCACCACTATAACGACCATTATCACCACTATAGCGACCATTATAACCTCTATACTGACCATTATCACCACTATAACGACCATTACCACCACTATAACGACCATTATAACCACTATAACGACCATTATCACCATTATAGCGACCATTATCAGCACTATAACGACGATTATAACCACTATAACACCCATTATCACCAATATAACGACAATTATCTGCACTATAACGACCATTATCAGCACTATAACGACCATTATCACCACTATAACGACCATTATCAGCACCATAACGACCGTTATCAGCACTAGAACGACCATTATCA
Organism: Megachile leachella; assembly: GCA_963576845.1. NCBI lineage: Eukaryota > Metazoa > Arthropoda > Insecta > Hymenoptera > Megachilidae > Megachile > Megachile leachella. Next base: position 12,848,002 of record OY756260.1, on the reverse strand, counting down.
CCACTATGACAACCATTATCACCACTATAACAACCATCATCACCACTGTAACAATCATTATAACCACTATAAGAACCATTATCACCACTATAACGACCATTATCACCACTGTAACGACAATTATCAGCAGTATAACGGCCATTATCAGCACTATAACAACCATTATCAGCACTATAACAACCATTATCAGCACTATAACGGCCATTATCAGAAATATAACGACCATTATAACCACTGTAACAACCATTATAACCACTATAACAACCATTATAACCAATATAACGACCACTATCAGCACCATAACGACCATTATCAGCACCATAAAGACCATTATCAGGACTATAACGACCATTATCACCACTATAACAACCATCATCACCACTGTAACAACCACTATAACCACTATAACAACCATTATCACCACTATAACAACCATTATAACCACTATAACGACCATTATAACCACTACAACAACCATTAAAACCTCTATGACAACCATTATCACCACTATAACAACCATCATCACCACTGTAACAAACATTATAACCACTATAAGAACCATTAAAACCTCTATGGCAACCATTATCACCACAATAACAACCATCATCACCACTGTAACAACCATTATAACGGCTATAAGAACCATTATCACCACTATAACGACCATTATCACCACTGTAACGACAATTATCAGCACTATAACGGCCATTATCAGCACTATAACAACCATTATCAGCACTATAACAACCATTATCAGCACTCTAACGGCCATTATCAGCAATATAACGACAATTATAACCACTGTAACAACCATTATAACCACTATAACAGCCATTATCAGCACTATAACGACCATTATCACCACTATGACAACCATTACAACCACCATGACAACCATTAAAACCACTATGACAACCATTATCACCACTATAATAACCATCATCACCTCTCTAACAACCATTATGACCACTATAACAACCATTATCACCACTATAACGACCATCATCACCACTGTAACAACCATTATAACCACTATAACAACCATTATCACCACTATAACGAGCATTATAACCACAATAACAACCATTATAACCACTATAACAACCATTGTAACCAATATAACGACCACTATCAGCACCGTAACGACCATTATCAGCACCATAACGACCATTATAAGCACTATAACGACCATTATCACCACTATAACGACCATTATCACCACTATAACGACAATTATCAGCACTATAACAGCCATTATCAGCACTATAACAACCCTTATCGGCACTATAACAACCATTATCAGCACTATAACGGCCATTATCAGCAATATAACTACCATTATAACCACTGTAACAACCATTATAACCACTATAACAGCCATTATCAGCACTATAACGATCATTATCACCACTATAACGACCATTATCACCACTATAGCGTCATTTATCACCACTATAACGACCATTATCAGCACTATTACGGCCATTATCAGCAATATAACGACCATTATAACCACTATAACGACCATTATCACCACTATAACGACCATTATCACCACTGTAACGACAATTATCAGTACTATAACAACCATTATCAGCACTATAACGGCCATTATCAGCACTATAACGGCCATTATCAGCACTATAACAACCATTATCAGCACTATAACAACCATTATCAGCACTCTAACGGCCATTATCAGCATATAACGACAATTATAACCACTGTAACAACCATTATAACCACTATAACGACCATTATAACCACTATAACAACCATTAAAACCACTATGACAACCATTATCACCACTATAACAACCATCATCACCACTGTAACAACCACTATAACCACTATAACAACCATTATCAGCACTATAACGACCATTATAACCACTATAACGACCATTATAACCACTATAACAACCATTAAAACCACTATGACAACCATTATCACCACTATAACATCCATCATCACCACTGATACAACCATTATAATCACTACAACAACCATTATCACCACTATAACGACCATTATAACCACTATAACAACCATTATAACCAATATAACGACCACTATCAGCACCATAACGACCATTATCAGCACCATAACGACCACTATCAGCACTATAACGACCATTATCACCACTGTGGCAACCATTATCACCACTATAGCAACCATTATCATCACTATGACAACCATTATCATTACTATAACAACCATTATAACCACTATAGCAACCACTATCACCACTATAGCAATCATTATCACCACTATAACGACCATTATCACCACTATAGCGACCATTATAACCTCTATACTGACCATTATCACCACTATAACGACCATTACCACCACTATAACGACCATTATAACCACTATAACGACCATTATCACCATTATAGCGACCATTATCAGCACTATAACGACGATTATAACCACTATAACACCCATTATCACCAATATAACGACAATTATCTGCACTATAACGACCATTATCAGCACTATAACGACCATTATCACCACTATAACGACCATTATCAGCACCATAACGACCGTTATCAGCACTATAACGGCCATTATCAGCAATATAACGACAATTATAACCACTGTAACAACCATTATAACCGCTATAACAGCCATTATCAGCACTATAACGACCATTATCACCACTATAGCAATCATTATGACCACTGTGACAACCATTATCAGCACTACAACGACCATTATCACCACTATAACAACCACTATAACCACTATAACAACCACTATAACCACTATAAGAACCATTATAACCACTATAACAACCGTTATAACCACTATAACGACTATTATAACCACTATAACGACCATTATCACCACTATGACAACCATTACAACCACCATGACAACCATTAAAACCACTATGACAACCATTATCACCACTATAATAACCATCATCACCTCTCTAACAACCATTATGACCACTATAACAACCATTATCACCACTATGACGACCATCATCACCACTGTAACAACCATTATAACCACTATAACAACCATTATCACCACTATAACGAGCATTATAACCACAATAACAACCATTATAACCACTATAACAACCATTGTAACCAATATAACGACCACTATCAGCACCATAACGACCATTATCAGCACCATAACGACCATTATAAGCACTATAACGACCATTATCACCACTATAACGACCATTATCACCACTATAACGACAATTATCAGCACTATAACAGCCATTATCAGCACTATAACAACCCTTATCGGCACTATAACAACCATTATCAGCACTATAACGGCCATTATCAGCAATATAACTACCATTATAACCACTGTAACAACCATTATAACCACTCTAACAGCCATTATGAGCACTATAACGATCATTATCACCACTATAACGACCATTATCACCACTATAGCGTCATTTATCACCACTATAACGACCATTATCAGCACTATTACGGCCATTATCAGCAATATAACGACCATTATAACCACTATAACGACCATTATCACCACTATAACGACCATTATCACCACTATAACGACCATTATCACCACTATAACGACCATTATCACCACTATAACTACCATTGTAAACACTGTGACAACCATTATCAGCACTACAACGACCATTATCACCACTATAACGACAATTATCAGCACTATAACGGCCATTATCAGCACTATAACAACCACTATCACCACTATAACGACCATTATAACCACTATAACGACCATTATAACCACTATAACGACCATTATAACCACTATAACAACCACTAAAACCACTATGACAACCATTATCACCACTATAACAACCATCATCACCACTGTAACAACCATTATAACCACTATAACAACCATTATCACCACTATAACGAGCATTATAACCACTATAACAACCATTATAACCAATATAACGACCACTATCAGCACCATAACGACCATTATCAGCACCATAACGACCATTATCAGCACTATAACGACCATTATCACCACTATAACAACCATCATCACCACTGTAACAACCACTATAACCACTACAACAACCATTATCAGCACTATAACGACCATTATAACCACTATAACGACCATTATAACCACTATAACAACCATTAAAACCACTATGACAACCATTATCACCACTATAACAACCATCATCACCACTGATACAACCATTATAATCACTACAACAACCATTATCACCACTATAACGACCATTATCACCTATATAACGACAATTATCTGCACTATAACGACCATTATCAGCACTATAACGACCATTATCACCACTATAACGACCATTATCAGCACCATAACGACCATTATCAGCACTATAACGACCGTTTTCAGCACTACAACGACCATTATCACCACTATAACAACCACTATGGCCACTATAACAACCACTATAACCACTATAACAACCATTATAACCACTATAACGACCGTTATAACCATTATAACGACCATTATAACCACTATAACAACCATTATCACTACTATAACGTCCATTATAACCACTATAACGACCATTATAACCACTATAACGACCATTATAACCACTATAACAACCATTAAAACCACTATGACAACCATTATCACCACTTTAACAACCATCATCACCACTGTAACAACCATTATAACCACTATAACAACCATTATCACCACTATAACGAGCATTATAACCACTATAACAACCATTATAACCAATATAACGACCACTATCAGCACTATAACGACCATTATCACCACTGTGGCAACCATTATCACCACTATAGCAACCATTATCATCACTATGACAACCATTATCATTACTATAACAACCATTATAACCACTATAGCAACCACTATCACCACTATAGCAATCATTATCACCACTATAACGACCATTATCACCACTATAGCGACCATTATAACCTCTATACTGACCATTATCACCACTATAACGACCATTACCACCACTATAACGACCATTATAACCACTATAACGACCATTATCACCATTATAGCGACCATTATCAGCACTATAACGACGATTATAACCACTATAACACCCATTATCACCAATATAACGACAATTATCTGCACTATAACGACCATTATCAGCACTATAACGACCATTATCACCACTATAACGACCATTATCAGCACCATAACGACCGTTATCAGCACTATAACGACCATTATCAGCACTAGAACGACCATTATCACCACTATGACAACCATTATCACCACTATAACAACCATCATCACCACTGTAACAATCATTATAACCACTATAAGAACCATTATCACCACTATAACGACCATTATCACCACTGTAACGACAATTATCAGCAGTATAACGGCCATTATCAGCACTATAACAACCATTATCAGCACTATAACAACCATTATCAGCACTATAACGGCCATTATCAGAAATATAACGACCATTATAACCACTGTAACAACCATTATAACCACTATAACAACCATTATAACCAATATAACGACCACTATCAGCACCATAACGACCATTATCAGCACCATAAAGACCATTATCAGGACTATAACGACCATTATCACCACTATAACAACCATCATCACCACTGTAACAACCACTATAACCACTATAACAACCATTATCACCACTATAACAACCATTATAACCACTATAACGACCATTATAACCACTATAACAACCATTAAAACCTCTATGACAACCATTATCACCACTATAACAACCATCATCACCACTGTAACAATCATTATAACCACTATAAGAACCATTATCACCACTATAACGACCATTATCACCACTGTAACGACAATTATCAGCACTATAACGGCCATTATCAGCACTATAACAAACATAATCAGCACTATAACAACCATTATCAGCACTATAACAACCATTATCAGCACTATAACGACCATTATAACCACTGTAACAACCATTATAACCACTATAACAGCCATTATCAGCACTATAACGACCATTATCACCACTATAGCAATCATTATGACCACTGTGACAACCATTATCAGCACTACAAGGACCATTATCACCACTATAACAACCACTATAACCACTATAACAACCATTATAACCACTATAACAACCATTATCACCACTATAACGACCATTATAACCACTATAACGACCATTATAACCACTATAACGACCATTATAACCACTATAACAACCATTAAAACCACTATGACAACCATTATCACCACTATAACAACCATCATCACCACTGTAACAACCATTATAACGGCTATAAGAACCATTATCACCACTATAACGACCATTATCACCACTGTAACGACAATTATCAGCACTATAACGGCCATTATCAGCACTATAACAACCATTATCAGCACTATAACAACCATTATCAGCACTCTAACGGCCATTATCAGCAATATAACGACAATTATAACCACTGTAACAACCATTATAACCACTATAACGACCATTATAACCACTATAACAACCATTAAAACCACTATGACAACCATTATCACCACTATAACAACCATCATCACCACTGTAACAACCATTATAACCACTATAACAGCCATTATCAGCACTATAACGACCATTATCACCACTATAGCAATCATTATGACCACTGTGACAACCATTATCAGCACTACAAGGACCATTATCACCACTATAACAACCACTATAACCACTATAACAACCACTATAACCACTATAACAACCATTATAACCACTATAACAACCATCATCACCACTGTAACAACCATTATAACCACTATAACAACCATTATCACCACTATAACGACCATTATAACCACTATAACGACCATTATAACCACTATAACGACCATTATAACCACTATAACAACCACTAAAACCACTATGACAACCATTATCACCACTATAACGACCATTATCACCACTGTAACGACAATTATCAGCACTATAACGGCCATTATCAGCACTATAACAAACATAATCAGCACTATAACAACCATTATCAGCACTATAACAACCATTATCAGCACTATAACGACCATTATAACCACTGTAACAACCATTATAACCACTATAACAGCCATTATCAGCACTATAACGACCATTATCACCACTATAGCAATCATTATGACCACTGTGACAACCATTATCAGCACTACAAGGACCATTAACACCACTATAACAACCACTATAACCACTATAACAACCATTATAACCACTATAACAACCATAATCACCACTATAACGACCATTATAACCACTATAACGACCATTATAACCACTATAACGACCATTATAACCACTATAACAACCATTAAAACCACTATGACAACCATTATCACCACTATAACAACCATCATCACCACTGTAACAACCATTATAACGGCTATAAGAACCATTATCACCACTATAACGACCACTATCAGCACCATAACGACCATTATCAGCACCATAACGACCATTATCAGCACTATAACGACCATTATCACCACTGTGGCAACCATTATCACCACTATAGCAACCATTATCATCACTATGACAACCATTATCATTACTATAACAACCATTATAACCACTATAGCAACCACTATCACCACTATAGCAATCATTATCACCACTATAACGACCATTATCACCACTATAGCGACCATTATAACCTCTATACTGACCATTATCACCACTATAACGACCATTACCACCACTATAACGACCATTATAACCACTATAACGACCATTATCACCATTATAGCGACCATTATCAGCACTATAACGACGATTATAACCACTATAACACCCATTATCACCAATATAACGACAATTATCTGCACTATAACGACCATTATCAGCACTATAACGACCATTATCACCACTATAACGACCATTATCAGCACCATAACGACCGTTATCAGCACTATAACGACCATTATCAGCACTAGAACGACCATTATCACCACTATGACAACCATTATCACCACTATAACAACCATCATCACCACTGTAACAATCATTATAACCACTATAAGAACCATTATCACCACTATAACGACCATTATCACCACTGTAACGACAATTATCAGCAGTATAACGGCCATTATCAGCACTATAACAACCATTATCAGCACTATAACGATAATTATCAGCACTATAACGGCCATTATCAGCACTATAACAACCACTATCACCACTATAACGACCATTATCACCACTGTGGCAAACATTGACCCCACTATAGCAAACATTATCATCACCATGACAACCATTATCATTACTATAACAACCATTATAACCATTATACCAACCACTATCACCACTATAACAACCATTCAAACCACTATAACAACCAGTATCTCCACTATAACAACCATTATCACCACTATAACAACCATTACGACCACTATAACAACCACTATAACCACTATAACAACCATTATAACCACTATAACAACTGTTATAACCACTATAACGACCATTACCACCACTATAACAACCTTTACAACCACTACGACAACCATTACAACCACCATGACAACCATTAAAACCACTATGACAGCCATTATCACCACTATAACAACCATCATCACCACTGTAACAATCATTATAACCACTATAAAAACCATTATCACCACTATAACAACCATCATCACCACTGTAACAACCATTATAACCACTATAACAACCATTATCACCACTATAACGAGCATTGTAACCACTATAACAACCATTATAACCACTATAACAACTATTATAACCAATATAACGACCACTATCAGCACCATCACGACCATTCTCAGCACTATAACGACCATTATCACCACTATAACGACCATTATCACCACTATAACGACCATTATCACCACTATAACGACAATTATCAGCACTATAACAGCCATTATCAGCACTATAACAACCATTATCGGCACTATAACAACCATTATCAGCACTATAACGGCCATTATCAGCACTACAACGACCATTATCACCACTATAACGACAATTATCAGCACTATAACGGCCATTATCAGCACTATAACAACCATTATCGGCACTATAACAACCATTATCAGCACTATAACGGCCATTATCAGCAATATAACGACCATTATAACCACTGTAACAACCATTATAACCACTATAACAGCCATTATCAGCACTATAACGATCATTATCACCACTATAACGACCATTATCACCACTATAGCGTCAATTATCACCACTATAACGACCATTATCAGCACTATTACGGCCATTATCAGCAATATAACGACCATTATAACCACTATAACGACCATTATCACCACTATAACGACCATTATCACCACTATAACGACCATTATCAGCACCATAACGACCATTATCACCACTATAACGACCATTATCACCACTATAACTACCATTATAAACACTGTGACAACCATTATCAGTACTACAACGACCATTATCACCACTATAACGACAATTATCAGCACTATAACGGCCATTATCAGCACTATAACGACCACTATCACCACTATAACGACCATTATCACCACTGTGGCAAACATTATCACCACTATAGCAACCATTATCATCACTATGACAACCATTATCATTACTATAACAACCATTATAACCATTATACCAACCACTATCACCACTATAACAACCACTATCACCACTATAACAACCATTCAAACCACTATAACAACCAGTATCTCCACTATAACAACCATTATCACCACTACAACAAGCATTACGACCACTATAACAACCACTATAACCACTATAACAACCATTATAACCACTATAACAACTGTTATAACCACTATAACGACCATTATCACCACTATAACAACCTTTACAACCACTACGTCAACCATTACAACCACCATGACAACCATTAAAACCACTATGACAGCCATTATCACCACTATAACAACCATCATCACCACTGTAACAATCATTATAACCACTATAACAACCATTATCACCACTATAACGATCATTATAACCACTATAACGAGCATTATAACCACTATAACAACTATTAAAACCACTATGACAACCATTATCACCACTATAACAACCATCATCACCACTGTAACAACCATTATAACCACTATAACAACCATTATCACCACTATAACGAGCATTATAACCACTATAACAACCATTATAACCACTATAACAACTATTATAACCAATATAACGACCACTATCAGCACCATAACGACCATTCTCAGCACTATAACGACCATTATCAGCACTATAACGACCATTATCACCACTATAACAACCATCATCACCACTGTAACAATCATTATAACCACTATAAGAACCATTATCACCACTATAACGACCATTATCACCACTGTAACGACAATTATCAGCACTATAACGGCCATTATCAGCACTATAACAAACATAATCAGCACTATAACAACCATTATCAGCACTATAACAACCATTATCAGCACTATAACGACCATTATAACCACTGTAACAACCATTATAACCACTATAACAGCCATTATCAGCACTATAACGACCATTATCACCACTATAGCAATCATTATGACCACTCTGACAACCATTATCAGCACTACAAGGACCATTATCACCACTATAACAACCACTATAACCACTATAACAACCATTATAACCACTATAACAACCATTATCACCACTATAACGACCATTATAACCACTATAACGACCATTATAACCACTATAACGACCATTATAACCACTATAACAACCATTAAAACCACTATGACAACCATTATCACCACTATAACAACCATCATCACCACTGTAACAACCATTATAACGGCTATAAGAACCATTATCACCACTATAACGACCATTATCACCACTGTAACGACAATTATCAGCACTATAACGGCCATTATCAGCACTATAACAACCATTATCAGCACTATAACAACCATTATCAGCACTCTAACGGCCATTATCAGCAATATAACGACAATTATAACCACTGTAACAACCATTATAACCACTATAACGACCATTATAACCACTATAACAACCATTAAAACCACTATGACAACCATTATCACCACTATAACAACCATCATCACCACTGTAACAACCATTATAACCACTATAACAGCCATTATCAGCACTATAACGACCATTATCACCACTATAGCAATCATTATGACCACTGTGACAACCATTATCAGCACTACAAGGACCATTATCACCACTATAACAACCACTATAACCACTATAACAACCACTATAACCACTATAACAACCATTATAACCACTATAACAACCATCATCACCACTGTAACAACCATTATAACCACTATAACAACCATTATCACCACTATAACGACCATTATAACCACTATAACGACCATTATAACCACTATAACGACCATTATAACCACTATAACAACCACTAAAACCACTATGACAACCATTATCACCACTATAACAACCATCATCACCACTGTAACAACCATTATAACCACTATAACAACCATTATCACCACTATAACGAGCATTATAACCACTATAACAACCATTATCACCAATATAACGACCACTATCTCGCACCATAACGACCATTATCAGCACCATAACGACCATTATCAGCACTATAACGACCATTATCACCACTATAACAACCATCATCACCACTGTAACAACCACTATAACCACTATAACAACCATTATCAGCACTATAACGACCATTATAACCACTATAACGACCATTATAACCACTATAACAACCATTAAAACCACTATGACAACCATTATCACCACTATAACAACCATCATCACCACTGATACAACCATTATAATCACTACAACAACCATTATCACCACTATAACGACCATTATCACCTATATAACGACAATTATCTGCACTATAACGACCATTATCAGCACTATAACGACCATTATCACCACTATAACGACCATTATCAGCACCATAACGACCATTATCAGCACTATAACGACCGTTTTCAGCACTACAACGACCATTACCACCACTATAACAACCACTATGGCCACTATAACAACCACTATAACCACTATAACAACCATTATAACCACTATAACAACCGTTATAACCATTATAACGACCATTATAACCACTATAACAACCATTATCACTACTATAACGTCCATTATAACCACTATAACGACCATTATAACCACTATAACGACCATTATAACCACTATAACGACCATTATCACCATTATAGCGACCATTATCAGCACTATAACGACGATTATAACCACTATAACACCCATTATCACCAATATAACGACAATTATCTGCACTAGAACGACCATTATCACCACTATGACAACCATTATCACCACTATAACAACCATCATCACCACTGTAACAATCATTATAACCACTATAAGAACCATTATCACCACTATAACGACCATTATCACCACTGTAACGACAATTATCAGCAGTATAACGGCCATTATCAGCACTATAACAACCATTATCAGCACTATAACAACCATTATCAGCACTATAACGGCCATTATCAGAAATATAACGACCATTATAACCACTGTAACAACCATTATAACCACTATAACAACCATTATAACCAATATAACGACCACTATCAGCACCATAACGACCATTATCAGCACCATAAAGACCATTATCAGGACTATAACGACCATTATCACCACTATAACAACCATCATCACCACTGTAACAACCACTATAACCACTATAACAACCATTATCACCACTATAACAACCATTATAACCACTATAACGACCATTATAACCACTATAACAACCATTAAAACCTCTATGACAACCATTATCACCACTATAACAACCATCATCACCACTGTAACAAACATTATAACCACTATAAGAACCATTAAAACCTCTATGGCAACCATTATCACCACTATAACAACCATCATCACCACTGTAACAACCATTATAACGGCTATAAGAACCATTATCACCACTATAACGACCATTATCACCACTGTAACGACAATTATCAGCACTATAACGGCCATTATCAGCACTATAACAACCATTATCAGCACTATTACAACCATTATCAGCACTCTAACGGCCATTATCATTAATATAACGACAATTATAACCACTGTAACAACCATTATAACCACTATAACAGCCATTATCAGCACTATAACGACCATTATCACCACTATGACAACCATTACAACCACCATGACAACCATTAAAACCACTATGACAACCATTATCACCACTATAATAACCATCATCACCTCTCTAACAACCATTATGACCACTATAACAACCATTATCACCACTATAACGACCATCATCACCACTGTAACAACCATTATAACCACTATAACAACCATTATCACCACTATAACGAGCATTATAACCACAATAACAACCTTTATAACCACTATAACAACCATTGTAACCAATATAACGACCACTATCAGCACCATAACGACCATTATCAGCACCATAACGACCATTATAAGCACTATAACGACCATTATCACCACTATAACGACCATTATCACCACTATAACGACAATTATCAGCACTATAACAGCCATTATCAGCACTATAACAACCCTTATCGGCACTATAACAACCATTATCAGCACTATAACGGCCATTATCAGCAATATAACTACCATTATAACCACTGTAACAACCATTATAACCACTATAACAGCCATTATCAGCACTATAGCAATCATTATCACCACTATAACGACCATTATCACCACTATAGCGACCATTATAACCTCTATACTGACCATTATCACCACTATAACGACCATTACCACCACTATAACGACCATTATAACCACTATAACGACCATTATCACCATTATAGCGACCATTATCAGCACTATAACGACGATTATAACCACTATAACACCCATTATCACCAATATAACGACAATTATCTGCACTATAACGACCATTATCAGCACTATAACGACCATTATCACCACTATAACGACCATTATCAGCACCATAACGACCGTTATCAGCACTAGAACGACCATTATCACCACTATGACAACCATTATCACCACTATAACAACCATCATCACCACTGTAACAATCATTATAACCACTATAAGAACCATTATCACCACTATAACGACCATTATCACCACTGTAACGACAATTATCAGCAGTATAACGGCCATTATCAGCACTATAACAACCATTATCAGCACTATAACAACCATTATCAGCACTATAACGACCATTATCAGCACCATAAAGACCATTATCAGGACTATAACGACCATTATCACCACTATAACAACCATCATCACCACTGTAACAACCACTATAACCACTATAACAACCATTATCACCACTATAACAACCATTATAACCACTATAACGACCATTATAACCACTACAACAACCATTAAAACCTCTATGACAACCATTATCACCACTATAACAACCATCATCACCACTGTAACAAACATTATAACCACTATAAGAACCATTAAAACCTCTATGGCAACCATTATCACCACAATAACAACCATCATCACCACTGTAACAACCATTATAACGGCTATAAGAACCATTATCACCACTATAACGACCATTATCACCACTGTAACGACAATTATCAGCACTATAACGGCCATTATCAGCACTATAACAACCATTATCAGCACTATAACAACCATTATCAGCACTCTAACGGCCATTATCAGCAATATAACGACAATTATAACCACTGTAACAACCATTATAACCACTATAACAGCCATTATCAGCACTATAACGACCATTATCACCACTATGACAACCATTACAACCACCATGACAACCATTAAAACCACTATGACAACCATTATCACCACTATAATAACCATCATCACCTCTCTAACAACCATTATGACCACTATAACAACCATTATCACCACTATAACGACCATCATCACCACTGTAACAACCATTATAACCACTATAACAACCATTATCACCACTATAACGAGCATTATAACCACAATAACAACCATTATAACCACTATAACAACCATTGTAACCAATATAACGACCACTATCAGCACCATAACGACCATTATCAGCACCATAACGACCATTATAAGCACTATAACGACCATTATCACCACTATAACGACCATTATCACCACTATAACGACAATTATCAGCACTATAACAGCCATTATCAGCACTATAACAACCCTTATCGGCACTATAACAACCATTATCAGCACTATAACGGCCATTATCAGCAATATAACTACCATTATAACCACTGTAACAACCATTATAACCACTATAACAGCCATTATCAGCACTATAACGATCATTATCACCACTATAACGACCATTATCACCACTATAGCGTCATTTATCACCACTATAACGACCATTATCAGCACTATTACGGCCATTATCAGCAATATAACGACCATTATAACCACTATAACGACCATTATCACCACTATAACGACCATTATCACCACTATAACGACCATTATCACCACTATAACGACCATTATCACCACTATAACTACCATTGTAAACACTGTGACAACCATTATCAGCACTACAACGACCATTATCACCACTATAACGACAATTATCAGCACTATAACGGCCATTATCAGCACTATAACAACCACTATCACCACTATAACGACCATTATAACCACTATAACGACCATTATAACCACTATAACGACCATTATAACCACTATAACAACCACTAAAACCACTATGACAACCATTATCACCACTATAACAACCATCATCACCACTGTAACAACCATTATAACCACTATAACAACCATTATCACCACTATAACGAGCATTATAACCACTATAACAACCATTATAACCAATATAACGACCACTATCAGCACCATAACGACCATTATCAGCACCATAACGACCATTATCAGCACTATAACGACCATTATCACCACTATAACAACCATCATCACCACTGTAACAACCACTATAACCACTACAACAACCATTATCAGCACTATAACGACCATTATAACCACTATAACGACCATTATAACCACTATAACAACCATTAAAACCACTATGACAACCATTATCACCACTATAACAACCATCATCACCACTGATACAACCATTATAATCACTACAACAACCATTATCACCACTATAACGACCATTATCACCTATATAACGACAATTATCTGCACTATAACGACCATTATCAGCACTATAACGACCATTATCACCACTATAACGACCATTATCAGCACCATAACGACCATTATCAGCACTATAACGACCGTTTTCAGCACTACAACGACCATTATCACCACTATAACAACCACTATGGCCACTATAACAACCACTATAACCACTATAACAACCATTATAACCACTATAACAACCGTTATAACCATTATAACGACCATTATAACCACTATAACAACCATTATCACTACTATAACGTCCATTATAACCACTATAACGACCATTATAACCACTATAACGACCATTATAACCACTATAACAACCATTAAAACCACTATGACAACCATTATCACCACTTTAACAACCATCATCACCACTGTAACAACCATTATAACCACTATAACAACCATTATCACCACTATAACGAGCATTATAACCACTATAACAACCATTATAACCAATATAACGACCACTATCAGCACTATAACGACCATTATCACCACTGTGGCAACCATTATCACCACTATAGCAACCATTATCATCACTATGACAACCATTATCATTACTATAACAACCATTATAACCACTATAGCAACCACTATCACCACTATAGCAATCATTATCACCACTATAACGACCATTATCACCACTATAGCGACCATTATAACCTCTATACTGACCATTATCACCACTATAACGACCATTACCACCACTATAACGACCATTATAACCACTATAACGACCATTATCACCATTATAGCGACCATTATCAGCACTATAACGACGATTATAACCACTATAACACCCATTATCACCAATATAACGACAATTATCTGCACTATAACGACCATTATCAGCACTATAACGACCATTATCACCACTATAACGACCATTATCAGCACCATAACGACCGTTATCAGCACTATAACGACCATTATCAGCACTAGAACGACCATTATCACCACTATGACAACCATTATCACCACTATAACAACCATCATCACCACTGTAACAATCATTATAACCACTATAAGAACCATTATCACCACTATAACGACCATTATCACCACTGTAACGACAATTATCAGCAGTATAACGGCCATTATCAGCACTATAACAACCATTATCAGCACTATAACAACCATTATCAGCACTATAACGGCCATTATCAGAAATATAACGACCATTATAACCACTGTAACAACCATTATAACCACTATAACAACCATTATAACCAATATAACGACCACTATCAGCACCATAACGACCATTATTAGCACCATAAAGACCATTATCAGGACTATAACGACCATTATCACCACTATAACAACCATCATCACCACTGTAACAACCACTATAACCACTATAACAACCATTATCACCACTATAACAACCATTATAACCACTATAACGACCATTATAACCACTATAACAACCATTAAAACCTCTATGACAACCATTATCACCACTATAACAACCATCATCACCACTGTAACAATCATTATAACCACTATAAGAACCATTATCACCACTATAACGACCATTATCACCACTGTAACGACAATTATCAGCACTATAACGGCCATTATCAGCACTATAACAAACATAATCAGCACTATAACAACCATTATCAGCACTATAACAACCATTATCAGCACTATAACGACCATTATCACCACTATAGCAGTCATTATGACCACTGTGACAACCATTATCAGCACTACAAGGACCATTATCACCACTATAACAACCACTATAACCACTATAACAACCATTATAACCACTATAACAACCATTATCACCACTATAACGACCATTATAACCACTATAACGACCATTATAACCACTATAACGACCATTATAACCACTATAACAACCATTAAAACCACTATGACAACCATTATCACCACTATAACAACCATCATCACCACTGTAACAACCATTATAACGGCTATAAGAACCATTATCACCACTATAACGACCATTATCACCACTGTAACGACAATTATCAGCACTATAACGGCCATTATCAGCACTATAACAACCATTATCAGCACTATAACAACCATTATCAGCACTCTAACGGCCATTATCAGCAATATAACGACAATTATAACCACTGTAACAACCATTATAACCACTATAACGACCATTATAACCACTATAACAACCATTAAAACCACTATGACAACCATTATCACCACTATAACAACCATCATCACCACTGTAACAACCATTATAACCACTATAACAGCCATTATCAGCACTATAACGACCATTATCACCACTATAGCAATCATTATGACCACTGTGACAACCATTATCAGCACTACAAGGACCATTATCACCACTATAACAACCACTATAACCACTATAACAACCACTATAACCACTATAACAACCATTATAACCACTATAACAACCATCATCACCACTGTAACAACCATTATAACCACTATAACAACCATTATCACCACTATAACGACCATTATAACCACTATAACGACCATTATAACCACTATAACGACCATTATAACCACTATAACAACCACTAAAACCACTATGACAACCATTATCACCACTATAACGACCATTATCACCACTGTAACGACAATTATCAGCACTATAACGGCCATTATCAGCACTATAACAAACATAATCAGCACTATAACAACCATTATCAGCACTATAACAACCATTATCAGCACTATAACGACCATTATAACCACTGTAACAACCATTATAACCACTATAACAGCCATTGTCAGCACTATAACGACCATTATCACCACTATAGCAATCATTATGACCACTGTGACAACCATTATCAGCACTACAAGGACCATTAACACCACTATAACAACCACTATAACCACTATAACAACCATTATAACCACTATAACAACCATAATCACCACTATAACGACCATTATAACCACTATAACGACCATTATAACCACTATAACGACCATTATAACCACTATAACAACCATTAAAACCAC
Organism: Megachile leachella; assembly: GCA_963576845.1. Lineage (NCBI taxonomy): Eukaryota > Metazoa > Arthropoda > Insecta > Hymenoptera > Megachilidae > Megachile > Megachile leachella. Next base: position 12,828,783 of record OY756260.1, on the reverse strand, counting down.
TATGACAACCATTATCACCACTATAACAACCATCATCACCACTGTAACAACCATTATAACGGCTATAAGAACCATTATCACCACTATAACGACCACTATCAGCACCATAACGACCATTATCAGCACCATAACGACCATTATCAGCACTATAACGACCATTATCACCACTATAACAACCATCATCACCACTGTAACAACCACTATAACCACTATAACAACCATTATCAGCACTATAACGACCATTATAACCACTATAACGACCATTATAACCACTATAACAACCATTAAAACCACTATGACAACCATTATCACCACTATAACAACCATCATCACCACTGATACAACCATTATAATCACTACAACAACCATTATCACCACTATAACGACCATTATCACCTATATAACGACAATTATCTGCACTATAACGACCATTATCAGCACTATAACGACCATTATCACCACTATAACGACCATTATCAGCACCATAACGACCATTATCAGCACTATAACGACCGTTTTCAGCACTACAACGACCATTATCACCACTATAACAACCACTATGGCCACTATAACAACCACTATAACCACTATAACAACCATTATAACCACTATAACAACCGTTATAACCATTATAACGACCATTATAACCACTATAACAACCATTATCACTACTATAACGTCCATTATAACCACTATAACGACCATTATAACCACTATAACGACCATTATAACCACTATAACAACCATTAAAACCACTATGACAACCATTATCACCACTTTAACAACCATCATCACCACTGTAACAACCATTATAACCACTATAACAACCATTATCACCACTATAACGAGCATTATAACCACTATAACAACCATTATAACCAATATAACGACCACTATCAGCACTATAACGACCATTATCACCACTGTGGCAACCATTATCACCACTATAGCAACCATTATCATCACTATGACAACCATTATCATTACTATAACAACCATTATAACCACTATAGCAACCACTATCACCACTATAGCAATCATTATCACCACTATAACGACCATTATCACCACTATAGCGACCATTATAACCTCTATACTGACCATTATCACCACTATAACGACCATTACCACCACTATAACGACCATTATAACCACTATAACGACCATTATCACCATTATAGCGACCATTATCAGCACTATAACGACGATTATAACCACTATAACACCCATTATCACCAATATAACGACAATTATCTGCACTATAACGACCATTATCAGCACTATAACGACCATTATCACCACTATAACGACCATTATCAGCACCATAACGACCGTTATCAGCACTATAACGACCATTATCAGCACTAGAACGACCATTATCACCACTATGACAACCATTATCACCACTATAACAACCATCATCACCACTGTAACAATCATTATAACCACTATAAGAACCATTATCACCACTATAACGACCATTATCACCACTGTAACGACAATTATCAGCAGTATAACGGCCATTATCAGCACTATAACAACCATTATCAGCACTATAACGATAATTATCAGCACTATAACGGCCATTATCAGCACTATAACAACCACTATCACCACTATAACGACCATTATCACCACTGTGGCAAACATTGACCCCACTATAGCAAACATTATCATCACCATGACAACCATTATCATTACTATAACAACCATTATAACCATTATACCAACCTCTATCACCACTATAACAACCATTCAAACCACTATAACAACCAGTATCTCCACTATAACAACCATTATCACCACTATAACAACCATTACGACCACTATAACAACCACTATAACCACTATAACAACCATTATAACCACTATAACAACTGTTATAACCACTATAACGACCATTACCACCACTATAACAACCTTTACAACCACTACGACAACCATTACAACCACCATCACAACCATTAAAACCACTATGACAGCCATTATCACCACTATAACAACCATCATCACCACTGTAACAATCATTATAACCACTATAAAAACCATTATCACCACTATAACGACCATTATAACCACTGTAACAACCATTATAACCACTATAACAGCCATTATCAGCACTATAACGACCATTATCACCACTATAGCAATCATTATGACCACTGTGACAACCATTATCAGCACTACAAGGACCATTATCACCACTATAACAACCACTATAACCACTATAACAACCACTATAACCACTATAACAACCATTATCACCACTATAACGACCATTATAACCACTATAACGACCATTATAACCACTATAACGACCATTATAACCACTATAACAACCATTAAAACCACTATGACAACCATTATCACCACTATAACAACCATCATCACCACTGTAACAACCATTATAACCACTATAACAACCATTATCACCACTATAACGAGCATTGTAACCACTATAACAACCATTATAACCACTATAACAACTATTATAACCAATATAACGACCACTATCAGCACCATCACGACCATTCTCAGCACTATAACGACCATTATCACCACTATAACGACCATTATCACCACTATAACGACCATTATCACCACTATAACGACAATTATCAGCACTATAACAGCCATTATCAGCACTATAACAACCATTATCGGCACTATAACAACCATTATCAGCACTATAACGGCCATTATCAGCACTACAACGACCATTATCACCACTATAACGACAATTATCAGCACTATAACGGCCATTATCAGCACTATAACAACCACTATCACCACTATAACGACCATTATCACCACTGTGGCAAACATTAACACCACTATAGCAACCATTATCATCACTATGACAACCATTATCATTACTATAACAACCATTATAACCATTATACCAACCACTATCACCACTATAACAACCATTCAAACCACTATAACAACCAGTATCTCCACTATAACAACCATTATAACCACTATAACAGCCATTATCAGCACTATAACGATCATTATCACCACTATAACGACCATTATCACCACTATAGCGTCATTTATCACCACTATAACGACCATTATCAGCACTATTACGGCCATTATCAGCAATATAACGACCATTATAACCACTATAACGACCATTATCACCACTATAACGACCATTATCACCACTGTAACGACAATTATCAGTACTATAACAACCATTATCAGCACTATAACGGCCATTATCAGCACTATAACGGCCATTATCAGCACTATAACAACCATTATCAGCACTATAACTACCATTATCAGCACTCTAACGGCCATTATCAGCATATAACGACAATTATAACCACTGTAACAACCATTATAACCACTATAACGACCATTATAACCACTATAACAACCATTAAAACCACTATTACAACCATTATCACCACTATAACAACCATCATCACCACTGTAACAACCATTATAACCACTATAACAGCCATTATCAGCACTATAACGACCATTATCACCACTATAGCAATCATTATGACCACTGTGACAACCATTATCAGCACTACAAGGACCATTATCACCACTATAACAACCACTATAACCACTATAACAACCACTATAACCACTATAACAACCATTATAACCACTATAACAACCATCATCACCACTGTAACAACCATTATAACCACTATAACAACCATTATCACCACTATAACGACCATTATAACCACTATAACGACCATTATAACCACTATAACGACCATTATAACCACTATAACAACCACTAAAACCACTATGACAACCATTATCACCACTATAACAACCATCATCACCACTGTAACAACCATTATAACCACTATAACAACCATTATCACCACTATAACGAGCATTATAACCACTATAACAACCATTATAACCAATATAACGACCACTATCAGCACCATAACGACCATTATCAGCACCATAACGACCATTATCAGCACTATAACGACCATTATCACCACTATAACAACCATCATCACCACTGTAACAACCACTATAACCACTATAACAACCATTATCAGCACTATAACGACCATTATAACCACTATAACGACCATTATAACCACTATAACAACCATTAAAACCACTATGACAACCATTATCACCACTATAACATCCATCATCACCACTGATACAACCATTATAATCACTACAACAACCATTATCACCACTATAACGACCATTATAACCACTATAACAACCATTATAACCAATATAACGACCACTATCAGCACCATAACGACCATTATCAGCACCATAACGACCACTATCAGCACTATAACGACCATTATCACCACTGTGGCAACCATTATCACCACTATAGCAACCATTATCATCACTATGACAACCATTATCATTACTATAACAACCATTATAACCACTATAGCAACCACTATCACCACTATAGCAATCATTATCACCACTATAACGACCATTATCACCACTATAGCGACCATTATAACCTCTATACTGACCATTATCACCACTATAACGACCATTACCACCACTATAACGACCATTATAACCACTATAACGACCATTATCACCATTATAGCGACCATTATCAGCACTATAACGACGATTATAACCACTATAACACCCATTATCACCAATATAACGACAATTATCTGCACTATAACGACCATTATCAGCACTATAACGACCATTATCACCACTATAACGACCATTATCAGCACCATAACGACCGTTATCAGCACTATAACGGCCATTATCAGCAATATAACGACAATTATAACCACTGTAACAACCATTATAACCGCTATAACAGCCATTATCAGCACTATAACGACCATTATCACCACTATAGCAATCATTATGACCACTGTGACAACCATTATCAGCACTACAACGACCATTATCACCACTATAACAACCACTATAACCACTATAACAACCACTATAACCACTATAAGAACCATTATAACCACTATAACAACCGTTATAACCACTATAACGACCATTATAACCACTATAACGACCATTATCACCACTATGACAACCATTACAACCACCATGACAACCATTAAAACCACTATGACAACCATTATCACCACTATAATAACCATCATCACCTCTCTAACAACCATTATGACCACTATAACAACCATTATCACCACTATGACGACCATCATCACCACTGTAACAACCATTATAACCACTATAACAACCATTATCACCACTATAACGAGCATTATAACCACAATAACAACCATTATAACCACTATAACAACCATTGTAACCAATATAACGACCACTATCAGCACCATAACGACCATTATCAGCACCATAACGACCATTATAAGCACTATAACGACCATTATCACCACTATAACGACCATTATCACCACTATAACGACAATTATCAGCACTATAACAGCCATTATCAGCACTATAACAACCCTTATCGGCACTATAACAACCATTATCAGCACTATAACGGCCATTATCAGCAATATAACTACCATTATAACCACTGTAACAACCATTATAACCACTCTAACAGCCATTATCAGCACTATAACGATCATTATCACCACTATAACGACCATTATCACCACTATAGCGTCATTTATCACCACTATAACGACCATTATCAGCACTATTACGGCCATTATCAGCAATATAACGACCATTATAACCACTATAACGACCATTATCACCACTATAACGACCATTATCACCACTATAACGACCATTATCACCACTATAACGACCATTATCACCACTATAACTACCATTGTAAACACTGTGACAACCATTATCAGCACTACAACGACCATTATCACCACTATAACGACAATTATCAGCACTATAACGGCCATTATCAGCACTATAACAACCACTATCACCACTATAACGACCATTATAACCACTATAACGACCATTATAACCACTATAACGACCATTATAACCACTATAACAACCACTAAAACCACTATGACAACCATTATCACCACTATAACAACCATCATCACCACTGTAACAACCATTATAACCACTATAACAACCATTATCACCACTATAACGAGCATTATAACCACTATAACAACCATTATAACCAATATAACGACCACTATCAGCACCATAACGACCATTATCAGCACCATAACGACCATTATCAGCACTATAACGACCATTATCACCACTATAACAACCATCATCACCACTGTAACAACCACTATAACCACTACAACAACCATTATCAGCACTATAACGACCATTATAACCACTATAACGACCATTATAACCACTATAACAACCATTAAAACCACTATGACAACCATTATCACCACTATAACAACCATCATCACCACTGATACAACCATTATAATCACTACAACAACCATTATCACCACTATAACGACCATTATCACCTATATAACGACAATTATCTGCACTATAACGACCATTATCAGCACTATAACGACCATTATCACCACTATAACGACCATTATCAGCACCATAACGACCATTATCAGCACTATAACGACCGTTTTCAGCACTACAACGACCATTATCACCACTATAACAACCACTATGGCCACTATAACAACCACTATAACCACTATAACAACCATTATAACCACTATAACAACCGTTATAACCATTATAACGACCATTATAACCACTATAACAACCATTATCACTACTATAACGTCCATTATAACCACTATAACGACCATTATAACCACTATAACGACCATTATAACCACTATAACAACCATTAAAACCACTATGACAACCATTATCACCACTTTAACAACCATCATCACCACTGTAACAACCATTATAACCACTATAACAACCATTATCACCACTATAACGAGCATTATAACCACTATAACAACCATTATAACCAATATAACGACCACTATCAGCACTATAACGACCATTATCACCACTGTGGCAACCATTATCACCACTATAGCAACCATTATCATCACTATGACAACCATTATCATTACTATAACAACCATTATAACCACTATAGCAACCACTATCACCACTATAGCAATCATTATCACCACTATAACGACCATTATCACCACTATAGCGACCATTATAACCTCTATACTGACCATTATCACCACTATAACGACCATTACCACCACTATAACGACCATTATAACCACTATAACGACCATTATCACCATTATAGCGACCATTATCAGCACTATAACGACGATTATAACCACTATAACACCCATTATCACCAATATAACGACAATTATCTGCACTATAACGACCATTATCAGCACTATAACGACCATTATCACCACTATAACGACCATTATCAGCACCATAACGACCGTTATCAGCACTATAACGACCATTATCAGCACTAGAACGACCATTATCACCACTATGACAACCATTATCACCACTATAACAACCATCATCACCACTGTAACAATCATTATAACCACTATAAGAACCATTATCACCACTATAACGACCATTATCACCACTGTAACGACAATTATCAGCAGTATAACGGCCATTATCAGCACTATAACAACCATTATCAGCACTATAACAACCATTATCAGCACTATAACGGCCATTATCAGAAATATAACGACCATTATAACCACTGTAACAACCATTATAACCACTATAACAACCATTATAACCAATATAACGACCACTATCAGCACCATAACGACCATTATCAGCACCATAAAGACCATTATCAGGACTATAACGACCATTATCACCACTATAACAACCATCATCACCACTGTAACAACCACTATAACCACTATAACAACCATTATCACCACTATAACAACCATTATAACCACTATAACGACCATTATAACCACTATAACAACCATTAAAACCTCTATGACAACCATTATCACCACTATAACAACCATCATCACCACTGTAACAATCATTATAACCACTATAAGAACCATTATCACCACTATAACGACCATTATCACCACTGTAACGACAATTATCAGCACTATAACGGCCATTATCAGCACTATAACAAACATAATCAGCACTATAACAACCATTATCAGCACTATAACAACCATTATCAGCACTATAACGACCATTATAACCACTGTAACAACCATTATAACCACTATAACAGCCATTATCAGCACTATAACGACCATTATCACCACTATAGCAGTCATTATGACCACTGTGACAACCATTATCAGCACTACAAGGACCATTATCACCACTATAACAACCACTATAACCACTATAACAACCATTATAACCACTATAACAACCATTATCACCACTATAACGACCATTATAACCACTATAACGACCATTATAACCACTATAACGACCATTATAACCACTATAACAACCATTAAAACCACTATGACAACCATTATCACCACTATAACAACCATCATCACCACTGTAACAACCATTATAACGGCTATAAGAACCATTATCACCACTATAACGACCATTATCACCACTGTAACGACAATTATCAGCACTATAACGGCCATTATCAGCACTATAACAACCATTATCAGCACTATAACAACCATTATCAGCACTCTAACGGCCATTATCAGCAATATAACGACAATTATAACCACTGTAACAACCATTATAACCACTATAACGACCATTATAACCACTATAACAACCATTAAAACCACTATGACAACCATTATCACCACTATAACAACCATCATCACCACTGTAACAACCATTATAACCACTATAACAGCCATTATCAGCACTATAACGACCATTATCACCACTATAGCAATCATTATGACCACTGTGACAACCATTATCAGCACTACAAGGACTATTATCACCACTATAACAACCACTATAACCACTATAACAACCACTATAACCACTATAACAACCATTATAACCACTATAACAACCATCATCACCACTGTAACAACCATTATAACCACTATAACAACCATTATCACCACTATAACGACCATTATAACCACTATAACGACCATTATAACCACTATAACGACCATTATAACCACTATAACAACCACTAAAACCACTATGACAACCATTATCACCACTATAACGACCATTATCACCACTGTAACGACAATTATCAGCACTATAACGGCCATTATCAGCACTATAACAAACATAATCAGCACTATAACAACCATTATCAGCACTATAACAACCATTATCAGCACTATAACGACCATTATAACCACTGTAACAACCATTATAACCACTATAACAGCCATTGTCAGCACTATAACGACCATTATCACCACTATAGCAATCATTATGACCACTGTGACAACCATTATCAGCACTACAAGGTCCATTAACACCACTATAACAACCACTATAACCACTATAACAACCATTATAACCACTATAACAACCATAATCACCACTATAACGACCATTATAACCACTATAACGACCATTATAACCACTATAACGACCATTATAACCACTATAACAACCATTAAAACCACTATGACAACCATTATCACCACTATAACAACCATCATCACCACTGTAACAACCATTATAACGGCTATAAGAACCATTATCACCACTATAACGACCACTATCAGCACCATAACGACCATTATCAGCACCATAACGACCATTATCAGCACTATAACGACCATTATCACCACTATAACAACCATCATCACCACTGTAACAACCACTATAACCACTATAACAACCATTATCAGCACTATAACGACCATTATAACCACTATAACGACCATTATAACCACTATAACAACCATTAAAACCACTATGACAACCATTATCACCACTATAACAACCATCATCACCACTGATACAACCATTATAATCACTACAACAACCATTATCACCACTATAACGACCATTATCACCTATATAACGACAATTATCTGCACTATAACGACCATTATCAGCACTATAACGACCATTATCACCACTATAACGACCATTATCAGCACCATAACGACCATTATCAGCACTATAACGACCGTTTTCAGCACTACAACGACCATTATCACCACTATAACAACCACTATGGCCACTATAACAACCACTATAACCACTATAACAACCATTATAACCACTATAACAACCGTTATAACCATTATAACGACCATTATAACCACTATAACAACCATTATCACTACTATAACGTCCATTATAACCACTATAACGACCATTATAACCACTATAACGACCATTATAACCACTATAACAACCATTAAAACCACTATGACAACCATTATCACCACTTTAACAACCATCATCACCACTGTAACAACCATTATAACCACTATAACAACCATTATCACCACTATAACGAGCATTATAACCACTATAACAACCATTATAACCAATATAACGACCACTATCAGCACTATAACGACCATTATCACCACTGTGGCAACCATTATCACCACTATAGCAACCATTATCATCACTATGACAACCATTATCATTACTATAACAACCATTATAACCACTATAGCAACCACTATCACCACTATAGCAATCATTATCACCACTATAACGACCATTATCACCACTATAGCGACCATTATAACCTCTATACTGACCATTATCACCACTATAACGACCATTACCACCACTATAACGACCATTATAACCACTATAACGACCATTATCACCATTATAGCGACCATTATCAGCACTATAACGACGATTATAACCACTATAACACCCATTATCACCAATATAACGACAATTATCTGCACTATAACGACCATTATCAGCACTATAACGACCATTATCACCACTATAACGACCATTATCAGCACCATAACGACCGTTATCAGCACTATAACGACCATTATCAGCACTAGAACGACCATTATCACCACTATGACAACCATTATCACCACTATAACAACCATCATCACCACTGTAACAATCATTATAACCACTATAAGAACCATTATCACCACTATAACGACCATTATCACCACTGTAACGACAATTATCAGCAGTATAACGGCCATTATCAGCACTATAACAACCATTATCAGCACTATAACGATAATTATCAGCACTATAACGGCCATTATCAGCACTATAACAACCACTATCACCACTATAACGACCATTATCACCACTGTGGCAAACATTGACCCCACTATAGCAAACATTATCATCACCATGACAACCATTATCATTACTATAACAACCATTATAACCATTATACCAACCACTATCACCACTATAACAACCATTCAAACCACTATAACAACCAGTATCTCCACTATAACAACCATTATCACCACTATAACAACCATTACGACCACTATAACAACCACTATAACCACTATAACAACCATTATAACCACTATAACAACTGTTATAACCACTATAACGACCATTACCACCACTATAACAACCTTTACAACCACTACGACAACCATTACAACCACCATCACAACCATTAAAACCACTATGACAGCCATTATCACCACTATAACAACCATCATCACCACTGTAACAATCATTATAACCACTATAAAAACCATTATCACCACTATAACGACCATTATAACCACTGTAACAACCATTATAACCACTATAACAGCCATTATCAGCACTATAACGACCATTATCACCACTATAGCAATCATTATGACCACTGTGACAACCATTATCAGCACTACAAGGACCATTATCACCACTATAACAACCACTATAACCACTATAACAACCACTATAACCACTATAACAACCATTATCACCACTATAACGACCATTATAACCACTATAACGACCATTATAACCACTATAACGACCATTATAACCACTATAACAACCATTAAAACCACTATGACAACCATTATCACCACTATAACAACCATCATCACCACTGTAACAACCATTATAACCACTATAACAACCATTATCACCACTATAACGAGCATTGTAACCACTATAACAACCATTATAACCACTATAACAACTATTATAACCAATATAACGACCACTATCAGCACCATCACGACCATTCTCAGCACTATAACGACCATTATCACCACTATAACGACCATTATCACCACTATAACGACCATTATCACCACTATAACGACAATTATCAGCACTATAACAGCCATTATCAGCACTATAACAACCATTATCGGCACTATAACAACCATTATCAGCACTATAACGGCCATTATCAGCACTACAACGACCATTATCAGCACTATAACGACAATTATCAGCACTATAACGGCCATTATCAGCACTATAACAACCACTATCACCACTATAACGACCATTATCACCACTGTGGCAAACATTAACACCACTATAGCAACCATTATCATCACTATGACAACCATTATCATTACTATAACAACCATTATAACCATTATACCAACCACTATCACCACTATAACAACCATTCAAACCACTATAACAACCAGTATCTCCACTATAACAACCATTATAACCACTATAACAGCCATTATCAGCACTATAACGATCATTATCACCACTATAACGACCATTATCACCACTATAGCGTCATTTATCACCACTATAACGACCATTATCAGCACTATTACGGCCATTATCAGCAATATAACGACCATTATAACCACTATAACGACCATTATCACCACTATAACGACCATTATCACCACTATAACGACCATTATCACCACTATAACTACCATTATAAACACTGTGACAACCATTATCAGCACTACAACGACCATTATCACCACTATAACGACAATTATCAGCACTATAACGGCCATTATCAGCACTATAACAACCACTATCACCACAGTAACGACCATTATCACCACTGTGGCAAACATTAACACCACTATAGCAACCATTATCATCACTATGACAACCATTATCATTACTATAACAACCATTATAACCATTATACCAACCACTATCACCACTATAACAACCATTCAAACCACTATAACAACTAGTATCTCCACTATAACAACCATTATCACCACTATAACAACCATCACGACCACTATAACAACCACTATAACCACTATAACAGCCATTATCAGCACTATAACGACCATTATCACCACTATAGCAATCATTATGACCACTGTGACAACCATTATCAGCACTACAAGGACCATTATCACCACTATAACAACCACTATAACCACTATAACAACCACTATAACCACTATAACAACCATTATCACCACTATAACGACCATTATAACCACTATAACGACCATTATAACCACTATAACGACCATTATAACCACTATAACAACCATTAAAACCACTATGACAACCATTATCACCACTATAACAACCATCATCACCACTGTAACAACCATTATAACCACTATAACAACCATTATCACCACTATAACGAGCATTGTAACCACTATAACAACCATTATAACCACTATAACAACTATTATAACCAATATAACGACCACTATCAGCACCATCACGACCATTCTCAGCACTATAACGACCATTATCACCACTATAACGACCATTATCACCACTATAACGACCATTATCACCACTATAACGACAATTATCAGCACTATAACAGCCATTATCAGCACTATAACGACCATTATCGGCACTATAACAACCATTATCAGCACTATAACGGCCATTATCAGCACTACAACGACCATTATCACCACTATAACGACAATTATCAGCACTATAACGGCCATTATCAGCACTATAACAACCACTATCACCACTATAACGACCATTATCACCACTGTGGCAAACATTAACACCACTATAGCAACCATTATTATCACTATGACAACCATTATCATTACTATAACAACCATTATAACCATTATACCAACCACTATCACCACTATAACAACCATTCAAACCACTATAACAACCAGTATCTCCACTATAACAACCATTATAACCACTATAACAGCCATTATCAGCACTATAACGATCATTATCACCACTATAACGACCATTATCACCACTATAGCGTCATTTATCACCATTATAACGACCATTATCAGCACTATTACGGCCATTATCAGCAATATAACGACCATTATAACCACTATAACGACCATTATCACCACTATAACGACCATTATCACCACTATAACGACCATTATCACCACTATAACTACCATTATAAACACTGTGACAACCATTATCAGCACTACAACGACCATTATCACCACTATAACGACAATTATCAGCACTATAACGGCCATTATCAGCACTATAACAACCACTATCACCACTGTAACGACCATTATCACCACTGTGGCAAACATTAACACCACTATAGCAACCATTATCATCACTATGACAACCATTATCATTACTATAACAACCATTATAACCATTATACCAACCACTATCACCACTATAACAACCATTCAAACCACTATAACAACCAGTATCTCCACTATAACAACCATTATCACCACTATAACAACCATTACGACCACTATAACAACCACTATAACCACTATAACAACCATTATAACCACTATAATAACTGTTATAACCACTATAACGACCATTATCACCACTATAACAATCTTTACAACCACTACGACAACCATTACAACCACCATGACAACCATTAAAACCACTATGACAGCCATTATCACCACTATAACAACCATCATCACCACTGTAACAATCATTATAACCACTATAAAAACCATTATCACCACTATAACGACCATTATAACCACTGTAACAACCATTATAACCACTATAACAGCCATTATCAGCACTATAACGACCATTATCACCACTATAGCAATCATTATGACCACTGTGACAACCATTATCAGCACTACAAGGACCATTATTACCACTATAACAACCACTATAACCACTATAACAACCACTATAACCACTATAACAACCATTATCACCACTATAACGACCATTATAACCACTATAACGACCATTATAACCACTATAACGACCATTATAACCACTATAACAACCATTAAAACCACTATGACAACCATTATCACCACTATAACAACCATCATCACCACTGTAACAACCATTATAACCACTATAACAACCATTATCACCACTATAACGAGCATTATAACCACTATAACAACCATTATAACCACTATAACAACTATTATAACCAATATAACGACCACTATCAGCACCATCACGACCATTCTCAGCACTATAACGACCATTATCACCACTATAACGACCATTATCACCACTATAACGACCATTATCACCACTATAACGACAATTATCAGCACTATAACAGCCATTATCAGCACTATAACAACCATTATCGGCACTATAACAACCATTATCAGCACTATAACGGCCATTATCAGCACTACAACGACCATTATCACCACTATAACGACAATTATCAGCACTATAACGGCCATTATCAGCACTATAACAACCACTATCACCACTATAACGACCATTATCACCACTGTGGCAAACATTAACACCACTATAGCAACCATTATCATCACTATGACAACCATTATCATTACTATAACAACCATTATAACCATTATACCAACCACTATCACCACTATAACAACCATTCAAACCACTATAACAACCAGTATCTCCACTATAACAACCATTATCACCACTATAACAACCATTACGACCACTATAACAACCACTATAACCACTATAACAACCATTATAACCACTATAACAACTGTTATAACCACTATAACGACCATTATCACCACTATAACAACCTTTACAACCACTACGACAACCATTACAACCACCATGACAACCATTAAAACCACTATGACAGCCATTATCACCACTATAACAACCATCATCACCACTGTAACAATCATTATAACCACTATAAAAACCATTATCACCACTATAACGACCATTATAACCACTGTAACAACCATTATAACCACTATAACAGCCATTATCAGCACTATAACGACCATTATCACCACTATAGCAATCATTATGACCACTGTGACAACCATTATCAGCACTACAAGGACCATTATCACCACTATAACAACCACTATAACCACTATAACAACCACTATAACCACTATAACAACCATTATAACCACTATAACAACCATTATCACCACTATAACGACCATTATAACCACTATAACGACCATTATAACCACTATAACGACCATTATAACCACTATAACAACCATTAAAACCACTATGACAACCATTATCACCACTATAACAACCATCATCACCACTGTAACAACCATTATAACCACTATAACAACCATTATCACCACTATAACGAGCATTATAACCACTATAACAACCATTATAACCACTATAACAACTATTATAACCAATATAACGACCACTATCAGCACCATCACGACCATTCTCAGCACTATAACGACCATTATCACCACTATAACGACCATTATCACCACTATAACGACCATTATCACCACTATAGCGACAATTATCAGCACTATAACAGCCATTATCAGCGCTATAACAACCATTATCGGCACTATAACAACCATTATCAGCACTATAACGGCCATTATCAGCAATATAACTACCATTATAACCACTGTAACAACCATTATAACCACTATAACAGCCATTATCAGCACAATAACGATCATTATCACCACTATAACGACCATTATCACCACTATAGCGTCATTTATCACCACTATAAGGACCATTATCAGCACTATTACGGCCATTATCAGCAATATAACGACCATTATAACCACTATAACGACCATTATCACCACTATAACGACCATTATCACCACTATAACGACCATTATCAGCACTATAACGACCATTATCACCACTATAACTACCATTATAAACACTGTGACAACCATTATCAGCACTACAACGACCATTATCAACACTATAACGACAATTATCAGCACTATAACGGCCATTATCAGCACTATAACGACCACTATCACCACTATAACGACCATTATCACCACTGTGGCAAACATTATCACCACTATAGCAACCATTATCATCACTATGACAACCATTATCATTACTATAACAACCATTATAACCATTATACCAACCACTATCACCACTATAACAACTATTCAAACCACTATAACAACCAGTATCTCCACTATAACAACCATTATCACCACTATAACAACCATTACGACCACTATAACAACCACTATAACCACTATAACAACCATTATAACCACTATAACAACTGTTATAACCACTATAACGACCATTATCACCACTATAACAACCTTTACAACCACTACGACAACCATTACAACCACCATGACAACCATTAAAACCACTATGACAGCCATTATCACCACTATAACAACCATCATCACCACTGTAACAATCATTATAACCACTATACAAACCATTATCACCACTATAACAACCATTATCACCACTATAACGACCATTATAACCACTATAACGACCATTATAACCACTATAACGACCATTATAACCACTATAACAACCATTAAAACCACTATGACAACCATTATCACCACTATAACAACCATCATCACCACTGTAACAACCACTATAACCACTATAACAACCATTATCACCACTATAACGACCATTATAACCACTATAACGACCATTATAACCACTATAACAACCACTAAAACCACTATGACAACCATTATCACCACTATAACAACCATCATCAGCACTGTAACAACCATTATCACCACTATAACGAGCATTATAACCACTATAACAACCATTATAACCAATATAACGACCACTATCAGCACCATAACGACCATTATCAGCACCATAACGACCATTATCAGCACTATAACGACCATTATCACCACTATAACAACCATCATCACCACTGTAACAACCACTATAACCACTATAACAGCCATTATCACCACTATAACGACCATTATAACCACTATAACGACCATTATAACCACTATAACAACCATTAAAACCACTATGACAACCATTATCACCACTATAACAACCATCATCACCACTGATACAACCATTATAATCACTATAACAACCATTATCACCACTATAACGACCATTATCACCTATATAACGACAATTATCTGCACTATAACGACCATTATCAGCACTATAACGACCATTATCACCACTATAACGACCATTATGAGCACCATAACGACCATTATAACCACTATAACGACCATTATAACCACTATAACAACCATTAAAACCACTATGACAACCATTATCACCACTATAACAACCATCATCACCACTGATACAACCATTATAATCACTATAACAACCATTATCACCACTATAACGATCATTATCACCTTTATAACGACAATTATCTGCACTATAACGACCATTATCAGCACTATAACGACCATTATCACCACTATAACGACCATTATCAGCACCATAACGACCATTATCAGCACTATAACGACCGTTATCAGCACTACAACGACCATTATCACCACTATAACAACCACTATGGCCACTATAACAACCACTATAACCACTATAACAACCATTATAACCACTATAACAACCGTTATAACCACTATAACGACCATTATAACCACTATAACGACCATTATCACCACTATGACAACCATTACAACCACCATGACAACCATTAAAACCACTATGACAACCATTATCACCACTATAATAACCATCATCACCTCTCTGACAACCATTATGACCACTATAACAACCATTATCACCACTATAACTACCATTATAACCACTATAACGTCCATTATAACCACTATAACGACCATTATAACCACTATAACAACCATTAAAACCACTATGACAACCATTATCACCACTATAACAACCATCATCACCACTATAACGAGCATTATAACCACTATAACAACCATTATAACCACTATAACAACCATTATAACTAATATAACGACCACTATCAGCGCCATAACGACCATTATCAGCACCATAACGACCATTATCAGCACCATAACGACCATTATCACCACTATAACGACCATTATCACCACTATAACGACCATTATCACCACTATAACGACCATTATCAGCACCATAACGACCATTATCAGCACTATAACGACCATTATCAGCACTACAACGACCATTATCACCACTGTGGCAACCATTATCACCACTATAGCAACCATTACGACCACTATAACAACCACTATAACCACTATAACAACCATTATAACCACTATAACAACTGTTATAACCACTATAACGACCATTATCACCACTGTAACGACAATTATCAGCACTATAACGGCCATTATCAGCACTATAACAAACATAATCAGCACTATAACAACCATTATCAGCACTATAACAACCATTATCAGCACTATAACGACCATTATAACCACTGTAACAACCATTATAACCACTATAACAGCCATTATCAGCACTATAACGACCATTATCACCACTATAGCAGTCATTATGACCACTGTGACAACCATTATCAGCACTACAAGGACCATTATCACCACTATAACAACCACTATAACCACTATAACAACCATTATAACCACTATAACAACCATCATCACCACTATAACGACCATTATAACCACTATAACGACCATTATAACCACTATAACGACCATTATAACCACTATAACAACCATTAAAACCACTATGACAACCATTATCACCACTATAACAACCATCATCACCACTGTAACAACCATTATAACGGCTATAAGAACCATTATCACCACTATAACGACCATTATCACCACTGTAACGACAATTATCAGCACTATAACGGCCATTATCAGCACTATAACAACCATTATCAGCACTATAACAACCATTATCAGCACTCTAACGGCCATTATCAGCAATATAACGACAATTATAACCACTGTAACAACCATTATAACCACTATAACGACCATTATAACCACTATAACAACCATTAAAACCACTATGACAACCATTATCACCACTATAACAACCATCATCACCACTGTAACAACCATTATAACCACTATAACAGCCATTATCAGCACTATAACGACCATTATCACCACTATAGCAATCATTATGACCACTGTGACAACCATTATCAGCACTACAAGGACCATTATCACCACTATAACAACCACTATAACCACTATAACAACCACTATAACCACTATAACAACCATTATAACCACTATAACAACCATCATCACCACTGTAACAACCATTATAACCACTATAACAACCATTATCACCACTATAACGACCATTATAACCACTATAACGACCATTATAACCACTATAACGACCATTATAACCACTATAACAACCACTAAAACCACTATGACAACCATTATCACCACTATAACGACCATTATCACCACTGTAACGACAATTATCAGCACTATAACGGCCATTATCAGCACTATAACAAACATAATCAGCACTATAACAACCATTATCAGCACTATAACAACCATTATCAGCACTATAACGACCATTATAACCACTGTAACAACCATTATAACCACTATAACAGCCATTATCAGCACTATAACGACCATTATCACCACTATAGCAGTCATTATGACCACTGTGACAACCATTATCAGCACTACAAGGACCATTATCACCACTATAACAACCACTATAACCACTATAACAACCATTATAACCACTATAACAACCATCATCACCACTATAACGACCATTATAACCACTATAACGACCATTATAACCACTATAACGACCATTATAACCACTATAACAACCATTAAAACCACTATGACAACCATTATCACCACTATAACAACCATCATCACCACTGTAACAACCATTATAACGGCTATAAGAACCATTATCACCACTATAACGACCATTATCACCACTGTAACGACAATTATCAGCACTATAACGGCCATTATCAGCACTATAACAACCATTATCAGCACTATAACAACCATTATCAGCACTCTAACGGCCATTATCAGCAATATAACGACAATTATAACCACTGTAACAACCATTATAACCACTATAACGACCATTATAACCACTATAACAACCATTAAAACCACTATGACAACCATTATCACCACTATAACAACCATCATCACCACTGTAACAACCATTATAACCACTATAACAGCCATTATCAGCACTATAACGACCATTATCACCACTATAGCAATCATTATGACCACTGTGACAACCATTATCAGCACTACAAGGACCATTATCACCACTATAACAACCACTATAACCACTATAACAACCACTATAACCACTATAACAACCATTATAACCACTATAACAACCATCATCACCACTGTAACAACCATTATAACCACTATAACAACCATTATCACCACTATAACGACCATTATAACCACTATAACGACCATTATAACCACTATAACGACCATTATAACCACTATAACAACCACTAAAACCACTATGACAACCATTATCACCACTATAACGACCATTATCACCACTGTAACGACAATTATCAGCACTATAACGGCCATTATCAGCACTATAACAAACATAATCAGCACTATAACAACAATTATCAGCACTATAACAACCATTATCAGCACTATAACGACCATTATAACCACTGTAACAACCATTATAACCACTATAACAGCCATTGTCAGCACTATAACGACCATTATCACCACTATAGCAATCATTATGACCACTGTGACAACCATTATCAGCACTACAAGGACCATTAACACCACTATAACAACCACTATAACCACTATAACAACCATTATAACCACTATAACAACCATAATCACCACTATAACGACCATTATAACCACTATAACGACCATTATAACCACTATAACGACCATTATAACCACTATAACAACCATTAAAACCACTATGACAACCATTATCACCACTATAACAACCATCATCACCACTGTAACAACCATTATAACGGCTATAAGAACCATTATCACCACTATAACGACCACTATCAGCACCATAACGACCATTATCAGCACCATAACGACCATTATCAGCACTATAACGACCATTATCACCACTATAACAACCATCATCACCACTGTAACAACCACTATAACCACTATAACAACCATTATCAGCACTATAACGACCATTATAACCACTATAACGACCATTATAACCACTATAACAACCATTAAAACCACTATGACAACCATTATCACCACTATAACAACCATCATCACCACTGATACAACCATTATAATCACTACAACAACCATTATCACCACTATAACGACCATTATCACCTATATAACGACAATTATCTGCACTATAACGACCATTATCAGCACTATAACGACCATTATCACCACTATAACGACCATTATCAGCACCATAACGACCATTATCAGCACTATAACGACCGTTTTCAGCACTACAACGACCATTATCACCACTATAACAACCACTATGGCCACTATAACAACCACTATAACCACTATAACAACCATTATAACCACTATAACAACCGTTATAACCATTATAACGACCATTATAACCACTATAACAACCATTATCACTACTATAACGTCCATTATAACCACTATAACGACCATTATAACCACTATAACGACCATTATAACCACTATAACAACCATTAAAACCACTATGACAACCATTATCACCACTTTAACAACCATCATCACCACTGTAACAACCATTATAACCACTATAACAACCATTATCACCACTATAACGAGCATTATAACCACTATAACAACCATTATAACCAATATAACGACCACTATCAGCACTATAACGACCATTATCACCACTGTGGCAACCATTATCACCACTATAGCAACCATTATCATCACTATGACAACCATTATCATTACTATAACAACCATTATAACCACTATAGCAACCACTATCACCACTATAGCAATCATTATCACCACTATAACGACCATTATCACCACTATAGCGACCATTATAACCTCTATACTGACCATTATCACCACTATAACGACCATTACCACCACTATAACGACCATTATAACCACTATAACGACCATTATCACCATTATAGCGACCATTATCAGCACTATAACGACGATTATAACCACTATAACACCCATTATCACCAATATAACGACAATTATCTGCACTATAACGACCATTATCAGCACTATAACGACCATTATCACCACTATAACGACCATTATCAGCACCATAACGACCGTTATCAGCACTATAACGACCATTATCAGCACTAGAACGACCATTATCACCACTATGACAACCATTATCACCACTATAACAACCATCATCACCACTGTAACAATCATTATAACCACTATAAAAACCATTATCACCACTATAACGACCATTATAACCACTGTAACAACCATTATAACCACTATAACAGCCATTATCAGCACTATAACGACCATTATCACCACTATAGCAATCATTATGACCACTGTGACAACCATTATCAGCATTACAAGGACCATTATCACCACTATAACAACCACTATAACCACTATAACAACCACTATAACCACTATAACAACCATTATCACCACTATAACGACCATTATAACCACTATAACGACCATTATAACCACTATAACGACCATTATAACCACTATAACAACCATTAAAACCACTATGACAACCATTATCACCACTATAACAACCATCATCACCACTGTAACAACCATTATAACCACTATAACAACCATTATCACCACTATAACGAGCATTGTAACCACTATAACAACCATTATAACCACTATAACAACTATTATAACCAATATAACGACCACTATCAGCACCATCACGACCATTCTCAGCACTATAACGACCATTATCACCACTATAACGACCATTATCACCACTATAACGACCATTATCACCACTATAACGACAATTATCAGCACTATAACAGCCATTATCAGCACTATAACAACCATTATCGGCACTATAACAACCATTATCAGCACTATAACGGCCATTATCAGCACTACAACGACCATTATCAGCACTATAACGACAATTATCAGCACTATAACGGCCATTATCAGCACTATAACAACCACTATCACCACTATAACGACCATTATCACCACTGTGGCAAACATTAACACCACTATAGCAACCATTATCATCACTATGACAACCATTATCATTACTATAACAACCATTATAACCATTATACCAACCACTATCACCACTATAACAACCATTCAAACCACTATAACAACCAGTATCTCCACTATAACAACCATTATAACCACTATAACAGCCATTATCAGCACTATAACGATCATTATCACCACTATAACGACCATTATCACCACTATAGCGTCATTTATCACCACTATAACGACCATTATCAGCACTATTACGGCCATTATCAGCAATATAACGACCATTATAACCACTATAACGACCATTATCACCACTATAACGACCATTATCACCACTATAACGACCATTATCACCACTATAACTACCATTATAAACACTGTGACAACCATTATCAGCACTACAACGACCATTATCACCACTATAACGACAATTATCAGCACTATAACGGCCATTATCAGCACTATAACAACCACTATCACCACAGTAACGACCATTATCACCACGGTGGCAAACATTAACACCACTATAGCAACCATTATCATCACTATGACAACCATTATCATTACTATAACAACCATTATAACCATTATACCAACCACTATCACCACTATAACAACCATTCAAACCACTATAACAACCAGTATCTCCACTATAACAACCATTATCACCACTATAACAACCATCACGACCACTATAACAACCACTATAACCACTATAACAGCCATTATCAGCACTATAACGACCATTATCACCACTATAGCAATCATTATGACCACTGTGACAACCATTATCAGCACTACAAGGACCATTATCACCACTATAACAACCACTATAACCACTATAACAACCACTATAACCACTATAACAACCATTATCACCACTATAACGACCATTATAACCACTATAACGACCATTATAACCACTATAACGACCATTATAACCACTATAACAACCATTAAAACCACTATGACAACCATTATCACCACTATAACAACCATCATCACCACTGTAACAACCATTATAACCACTATAACAACCATTATCACCACTATAACGAGCATTGTAACCACTATAACAACCATTATAACCACTATAACAACTATTATAACCAATATAACGACCACTATCAGCACCATCACGACCATTCTCAGCACTATAACGACCATTATCACCACTATAACGACCATTATCACCACTATAACGACCATTATCACCACTATAACGACAATTATCAGCACTATAACAGCCATTATCAGGACTATAACAACCATTATCGGCACTATAACAACCATTATCAGCACTATAACGGCCATTATCAGCACTACAACGACCATTATCACCACTATAACGACAATTATCAGCACTATAACGGCCATTATCAGCACTATAACAACCACTATCACCACTATAACGACCATTATCACCACTGTGGCAAACATTAACACCACTATAGCAACCATTATTATCACTATGACAACCATTATCATTACTATAACAACCATTATAACCATTATACCAACCACTATCACCACTATAACAACCATTCAAACCACTATAACAACCAGTATCTCCACTATAACAACCATTATAACCACTATAACAGCCATTATCAGCACTATAACGATCATTATCACCACTATAACGACCATTATCACCACTATAGCGTCATTTATCACCACTATAACGACCATTACCAGCACTATTACGGCCATTATCAGCAATATAACGACCATTATAACCACTATAACGACCATTATCACCACTATAACGACCATTATCACCACTATAACGACCATTATCACCACTATAACTACCATTATAAACACTGTGACAACCATTATCAGCACTACAACGACCATTATCACCACTATAACGACAATTATCAGCACTATAACGGCCATTATCAGCACTATAACAACCACTATCACCACTGTAACGACCATTATCACCACTGTGGCAAACATTAACACCACTATAGCAACCATTATCATCACTATGACAACCATTATCATTACTATAACAACCATTATAACCATTATACCAACCACTATCACCACTATAACAACCATTCAAACCACTATAACAACCAGTATCTCCACTATAACAACCATTATCACCACTATAACAACCATTACGACCACTATAACAACCACTATAACCACTATAACAACCATTATAACCACTATAACAACTGTTATAACCACTATAACGACCATTATCACCACTATAACAATCTTTACAACCACTACGACAACCATTACAACCACCATGACAACCATTAAAACCACTATGACAGCCATTATCACCACTATAACAACCATCATCACCACTGTAACAATCATTATAACCACTATAAAAACCATTATCACCACTATAACGACCATTATAACCACTGTAACAACCATTATAACCACTATAACAGCCATTATCAGCACTATAACGACCATTATCACCACTATAGCAATCATTATGACCACTGTGACAACCATTATCAGCACTACAAGGACCATTATCACCACTATAACAACCACTATAACCACTATAACAACCACTATAACCACTATAACAACCATTATCACCACTATAACGACCATTATAACCACTATAACGACCATTATAACCATTATAACGACCATTATAACCACTATAACAACCATTAAAACCACTATGACAACCATTATCACCACTATAACAACCATCATCACCACTGTAACAACCATTATAACCACTATAACAACCATTATCACCACTATAACGAGCATTATAACCACTATAACAACCATTATAACCACTATAACAACTATTATAACCAATATAACGACCACTATCAGCACCATCACGACCATTCTCAGCACTATAACGACCATTATCACCACTATAACGACCATTATCACCACTATAACGACCATTATCACCACTATAACGACAATTATCAGCACTATAACAGCCATTATCAGCACTATAACAACCATTATCGGCACTATAACAACCATTATCAGCACTATAACGGCCATTATCAGCACTACAACGACCATTATCACCACTATAACGACAATTATCAGCACTATAACGGCCATTATCAGCACTATAACAACCACTATCACCACTATAACGACCATTATCACCACTGTGGCAAACATTAACACCACTATAGCAACCATTATCATCACTATGACAACCATTATCATTACTATAACAACCATTATAACCATTATACCAACCACTATCACCACTATAACAACCATTCAAACCACTATAACAACCAGTATCTCCACTATAACAACCATTATCACCACTATAACAACCATTACGACCACTATAACAACCACTATAACCACTATAACAACCATTATAACCACTATAACAACTGTTATAACCACTATAACGACCATTATCACCACTATAACAACCTTTACAACCACTACGACAACCATTACAACCACCATGACAACCATTAAAACCACTATGACAGCCATTATCACCACTATAACAACCATCATCACCACTGTAACAATCATTATAACCACTATAAAAACCATTATCACCACTATAACGACCATTATAACCACTGTAACAACCATTATAACCACTATAACAGCCATTATCAGCACTATAACGACCATTATCACCACTATAGCAATCATTATGACCACTGTGACAACCATTATCAGCACTACAAGGACCATTATCACCACTATAACAACCACTATAACCACTATAACAACCACTATAACCACTATAACAACCATTATAACCACTATAACAACCATTATCACCACTATAACGACCATTATAACCACTATAACGACCATTATAACCACTATAACGACCATTATAACCACTATAACAACCATTAAAACCACTATGACAACCATTATCACCACTATAACAACCATCATCACCACTGTAACAACCATTATAACCACTATAACAACCATTATCACCACTATAACGAGCATTATAACCACTATAACAACCATTATAACCACTATAACAACTATTATAACCAATATAACGACCACTATCAGCACCATCACGACCATTCTCAGCACTATAACGACCATTATCACCACTATAACGACCATTATCACCACTATAACGACCATTATCACCACTATAGCGACAATTATCAGCACTATAACAGCCATTATCAGCGCTATAACAACCATTATCGGCACTATAACAACCATTATCAGCACTATAACGGCCATTATCAGCAATATAACTACCATTATAACCACTGTAACAACCATTATAACCACTATAACAGCCATTATCAGCACAATAACGATCATTATCACCACTATAACGACCATTATCACCACTATAGCGTCATTTATCACCACTATAAGGACCATTATCAGCACTATTACGGCCATTATCAGCAATATAACGACCATTATAACCACTATAACGACCATTATCACCACTATAACGACCATTATCACCACTATAACGACCATTATCAGCACTATAACGACCATTATCACCACTATAACTACCATTATAAACACTGTGACAACCATTATCAGCACTACAACGACCATTATCAACACTATAACGACAATTATCAGCACTATAACGGCCATTATCAGCACTATAACGACCACTATCACCACTATAACGACCATTATCACCACTGTGGCAAACATTATCACCACTATAGCAACCATTATCATCACTATGACAACCATTATCATTACTATAACAACCATTATAACCATTATACCAACCACTATCACCACTATAACAACTATTCAAACCACTATAACAACCAGTATCTCCACTATAACAACCATTATCACCACTATAACAACCATTACGACCACTATAACAACCACTATAACCACTATAACAACCATTATAACCACTATAACAACTGTTATAACCACTATAACGACCATTATCACCACTATAACAACCTTTACAACCACTACGACAACCATTACAACCACCATGACAACCATTAAAACCACTATGACAGCCATTATCACCACTATAACAACCATCATCACCACTGTAACAATCATTATAACCACTATACAAACCATTATCACCACTATAACAACCATTATCACCACTATAACGACCATTATAACCACTATAACGACCATTATAACCACTATAACGACCATTATAACCACTATAACAACCATTAAAACCACTATGACAACCATTATCACCACTATAACAACCATCATCACCACTGTAACAACCACTATAACCACTATAACAACCATTATCACCACTATAACGACCATTATAACCACTATAACGACCATTATAACCACTATAACAACCACTAAAACCACTATGACAACCATTATCACCACTATAACAACCATCATCAGCACTGTAACAACCATTATCACCACTATAACGAGCATTATAACCACTATAACAACCATTATAACCAATATAACGACCACTATCAGCACCATAACGACCATTATCAGCACCATAACGACCATTATCAGCACTATAACGACCATTATCACCACTATAACAACCATCATCACCACTGTAACAACCACTATAACCACTACAACAGCCATTATCACCACTATAACGACCATTATAACCACTATAACGACCATTATAACCACTATAACAACCATTAAAACCACTATGACAACCATTATCACCACTATAACAACCATCATCACCACTGATACAACCATTATAATCACTATAACAACCATTATCACCACTATAACGACCATTATCACCTATATAACGACAATTATCTGCACTATAACGACCATTATCAGCACTATAACGACCATTATCACCACTATAACGACCATTATGAGCACCATAACGACCATTATAACCACTATAACGACCATTATAACCACTATAACAACCATTAAAACCACTATGACAACCATTATCACCACTATAACAACCATCATCACCACTGATACAACCATTATAACCACTATACAAACCATTATCACCACTATAACAACCATTATCACCACTATAACGACCATTATAACCACTATAACGACCATTATAACCACTATAACGACCATTATAACCACTATAACAACCATTAAAACCACTATGACAACCATTATCACCACTATAACAACCATCATCACCACTGTAACAACCACTATAACCACTATAACAACCATTATCACCACTATAACGACCATTATAACCACTATAACGACCATTATAACCACTATAACAACCACTAAAACCACTATGACAACCATTATCACCACTATAACAACCATCATCAGCACTGTAACAACCATTATCACCACTATAACGAGCATTATAACCACTATAACAACCATTATAACCAATATAACGACCACTATCAGCACCATAACGACCATTATCAGCACCATAACGACCATTATCAGCACTATAACGACCATTATCACCACTATAACAACCATCATCACCACTGTAACAACCACTATAACCACTACAACAGCCATTATCACCACTATAACGACCATTATAACCACTATAACGACCATTATAACCACTATAACAACCATTAAAACCACTATGACAACCATTATCACCACTGATACAACCATTATAATCACTATAACAACCATTATCACCACTATAACGACCATTATCACCTATATAACGACAATTATCTGCACTATAACGACCATTATCAGCACTATAACGACCATTATCACCACTATAACGACCATTATGAGCACCATAACGACCATTATAACCACTATAACGACCATTATAACCACTATAACAACCATTAAAACCACTATGACAACCATTATCACCACTATAACAACCATCATCACCACTGATACAACCATTATAATCACTATAACAACCATTATCACCACTATAACGACCATTATCACCTATATAACGACAATTATCTGCACTATAACGACCATTATCAGCACTATAACGACCATTATCACCACTATAACGACCATTATCAGCACCATAACGACCATTATCAGCACTATAACGACCGTTATCAGCACTACAACGACCATTATCACCACTATAACAACCACTATGGCCACTATAACAACCACTATAACCACTATAACAACCATTATAACCACTATAACAACCGTTATAACCACTATAACGACCATTATAACCACTATAACGACCATTATCACCACTATGACAACCATTACAACCACCATGACAACCATTAAAACCACTATGACAACCATTATCACCACTATAATAACCATCATCACCTCTCTGACAACCATTATGACCACTATAACAACCATTATCACCACTATAACTACCATTATAACCACTATAACGTCCATTATAACCACTATAACGACCATTATAACCACTATAACAACCATTAAAACCACTATGACAACCATTATCACCACTATAACAACCATCATCACCACTATAACGAGCATTATAACCACTATAACAACCATTATAACCACTATAACAACCATTATAACTAATATAACGACCACTATCAGCGCCATAACGACCATTATCAGCACCATAACGACCATTATCAGCACCATAACGACCATTATCACCACTATAACGACCATTATCACCACTATAACGACCATTATCACCACTATAACGACCATTATCAGCACCATAACGACCATTATCAGCACTATAACGACCATTATCAGCACTACAACGACCATTATCACCACTGTGGCAACCATTATCACCACTATAGCAACCATTACGACCACTATAACAACCACTATAACCACTATAACAACCATTATAACCACTATAACAACTGTTATAACCACTATAACGACCATTATCACCACGATAACAACCTTTACAACCACTACGACAACCATTACAACCACCATGACAACCATTAAAACCACTATGACAGCCATTATCACCACTATAACAACCATCATCACCACTGTAACAATCATTATAACCACGATAACAACCATTATCACCACTATAACGACCATTATAACCACTATAACGAGCATTATAACCACTATAACAACCATTAAAACCACTATGACAACCATTATCACCACTATAACAACCATCATCACCACTGTAACAACCATTATAACCACTATAACAACCATTATCACCACTATAACGAGCATTACAACCACTATAACAACCATTATAACCACTATAACAACTATTATAACCAATATAACGACCACTATCAGCACCATCACGACCATTCTCAGCACTATAACGACCATTATCAGCACTATAACGACCATTATCACCACTATAACAACCATCATCACCACTGTAACAACCACTATAACCACTATAACAACCATTATCACCACTATAACGACCATTATAACCACTATAACGACCATTATAACCACTATAACAACCATTAAAACCACTATGACAACCATTATCACCACTATAACAACCATCATCACCACTGTAACAACCATTATAAACACTATAACAACCATTATCACCACTATAACGAGCAATATAACCACTATAACAACCATTATAACCACTATAACAACTATTATAACCAATATAACGACCACTATCAGCACCATCACGACCATTCTCAGCACTATAACGACCATTATCACCACTATAACGACCATTATCACCACTGTAACGACAATTATCAGCACTATAACGGCCATTATCAGCACTATAACAACCATTATCAGCACTATAACAACCATTATCAGCACTATAACGGCCATTATCAGCAATGTAACGACCATTATAACCACTGTAACAACCATTATAACCACTATAACAGCCATTATCAGCACTATAACGACCATTATCAGCACTATAACAACCATTATCACCACTATAACGAGCATTATAACCACTTTTTTTTTTTTTTTTTTTTTTTTTAACGTGGGGGAAATCTTCAAAAGATACCCCGCGCCTTTGGGGGAGGGCGCGGGGTTATGCCGGATTTCTACCGGCTAAAACCCCCACGGTGACCCTTCCGGGCGCTACGGGGTGGTCCGGGATCTAAGATTAATTCATCTCGGGACCACCCCTGGTCGGACCAGTTGGTCGGGTCCGACGAGGGAGCAGGTGGCGCGACCTCCGTACTCTGCGGAAACAAAGTGTCCACCACCTGCGCCAGAAACTGGGGGTCCAAGCTCTCCGTTACAGGAGGCGCCCACGGTCGAAGCTTCCCCATGACCGATTTATATGGGCGCCCCCACGGATCCTTGCTCAATGAACGGAGGAGTTCTTCGCATGCCCGGGATTTGGCTTCCCTGATGGCCTGCTGCAGGGACGTGGACAGTGTCCGATATGTTCCATGCAGCACCTCTTCCCTCGCCTCGTCGCGGTTCCTACGACGGCGGGCACGCATGTACCGGCGACGGGCATGCTGACATTCGTTGCGCATCTGCGCAATGCCGCCCGTCCACCAGTACGCGGCTCGCCGCTGGAAGCCTTTGGCCCGGGGCATGGCGGCGTCACACACCATTGTCATCGCGCCCCGGAACCAATCAGCTTCCGCATCCACGTCCGCGACGGGCCCGTCTGGTATCTCAGGCCAGGCCACAGCGACGGAAGCAGCCATCAGTGCGTCCTCATCCAAGCGCTTAAGCGCCCATCTCCGCGGTGGTGCGGTTCTGTGGCAGCAACGGGTAGCGGAGATATCCATACGGATATAGAGGTGGTCACTTAGCGTTTCCACCTCCTCCGCCACCCTCCAACCCGTTACACGGCGCGCCGCAGGGGGTGTCGCCCATGAAAGGTCGACAATGGACTCCCCCTGCGGACGGACGCACGTGCTAACGGAGCCCCTGTTGAGCAACCGGAGCCCGTATGTCGCTGCCCATTCGAGCACCGCCTCTCCCCTCGCGTTTGTGCTGGGGGACCCCCAGGCATGAGCCTTGGCGTTGAAGTCCCCCAGCACGAGGACTGGACGGGGTGAAAATCGGGAGATGCACCTCCCGACCCCATCCAGAAACTCCTCAAAGGACGCGAGGGTCCATCGTGGCGGTGCATAAACGCCCACCACCGCGGTTCCGTCCCAGTGGACAGCCACGAATCCTCGGCCGCGCTCTATCAGCTCGCAGCACGAGGATCCGGGCTGATAATTCCATTTAATCGCCACGGATCCCTCCTCGTCCCCAAACCAGTCGGTGTGGTCGGGGACATTATAGGGCTCCGCAGCGATCGCCAATCCAATCCGCCACTCGGCCAGGGTGTGGAGGAAAAGATCCTGTGCCCCGGCCGAGTGGTTAAGATTGGCCTGTAATATCGGGCCAGTGGCACACATTATGGTACGGTGTCCATTGCGCCCTCGGCACCGCCACCACCGGTGCTCGGGGGCACCACCACCACCACGTCCGCCGGGGCGGACGACCCGTACGCCGCTACCACAGGCGTCGTCGGCTCCGCCGTTGCAGGAGCCACGGGCGCCATTACTGGCCTGGCTAAATTTGGGGTTGGGGCTGGGGCCTTCCCCTTCCTCACTTTACGCCGGGAGGACGGCGCGCAAGCCCGCGAGCCGAGCCTATGCCCGGCAGGCCTCCCCAAATCTGTGCATAGGGGGCACCGGGGAGGTGCCGAGCATCGGCTTGCGCGATGACCGGTCAGACCACAGTTATAACAACGGTCCGACCGGTCGACTTCCGCAGTGCACCGCTGCCGGACGTGTCCGACCTCCAAACAGCGGAAGCACTGCAATGGGCGGGCTGGAAGGGCGTCAACCTTGGCTGACACCCAGCCCACCCGTATCCTCCCGGCCGCAACGACCTTCTTGAGGCCGTCCAGGGGGCACCGGACCCAGGCCGTTCCCAGCCCAGAGGGGGCGGTTCGGATCTCGCCGACCTTCAATTCCCCCTCTTGGCAGCCAGCGACGGCCGCCACACCCGCAGACACTTCCTCCGACGACACGGAGCCGTCGAGGCCCGAAACGCGGAATTCACCGCATTTAAACGGTCGGGCAACGCGGACATCCGTGCCGTCGAAGACGACCCTCAGACGGGCAGCGAGTGCCTCCGCCTTCGCCACTTTACCCTCCCCGGGGATTTCGAGGATAGTAGCGCCAGTAACGCCGAGCCTGACGCGTACCTCCGAAATCCCCAGGTCGGCGAGCCGCACCTTGGATCTGGCCTCAGCCATCACCGCCGCGTGTGTCCGCTTACTCCCAGGGGCTACGGTCAATGTGACCGCAGCTGTCCTGGGAGGGCGTGCCGGGTGTGGCTTTGGCCCCTTCCCTTTGGCCGAAAGCTGAACTGCCTTCGGCTGCGCTTTCGCCTTTTTGGCCACAGGTGGTGGCGGAGGGGGCGCCGCCTTTCTCACGGCCGCCGTGGCCTTCCGCCCAACCACCTTCGACCACTGCTCCCCTGCAGCAGTGGGTGGCTGGGCGGGCGGTTGGGGCCGCTGCTGCCTCTCCGACGGCGGTTTCGGCTTCGCACCACCAGGCGGCGTGGCGCGAGCCGCAACTACCTTCTGAGGTATGGCCACCGCAGAAGAAGATTTTGTCCGCTTCTTCTTCTTCTTCGCCGCCGGCGCTGCTGCGTTTGGCGCTGACCTGGGCGCGTCCGCCCGCAGCGGCGGCCTCAGCACGCGGCCCGGGAAGATTTCTTCCCGGAAAGCCGCCAGCTTCCCCTCAATTAGGCTTCTAATAGCCTCGAGCAGCCCTGGCACACCCTCGATGACTCGTGGGCCAGGGACTGCTGATCGCCGTTCAGTGGCACATCCCGACGATGCTGAAACATCCGCCGGGGGCGCCGTCGCGTTGGGAGGGGTCGCAGTTCGCGCTCCAGCGACATCTGTTCCTTGCGGTGGAGCAAAAACGGTCGATGCGGGATTAGGGCAAGGATGCACATCCGCATTCTGTGCAGTGGTCACTCCACTGCAACTTGCCCTAAGAGCCTGCAGCTCCTCTCGCATCGTGGCCACCTCCCGCCGCAGAGACGCCACTTCACTAGCGCGTTCGCACAGCTTAGCCCGCAGCTGGATGGTTTCAACATCCAGCCGCGGAGCAACCTCCGTTGCGGACATCCGCCGATAGGCGTTGATGCTGGCCGCCTGAAGGAACCGGTTGCTTTCCCGGATTGCCCTCACAAAGGTGCCTTTCAGGTTCTTTGAACCCGAGGCAACCTTTTCGAGAAGCCGGCCCTTCTCCAGCACCTCCGCCATGATGTCCGCAACGTGGCGGCCATCCAGCTCTCTCACGATGTCGTCTACCTCATCCAAAGGTAGGCTAGCAGAGCTGGGTGGCCGCGGCGGCACAGAGGGGTCAAATACCTCCTCTTCGTCTCTGAGCTCCGATCTACGGAACTCAGTGGCCCTGAGACGACGCTTCGTCTCAGCTAACGTGGCGCAATCCCCTGATGTAGGCGGGGGCCTGCCACGTTTCCGGCTCTGCTGCCGGTCCATCGACGCAACAGTCGCGGCGGACGCAAACGAGCACTCGGACGCGTCCGAGTCCTCTCCACTGCCGCAGACTGATGCGCTGAGTGAAGCGCCGTCCAGCACCTTCCTCCGCGTCCTCGACCGTCCCCGATCGACCCTGGACAGTCGAACGGAGGGCCGAGCGAGGGCCAACAAAATATCAGCACACGTCGGCACAGTAGGTCGGGAGTGTTCTCCCACGCAGTCCCGCCGCTGCCGCACTTCCCTGTCACGTTGTCGCGTGGCAGGGCCTTCCTGTTCGCCAGTTGCATTGCTAGACACGGTGGCCTGGTCGTCCACCACCTGTGCCTCACGGTCGTTGGATGACGACGTGGTAGGGCCCGCTTGACAACCCTGGTCCACGCCGGTACTGGGGGATCCGACGCCCCCTGCACCGTAAACGTTAACTCCGTTTTCACAACTCATCATAATTTATTATATACGTTTTCGGGCCGCCGCCCACTCTCCGTCCCGCCCCCGTCGCCCACCGTTTCAATCCTCCGTGCGAGCCTTACCGGCTTGGGAGGCCCTGCCAGGGTCCGAAGACCCCGCCGGCATCGCCTCGCACATCATCGGACCTACTTTAGGAAACGACGAGAGCATCCCCTTTCAGTCGCCTCGTACGACAGGCAGGGGCGTACCGTAGCTGTATTCTGCTCCCCACCTACAGGGAGGGTTTATCTTCGGGGTTTTCCTTCCCCTAGTCCAATTGGTCCGCGACTGCTTATTCGTCACCAGAAAGGTGCTTATTTCGCAGCTAACCAGCATATCTGCTGGCCGTTCCCCTATCCGCCACCTGGGGACGCGCCCGGTCGCGGTGGACACCGCACCCAGGGGGTGAACCCCTGGCCGGGAGCATTATAACCACTGTAACAACCATTATAACCACTATAACAACTATTATAACCAATATAACGACCACTATCAGCACCATCACGACCATTCTCAGCACTTTAACGACAATTATCAGCACTATAACGACCATTATCACCACTATAACAACCATCATCACCACTGTAACAACCACTATAACCACTATAACGAGCATTATAACCACTATAACAACCATTATAACCACTATAACAACTATTATAACCAATATAACGACCACTATCAGCACCATCACGACCATTCTCAGCACTATAACGACCATTATCAGCACTATAACGACCATTATCACCACTATAACAACCATCATCACCACTGTAACAACCACTATAACCACTATAACAACCATTATCACCACTATAACGACCATTATAACCACTATAACGACCATTATAACCACTATAACAACCATTAAAACCACTATGACAACCATTATCACCACTATAACAACCATTATAACCACTATAACGACCATTATAACCACTATAACAACCATTAAAACCTCTATGACAACCATTATCACCACTATAACAACCATCATCACCACTGTAACAACCATTATAACCACTATAAGAACCATTATCACCACTATAACGACCATTATCACCACTGTAACGACAATTATCAGCACTATAACGGCCATTATCAGCACTATAACAACCATTATCAGCACTATAACAACCATTATCAGCACTATAACGGCCATTATCAGCAATATAACGACCATTATAACCACTGTAACAACCATTATAACCACTATAACAGCCATTATCAGCACTATAACGACCATTATCACCACTATAGCAATCATTATGACCACTGTGACAACCATTATCAGCACTACAACGACCATTATCACCACTATAACGAGCATTATAACCACTATAACAACCATTATAACCACTATAACAACCATTATAACCAACATATCGACCACTATCAGCATCATAACGACCATTATCAGCACCGTAACGACCATTATAACCACTATAACGACCATTATAACCACTATAACAACCATTAAAACCTCTATGACAACCATTATAACCACTATAACAACCATTATCACCACTATAACGACCATTATAACCACTATAACGACCATTATAACCACTATAACGAGCATTATAACCACTATAACAACCATTAAAACCACTATGACAACCATTATCACCACTATAACAACCATCATCACCACTGTAACAACCATTATAACCACTATAACAACCATTATCACCACTATAACGAGCATTATGACCACTATAACAACCATTATAACCACTATAACAACTATTATAACCACTATAACGACCACTATCAACACCATAACGACCATTCTCAGCACTATAACGACCATTATGAGCACTATAACGACCATTATCACCACTATAACAACCATCATCACCACTGTAACAACCACTATAACCACTATAACAACCATTATCACCACTATAACAACCATTATAACCACTATAACGACCATTATAACCACTATAACAACCATTAAAACCACTATGACAACCATTATCACCACTATAACAACCATTATAACAACTATAACGACCATTATAACCACTATAACAACCATTAAAACCTCTATGACAACCATTATCACCACTATAACAACCATTATAACGACTATAAGAACCATTATCACCACTATAACGACCATTATCACCACTGTAACGACAATTATCAGCACTATAACGGCCATTATCAGCACTATAACAACCATTATCAGCACTATAACAACCATTATCAGCACTCTAACGGCCATTATCAGCAATATAACGACAATTATAACCACTGCAACAACCATTATAACCACTATAACAGCCATTATCAGCACTATAACGACCATTATCACCACTATAGCAATCATTATGACCACTGTGACAACCATTATCAGCACTACAACGACCATTATCACCACTATAACGAGCATTATGACCACTATAACAACCATTATAACCACTATAACAACTATTATAACCACTATAACGACCACTATCAACACCATAACGACCATTCTCAGCACTATAACGACCATTATGAGCACTATAACGACCATTATCACCACTATAACAACCATCATCACCACTGTAACAACCACTATAACCACTATAACAACCATTATCACCACTATAACAACCATTATAACCACTATAACGACCATTATAACCACTATAACAACCATTAAAACCACTATGACAACCATTATCACCACTATAACAACCATTATAACCACTATAACGACCATTATAACCACTATAACAACCATTAAAACCTCTATGACAACCATTATCACCACTATAACAACCATTATAACGACTATAAGAACCATTATCACCACTATAACGACCATTATCACCACTGTAACGACAATTATCAGCACTATAACGGCCATTATCAGCACTATAACAACCATTATCAGCACTATAACAACCATTATCAGCACTCTAACGGCCATTATCAGCAATATAACGACAATTATAACCACTGCAACAACCATTATAACCACTATAACAGCCATTATCAGCACTATAACGACCATTATCACCACTATAGCAATCATTATGACCACTGTGACAACCATTATCAGCACTACAACGACCATTATCACCACTATAACAACCACTATAACCACTATAACAACCACTATAACCACTATAACAACCATTATAACCACTATAACAACCGTTATAACCACTATAACGACCATTATAACCACTATAACGACCATTATCACCACTATGACAACCATTACAACCACCATGAAAACCATTAAAACCACTATGACAACCATTATCACCACTATAATAACCATCATCACCTCTCTAACAACCATTATGACCACTATAACAACCATTATCACCACTATAACGACCATTATAACCACTATAACGACCATTATAACCACTATAACGACCATTATAACAACTATAACAACCATTAAAACCACTATGACAACCATTATCACCACTATAACAACCATCATCACCACTGTAACAACCATTATAACCACTATAACAACCATTATCACCACTATAACGAGCATTATAACCACTATAACAACCATTATAACCACTATAACAACCATTATAACCAATATAACGACCACTATCAGCACCATAACGACCATTATCAGCACCATAACGACCATTATCAGCACTATAACGACCATTATCACCACTATAACGACCATTATCACCACTATAACGACAATTATCAGCACTATAACGGCCATTATCGGCACTATAGCAACCATTATCGGCACTATAACAACCATTATCAGCACTATAACGGCCATTATCAGCAATATAACGACCATTATAACCACTGTAACAACCATTATAACCACTATAACAGCCATTATCAGCACTATAACGATCATTATCACCACTATAACGACCATTATCACCACTATAGCGTCAATTATCACCACTATAACGACCATTATCAGCACTATTACGGCCATTATCAGCAATATAACGACCATTATAACCACTATAACAACCATTATCACCACTATAACGACCATTATAACCACTATAACGAGCACTATCAGCACCATAACGACCATTCTCAGCACTATAACGACCATTATCAGCACTATAACGACCATTATCAGCACTATTACGGCCATTATCAGCAATATAACGACCATTATAACCACTGTAACAACCATTATAACCACTATAACAGCCATTATCAGCACTATAACGACCATTATCAGCACTACAACGACCATTATCACCACTGTGGCAACCATTATCACCACTATAACAACCATTATAACCACTATAACGACCATTATAACCACTATAACAACCATTAAAACCTCTATGACAACCATTATCACCACTATAACAACCATTATAACGACTATAAGAACCATTATCACCACTATAACGACCATTATCACCACTGTAACGACAATTATCAGCACTATAACGGCCATTATCAGCACTATAACAACCATTATCAGCACTATAACAACCATTATCAGCACTCTAACGGCCATTATCAGCAATATAACGACAATTATAACCACTGCAACAACCATTATAACCACTATAACAGCCATTATCAGCACTATAACGACCATTATCACCACTATAGCAATCATTATGACCACTGTGACAACCATTATCAGCACTACAACGACCATTATCACCACTATAACAACCACTATAACCACTATAACAACCACTATAACCACTATAACAACCATTATAACCACTATAACAACCGTTATAACCACTATAACGACCATTATAACCACTATAACGACCATTATCACCACTATGACAACCATTACAACCACCATGAAAACCATTAAAACCACTATGACAACCATTATCACCACTATAATAACCATCATCACCTCTCTAACAACCATTATGACCACTATAACAACCATTATCACCACTATAACGACCATTATAACCACTATAACGACCATTATAACCACTATAACGACCATTATAACAACTATAACAACCATTAAAACCACTATGACAACCATTATCACCACTATAACAACCATCATCACCACTGTAACAACCATTATAACCACTATAACAACCATTATCACCACTATAACGAGCATTATAACCACTATAACAACCATTTTAACCACTATAACAACCATTATAACCAATATAACGACCACTATCAGCACCATAACGACCATTATCAGCACCATAACGACCATTATCAGCACTATAACGACCATTATCACCACTATAACGACCATTATCACCACTATAACGACAATTATCAGCACTATAACGGCCATTATCGGCACTATAGCAACCATTATCGGCACTATAACAACCATTATCAGCACTATAACGGCCATTATCAGCAATATAACGACCATTATAACCACTGTAACAACCATTATAACCACTATAACAGCCATTATCAGCACTATAACGATCATTATCACCACTATAACGACCATTATCACCACTATAGCGTCAATTATCACCACTATAACGACCATTATCAGCACTATTACGGCCATTATCAGCAATATAACGACCATTATAACCACTATAACAACCATTATCACCACTATAACGACCATTATAACCACTATAACGAGCACTATCAGCACCATAACGACCATTCTCAGCACTATAACGACCATTATCAGCACTATAACGACCATTATCAGCACTATTACGGCCATTATCAGCAATATAACGACCATTATAACCACTGTAACAACCATTATAACCACTATAACAGCCATTATCAGCACTATAACGACCATTATCAGCACTACAACGACCATTATCACCACTGTGGCAACCATTATCACCACTATAGCAAACAATACGACCACTATAACAACCACTATAACCACTATAACAACCGTTATAACCACTATAACAACTGTTATAACCACTATAACGACCATTATCACCACTATAACAACCTTTACAACCACTACGACAACCATTACAACCACCATGACAACCATTAAAACCACTATGACAGCCATTATCACCACTATAACAACCATCATCACCACCGTAACAATCATTATAACCACTATAACAACCATTATCTCCACTATAACGACCATTATAACCACTATAACGACCATTATAACCACTATAACAACCATTAAAACCACTATAACAACCATTAAAACCACTATGACAACCATTATCACCACTATAACAACCATCATCACCACTGTAACAACCACTATAACCACTATAACAACCATTATCACCACTATAACGACCATTATAACCACTATAACGAGCATTATAACCACTATAACAACCATTATAACCACTATAACAACTATTATAACCAATATAACGACCACTATCAGCACCATCACGACCATTCTCAGCACTATAACGACCATTATCAGCACTATAACGACCATTATCAGCACTATAACGACCATTATCACCACTGTAACAACCACTATAACCACTATAACAACCATTAAAACCACTATGACAACCATTATCACCACTATAACAACCATTATAACCACTATAACGACCATTATAACCACTATAACAACCATTAAAACCTCTATGACAACCATTATCACCACTATAACAACCATCATCACCACTGTAACAACCATTATAACCACTATAACAACCGTTATAACCACTATAACGACCATTATAACCACTATAACGACCATTATCACCACTATGACAACCATTACAACCACCATGAAAACCATTAAAACCACTATGACAACCATTATCACCACTATAATAACCATCATCACCTCTTTAACAACCATTATGACCACTATAACAACCATTATCACCACTATAACGACCATTATAACCACTATAACGACCATTATAACCACTATAACGACCATTATAACCACTATAACAACCATTAAAACCACTAAGACAACCATTATCACCACTATAACAACCATCATCACCACTGTAACAACCATTATAACCACTATAACAACCATTATCACCACTATAACGAGCATTATAACCACTATAACACCCATTATAACCACTATAGCAACCATTATAACCAATATAACGACCACTATCAGCACCATAACGACCATTATCAGCACCATAACGACCATTATCAGCACTATAACGACCATTATCACCACTATAACGACCATTATCACCACTATAACGACAATTATCAGCACTATAACGGCCATTATCAGCACTATAACAACCATTATCGGCACTATAACAACCAT
The DNA here is from genome assembly GCA_963576845.1 of Megachile leachella. NCBI lineage: Eukaryota > Metazoa > Arthropoda > Insecta > Hymenoptera > Megachilidae > Megachile > Megachile leachella. The sequence continues at coordinate 12,784,670 of OY756260.1, read as the reverse complement.
TATCAGCACTATAACGACCATTATCAGCAATATAACGACCATTATAACCACTGTAACAACCATTATAACCACTATAACAGCCATTATCAGCACAATAACGATCATTATCACCACTATAACGACCATTATCATCACTATAGCGTCAATTATCGCCACTATAACGACCATTATCAGCACTCTTACGGCCATTATCAGCAATATAACGACCATTATAACCACTATAACAACCATTATCACCACTATAACGACCATTATAACCACTATAACGAGCACTATCAGCACCATAACGACCATTCTCAGCACTATAACGACCATTATCAGCACTATAACGACCATTATCAGCACTATTACGGCCATTATCAGCAATATAACGACCATTATAACCACTGTAACAACCATTATAACCACTATAACAGCCATTATCAGCACTATAACGACCATTATCAGCACTACAACGACCATTATCACCACTGTGGCAACCATTATCACCACTATAGCAACCAATACGACCACTATAACAACCACTATAACCACTATAACAACCGTTATAACCACTATAACAACTGTTATAACCACTATAACGACCATTATCACCACTATAACAACCTTTACAACCACTACGACAACCATTACAACCACCATGACAACCATTAAAACCACTATGACAGCCATTATCACCACTATAACAACCATCATCACCACTGTAACAATCATTATAACCACTATAACAACCATTATCTCCACTATAACGACCATTATAACCACTATAACGAGCATTATAACCACTATAACAACCATTAAAACCACTATGACAACCATTATCACCACTATAACAGCCATCATCACCACTGTAACAACCATTATAACCACTATAACAACCATTATCACCACTATAACGAGCATTACAACCACTATAACAACCATTATAACCACTATAACAACTATTATAACCAATATAACGACCACTATCAGCACCATAACGACCATTCTCAGCACTATAACGACCATTATCAGCACTATAACGACCATTATCACCACTATAACAACCACTATAACCACTATAACAACCACTATAACCACTATAACAACCATTATAACTACCATAACAACCATTATCACCACTATAACGACCATTATAACCACTATAACGACCATTATAACCACTATAACGACCATTATAACCACTATAACAACCATTAAAACCACTATAACAACCATTAAAACCACTATGACAACCATTATCACCACTATAACAACCATCATCACCACTGTAACAACCACTATAACCACTATAACAACCATTATCACCACTATAACGACCATTATAACCACTATAACGACCACTATAACCACTATAACAACCATTAAAACCACTATGACAACCATTATCACCACTATAACAACCATCATCACCACTGTAACAATCATTATAACCACTATAACAACCATTATCACCACTATAACGACCATTATAACCACTATAACGAGCATTATAACCACTATAACAACCATTATAACCACTATAACAACTATTATAACCAATATAACGACCACTATCAGCACCATCACGACCATTCTCAGCACTATAACGACCATTATCAGCACTATAACGACCATTATCAGCACTATAACGACCATTATCACCACTGTAACAAACACTATAACCACTATAACAACCATTAAAACCACTATGACAACCATTATCACCACTATAACAACCATTATAACCACTATAACGACCATTATAACCACTATAACAACCATTAAAACCTCTATGACAACCATTATCACCACTATAACAACCATCATCACCACTGTAACAACCATTATAACCACTATAACAACCGTTATAACCACTATAACGACCATTATAACCACTATAACGACCATTATCACCACTATGACAACCATTACAACCACCATGAAAACCATTAAAACCACTATGACAACCATTATCACCACTATAATAACCATCATCACCTCTCTAACAACCATTATGACCACTATAACAACCATTATCACCACTATAACGACCATTATAACCACTATAACGACCATTATAACCACTATAACGACCATTATAACCACTATAACAACCATTAAAACCACTATGACAACCATTATCACCACTATAACAACCATCATCACCACTGTAACAACCATTATAACCACTATAACAACCATTATCACCACTATAACGAGCATTATAACCACTATAACACCCATTATAACCACTATAACAACCATTATAACCACTATAACAGCCATTATCAGCACTATAACGATCATTATCACCACTATAACGACCACTATCATCACTATAGCGTCAATTATCGCCACTATAACGACCATTATCAGCACTCTTACGGCCATTATCAGCAATATAACGACCATTATAACCACTATAACAACCATTATCACCACTATAACGACCATTATAACCACTATAACGAGCACTATCAGCACCATAACGACCATTCTCAGCACTATAACGACCATTATCAGCACTATAACGACCATTATCAGCACTATTACGGCCATTATCAGCAATATAACGACCATTATAACCACTGTAACAACCATTATAACCACTATAACAGCCATTATCAGCACTATAACGACCATTATCAGCACTACAACGACCATTATCACCACTGTGGCAACCATTATCACCACTATAGCAACCAATACGACCAATATAACAACCACTATAACCACTATAACAACCGTTATAACCACTATAACAACTGTTATAACCACTATAACGACCATTATCACCACTATAACAACCTTTACAACCACTACGACAACCATTACAACCACCATGACAACCATTAAAACCACTATGACAGCCATTATCACCACTATAACAACCATCATCACCACTGTAACAATCATTATAACCACTATAACAACCATTATCTCCACTATAACGACCATTATAACCACTATAACGAGCATTATAACCACTATAACAACCATTAAAACCACTATGACAACCATTATCACCACTATAACAGCCATCATCACCACTGTAACAACCATTATAACCACTATAACAACCATTATCACCACTATAACGAGCATTACAACCACTATAACAACCATTATAACCACTATAACAACTATTATAACCAATATAACGACCACTATCAGCACCATAACGACCATTCTCAGCACTATAACGACCATTATCAGCACTATAACGACCATTATCACCACTATAACAACCACTATAACCACTATAACAACCACTATAACCACTATAACAACCACTATAACCACTATAACAACCATTATAACTACCATAACAACCATTATCACCACTATAACGACCATTATAACCACTATAACGACCATTATAACCACTATAACGACCATTATAACCACTATAACAACCATTAAAACCACTATAACAACCATTAAAACCACTATGACAACCATTATCACCACTATAACAACCATCATCACCACTGTAACAACCACTATAACCACTATAACAACCATTATCACCACTATAACGACCATTATAACCACTATAACAACCATTAAAACCACTATGACAACCATTATCACCACTATAACAACCATCATCACTACTGTAACAACCATTATAACCACTATAACAACCATTATCACCACTATAACGAGCATTATAACCACTATAACAACCATTATAACCACTATAACAACCATTATAACCAATATAACGACCACTATCAGCACCATAACGACCATTATCACCACTATAACGACAATTATCAGCACCATAACGGCCATTATCAGCACTATAACAACCGTTATCGGCACTATAACAACCATTATCAGCACTATAACGGCCATTATAACCACTATAACGACCATTATAACCACTATAACAACCATTAAAACCACTATGACAACCATTATCACCACTATAACAACCATCATCACCACTGTAACAACCACTATAACCACTATAACAACCATTATCACCACTATAACGACCATTATAACCACTATAACGACCACTATAACCACTATAACAACCATTAAAACCACTATGACAACCATTATCACCACTATAACAACCATCATCACCACAGTAACAATCATTATAACCACTATAACAACCATTATCACCACTATAACGACCATTATAACCACTATAACGAGCATTATAACCACTATAACAACCATTATAACCACTATAACAACTATTATAACCAATATAACGACCACTATCAGCACCATCACGACCATTCTCAGCACTATAACGACCATTATCAGCACTATAACGACCATTATCAGCACTATAACGACCATTATCACCACTGTAACAACCACTATAACCACTATAACAACCATTAAAACCACTATGACAACCATTATCACCACTATAACAACCATTATAACCACTATAACGACCATTATAACCACTATAACAACCATTAAAACCTCTATGACAACCATTATCACCACTATAACAACCATCATCACCACTGTAACAACCATTATAACCACTATAACAACCGTTATAACCACTATAACGACCATTATAACCACTATAACGACCATTATCACCACTATGACAACCATTACAACCACCATGAAAACCATTAAAACCACTATGACAACCATTATCACCACTATAATAACCATCATCACCTCTCTAACAACCATTATGACCACTATAACAACCATTATCACCACTATAACGACCATTATAACCACTATAACGACCATTATAACCACTATAACGACCATTATAACCACTATAACAACCATTAAAACCACTATGACAACCATTATCACCACTATAACAACCATCATCACCACTGTAACAACCATTATAACCACTATAACAACCATTATCACCACTATAACGAGCATTATAACCACTATAACACCCATTATAACCACTATAACAACCATTATAACCAATATAACGACCACTATCAGCACCATAACGACCATTATCAGCACCATAACGACCATTATCAGCACTATAACGACCATTATCACCACTATAACGACCATTATCACCACTATAACGACAATTATCAGCACTATAACGGCCATTATCAGCACTATAACAACCATTATCGGCACTATAACAACCATTATCAGCACTATAACGACCATTATCAGCAATATAACGACCATTATAACCACAGTAACAACCATTATAACCACTATAACAGCCATTATCAGCACTATAACGATCATTATCACCACTATAACGACCATTATCACCACTATAGCGTCAATTATCGCCACTATAACGACCATTATCAGCACTCTTACGGCCATTATCAGCAATATAACGACCATTATAACCACTATAACAACCATTATCACCACTATAACGACCATTATAACCACTATAACGAGCATTATAACCACTATAACAACCACTAAAACCACTATGACAACCATTATCACCACTATAACAACCATCATCACCACTGTAACAACCATTATAACCACTATAACAACCATCATCACCACTATAACGAGCATTACAACCACTATAACAACCATTATAACCACTATAACAACTATTATAACCAATATAACGACCACTATCAGCACCATAACGACCATTCTCAGCACTATAACGACCATTATCACCACTATAACAACCACTGTAACCACTATAACAACCACTATAACCACTATAACAACCATTACAACCACTATGACAACCATTAAAACCACTATGACAACCATTATCACCACTATAACAACCATCATCACCACTGTAACAACCATTATAACCACTGTAACAACCATTATCACCATTATAACGAGCATTATAACCACTATAACAACCATTATAACCACTATAACAACCATTATAACCACTATAACGACCATTATAACCACTATAACAACCATTATCACCACTATAACGAGCATTATAACCACAATAACAACCATTATAACCACTATAACAACTATTATAACCAATATAACGACCACTATCAGCACCATAACGACCATTCTCAGCACTATAACGACCATTATCAGCACTATTACGACCATTATCACCACTATAACGACCATTATCACCACTATAACAACCATTATAACCACTATAACGACCATTATAACCACTATAACAACCATCATCACCACTGTAACAACCACTATAACCACTATAACAACCATTATCACCACTATAACGACCATTATAACCACTATAACGACCATTATCACCACTATAACAACCATTATAACCACTATAACGACCATTATAACCAGTATAACAACCATTAAAACCTCTATGACAACCATTATCACCACTATAACAACCATCATCACCAGTGTAACAACCATTATAACCACTATAAGAACCATTATCACCACAATAACGACCATTATCACCACTGTAACGACAATTATCAGCACTATAACGGCCATTATCAGCACTATAACAACCATTATCAGCACTATAACAACCATTATCAGCACTATAACGGCCATTATCAGCAATATAACGACCATTATAACCACTGTAACAACCATTATAACCACTATAACAGCCATTATCAGCACTATAACGACCATTTTCAGCACTATAACAACCATTATCAGCACTATAACAACCATTGTCAGCACTATAACGCCCATTATCAGCAATATAACGACCATTATAACCACTGTAACAACCATTATAACCACTATAACAGCCATTATCAGCACTATAACGACCATTATCACCACTATAGCAATCATTATGACCACTGTGACAACCATTATCAGCACTACAACGACCATTATCACCACTATAACGAGCATTATAACCACTATAACAACCATTATAACCAATATAACGACCACTATCAGCATCATAACGACCATTATCAGCACCATAACGACCATTATCAGCACTATAACGACCATTATCACCACTATAACAACCATCATCACCACTGTAACAACCACTATAACCACTATAACAACCATTATCACCACTATAACGACCATTATAACCACTATAACGACCATTATAACCACTATAACAACCATTAAAACCACTATGACAACCATTATCACCACTATAACAACCATTATAACCACTATAACGACCATCATCACCACTGTAACAACCACTATAACCACTATAACAACCATTATCACCACTATAACAACCACTATAACCACTATAACAACCACTATAACCACTATAACAACCATTATAACTACTATAACAACCATTATCACCACTATAACGACCATTATAACCACTATAACGACCATTATAACCACTATAACGACCATTATAACCACTATAACAACCATTAAAACCACTATGACAACCATTATCACCACTATAACAACCATCATCACCACTGTAACAACCACTATAACCACTATAACAACCATTATCACCACTATAACGACCATTATAACCACTATAACGACCATTATAACCACTATAACAACCATTAAAACTACTATGACAACCATTATCACCACTATAACAACCATCATCACCACTGTAACAACCATTATAACCACTATAACAACCATTATCACCACTATAACGAGCATTATAACCACTATAACAACCATTATAAACAACTATAACAACTATTATAACCAATATAACGACCACTATCAGCACCATCACGACCATTCTCAGCACTATAACGACCATTATCAGCACTATAACGACCATTATCACCACTATAACAACCATCATCACCACTGTAACAACCACTATAACCACTATAACAACCATTATCACCACTATAACGACCATTATCACCACTATAGCGTCAATTATCACCACTATAACGACCATTATCAGCACTATTACGGCCATTATCAGCAATATAACGACCATTATAACCACTATAACAACCATTATCACCACTATAACGACCATTATAACCACTATAACGAGCACTATCAGCACCATAACGACCATTCTCAGCACTATAACGACCATTATCAGCACTATAACGACCATTATCAGCACTATTACGGCCATTATCAGCAATATAACGACCATTATAACCACTGTAACAACCATTATAACCACTATAACAGCCATTATCAGCACTATAACGACCATTATCAGCACTACAACGACCATTATCACCACTGTGGCAACCATTATCACCACTATAGCAACCATTACGACCACTATAACAACCACTATAACCACTATAACAACCGTTATAACCACAATAACAACTGTTATAACCACTATAACGACCATTATCACCACTATAACAACCTTTACAACCACTACGACAACCATTACAACCACCATGACAACCATTAAAACCACTATGACAGCCATTATCACCACTATAACAACCATCATCACCACTGTAACAATCATTATAACCACTATAACAACCATTATCTCCACTATAACGACCATTATAACCACTATAACGAGCATTATAACCACTATAACAACCATTAAAACCACTATGACAACCATTATCACCACTATAACAGCCATCATCACCACTGTAACAACCATTATAACCACTATAACAACCATTATCACCACTATAACGAGCATTACAACCACTATAACAACCATTATAACCACTATAACAACTATTATAACCAATATAACGACCACTATCAGCACCATAACGACCATTCTCAGCACTATAACGACCATTATCAGCACTATAACGACCATTATCACCACTATAACAACCACTATAACCACTATAACAACCACTATAACCACTATAACAACCATTATAACTACCATAACAACCATTATCACCACTATAACGACCATTATAACCACTATAACGACCATTATAACCACTATAACGACCATTATAACCACTATAACAACCATTAAAACCACTATGACAACCATTATCACCACTATAACAACCATCATCACCACTGTAACAACCACTATAACCACTATAACAACCATTATCACCACTATAACGACCATTATAACCACTATAACAACCATTAAAACCACTATGACAACCATTATCACCACTATAACAACCATCATCACCACTGTAACAATCATTATAACCACTATAACAACCATTATCACCACTATAACGACCATTATAACCACTATAACGAGCATTATAACCACTATAACAACCATTATAACCACTATAACAACTATTATAACCAATGTAACGACCACTATCAGCACCATCACGACCACTATCAGCACCATCACGACCATTCTCAGCACTATAACGACCATTATCAGCACTATAACGACCATTATCACCACTGTAACAACCACTATAACCACTATAACAACCATTAAAACCACTATGACAACCATTATCACCACTATAACAACCATTATAACCACTATAACGACCATTATAACCACTATAACAACCATTAAAACCTCTATGACAACCATTATCACCACTATAACAACCATCATCACCACTGTAACAACCATTACAACCACTATAACAACCGTTATAACCACTATAACGACCATTATAACCACTATAACGACCATTATCACCACTATGACAACCATTACAACCACCATGAAAACCATTAAAACCACTATGACAACCATTATCACCACTATAATAACCATCATCACCTCTCTAACAACCATTATGACCACTATAACAACCATTATCACCACTATAACGACCATTATAACCACTATAACGACCATTATAACCACTATAACGACCATTATAACCACTATAACAACCATTAAAACCACTATGACAACCATTATCACCACTATAACAACCATCATCACCACTGTAACAACCATTATAACCACTATAACAACCATTATCACCACTATAACGAGCATTATAACCACTATAACACCCATTATAACCACTATAACAACCATTATAACCAATATAACGGCCACTATCAGCACCATAACGACCATTATCAGCACCATAACGACCATTATCAGCACTATAACGACCATTATCACCACTATAACGACCATTATCACCACTATAACGACAATTATCAGCACTATAACGGCCATTATCAGCACTATAACAACCATTATCGGCACTATAACAACCATTATCAGCACTATAACGACCATTATCAGCAATATAACGACCATTATAACCACTGTAACAACCATTATAACCACTATAACAGCCATTATCAGCACTATATCGATCATTATCACCACTATAACGACCATTATCACCACTATAGCGTCAATTATCGCCACTATAACGACCATTATCAGCACTCTTACGGCCATTATCAGCAATATAACGATCATTATAACCACTATAACAACCATTATCACCACTATAACGACCATTATAACCACTATAACGAGCACTATCAGCACCATAACGGCCATTATCAGCACTATAACAACCATTATCGGCACTATAACAACCATTATCAGCACTATAACGACCATTATCAGCAATATAACGACCATTATAACCACTGTAACAACCATTATAACCACTATAACAGCCATTATCAGCACTATAACAACCATTATCGGCACTATCACAACCATTATCAGCACTATAACGGCCATTATCAGCAATATAACGACCATTATAACCACTGTAACAACCATTATAACCACTATAACAGCCATTATCAGCACTATAACGATCATTATCACCACTATAACGACCATTACCACCACTATAGCGTCAATTATCACCACTATAACGACCATTATCAGCACTATTACGGCCATTATCAGCAATATAACGACCATTATAACCACTATAACAACCATTATCACCACTATAACAACCACTATAACCACTATAACAACCGTTATAACCACTATAACAACTGTTATAACCACTATAACGACCATTATCACCACTATAACAACCTTTACAACCACTACGACAACCATTACAACCACCATGACAACCATTAAAACCACTATGACAGCCATTATCACCACTATAACAACCATCATCACCACTGTAACAATCATTATAACCACTATAACAACCATTATCTCCACTATAACGACCATTATAACCACTATAACGAGCATTATAACCACTATAACAACCATTAAAACCACTATGACAACCATTATCACCACTATAACAGCCATCATCACCACTGTAACAACCATTATAACCACTATAACAACCATTATCACCACTATAACGAGCATTACAACCACTATAACAACCATTATAACCACTATAACAACTATTATAACCAATATAACGACCACTATCAGCACCATAACGACCATTCTCAGCACTATAACGACCATTATCAGCACTATAACGACCATTATCACCACTATAACAACCACTATAACCACTATAACAACCACTATAACCACTATAACAACCATTATAACTACCATAACAACCATTATCACCACTATAACGACCATTATAACCACTATAACGACCATTATAACCACTATAACGACCATTATAACCACTATAACAACCATTAAAACCACTATAACAACCATTAAAACCACTATGACAACCATTATCACCACTATAACAACCATCATCACCACTGTAACAACCACTATAACCACTATAACAACCATTATCACCACTATAACGACCATTATAACCACTATAACGACCACTATAACCACTATAACAACCATTAAAACCACTATGACAACCATTATCACCACTATAACAACCATCATCACCACTGTAACAATCATTATAACCACTATAACAACCATTATCACCACTATAACGACCATTATAACCACTATAACGAGCATTATAACCACTATAACAACCATTATAACCACTATAACAACTATTATAACCAATATAACGACCACTATCAGCACCATCACGACCATTCTCAGCACTATAACGACCATTATCAGCACTATAACGACCATTATCAGCACTATAACGACCATTATCACCACTGTAACAAACACTATAACCACTATAACAACCATTAAAACCACTATGACAACCATTATCACCACTATAACAACCATTATAACCACTATAACGACCATTATAACCACTATAACAACCATTAAAACCTCTATGACAACCATTATCACCACTATAACAACCATCATCACCACTGTAACAACCATTATAACCACTATAACAACCGTTATAACCACTATAACGACCATTATAACCACTATAACGACCATTATCACCACTATGACAACCATTACAACCACCATGAAAACCATTAAAACCACTATGACAACCATTATCACCACTATAATAACCATCATCACCTCTCTAACAACCATTATGACCACTATAACAACCATTATCACCACTATAACGACCATTATAACCACTATAACGACCATTATAACCACTATAACGACCATTATAACCACTATAACAACCATTAAAACCACTATGACAACCATTATCACCACTATAACAACCATCATCACCACTGTAACAACCATTATAACCACTATAACAACCATTATCACCACTATAACGAGCATTATAACCACTATAACACCCATTATAACCACTATAACAACCATTATAACCACTATAACAGCCATTATCAGCACTATAACGATCATTATCACCACTATAACGACCATTATCATCACTATAGCGTCAATTATCGCCACTATAACGACCATTATCAGCACTCTTACGGCCATTATCAGCAATATAACGACCATTATAACCACTATAACAACCATTATCACCACTATAACGACCATTATAACCACTATAACGAGCACTATCAGCACCATAACGACCATTCTCAGCACTATAACGACCATTATCAGCACTATAACGACCATTATCAGCACTATTACGGCCATTATCAGCAATATAACGACCATTATAACCACTGTAACAACCATTATAACCACTATAACAGCCATTATCAGCACTATAACGACCATTATCAGCACTACAACGACCATTATCACCACTGTGGCAACCATTATCACCACTATAGCAACCAATACGACCAATATAACAACCACTATAACCACTATAACAACCGTTATAACCACTATAACAACTGTTATAACCACTATAACGACCATTATCACCACTATAACAACCTTTACAACCACTACGACAACCATTACAACCACCATGACAACCATTAAAACCACTATGACAGCCATTATCATCACTATAACAACCATCATCACCACTGTAACAATCATTATAACCACTATAACAACCATTATCTCCACTATAACGACCATTATAACCACTATAACGAGCATTATAACCACTATAACAACCATTAAAACCACTATGACAACCATTATCACCACTATAACAGCCATCATCACCACTGTAACAACCATTATAACCACTATAACAACCATTATCACCACTATAACGAGCATTACAACCACTATAACAACCATTATAACCACTATAACAACTATTATAACCAATATAACGACCACTATCAGCACCATAACGACCATTCTCAGCACTATAACGACCATTATCAGCACTATAACGACCATTATCACCACTATAACAACCACTATAACCACTATAACAACCACTATAACCACTATAACAACCATTATAACTACCATAACAACCATTATCACCACTATAACGACCATTATAACCACTATAACGACCATTATAACCACTATAACGACCATTATAACCACTATAACAACCATTAAAACCACTATAACAACCATTAAAACCACTATGACAACCATTATCACCACTATAACAACCATCATCACCACTGTAACAACCACTATAACCACTATAACAACCATTATCACCACTATAACGACCATTATAACCACTATAACAACCATTAAAACCACTATGACAACCATTATCACCACTATAACAACCATCATCACTACTGTAACAACCATTATAACCACTATAACAACCATTATCACCACTATAACGAGCATTATAACCACTATAACAACCATTATAACCACTATAACAACCATTATAACCAATATAACGACCACTATCAGCACCATAACGACCATTATCACCACTATAACGACAATTATCAGCACCATAACGGCCATTATCAGCACTATAACAACCGTTATCGGCACTATAACAACCATTATCAGCACTATAACGGCCATTATAACCACTATAACGACCATTATAACCACTATAACAACCATTAAAACCACTATGACAACCATTATCACCACTATAACAACCATCATCACCACTGTAACAACCACTATAACCACTATAACAACCATTATCACCACTATAACGACCATTATAACCACTATAACGACCACTATAACCACTATAACAACCATTAAAACCACTATGACAACCATTATCACCACTATAACAACCATCATCACCACAGTAACAATCATTATAACCACTATAACAACCATTATCACCACTATAACGACCATTATAACCACTATAACGAGCATTATAACCACTATAACAACCATTATAACCACTATAACAACTATTATAACCAATATAACGACCACTATCAGCACCATCACGACCATTCTCAGCACTATAACGACCATTATCAGCACTATAACGACCATTATCAGCACTATAACGACCATTATCACCACTGTAACAACCACTATAACCACTATAACAACCATTAAAACCACTATGACAACCATTATCACCACTATAACAACCATTATAACCACTATAACGACCATTATAACCACTATAACAACCATTAAAACCTCTATGACAACCATTATCACCACTATAACAACCATCATCACCACTGTAACAACCATTATAACCACTATAACAACCGTTATAACCACTATAACGACCATTATAACCACTATAACGACCATTATCACCACTATGACAACCATTACAACCACCATGAAAACCATTAAAACCACTATGACAACCATTATCACCACTATAATAACCATCATCACCTCTCTAACAACCATTATGACCACTATAACAACCATTATCACCACTATAACGACCATTATAACCACTATAACGACCATTATAACCACTATAACGACCATTATAACCACTATAACAACCATTAAAACCACTATGACAACCATTATCACCACTATAACAACCATCATCACCACTGTAACAACCATTATAACCACTATAACAACCATTATCACCACTATAACGAGCATTATAACCACTATAACACCCATTATAACCACTATAACAACCATTATAACCAATATAACGACCACTATCAGCACCATAACGACCATTATCAGCACCATAACGACCATTATCAGCACTATAACGACCATTATCACCACTATAACGACCATTATCACCACTATAACGACAATTATCAGCACTATAACGGCCATTATCAGCACTATAACAACCATTATCGGCACTATAACAACCATTATCAGCTCTATAACGACCATTATCAGCAATATAACGACCATTATAACCACAGTAACAACCATTATAACCACTATAACAGCCATTATCAGCACTATAACGATCATTATCACCACTATAACGACCATTATCACCACTATAGCGTCAATTATCGCCACTATAACGACCATTATCAGCACTCTTACGGCCATTATCAGCAATATAACGACCATTATAACCACTATAACAACCATTATCACCACTATAACGACCATTATAACCACTATAACGAGCATTATAACCACTATAACAACCACTAAAACCACTATGACAACCATTATCACCACTATAACAACCATCATCACCACTGTAACAACCATTATAACCACTATAACAACCATCATCACCACTATAACGAGCATTACAACCACTATAACAACCATTATAACCACTATAACAACTATTATAACCAATATAACGACCACTATCAGCACCATAACGACCATTCTCAGCACTATAACGACCATTATCACCACTATAACAACCACTGTAACCACTATAACAACCACTATAACCACTATAACAACCATTACAACCACTATGACAACCATTAAAACCACTATGACAACCATTATCACCACTATAACAACCATCATCACCACTGTAACAACCATTATAACCACTGTAACAACCATTATCACCATTATAACGAGCATTATAACCACTATAACAACCATTATAACCACTATAACAACCATTATAACCACTATAACGACCATTATAACCACTATAACAACCATTATCACCACTATAACGAGCATTATAACCACAATAACAACCATTATAACCACTATAACAACTATTATAACCAATATAACGACCACTATCAGCACCATAACGACCATTCTCAGCACTATAACGACCATTATCAGCACTATAACGACCATTATCACCACTATAACGACCATTATCACCACTATAACAACCATTATAACCACTATAACGACCATTATAACCACTATAACAACCATCATCACCACTGTAACAACCACTATAACCACTATAACAACCATTATCACCACTATAACGACCATTATAACCACTATAACGACCATTATCACCACTATAACAACCATTATAACCACTATAACGACCATTATAACCAGTATAACAACCATTAAAACCTCTATGACAACCATTATCACCACTATAACAACCATCATCACCAGTGTAACAACCATTATAACCACTATAAGAACCATTATCACCACAATAACGACCATTATCACCACTGTAACGACAATTATCAGCACTATAACGGCCATTATCAGCACTATAACAACCATTATCAGCACTATAACAACCATTATCAGCACTATAACGGCCATTATCAGCAATATAACGACCATTATAACCACTGTAACAACCATTATAACCACTATAACAGCCATTATCAGCACTATAACGACCATTTTCAGCACTATAACAACCATTATCAGCACTATAACAACCATTGTCAGCACTATAACGCCCATTATCAGCAATATAACGACCATTATAACCACTGTAACAACCATTATAACCACTATAACAGCCATTATCAGCACTATAACGACCATTATCACCACTATAGCAATCATTATGACCACTGTGACAACCATTATCAGCACTACAACGACCATTATCACCACTATAACGAGCATTATAACCACTATAACAACCATTATAACCAATATAACGACCACTATCAGCATCATAACGACCATTATCAGCACCATAACGACCATTATCAGCACTATAACGACCATTATCACCACTATAACAACCATCATCACCACTGTAACAACCACTATAACCACTATAACAACCATTATCACCACTATAACGACCATTATAACCACTATAACGACCATTATAACCACTATAACAACCATTAAAACCACTATGACAACCATTATCACCACTATAACAACCATTATAACCACTATAACGACCATCATCACCACTGTAACAACCACTATAACCACTATAACAACCATTATCACCACTATAACAACCACTACAACCACTATAACAACCACTATAACCACTATAACAACCATTATAACTACTATAACAACCATTATCACCACTATAACGACCATTATAACCACTATAACGACCATTATAACCACTATAACAACCATTAAAACCACTATGACAACCATTATCACCACTATAACAACCATCATCACCACTGTAACAACCACTATAACCACTATAACAACCATTATCACCACTATAACGACCATTATAACCACTATAACGACCATTATAACCACTATAACAACCATTAAAACTACTATGACAACCATTATCACCACTATAACAACCATCATCACCACTGTAACAACCATTATAACCACTATAACAACCATTATCACCACTATAACGAGCATTATAACCACTATAACAACCATTATAAACAACTATAACAACTATTATAACCAATATAACGACCACTATCAGCACCATCACGACCATTCTCAGCACTATAACGACCATTATCAGCACTATAACGACCATTATCACCACTATAACAACCATCATCACCACTGTAACAACCACTATAACCACTATAACAACCATTATCACCACTATAACGACCATTATCACCACTATAGCGTCAATTATCACCACTATAACGACCATTATCAGCACTATTACGGCCATTATCAGCAATATAACGACCATTATAACCACTATAACAACCATTATCACCACTATAACGACCATTATAACCACTATAACGAGCACTATCAGCACCATAACGACCATTCTCAGCACTATAACGACCATTATCAGCACTATAACGACCATTATCAGCACTATTACGGCCATTATCAGCAATATAACGACCATTATAACCACTGTAACAACCATTATAACCACTATAACAGCCATTATCAGCACTATAACGACCATTATCAGCACTACAACGACCATTATCACCACTGTGGCAACCATTATCACCACTATAGCAACCATTACGACCACTATAACAACCACTATAACCACTATAACAACCGTTATAACCACAATAACAACTGTTATAACCACTATAACGACCATTATCACCACTATAACAACCTTTACAACCACTACGACAACCATTACAACCACCATGACAACCATTAAAACCACTATGACAGCCATTATCACCACTATAACAACCATCATCACCACTGTAACAATCATTATAACCACTATAACAACCATTATCTCCACTATAACGACCATTATAACCACTATAACGAGCATTATAACCACTATAACAACCATTAAAACCACTATGACAACCATTATCACCACTATAACAGCCATCATCACCACTGTAACAACCATTATAACCACTATAACAACCATTATCACCACTATAACGAGCATTACAACCACTATAACAACCATTATAACCACTATAACAACTATTATAACCAATATAACGACCACTATCAGCACCATAACGACCATTCTCAGCACTATAACGACCATTATCAGCACTATAACGACCATTATCACCACTATAACAACCACTATAACCACTATAACAACCACTATAACCACTATAACAACCATTATAACTACCATAACAACCATTATCACCACTATAACGACCATTATAACCACTATAACGACCATTATAACCACTATAACGACCATTATAACCACTATAACAACCATTAAAACCACTATGACAACCATTATCACCACTATAACAACCATCATCACCACTGTAACAACCACTATAACCACTATAACAACCATTATCACCACTATAACGACCATTATAACCACTATAACAACCATTAAAACCACTATGACAACCATTATCACCACTATAACAACCATCATCACCACTGTAACAATCATTATAACCACTATAACAACCATTATCACCACTATAACGACCATTATAACCACTATAACGAGCATTATAACCACTATAACAACCATTATAACCACTATAACAACTATTATAACCAATATAACGACCACTATCAGCACCATCACGACCACTATCAGCACCATCACGACCATTCTCAGCACTATAACGACCATTATCAGCACTATAACGACCATTATCAGCACTATAACGACCATTATCACCACTGTAACAACCACTATAACCACTATAACAACCATTAAAACCACTATGACAACCATTATCACCACTATAACAACCATTATAACCACTATAACGACCATTATAACCACTATAACAACCATTAAAACCTCTATGACAACCATTATCACCACTATAACAACCATCATCACCACTGTAACAACCATTACAACCACTATAACAACCGTTATAACCACTATAACGACCATTATAACCACTATAACGACCATTATCACCACTATGACAACCATTACAACCACCATGAAAACCATTAAAACCACTATGACAACCATTATCACCACTATAATAACCATCATCACCTCTCTAACAACCATTATGACCACTATAACAACCATTATCACCACTATAACGACCATTATAACCACTATAACGACCATTATAACCACTATAACGACCATTATAACCACTATAACAACCATTAAAACCACTATGACAACCATTATCACCACTATAACAACCATCATCACCACTGTAACAACCATTATAACCACTATAACAACCATTATCACCACTATAACGAGCATTATAACCACTATAACACCCATTATAACCACTATAACAACCATTATAACCAATATAACGGCCACTATCAGCACCATAACGACCATTATCAGCACCATAACGACCATTATCAGCACTATAACGACCATTATCACCACTATAACGACCATTATCACCACTATAACGACAATTATCAGCACTATAACGGCCATTATCAGCACTATAACAACCATTATCGGCACTATAACAACCATTATCAGCACTATAACGACCATTATCAGCAATATAACGACCATTATAACCACTGTAACAACCATTATAACCACTATAACAGCCATTATCAGCACTATATCGATCATTATCACCACTATAACGACCATTATCACCACTATAGCGTCAATTATCGCCACTATAACGACCATTATCAGCACTCTTACGGCCATTATCAGCAATATAACGATCATTATAACCACTATAACAACCATTATCACCACTATAACGACCATTATAACCACTATAACGAGCACTATCAGCACCATAACGGCCATTATCAGCACTATAACAACCATTATCGGCACTATAACAACCATTATCAGCACTATAACGACCATTATCAGCAATATAACGACCATTATAACCACTGTAACAACCATTATAACCACTATAACAGCCATTATCAGCACTATAACAACCATTATCGGCACTATCACAACCATTATCAGCACTATAACGGCCATTATCAGCAATATAACGACCATTATAACCACTGTAACAACCATTATAACCACTATAACAGCCATTATCAGCACTATAACGATCATTATCACCACTATAACGACCATTACCACCACTATAGCGTCAATTATCACCACTATAACGACCATTATCAGCACTATTACGGCCATTATCAGCAATATAACGACCATTATAACCACTATAACAACCATTATCACCACTATAACGACCATTATAACCACTATAACGAGCACTATCAGCACCATAACGACCATTCTCAGCACTATAACGACCATTATCAGCACTATAACGACCATTATCAGCACTATTACGGCCATTATCAGCAATATAACGACCATTATAACCACTGTAACAACCATTATAACCACTATAACAGCCATTATCAGCTCTATAACGACCATTATCAGCACTACAACGACCATTATCACCACTGTGGCAACCATTATCACCACTATAGCAACCATTACGACCACTATAACAACCACTATAACCACTATAACAACCGTTATAACCACTATAACAACTGTTATAACCACTATAACGACCATTATCACCACTATAACAACCTTTACAACCACTACGACAACCATTACAACCACCATGACAACCATTAAAACCACTATGACAGCCATTATCACCACTATAACAACCATCATCACCACTGTAACAATCATTATAACCACTATAACAACCATTATCTCCACTATAACGACCATTATAACCACTATAACGAGCATTATAACCACTATAACAACCATTAAAACCACTATGACAACCATTATCACCACTATAACAGCCATCATCACCACTGTAACAACCATTATAACCACTATAACAACCATTATCACCACTATAACGAGCATTACAACCACTATAACAACCATTATAACCACTATAACAACTATTATAACCAATATAACGACCACTATCAGCACCATAACGACCATTCTCAGCACTATAACGACCATTATCAGCACTATAACGACCATTATCACCACTATAACAACCACTATAACCACTATAACAACCACTATAACCACTATAACAACCATTATAACTACCATAACAACCATTATCACCACTATAACGACCATTATAACCACTATAACGACCATTATAACCACTATAACGACCATTATTACCACTATAACAACCATTAAAACCACTATAACAACCATTAAAACCACTATGACAACCATTATCACCACTATAACAACCATCATCACCACTGTAACAACCACTATAACCACTATAACAACCATTATCACCACTATAACGACCATTATAACCACTATAACAACCATTAAAACCACTATGACAACCATTATCACCACTATAACAACCATCATCACCACTGTAACAACCATTATAACCACTATAACAACCATTATCACCACTTCAACGAGCATTACAACCACTATAACAACCATTATATCCACTATAACAACTATTATAACCAATATAACGACCACTATCAGCACCATAACGACCATTATCAGCACTATAACGACCATTATCACCACTATAACGACCATTATCACCACTATAACGACAATTATCAGCACTATAACGGCCATTATCAGCACTATAACAACCATTATCGGCACTATAACAACCATTATCAGCACTATAACGGCCATTATCAGCAATATAACGACCATTATAACCACTGTAACAACCATTATAACCACTATAACAGCCATTATCAGCACTATAACGACCATTTTCAGCACTATAACAGCCATTATCAGCACTATAACAACCATTGTCAGCACTATAACGCCCATTATCAGCAATATAACGACCATTATAACCACTGTAACAACCATTATAACCACTATAACAGCCATTATCAGCACTATAACGACCATTATCACCACTATAGCAATCATTATGACCACTGTGACAACCATTATCAGCACTACAACGACCATTATCACCACTATAACGAGCATTATAACCACTATAACAACCATTATAACCAATATAACGACCACTATCAGCATCATAACGACCATTATCAGCACCATAACGACCATTATCAGCACTATAACGACCATTATCACCACTATAACAACCATCATCACCACTGTAACAACCACTATAACCACTATAACAACCATTATCACCACTATAACGACCATTATAACCACTATAACGACCATTATAACCACTATAACAACCATTAAAACCACTATGACAACCATTATCACCACTATAACAACCATTATAACCACTATAACGACCATCATCACCACTGTAACAACCACTATAACCACTATAACAACCATTATCACCACTATAACAACCACTATAACCACTATAACAACCACTATAACCACTATAACAACCATTATAACTACTATAACAACCATTATCACCACTATAACGACCATTATAACCACTATAACGACCATTATAACCACTATAACAACCATTAAAACCACTATGACAACCATTATCACCACTATAACAACCATCATCACCACTGTAACAACCACTATAACCACTATAACAACCATTATCACCACTATAACGACCATTATAACCACTATAACGACCATTATAACCACTATAACAACCATTAAAACTACTATGACAACCATTATCACCACTATAACAACCATCATCACCACTGTAACAACCATTATAACCACTATAACAACCATTATAAACAACTATAACAACTATTATAACCAATATAACGACCACTATCAGCACCATCACGACCATTCTCAGCACTATAACGACCATTATCAGCACTATAACGACCATTATCACCACTATAACAACCATCATCACCACTGTAACAACCACTATAACCACTATAACAACCATTATCACCACTATAACGACCATTATCACCACTATAGCGTCAATTATCACCACTATAACGACCATTATCAGCACTATTACGGCCATTATCAGCAATATAACGACCATTATAACCACTATAACAACCATTATCACCACTATAACGACCATTATAACCACTATAACGAGCACTATCAGCACCATAACGACCATTCTCAGCACTATAACGACCATTATCAGCACTATAACGACCATTATCAGCACTATTACGGCCATTATCAGCAATATAACGACCATTATAACCACTGTAACAACCATTATAACCACTATAACAGCCATTATCAGCACTATAACGACCATTATCAGCACTACAACGACCATTATCACCACTGTGGCAACCATTATCACCACTATAGCAACCATTACGACCACTATAACAACCACTATAACCACTATAACAACCGTTATAACCACAATAACAACTGTTATAACCACTATAACGACCATTATCACCACTATAACAACCTTTACAACCACTACGACAACCATTACAACCACCATGACAACCATTAAAACCACTATGACAGCCATTATCACCACTATAACAACCATCATCACCACTGTAACAATCATTATAACCACTATAACAACCATTATCTCCACTATAACGACCATTATAACCACTATAACGAGCATTATAACCACTATAACAACCATTAAAACCACTATGACAACCATTATCACCACTATAACAGCCATCATCACCACTGTAACAACCATTATAACCACTATAACAACCATTATCACCACTATAACGAGCATTACAACCACTATAACAACCATTATAACCACTATAACAACTATTATAACCAATATAACGACCACTATCAGCACCATAACGACCATTCTCAGCACTATAACGACCATTATCAGCACTATAACGACCATTATCACCACTATAACAACCACTATAACCACTATAACAACCACTATAACCACTATAACAACCATTATAACTACCATAACAACCATTATCACCACTATAACGACCATTATAACCACTATAACGACCATTATAACCACTATAACGACCATTATAACCACTATAACAACCATTAAAACCACTATGACAACCATTATCACCACTATAACAACCATCATCACCACTGTAACAACCACTATAACCACTATAACAACCATTATCACCACTATAACGACCATTATAACCACTATAACAACCATTAAAACCACTATGACAACCATTATCACCACTATAACAACCATCATCACCACTGTAACAATCATTATAACCACTATAACAACCATTATCACCACTATAACGACCATTATAACCACTATAACGAGCATTATAACCACTATAACAACCATTATAACCACTATAACAACTATTATAACCAATATAACGACCACTATCAGCACCATCACGACCACTATCAGCACCATCACGACCATTCTCAGCACTATAACGACCATTATCAGCACTATAACGACCATTATCAGCACTATAACGACCATTATCACCACTGTAACAACCACTATAACCACTATAACAACCATTAAAACCACTATGACAACCATTATCACCACTATAACAACCATTATAACCACTATAACGACCATTATAACCACTATAACAACCATTAAAACCTCTATGACAACCATTATCACCACTATAACAACCATCATCACCACTGTAACAACCATTACAACCACTATAACAACCGTTATAACCACTATAACGACCATTATAACCACTATAACGACCATTATCACCACTATGACAACCATTACAACCACCATGAAAACCATTAAAACCACTATGACAACCATTATCACCACTATAATAACCATCATCACCTCTCTAACAACCATTATGACCACTATAACAACCATTATCACCACTATAACGACCATTATAACCACTATAACGACCATTATAACCACTATAACGACCATTATAACCACTATAACAACCATTAAAACCACTATGACAACCATTATCACCACTATAACAACCATCATCACCACTGTAACAACCATTATAACCACTATAACAACCATTATCACCACTATAACGAGCATTATAACCACTATAACACCCATTATAACCACTATAACAACCATTATAACCAATATAACGGCCACTATCAGCACCATAACGACCATTATCAGCACCATAACGACCATTATCAGCACTATAACGACCATTATCACCACTATAACGACCATTATCACCACTATAACGACAATTATCAGCACTATAACGGCCATTATCAGCACTATAACAACCATTATCGGCACTATAACAACCATTATCAGCACTATAACGACCATTATCAGCAATATAACGACCATTATAACCACTGTAACAACCATTATAACCACTATAACAGCCATTATCAGCACTATATCGATCATTATCACCACTATAACGACCATTATCACCACTATAGCGTCAATTATCGCCACTATAACGACCATTATCAGCACTCTTACGGCCATTATCAGCAATATAACGATCATTATAACCACTATAACAACCATTATCACCACTATAACGACCATTATAACCACTATAACGAGCACTATCAGCACCATAACGGCCATTATCAGCACTATAACAACCATTATCGGCACTATAACAACCATTATCAGCACTATAACGACCATTATCAGCAATATAACGACCATTATAACCACTGTAACAACCATTATAACCACTATAACAGCCATTATCAGCACTATAACAACCATTATCGGCACTATCACAACCATTATCAGCACTATAACGGCCATTATCAGCAATATAACGACCATTATAACCACTGTAACAACCATTATAACCACTATAACAGCCATTATCAGCACTATAACGATCATTATCACCACTATAACGACCATTACCACCACTATAGCGTCAATTATCACCACTATAACGACCATTATCAGCACTATTACGGCCATTATCAGCAATATAACGACCATTATAACCACTATAACAACCATTATCACCACTATAACGACCATTATAACCACTATAACGAGCACTATCAGCACCATAACGACCATTCTCAGCACTATAACGACCATTATCAGCACTATAACGACCATTATCAGCACTATTACGGCCATTATCAGCAATATAACGACCATTATAACCACTGTAACAACCATTATAACCACTATAACAGCCATTATCAGCTCTATAACGACCATTATCAGCACTACAACGACCATTATCACCACTGTGGCAACCATTATCACCACTATAGCAACCATTACGACCACTATAACAACCACTATAACCACTATAACAACCGTTATAACCACTATAACAACTGTTATAACCACTATAACGACCATTATCACCACTATAACAACCTTTACAACCACTACGACAACCATTACAACCACCATGACAACCATTAAAACCACTATGACAGCCATTATCACCACTATAACAACCATCATCACCACTGTAACAATCATTATAACCACTATAACAACCATTATCTCCACTATAACGACCATTATAACCACTATAACGAGCATTATAACCACTATAACAACCATTAAAACCACTATGACAACCATTATCACCACTATAACAGCCATCATCACCACTGTAACAACCATTATAACCACTATAACAACCATTATCACCACTATAACGAGCATTACAACCACTATAACAACCATTATAACCACTATAACAACTATTATAACCAATATAACGACCACTATCAGCACCATAACGACCATTCTCAGCACTATAACGACCATTATCAGCACTATAACGACCATTATCACCACTATAACAACCACTATAACCACTATAACAACCACTATAACCACTATAACAACCATTATAACTACCATAACAACCATTATCACCACTATAACGACCATTATAACCACTATAACGACCATTATAACCACTATAACGACCATTATTACCACTATAACAACCATTAAAACCACTATAACAACCATTAAAACCACTATGACAACCATTATCACCACTATAACAACCATCATCACCACTGTAACAACCACTATAACCACTATAACAACCATTATCACCACTATAACGACCATTATAACCACTATAACAACCATTAAAACCACTATGACAACCATTATCACCACTATAACAACCATCATCACCACTGTAACAACCATTATAACCACTATAACAACCATTATCACCACTTCAACGAGCATTACAACCACTATAACAACCATTATATCCACTATAACAACTATTATAACCAATATAACGACCACTATCAGCACCATAACGACCATTATCAGCACTATAACGACCATTATCACCACTATAACGACCATTATCACCACTATAACGACAATTATCAGCACTATAACGGCCATTATCAGCACTATAACAACCATTATCGGCACTATAACAACCATTATCAGCACTATAACGACCATTATCAGCAATATAACGACCATTATAACCACTGTAACAACCATTATAACCACTATAACAGCCATTATCAGCACTATAACGATCATTATCACCACTATAACGACCATTATCATCACTATAGCGTCAATTATCGCCACTATAACGACCATTATCAGCACTCTTACGGCCATTATCAGCAATATAACGACCATTATAACCACTATAACAACCATTATCACCACTATAACGACCATTATAACCACTATAACGAGCACTATCAGCACCATAACGACCATTCTCAGCACTATAACGACCATTATCAGCACTATAACGACCATTATCAGCACTATTACGGCCATTATCAGCAATATAACGACCATTATAACCACTGTAACAACCATTATAACCACTATAACAGCCATTATCAGCACTATAACGACCATTATCAGCACTACAACGACCATTATCACCACTGTGGCAACCATTATCACCACTATAGCAACCAATACGACCACTATAACAACCACTATAACCACTATAACAACCGTTATAACCACTATAACAACTGTTATAACCACTATAACGACCATTATCACCACTATAACAACCTTTACAACCACTACGACAACCATTACAACCACCATGACAACCATTAAAACCACTATGACAGCCATTATCACCACTATAACAACCATCATCACCACTGTAACAATCATTATAACCACTATAACAACCATTATCTCCACTATAACGACCATTATAACCACTATAACGAGCATTATAACCACTATAACAACCATTAAAACCACTATGACAACCATTATCACCACTATAACAGCCATCATCACCACTGTAACAACCATTATAACCACTATAACAACCATTATCACCACTATAACGAGCATTACAACCACTATAACAACCATTATAACCACTATAACAACTATTATAACCAATATAACGACCACTATCAGCACCATAACGACCATTCTCAGCACTATAACGACCATTATCAGCACTATAACGACCATTATCACCACTATAACAACCACTATAACCACTATAACAACCACTATAACCACTATAACAACCATTATAACTACCGTAACAACCATTATCACCACTATAACGACCATTATAACCACTATAACGACCATTATAACCACTATAACGACCATTATAACCACTATAACAACCATTAAAACCACTATAACAACCATTAAAACCACTATGACAACCATTATCACCACTATAACAACCATCATCACCACTGTAACAACCACTATAACCACTATAACAACCATTATCACCACTATAACGACCATTATAACCACTATAACAACCATTAAAACCACTATGACAACCATTATCACCACTATAACAACCATCATCACTACTGTAACAACCATTATAACCACTATAACAACCATTATCACCATTATAACGAGCATTATAACCACTATAACAACCATTATAACCACTATAACAACCATTATAACCAATATAACGACCACTATCAGCACCATAACGACCATTATCACCACTATAACGACAATTATCAGCACCATAACGGCCATTATCAGCACTATAACAACCGTTATCGGCACTATAACAACCATTATCAGCACTATAACGGCCATTATAACCACTATAACGACCATTATAACCACTATAACAACCATTAAAACCACTATGACAACCATTATCACCACTATAACAACCATCATCACCACTGTAACAACCACTATAACCACTATAACAACCATTATCACCACTATAACGACCATTATAACCACTATAACGACCACTATAACCACTATAACAACCATTAAAACCACTATGACAACCATTATCACCACTATAACAACCATCATCACCACAGTAACAATCATTATAACCACTATAACAACCATTATCACCACTATAACGACCATTATAACCACTATAACGAGCATTATAACCACTATAACAACCATTATAACCACTATAACAACTATTATAACCAATATAACGACCACTATCAGCACCATCACGACCATTCTCAGCACTATAACGACCATTATCAGCACTATAACGACCATTATCAGCACTATAACGACCATTATCACCACTGTAACAACCACTATAACCACTATAACAACCATTAAAACCACTATGACAACCATTATCACCACTATAACAACCATTATAACCACTATAACGACCATTATAACCACTATAACAACCATTAAAACCTCTATGACAACCATTATCACCACTATAACAACCATCATCACCACTGTAACAACCATTATAACCACTATAACAACCGTTATAACCACTATAACGACCATTATAACCACTATAACGACCATTATCACCACTATGACAACCATTACAACCACCATGAAAACCATTAAAACCACTATGACAACCATTATCACCACTATAATAACCATCATCACCTCTCTAACAACCATTATGACCACTATAACAACCATTATCACCACTATAACGACCATTATAACCACTATAACGACCATTATAACCACTATAACGACCATTATAACCACTATAACAACCATTAAAACCACTATGACAACCATTATCACCACTATAACAACCATCATCACCACTGTAACAACCATTATAACCACTATAACAACCATTATCACCACTATAACGAGCATTATAACCACTATAACACCCATTATAACCACTATAACAACCATTATAACCAATATAACGACCACTATCAGCACCATAACGACCATTATCAGCACCATAACGACCATTATCAGCACTTTAACGACCATTATCACCACTATAACGACCATTATCACCACTATAACGACAATTATCAGCACTATAACGGCCATTATCAGCACTATAACAACCATCATCGGCACTATAACAACCATTATCAGCACTATAACGACCATTATCAGCAATATAACGACCATTATAACCACAGTAACAACCATTATAACCACTATAACAGCCATTATCAGCACTATAACGATCATTATCACCACTATAACGACCATTATCACCACTATAGCGTCAATTATCGCCACTATAACGACCATTATCAGCACTCTTACGGCCATTATCAGCAATATAACGACCATTATAACCACTATAACAACCATTATCACCACTATAACGACCATTATAACCACTATAACGAGCATTATAACCACTATAACAACCACTAAAACCACTATGACAACCATTATCACCACTAGAACAACCATCATCACCACTGTAACAACCATTATAACCACTATAACAACCATCATCACCACTATAACGAGCATTACAACCACTATAACAACCATTATAACCACTATAACAACTATTATAACCAATATAACGACCACTATCAGCACCATAACGACCATTCTCAGCACTATAACGACCATTATCACCACTATAACAACCACTGTAACCACTATAACAACCACTATAACCACTATAACAACCATTACAACCACTATGACAACCATTAAAACCACTATGACAACCATTATCACCACTATAACAACCATCATCACCACTGTAACAACCATTATAACCACTGTAACAACCATTATCACCATTATAACGAGCATTATAACCACTATAACAACCATTATAACCACTATAACAACCATTATAACCACTATAACGACCATTATAACCACTATAACAACCATTATCACCACTATAACGAGCATTATAACCACAATAACAACCATTATAACCACTATAACAACTATTATAACCAATATAACGACCACTATCAGCACCATAACGACCATTCTCAGCACTGTAACGACCATTATCAGCACTATAACGACCATTATCACCACTATAACGACCATTATCACCACTATAACAACCATTATAACCACTATAACGACCATTATAACCACTATAACAACCATCATCACCACTGTAACAACCACTATAACCACTATAACAACCATTATCACCACTATAACGACCATTATAACCACTATAACGACCATTATCACCACTATAACAACCATTATAACCACTATAACGACCATTATAACCAGTATAACAACCATTAAAACCTCTATGACAACCATTATCACCACTATAACAACCATCATCACCAGTGTAACAACCATTATAACCACTATAAGAACCATTATCACCACTATAACGACCATTATCACCACTGTAACGACAATTATCAGCACTATAACGGCCATTATCAGCACTATAACAACCATTATCAGCACTATAACAACCATTATCAGCACTATAACGGCCATTATCAGCAATATAACGACCATTATAACCACTGTAACAACCATTATAACCACTATAACAGCCATTATCAGCACTATAACGACCATTTTCAGCACTATAACAACCATTATCAGCACTATAACAACCATTGTCAGCACTATAACGCCCATTATCAGCAATATAACGACCATTATAACCACTGTAACAACCATTATAACCACTATAACAGCCATTATCAGCACTATAACGACCATTATCACCACTATAGCAATCATTATGACCACTGTGACAACCATTATCAGCACTACAACGACCATTATCACCACTATAACGAGCATTATAACCACTATAACAACCATTATAACCAATATAACGACCACTATCAGCATCATAACGACCATTATCAGCACCATAACGACCATTATCAGCACTATAACGACCATTATCACCACTATAACAACCATCATCACCACTGTAACAACCACTATAACCACTATAACAACCATTATCACCACTATAACGACCATTATAACCACTATAACGACCATTATAACCACTATAACAACCATTAAAACCACTATGACAACCATTATCACCACTATAACAACCATTATAACCACTATAACGACCATCATCACCACTGTAACAACCACTATAACCACTATAACAACCATTATCACCACTATAACAACCACTATAACCACTATAACAACCACTATAACCACTATAACAACCATTATAACTACTATAACAACCATTATCACCACTATAACGACCATTATAACCACTATAACGACCATTATAACCACTATAACGACCATTATAACCACTATAACAACCATTAAAACCACTATGACAACCATTATCACCACTATAACAACCATCATCACCACTGTAACAACCACTATAACCACTATAACAACCATTATCACCACTATAACGACCATTATAACCACTATAACGACCATTATAACCACTATAACAACCATTAAAACTACTATGACAACCATTATCACCACTATAACAACCATCATCACCACTGTAACAACCATTATAACCACTATAACAACCATTATCACCACTATAACGAGCATTATAACCACTATAACAACCATTATAAACAACTATAACAACTATTATAACCAATATAACGACCACTATCAGCACCATCACGACCATTCTCAGCACTATAACGACCATTATCAGCACTATAACGACCATTATCACCACTATAACAACCATCATCACCACTGTAACAACCACTATAACCACTATAACAACCATTATCACCACTATAACGACCATTATCACCACTATAGCGTCAATTATCACCACTATAACGACCATTATCAGCACTATTACGGCCATTATCAGCAATATAACGACCATTATAACCACTATAACAACCATTATCACCACTATAACGACCATTATAACCACTATAACGAGCACTATCAGCACCATAACGACCATTCTCAGCACTATAACGACCATTATCAGCACTATAACGACCATTATCAGCACTATTACGGCCATTATCAGCAATATAACGACCATTATAACCACTGTAACAACCATTATAACCACTATAACAGCCATTATCAGCACTATAACGACAATTATCAGCACTACAACGACCATTATCACCACTGTGGCAACCATTATCACCACTATAGCTACCATTACGACCACTATAACAACCACTATAACCACTATAACAACCGTTATAACCACAATAACAACTGTTATAACCACTATAACGACCATTATCACCACTATAACAACCTTTACAACCACTACGACAACCATTACAACCACCATGACAACCATTAAAACCACTATGACAGCCATTATCACCACTATAACAACCATCATCACCACTGTAACAATCATTATAACCACTATAACAACCATTATCTCCACTATAACGACCATTATAACCACTATAACGAGCATTATAACCACTATAACAACCATTAAAACCACTATGACAACCATTATCACCACTATAACAGCCATCATCACCACTGTAACAACCATTATAACCACTATAACAACCATTATCACCACTATAACGAGCATTACAACCACTATAACAACCATTATAACCACTATAACAACTATTATAACCAATATAACGACCACTATCAGCACCATAACGACCATTCTCAGCACTATAACGGCCATTATCAGCACTATAACGACCATTATCACCACTATAACAACCACTATAACCACTATAACAACCACTATAACCACTATAACAACCATTATAACTACCATAACAACCATTATCACCACTATAACGACCATTATAACCACTATAACGACCATTATAACCACAATAACGACCATTATAACCACTATAACAACCATTAAAACCACTATGACAACCATTATCACCACTATAACAACCATCATCACCACTGTAACAACCACTATAACCACTATAACAACCATTATCACCACTATAACGACCATTATAACCACTATAACAACCATTAAAACCACTATGACAACCATTATCACCACTATAACAACCATCATCACCACTGTAACAATCATTATAACCACTATAACAACCATTATCACCACTATAACGACCATTATAACCACTATAACGAGCATTATAACCACTATAACAACCATTATAACCACTGTAACAACCACTATAACCACTATAACAACCATTAAAACCACTATGACAACCATTATCACCACTATAACAACCATTATAACCACTATAACGACCATTATAACCACTATAACAACCATTAAAACCTCTATGACAACCATTATCACCACTATAACAACCATCATCACCACTGTAACAACCATTACAACCACTATAACAACCGTTATAACCACTATAACGACCATTATAACCACTATAACGACCATTATCACCACTATGACAACCATTACAACCACCATGAAAACCATTAAAACCACTATGACAACCATTATCACCACTATAATAACCATCATCACCTCTCTAACAACCATTATGACCACTATAACAACCATTATCACCACTATAACGACCATTATAACCACTATAACGACCATTATAACCACTATAACGACCATTATAACCACTATAACAACCATTAAAACCACTATGACAACCATTATCACCACTATAACAACCATCATCACCACTGTAACAACCATTATAACCACTATAACAACCATTATCACCACTATAACGAGCATTATAACCACTATAACACCCATTATAACCACTATAACAACCATTATAACCAATATAACGACCACTATCAGCACCATAACGACCATTATCAGCACCATAACGACCATTATCAGCACTATAACGACCATTATCACCACTATAACGACCATTATCACCACTATAACGACAATTATCAGCACTATAACGGCCATTATCAGCACTATAACAACCATTATCGGCACTATAACAACCATTATCAGCACTATAACGACCATTATCAGCAATATAACGACCATTATAACCACTGTAACAACCATTATAACCACTATAACAGCCATTATCAGCACTATATCGATCATTATCACCACTATAACGACCATTATCACCACTATAGCGTCAATTATCGCCACTATAACGACCATTATCAGCACTCTTACGGCCATTATCAGCAATATAACGATCATTATAACCACTATAACAACCATTATCACCACTATAACGACCATTATAACCACTATAACGAGCACTATCAGCACCATAACGGCCATTATCAGCACTATAACAACCATTATCGGCACTATAACAACCATTATCAGCACTATAACGACCATTATCAGCAATATAACGACCATTATAACCACTGTAACAACCATTATAACCACTATAACAGCCATTATCAGCACTATAACAACCATTATCGGCACTATCACAACCATTATCAGCACTATAACGGCCATTATCAGCAATATAACGACCATTATAACCACTGTAACAACCATTATAACCACTATAACAGCCATTATCAGCACTATAACGATCATTATCACCACTATAACGACCATTACCACCACTATAGCGTCAATTATCACCACTATAACGACCATTATCAGCACTATTACGGCCATTATCAGCAATATAACGACCATTATAACCACTATAACGAGCATTATAACCACTATAACAACCATTAAAACCACTATGACAACCATTATCACCACTATAACAGCCATCATCACCACTGTAACAACCATTATAACCACTATAACAACCATTATCACCACTATAACGAGCATTACAACCCCTATAACAACCATTATAACCACTATAACAACTATTATAACCAATATAACGACCACTATCAGCACCATAACGACCATTCTCAGCACTATAACGACCATTATCAGCACTATAACGACCATTATCACCACTATAACAACCACTATAACCACTATAACAACCACTATAACCACTATAACAACCATTATAACTACCATAACAACCATTATCACCACTATAACGACCATTATAACCACTATAACGACCATTATAACCACTATAACGACCATTATTACCACTATAACAACCATTAAAACCACTATAACAACCATTAAAACCACTATGACAACCATTATCACCACTATAACAACCATCATCACCACTGTAACAACCACTATAACCACTATAACAACCATTATCACCACTATAACGACCATTATAACCACTATAACAACCATTAAAACCACTATGACAACCATTATCACCACTATAACAACCATTATAACCACTATAACGACCATTATAACCACTATAACAACCATTAAAACCTCTATGACAACCATTATCACCACTATAACAACCATCATCACCACTGTAACAACCATTACAACCACTATAACAACCGTTATAACCACTATAACGACCATTATAACCACTATAACGACCATTATCACCACTATGACAACCATTACAACCACCATGAAAACCATTAAAACCACTATGACAACCATTATCACCACTATAATAACCATCATCACCTCTCTAACAACCATTATGACCACTATAACAACCATTATCACCACTATAACGACCATTATAACCACTATAACGACCATTATAACCACTATAACGACCATTATAACCACTATAACAACCATTAAAACCACTATGACAACCATTATCACCACTATAACAACCATCATCACCACTGTAACAACCATTATAACCACTATAACAACCATTATCACCACTATAACGAGCATTATAACCACTATAACACCCATTATAACCACTATAACAACCATTATAACCAATATAACGACCACTATCAGCACCATAACGACCATTATCAGCACCATAACGACCATTATCAGCACTATAACGACCATTATCACCACTATAACGACCATTATCACCACTATAACGACAATTATCAGCACTATAACGGCCATTATCAGCACTATAACAACCATTATCGGCACTATAACAACCATTATCAGCACTATAACGACCATTATCAGCAATATAACGACCATTATAACCACTGTAACAACCATTATAACCACTATAACAGCCATTATCAGCACTATATCGATCATTATCACCACTATAACGACCATTATCACCACTATAGCGTCAATTATCGCCACTATAACGACCATTATCAGCACTCTTACGGCCATTATCAGCAATATAACGATCATTATAACCACTATAACAACCATTATCACCACTATAACGACCATTATAACCACTATAACGAGCACTATCAGCACCATAACGGCCATTATCAGCACTATAACAACCATTATCGGCACTATAACAACCATTATCAGCACTATAACGACCATTATCAGCAATATAACGACCATTATAACCACTGTAACAACCATTATAACCACTATAACAGCCATTATCAGCACTATAACAACCATTATCGGCACTATCACAACCATTATCAGCACTATAACGGCCATTATCAGCAATATAACGACCATTATAACCACTGTAACAACCATTATAACCACTATAACAGCCATTATCAGCACTATAACGATCATTATCACCACTATAACGACCATTACCACCACTATAGCGTCAATTATCACCACTATAACGACCATTATCAGCACTATTACGGCCATTATCAGCAATATAACGACCATTATAACCACTATAACGAGCATTATAACCACTATAACAACCATTAAAACCACTATGACAACCATTATCACCACTATAACAGCCATCATCACCACTGTAACAACCATTATAACCACTATAACAACCATTATCACCACTATAACGAGCATTACAACCACTATAACAACCATTATAACCACTATAACAACTATTATAACCAATATAACGACCACTATCAGCACCATAACGACCATTCTCAGCACTATAACGACCATTATCAGCACTATAACGACCATTATCACCACTATAACAACCACTATAACCACTATAACAACCACTATAACCACTATAACAACCATTATAACTACCATAACAACCATTATCACCACTATAACGACCATTATAACCACTATAACGACCATTATAACCACTATAACGACCATTATTACCACTATAACAACCATTAAAACCACTATAACAACCATTAAAACCACTATGACAACCATTATCACCACTATAACAACCATCATCACCACTGTAACAACCACTATAACCACTATAACAACCATTATCACCACTATAACGACCATTATAACCACTATAACAACCATTAAAACCACTATGACAACCATTATCACCACTATAACAACCATCATCACCACTGTAACAACCATTATAACCACTATAACAACCATTATCACCACTATAACGAGCATTACAACCACTATAACAACCATTATAACCACTATAACAACTATTATAACCAATATAACGACCACTATCAGCACCATAACGACCATTCTCAGCACTATAACGACCATTATCAGCACCATAACGACCATTCTCAGCACTATAACGACCATTATCACCACTATAACAACCACTATAACCACTATAACAACCACTATAACCACTATAACAACCATTACAACCACTATGACAACCATTAAAACCACTATGACAACCATTATCACCACTATAACAACCATCATCACCACTGTAACAACCATTATAACCACTGTAACAACCATTATCACCATTATAACGAGCATTATAACCACTATAACAACCATTATAACCACTATAACAACCATTATAACCACTATAACGACCATTATAACCACTATAACAACCATTATCACCACTATAACGAGCATTATAACCACAATAACAACCATTATAACCACTATAACAACTATTATAACCAATATAACGACCACTATCAGCACCATAACGACCATTCTCAGCACTATAACGACCATTATCACCACTATAACGACCATTATCAGCACTATAACGGCCATTATCAGCAATATAACGACCATTATAACCACTGTAACAACCATTATAACCACTATAACAGCCATTATCAGCACTATAACGACCATTATCAGCACTACAACGACCATTATCACCACTGTGGCAACCATTATCACCACTATAGCAACCATTACGACCACTATAACAACCACTATAACCACTATAACAACCATTATAACAACTGTTATAACCACTATAACGACCATTATCACCACTATAACAACCTTTATAACCAATACGACAACCATTACAACCACCATGACAACCATTAAAACCACTATGACAGCCATTATCACCACTATAACAACCATCATCACCACTGTAACAATCATTATAACCACTATAACAACCATTATCACCACTATAACGACCATTATAACCACTATAACGAGCATTATAACCACTATAACAACCACTAAAACCACTATGACAACCATTATCACCACTATAACAACCATCATCACCACTGTAACAACCATTATAACCACTATAACAACCATCATCACCACTATAACGAGCATTACAACCACTATAACAACCATTATAACCACTATAACAACTATTATAACCAATATAACGACCACTATCAGCACCATAACGACCATTCTCAGCACTATAACGACCATTATCACCACTATAACAACCACTATAACCACTATAACAACCACTATAACCACTATAACAACCATTACAACCACTATGACAACCATTAAAACCACTATGACAACCATTATCACCACTATAACAACCATCATCACCACTGTAACAACCATTATAACCACTGTAACAACCATTATCACCATTATAACGAGCATTATAACCACTATAACAACCATTATAACCACTATAACAACCATTATAACCACTATAACGACCATTATAACCACTATAACAACCATTATCACCACTATAACGAGCATTATAACCACAATAACAACCATTATAACCACTATAACAACTATTATAACCAATATAACGACCACTATCAGCACCATAACGACCATTCTCAGCACTATAACGACCATTATCAGCACTATAACGACCATTATCACCACTATAACGACCATTATCACCACTATAACAACCATTATAACCACTATAACGACCATTATAACCACTATAACAACCATCATCACCACTGTAACAACCACTATAACCACTATAACAACCATTATCACCACTATAACGACCATTATAACCACTATAACGACCATTATCACCACTATAACAACCATTATAACCACTATAACGACCATTATAACCAGTATAACAACCATTAAAACCTCTATGACAACCATTATCACCACTATAACAACCATCATCACCAGTGTAACAACCATTATAACCACTATAAGAACCATTATCACCACTATAACGACCATTATCACCACTATGACGAGCATTATAACCACTATAACAACCATTATAACCACTATAACAACCATTATAACCAACATATCGACCACTATCAGCATCATAACGACCATTATCAGCACCATAACGACCATTATCAGCACTATAACGACCATTATCACCACTATAACAACCATCATCACCACTGTAACAACCACTATAACCACTATAACAACCATTATCACCACTATAACGACCATTGTAACCACTATAACGATCATTATAACCACTATAACAACCATTAAAACCACTATGACAACCATTATAACCACTATAACAACCGTTATAACCACTATAACGACCATTATAACCACTATAACGACCATTATAACCACTATAACAACCATTAAAACCTCTATGAC
Source organism: Megachile leachella (assembly GCA_963576845.1). Classification (NCBI taxonomy): domain Eukaryota; kingdom Metazoa; phylum Arthropoda; class Insecta; order Hymenoptera; family Megachilidae; genus Megachile; species Megachile leachella. Next base: position 12,743,248 of record OY756260.1, on the reverse strand, counting down.
AACCATTATCACCACTATAACAACCATCATCACCACTGTAACAACCATTATAACCACTATAAGAACCATTATCACCACTATAACGACCATTATCACCACTGTAACGACAATTATCAGCACTATAACGGCCATTATCAGCAATATAACGACCATTATAACCACTGTAACAACCATTATAACCACTATAACAGCCATTATCAGCACTATAACGACCATTTTCAGCACTATAACAACCATTATCAGCACTATAACAACCATTGTCAGCACTATAACGCCCATTATCAGCAATATAACGACCATTATAACCACTGTAACAACCATTATAACCACTATAACAGCCATTATCAGCACTATAACGACCATTATCACCACTATAGCAATCATTATGACCACTGTGACAACCATTATCAGCACTACAACGACCATTATCACCACTATAACGAGCATTATAACCACTATAACAACCATTATAACCAATATAACGACCACTATCAGCATCATAACGACCATTATCAGCACCATAACGACCATTATCAGCACTATAACGACCATTATCACCACTATAACAACCATCATCACCACTGTAACAACCACTATAACCACTATAACAACCATTATCACCACTATAACGACCATTATAACCACTATAACGACCATTATAACCACTATAACAACCATTAAAACCACTATGACAACCATTATCACCACTATAACAACCATTATAACCACTATAACGACCATCATCACCACTGTAACAACCACTATAACCACTATAACAACCATTATCACCACTATAACAACCACTATAACCACTATAACAACCACTATAACCACTATAACAACCATTATAACTACTATAACAACCATTATCACCACTATAACGACCATTATAACCACTATAACGACCATTATAACCACTATAACGACCATTATAACCACTATAACAACCATTAAAACCACTATGACAACCATTATCACCACTATAACAACCATCATCACCACTGTAACAACCATTATAACCACTATAACAACCATTATCACCACTATAACGAGCATTATAACCACTATAACAACCATTATAAACAACTATAACAACTATTATAACCAATATAACGACCACTATCAGCACCATCACGACCATTCTCAGCACTATAACGACCATTATCAGCACTATAACGACCATTATCACCACTATAACAACCATCATCACCACTGTAACAACCACTATAACCACTATAATAACCATTATCACCACTATAACGACCATTATCACCACTATAGCGTCAATTATCACCACTATAACGACCATTATCAGCACTATTACGGCCATTATCAGCAATATAACGACCATTATAACCACTATAACAACCATTATCACCACTATAACGACCATTATAACCACTATAACGAGCACTATCAGCACCATAACGACCATTCTCAGCACTATAACGACCATTATCAGCACTATAACGACCATTATCAGCACTATTACGGCCATTATCAGCAATATAACGACCATTATAACCACTGTAACAACCATTATAACCACTATAACAGCCATTATCAGCACTATAACGACCATTATCAGCACTACAACGACCATTATCACCACTGTGGCAACCATTATCACCACTATAGCAACCATTACGACCACTATAACAACCACTATAACCACTATAACAACCGTTATAACCACTATAACAACTGTTATAACCACTATAACGACCATTATCACCACTATAACAACCTTTACAACCACTACGACAACCATTACAACCACCATGACAACCATTAAAACCACTATGACAGCCATTATCACCACTATAACAACCATCATCACCACTGTAACAATCATTATAACCACTATAACAACCATTATCTCCACTATAACGACCATTATAACCACTATAACGAGCATTATAACCACTATAACAACCATTAAAACCACTATGACAACCATTATCACCACTATAACAGCCATCATCACCACTGTAACAACCATTATAACCACTATAACAACCACTATAACCACTATAACAACCACTATAACCACTATAACAACCATTATAACTACCATAACAACCATTATCACCACTATAACGACCATTATAACCACTATAACGACCATTATAACCACTATAACGACCATTATAACCACTATAACAACCATTAAAACCACTATAACAACCATTAAAACCACTATGACAACCATTATCACCACTATAACAACCATCATCACCACTGTAACAACCACTATAACCACTATAACAACCATTATCACCACTATAACGACCATTATAACCACTATAACAACCATTAAAACCACTATGACAACCATTATCACCACTATAACAACCATCATCACCACTGTAACAACCATTATAACCACTATAACAACCATTATCACCACTATAACGAGCATTATAACCACTATAACAACCATTATAACCACTATAACAACCATTATAACCAATATAACGACCACTATCAGCACCATAACGACCATTATCACCACTATAACGACAATTATCAGCACCATAACGGCCATTATCAGCACTATAACAACCGTTATCGGCACTATAACAACCATTATCAGCACTATAACGGCCATTATAACCACTATAACGACCATTATAACCACTATAACAACCATTAAAACCACTATGACGACCATTATCACCACTATAACAACCATCATCACCACTGTAACAACCACTATAACCACTATAACAACCATTATCACCACTATAACGACCATTATAACCACTATAACGACCATTATAACCACTATAACAACCATCATCACCACTATAACGAGCATTATAACCACTATAACACCCATTATAACCACTATAACAACCATTATAACCAATATAACGACCACTATCAGCACCATAACGACCATTATCAGCACCATAACGACCATTATCAGCACTATAACGGCCATTATCAGCAATATAACGACCATTATAACCACTGTAACAACCATTATAACCACTATAACAGCCATTATCAGCACTATAACGACCATTTTCAGCACTATAACAACCATTATCAGCACTATAACAACCATTGTCAGCACTATGACGCCCATTATCAGCAATATAACGACCATTATAACCACTGTAACAACCATTATAACCACTGTAACAGCCATTATCAGCACTATAACGACCATTATCACCACTATAGCAATCATTATGACCACTGTGACAACCATTATCAGCACTACAACGACCATTATCACCACTATAACGAGCATTATAACCACTATAACAACCATTATAACCAATATAACGACCACTATCAGCATCATAACGACCATTATCAGCACCATAACGACCATTATCAGCACTATAACGACCATTATCACCACTACAACAACCATCATCACCACTGTAACAACCACTATAACCACTATAACAACCATTATCACCACTATAACGACCATTATAACCACTATAACGACCATTATAACCACTATAACAACCATTAAAACCACTATGACAACCATTATCACCACTATAACAACCATTATAACCACTATAACGACCATCATCACCACTGTAACAACCACTATAACCACTATAACAACCATTATCACCACTATAACAACCACTATAACCACTATAACAACCACTATAACCACTATAACAACCATTATAACTACTATAACAACCATTATCACCACTATAACGACCATTATAACCACTATAACGACCATTATAACCACTATAACGACCATTATAACACTATAACAACCATTAAAACCACTATGACAACCATTATCACCACTATAACAACCATCATCACCACTGTAACAACCACTATAACCACTATAACAACCATTATCACCACTATAACGACCATTATAACCACTATAACGACCATTATAACCACTATAACAACCATTAAAACCACTATGACAACCATTATCACCACTATAACAACCATCATCACCACTGTAACAACCATTATAACCACTATAACAACCATTATCACCACTATAACGAGCATTATAACCACTATAACAACCATTATAAACAACTATAACAACTATTATAACCAATAACACGACCACTATCAGCACCATCACGACCATTCTCAGCACTATAACGACCATTATCAGCACTATAACGACCATTATCACCACTATAACAACCATCATCACCACTGTAACAACCACTATAACCACTATAACAACCATTATCACCACTATAACGACCATTATAACCACTATAACGACCATTATAACCACTATAACGACCATTATAACCACTATAACGACCATTATAACCACTATAACAACCATTAAAACCACTATGACAACCATTATCACCACTATAACAACCATTATAACCACTATAACGACCATTATAACCACTATAACAACCATTAAAACCTCTATGACAACCATTATCACCACTATAACAACCATCATCACCACTGTAACAACCATTATAACCACTATAAGAACCATTATCACCACTATAACGACCATTATCAACACTATAACGAGCATTATAACCACTATAACAACCATTATAACCACTATAACAACCATTATAACCACTATAACAACCATTATAACCAATATAACGACCACTATCAGCACCATAACGACCATTATCAGCACTATAACGACCATTATCAGCACTACAACGACCATTATCACCACTATAACAACCATTATAACCACTATAACAACCATTATCACCACTATAACGAGCATTATAACCACTATAACAACCATTATAACCACTATAACAACCATTATAACCAATATAACGACCACTATCAGCACCATAACGACCATTATCAGCACTATAACGACCATTATCACCACTATAACAACCATCATCACCACTGTAACAACCACTATAACCACTATAACAACCATTATCACCACTATAACGACCATTATAACCACTATAACGACCATTATAACCACTATAACAACCATTAAAACCACTATGACAACCATTATCACCACTATAACAACCATCATCACCACTGTAACAACCATTATAATCACTATAACAACCATTATCACCACCATAACGACCATTATCAGCACCATAACGACCATTATCAGCACTATAACGACCATTATCAGCACTACAACGACCATTATCACCACTATAACAACCACTATGACCACTATAACAACCACTATAACCACTATAACAACCATTATAACCACTATAACGACCATTATAACCACTATAACAACCATTAAAACCTCTATGACAACCATTATCACCACTCTAACGACCATTTTCAGCACTATAACAACCATTATCAGCACTATAACAACCATTGTCAGCACTATAACGCCCATTATCAGCAATATAACGACCATTATAACCACTGTAACAACCATTATAACCACTATAACAGCCATTATCAGCACTATAACGACCATTATCACCACTATAGCAATCATTATGACCACTGTGACAACCATTATCAGCACTACAACGACCATTATCACCACTATAACGAGCATTATAACCACTATAACAACCATTATAACCAATATAACGACCACTATCAGCATCATAACGACCATTATCAGCACCATAACGACCATTATCAGCACTATAACGACCATTATCACCACTATAACAACCATCATCACCACTGTAACAACCACTATAACCACTATAACAACCATTATCACCACTATAACGACCATTATAACCACTATAACGACCTTTATAACCACTATAACAACCATTAAAACCACTATGACAACCATTATCACCACTATAACAACCATTATAACCACTATAACGACCATTATAACCACTATAACAACCATTAAAACCTCTATGACAACCATTATCACCACTATAACAACCATCATCACCACTGTAACAACCATTATAACCACTATAAGAACCATTATCACCACTATAACGACCATTATCACCACTATAACGACCATTATCACCACTATAACGAGCATTATAACCACTATAACAACCATTATAACCACTATAACAACCATTATAACCAATATAACGACCACTATCAGCACCATAACGACCATTATCAGCACTATAACGACCATTATCACCACTATAACAACCATCATCACCACTGTAACAACCACTATAACCACTATAACAACCATTATCACCACTATAACGACCATTATAACCACTATAACGACCATTATAACCACTATAACAACCATGAAAACCACTATGACAACCATTATCACCACTATAACAACCATCATCACCACTGTAACAACCATTATAACCACTATAAGAACCATTATCACCACTATAACGACCATTATCACCACTGTAACGACAATTATCAGCACTATAACGGCCATTATCAGCACTATAACAACCATTATCAGCACTATAACAACCATTATCAGCACTATAACGGCCATTATCAGCAATATAACGACCATTATAACCACTGTAACAACCATTATAACCACTATAACAGCCATTATCAGCACTATAACGACCATTTTCAGCACTATAACAACCATTATCAGCACTATAACAACCATTGTCAGCACTATAACGCCCATTATCAGCAATATAACGACCATTATAACCACTGTAACAACCATTATAACCACTATAACAGCCATTATCAGCACTATAACGACCATTATCACCACTATAGCAATCATTATGACCACTGTGACAACCATTATCAGCACTACAACGACCATTATCACCACTATAACGAGCATTATAACCACTATAACAACCATTATAACCAATATAACGACCACTATCAGCATCATAACGACCATTATCAGCACCATAACGACCATTATCAGCACTATAACGACCATTATCACCACTATAACAACCATCATCACCACTGTAACAACCACTATAACCACTATAACAACCATTATCACCACTATAACGACCATTATAACCACTATAACGACCATTATAACCACTATAACAACCATTAAAACCACTATGACAACCATTATCACCACTATAACAACCATTATAACCACTATAACGACCATCATCACCACTGTAACAACCACTATAACCACTATAACAACCATTATCACCACTATAACAACCACTATAACCACTATAACAACCACTATAACCACTATAACAACCATTATAACTACTATAACAACCATTATCACCACTATAACGACCATTATAACCACTATAACGACCATTATAACCACTATAACGACCATTATAACCACTATAACAACCATTAAAACCACTATGACAACCATTATCACCACTATAACAACCATCATCACCACTGTAACAACCACTATAACCACTATAACAACCATTATCACCACTATAACGACCATTATAACCACTATAACGACCATTATAACCACTATAACAACCATTAAAACCACTATGACAACCATTATCACCACTATAACAACCATCATCACCACTGTAACAACCATTATAACCACTATAACAACCATTATCACCACTATAACGAGCATTATAACCACTATAACAACCATTACAAACAACTATAACAACTATTATAACCAATATAACGACCACTATCAGCACCATCACGACCATTCTCAGCACTATAACGACCATTATCAGCACTATAACGACCATTATCACCACTATAACAACCATCATCACCACTGTAACAACCACTATAACCACTATAACAAACATTATCACCACTATAACGACCATTATAACCACTATAACGACCATTATAACCACTATAACAACCATTAAAACCACTATGACAACCATTATCACCACTATAACAACCATTATAACCACTATAACGACCATTATAACCACTATAACAACCATTAAAACCTCTATGACAACCATTATCACCACTATAACAACCATCATCACCACTGTAACAACCATTATAACCACTATAAGAACCATTATCACCACTATAACGACCATTATCACCACTATAACGAGCATTATAACCACTATAACAACCATTATAACCACTATAACAACCATTATAACCAATATAACGACCACTATCAGCACCATAACGACCATTATCAGCACTATAACAACCATTATCAGCACTACAACGACCATTATCACCACTATAACAACCATTATAACCACTATAACAACCATTATCACCACTATAACGAGCATTATAACCACTATAACAACCATTATAACCACTATAACAACCATTATAACCAATATAACGACCACTATCAGCACCATAACGACCATTATCAGCACTATAACGACCATTATCACCACTATAACAACCATCATCACCACTGTAACAACCACTATAACCACTATAACAACCATTATCACCACTATAACGACCATTATAACCACTATAACAACCATTAAAACCACTATGACAACCATTATCACCACTATAACAACCATCATCACCACTGTAACAACCATTATAATCACTATAACAACCATTATCACCACCATAACGACCATTATCAGCACCATAACGACCATTATCAGCACTATAACGACCATTATCAGCACTACAACGACCATTATCACCACTATAACAACCACTATGACCACTATAACAACCACTATAACCACTATAACAACCATTATAACCACTATAACAACCGTTATAACCACTATAACGACCATTATAACCGCTATAACGACCATTATCACCACTATAACAACCATTACAACCACTATGACAACCATTAAAACCACTATGACAACCATTATCACCACTATAACAACCATCATCACCACTGTAACAACCATTATAACCACTATAACAACCATTATCACCATTATAACGAGCATTATAACCACTATAACAACCATTATAACCACTATAACAACCATTATAACCACTATAACGACCATTATAACCACTATAACAACCATTATCACCACTATAACGAGCATTATAACCACAATAACAACCATTATAACCACTATAACAACCATTATAACCAATATAACGACCACTATCAGCACCATAACGACCACTATCAGCACCATAACGACCATTATCAGCACTATAACGACCATTAACACCACTATAACAACCATCATCACCACTGTAACAACCACTATAACCACTATAACAACCATTATCACCACTATAACGACCATTATAACCACTATAACGACCATTATAACCACTATAACAACCATTAAAACCACTATGACAACCATTATCACCACTATAACAACCATCATCACCACTGTAACAATCACTATAACCACTATAACAACCATTATCACCACTATAACGACCATTATAACCACTATAACGAGCATTATAACCACTATAACAACCATTATAACCACTATAACAACTATTATAACCAATATAACGACCACTATCAGCACCATCACGACCATTCTCAGCACTATAACGACCATTATCACCACTATAACAACCATCATCACCACTGTAACAACCACTATAACCACTATAACAACCATTAAAATCACTATGACAACCATTATCACCACTATAACAACCATTATAACCACTATAACGACCATTATAACCACTATAACAACCATTAAAACCTCTATGACAACCATTATCACCACTATAACAACCATCATCACCACTGTAACAACCATTATAACCACTATAAGAACCATTATCACCACTATAACGACCATTATCACCACTGTAACGACAATTATCAGCACTATAACGGCCATTATCAGCACTATAACAACCATTATCAGCACTATAACAACCATTATCAGCACTATAACGGCCATTATCAGCAATATAACGACCATTATAACCACTGTAACAACCATTATAACCACTATAACAGCCATTATCAGCAGTATAACGACCATTATCACCACTATAGCAATCATTATGACCACTGTGACAACCATTATCAGCACTACAACGACCATTATCACCACTGTAACAACCACTATAACCACTATAACAACCACTATAACCACTATAACAACCATTATAACCAATATAACGACCACTATCAGCACCATAACGACCATTATCAGCACCATAACGACCATTATCAGCACTATAACGACCATTAACACCACTATAACAACCATCATCACCACTGTAACAACCACTATAACCACTATAACAACCATTATCACCACTATAACGACCATTATAACCACTATAACGACCATTATAACCACTATAACAACCATTAAAACCACTATGACAACCATTATCACCACTATAACAACCATCATCACCACTGTAACAATCATTATAACCACTATAACAACCATTATCACCACTATAACGACCATTATAACCACTATAACAACCATTATAACCACTATAACAACTATTATAACCAATATAACGACCACTATCAGCACCATCACGACCATTCTCAGCACTATAACGACCATTATCAGCACTATAACGACCATTATCACCACTATAACAACCATCATCACCACTGTAACAACCATTATAATCACTATAACGACCATTATCACCACTATAACGACCATTATCACCACTATAACGACCATTATCAGCACCATAACGACCATTATCAGCACTATAACGACCATTATCAGCACTACAACGACCACTATCACCACTGTGGCAACCATTATCACCACTATAGCAACCATTACGACCACTATAACAACCACTATAACCACTATAACAACCATTATAACCACTATGACAACCATTATCACCACTATAACAACCATCATCACCACTGTAACAACCATTATAACCACTATAAGAACCATTATCACCACTATAACGACCATTATCACCACTGTAACGACAATTATCAGCACTATAACGGCCATTATCAGCACTATAACAACCATTATCAGCACTATAACAACCATTATCAGCACTATAACGGCCATTATCTGCAATATAACGACCATTATAACCACTGTAACAACCATTATAACCACTGTAACAGCCATTATCAGCACTATAACGACCATTATCACCACTATAGCAATCATTATGACCACTGTGACAACCATTATCAGCACTACAACGACCATTATCACCACTATAACAACCACTATAACCACTATAACAACCACTATAACCACTATAACAACCATTATAACCAATATAACGACCACTATCAGCACCATAACGACCATTATCAGCACCATAACGACCATTATCAGCACTATAACGACCATTAACACCACTATAACAACCATCATCACCACTGTAACAACCATTATCAGCACTACAACGACCATTATCACCACTATAACAACCACTATAACCACTATAACAACCACTATAACCACTATAACAACCATTATAACCAATATAACGACCACTATCAGCACCATAACGACCATTATCAGCACTATAACGACCATTATCACCACTATAACAACCATTATAACCACTATAACAACCATTATCACCACTATAACGAGCATTATAACCACTATAACAACCATTATAACCACTATAACAACCATTATAACCAATATAACGACCACTATCAGCACCATAACGACCATTATCAGCACTATAACGACCATTATCACCACTATAACAACCATCATCACCACTGTAACAACCACTATAACCACTATAACAACCATTATCACCACTATAACGACCATTATAACCACTATAACGACCATTATAACCACTATAACAACCATTAAAACCACTATGACAACCATTATCACCACTATAACAACCATCATCACCACTGTAACAACCATTATAATCACTATAACAACCATTATCACCACCATAACGACCATTATCAGCACCATAACGACCATTATCAGCACTATAACGACCATTATCAGCACTACAACGACCATTATCACCACTATAACAACCGCTATGACCACTATAACAACCACTATAACCACTATAACAACCATTATAACCACTATAACAACCGTTATAACCACTATAACGACCATTATAACCGCTATAACGACCATTATCACCACTATAACAACCATTACAACCACTATGACAACCATTAAAACCACTATGACAACCATTATCACCACTATAACAACCATCATCACCACTGTAACAACCATTATAACCACTATAACAACCATTATCACCATTATAACGAGCATTATAACCACTATAACAACCATTATAACCACTATAACAACCATTATAACCACTATAACGACCATTATAACCACTATAACAACCATTAAAACCACTATGACAACCATTATCACCACTATAACAACCATCATCACCACTGTAACAACCATTATAATCACTATAACAACCATTATCACCACCATAACGACCATTATCAGCACCATAACGACCATTATCACCACTATAACGAGCATTATAACCACTATAACAACCATTATAACCACTATAACAACCATTATAACCAACATATCGACCACTATCAGCATCATAACGACCATTATCAGCACCATAACGACCATTATCAGCACTATAACGACCATTATCACCACTATAACAACCATCATCACCACTGTAACAACCACTATAACCACTATAACAACCATTATCACCACTATAACGACCATTATAACCACTATAACGATCATTATAACCACTATAACAACCATTAAAACCACTATGACAACCATTATAACCACTATAACAACCGTTATAACCACTATAACGACCATTATAACCACTATAACGACCATTATAACCACTATAACAACCATTAAAACCTCTATGACAACCATTATCACCACTCTAACGACCATTTTCAGCACTATAACAACCATTATCAGCACTATAACAACCATTGTCAGCACTATAACGCCCATTATCAGCAATATAACGACCATTATAACCACTGTAACAACCATTATAACCACTATAACAGCCATTATCAGCACTATAACGACCATTATCACCACTATAGCAATCATTATGACCACTGTGACAACCATTATCAGCACTACAACGACCATTATCACCACTATAACAACCATCATCACCACTGTAACAACCACTATAACCACTATAACAACCATTATCACCACTATAACGACCATTATAACCACTATAACGACCATTATAACCACTATAACAACCATTAAAACCACTATGACAACCATTATCACCACTATAACAACCATTATAACCACTATAACGACCATCATCACCACTGTAACAACCACTATAACCACTATAACAACCATTATCACCACTATAACAACCACTATAACCACTATAACAACCACTATAACCACTATAACAACCATTATAACTACTATAACAACCATTATCACCACTATAACGACCATTATAACCACTATAACGACCATTATAACCACTATAACGACCATTATAACCACTATAACAACCATTAAAACCACTATGACAACCATTATCACCACTATAACAACCATCATCACCACTGTAACAACCACTATAACCACTATAACAACCATTATCACCACTATAACGACCATTATAACCACTATAACGACCATTATAACCACTATAACAACCATTAAAACCACTATGACAACCATTATCACCACTATAACAACCATCATCACCACTGTAACAACCATTATAACCACTATAACAACCATTATCACCACTATAACGAGCATTATAACCACTATAACAACCATTATAAACAACTATAACAACTATTATAACCAATATAACGACCACTATCAGCACCATCACGACCATTCTCAGCACTATAACGACCATTATCAGCACTATAACGACCATTATCACCACTATAACAACCATCATCACCACTGTAACAACCACTATAACCACTATAACAACCATTATCACCACTATAACGACCATTATAACCACTATAACGACCATTATAACCACTATAACAACCATTAAAACCACTATGACAACCATTATCACCACTATAACAACCATTATAACCACTATAACGACCATTATAACCACTATAACAACCATTAAAACCTCTATGACAACCATTATCACCACTATAACAACCATCATCACCACTGTAACAACCATTATAACCACTATAAGAACCATTATCACCACTATAACGACCATTATCACCACTATAACGACCATTATCACCACTATAACGAGCATTATAACCACTATAACAACCATTATAACCACTATAACAACCATTATAACCAATATAACGACCACTATCAGCACCATAACGACCATTATCAGCACTATAACGACCATTATCACCACTATAACAACCATCATCACCACTGTAACAACCACTATAACCACTATAACAACCATTATCACCACTATAACGACCATTATAACCACTATAACGACCATTATAACCACTATAACAACCATTAAAACCACTATGACAACCATTATCACCACTATAACAACCATCATCACCACTGTAACAACCATTATAACCACTATAAGAACCATTATCACCACTATAACGACCATTATCACCACTGTAACGACAATTATCAGCACTATAACGGCCATTATCAGCACTATAACAACCATTATCAGCACTATAACAACCATTATCAGCACTATAACGGCCATTATCAGCAATATAACGACCATTATAACCACTGTAACAACCATTATAACCACTATAACAGCCATTATCAGCACTATAACGACCATTTTCAGCACTATAACAACCATTATCAGCACTATAACAACCATTGTCAGCACTATAACGCCCATTATCAGCAATATAACGACCATTATAACCACTGTAACAACCATTATAACCACTATAACAGCCATTATCAGCACTATAACGACCATTATCACCACTATAGCAATCATTATGACCACTGTGACAACCATTATCAGCACTACAACGACCATTATCACCACTATAACGAGCATTATAACCACTATAACAACCATTATAACCAATATAACGACCACTATCAGCATCATAACGACCATCATCAGCACCATAACGACCATTATCAGCACTATAACGACCATTATCACCACTATAACAACCATCATCACCACTGTAACAACCACTATAACCACTATAACAACCATTATCACCACTATAACGACCATTATCAACACTATAACGAGCATTATAACCACTATAACAACCATTATAACCACTATAACAACCATTATAACCAATATAACGACCACTATCAGCACCATAACGACCATTATCAGCACTATAACGACCATTATCAGCACTACAACGACCATTATCACCACTATAACAACCATTATAACCACTATAACAACCATTATCACCACTATAACGAGCATTATAACCACTATAACAACCATTATAACCACTATAACAACCATTATAACCAATATAACGACCACTATCAGCACCATAACGACCACTATCAGCACCATAACGACCATTATCAGCACTATAACGACCATTAACACCACTATAACAACCATCATCACCACTGTAACAACCACTATAACCACTATAACAACCATTATCACCACTATAACGACCATTATAACCACTATAACGACCATTATAACCACTATAACAACCATTAAAACCACTATGACAACCATTATCACCACTATAACAACCATCATCACCACTGTAACAATCACTATAACCACTATAACAACCATTATCACCACTATAACGACCATTATAACCACTATAACGAGCATTATAACCACTATAACAACCATTATAACCACTATAACAACTATTATAACCAATATAACGACCACTATCAGCACCATCACGACCATTCTCAGCACTATAACGACCATTATCACCACTATAACAACCATCATCACCACTGTAACAACCACTATAACCACTATAACAACCATTAAAATCACTATGACAACCATTATCACCACTATAACAACCATTATAACCACTATAACGACCATTATAACCACTATAACAACCATTAAAACCTCTATGACAACCATTATCACCACTATAACAACCATCATCACCACTGTAACAACCATTATAACCACTATAAGAACCATTATCACCACTATAACGACCATTATCACCACTGTAACGACAATTATCAGCACTATAACGGCCATTATCAGCACTATAACAACCATTATCAGCACTATAACAACCATTATCAGCACTATAACGGCCATTATCAGCAATATAACGACCATTATAACCACTGTAACAACCATTATAACCACTATAACAGCCATTATCAGCACTATAACGACCATTATCACCACTATAGCAATCATTATGACCACTGTGACAACCATTATCAGCACTACAACGACCATTATCACCACTGTAACAACCACTATAACCACTATAACAACCACTATAACCACTATAACAACCATTATAACCAATATAACGACCACTATCAGCACCATAACGACCATTATCAGCACCATAACGACCATTATCAGCACTATAACGACCATTAACACCACTATAACAACCATCATCACCACTGTAACAACCACTATAACCACTATAACAACCATTATCACCACTATAACGACCATTATAACCACTATAACGACCATTATAACCACTATAACGAGCATTATAACCACTATAACAACCATTATAACCACTATAACAGCCATTAAAACATCTATGACAACCATTATCACCACTATAACAACCATCATCACCACTGTAACAATCATTATAACCACTATAACAACCATTATCACCACTATAACGACCATTATAACCACTATAACGACCATTATCACCACTATAACAACCATCATCACCACTGTAACAACCATTATAATCACTATAACGACCATTATCACCACTATAACGACCATTATCACCACTATAACGACCACTATCAGCACCATCACGACCATTCTCAGCACTATAACGACCATTATCAGCACTATAACGACCATTATCACCACTATAACAACCATCATCACCACTGTAACAACCACTATAACCACTATAACAACCATTATCACCACTATAACGACCATTATAACCACTATAACGACCATTATAACCACTATAACAACCATTAAAACCACTATGACAACCATTATCACCACTATAACAACCATTATAACCACTATAACGACCATTATAACCACTATAACAACCATTAAAACCTCTATGACAACCATTATCACCACTATAACAACCATCATCACCACTGTAACAACCATTATAACCACTATAAGAACCATTATCACCACTATAACGACCATTATCAACACTATAACGAGCATTATAACCACTATAACAACCATTATAACCACTATAACAACCATTATAACCAATATAACGACCACTATCAGCACCATAACGACCATTATCAGCACTATAACGACCATTATCAGCACTACAACGACCATTATCACCACTATAACAACCATTATAACCACTATAACAACCATTATCACCACTATAACGAGCATTATAACCACTATAACAACCATTATAACCACTATAACAACCATTATAACCAATATAACGACCACTATCAGCACCATAACGACCACTATCAGCACCATAACGACCATTATCAGCACTATAACGACCATTAACACCACTATAACAACCATCATCACCACTGTAACAACCACTATAACCACTATAACAACCATTATCACCACTATAACGACCATTATAACCACTATAACGACCATTATAACCACTATAACAACCATTAAAACCACTATGACAACCATTATCACCACTATAACAACCATCATCACCACTGTAACAATCACTATAACCACTATAACAACCATTATCACCACTATAACGACCATTATAACCACTATAACGAGCATTATAACCACTATAACAACCATTATAACCACTATAACAACTATTATAACCAATATAACGACCACTATCAGCACCATCACGACCATTCTCAGCACTATAACGACCATTATCACCACTATAACAACCATCATCACCACTGTAACAACCACTATAACCACTATAACAACCATTAAAATCACTATGACAACCATTATCACCACTATAACAACCATTATAACCACTATAACGACCATTATAACCACTATAACAACCATTAAAACCTCTATGACAACCATTATCACCACTATAACAACCATCATCACCACTGTAACAACCATTATAACCACTATAAGAACCATTATCACCACTATAACGACCATTATCACCACTGTAACGACAATTATCAGCACTATAACGGCCATTATCAGCACTATAACAACCATTATCAGCACTATAACAACCATTATCAGCACTATAACGGCCATTATCAGCAATATAACGACCATTATAACCACTGTAACAACCATTATAACCACTATAACAGCCATTATCAGCACTATAACGACCATTATCACCACTATAGCAATCATTATGACCACTGTGACAACCATTATCAGCACTACAACGACCATTATCACCACTGTAACAACCACTATAACCACTATAACAACCACTATAACCACTATAACAACCATTATAACCAATATAACGACCACTATCAGCACCATAACGACCATTATCAGCACCATAACGACCATTATCAGCACTATAACGACCATTAACACCACTATAACAACCATCATCACCACTGTAACAACCACTATAACCACTATAACAACCATTATCACCACTATAACGACCATTATAACCACTATAACGACCATTATAACCACTATAACAACCATTAAAACCACTATGACAACCATTATCACCACTATAACAACCATCATCACCACTGTAACAATCATTATAACCACTATAACAACCATTATCACCACTATAACGACCATTATAACCACTATAACGAGCATTATAACCACTATAACAACCATTATAACCACTATAACAACTATTATAACCAATATAACGACCACTATCAGCACCATCACGACCATTCTCAGCACTATAACGACCATTATCAGCACTATAACGACCATTATCACCACTATAACAACCATCATCACCACTGTAACAACCATTATAATCACTATAACGACCATTATCACCACTATAACGACCATTATCACCACTATAACGACCATTATCAGCACCATAACGACCATTATCAGCACTATAACGACCATTATCAGCACTACAACGACCACTATCACCACTGTGGCAACCATTATCACCACTATAGCAACCATTACGACCACTATAACAACCACTATAACCACTATAACAACCATTATAACCACTATGACAACCATTATCACCACTATAACAACCATCATCACCACTGTAACAACCATTATAACCACTATAAGAACCATTATCACCACTATAACGACCATTATCACCACTGTAACGACAATTATCAGCACTATAACGGCCATTATCAGCACTATAACAACCATTATCAGCACTATAACAACCATTATCAGCACTATAACGGCCATTATCTGCAATATAACGACCATTATAACCACTGTAACAACCATTATAACCACTGTAACAGCCATTATCAGCACTATAACGACCATTATCACCACTATAGCAATCATTATGACCACTGTGACAACCATTATCAGCACTACAACGACCATTATCACCACTATAACAACCACTATAACCACTATAACAACCACTATAACCACTATAACAACCATTATAACCAATATAACGACCACTATCAGCACCATAACGACCATTATCAGCACCATAACGACCATTATCAGCACTATAACGACCATTAACACCACTATAACAACCATCATCACCACTGTAACAACCATTATCAGCACTACAACGACCATTATCACCACTATAACAACCACTATAACCACTATAACAACCACTATAACCACTATAACAACCATTATAACCAATATAACGACCACTATCAGCACCATAACGACCATTATCAGCACCATAACGACCATTATCAGCACTATAACGACCATTAACACCACTATAACAACCATCATCACCACTGTAACAACCACTATAACCACTATAACAACCATTATCACCACTATAACGACCATTATAACCACTATAACGACCATTATAACCACTATAACGAGCATTATAACCACTATAACAACCATTATAACCACTATAACAGCCATTAAAACATCTATGACAACCATTATCACCACTATAACAACCATCATCACCACTGTAACAATCATTATAACCACTATAACAACCATTATCACCACTATAACGACCATTATAACCACTATAACGACCATTATCACCACTATAACAACCATCATCACCACTGTAACAACCATTATAATCACTATAACGACCATTATCACCACTATAACGACCATTATCACCACTATAACGACCACTATCAGCACCATCACGACCATTCTCAGCACTATAACGACCATTATCAGCACTATAACGACCATTATCACCACTATAACAACCATCATCACCACTGTAACAACCACTATAACCACTATAACAACCATTATCACCACTATAACGACCATTATAACCACTATAACGACCATTATAACCACTATAACAACCATTAAAACCACTATGACAACCATTATCACCACTATAACAACCATTATAACCACTATAACGACCATTATAACCACTATAACAACCATTAAAACCTCTATGACAACCATTATCACCACTATAACAACCATCATCACCACTGTAACAACCATTATAACCACTATAAGAACCATTATCACCACTATAACGACCATTATCAACACTATAACGAGCATTATAACCACTATAACAACCATTATAACCACTATAACAACCATTATAACCAATATAACGACCACTATCAGCACCATAACGACCATTATCAGCACTATAACGACCATTATCAGCACTACAACGACCATTATCACCACTATAACAACCATTATAACCACTATAACAACCATTATCACCACTATAACGAGCATTATAACCACTATAACAACCATTATAACCACTATAACAACCATTATAAC
This sequence comes from Megachile leachella, assembly GCA_963576845.1. Taxonomy (NCBI): domain Eukaryota; kingdom Metazoa; phylum Arthropoda; class Insecta; order Hymenoptera; family Megachilidae; genus Megachile; species Megachile leachella. The sequence continues at coordinate 12,722,422 of OY756260.1, read as the reverse complement.
CAATATAACGACCACTATCAGCACCATAACGACCACTATCAGCACCATAACGACCATTATCAGCACTATAACGACCATTAACACCACTATAACAACCATCATCACCACTGTAACAACCACTATAACCACTATAACAACCATTATCACCACTATAACGACCATTATAACCACTATAACGACCATTATAACCACTATAACAACCATTAAAACCACTATGACAACCATTATCACCACTATAACAACCATCATCACCACTGTAACAATCACTATAACCACTATAACAACCATTATCACCACTATAACGACCATTATAACCACTATAACGAGCATTATAACCACTATAACAACCATTATAACCACTATAACAACTATTATAACCAATATAACGACCACTATCAGCACCATCACGACCATTCTCAGCACTATAACGACCATTATCACCACTATAACAACCATCATCACCACTGTAACAACCACTATAACCACTATAACAACCATTAAAATCACTATGACAACCATTATCACCACTATAACAACCATTATAACCACTATAACGACCATTATAACCACTATAACAACCATTAAAACCTCTATGACAACCATTATCACCACTATAACAACCATCATCACCACTGTAACAACCATTATAACCACTATAAGAACCATTATCACCACTATAACGACCATTATCACCACTGTAACGACAATTATCAGCACTATAACGGCCATTATCAGCACTATAACAACCATTATCAGCACTATAACAACCATTATCAGCACTATAACGGCCATTATCAGCAATATAACGACCATTATAACCACTGTAACAACCATTATAACCACTATAACAGCCATTATCAGCACTATAACGACCATTATCACCACTATAGCAATCATTATGACCACTGTGACAACCATTATCAGCACTACAACGACCATTATCACCACTGTAACAACCACTATAACCACTATAACAACCACTATAACCACTATAACAACCATTATAACCAATATAACGACCACTATCAGCACCATAACGACCATTATCAGCACCATAACGACCATTATCAGCACTATAACGACCATTAACACCACTATAACAACCATCATCACCACTGTAACAACCACTATAACCACTATAACAACCATTATCACCACTATAACGACCATTATAACCACTATAACGACCATTATAACCACTATAACAACCATTAAAACCACTATGACAACCATTATCACCACTATAACAACCATCATCACCACTGTAACAATCATTATAACCACTATAACAACCATTATCACCACTATAACGACCATTATAACCACTATAACGAGCATTATAACCACTATAACAACCATTATAACCACTATAACAACTATTATAACCAATATAACGACCACTATCAGCACCATCACGACCATTCTCAGCACTATAACGACCATTATCAGCACTATAACGACCATTATCACCACTATAACAACCATCATCACCACTGTAACAACCATTATAATCACTATAACGACCATTATCACCACTATAACGACCATTATCACCACTATAACGACCATTATCAGCACCATAACGACCATTATCAGCACTATAACGACCATTATCAGCACTACAACGACCACTATCACCACTGTGGCAACCATTATCACCACTATAGCAACCATTACGACCACTATAACAACCACTATAACCACTATAACAACCATTATAACCACTATGACAACCATTATCACCACTATAACAACCATCATCACCACTGTAACAACCATTATAACCACTATAAGAACCATTATCACCACTATAACGACCATTATCACCACTGTAACGACAATTATCAGCACTATAACGGCCATTATCAGCACTATAACAACCATTATCAGCACTATAACAACCATTATCAGCACTATAACGGCCATTATCTGCAATATAACGACCATTATAACCACTGTAACAACCATTATAACCACTGTAACAGCCATTATCAGCACTATAACGACCATTATCACCACTATAGCAATCATTATGACCACTGTGACAACCATTATCAGCACTACAACGACCATTATCACCACTATAACAACCACTATAACCACTATAACAACCACTATAACCACTATAACAACCATTATAACCAATATAACGACCACTATCAGCACCATAACGACCATTATCAGCACCATAACGACCATTATCAGCACTATAACGACCATTAACACCACTATAACAACCATCATCACCACTGTAACAACCATTATCAGCACTACAACGACCATTATCACCACTATAACAACCACTATAACCACTATAACAACCACTATAACCACTATAACAACCATTATAACCAATATAACGACCACTATCAGCACCATAACGACCATTATCAGCACCATAACGACCATTATCAGCACTATAACGACCATTAACACCACTATAACAACCATCATCACCACTGTAACAACCACTATAACCACTATAACAACCATTATCACCACTATAACGACCATTATAACCACTATAACGACCATTATAACCACTATAACGAGCATTATAACCACTATAACAACCATTATAACCACTATAACAGCCATTAAAACATCTATGACAACCATTATCACCACTATAACAACCATCATCACCACTGTAACAATCATTATAACCACTATAACAACCATTATCACCACTATAACGACCATTATAACCACTATAACGACCATTATCACCACTATAACAACCATCATCACCACTGTAACAACCATTATAATCACTATAACGACCATTATCACCACTATAACGACCATTATCACCACTATAACGACCACTATCAGCACCATCACGACCATTCTCAGCACTATAACGACCATTATCAGCACTATAACGACCATTATCACCACTATAACAACCATCATCACCACTGTAACAACCACTATAACCACTATAACAACCATTATCACCACTATAACGACCATTATAACCACTATAACGACCATTATAACCACTATAACAACCATTAAAACCACTATGACAACCATTATCACCACTATAACAACCATTATAACCACTATAACGACCATTATAACCACTATAACAACCATTAAAACCTCTATGACAACCATTATCACCACTATAACAACCATCATCACCACTGTAACAACCATTATAACCACTATAAGAACCATTATCACCACTATAACGACCATTATCAACACTATAACGAGCATTATAACCACTATAACAACCATTATAACCACTATAACAACCATTATAACCAATATAACGACCACTATCAGCACCATAACGACCATTATCAGCACTATAACGACCATTATCAGCACTACAACGACCATTATCACCACTATAACAACCATTATAACCACTATAACAACCATTATCACCACTATAACGAGCATTATAACCACTATAACAACCATTATAACCAATATAACGACCACTATCAGCACCATAACGACCATTATCAGCACTATAACGACCATTATCACCACTATAACAACCATCATCACCACTGTAACAACCACTATAACCACTATAACAACCATTATCACCACTATAACGACCATTATAACCACTATAACGACCATTATAACCACTATAACAACCATTAAAACCACTATGACAACCATTATCACCACTATAACAACCATCATCACCACTGTAACAACCATTATAATCACTATAACAACCATTATCACCACCATAACGACCATTATCAGCACCATAACGACCATTATCAGCACTATAACGACCATTATCAGCACTACAACGACCATTATCACCACTATAACAACCGCTATGACCACTATAACAACCACTATAACCACTATAACAACCATTATAACCACTATAACAACCGTTATAACCACTATAACGACCATTATAACCGCTATAACGACCATTATCACCACTATAACAACCATTACAACCACTATGACAACCATTAAAACCACTATGACAACCATTATCACCACTATAACAACCATCATCACCACTGTAACAACCATTATAACCACTATAACAACCATTATCACCATTATAACGAGCATTATAACCACTATAACAACCATTATAACCACTATAACAACCATTATAACCACTATAACGACCATTATAACCACTATAACAACCATTAAAACCACTATGACAACCATTATCACCACTATAACAACCATCATCACCACTGTAACAACCATTATAATCACTATAACAACCATTATCACCACCATAACGACCATTATCAGCACCATAACGACCATTATCACCACTATAACGAGCATTATAACCACTATAACAACCATTATAACCACTATAACAACCATTATAACCAACATATCGACCACTATCAGCATCATAACGACCATTATCAGCACCATAACGACCATTATCAGCACTATAACGACCATTATCACCACTATAACAACCATCATCACCACTGTAACAACCACTATAACCACTATAACAACCATTATCACCACTATAACGACCATTATAACCACTATAACGATCATTATAACCACTATAACAACCATTAAAACCACTATGACAACCATTATAACCACTATAACAACCGTTATAACCACTATAACGACCATTATAACCACTATAACGACCATTATAACCACTATAACAACCATTAAAACCTCTATGACAACCATTATCACCACTCTAACGACCATTTTCAGCACTATAACAACCATTATCAGCACTATAACAACCATTGTCAGCACTATAACGCCCATTATCAGCAATATAACGACCATTATAACCACTGTAACAACCATTATAACCACTATAACAGCCATTATCAGCACTATAACGACCATTATCACCACTATAGCAATCATTATGACCACTGTGACAACCATTATCAGCACTACAACGACCATTATCACCACTATAACAACCATCATCACCACTGTAACAACCACTATAACCACTATAACAACCATTATCACCACTATAACGACCATTATAACCACTATAACGACCATTATAACCACTATAACAACCATTAAAACCACTATGACAACCATTATCACCACTATAACAACCATTATAACCACTATAACGACCATCATCACCACTGTAACAACCACTATAACCACTATAACAACCATTATCACCACTATAACAACCACTATAACCACTATAACAACCACTATAACCACTATAACAACCATTATAACTACTATAACAACCATTATCACCACTATAACGACCATTATAACCACTATAACGACCATTATAACCACTATAACGACCATTATAACCACTATAACAACCATTAAAACCACTATGACAACCATTATCACCACTATAACAACCATCATCACCACTGTAACAACCACTATAACCACTATAACAACCATTATCACCACTATAACGACCATTATAACCACTATAACGACCATTATAACCACTATAACAACCATTAAAACCACTATGACAACCATTATCACCACTATAACAACCATCATCACCACTGTAACAACCATTATAACCACTATAACAACCATTATCACCACTATAACGAGCATTATAACCACTATAACAACCATTATAAACAACTATAACAACTATTATAACCAATATAACGACCACTATCAGCACCATCACGACCATTCTCAGCACTATAACGACCATTATCAGCACTATAACGACCATTATCACCACTATAACAACCATCATCACCACTGTAACAACCACTATAACCACTATAACAACCATTATCACCACTATAACGACCATTATAACCACTATAACGACCATTATAACCACTATAACAACCATTAAAACCACTATGACAACCATTATCACCACTATAACAACCATTATAACCACTATAACGACCATTATAACCACTATAACAACCATTAAAACCTCTATGACAACCATTATCACCACTATAACAACCATCATCACCACTGTAACAACCATTATAACCACTATAAGAACCATTATCACCACTATAACGACCATTATCACCACTATAACGACCATTATCACCACTATAACGAGCATTATAACCACTATAACAACCATTATAACCACTATAACAACCATTATAACCAATATAACGACCACTATCAGCACCATAACGACCATTATCAGCACTATAACGACCATTATCACCACTATAACAACCATCATCACCACTGTAACAACCACTATAACCACTATAACAACCATTATCACCACTATAACGACCATTATAACCACTATAACGACCATTATAACCACTATAACAACCATTAAAACCACTATGACAACCATTATCACCACTATAACAACCATCATCACCACTGTAACAACCATTATAACCACTATAAGAACCATTATCACCACTATAACGACCATTATCACCACTGTAACGACAATTATCAGCACTATAACGGCCATTATCAGCACTATAACAACCATTATCAGCACTATAACAACCATTATCAGCACTATAACGGCCATTATCAGCAATATAACGACCATTATAACCACTGTAACAACCATTATAACCACTATAACAGCCATTATCAGCACTATAACGACCATTTTCAGCACTATAACAACCATTATCAGCACTATAACAACCATTGTCAGCACTATAACGCCCATTATCAGCAATATAACGACCATTATAACCACTGTAACAACCATTATAACCACTATAACAGCCATTATCAGCACTATAACGACCATTATCACCACTATAGCAATCATTATGACCACTGTGACAACCATTATCAGCACTACAACGACCATTATCACCACTATAACGAGCATTATAACCACTATAACAACCATTATAACCAATATAACGACCACTATCAGCATCATAACGACCATTATCAGCACCATAACGACCATTATCAGCACTATAACGACCATTATCACCACTATAACAACCATCATCACCACTGTAACAACCACTATAACCACTATAACAACCATTATCACCACTATAACGACCATTATAACCACTATAACGACCATTATAACCACTATAACAACCATTAAAACCACTATGACAACCATTATCACCACTATAACAACCATTATAACCACTATAACGACCATCATCACCACTGTAACAACCACTATAACCACTATAACAACCATTATCACCACTATAACAACCACTATAACCACTATAACAACCACTATAACCACTATAACAACCATTATAACTACTATAACAACCATTATCACCACTATAACGACCATTATAACCACTATAACGACCATTATAACCACTATAACAACCATTAAAACCACTATGACAACCATTATCACCACTATAACAACCATCATCACCACTGTAACAACCACTATAACCACTATAACAACCATTATCACCACTATAACGACCATTATAACCACTATAACGACCATTATAACCACTATAACAACCATTAAAACCACTATGACAACCATTATCACCACTATAACAACCATCATCACCACTGTAACAACCATTATAACCACTATAACAACCATTATCACCACTATAACGAGCATTATAACCACTATAACAACCATTATAAACAACTATAACAACTATTATAACCAATATAACGACCACTATCAGCACCATCACGACCATTCTCAGCACTATAACGACCATTATCAGCACTATAACGACCATTATCACCACTATAACAACCATCATCACCACTGTAACAACCACTATAACCACTATAACAAACATTATCACCACTATAACGACCATTATAACCACTATAACGACCATTATAACCACTATAACAACCATTAAAACCACTATGACAACCATTATCACCACTATAACAACCATTATAACCACTATAACGACCATTATAACCACTATAACAACCATTAAAACCTCTATGACAACCATTATCACCACTATAACAACCATCATCACCACTGTAACAACCATTATAACCACTATAAGAACCATTATCACCACTATAACGACCATTATCACCACTATAACGAGCATTATAACCACTATAACAACCATTATAACCACTATAACAACCATTATAACCAATATAACGACCACTATCAGCACCATAACGACCATTATCAGCACTATAACAACCATTATCAGCACTACAACGACCATTATCACCACTATAACAACCATTATAACCACTATAACAACCATTATCACCACTATAACGAGCATTATAACCACTATAACAACCATTATAACCACTATAACAACCATTATAACCAATATAACGACCACTATCAGCACCATAACGACCATTATCAGCACTATAACGACCATTATCACCACTATAACAACCATCATCACCACTGTAACAACCACTATAACCACTATAACAACCATTATCACCACTATAACGACCATTATAACCACTATAACGACCATTATAACCACTATAACAACCATTAAAACCACTATGACAACCATTATCACCACTATAACAACCATCGTCACCACTGTAACAACCATTATAATCACTATAACAACCATTATCACCACCATAACGACCATTATCAGCACCATAACGACCATTATCAGCACTATAACGACCATTATCAGCACTACAACGACCATTATCACCACTATAACAACCACTATGACCACTATAACAACCACTATAACCACTATAACAACCATTATAACCACTATAACAACCGTTATAACCACTATAACGACCATTATAACCGCTATAACGACCATTATCACCACTATAACAACCACTACAACCACTATGACAACCATTAAAACCACTATGACAACCATTATCACCACTATAACAACCATCATCACCACTGTAACAACCATTATAACCACTATAACAACCATTATCACCATTATAACGAGCATTATAACCACTATAACAACCATTATAACCACTATAACAACCATTATAACCACTATAACGACCATTATAACCACTATAACAACCATTATCACCACTATAACAAGCATTATAACCACAATAACAACCATTATAACCACTATAACAACCATTATAACCAATATAACGACCACTATCAGCACCATAACGACCACTATCAGCACCATAACGACCATTATCAGCACTATAACGACCATTAACACCACTATAACAACCATCATCACCACTGTAACAACCACTATAACCACTATAACAACCATTATCACCACTATAACGACCATTATAACCACTATAACGACCATTATAACCACTATAACAACCATTAAAACCACTATGACAACCATTATCACCACTATAACAACCATCATCACCACTGTAACAATCACTATAACCACTATAACAACCATTATCACCACTATAACGACCATTATAACCACTATAACGAGCATTATAACCACTATAACAACCATTATAACCACTATAACAACTATTATAACCAATATAACGACCACTATCAGCACCATCACGACCATTCTCAGCACTATAACGACCATTATCACCACTATAACAACCATCATCACCACTGTAACAACCACTATAACCACTATAACAACCATTAAAATCACTATGACAACCATTATCACCACTATAACAACCATTATAACCACTATAACGACCATTATAACCACTATAACAACCATTAAAACCTCTATGACAACCATTATCACCACTATAACAACCATCATCACCACTGTAACAACCATTATAACCACTATAAGAACCATTATCACCACTATAACGACCATTATCACCACTGTAACGACAATTATCAGCACTATAACGGCCATTATCAGCACTATAACAACCATTACAAGCACTATAACAACCATTATCAGCACTATAACGGCCATTATCAGCAATATAACGACCATTATAACCACTGTAACAACCATTATAACCACTATAACAGCCATTATCAGCACTATAACGACCATTATCACCACTATAGCAATCATTATGACCACTGTGACAACCATTATCAGCACTACAACGACCATTATCACCACTGTAACAACCACTATAACCACTATAACAACCACTATAACCACTATAACAACCATTATAACCAATATAACGACCACTATCAGCACCATAACGACCATTATCAGCACCATAACGACCATTATCAGCACTATAACGACCATTAACACCACTATAACAACCATCATCACCACTGTAACAACCACTATAACCACTATAACAACCATTATCACCACTATAACGACCATTATAACCACTATAACGACCATTATAACCACTATAACAACCATTAAAACCACTATGACAACCATTATCACCACTATAACAACCATCATCACCACTGTAACAATCATTATAACCACTATAACAACCATTATCACCACTATAACGACCACTATAACCACTATAACGAGCATTATAACCACTATAACAACCATTATAACCACTATAACAACTATTATAACCAATATAACGACCACTATCAGCACCATCACGACCATTCTCAGCACTATAACGACCATTATCAGCACTATAACGACCATTATCACCACTATAACAACCATCATCACCACTGTAACAACCATTATAATCACTATAACGACCATTATCACCACTATAACGACCATTATCACCACTATAACGACCATTATCAGCACCATAACGACCATTATCAGCACTATAACGACCATTATCAGCACTACAACGACCACTATCACCACTGTGGCAACCATTATCACCACTATAGCAACCATTACGACCACTATAACAACCACTATAACCACTATAACAACCATTATAACCACTATGACAACCATTATCACCACTATAACAACCATCATCACCACTGTAACAACCATTATAACCACTATAAGAACCATTATCACCACTATAACGACCATTATCACCACTGTAACGACAATTATCAGCACTATAACGGCCATTATCAGCACTATAACAACCATTATCAGCACTATAACAACCATTATCAGCACTATAACGGCCATTATCTGCAATATAACGACCATTATAACCACTGTAACAACCATTATAACCACTGTAACAGCCATTATCAGCACTATAACGACCATTATCACCACTATAGCAATCATTATGACCACTGTGACAACCATTATCAGCACTACAACGACCATTATCACCACTATAACAACCACTATAACCACTATAACAACCACTATAACCACTATAACAACCATTATAACCAATATAACGACCACTATCAGCACCATAACGACCATTATCAGCACCATAACGACCATTATCAGCACTATAACGACCATTAACACCACTATAACAACCATCATCACCACTGTAACAACCACTATAACCACTATAACAACCATTACCACCACTATAACGACCATTATAACCACTATAACGACCATTATAACCACTATAACAACCATTAAAACCACTATGACAACCATTATCACCACTATAACAACCATCATCACCACTGTAACAATCATTATAACCACTATAACAACCATTATCACCACTATAACGACCATTATAACCACTATAACGAGCATTATAACCACTATAACAACCATTATAACCACTATAACAACTATTATAACCAATATAACGACCACTATCAGCACCATCACGACCATTCTCAGCACTATAACGACCATTATCAGCACTATAACGACCATTATCACCACTATAGCAATCATTATGACCACTGTGACAACCATTATCAGCACTACAACGACCATTATCACCACTATAACAACCACTATAACCACTATAACAACCACTATAACCACTATAACAACCATTATAACCAATATAACGACCACTATCAGCACCATAACGACCATTATCAGCACCATAACGACCATTATCAGCACTATAACGACCATTAACACCACTATAACAACCATCATCACCACTGTAACAACCACTATAACCACTATAACAACCATTATCACCACTATAACGACCATTATAACCACTATAACGACCATTATAACCACTATAACGAGCATTATAACCACTATAACAACCATTATAACCACTATAACAGCCATTATCAGCACTATAACGATCATTATCACCACTATAACGACCATTATCACCACTATAGCGTCAATTATCGCCACTATAACGACCATTATCAGCACTCTTACGGCCATTATCAGCAATATAACGACCATTATAACCACTATAACAACCATTATCACCACTATAACGACCATTATAACCACTATAACGAGCACTATCAGCACCATAACGGCCATTATCAGCACTATAACAACCATTATCGGCACTATAACAACCATTATCAGCACTATAACGACCATTATCCGCAATATAACGACCATTATAACCACTGTAACAACCATTATAACCACTATAACAGCCATCATCACCACTATAACGACCATTACAACCACTATAACAACCATTATAGCCACTATAACAACTATTATAACCAATATAACGACCACTATCAGCACCATAACGACCATTCTCAGCACTATAACGACCATTATCACCACTATAACAACCACTATAACCACTATAACAACCACTATAACCACTATAACAACCATTACAACCACTATGACAACCATTAAAACCACTATGACAACCATTATCACCACTATAACAACCATCATCACCACTGTAACAACCATTATAACCACTGTAACAACCATTATCACCATTATAACGAGCATTATAACCACTATAACAACCATTATAACCACTATAACAACCATCATCACCACTGTAACAACCACTATAACCACTATAACAACCATTATCACCACTATAACGACCATTATAACCACTATAACGATCATTATAACCACTATAACAACCATTAAAACCACTATGACAACCATTATAACCACTATAACAACCGTTATAACCACTATAACGACCATTATAACCACTATAACGACCATTATAACCACTATAACAACCATTAAAACCTCTATGACAACCATTATCACCACTCTAACGACCATTTTCAGCACTATAACAACCATTATCAGCACTATAACAACCATTGTCAGCACTATAACGCCCATTATCAGCAATATAACGACCATTATAACCACTGTAACAACCATTATAACCACTATAACAGCCATTATCAGCACTATAACGACCATTATCACCACTATAGCAATCATTATGACCACTGTGACAACCATTATCAGCACTACAACGACCATTATCACCACTATAACAACCATCATCACCACTGTAACAACCACTATAACCACTATAACAACCATTATCACCACTATAACGACCATTATAACCACTATAACGACCATTATAACCACTATAACAACCATTAAAACCACTATGACAACCATTATCACCACTATAACAACCATTATAACCACTATAACGACCATCATCACCACTGTAACAACCACTATAACCACTATAACAACCATTATCACCACTATAACAACCACTATAACCACTATAACAACCACTATAACCACTATAACAACCATTATAACTACTATAACAACCATTATCACCACTATAACGACCATTATAACCACTATAACGACCATTATAACCACTATAACGACCATTATAACCACTATAACAACCATTAAAACCACTATGACAACCATTATCACCACTATAACAACCATCATCACCACTGTAACAACCACTATAACCACTATAACAACCATTATCACCACTATAACGACCATTATAACCACTATAACGACCATTATAACCACTATAACAACCATTAAAACCACTATGACAACCATTATCACCACTATAACAACCATCATCACCACTGTAACAACCATTATAACCACTATAACAACCATTATCACCACTATAACGAGCATTATAACCACTATAACAACCATTATAAACAACTATAACAACTATTATAACCAATATAACGACCACTATCAGCACCATCACGACCATTCTCAGCACTATAACGACCATTATCAGCACTATAACGACCATTATCACCACTATAACAACCATCATCACCACTGTAACAACCACTATAACCACTATAACAACCATTATCACCACTATAACGACCATTATAACCACTATAACGACCATTATAACCACTATAACAACCATTAAAACCACTATGACAACCATTATCACCACTATAACAACCATTATAACCACTATAACGACCATTATAACCACTATAACAACCATTAAAACCTCTATGACAACCATTATCACCACTATAACAACCATCATCACCACTGTAACAACCATTATAACCACTATAAGAACCATTATCACCACTATAACGACCATTATCACCACTATAACGACCATTATCACCACTATAACGAGCATTATAACCACTATAACAACCATTATAACCACTATAACAACCATTATAACCAATATAACGACCACTATCAGCACCATAACGACCATTATCAGCACTATAACGACCATTATCACCACTATAACAACCATCATCACCACTGTAACAACCACTATAACCACTATAACAACCATTATCACCACTATAACGACCATTATAACCACTATAACGACCATTATAACCACTATAACAACCATTAAAACCACTATGACAACCATTATCACCACTATAACAACCATCATCACCACTGTAACAACCATTATAACCACTATAAGAACCATTATCACCACTATAACGACCATTATCACCACTGTAACGACAATTATCAGCACTATAACGGCCATTATCAGCACTATAACAACCATTATCAGCACTATAACAACCATTATCAGCACTATAACGGCCATTATCAGCAATATAACGACCATTATAACCACTGTAACAACCATTATAACCACTATAACAGCCATTATCAGCACTATAACGACCATTTTCAGCACTATAACAACCATTATCAGCACTATAACAACCATTGTCAGCACTATAACGCCCATTATCAGCAATATAACGACCATTATAACCACTGTAACAACCATTATAACCACTATAACAGCCATTATCAGCACTATAACGACCATTATCACCACTATAGCAATCATTATGACCACTGTGACAACCATTATCAGCACTACAACGACCATTATCACCACTATAACGAGCATTATAACCACTATAACAACCATTATAACCAATATAACGACCACTATCAGCATCATAACGACCATTATCAGCACCATAACGACCATTATCAGCACTATAACGACCATTATCACCACTATAACAACCATCATCACCACTGTAACAACCACTATAACCACTATAACAACCATTATCACCACTATAACGACCATTATAACCACTATAACGACCATTATAACCACTATAACAACCATTAAAACCACTATGACAACCATTATCACCACTATAACAACCATTATAACCACTATAACGACCATCATCACCACTGTAACAACCACTATAACCACTATAACAACCATTATCACCACTATAACAACCACTATAACCACTATAACAACCACTATAACCACTATAACAACCATTATAACTACTATAACAACCATTATCACCACTATAACGACCATTATAACCACTATAACGACCATTATAACCACTATAACAACCATTAAAACCACTATGACAACCATTATCACCACTATAACAACCATCATCACCACTGTAACAACCACTATAACCACTATAACAACCATTATCACCACTATAACGACCATTATAACCACTATAACGACCATTATAACCACTATAACAACCATTAAAACCACTATGACAACCATTATCACCACTATAACAACCATCATCACCACTGTAACAACCATTATAACCACTATAACAACCATTATCACCACTATAACGAGCATTATAACCACTATAACAACCATTATAAACAACTATAACAACTATTATAACCAATATAACGACCACTATCAGCACCATCACGACCATTCTCAGCACTATAACGACCATTATCAGCACTATAACGACCATTATCACCACTATAACAACCATCATCACCACTGTAACAACCACTATAACCACTATAACAAACATTATCACCACTATAACGACCATTATAACCACTATAACGACCATTATAACCACTATAACAACCATTAAAACCACTATGACAACCATTATCACCACTATAACAACCATTATAACCACTATAACGACCATTATAACCACTATAACAACCATTAAAACCTCTATGACAACCATTATCACCACTATAACAACCATCATCACCACTGTAACAACCATTATAACCACTATAAGAACCATTATCACCACTATAACGACCATTATCACCACTATAACGAGCATTATAACCACTATAACAACCATTATAACCACTATAACAACCATTATAACCAATATAACGACCACTATCAGCACCATAACGACCATTATCAGCACTATAACAACCATTATCAGCACTACAACGACCATTATCACCACTATAACAACCATTATAACCACTATAACAACCATTATCACCACTATAACGAGCATTATAACCACTATAACAACCATTATAACCACTATAACAACCATTATAACCAATATAACGACCACTATCAGCACCATAACGACCATTATCAGCACTATAACGACCATTATCACCACTATAACAACCATCATCACCACTGTAACAACCACTATAACCACTATAACAACCATTATCACCACTATAACGACCATTATAACCACTATAACGACCATTATAACCACTATAACAACCATTAAAACCACTATGACAACCATTATCACCACTATAACAACCATCATCACCACTGTAACAACCATTATAATCACTATAACAACCATTATCACCACCATAACGACCATTATCAGCACCATAACGACCATTATCAGCACTATAACGACCATTATCAGCACTACAACGACCATTATCACCACTATAACAACCACTATGACCACTATAACAACCACTATAACCACTATAACAACCATTATAACCACTATAACAACCGTTATAACCACTATAACGACCATTATAACCGCTATAACGACCATTATCACCACTATAACAACCATTACAACCACTATGACAACCATTAAAACCACTATGACAACCATTATCACCACTATAACAACCATCATCACCACTGTAACAACCATTATAACCACTATAACAACCATTATCACCATTATAACGAGCATTATAACCACTATAACAACCATTATAACCACTATAACAACCATTATAACCACTATAACGACCATTATAACCACTATAACAACCATTATCACCACTATAACAAGCATTATAACCACAATAACAACCATTATAACCACTATAACAACCATTATAACCAATATAACGACCACTATCAGCACCATAACGACCACTATCAGCACCATAACGACCATTATCAGCACTATAACGACCATTAACACCACTATAACAACCATCATCACCACTGTAACAACCACTATAACCACTATAACAACCATTATCACCACTATAACGACCATTATAACCACTATAACGACCATTATAACCACTATAACAACCATTAAAACCACTATGACAACCATTATCACCACTATAACAACCATCATCACCACTGTAACAATCACTATAACCACTATAACAACCATTATCACCACTATAACGACCATTATAACCACTATAACGAGCATTATAACCACTATAACAACCATTATAACCACTATAACAACTATTATAACCAATATAACGACCACTATCAGCACCATCACGACCATTCTCAGCACTATAACGACCATTATCACCACTATAACAACCATCATCACCACTGTAACAACCACTATAACCACTATAACAACCATTAAAATCACTATGACAACCATTATCACCACTATAACAACCATTATAACCACTATAACGACCATTATAACCACTATAACAACCATTAAAACCTCTATGACAACCATTATCACCACTATAACAACCATCATCACCACTGTAACAACCATTATAACCACTATAAGAACCATTATCACCACTATAACGACCATTATCACCACTGTAACGACAATTATCAGCACTATAACGGCCATTATCAGCACTATAACAACCATTACAAGCACTATAACAACCATTATCAGCACTATAACGGCCATTATCAGCAATATAACGACCATTATAACCACTGTAACAACCATTATAACCACTATAACAGCCATTATCAGCACTATAACGACCATTATCACCACTATAGCAATCATTATGACCACTGTGACAACCATTATCAGCACTACAACGACCATTATCACCACTGTAACAACCACTATAACCACTATAACAACCACTATAACCACTATAACAACCATTATAACCAATATAACGACCACTATCAGCACCATAACGACCATTATCAGCACCATAACGACCATTATCAGCACTATAACGACCATTAACACCACTATAACAACCATCATCACCACTGTAACAACCACTATAACCACTATAACAACCATTATCACCACTATAACGACCATTATAACCACTATAACGACCATTATAACCACTATAACAACCATTAAAACCACTATGACAACCATTATCACCACTATAACAACCATCATCACCACTGTAACAATCATTATAACCACTATAACAACCATTATCACCACTATAACGACCACTATAACCACTATAACGAGCATTATAACCACTATAACAACCATTATAACCACTATAACAACTATTATAACCAATATAACGACCACTATCAGCACCATCACGACCATTCTCAGCACTATAACGACCATTATCAGCACTATAACGACCATTATCACCACTATAACAACCATCATCACCACTGTAACAACCATTATAATCACTATAACGACCATTATCACCACTATAACGACCATTATCACCACTATAACGACCATTATCAGCACCATAACGACCATTATCAGCACTATAACGACCATTATCAGCACTACAACGACCACTATCACCACTGTGGCAACCATTATCACCACTATAGCAACCATTACGACCACTATAACAACCACTATAACCACTATAACAACCATTATAACCACTATGACAACCATTATCACCACTATAACAACCATCATCACCACTGTAACAACCATTATAACCACTATAAGAACCATTATCACCACTATAACGACCATTATCACCACTGTAACGACAATTATCAGCACTATAACGGCCATTATCAGCACTATAACAACCATTATCAGCACTATAACAACCATTATCAGCACTATAACGGCCATTATCTGCAATATAACGACCATTATAACCACTGTAACAACCATTATAACCACTGTAACAGCCATTATCAGCACTATAACGACCATTATCACCACTATAGCAATCATTATGACCACTGTGACAACCATTATCAGCACTACAACGACCATTATCACCACTATAACAACCACTATAACCACTATAACAACCACTATAACCACTATAACAACCATTATAACCAATATAACGACCACTATCAGCACCATAACGACCATTATCAGCACCATAACGACCATTATCAGCACTATAACGACCATTAACACCACTATAACAACCATCATCACCACTGTAACAACCACTATAACCACTATAACAACCATTACCACCACTATAACGACCATTATAACCACTATAACGACCATTATAACCACTATAACAACCATTAAAACCACTATGACAACCATTATCACCACTATAACAACCATCATCACCACTGTAACAATCATTATAACCACTATAACAACCATTATCACCACTATAACGACCATTATAACCACTATAACGAGCATTATAACCACTATAACAACCATTATAACCACTATAACAACTATTATAACCAATATAACGACCACTATCAGCACCATCACGACCATTCTCAGCACTATAACGACCATTATCAGCACTATAACGACCATTATCACCACTATAGCAATCATTATGACCACTGTGACAACCATTATCAGCACTACAACGACCATTATCACCACTATAACAACCACTATAACCACTATAACAACCACTATAACCACTATAACAACCATTATAACCAATATAACGACCACTATCAGCACCATAACGACCATTATCAGCACCATAACGACCATTATCAGCACTATAACGACCATTAACACCACTATAACAACCATCATCACCACTGTAACAACCACTATAACCACTATAACAACCATTATCACCACTATAACGACCATTATAACCACTATAACGACCATTATAACCACTATAACGAGCATTATAACCACTATAACAACCATTATAACCACTATAACAGCCATTATCAGCACTATAACGATCATTATCACCACTATAACGACCATTATCACCACTATAGCGTCAATTATCGCCACTATAACGACCATTATCAGCACTCTTACGGCCATTATCAGCAATATAACGACCATTATAACCACTATAACAACCATTATCACCACTATAACGACCATTATAACCACTATGACAACCATTATCACCACTATAACAACCATCATCACCACTGTAACAACCACTATAACCACTATAACAACCATTATCACCACTATAACGACCATTATAACCACTATAACAACCATTAAAACCACTATGACAACCATTATCACCACTATAACAACCATCATCACCACTGTAACAACCATTATAACCACTATAACAACCATTATCACCACTATAACGAGCATTATAACCACTATAACAACCATTATAACCACTATAACAACCATTATAACCAATATAACGACCACTATCAGCACCATAACGACCATTATCACCACTATAACGACAATTATCAGCACCATAACGGCCATTATCAGCACTATAACAACCGTTATCGGCACTATAACAACCATTATCAGCACTATAACGGCCATTATAACCACTATAACGACCATTATAACCACTATAACAACCATTAAAACCACTATGACGACCATTATCACCACTATAACAACCATCATCACCACTGTAACAACCACTATAACCACTATAACAACCATTATCACCACTATAACGACCATTATAACCACTATAACGACCACTATAACCACTATAACAACCATTAAAACCACTATGACAACCATTATCACCACTATAACAACCATCATCACCACTGTAACAATCATTATAACCACTATAACAACCATTATCACCACTATAACGACCATTATAACCACTATTACGAGCATTATAACCACTATAACAACCATTATAACCACTATAACAACTATTATAACCAATATAACGACCACTATCAGCACCATCACGACCATTCTCAGCACTATAACGACCATTATCAGCACTATAACGACCATTATCAGCACTACAACGACCATTATCACCACTGTAACAACCACTATAACCACTATAACAACCATTAAAACCACTATGACAACCAGTATCACCACTATAACAACCATTATAACCACTATAACGACCATTATAACCACTATAACAACCATTAAAACCTGTATGACAACCATTATCACCACTATAACAACCATCATCACCACTGTAACAACCATTATAACCACTATAACAACCGTTATAACCACTATAACGACCATTATAACCACTATAACGACCATTATCACCACTATGACAACCATTACAACCACCATGAAAACCATTAAAACCACTATGACAACCATTATCACCACTATAATAACCATCATCACCTCTCTAACAACCATTATGACCACTATAACAACCATTATCACCACTATAACGACCATTATAACCACTATAACGACCATTATAACCACTATAACGACCATTATAACCACTATAACAACCACTAAAACCACTATGACAACCATTATCACCACTATAACAACCATCATCACCACTATAACGACCATTATAACCACTATAACAACCATCATCACCACTATAACGAGCATTATAACCACTATAACACCCATTATAACCACTATAACAACCATTATAACCAATATAACGACCACTATCAGCACCATAACGACCATTATCAGCACCATAACGACCATTATCAGCACTATAACGACCATTATCACCACTATAACGACCATTATCACCACTATAACGACAATTATCAGCACTATAACGGCCATTATCAGCACTATAACAACCATTATCGGCACTATAACAACCATTATCAGCACTATAACGACCATTATCACCACTATAGCAATCATTATGACCACTGTGACAACCATTATCAGCACTACAACGACCATTATCACCACTATAACAACCACTATAACCACTATAACAACCACTATAACCACTATAACAACCATTATAACCAATATAACGACCACTATCAGCACCATAACGACCATTATCAGCACCATAACGACCATTATCAGCACTATAACGACCATTAACACCACTATAACAACCATCATCACCACTGTAACAACCACTATAACCACTATAACAACCATTACCACCACTATAACGACCATTATAACCACTATAACGACCATTATAACCACTATAACAACCATTAAAACCACTATGACAACCATTATCACCACTATAACAACCATCATCACCACTGTAACAATCATTATAACCACTATAACAACCATTATCACCACTATAACGACCATTATAACCACTATAACGAGCATTATAACCACTATAACAACCATTATAACCACTATAACAACTATTATAACCAATATAACGACCACTATCAGCACCATCACGACCATTCTCAGCACTATAACGACCATTATCAGCACTATAACGACCATTATCACCACTATAGCAATCATTATGACCACTGTGACAACCATTATCAGCACTACAACGACCATTATCACCACTATAACAACCACTATAACCACTATAACAACCACTATAACCACTATAACAACCATTATAACCAATATAACGACCACTATCAGCACCATAACGACCATTATCAGCACCATAACGACCATTATCAGCACTATAACGACCATTAACACCACTATAACAACCATCATCACCACTGTAACAACCACTATAACCACTATAACAACCATTATCACCACTATAACGACCATTATAACCACTATAACGACCATTATAACCACTATAACGAGCATTATAACCACTATAACAACCATTATAACCACTATAACAGCCATTATCAGCACTATAACGATCATTATCACCACTATAACGACCATTATCACCACTATAGCGTCAATTATCGCCACTATAACGACCATTATCAGCACTCTTACGGCCATTATCAGCAATATAACGACCATTATAACCACTATAACAACCATTATCACCACTATAACGACCATTATAACCACTATAACGAGCACTATCAGCACCATAACGGCCATTATCAGCACTATAACAACCATTATCGGCACTATAACAACCATTATCAGCACTATAACGACCATTATCCGCAATATAACGACCATTATAACCACTGTAACAACCATTATAACCACTATAACAGCCATCATCACCACTATAACGACCATTACAACCACTATAACAACCATTATAGCCACTATAACAACTATTATAACCAATATAACGACCACTATCAGCACCATAACGACCATTCTCAGCACTATAACGACCATTATCACCACTATAACAACCACTATAACCACTATAACAACCACTATAACCACTATAACAACCATTACAACCACTATGACAACCATTAAAACCACTATGACAACCATTATCACCACTATAACAACCATCATCACCACTGTAACAACCATTATAACCACTGTAACAACCATTATCACCATTATAACGAGCATTATAACCACTATAACAACCATTATAACCACTATAACAACCATTATAACCACTATAACGACCATTATAACCACTATAACAACCATTATCACCACAATAACGAGCATTATAACCACAATGACAACCATTATAACCACTATAACAACTATTATAACCAATATAACGACCACTATAACCACTATAACAACCGTTATAACCACTATAACAACTGTTATAACCACTATAACGACCATTATCACCACTATAACAACCTTTACAACCACTACGACAACCATTACAACCACCATGACAACCATTAAAACCACTATGACAGCCATTATCACCACTATAACAACCATCATCACCACTGTAACAATCATTATAACCACTATAACAACCATTATCTCCACTATAACGACCATTATAACCACTATAACGAGCATTATAACCACTATAACAACCATTAAAACCACTATGACAACCATTATCACCACTATAACAGCCATCATCACCACTGTAACAACCATTATAACCACTATAACAACCACTATAACCACTATAACAACCACTATAACCACTATAACAACCATTATAACTACCATAACAACCATTATCACCACTATAACGACCATTATAACCACTATAACGACCATTATAACCGCTATAACGACCATTACAACCACTATAACAACCATTAAAACCACTATAACAACCATTAAAACCACTATGACAACCATTATCACCACTATAACAACCATCATCACCACTGTAACAACCACTATAACCACTATAACAACCATTATCACCACTATAACGACCATTATAACCACTATAACAACCATTAAAACCACTATGACAACCATTATCACCACTATAACAACCATCATCACCACTGTAACAACCATTATAACCACTATAACAACCATTATCACCACTATAACGAGCATTATAACCACTATAACAACCATTATAACCACTATAACAACCATTATAACCAATATAACGACCACTATCAGCACCATAACGACCATTATCACCACTATAACGACAATTATCAGCACCATAACGGCCATTATCAGCACTATAACAACCGTTATCGGCACTATAACAACCATTATCAGCACTATAACGGCCATTATAACCACTATAACGACCATTATAACCACTATAACAACCATTAAAACCACTATGACGACCATTATCACCACTATAACAACCATCATCACCACTGTAACAACCACTATAACCACTATAACAACCATTATCACCACTATAACGACCATTATAACCACTATAACGACCACTATAACCACTATAACAACCATTAAAACCACTATGACAACCATTATCACCACTATAACAACCATCATCACCACTGTAACAATCATTATAACCACTATAACAACCATTATCACCACTATAACGACCATTATAACCACTATTACGAGCATTATAACCACTATAACAACCATTATAACCACTATAACAACTATTATAACCAATATAACGACCACTATCAGCACCATCACGACCATTCTCAGCACTATAACGACCATTATCAGCACTATAACGACCATTATCAGCACTACAACGACCATTATCACCACTGTAACAACCACTATAACCACTATAACAACCATTAAAACCACTATGACAACCAGTATCACCACTATAACAACCATTATAACCACTATAACGACCATTATAACCACTATAACAACCATTAAAACCTGTATGACAACCATTATCACCACTATAACAACCATCATCACCACTGTAACAACCATTATAACCACTATAACAACCGTTATAACCACTATAACGACCATTATAACCACTATAACGACCATTATCACCACTATGACAACCATTACAACCACCATGAAAACCATTAAAACCACTATGACAACCATTATCACCACTATAATAACCATCATCACCTCTCTAACAACCATTATGACCACTATAACAACCATTATCACCACTATAACGACCATTATAACCACTATAACGACCATTATAACCACTATAACGACCATTATAACCACTATAACAACCACTAAAACCACTATGACAACCATTATCACCACTATAACAACCATCATCACCACTATAACGACCATTATAACCACTATAACAACCATCATCACCACTATAACGAGCATTATAACCACTATAACACCCATTATAACCACTATAACAACCATTATAACCAATATAACGACCACTATCAGCACCATAACGACCATTATCAGCACCATAACGACCATTATCAGCACTATAACGACCATTATCACCACTATAACGACCATTATCACCACTATAACGACAATTATCAGCACTATAACGGCCATTATCAGCACTATAACAACCATTATCGGCACTATAACAACCATTATCAGCACTATAACGACCATTATCAGCAATATAACGACCATTATAACCACTGTAACAACCATTATAACCACTATAACAGCCATTATCAGCACTATAACGATCATTATCACCACTATAACGACCATTATCACCACTATAGCGTCAATTATCGCCACTATAACGACCATTATCAGCACTCTTACGGCCATTATCAGCAATATAACGACCATTATAACCACTATAACAACCATTATCACCACTATAACGACCATTATAACCACTATAACGAGCACTATCAGCACCATAACGGCCATTATCAGCACTATAACAACCATTATCGGCACTATAACAACCATTATCAGCACTATAACGACCATTATCAGCAATATAACGACCATTATAACCACTGTAACAACCATTATAACCACTATAACAGCCATCATCACCACTATAACGACCATTACAACCACTATAACAACCATTATAACCACTATAACAACTATTATAACCAATATAACGACCACTATCAGCACCATAACGACCATTCTCAGCACTATAACGACCATTATCACCACTATAACAACCACTATAACCACTATAACAACCACTATAACCACTATAACAACCATTACAGCCACTATGACAACCATTAAAACCACTATGACAACCATTATCACCACTATAACAACCATCATCACCACTGTAACAACCATTATAACCACTGTAACAACCATTATCACCATTATAACGAGCATTATAACCACTATAACAACCATTATAACCACTATAACAACCATTATAACCACTATAACGACCATTATAACCACTATAACAACCATTATCACCACAATAACGAGCATTATAACCACAATAACAACCATTATAACCACTATAACAACTATTATAACCAATATAACGACCACTATCAGCACCATAACGACCATTCTCAGCACTATAACGACCATTATCAGCACTATAACGACCATTATCACCACTATAACGACCATTATCACCACTATAACAACCATTATAACCACTATAACGACCATTATAACCACTATAACAACCATCATCACCACTGTAACAACCACTATAACCACTATAACGACCATTATCACCACTATAACAACCATTATAACCACTATAACGACCATTATAACCAGTATAACAACCATTAAAACCTCTATGACAACCATTATCACCACTATAACAACCATCATCACCAGTGTAACAACCATTATAACCACTATAAGAACCATTATCACCACTATAACGACCATTATCACCACTATAACGAGCATTATAACCACTATAACAACCATTATAACCACTATAACAACCATTATAACCAACATATCGACCACTATCAGCATCATAACGACCATTATCAGCACCATAACGACCATTATCAGCACTATAACGACCATTATCACCACTATAACAACCATCATCACCACTGTAACAACCACTATAACCACTATAACATCCATTATCACCACTTTAACGACCATTATAACCACTATAACGATCATTATAACCACTATAACAACCATTAAAACCACTATGACAACCATTATAACCACTATAACAACCGTTATAACCACTATAACGACCATTATAACCACTATAACGACCATTATAACCACTATAACAACCATTAAAACCTCTATGACAACCATTATCACCACTATAACAACCATCATCACCACTGTAACAACCATTATAACCACTATAAGAACCATTATCACCACTATAACGACCATTATCACCACTGTAACGACAATTATCAGCACTATAACAGCCATTATCAGCACTATAACAACCATTATCAGCACTATAACAACCATTATCAGCACTATAACGGCCATTATCAGCAATATAACGACCATTATAACCACTGTAACAACCATTATAACCACTATAACAGCCATTATCAGCACTATAACGACCATTTTCAGCACTATAACAACCATTATCAGCACTATAACAACCATTGTCAGCACTATGACGCCCATTATCAGCAATATAACGACCATTATAACCACAGTAACAACCATTATAACCACTGTAACAGCCATTATCAGCACTATAACGACCATTATCACCACTATAGCAATCATTATGACCACTGTGACAACCATTATCAGCACTACAACGACCATTATCACCACTATAACGAGCATTATAACCACTATAACAACCATTATAACCAATATAACGACCACTATCAGCATCATAACGACCATTATCAGCACCATAACGACCATTATCAGCACTATAACGACCATTATCACCACTACAACAACCATCATCACCACTGTAACAACCACTATAACCACTATAACAACCATTATCACCACTATAACGACCATTATAACCACTATAACGACCATTATAACCACTATAACAACCATTAAAACCACTATGACAACCATTATCACCACTATAACAACCATTATAACCACTATAACGACCATCATCACCACTGTAACAACCACTATAACCACTATAACAACCATTATCACCACTATAACAACCACTATAACCACTATAACAACCACTATAACCACTATAACAACCATTATAACTACTATAACAACCATTATCACCACTATAACGACCATTATAACCACTATAACGACCATTATAACCACTATAACGACCATTATAACACTATAACAACCATTAAAACCACTATGACAACCATTATCACCACTATAACAACCATCATCACCACTGTAACAACCACTATAACCACTATAACAACCATTATCACCACTATAACGACCATTATAACCACTATAACGACCATTATAACCACTATAACAACCATTAAAACCACTATGACAACCATTATCACCACTATAACAACCATCATCACCACTGTAACAACCATTATAACCACTATAACAACCATTATCACCACTATAACGAGCATTATAACCACTATAACAACCATTATAAACAACTATAACAACTATTATAACCAATAACACGACCACTATCAGCACCATCACGACCATTCTCAGCACTATAACGACCATTATCAGCACTATAACGACCATTATCACCACTATAACAACCATCATCACCACTGTAACAACCACTATAACCACTATAACAACCATTATCACCACTATAACGACCATTATAACCACCATAACGACCATTATAACCACTATAACAACCATTAAAACCACTATGACAACCATTATCACCACTATAACAACCATTATAACCACTATAACGACCATTATAACCACTATAACAACCATTAAAACCTCTATGACAACCATTATCACCACTATAACAACCATCATCACCACTGTAACAACCATTATAACCACTATAAGAACCATTATCACCACTATAACGACCATTATCAACACTATAACGAGCATTATAACCACTATAACAACCATTATAACCACTATAACAACCATTATAACCAATATAACGACCACTATCAGCACCATAACGACCATTATCAGCACTATAACGACCATTATCAGCACTACAACGACCATTATCACCACTATAACAACCATTATAACCACTATAACAACCATTATCACCACTATAACGAGCATTATAACCACTATAACAACCATTATAACCACTATAACAACCATTATAACCAATATAACGACCACTATCAGCACCATAACGACCATTATCAGCACTATAACGACCATTATCACCACTATAACAACCATCATCACCACTGTAACAACCACTATAACCACTATAACAACCATTATCACCACTATAACGACCATTATAACCACTATAACGACCATTATAACCACTATAACAACCATTAAAACCACTATGACAACCATTATCACCACTATAACAACCATCATCACCACTGTAACAACCATTATAATCACTATAACAACCATTATCACCACCATAACGACCATTATCAGCACCATAACGACCATTATCAGCACTATAACGACCATTATCAGCACTACAACGACCATTATCACCACTATAACAACCACTATGACCACTATAACAACCACTATAACCACTATAACAACCATTATAACCACTATAACAACCGTTATAACCACTATAACGACCATTATAACCGCTATAACGACCATTATCACCACTATAACAACCATTACAACCACTATGACAACCATTAAAACCACTATGACAACCATTATCACCACTATAACAACCATCATCACCACTGTAACAACCATTATAACCACTATAACAACCATTATCACCATTATAACGAGCATTATAACCACTATAACAACCATTATAACCACTATAACAACCATTATAACCACTATAACGACCATTATAACCACTATAACAACCATTAAAACCACTATGACAACCATTATCACCACTATAACAACCATCATCACCACTGTAACAACCATTATAATCACTATAACAACCATTATCACCACCATAACGACCATTATCAGCACCATAACGACCATTATCACCACTATAACGAGCATTATAACCACTATAACAACCATTATAACCACTATAACAACCATTATAACCAACATATCGACCACTATCAGCATCATAACGACCATTATCAGCACCATAACGACCATTATCAGCACTATAACGACCATTATCACCACTATAACAACCATCATCACCACTGTAACAACCACTATAACCACTATAACAACCATTATCACCACTATAACGACCATTATAACCACTATAACGATCATTATAACCACTATAACAACCATTAAAACCACTATGACAACCATTATAACCACTATAACAACCGTTATAACCACTATAACGACCATTATAACCACTATAACGACCATTATAACCACTATAACAACCATTAAAACCTCTATGACAACCATTATCACCACTCTAACGACCATTTTCAGCACTATAACAACCATTATCAGCACTATAACAACCATTGTCAGCACTATAACGCCCATTATCAGCAATATAACGACCATTATAACCACTGTAACAACCATTATAACCACTATAACAGCCATTATCAGCACTATAACGACCATTATCACCACTATAGCAATCATTATGACCACTGTGACAACCATTATCAGCACTACAACGACCATTATCACCACTATAACGAGCATTATAACCACTATAACAACCATTATAACCAATATAACGACCACTATCAGCATCATAACGACCATTATCAGCACCATAACGACCATTATCAGCACTATAACGACCATTATCACCACTATAACAACCATCATCACCACTGTAACAACCACTATAACCACTATAACAACCATTATCACCACTATAACGACCATTATAACCACTATAACGACCATTATAACCACTATAACAACCATTAAAACCACTATGACAACCATTATCACCACTATAACAACCATTATAACCACTATAACGACCATCATCACCACTGTAACAACCACTATAACCACTATAACAACCATTATCACCACTATAACAACCACTATAACCACTATAACAACCACTATAACCACTATAACAACCATTATAACTACTATAACAACCATTATCACCACTATAACGACCATTATAACCACTATAACGACCATTATAACCACTATAACGACCATTATAACCACTATAACAACCATTAAAACCACTATGACAACCATTATCACCACTATAACAACCATCATCACCACTGTAACAACCACTATATCCACTATAACAACCATTATCACCACTATAACGACCATTATAACCACTATAACGACCATTATAACCACTATAACAACCATTAAAACCACGATGACAACCATTATCACCACTATAACAACCATCATCACCACTGTAACAACCATTATAACCACTATAACAACCATTATCACCACTATAACGAGCATTATAACCACTATAACAACCATTATAAACAACTATAACAACTATTATAACCAATATAACGACCACTATCAGCACCATCACGACCATTCTCAGCACTATAACGACCATTATCAGCACTATAACGACCATTATCACCACTATAACAACCATCATCACCACTGTAACAACCACTATAACCACTATAACAACCATTATCACCACTATAACGACCATTATAACCACTATAACGACCATTATAACCACTATAACAACCATTAAAACCACTATGACAACCATTATCACCACTATAACAACCATTATAACCACTATAACGACCATTATAACCACTATAACAACCATTAAAACCTCTATGACAACCATTATCACCACTATAACAACCATCATCACCACTGTAACAACCATTATAACCACTATAAGAACCATTATCACCACTATAACGACCATTATCACCACTATAACGACCATTATCACCACTATAACGAGCATTATAACCACTATAACAACCATTATAACCACTATAACAACCATTATAACCAATATAACGACCACTATCAGCACCATAACGACCATTATCAGCACTATAACGACCATTATCACCACTATAACAACCATCATCACCACTGTAACAACCACTATAACCACTATAACAACCATTATCACCACTATAACGACCATTATAACCACTATAACGACCATTATAACCACTATAACAACCATTAAAACCACTATGACAACCATTATCACCACTATAACAACCATCATCACCACTGTAACAACCATTATAACCACTATAAGAACCATTATCACCACTATAACGACCATTATCACCACTGTAACGACAATTATCAGCACTATAACGGCCATTATCAGCACTATAACAACCATTATCAGCACTATAACAACCATTATCAGCACTATAACGGCCATTATCAGCAATATAACGACCATTATAACCACTGTAACAACCATTATAACCACTATAACAGCCATTATCAGCACTATAACGACCATTTTCAGCACTATAACAACCATTATCAGCACTATAACAACCATTGTCAGCACTATAACGCCCATTATCAGCAATATAACGACCATTATAACCACTGTAACAACCATTATAACCACTATAACAGCCATTATCAGCACTATAACGACCATTATCACCACTATAGCAATCATTATGACCACTGTGACAACCATTATCAGCACTACAACGACCATTATCACCACTATAACGAGCATTATAACCACTATAACAACCATTATAACCAATATAACGACCACTATCAGCATCATAACGACCATTATCAGCACCATAACGACCATTATCAGCACTATAACGACCATTATCACCACTATAACAACCATCATCACCACTGTAACAACCACTATAACCACTATAACAACCATTATCACCACTATAACGACCATTATAACCACTATAACGACCATTATAACCACTATAACAACCATTAAAACCACTATGACAACCATTATCACCACTATAACAACCATTATAACCACTATAACGACCATCATCACCACTGTAACAACCACTATAACCACTATAACAACCATTATCACCACTATAACAACCACTATAACCACTATAACAACCACTATAACCACTATAACAACCATTATAACTACTATAACAACCATTATCACCACTATAACGACCATTATAACCACTATAACGACCATTATAACCACTATAACGACCATTATAACCACTATAACAACCATTAAAACCACTATGACAACCATTATCACCACTATAACAACCATCATCACCACTGTAACAACCACTATAACCACTATAACAACCATTATCACCACTATAACGACCATTATAACCACTATAACGACCATTATAACCACTATAACAACCATTAAAACCACTATGACAACCATTATCACCACTATAACAACCATCATCACCACTGTAACAACCATTATAACCACTATAACAACCATTATCACCACTATAACGAGCATTATAACCACTATAACAACCATTATAGACAACTATAACAACCATTATAACCACTATAAGAACCATTATCACCACTATAACGACCATTATCAACACTATAACGAGCATTATAACCACTATAACAACCATTATAACCACTATAACAACCATTATAACCAATATAACGACCACTATCAGCACCATAACGACCATTATCAGCACTATAACGACCATTATCAGCACTACAACGACCATTATCACCACTATAACAACCATTATAACCACTATAACAACCATTATCACCACTATAACGAGCATTATAACCACTATAACAACCATTATAACCACTATAACAACCATTATAACCAATATAACGACCACTATCAGCACCATAACGACCATTATCAGCACTATAACGACCATTATCACCACTATAACAACCATCATCACCACTGTAACAACCACTATAACCACTATAACAACCATTATCACCACTATAACGACCATTATAACCACTATAACGACCATTATAACCACTATAACAACCATTAAAACCACTATGACAACCATTATCACCACTATAACAACCATCATCACCACTGTAACAACCATTATAACCACTATAACAACCATTATAACCAATATAACGACCACTATCAGCATCATAACGACCATTATCAGCACCATAACGACCATTATCAGCACTATAACGACCATTATCACCACTATAACAACCATCATCACCACTGTAACAACCACTATAACCACTATAACAACCATTATCACCACTATAACGACCATTATAACCACTATAACGACCATTATAACCACTATAACAACCATTAAAACCACTATGACAACCATTATCACCACTATAACAACCATTATAACCACTATAACGACCATCATCACCACTGTAACAACCACTATAACCACTATAACAACCATTATCACCACTATAACAACCACTATAACCACTATAACAACCACTATAACCACTATAACAACCATTATAACTACTATAACAACCATTATCACCACTATAACGACCATTATAACCACTATAACGACCATTATAACCACTATAACGACCATTATAACCACTATAACAACCATTAAAACCACTATGACAACCATTATCACCACTATAACAACCATCATCACCACTGTAACAACCACTATAACCACTATAACAACCATTATCACCACTATAACGACCATTATAACCACTATAACGACCATTATAACCACTATAACAACCATTAAAACCACTATGACAACCATTATCACCACTATAACAACCATCATCACCACTGTAACAACCATTATAACCACTATAACAACCATTATCACCACTATAACGAGCATTATAACCACTATAACAACCATTATAGACAACTATAACAACCATTATAACCACTATAAGAACCATTATCACCACTATAACGACCATTATCAACACTATAACGAGCATTATAACCACTATAACAACCATTATAACCACTATAACAACCATTATAACCAATATAACGACCACTATCAGCACCATAACGACCATTATCAGCACTATAACGACCATTATCAGCACTACAACGACCATTATCACCACTATAACAACCATTATAACCACTATAACAACCATTATCACCACTATAACGAGCATTATAACCACTATAACAACCATTATAACCACTATAACAACCATTATAACCAATATAACGACCACTATCAGCACCATAACGACCATTATCAGCACTATAACGACCATTATCACCACTATAACAACCATCATCACCACTGTAACAACCACTATAACCACTATAACAACCATTATCACCACTATAACGACCATTATAACCACTATAACGACCATTATAACCACTATAACAACCATTAAAACCACTATGACAACCATTATCACCACTATAACAACCATCATCACCACTGTAACAACCATTATAATCACTATAACAACCATTATCACCACCATAACGACCATTATCAGCACCATAACGACCATTATCAGCACTATAACGACCATTATCAGCACTACAACGACCATTATCACCACTATAACAACCACTATGACCACTATAACAACCACTATAATCACTATAACAACCATTATAACCACTATAACAACCGTTATAACCACTATAACGACCATTATAACCGCTATAACGACCATTATCACCACTATAACAACCATTACAACCACTATGACAACCATTAAAACCACTATGACAACCATTATCACCACTATAACAACCATCATCACCACTGTAACAACCATTATAACCACTATAACAACCATTATCACCATTATAACGAGCATTATAACCACTATAACAACCATTATAACCACTATAACAACCATTATAACCACTATAACGACCATTATAACCACTATAACAACCATTAAAACCACTATGACAACCATTATCACCACTATAACAACCATCATCACCACTGTAACAACCATTATAATCACTATAACAACCATTATCACCACCATAACGACCATTATCAGCACCATAACGACCATTATCACCACTATAACGAGCATTATAACCACTATAACAACCATTATAACCACTATAACAACCATTATAACCAACATATCGACCACTATCAGCATCATAACGACCATTATCAGCACCATAACGACCATTATCAGCACTATAACGACCATTATCACCACTATAACAACCATCATCACCACTGTAACAACCACTATAACCACTATAACAACCATTATCACCACTATAACGACCATTATAACCACTATAACGATCATTATAACCACTATAACAACCATTAAAACCACTATGACAACCATTATAACCACTATAACAACCGTTATAACCACTATAACGACCATTATAACCACTATAACGACCATTATAACCACTATAACAACCATTAAAACCTCTATGACAACCATTATCACCACTCTAACGACCATTTTCAGCACTATAACAACCATTATCAGCACTATAACAACCATTGTCAGCACTATAACGCCCATTATCAGCAATATAACGACCATTATAACCACTGTAACAACCATTATAACCACTATAACAGCCATTATCAGCACTATAACGACCATTATCACCACTATAGCAATCATTATGACCACTGTGACAACCATTATCAGCACTACAACGACCATTATCACCACTATAACGAGCATTATAACCACTATAACAACCATTATAACCAATATAACGACCACTATCAGCATCATAACGACCATTATCAGCACCATAACGACCATTATCAGCACTATAACGACCATTATCACCACTATAACAACCATCATCACCACTGTAACAACCACTATAACCACTATAACAACCATTATCACCACTATAACGACCATTATAACCACTATAACGACCATTATAACCACTATAACAACCATTAAAACCACTATGACAACCATTATCACCACTATAACAACCATTATAACCACTATAACGACCATCATCACCACTGTAACAACCACTATAACCACTATAACAACCATTATCACCACTATAACAACCACTATAACCACTATAACAACCACTATAACCACTATAACAACCATTATAACTACTATAACAACCATTATCACCACTATAACGACCATTATAACCACTATAACGACCATTATAACCACTATAACGACCATTATAACCACTATAACAACCATTAAAACCACTATGACAACCATTATCACCACTATAACAACCATCATCACCACTGTAACAACCACTATAACCACTATAACAACCATTATCACCACTATAACGACCATTATAACCACTATAACGACCATTATAACCACTATAACAACCATTAAAACCACTATGACAACCATTATCACCACTATAACAACCATCATCACCACTGTAACAACCATTATAACCACTATAACAACCATTATCACCACTATAACGAGCATTATAACCACTATAACAACCATTATAAACAACTATAACAACTATTATAACCAATATAACGACCACTATCAGCACCATCACGACCATTCTCAGCACTATAACGACCATTATCAGCACTATAACGACCATTATCACCACTATAACAACCATCATCACCACTGTAACAACCACTATAACCACTATAACAACCATTATCACCACTATAACGACCATTATAACCACTATAACGACCATTATAACCACTATAACAACCATTAAAACCACTATGACAACCATTATCACCACTATAACAACCATTATAACCACTATAACGACCATTATAACCACTATAACAACCATTAAAACCTCTATGACAACCATTATCACCACTATAACAACCATCATCACCACTGTAACAACCATTATAACCACTATAACAACCATTATAACCAATATAACGACCACTATCAGCACCATAACGACCATTATCAGCACTATAACGACCATTATCACCACTATAACAACCATCATCACCACTGTAACAACCACTATAACCACTATAACAACCATTATCACCACTATAACGACCATTATAACCACTATAACGACCATTATAACCACTATAACAACCATTAAAACCACTATGACAACCATTATCACCACTATAACAACCATCATCACCACTGTAACAACCATTATAACCACTATAAGAACCATTATCACCACTATAACGACCATTATCACCACTGTAACGACAATTATCAGCACTATAACGGCCATTATCAGCACTATAACAACCATTATCAGCACTATAACAACCATTATCAGCACTATAACGGCCATTATCAGCAATATAACGACCATTATAACCACTGTAACAACCATTATAACCACTATAACAGCCATTATCAGCACTATAACGACCATTTTCAGCACTATAACAACCATTATCAGCACTATAACAACCATTGTCAGCACTATAACGCCCATTATCAGCAATATAACGACCATTATAACCACTGTAACAACCATTATAACCACTATAACAGCCATTATCAGCACTATAACGACCATTATCACCACTATAGCAATCATTATGACCACTGTGACAACCATTATCAGCACTACAACGACCATTATCACCACTATAACGAGCATTATAACCACTATAACAACCATTATAACCAATATAACGACCACTATCAGCATCATAACGACCATTATCAGCACCATAACGACCATTATCAGCACTATAACGACCATTATCACCACTATAACAACCATCATCACCACTGTAACAACCACTATAACCACTATAACAACCATTATCACCACTATAACGACCATTATAACCACTATAACGACCATTATAACCACTATAACAACCATTAAAACCACTATGACAACCATTATCACCACTATAACAACCATTATAACCACTATAACGACCATCATCACCACTGTAACAACCACTATAACCACTATAACAACCATTATCACCACTATAACAACCACTATAACCACTATAACAACCACTATAACCACTATAACAACCATTATAACTACTATAACAACCATTATCACCACTATAACGACCATTATAACCACTATAACGACCATTATAACCACTATAACGACCATTATAACCACTATAAGAACCATTAAAACCACTATGACAACCATTATCACCACTATAACAACCATCATCACCACTGTAACAACCACTATAACCACTATAACAACCATTATCACCACTATAACGACCATTATAACCACTATAACGACCATTATAACCACTATAACAACCATTAAAACCACTATGACAACCATTATCACCACTATAACAACCATCATCACCACTGTAACAACCATTATAACCACTATAACAACCATTATCACCACTATAACGAGCATTATAACCACTATAACAACCATTATAGACAACTATAACAACTATTATAACCAATATAACGACCACTATCAGCACCATCACGACCATTCTCAGCACTATAACGACCATTATCAGCACTATAACGACCATTATCACCACTATAACAACCATCATCACCACTGTAACAACCACTATAACCACTATAACAAACATTATCACCACTATAACGACCATTATAACCACTATAACGACCATTATAACCACTATAACAACCATTAAAACCACTATGACAACCATTATCACCACTATAACAACCATTATAACCACTATAACGACCATTATAACCACTATAACAACCATTAAAACCTCTATGACAACCATTATCACCACTATAACAACCATCATCACCACTGTAACAACCATTATAACCACTATAAGAACCATTATCACCACTATAACGACCATTATCACCACTATAACGAGCATTATAACCACTATAACAACCATTATAACCACTATAACAACCATTATAACCAATATAACGACCACTATCAGCACCATAACGACCATTATCAGCACTATAACAACCATTATCAGCACTACAACGACCATTATCACCACTATAACAACCATTATAACCACTATAACAACCATTATCACCACTATAACGAGCATTATAACCACTATAACAACCATTATAACCACTATAACAACCATTATAACCAATATAACGACCACTATCAGCACCATAACGACCATTATCCGCACTATAACGACCATTATCACCACTATAACAACCATCATCACCACTGTAACAACCACTATAACCACTATAACAACCATTATCACCACTATAACGACCATTATAACCACTATAACGACCATTATAACCACTATAACAACCATTAAAACCACTATGAGAACCATTATCACCACTATAACAACCATCATCACCACTGTAACAACCATTATAATCACTATAACAACCATTATCACCACCATAACGACCATTATCAGCACCATAACGACCATTATCAGCACTATAACGACCATTATCAGCACTACAACGACCATTATCACCACTATAACAACCACTATGACCACTATAACAACCACTATAACCACTATATCAACCATTATAACCACTATAACAACCGTTATAACCACTATAACGACCATTATAACCGCTATAACGACCATTATCACCACTATAACAACCATTACAACCACTATGACAACCATTATCACCACTATAACAACCATTATAACCACTATAACGACCATCATCACCACTGTAACAACCACTATAACCACTATAACAACCATTATCACCACTATAACAACCACTATAACCACTATAACAACCACTATAACCACTATAACAACCATTATAACTACTATAACAACCATTATCACCACTATAACGACCATTATAACCACTATAACGACCATTATAACCACTATAACGACCATTATAACCACTATAACAACCATTAAAACCACTATGACAACCATTATCACCACTATAACAACCATCATCACCACTGTAACAACCACTATAACCACTATAACAACCATTATCACCACTATAACGACCATTATAACCACTATAACGACCATTATAACCACTATAACAACCATTAAAACCACTATGACAACCATTATCACCACTATAACAACCATCATCACCACTGTAACAACCATTATAACCACTATAACAACCATTATCACCACTATAACGAGCATTATAACCACTATAACAACCATTATAAACAACTATAACAACTATTATAACCAATATAACGACCACTATCAGCACCATCACGACCATTCTCAGCACTATAACGACCATTATCAGCACTATAACGACCATTATCACCACTATAACAACCATCATCACCACTGTAACAACCACTATAACCACTATAACAACCATTATCACCACTATAACGACCATTATAACCACTATAACGACCATTATAACCACTATAACAACCATTAAAACCACTATGACAACCATTATCACCACTATAACAACCATTATAACCACTATAACGACCATTATAACCACTATAACAACCATTAAAACCTCTATGACAACCATTATCACCACTATAACAACCATCATCACCACTGTAACAACCATTATAACCACTATAAGAACCATTATCACCACTATAACGACCATTATCACCACTATAACGACCATTATCACCACTATAACGAGCATTATAACCACTATAACAACCATTATAACCACTATAACAACCATTATAACCAATATAACGACCACTATCAGCACCATAACGACCATTATCAGCACTATAACGACCATTATCACCACTATAACAACCATCATCACCACTGTAACAACCACTATAACCACTATAACAACCATTATCACCACTATAACGACCATTATAACCACTATAACGACCATTATAACCACTATAACAACCATTAAAACCACTATGACAACCATTATCACCACTATAACAACCATCATCACCACTGTAACAACCATTATAACCACTATAAGAACCATTATCACCACTATAACGACCATTATCACCACTGTAACGACAATTATCAGCACTATAAAGGCCATTATCAGCACTATAACAACCATTATCACCACTATAACGAGCATTATAACCACTATAACAACCATTATAACCAATATAACGACCACTATCAGCATCATAACGACCATTATCAGCACCATAACGACCATTATCAGCACTATAACGACCATTATCACCACTATAACAACCATCATCACCACTGTAACAACCACTATAACCACTATAACAACCATTATCACCACTATAACGACCATTATAACCACTATAACGACCATTATAACCACTATAACAACCATTAAAACCACTATGACAACCATTATCACCACTATAACAACCATTATAACCACTATAACGACCATCATCACCACTGTAACAACCACTATAACCACTATAACAACCATTATCACCACTATAACAACCACTATAACCACTATAACAACCACTATAACCACTATAACAACCATTATAACTACTATAACAACCATTATCACCACTATAACGACCATTATAACCACTATAACGACCATTATAACCACTATAACGACCATTATAACCACTATAACAACCATTAAAACCACTATGACAACCATTATCACCACTATAACAACCATCATCACCACTGTAACAACCACTATAACCACTATAACAACCATTATCACCACTATAACGACCATTATAACCACTATAACGACCATTATAACCACTATAACAACCATTAAAAC
Organism: Megachile leachella; assembly: GCA_963576845.1. Lineage (NCBI taxonomy): Eukaryota > Metazoa > Arthropoda > Insecta > Hymenoptera > Megachilidae > Megachile > Megachile leachella. The sequence goes on along the minus strand of OY756260.1, from coordinate 12,679,383 downwards.
CACTATGACAACCATTATCACCACTATAACAACCATCATCACCACTGTAACAACCATTATAACCACTATAACAACCATTATCACCACTATAACGAGCATTATAACCACTATAACAACCATTATAAACAACTATAACAACTATTATAACCAATATAACGACCACTATCAGCACCATCACGACCATTCTCAGCACTATAACGACCATTATCAGCACTATAACGACCATTATCACCACTATAACAACCATCATCACCACTGTAACAACCACTATAACCACTATAACAACCATTATCACCACTATAACGACCATTATAACCACTATAACGACCATTATAACCACTATAACAACCATTAAAACCACTATGACAACCATTATCACCACTATAACAACCATTATAACCACTATAACGACCATTATAACCACTATAACAACCATTAAAACCTCTATGACAACCATTATCACCACTATAACAACCATCATCACCACTGTAACAACCATTATAACCACTATAAGAACCATTATCACCACTATAACGACCATTATCACCACTATAACGACCATTATCACCACTATAACGAGCATTATAACCACTATAACAACCATTATAACCACTATAACAACCATTATAACCAATATAACGACCACTATCAGCACCATAACGACCATTATCAGCACTATAACGACCATTATCACCACTATAACAACCATCATCACCACTGTAACAACCACTATAACCACTATAACAACCATTATCACCACTATAACGACCATTATAACCACTATAACGACCATTATAACCACTATAACAACCATTAAAACCACTATGACAACCATTATCACCACTATAACAACCATCATCACCACTGTAACAACCATTATAACCACTATAAGAACCATTATCACCACTATAACGACCATTATCACCACTGTAACGACAATTATCAGCACTATAACGGCCATTATCAGCACTATAACAACCATTATCAGCACTATAACAACCATTATCAGCACTATAACGGCCATTATCAGCAATATAACGACCATTATAACCACTGTAACAACCATTATAACCACTATAACAGCCATTATCAGCACTATAACGACCATTTTCAGCACTATAACAACCATTATCAGCACTATAACAACCATTGTCAGCACTATAACGCCCATTATCAGCAATATAACGACCATTATAACCACTGTAACAACCATTATAACCACTATAACAGCCATTATCAGCACTATAACGACCATTATAACCACTATAACAACCATTAAAACCTCTATGACAACCATTATCACCACTATAACAACCATCATCACCACTGTAACAACCATTATAACCACTATAAGAACCATTATCACCACTATAACGACCATTATCACCACTATAACGAGCATTATAACCACTATAACAACCATTATAACCACTATAACAACCATTATAACCAATATAACGACCACTATCAGCACCATAACGACCATTATCAGCACTATAACAACCATTATCAGCACTACAACGACCATTATCACCACTATAACAACCATTATAACCACTATAACAACCATTATCACCACTATAACGAGCATTATAACCACTATAACAACCATTATAACCACTATAACAACCATTATGACCAATATAACGACCACTATCAGCACCATAACGACCATTATCCGCACTATAACGACCATTATCACCACTATAACAACCATCATCACCACTGTAACAACCACTATAACCACTATAACAACCATTATCACCACTATAACGACCATTATAACCACTATAACGACCATTATAACCACTATAACAACCATTAAAACCACTATGAGAACCATTATCACCACTATAACAACCATCATCACCACTGTAACAACCATTATAATCACTATAACAACCATTATCACCACCATAACGACCATTATCAGCACCATAACGACCATTATCAGCACTATAACGACCATTATCAGCACTACAACGACCATTATCACCACTATAACAACCACTATGACCACTATAACAACCACTATAACCACTATATCAACCATTATAACCACTATAACAACCGTTATAACCACTATAACGACCATTATAACCGCTATAACGACCATTATCACCACTATAACAACCATTACAACCACTATGACAACCATTATCACCACTATAACAACCATTATAACCACTATAACGACCATCATCACCACTGTAACAACCACTATAACCACTATAACAACCATTATCACCACTATAACAACCACTATAACCACTATAACAACCACTATAACCACTATAACAACCATTATAACTACTATAACAACCATTATCACCACTATAACGACCATTATAACCACTATAACGACCATTATAACCACTATAACGACCATTATAACCACTATAACAACCATTAAAACCACTATGACAACCATTATCACCACTATAACAACCATCATCACCACTGTAACAACCACTATAACCACTATAACAACCATTATCACCACTATAACGACCATTATAACCACTATAACGACCATTATAACCACTATAACAACCATTAAAACCACTATGACAACCATTATCACCACTATAACAACCATCATCACCACTGTAACAACCATTATAACCACTATAACAACCATTATCACCACTATAACGAGCATTATAACCACTATAACAACCATTATAAACAACTATAACAACTATTATAACCAATATAACGACCACTATCAGCACCATCACGACCATTCTCAGCACTATAACGACCATTATCAGCACTATAACGACCATTATCACCACTATAACAACCATCATCACCACTGTAACAACCACTATAACCACTATAACAACCATTATCACCACTATAACGACCATTATAACCACTATAACGACCATTATAACCACTATAACAACCATTAAAACCACTATGACAACCATTATCACCACTATAACAACCATTATAACCACTATAACGACCATTATAACCACTATAACAACCATTAAAACCTCTATGACAACCATTATCACCACTATAACAACCATCATCACCACTGTAACAACCATTATAACCACTATAAGAACCATTATCACCACTATAACGACCATTATCACCACTATAACGACCATTATCACCACTATAACGAGCATTATAACCACTATAACAACCATTATAACCACTATAACAACCATTATAACCAATATAACGACCACTATCAGCACCATAACGACCATTATCAGCACTATAACGACCATTATCACCACTATAACAACCATCATCACCACTGTAACAACCACTATAACCACTATAACAACCATTATCACCACTATAACGACCATTATAACCACTATAACGACCATTATAACCACTATAACAACCATTAAAACCACTATGACAACCATTATCACCACTATAACAACCATCATCACCACTGTAACAACCATTATAACCACTATAAGAACCATTATCACCACTATAACGACCATTATCACCACTGTAACGACAATTATCAGCACTATAACGGCCATTATCAGCACTATAACAACCATTATCAGCACTATAACAACCATTATCAGCACTATAACGGCCATTATCAGCAATATAACGACCATTATAACCACTGTAACAACCATTATAACCACTATAACAGCCATTATCAGCACTATAACGACCATTTTCAGCACTATAACAACCATTATCAGCACTATAACAACCATTGTCAGCACTATAACGCCTATTATCAGCAATATAACGACCATTATAACCACTGTAACAACCATTATAACCACTATAACAGCCATTATCAGCACTATAACGACCATTATCACCACTATAGCAATCATTATGACCACTGTGACAACCATTATCAGCACTACAACGACCATTATCACCACTATAACGAGCATTATAACCACTATAACAACCATTATAACCAATATAACGACCACTATCAGCATCATAACGACCATTATCAGCACCATAACGACCATTATCAGCACTATAACGACCATTATCACCACTATAACAACCATCATCACCACTGTAACAACCACTATAACCACTATAACAACCATTATCACCACTATAACGACCATTATAACCACTATAACGACCATTATAACCACTATAACAACCATTAAAACCACTATGACAACCATTATCACCACTATAACAACCATCATCACCACTGTAACAACCATTATAACCACTATAAGAACCATTATCACCACTATAACGACCATTATCACCACTGTAACGACAATTATCAGCACTATAACGGCCATTATCAGCACTATAACAACCATTATCAGCACTATAACAACCATTATCAGCACTATAACGGCCATTATCAGCAATATAACGACCATTATAACCACTGTAACAACCATTATAACCACTATAACAGCCATTATCAGCACTATAACGACCATTTTCAGCACTATAACAACCATTATCAGCACTATAACAACCATTGTCAGCACTATAACGCCCATTATCAGCAATATAACGACCATTATAACCACTGTAACAACCATTATAACCACTATAACAGCCATTATCAGCACTATAACGACCATTATAACCACTATAACAACCATTAAAACCTCTATGACAACCATTATCACCACTATAACAACCATCATCACCACTGTAACAACCATTATAACCACTATAAGAACCATTATCACCACTATAACGACCATTATCACCACTATAACGAGCATTATAACCACTATAACAACCATTATAACCACTATAACAACCATTATAACCAATATAACGACCACTATCAGCACCATAACGACCATTATCAGCACTATAACAACCATTATCAGCACTACAACGACCATTATCACCACTATAACAACCATTATAACCACTATAACAACCATTATCACCACTATAACGAGCATTATAACCACTATAACAACCATTATAACCACTATAACAACCATTATGACCAATATAACGACCACTATCAGCACCATAACGACCATTATCCGCACTATAACGACCATTATCACCACTATAACAACCATCATCACCACTGTAACAACCACTATAACCACTATAACAACCATTATCACCACTATAACGACCATTATAACCACTATAACGACCATTATAACCACTATAACAACCATTAAAACCACTATGAGAACCATTATCACCGCTATAACAACCATCATCACCACTGTAACAACCATTATAATCACTATAACAACCATTATCACCACCATAACGACCATTATCAGCACCATAACGACCATTATCAGCACTATAACGACCATTATCAGCACTACAACGACCATTATCACCACTATAACAACCACTATGACCACTATAACAACCACTATAACCACTATATCAACCATTATAACCACTATAACAACCGTTATAACCACTATAACGACCATTATAACCGCTATAACGACCATTATCACCACTATAACAACCATTACAACCACTATGACAACCATTATCACCACTATAACAACCATTATAACCACTATAACGACCATCATCACCACTGTAACAACCACTATAACCACTATAACAACCATTATCACCACTATAACAACCACTATAACCACTATAACAACCACTATAACCACTATAACAACCATTATAACTACTATAACAACCATTATCACCACTATAACGACCATTATAACCACTATAACGACCATTATAACCACTATAACGACCATTATAACCACTATAACAACCATTAAAACCACTATGACAACCATTATCACCACTATAACAACCATCATCACCACTGTAACAACCACTATAACCACTATAACAACCATTATCACCACTATAACGACCATTATAACCACTATAACGACCATTATAACCACTATAACAACCATTAAAACCACTATGACAACCATTATCACCACTATAACAACCATCATCACCACTGTAACAACCATTATAACCACTATAACAACCATTATCACCACTATAACGAGCATTATAACCACTATAACAACCATTATAAACAACTATAACAACTATTATAACCAATATAACGACCACTATCAGCACCATCACGACCATTCTCAGCACTATAACGACCATTATCAGCACTATAACGACCATTATCACCACTATAACAACCATCATCACCACTGTAACAACCACTATAACCACTATAACAACCATTATCACCACTATAACGACCATTATAACCACTATAACGACCATTATAACCACTATAACAACCATTAAAACCACTATGACAACCATTATCACCACTATAACAACCATTATAACCACTATAACGACCATTATAACCACTATAACAACCATTAAAACCTCTATGACAACCATTATCACCACTATAACAACCATCATCACCACTGTAACAACCATTATAACCACTATAAGAACCATTATCACCACTATAACGACCATTATCACCACTATAACGACCATTATCACCACTATAACGAGCATTATAACCACTATAACAACCATTATAACCACTATAACAACCATTATAACCAATATAACGACCACTATCAGCACCATAACGACCATTATCAGCACTATAACGACCATTATCACCACTATAACAACCATCATCACCACTGTAACAACCACTATAACCACTATAACAACCATTATCACCACTATAACGACCATTATAACCACTATAACGACCATTATAACCACTATAACAACCATTAAAACCACTATGACAACCATTATCACCACTATAACAACCATCATCACCACTGTAACAACCATTATAACCACTATAAGAACCATTATCACCACTATAACGACCATTATCACCACTGTAACGACAATTATCAGCACTATAACGGCCATTATCAGCACTATAACAACCATTATCAGCACTATAACAACCATTATCAGCACTATAACGGCCATTATCAGCAATATAACGACCATTATAACCACTGTAACAACCATTATAACCACTATAACAGCCATTATCAGCACTATAACGACCATTTTCAGCACTATAACAACCATTATCAGCACTATAACAACCATTGTCAGCACTATAACGCCTATTATCAGCAATATAACGACCATTATAACCACTGTAACAACCATTATAACCACTATAACAGCCATTATCAGCACTATAACGACCATTATCACCACTATAGCAATCATTATGACCACTGTGACAACCATTATCAGCACTACAACGACCATTATCACCACTATAACGAGCATTATAACCACTATAACAACCATTATAACCAATATAACGACCACTATCAGCATCATAACGACCATTATCAGCACCATAACGACCATTATCAGCACTATAACGACCATTATCACCACTATAACAACCATCATCACCACTGTAACAACCACTATAACCACTATAACAACCATTATCACCACTATAACGACCATTATAACCACTATAACGACCATTATAACCACTATAACAACCATTAAAACCACTATGACAACCATTATCACCACTATAACAACCATTATAACCACTATAACGACCATCATCACCACTGTAACAACCACTATAACCACTATAACAACCATTATCACCACTATAACAACCACTATAACCACTATAACAACCACTATAACCACTATAACAACCATTATAACTACTATAACAACCATTATCACCACTATAACGACCATTATAACCACTATAACGACCATTATAACCACTATAACGACCATTATAACCACTATAACAACCATTAAAACCACTATGACAACCATTATCACCACTATAACAACCATCATCACCACTGTAACAACCACTATAACCACTATAACAACCATTATCACCACTATAACGACCATTATAACCACTATAACGACCATTATAACCACTATAACAACCATTAAAACCACTATGACAACCATTATCACCACTATAACAACCATCATCACCACTGTAACAACCATTATAACCACTATAACAACCATTATCACCACTATAACGAGCATTATAACCACTATAACAACCATTATAAACAACTATAACAACTATTATAACCAATATAACGACCACTATCAGCACCATCACGACCATTCTCAGCACTATAACGACCATTATCAGCACTATAACGACCATTATCACCACTATAACAACCATCATCACCACTGTAACAACCACTATAACCACTATAACAACCATTATCACCACTATAACGACCATTATAACCACTATAACGACCATTATAACCACTATAACAACCATTAAAACCACTATGACAACCATTATCACCACTATAACAACCATTATAACCACTATAACGACCATTATAACCACTATAACAACCATTAAAACCTCTATGACAACCATTATCACCACTATAACAACCATCATCACCACTGTAACAACCATTATAACCACTATAAGAACCATTATCACCACTATAACGACCATTATCACCACTATAACGACCATTATCACCACTATAACGAGCATTATAACCACTATAACAACCATTATAACCACTATAACAACCATTATAACCAATATAACGACCACTATCAGCACCATAACGACCATTATCAGCACTATAACGACCATTATCACCACTATAACAACCATCATCACCACTGTAACAACCACTATAACCACTATAACAACCATTATCACCACTATAACGACCATTATAACCACTATAACGACCATTATAACCACTATAACAACCATTAAAACCACTATGACAACCATTATCACCACTATAACAACCATCATCACCACTGTAACAACCATTATAACCACTATAAGAACCATTATCACCACTATAACGACCATTATCACCACTGTAACGACAATTATCAGCACTATAACGGCCATTATCAGCACTATAACAACCATTATCAGCACTATAACAACCATTATCAGCACTATAACGGCCATTATCAGCAATATAACGACCATTATAACCACTGTAACAACCATTATAACCACTATAACAGCCATTATCAGCACTATAACGACCATTTTCAGCACTATAACAACCATTATCAGCACTATAACAACCATTGTCAGCACTATAACGCCCATTATCAGCAATATAACGACCATTATAACCACTGTAACAACCATTATAACCACTATAACAGCCATTATCAGCACTATAACGACCATTATCACCACTATAGCAATCATTATGACCACTGTGACAACCATTATCAGCACTACAACGACCATTATCACCACTATAACGAGCATTATAACCACTATAACAACCATTATAACCAATATAACGACCACTATCAGCATCATAACGACCATTATCAGCACCATAACGACCATTATCAGCACTATAACGACCATTATCACCACTATAACAACCATCATCACCACTGTAACAACCACTATAACCACTATAACAACCATTATCACCACTATAACGACCATTATAACCACTATAACGACCATTATAACCACTATAACAACCATTAAAACCACTATGACAACCATTATCACCACTATAACAACCATTATAACCACTATAACGACCATCATCACCACTGTAACAACCACTATAACCACTATAACAACCATTATCACCACTATAACAACCACTATAACCACTATAACAACCACTATAACCACTATAACAACCATTATAACTACTATAACAACCATTATCACCACTATAACGACCATTATAACCACTATAACGACCATTATAACCACTATAACGACCATTATAACCACTATAAGAACCATTAAAACCACTATGACAACCATTATCACCACTATAACAACCATCATCACCACTGTAACAACCACTATAACCACTATAACAACCATTATCACCACTATAACGACCATTATAACCACTATAACGACCATTATAACCACTATAACAACCATTAAAACCACTATGACAACCATTATCACCACTATAACAACCATCATCACCACTGTAACAACCATTATAACCACTATAACAACCATTATCACCACTATAACGAGCATTATAACCACTATAACAACCATTATAGACAACTATAACAACTATTATAACCAATATAACGACCACTATCAGCACCATCACGACCATTCTCAGCACTATAACGACCATTATCAGCACTATAACGACCATTATCACCACTATAACAACCATCATCACCACTGTAACAACCACTATAACCACTATAACAAACATTATCACCACTATAACGACCATTATAACCACTATAACGACCATTATAACCACTATAACAACCATTAAAACCACTATGACAACCATTATCACCACTATAACAACCATTATAACCACTATAACGACCATTATAACCACTATAACAACCATTAAAACCTCTATGACAACCATTATCACCACTATAACAACCATCATCACCACTGTAACAACCATTATAACCACTATAAGAACCATTATCACCACTATAACGACCATTATCACCACTATAACGAGCATTATAACCACTATAACAACCATTATAACCACTATAACAACCATTATAACCAATATAACGACCACTATCAGCACCATAACGACCATTATCAGCACTATAACAACCATTATCAGCACTACAACGACCATTATCACCACTATAACAACCATTATAACCACTATAACAACCATTATCACCACTATAACGAGCATTATAACCACTATAACAACCATTATAACCACTATAACAACCATTATAACCAATATAACGACCACTATCAGCACCATAACGACCATTATCCGCACTATAACGACCATTATCACCACTATAACAACCATCATCACCACTGTAACAACCACTATAACCACTATAACAACCATTATCACCACTATAACGACCATTATAACCACTATAACGACCATTATAACCACTATAACAACCATTAAAACCACTATGAGAACCATTATCACCACTATAACAACCATCATCACCACTGTAACAACCATTATAATCACTATAACAACCATTATCACCACCATAACGACCATTATCAGCACCATAACGACCATTATCAGCACTATAACGACCATTATCAGCACTACAACGACCATTATCACCACTATAACAACCACTATGACCACTATAACAACCACTATAACCACTATATCAACCATTATAACCACTATAACAACCGTTATAACCACTATAACGACCATTATAACCGCTATAACGACCATTATCACCACTATAACAACCATTACAACCACTATGACAACCATTATCACCACTATAACAACCATTATAACCACTATAACGACCATCATCACCACTGTAACAACCACTATAACCACTATAACAACCATTATCACCACTATAACAACCACTATAACCACTATAACAACCACTATAACCACTATAACAACCATTATAACTACTATAACAACCATTATCACCACTATAACGACCATTATAACCACTATAACGACCATTATAACCACTATAACGACCATTATAACCACTATAACAACCATTAAAACCACTATGACAACCATTATCACCACTATAACAACCATCATCACCACTGTAACAACCACTATAACCACTATAACAACCATTATCACCACTATAACGACCATTATAACCACTATAACGACCATTATAACCACTATAACAACCATTAAAACCACTATGACAACCATTATCACCACTATAACAACCATCATCACCACTGTAACAACCATTATAACCACTATAACAACCATTATCACCACTATAACGAGCATTATAACCACTATAACAACCATTATAAACAACTATAACAACTATTATAACCAATATAACGACCACTATCAGCACCATCACGACCATTCTCAGCACTATAACGACCATTATCAGCACTATAACGACCATTATCACCACTATAACAACCATCATCACCACTGTAACAACCACTATAACCACTATAACAACCATTATCACCACTATAACGACCATTATAACCACTATAACGACCATTATAACCACTATAACAACCATTAAAACCACTATGACAACCATTATCACCACTATAACAACCATTATAACCACTATAACGACCATTATAACCACTATAACAACCATTAAAACCTCTATGACAACCATTATCACCACTATAACAACCATCATCACCACTGTAACAACCATTATAACCACTATAAGAACCATTATCACCACTATAACGACCATTATCACCACTATAACGACCATTATCACCACTATAACGAGCATTATAACCACTATAACAACCATTATAACCACTATAACAACCATTATAACCAATATAACGACCACTATCAGCACCATAACGACCATTATCAGCACTATAACGACCATTATCACCACTATAACAACCATCATCACCACTGTAACAACCACTATAACCACTATAACAACCATTATCACCACTATAACGACCATTATAACCACTATAACGACCATTATAACCACTATAACAACCATTAAAACCACTATGACAACCATTATCACCACTATAACAACCATCATCACCACTGTAACAACCATTATAACCACTATAAGAACCATTATCACCACTATAACGACCATTATCACCACTGTAACGACAATTATCAGCACTATAACGGCCATTATCAGCACTATAACAACCATTATCAGCACTATAACAACCATTATCAGCACTATAACGGCCATTATCAGCAATATAACGACCATTATAACCACTGTAACAACCATTATAACCACTATAACAGCCATTATCAGCACTATAACGACCATTTTCAGCACTATAACAACCATTATCAGCACTATAACAACCATTGTCAGCACTATAACGCCTATTATCAGCAATATAACGACCATTATAACCACTGTAACAACCATTATAACCACTATAACAGCCATTATCAGCACTATAACGACCATTATCACCACTATAGCAATCATTATGACCACTGTGACAACCATTATCAGCACTACAACGACCATTATCACCACTATAACGAGCATTATAACCACTATAACAACCATTATAACCAATATAACGACCACTATCAGCATCATAACGACCATTATCAGCACCATAACGACCATTATCAGCACTATAACGACCATTATCACCACTATAACAACCATCATCACCACTGTAACAACCACTATAACCACTATAACAACCATTATCACGACTATAACGACCATTATAACCACTATAACGACCATTATAACCACTATAACAACCATTAAAACCACTATGACAACCATTATCACCACTATAACAACCATTATAACCACTATAACGACCATCATCACCACTGTAACAACCACTATAACCACTATAACAACCATTATCACCACTATAACAACCACTATAACCACTATAACAACCACTATAACCACTATAACAACCATTATAACTACTATAACAACCATTATCACCACTATAACGACCATTATAACCACTATAACGACCATTATAACCACTATAACGACCATTATAACCACTATAACAACCATTAAAACCACTATGACAACCATTATCACCACTATAACAACCATCATCACCACTGTAACAACCACTATAACCACTATAACAACCATTATCACCACTATAACGACCATTATAACCACTATAACGACCATCATAACCACTATAACAACCATTAAAACCACTATGACAACCATTATCACCACTATAACAACCATCATCACCACTGTAACAACCATTATAACCACTATAACAACCATTATCACCACTATAACGAGCATTATAACCACTATAACAACCATTATAAACAACTATAACAACTATTATAACCAATATAACGACCACTATCAGCACCATCACGACCATTCTCAGCACTATAACGACCATTATCAGCACTATAACGACCATTATCACCACTATAACAACCATCATCACCACTGTAACAACCACTATAACCACTATAACAAACATTATCACCACTATAACGACCATTATAACCACTATAACGACCATTATAACCACTATAACAACCATTAAAACCACTATGACAACCATTATCACCACTATAACAACCATTATAACCACTATAACGACCATTATAACCACTATAACAACCATTAAAACCTCTATGACAACCATTATCACCACTATAACAACCATCATCACCACTGTAACAACCATTATAACCACTATAAGAACCATTATCACCACTATAACGACCATTATCACCACTATAACGAGCATTATAACCACTATAACAACCATTATAACCACTATAACAACCATTATAACCAATATAACGACCACTATCAGCACCATAACGACCATTATCAGCACTATAACAACCATTATCAGCACTACAACGACCATTATCACCACTATAACAACCATTATAACCACTATAACAACCATTATCACCACTATAACGAGCATTATAACCACTATAACAACCATTATAACCACTATAACAACCATTATAACCAATATAACGACCACTATCAGCACCATAACGACCATTATCAGCACTATAACGACCATTATCACCACTATAACAACCATCATCACCACTGTAACAACCACTATAACCACTATAACAACCATTATCACCACTATAACGACCATTATAACCACTATAACGACCATTATAACCACTATAACAACCATTAAAACCACTATGACAACCATTATCACCACTATAACAACCATCATCACCACTGTAACAACCATTATAATCACTATAACAACCATTATCACCACCATAACGACCATTATCAGCACCATAACGACCATTATCAGCACTATAACGACCATTATCAGCACTACAACGACCATTATCACCACTATAACAACCACTATGACCACTATAACAACCACTATAACCACTATAACAACCATTATAACCACTATAACAACCGTTATAACCACTATAACGACCATTATAACCGCTATAACGACCATTATCACCACTATAACAACCATTACAACCACTATGACAACCATTAAAACCACTATGACAACCATTATCACCACTATAACAACCATCATCACCACTGTAACAACCATTATAACCACTATAACAACCATTATCACCATTATAACGAGCATTATAACCACTATAACAACCATTATAACCACTATAACAACCATTATAACCACTATAACGACCATTATAACCACTATAACAACCATTATCACCACTATAACGAGCATTATAACCACAATAACAACCATTATAACCACTATAACAACCATTATAACCAATATAACGACCACTATCAGCACCATAACGACCACTATCAGCACCATAACGACCATTATCAGCACTATAACGACCATTAACACCACTATAACAACCATCATCACCACTGTAACAACCACTATAACCACTATAACAACCATTATCACCACTATAACGACCATTATAACCACTATAACGACCATTATAACCACTATAACAACCATTAAAACCACTATGACAACCATTATCACCACTATAACAACCATCATCACCACTGTAACAATCACTATAACCACTATAACAACCATTATCACCACTATAACGACCATTATAACCACTATAACGAGCATTATAACCACTATAACAACCATTATAACCACTATAACAACTATTATAACCAATATAACGACCACTATCAGCACCATCACGACCATTCTCAGCACTATAACGACCATTATCACCACTATAACAACCATCATCACCACTGTAACAACCACTATAACCACTATAACAACCATTAAAATCACTATGACAACCATTATCACCACTATAACAACCATTATAACCACTATAACGACCATTATAACCACTATAACAACCATTAAAACCTCTATGACAACCATTATCACCACTATAACAACCATCATCACCACTGTAACAACCATTATAACCACTATAAGAACCATTATCACCACTATAACGACCATTATCACCACTGTAACGACAATTATCAGCACTATAACGGCCATTATCAGCACTATAACAACCATTATCAGCACTATAACAACCATTATCAGCACTATAACGGCCATTATCAGCAATATAACGACCATTATAACCACTGTAACAACCATTATAACCACTATAACAGCCATTATCAGCACTATAACGACCATTATCACCACTATAGCAATCATTATGACCACTGTGACAACCATTATCAGCACTACAACGACCATTATCACCACTGTAACAACCACTATAACCACTATAACAACCACTATAACCACTATAACAACCATTATAACCAATATAACGACCACTATCAGCACCATAACGACCATTATCAGCACCATAACGACCATTATCAGCACTATAACGACCATTAACACCACTATAACAACCATCATCACCACTGTAACAACCACTATAACCACTATAACAACCATTATCACCACTATGACGACCATTATAACCACTATAACGACCATTATAACCACTATAACAACCATTAAAACCACTATGACAACCATTATCACCACTATAACAACCATCATCACCACTGTAACAATCATTATAACCACTATAACAACCATTATCACCACTATAACGACCATTATAACCACTATAACGAGCATTATAACCACTATAACAACCATTATAACCACTATAACAACTATTATAACCAATATAACGACCACTATCAGCACCATCACGACCATTCTCAGCACTATAACGACCATTATCAGCACTATAACGACCATTATCACCACTATAACAACCATCATCACCACTGTAACAACCATTATAATCACTATAACGACCATTATCACCACTATAACGACCATTATCACCACTATAACGACCATTATCAGCACCATAACGACCATTATCAGCACTATAACGACCATTATCAGCACTACAACGACCACTATCACCACTGTGGCAACCATTATCACCACTATAGCAACCATTACGACCACTATAACAACCACTATAACCACTATAACAACCATTATAACCACTATGACAACCATTATCACCACTATAACAACCATCATCACCACTGTAACAACCATTATAACCACTATAAGAACCATTATCACCACTATAACGACCATTATCACCACTGTAACGACAATTATCAGCACTATAACGGCCATTATCAGCACTATAACAACCATTATCAGCACTATAACAACCATTATCAGCACTATAACGGCCATTATCTGCAATATAACGACCATTATAACCACTGTAACAACCATTATAACCACTGTAACAGCCATTATCAGCACTATAACGACCATTATCACCACTATAGCAATCATTATGACCACTGTGACAACCATTATCAGCACTACAACGACCATTATCACCACTATAACAACCACTATAACCACTATAACAACCACTATAACCACTATAACAACCATTATAACCAATATAACGACCACTATCAGCACCATAACGACCATTATCAGCACCATAACGACCATTATCAGCACTATAACGACCATTAACACCACTATAACAACCATCATCACCACTGTAACAACCACTATAACCACTATAACAACCATTATCACCACTATAACGACCATTATAACCACTATAACGACCATTATAACCACTATAACAACCATTAAAACCACTATGACAACCATTATCACCACTATAACAACCATCATCACCACTGTAACAATCATTATAACCACTATAACAACCATTATCACCACTATAACGACCATTATAACCACTATAACGAGCATTATAACCACTATAACAACCATTATAACCACTATAACAACTATTATAACCAATATAACGACCACTATCAGCACCATCACGACCATTCTCAGCACTATAACGACCATTATCAGCACTATAACGACCATTATCACCACTATAACAACCATCATCACCACTGTAACAACCATTATAATCACTATAACGACCATTATCACCACTATAACGACCATTATCACCACTATAACGACCATTATCAGCACCATAACGACCATTATCAGCACTATAACGACCATTATCAGCACTACAACGACCACTATCACCACTGTGGCAACCATTATCACCACTATAGCAACCATTACGACCACTATAACAACCACTATAACCACTATAACAACCATTATAACCACTATAACAACCATTATAACCACTATAACAACCATTAAAACCTCTATGACAACCATTATCACCACTATAACAACCATCATCACCACTGTAACAACCATTATAACGACTATAAGAACCATTATCACCACTATAACGACCATTATCACCACTATGACAACCATTACAACCACCATGAAAACCATTAAAACCACTATGACAACCATTACAATCACCATGACAACCATTAAAACCACTATGACAGCCATTATCACCACTATAACAACCATCATCACCACTGTAACAATCATTATAACCACTATAACAACCATTATCACCACTATAACGACCATTATAACCACTATAACGAGCATTATAACCACTATAACAACCATTAAAACCACTATGACAACCATTATCACCACTATAACAACCATCATCACCACTGTAACAACCATTATAACCACTATAACAACCATTATCACCACTATAACGAGCATTACAACCACTATAACAACCATTATAACCACTATAACAACTATTATAACCAATATAACGACCACTATCAGCACCATAACGACCATTCTCAGCACTATAACGACCATTATCAGCACTATAACGACCATTATCACCACTATAACAACCACTATAACCACTATAACAACCACTATAACCGCTATAACAACCATTATAACTACTATAACAACCATTATCACCACTATAACGACCATTATAACCACTATAACGACCATTATAACCACTATAACGACCATTATAACCACTATAACAACCATTAAAACCACTATGACAGCCATTATCACCACTATAACAACCATCATCACCACTGTAACAATCATTATAACCACTATAACAACCATTATCACCACTATAACGACCATTATAACCACTATAACGAGCATTATAACCACTATAACAACCATTAAAACCTCTATGACAACCATTATCACCACTATAACAACCATCATCACCACTGTAACAACCATTATAACCACTATAAGAACCATTATCACCACTATAACGACCATTATCACCACTATAACGACCATTATCACCACTATAACGAGCATTATAACCACTATAACAACCATTATAACCACTATAACAACCATTATAACCAATATAACGACCACTATCAGCACCATAACGACCATTATCAGCACTATAACGACCATTATCACCACTATAACAACCATCATCACCACTGTAACAACCACTATAACCACTATAACAACCATTATCACCACTATAACGACCATTATAACCACTATAACGACCATTATAACCACTATAACAACCATTAAAACCACTATGACAACCATTATCACCACTATAACAACCATCATCACCACTGTAACAACCATTATAACCACTATAAGAACCATTATCACCACTATAACGACCATTATCACCACTGTAACGACAATTATCAGCACTATAACGGCCATTATCAGCACTATAACAACCATTATCAGCACTATAACAACCATTATCAGCACTATAACGGCCATTATCAGCAATATAACGACCATTATAACCACTGTAACAACCATTATAACCACTATAACAGCCATTATCAGCACTATAACGACCATTTTCAGCACTATAACAACCATTATCAGCACTATAACAACCATTGTCAGCACTATAACGCCTATTATCAGCAATATAACGACCATTATAACCACTGTAACAACCATTATAACCACTATAACAGCCATTATCAGCACTATAACGACCATTATCACCACTATAGCAATCATTATGACCACTGTGACAACCATTATCAGCACTACAACGACCATTATCACCACTATAACGAGCATTATAACCACTATAACAACCATTATAACCAATATAACGACCACTATCAGCATCATAACGACCATTATCAGCACCATAACGACCATTATCAGCACTATAACGACCATTATCACCACTATAACAACCATCATCACCACTGTAACAACCACTATAACCACTATAACAACCATTATCACGACTATAACGACCATTATAACCACTATAACGACCATTATAACCACTATAACAACCATTAAAACCACTATGACAACCATTATCACCACTATAACAACCATTATAACCACTATAACGACCATCATCACCACTGTAACAACCACTATAACCACTATAACAACCATTATCACCACTATAACAACCACTATAACCACTATAACAACCACTATAACCACTATAACAACCATTATAACTACTATAACAACCATTATCACCACTATAACGACCATTATAACCACTATAACGACCATTATAACCACTATAACGACCATTATAACCACTATAACAACCATTAAAACCACTATGACAACCATTATCACCACTATAACAACCATCATCACCACTGTAACAACCACTATAACCACTATAACAACCATTATCACCACTATAACGACCATTATAACCACTATAACGACCATTATAACCACTATAACAACCATTAAAACCACTATGACAACCATTATCACCACTATAACAACCATCATCACCACTGTAACAACCATTATAACCACTATAACAACCATTATCACCACTATAACGAGCATTATAACCACTATAACAACCATTATAAACAACTATAACAACTATTATAACCAATATAACGACCACTATCAGCACCATCACGACCATTCTCAGCACTATAACGACCATTATCAGCACTATAACGACCATTATCACCACTATAACAACCATCATCACCACTGTAACAACCACTATAACCACTATAACAAACATTATCACCACTATAACGACCATTATAACCACTATAACGACCATTATAACCACTATAACAACCATTAAAACCACTATGACAACCATTATCACCACTATAACAACCATTATAACCACTATAACGACCATTATAACCACTATAACAACCATTAAAACCTCTATGACAACCATTATCACCACTATAACAACCATCATCACCACTGTAACAACCATTATAACCACTATAAGAACCATTATCACCACTATAACGACCATTATCACCACTATAACGAGCATTATAACCACTATAACAACCATTATAACCACTATAACAACCATTATAACCAATATAACGACCACTATCAGCACCATAACGACCATTATCAGCACTATAACAACCATTATCAGCACTACAACGACCATTATCACCACTATAACAACCATTATAACCACTATAACAACCATTATCACCACTATAACGAGCATTATAACCACTATAACAACCATTATAACCACTATAACAACCATTATAACCAATATAACGACCACTATCAGCACCATAACGACCATTATCAGCACTATAACGACCATTATCACCACTATAACAACCATCATCACCACTGTAACAACCACTATAACCACTATAACAACCATTATCACCACTATAACGACCATTATAACCACTATAACGACCATTATAACCACTATAACAACCATTAAAACCACTATGACAACCATTATCACCACTATAACAACCATCATCACCACTGTAACAACCATTATAATCACTATAACAACCATTATCACCACCATAACGACCATTATCAGCACCATAACGACCATTATCAGCACTATAACGACCATTATCAGCACTACAACGACCATTATCACCACTATAACAACCACTATGACCACTATAACAACCACTATAACCACTATAACAACCATTATAACCACTATAACAACCGTTATAACCACTATAACGACCATTATAACCGCTATAACGACCATTATCACCACTATAACAACCATTACAACCACTATGACAACCATTAAAACCACTATGACAACCATTATCACCACTATAACAACCATCATCACCACTGTAACAACCATTATAACCACTATAACAACCATTATCACCATTATAACGAGCATTATAACCACTATAACAACCATTATAACCACTATAACAACCATTATAACCACTATAACGACCATTATAACCACTATAACAACCATTATCACCACTATAACGAGCATTATAACCACAATAACAACCATTATAACCACTATAACAACCATTATAACCAATATAACGACCACTATCAGCACCATAACGACCACTATCAGCACCATAACGACCATTATCAGCACTATAACGACCATTAACACCACTATAACAACCATCATCACCACTGTAACAACCACTATAACCACTATAACAACCATTATCACCACTATAACGACCATTATAACCACTATAACGACCATTATAACCACTATAACAACCATTAAAACCACTATGACAACCATTATCACCACTATAACAACCATCATCACCACTGTAACAATCACTATAACCACTATAACAACCATTATCACCACTATAACGACCATTATAACCACTATAACGAGCATTATAACCACTATAACAACCATTATAACCACTATAACAACTATTATAACCAATATAACGACCACTATCAGCACCATCACGACCATTCTCAGCACTATAACGACCATTATCACCACTATAACAACCATCATCACCACTGTAACAACCACTATAACCACTATAACAACCATTAAAATCACTATGACAACCATTATCACCACTATAACAACCATTATAACCACTATAACGACCATTATAACCACTATAACAACCATTAAAACCTCTATGACAACCATTATCACCACTATAACAACCATCATCACCACTGTAACAACCATTATAACCACTATAAGAACCATTATCACCACTATAACGACCATTATCACCACTGTAACGACAATTATCAGCACTATAACGGCCATTATCAGCACTATAACAACCATTATCAGCACTATAACAACCATTATCAGCACTATAACGGCCATTATCAGCAATATAACGACCATTATAACCACTGTAACAACCATTATAACCACTATAACAGCCATTATCAGCACTATAACGACCATTATCACCACTATAGCAATCATTATGACCACTGTGACAACCATTATCAGCACTACAACGACCATTATCACCACTGTAACAACCACTATAACCACTATAACAACCACTATAACCACTATAACAACCATTATAACCAATATAACGACCACTATCAGCACCATAACGACCATTATCAGCACCATAACGACCATTATCAGCACTATAACGACCATTAACACCACTATAACAACCATCATCACCACTGTAACAACCACTATAACCACTATAACAACCATTATCACCACTATGACGACCATTATAACCACTATAACGACCATTATAACCACTATAACAACCATTAAAACCACTATGACAACCATTATCACCACTATAACAACCATCATCACCACTGTAACAATCATTATAACCACTATAACAACCATTATCACCACTATAACGACCATTATAACCACTATAACGAGCATTATAACCACTATAACAACCATTATAACCACTATAACAACTATTATAACCAATATAACGACCACTATCAGCACCATCACGACCATTCTCAGCACTATAACGACCATTATCAGCACTATAACGACCATTATCACCACTATAACAACCATCATCACCACTGTAACAACCATTATAATCACTATAACGACCATTATCACCACTATAACGACCATTATCACCACTATAACGACCATTATCAGCACCATAACGACCATTATCAGCACTATAACGACCATTATCAGCACTACAACGACCACTATCACCACTGTGGCAACCATTATCACCACTATAGCAACCATTACGACCACTATAACAACCACTATAACCACTATAACAACCATTATAACCACTATGACAACCATTATCACCACTATAACAACCATCATCACCACTGTAACAACCATTATAACCACTATAAGAACCATTATCACCACTATAACGACCATTATCACCACTGTAACGACAATTATCAGCACTATAACGGCCATTATCAGCACTATAACAACCATTATCAGCACTATAACAACCATTATCAGCACTATAACGGCCATTATCTGCAATATAACGACCATTATAACCACTGTAACAACCATTATAACCACTGTAACAGCCATTATCAGCACTATAACGACCATTATCACCACTATAGCAATCATTATGACCACTGTGACAACCATTATCAGCACTACAACGACCATTATCACCACTATAACAACCACTATAACCACTATAACAACCACTATAACCACTATAACAACCATTATAACCAATATAACGACCACTATCAGCACCATAACGACCATTATCAGCACCATAACGACCATTATCAGCACTATAACGACCATTAACACCACTATAACAACCATCATCACCACTGTAACAACCACTATAACCACTATAACAACCATTATCACCACTATAACGACCATTATAACCACTATAACGACCATTATAACCACTATAACAACCATTAAAACCACTATGACAACCATTATCACCACTATAACAACCATCATCACCACTGTAACAATCATTATAACCACTATAACAACCATTATCACCACTATAACGACCATTATAACCACTATAACGAGCATTATAACCACTATAACAACCATTATAACCACTATAACAACTATTATAACCAATATAACGACCACTATCAGCACCATCACGACCATTCTCAGCACTATAACGACCATTATCAGCACTATAACGACCATTATCACCACTATAACAACCATCATCACCACTGTAACAACCATTATAATCACTATAACGACCATTATCACCACTATAACGACCATTATCACCACTATAACGACCATTATCAGCACCATAACGACCATTATCAGCACTATAACGACCATTATCAGCACTACAACGACCACTATCACCACTGTGGCAACCATTATCACCACTATAGCAACCATTACGACCACTATAACAACCACTATAACCACTATAACAACCATTATAACCACTATAACAACCATTATAACCACTATAACAACCATTAAAACCTCTATGACAACCATTATCACCACTATAACAACCATCATCACCACTGTAACAACCATTATAACGACTATAAGAACCATTATCACCACTATAACGACCATTATCACCACTATGACAACCATTACAACCACCATGAAAACCATTAAAACCACTATGACAACCATTACAATCACCATGACAACCATTAAAACCACTATGACAGCCATTATCACCACTATAACAACCATCATCACCACTGTAACAATCATTATAACCACTATAACAACCATTATCACCACTATAACGACCATTATAACCACTATAACGAGCATTATAACCACTATAACAACCATTAAAACCACTATGACAACCATTATCACCACTATAACAACCATCATCACCACTGTAACAACCATTATAACCACTATAACAACCATTATCACCACTATAACGAGCATTACAACCACTATAACAACCATTATAACCACTATAACAACTATTATAACCAATATAACGACCACTATCAGCACCATAACGACCATTCTCAGCACTATAACGACCATTATCAGCACTATAACGACCATTATCACCACTATAACAACCACTATAACCACTATAACAACCACTATAACCGCTATAACAACCATTATAACCACTATAACGACCATTATAACCACTATAACAACCATTAAAACCACTATGACAACCATTATCACCACTATAACAACCATCATCACCACTGTAACAACCACTATAACCACTATAACAACCATTATCACCACTATAACGACCATTATAACCACTATAACGACCATTATAACCACTATAACAACCATTAAAACCACTATGACAACCATTATCACTACTATAACAACCATCATCACCACTGTAACAACCACTATAACCACTATAACAACCATTATCACCACTATAACGACCATTATAACCACTATAACGACCATTATAACCACTATAACAACCATTATAACCAATATAACGACCACTATCAGCACCATAACGACCATTATCAGCACCATAACGACCATTATCAGCACTATAACGACCATTATCACCACTATAACGACCATTATCACCACTATAACAACCATTATCACCACTATAACGACCATTATAACCACTATAACGACCATTATCACCACTATAACAACCATTATAAGCACTATAACGACCATTATAACCACTATGACAACCATTATCACCACTATAACAACCATCATCACCACTGTAACAACCATTATAACGACTATAA
The DNA here is from genome assembly GCA_963576845.1 of Megachile leachella. Lineage (NCBI taxonomy): Eukaryota > Metazoa > Arthropoda > Insecta > Hymenoptera > Megachilidae > Megachile > Megachile leachella. The sequence goes on along the minus strand of OY756260.1, from coordinate 12,653,159 downwards.
GAACCATTATCACCACTATAACGACCATTATCACCACTATGACAACCATTACAACCACCATGAAAACCATTAAAACCACTATGACAACCATTATCACCACTATAATAACCATCATCACCTCTCTAACAACCATTATGACCACTATAACAACCATTATCACCACTATAACGAGCATTATAACCACTATAACAACCATTATAACCACTATAACAACCATTATAACCAATATAACGACCACTATCAGCACCATAACGACCATTCTCAGCACTATAACGACCATTATCAGCACTATAACGACCATTATCACCACTATAACAACCACTATAACCACTATAACAACCACTATAACCACTATAACAACCATTATAACTACTATAACAACCATTATCACCTCTATAACGACCATTATAACCACTATAACGACCATTATAACCACTATAACGACCATTATAACCACTATAACAACCATTAAAACCACTATGACAACCATTATCACCACTATAACAACCATCATCACCACTGTAACAACCACTATAACCACTATAACAACCATTATCACCACTATAACGACCATTATAACCACTATAACGACCATTATAACCACTATAACAACCATTAAAACCACTATGACAACCATTATCACTACTATAACAACCATCATCACCACTGTAACAACCACTATAACCACTATAACAACCATTATCACCACTATAACGACCATTATAACCACTATAACGACCATTATAACCACTATAACAACCATTATAACCAATATAACGACCACTATCAGCACCATAACGACCATTATCAGCACCATAACGACCATTATCAGCACTATAACGACCATTATCACCACTATAACGACCATTATCACCACTATAACAACCATTATCACCACTATAACGACCATTATAACCACTATAACGACCATTATCACCACTATAACAACCATTATAAGCACTATAACGACCATTATAACCACTATGACAACCATTATCACCACTATAACAACCATCATCACCACTGTAACAACCATTATAACGACTATAAGAACCATTATCACCACTATAACGACCATTATCACCACTATGACAACCATTACAACCACCATGAAAACCATTAAAACCACTATGACAACCATTATCACCACTATAATAACCATCATCACCTCTCTAACAACCATTATGACCACTATAACAACCATTATCACCACTATAACGAGCATTATAACCACTATAACAACCATTATAACCACTATAACAACCATTATAACCAATATAACGACCACTATCAGCACCATAACGACCATTCTCAGCACTATAACGACCATTATCAGCACTATAACGACCATTATCACCACTATAACAACCACTATAACCACTATAACAACCACTATAACCACTATAACAACCATTATAACTACTATAACAACCATTATCACCTCTATAACGACCATTATAACCACTATAACGACCATTATAACCACTATAACGACCATTATAACCACTATAACAACCATTAAAACCACTATGACAACCATTATCACCACTATAACAACCATCATCACCACTGTAACAACCACTATAACCACTATAACAACCATTATCACCACTATAACGACCATTATAACCACTATAACGACCATTATAACCACTATAACAACCATTAAAACCACTATGACAACCATTATCACTACTATAACAACCATCATCACCACTGTAACAACCACTATAACCACTATAACAACCATTATCACCACTATAACGACCATTATAACCACTATAACGACCATTATAACCACTATAACAACCATTATAACCAATATAACGACCACTATCAGCACCATAACGACCATTATCAGCACCATAACGACCATTATCAGCACTATAACGACCATTATCACCACTATAACAACCATCATCACCACTGTAACAACCACTATAACCACTATAACAACCATTATCACCACTATAACGACCATTATAACCACTATAACGATCATTATAACCACTATAACAACCATTAAAACCACTATGACAACCATTATAACCACTATAACGACCATTACAACCACCATGAAAACCATTAAAACCACTATGACAACCATTATCACCACTATAATAACCATCATCACATCTCTAACAACCATTATGACCACTATAACAACCATTATCACCACTATAACGACCATTATAACCACTATAACGACCATTATAACCACTATAACGACCATTATCACCACTATAGCAATCATTATGACCACTGTGACAACCATTATCAGCACTACAACGACCATTATCACCACTATATCGAGCATTATAACCACTATAACAACCATTATAACCAATATAACGACCACTATCAGCATCATAACGACCATTATCAGCACCATAACGACCATTATCAGCACTATAACGATCATTATCACCACTATAACAACCATCATCACCACTGTAACAACCACTATAACCACTATAACAACCATTATCACCACTATAACAACCATCATCACCACTGTAACAACCATTATAACCACTATAACAACCATTATCACCACTATAACGAGCATTATAACCTCTATAACAACCATTATAACCACTATAACAACTATTATAACCAATATAACGACCACTATCAGCACCATCACGACCATTCTCAGCACTATAACGACCATTATCAGCACTATAACGACCATTATCACCACTATAGCAATCATTATGACCACTGTGACAACCATTATCAGCACTACAACGACCATTATCACCACTATAACAACCACTATAACCACTATAACAACCATTATAACCACTATAACAACCGTTATAACCACTATAACGACCATTATAACCACTATAACGACCATTATCACCACTATGACAACCATTACAACCACCATGAAAACCATTAAAACCACTATGACAACCATTATCACCACTATAATAACCATCATCACCTCTCTAACAACCATTATGACCACTATAACAACCATTATCACCACTATAACGACCATTATAACCACTATAACGACCATTATCACCACTATGACAACCATTACAACCACCATGAAAACCATTAAAACCACTATGACAACCATTATCACCACTATAACAACCATCATCACCACTGTAACAACCATTATAACCACTATAAGAACCATTATCACCACTATAACGACCATTATCACCACTGTAACGACAATTATCAGCACTATAACGGCCATTATCAGCACTATAACAACCATTATCAGCACTATAACAACCATTATCAGCACTATAACGGCCATTATCTGCAATATAACGACCATTATAACCACTGTAACAACCATTATAACCACTGTAACAGCCATTATCAGCACTATAACGACCATTATCACCACTATAGCAATCATTATGACCACTGTGACAACCATTATCAGCACTACAACGACCATTATCACCACTATAACAACCACTATGACCACTATAACAACCACTATAACCACTATAACAACCATTATAACCAATATAACGACCACTATCAGCACCATAACGACCATTATCAGCACCATAACGACCATTATCAGCACTATAACGACCATTAACACCACTATAACAACCATCATCACCACTGTAACAACCACTATAACCACTATAACAACCATTATCACCACTATAACGACCATTATAACCACTATAACGACCATTATAACCACTATAACAACCATTAAAACCACTATGACAACCATTATCACCACTATAACAACCATCATCACCACTGTAACAATCATTATAACCACTATAACAACCATTATCACCACTATAACGACCATTATAACCACTATAACGAGCATTATAACCACTATAACAACCATTATAACCACTATAACAACTATTATAACCAATATAACGACCACTATCAGCACCATCACGACCATTCTCAGCACTATAACGACCATTATCAGCACTATAACGACCATTATCACCACTATAACAACCATCATCACCACTGTAACAACCATTATAATCACTATAACGACCATTATCACCACTATAACGACCATTATCACCACTATAACGACCATTATCAGCACCATAACGACCATTATCAGCACTATAACGACCATTATCAGCACTACAACGACCACTATCACCACTGTGGCAACCATTATCACCACTATAGCAACCATTACGACCACTATAACAACCACTATAACCACTATAACAACCGTTATAACCACTATAACAACCATTATAACCACTATAACAACCATTAAAACCTCTATGACAACCATTATCACCACTATAACAACCATCATCACCACTGTAACAACCATTATAACGACTATAAGAACCATTATCACCACTATAACGACCATTATCACCACTATGACAACCATTACAACCACCATGAAAACCATTAAAACCACTATGACAACCATTACAATCACCATGACAACCATTAAAACCACTATGACAGCCATTATCACCACTATAACAACCATCATCACCACTGTAACAATCATTATAACCACTATAACAACCATTATCACCACTATAACGACCATTATAACCACTATAACGAGCATTATAACCACTATAACAACCATTAAAACCACTATAACGAGCATTATAACCACTATAACAACCATTAAAACCACTATGACAACCATTATCACCACTATAACAACCATCATCACCACTGTAACAACCATTATAACCACTATAACAACCATTATCACCACTATAACGAGCATTACAACCACTATAACAACCATTATAACCACTATAACAACTATTATAACCAATATAACGACCACTATCAGCACCATAACGACCATTCTCAGCACTATAACGACCATTATCAGCACTATAACGACCATTATCACCACTATAACAACCACTATAACCACTATAACAACCACTATAACCGCTATAACAACCATTATAACTACTATAACAACCATTATCACCACTATAACGACCATTATCACCACTATAACGACCATTATCACCACTATGACAACCATTACAACCACCATAAAAACCATTAAAACCACTATGACAACCATTATCACCACTATAATAACCATCATCACCTCTCTAACAACCATTATGACCACTATAACAACCATTATCACCACTATAACGAGCATTATAACCACTATAACAACCATTATAACCACTATAACAACCATTAAAACCACTATGACAACCATTATAACCACTATAACAACCATTAAAACCACTATGACAACCATTATCACTACTATAACAACCATCATCACCACTGTAACAACCACTATAACCACTATAACAACCATTATCACCACTATAACGACCATTATAACCACTATAACGACCATTATAACCACTATAACAACCATTATAACCAATATAACGACCACTATCAGCACCATAACGACCATTATCAGCACCATAACGACCATTATCAGCACTATAACGACCATTATCACCACTATAACGACCATTATCACCACTATAACAACCATTATCACCACTATAACGACCATTATAACCACTATAACGACCATTATCACCACTATAACAACCATTATAAGCACTATAACGACCATTATAACCACTATGACAACCATTATCACCACTATAACAACCATCATCACCACTGTAACAACCATTATAACGACTATAAGAACCATTATCACCACTATAACGACCATTATCACCACTATGACAACCATTACAACCACCATGAAAACCATTAAAACCACTATGACAACCATTATCACCACTATAATAACCATCATCACCTCTCTAACAACCATTATGACCACTATAACAACCATTATCACCACTATAACGAGCATTATAACCACTATAACAACCATTATAACCACTATAACAACCATTATAACCAATATAACGACCACTATCAGCACCATAACGACCATTCTCAGCACTATAACGACCATTATCAGCACTATAACGACCATTATCACCACTATAACAACCACTATAACCACTATAACAACCACTATAACCACTATAACAACCATTATAACTACTATAACAACCATTATCACCTCTATAACGACCATTATAACCACTATAACGACCATTATAACCACTATAACGACCATTATAACCACTATAACAACCATTAAAACCACTATGACAACCATTATCACCACTATAACAACCATCATCACCACTGTAACAACCACTATAACCACTATAACAACCATTATCACCACTATAACGACCATTATAACCACTATAACGACCATTATAACCACTATAACAACCATTAAAACCACTATGACAACCATTATCACTACTATAACAACCATCATCACCACTGTAACAACCACTATAACCACTATAACAACCATTATCACCACTATAACGACCATTATAACCACTATAACGACCATTATAACCACTATAACAACCATTATAACCAATATAACGACCACTATCAGCACCATAACGACCATTATCAGCACCATAACGACCATTATCAGCACTATAACGACCATTATCACCACTATAACGACCATTATCACCACTATAACAACCATTATCACCACTATAACGACCATTATAACCACTATAACGACCATTATCACCACTATAACAACCATTATAAGCACTATAACGACCATTATAACCACTATGACAACCATTATCACCACTATAACAACCATCATCACCACTGTAACAACCATTATAACCACTATAAGAACCATTATCACCACTATAACGACCATTATCACCACTATAACGAGCATTATAACCACTATGACAACCATTATAACCACTATAACAACCATTATAACCAACATATCGACCACTATCAGCATCATAACGACCATTATCAGCACCATAACGACCATTATCAGCACTATAACGACCATTATCACCACTATAACAACCATCATCACCACTGTAACAACCACTATAACCACTATAACAACCATTATCACCACTATAACGACCATTATAACCACTATAACGATCATTATAACCACTATAACAACCATTAAAACCACTATGACAACCATTATAACCACTATAACGACCATTACAACCACCATGAAAACCATTAAAACCACTATGACAACCATTATCACCACTATAATAACCATCATCACATCTCTAACAACCATTATGACCACTATAACAACCATTATCACCACTATAACGACCATTATAACCACTATAACGACCATTATAACCACTATAACGACCATTATCACCACTATAGCAATCATTATGACCACTGTGACAACCATTATCAGCACTACAACGACCATTATCACCACTATATCGAGCATTATAACCACTATAACAACCATTATAACCAATATAACGACCACTATCAGCATCATAACGACCATTATCAGCACCATAACGACCATTATCAGCACTATAACGACCATTATCACCACTATAACAACCATCATCACCACTGTAACAACCACTATAACCACTATAACAACCATTATCACCACTATAACAACCATTATCACCACTATAACAACCATCATCACCACTGTAACAACCATTATGACCACTATAACGAGCATTATAACCTCTATAACAACCATTATAACCACTATAACAACTATTATAACCAATATAACGACCACTATCAGCACCATCACGACCATTCTCAGCACTATAACGACCATTATCAGCACTATAACGAGCATTATCACCACTATAGCAATCATTATGACCACTGTGACAACCATTATCAGCACTACAACGACCATTATCACCACTATAACAACCACTATAACCACTATAACAACCATTATAACCACTATAACAACCGTTATAACCACTATAACGACCATTATAACCACTATAACGACCATTATCACCACTATGACAACCATTACAACCACCATGAAAACCATTAAAACCACTATGACAACCATTATCACCACTATAATAACCATCATCACCTCTCTAACAACCATTATGACCACTATAACAACCATTATCACCACTATAACGACCATTATAACCACTATAACGACCATTATCACCACTATGACAAGCATTACAACCACCATGAAAACCATTAAAACCACTATGACAACCATTATCACCACTATAATAACCATCATCACCTCTCTAACAACCATTATGACCACTATAACAACCATTATCACCACTATAACGAGCATTATAACCACTATAACAACCATTATAACCACTATAACAACCATTATAACCAATATAACGACCACTATCAGCACCATAACGACCATTATCAGCACCATAACGACCATTATCAGCACTATAACGACCATTATCACCACTATAACGACCATTATCACCACTATAACGACAATTATCAGCACTATAACGGCCATTATCAGCACTATAACAACCATTATCGGCACTATAACAACCATTATCAGCACTATAACGGCCATTATCAGCAATATAACGACCATTATAACCACTGTAACAACCATTATAACCACTATAACAGCCATTATCAGCACTATAACGATCATTATCACCACTATAACGACCATTATCACCACTATAGCGTCCATTATCACCACTATAACGACCATTATCAGCACTATTACGGCCATTATCAGCAATATAGCGACCTTTATAACCACTATAACAACCATTATCACCACTATAACGACCATTATAACCACTATAACGAGCACTATCAGCACCATAACGACCATTCTCAGCACTATAACGACCATTATCAGCACTATAACGACCATTATCAGCACTATTACGGCCATTATCAGCAATATAACGACCATTATAACCACTGTAACAACCATTATAACCACTATAACAGCCATTATCAGCACTATAACGACCATTATCAGCACTACAACGACCATTATCACCACTGTGGCAACCATTATCACCACTATAGCAACCATTACGACCACTACAACAACCACTATAACCACTATAACAACCATTATAACCACTATAACAACTGTTATAACCACTATAACGACCATTATCACCACTATAACAACCTTTACAACCACTACGACAACCATTACAACCACCATGACAACCATTAAAACCACTATGACAGCCATTATCACCACTATAACAACCATCATCACCACTGTAACAATCATTATAACCACTATAACAACCATTATCACCACTATAACGACCATTATAACCACTATAACGAGCATTATAACCACTATAACAACCATTAAAACCACTATGACAACCATTATCACCACTATAACAACCATCATCACCACTGTAACAACCATTATAACCAATATAACAACCATTATCACCACTATAACGAGCATTACAACCACTATAACAACCATTATAACCACTATAACAACTATTATAACCAATATAACGACCACTATCAGCACCATAACGACCATTATCAGCACTATAACGGCCATTATCTGCAATATAACGACCATTATAACCACTATAACAACCATTATAACCACTGTAACAGCCATTATCAGCACTATAACGACCATTATCACCACTATAACAACCACTATAACCACTATAACAACCATTATAACCACTATAACAACCGTTATAACCACTATAACGACCATTATAACCACTATAACGACCATTATCACCACTATGACAACCATTACAACCACCATGAAAACCATTAAAACCACTATGACAACCATTATCACCACTATAATAACCATCATCACCTCTCTAACAACCATTATGACCACTATAACAACCATTATCACCACTATAACGACCATTATAACCACTATAACGACCATTATCACCACTATGACAAGCATTACAACCACCATGAAAACCATTAAAACCACTATGACAACCATTATCACCACTATAATAACCATCATCACCTCTCTAACAACCATTATGACCACTATAACAACCATTATCACCACTATAACGAGCATTATAACCACTATAACAACCATTATAACCACTATAACAACCATTATAACCAATATAACGACCACTATCAGCACCATAACGACCATTATCAGCACCATAACGACCATTATCAGCACTATAACGACCATTATCACCACTATAACGACCATTATCACCACTATAACGACAATTATCAGCACTATAACGGCCATTATCAGCACTATAACAACCATTATCGGCACTATAACAACCATTATCAGCACTATAACGGCCATTATCAGCAATATAACGACCATTATAACCACTGTAACAACCATTATAACCACTATAACAGCCATTATCAGCACTATAACGATCATTATCACCACTATAACGACCATTATCACCACTATAGCGTCCATTATCACCACTATAACGACCATTATCAGCACTATTACGGCCATTATCAGCAATATAGCGACCTTTATAACCACTATAACAACCATTATCACCACTATAACGACCATTATAACCACTATAACGAGCACTATCAGCACCATAACGACCATTCTCAGCACTATAACGACCATTATCAGCACTATAACGACCATTATCAGCACTATTACGGCCATTATCAGCAATATAACGACCATTATAACCACTGTAACAACCATTATAACCACTATAACAGCCATTATCAGCACTATAACGACCATTATCAGCACTACAACGACCATTATCACCACTGTGGCAACCATTATCACCACTATAGCAACCATTACGACCACTACAACAACCACTATAACCACTATAACAACCATTATAACCACTATAACAACTGTTATAACCACTATAACGACCATTATCACCACTATAACAACCTTTACAACCACTACGACAACCATTACAACCACCATGACAACCATTAAAACCACTATGACAGCCATTATCACCACTATAACAACCATCATCACCACTGTAACAATCATTATAACCACTATAACAACCATTATCACCACTATAACGACCATTATAACCACTATAACGAGCATTATAACCACTATAACAACCATTAAAACCACTATGACAACCATTATCACCACTATAACAACCATCATCACCACTGTAACAACCATTATAACCAATATAACAACCATTATCACCACTATAACGAGCATTACAACCACTATAACAACCATTATAACCACTATAACAACTATTATAACCAATATAACGACCACTATCAGCACCATAACGACCATTATCAGCACTATAACGGCCATTATCTGCAATATAACGACCATTATAACCACTATAACAACCATTATAACCACTGTAACAGCCATTATCAGCACTATAACGACCATTATCACCACTATAGCAATCATTATGACCACTGTGACAACCATTATCAGCACTACAACGACCATTATCACCACTATAACAACCACTATAACCACTATAACAACCACTATAACCACTATAACAACCATTATAACCAATATAACGACCACTATCAGCACCATAACGACCATTATCAGCACCATAACGACCATTATCAGCACTATAACGACCATTAACACCACTATAACAACCATCATCACCACTGTAACAACCACTATAACCACTATAACAACCATTATCACCACTATAACGACCATTATAACCACTATAACGACCATTATAACCACTATAACAACCATTAAAACCACTATGACAACCATTATCACCACTATAACAACCATCATCACCACTGTAACAATCATTATAACCACTATAACAACCATTATCACCACTATAACGACCATTATAACCACTATAACGAGCATTATAACCACTATAACAACCATTATAACCACTATAACAACTATTATAACCAATATAACGACCACTATCAGCACCATCACGACCATTCTCAGCACTATAACGACCATTATCAGCACTATAACGACCATTATCACCACTATAACAACCATCATCACCACTGTAACAACCATTATAATCACTATAACGACCATTATCACCACTATAACGACCATTATCACCACTATAACGACCATTATCAGCACCATAACGACCATTATCAGCACTATAACGACCATTATCAGCACTACAACGACCACTATCACCACTGTGGCAACCATTATCACCACTATAGCAACCATTACGACCACTATAACAACCACTATAACCACTATAACAACCGTTATAACCACTATAACAACCATTATAACCACTATATCAACCATTAAAACCTCTATGACAACCATTATCACCACTATAACAACCATCATCACCACTGTAACAACCATTATAACGACTATAAGAACCATTATCACCACTATAACGACCATTATCACCACTATGACAACCATTACAACCACCATGAAAACCATTAAAACCACTATGACAACCATTACAATCACCATGACAACCATTAAAACCACTATGACAGCCATTATCACCACTATAACAACCATCATCACCACTGTAACAATCATTATAACCACTATAACAACCATTATCACCACTATAACGACCATTATAACCACTATAACGAGCATTATAACCACTATAACAACCATTAAAACCACTATGACAACCATTATCACCACTATAACAACCATCATCACCACTGTAACAACCATTATAACCACTATAACAACCATTATCACCACTATAACGAGCATTACAACCACTATAACAACCATTATAACCACTATAACAACTATTATAACCAATATAACGACCACTATCAGCACCATAACGACCATTCTCAGCACTATAACGACCATTATCAGCACTATAACGACCATTATCACCACTATAACAACCACTATAACCACTATAACAACCACTATAACCGCTATAACAACCATTATAACTACTATAACAACCATTATCACCACTATAACGACCATTATAACCACTATAACGACCATTATAACCACTATAACGACCATTATAACCACTATAACAACCATTAAAACCACTATGACAGCCATTATCACCACTATAACAACCATCATCACCACTGTAACAATCATTATAACCACTATAACAACCATTATCACCACTATAACGACCATTATAACCACTATAACGAGCATTATAACCACTATAACAACCATTAAAACCTCTATGACAACCATTATCACCACTATAACAACCATCATCACCACTGTAACAACCATTATAACGACTATAAGAACCATTATCACCACTATAACGACCATTATCACCACTATGACAACCATTACAACCACCATGAAAACCATTAAAACCACTATGACAACCATTATCACCACTATAATAACCATCATCACCTCCCTAACAACCATTATGACCACTATAACAACCATTATCACCACTATAACGAGCATTATAACCACTATAACAACCATTATAACCACTATAACAACCATTATAACCAATATAACGACCACTATCAGCACCATAACGACCATTCTCAGCACTATAACGACCATTATCAGCACTATAACGACCATTATCACCACTATAACAACCACTATAACCACTATAACAACCACTATAACCACTATAACAACCATTATAACTACTATAACAACCATTATCACCTCTATAACGACCATTATAACCACTATAACGACCATTATAACCACTATAACGACCATTATAACCACTATAACAACCATTAAAACCACTATGACAACCATTATCACCACTATAACAACCATCATCACCACTGTAACAACCACTATAACCACTATAACAACCATTATCACCACTATAACGACCATTATAACCACTATAACGACCATTATAACCACTATAACAACCATTAAAACCACTATGACAACCATTATCACTACTATAACAACCATCATCACCACTGTAACAACCACTATAACCACTATAACAACCATTATCACCACTATAACGACCATTATAACCACTATAACGACCATTATAACCACTATAACAACCATTATAACCAATATAACGACCACTATCAGCACCATAACGACCATTATCAGCACCATAACGACCATTATCAGCACTATAACGACCATTATCACCACTATAACGACCATTATCACCACTATAACAACCATTATCACCACTATAACGACCATTATAACCACTATAACGACCATTATCACCACTATAACAACCATTATAAGCACTATAACGACCATTATAACCACTATGACAACCATTATCACCACTATAACAACCATCATCACCACTGTAACAACCATTATAACGACTATAAGAACCATTATCACCACTATAACGACCATTATCACCACTATGACAACCATTACAACCACCATGAAAACCATTAAAACCACTATGACAACCATTATCACCACTATAATAACCATCATCACCTCTCTAACAACCATTATGACCACTATAACAACCATTATCACCACTATAACGAGCATTATAACCACTATAACAACCATTATAACCACTATAACAACCATTATAACCAATATAACGACCACTATCAGCACCATAACGACCATTCTCAGCACTATAACGACCATTATCAGCACTATAACGACCATTATCACCACTATAACAACCACTATAACCACTATAACAACCACTATAACCACTATAACAACCATTATAACTACTATAACAACCATTATCACCTCTATAACGACCATTATAACCACTATAACGACCATTATAACCACTATAACGATCATTATAACCACTATAACAACCATTAAAACCACTATGACAACCATTATAACCACTATAACGACCATTACAACCACCATGAAAACCATTAAAACCACTATGACAACCATTATCACCACTATAATAACCATCATCACATCTCTAACAACCATTATGACCACTATAACAACCATTATCACCACTATAACGACCATTATAACCACTATAACGACCATTATAACCACTATAACGACCATTATCACCACTATAGCAATCATTATGACCACTGTGACAACCATTATCAGCACTACAACGACCATTATCACCACTATATCGAGCATTATAACCACTATAACAACCATTATAACCAATATAACGACCACTATCAGCATCATAACGACCATTATCAGCACCATAACGACCATTATCAGCACTATAACGACCATTATCACCACTATAACAACCATCATCACCACTGTAACAACCACTATAACCACTATAACAACCATTATCACCACTATAACAACCATCATCACCACTGTAACAACCATTATAACCACTATAACAACCATTATCACCACTATAACGAGCATTATAACCTCTATAACAACCATTATAACCACTATAACAACTATTATAACCAATATAACGACCACTATCAGCACCATCACGACCATTCTCAGCACTATAACGACCATTATCAGCACTATAACGACCATTATCACCACTATAGCAATCATTATGACCACTGTGACAACCATTATCAGCACTACAACGACCATTATCACCACTATAACAACCACTATAACCACTATAACAACCATTATAACCACTATAACAACCGTTATAACCACTATAACGACCATTATAACCACTATAACGACCATTATCACCACTATGACAACCATTACAACCACCATGAAAACCATTAAAACCACTATGACAACCATTATCACCACTATAATAACCATCATCACCTCTCTAACAACCATTATGACCACTATAACAACCATTATCACCACTATAACGACCATTATAACCACTATAACGACCATTATCACCACTATGACAACCATTACAACCACCATGAAAACCATTAAAACCACTATGACAACCATTATCACCACTATAATAACCATCATCACCTCTCTAACAACCATTATGACCACTATAACAACCATTATCACCACTATAACGAGCATTATAACCACTATAACAACCATTATAACCACTATAACAACCATTATAACCAATATAACGACCACTATCAGCACCATAACGACCATTATCAGCACCATAACGACCATTATCAGCACTATAACGACCATTATCACCACTATAACGACCATTATCACCACTATAACGACAATTATCAGCACTATAACGGCCATTATCAGCACTATAACAACCATTATCGGCACTATAACAACCATTATCAGCACTATAACGGCCATTATCAGCAATATAACGACCATTATAACCACTGTAACAACCATTATAACCACTATAACAGCCATTATCAGCACTATAACGATCATTATCACCACTATAACGACCATTATCACCACTATAGCGTCCATTATCACCACTATAACGACCATTATCAGCACTATTACGGCCATTATCAGCAATATAGCGACCTTTATAACCACTATAACAACCATTATCACCACTATAACGACCATTATAACCACTATAACGAGCACTATCAGCACCATAACGACCATTCTCAGCACTATAACGACCATTATCAGCACTATAACGACCATTATCAGCACTATTACGGCCATTATCAGCAATATAACGACCATTATAACCACTGTAACAACCATTATAACCACTATAACAGCCATTATCAGCACTATAACGACCATTATCAGCACTACAACGACCATTATCACCACTGTGGCAACCATTATCACCACTATAGCAACCATTACGACCACTACAACAACCACTATAACCACTATAACAACCATTATAACCACTATAACAACTGTTATAACCACTATAACGACCATTATCACCACTATAACAACCTTTACAACCACTACGACAACCATTACAACCACCATGACAACCATTAAAACCACTATGACAGCCATTATCACCACTATAACAACCATCATCACCACTGTAACAATCATTATAACCACTATAACAACCATTATCACCACTATAACGACCATTATAACCACTATAACGAGCATTATAACCACTATAACAACCATTAAAACCACTATGACAACCATTATCACCACTATAACAACCATCATCACCACTGTAACAACCATTATAACCAATATAACAACCATTATCACCACTATAACGAGCATTACAACCACTATAACAACCATTATAACCACTATAACAACTATTATAACCAATATAACGACCACTATCAGCACCATAACGACCATTATCAGCACTATAACGACCATTATCACCACTATAACAACCATCATCACCACTGTAACAACCACTATAACCACTATAACAACCATTATAACTACTATAACAACCATTATCACCACTATAACGACCATTATAACCACTATAACGACCATTATAACCACTATAACGACCATTATAACCACTATAACGACCATTATGACCACTATAACAACCATTAAAACCACTATGACAACCATTATCACCACTATAACAACCATCATCACCACTGTAACAACCACTATAACCACTATAACAACCATTATCACCACTATAACGACCATTATAACCACTGTAACAACCACTATAACCACTATAACAACCATTGTCATCACTATAACGAGCATTATAACCACTATAACAACCATTATAAGCACTATAACGACCATTATAACCACTATGACAACCATTATCACCACTATAACAACCATCATCACCACTGTAACAACCATTATAACGACTATAAGAACCATTATCACCACTATAACGACCATTATCACCACTATGACAACCATTACAACCACCATGAAAACCATTAAAACCACTATGACAACCATTATCACCACTATAATAACCATCATCACCTCTCTAACAACCATTATGACCACTATAACAACCATTATCACCACTATAACGAGCATTATAACCACTATAACAACCATTATAACCACTATAACAACCATTATAACCAATATAACGACCACTATCAGCACCATAACGACCATTCTCAGCACTATAACGACCATTATCAGCACTATAACGACCATTATCACCACTATAACAACCACTATAACCACTATAACAACCACTATAACCACTATAACAACCATTATAACTACTATAACAACCATTATCACCTCTATAACGACCATTATAACCACTATAACGACCATTATAACCACTATAACGACCATTATAACCACTATAACAACCATTAAAACCACTATGACAACCATTATCACCACTATAACAACCATCATCACCACTGTAACAACCACTATAACCACTATAACAACCATTATCACCACTATAACGACCATTATAACCACTGTAACAACCACTATAACCACTATAACAACCATTGTCATCACTATAACGAGCATTATAACCACTATAACAACCATTATAAGCACTATAACGACCATTATAACCACTATGACAACCATTATCACCACTATAACAACCATCATCACCACTGTAACAACCATTATAACGACTATAAGAACCATTATCACCACTATAACGACCATTATCACCACTATGACAACCATTACAACCACCATGAAAACCATTAAAACCACTATGACAACCATTATCACCACTATAATAACCATCATCACCTCTCTAACAACCATTATGACCACTATAACAACCATTATCACCACTATAACGAGCATTATAACCACTATAACAACCATTATAACCACTATAACAACCATTATAACCAATATAACGACCACTATCAGCACCATAACGACCATTCTCAGCACTATAACGACCATTATCAGCACTATAACGACCATTATCACCACTATAGCGTCCATTATCACCACTATAACGACCATTATCAGCACTATTACGGCCATTATCAGCAATATAGCGACCTTTATAACCACTATAACAACCATTATCACCACTATAACGACCATTATAACCACTATAACGAGCACTATCAGCACCATAACGACCATTCTCAGCACTATAACGACCATTATCAGCACTATAACGACCATTATCAGCACTATTACGGCCATTATCAGCAATATAACGACCATTATAACCACTGTAACAACCATTATAACCACTATAACAGCCATTATCAGCACTATAACGACCATTATCAGCACTACAACGACCATTATCACCACTGTGGCAACCATTATCACCACTATAGCAACCATTACGACCACTACAACAACCACTATAACCACTATAACAACCATTATAACCACTATAACAACTGTTATAACCACTATAACGACCATTATCACCACTATAACAACCTTTACAACCACTACGACAACCATTACAACCACCATGACAACCATTAAAACCACTATGACAGCCATTATCACCACTATAACAACCATCATCACCACTGTAACAATCATTATAACCACTATAACAACCATTATCACCACTATAACGACCATTATAACCACTATAACGAGCATTATAACCACTATAACAACCATTAAAACCACTATGACAACCATTATCACCACTATAACAACCATCATCACCACTGTAACAACCATTATAACCAATATAACAACCATTATCACCACT
The DNA here is from genome assembly GCA_963576845.1 of Megachile leachella. Taxonomy (NCBI): domain Eukaryota; kingdom Metazoa; phylum Arthropoda; class Insecta; order Hymenoptera; family Megachilidae; genus Megachile; species Megachile leachella. Next base: position 12,633,885 of record OY756260.1, on the reverse strand, counting down.
ATAACGAGCATTACAACCACTATAACAACCATTATAACCACTATAACAACTATTATAACCAATATAACGACCACTATCAGCACCATAACGACCATTATCAGCACTATAACGACCATTATCACCACTATAACAACCATCATCACCACTGTAACAACCACTATAACCACTATAACAACCATTATAACTACTATAACAACCATTATCACCACTATAACGACCATTATAACCACTATAACGACCATTATAACCACTATAACGACCATTATAACCACTATAACGACCATTATGACCACTATAACAACCATTAAAACCACTATGACAACCATTATCACCACTATAACAACCATCATCACCACTGTAACAACCACTATAACCACTATAACAACCATTATCACCACTATAACGACCATTATAACCACTGTAACAACCACTATAACCACTATAACAACCATTGTCATCACTATAACGAGCATTATAACCACTATAACAACCATTATAAGCACTATAACGACCATTATAACCACTATGACAACCATTATCACCACTATAACAACCATCATCACCACTGTAACAACCATTATAACGACTATAAGAACCATTATCACCACTATAACGACCATTATCACCACTATGACAACCATTACAACCACCATGAAAACCATTAAAACCACTATGACAACCATTATCACCACTATAATAACCATCATCACCTCTCTAACAACCATTATGACCACTATAACAACCATTATCACCACTATAACGAGCATTATAACCACTATAACAACCATTATAACCACTATAACAACCATTATAACCAATATAACGACCACTATCAGCACCATAACGACCATTCTCAGCACTATAACGACCATTATCAGCACTATAACGACCATTATCACCACTATAACAACCACTATAACCACTATAACAACCACTATAACCACTATAACAACCATTATAACTACTATAACAACCATTATCACCTCTATAACGACCATTATAACCACTATAACGACCATTATAACCACTATAACGACCATTATAACCACTATAACAACCATTAAAACCACTATGACAACCATTATCACCACTATAACAACCATCATCACCACTGTAACAACCACTATAACCACTATAACAACGATTATCACCACTATAACGACCATTATAACCACTATAACGACCATTATAACCACTATAACAACCATTATAACCAATATAACGACCACTATCAGCACCATAACGACCATTATCAGCACCATAACGACCATTATCAGCACTATAACGACCATTATCACCACTATAACGACCATTATCACCACTATAACAACCATTATCACCACTATAACGACCATTATAACCACTATAACGACCATTATCACCACTATAACAACCATTATAAGCACTATAACGACCATTATAACCACTATGACAACCATTATCACCACTATAACAACCATCATCACCACTGTAACAACCATTATAACCACTATAAGAACCATTATCACCACTATAGCAATCATTATGACCACTGTGACAACCATTATCAGCACTACAACGACCATTATCACCACTATATCGAGCATTATAACCACTATAACAACCATTATAACCAATATAACGACCACTATCAGCATCATAACGACCATTATCAGCACCATAACGACCATTATCAGCACTATAACGACCATTATCACCACTATAACAACCATCATCACCACTGTAACAACCACTATAACCACTATAACAACCATTATCACCACTATAACAACCATCATCACCACTGTAACAACCATTATGACCACTATAACGAGCATTATAACCTCTATAACAACCATTATAACCACTATAACAACTATTATAACCAATATAACGACCACTATCAGCACCATCACGACCATTCTCAGCACTATAACGACCATTATCAGCACTATAACGAGCATTATCACCACTATAGCAATCATTATGACCACTGTGACAACCATTATCAGCACTACAACGACCATTATCACCACTATAACAACCACTATAACCACTATAACAACCATTATAACCACTATAACAACCGTTATAACCACTATAACGACCATTATAACCACTATAACGACCATTATCACCACTATGACAACCATTACAACCACCATGAAAACCATTAAAACCACTATGACAACCATTATCACCACTATAATAACCATCATCACCTCTCTAACAACCATTATGACCACTATAACAACCATTATCACCACTATAACGACCATTATAACCACTATAACGACCATTATCACCACTATGACAAGCATTACAACCACCATGAAAACCATTAAAACCACTATGACAACCATTATCACCACTATAATAACCATCATCACCTCTCTAACAACCATTATGACCACTATAACAACCATTATCACCACTATAACGAGCATTATAACCACTATAACAACCATTATAACCACTATAACAACCATTATAACCAATATAACGACCACTATCAGCACCATAACGACCATTATCAGCACCATAACGACCATTATCAGCACTATAACGACCATTATCACCACTATAACGACCATTATCACCACTATAACGACAATTATCAGCACTATAACGGCCATTATCAGCACTATAACAACCATTATCGGCACTATAACAACCATTATCAGCACTATAACGGCCATTATCAGCAATATAACGACCATTATAACCACTGTAACAACCATTATAACCACTATAACAGCCATTATCAGCACTATAACGATCATTATCACCACTATAACGACCATTATCACCACTATAGCGTCCATTATCACCACTATAACGACCATTATCAGCACTATTACGGCCATTATCAGCAATATAGCGACCTTTATAACCACTATAACAACCATTATCACCACTATAACGACCATTATAACCACTATAACGAGCACTATCAGCACCATAACGACCATTCTCAGCACTATAACGACCATTATCAGCACTATAACGACCATTATCAGCACTATTACGGCCATTATCAGCAATATAACGACCATTATAACCACTGTAACAACCATTATAACCACTATAACAGCCATTATCAGCACTATAACGACCATTATCAGCACTACAACGACCATTATCACCACTGTGGCAACCATTATCACCACTATAGCAACCATTACGACCACTACAACAACCACTATAACCACTATAACAACCATTATAACCACTATAACAACTGTTATAACCACTATAACGACCATTATCACCACTATAACAACCTTTACAACCACTACGACAACCATTACAACCACCATGACAACCATTAAAACCACTATGACAGCCATTATCACCACTATAACAACCATCATCACCACTGTAACAATCATTATAACCACTATAACAACCATTATCACCACTATAACGACCATTATAACCACTATAACGAGCATTATAACCACTATAACAACCATTAAAACCACTATGACAACCATTATCACCACTATAACAACCATCATCACCACTGTAACAACCATTATAACCAATATAACAACCATTATCACCACTATAACGAGCATTACAACCACTATAACAACCATTATAACCACTATAACAACTATTATAACCAATATAACGACCACTATCAGCACCATAACGACCATTATCAGCACTATAACGACCATTATCACCACTATAACAACCATCATCACCACTGTAACAACCACTATAACCACTATAACAACCATTATAACTACTATAACAACCATTATCACCACTATAACGACCATTATAACCACTATAACGACCATTATAACCACTATAACGACCATTATAACCACTATAACGACCATTATAACCACTATAACAACCATTAAAACCACTATGACAACCATTATCACCACTATAACAACCATCATCACCACTGTAACAACCACTATAACCACTATAACAACCATTATCACCACTATAACGACCATTATAACCACTGTAACAACCACTATAACCACTATAACAACCATTGTCACCACTATAGCGAGCATTATAACCACTATAACAACCATTATAACCACTATAACAACCATTATAACCAACATATCGACCACTATCAGCATCATAACGACCATTATCAGCACCATAACGACCACTATCAGCACTATAACGACCATTATCACCACTATAACAACCATCATCACCACTGTAACAACCACTATAACCACTATAACAACCATTATCACCACTATAACGACCATTATAACCACTATAACGACCATTATAACCACTATAACAACCATTAAAACCACTATGACAACCATTATAACCACTATAACAACCGTTATAACCACTATAACGACCATTATAACCACTATAACGACCATTATAACCACTATAACAACCATTAAAACCTCTATGACAACCATTATCACCACTATAACAACCATCATCACCACTGTAACAACCATTATAACCACTATAAGAACCATTATCACCACTATAACGACCATTATCACCACTGTAACGACAATTATCAGCACTATAACGGCCATTATCAGCACTATAACAACCATTATCAGCACTATAACAACCATTATCAGCACTATAACGGCCATTATCAGCAATATAACGACCATTATAACCACTGTAACAACCATTATAACCACTATAACAGCCATTATCAGCACTATAACGACCATTATCAGCACTATAACAACCATTATCAGCACTATAACAACCATTATCAGCACTATAACGCCCATTATCAGCAATATAACGACCATTATAACCACTGTAACAACCATTATAACCACTATAACAGCCATTATCAGCACTATAACGACCATTATCACCACTATAGCAATCATTATGACCACTGTGACAACCATTATCAGCACTGCAACGACCATTATCATCACTATAACGAGCATTATAACCACTATAACAACCATTATAACCAATATAGCGACCACTATCAGCATCATAACGACCATTATCAGCACCATAACGACCATTATCAGCACTATAACGACCATTATCACCACTATAACAACCATCATCACCACTGTAACAACCACTATAACCACTATAACAACCATTATCACCACTATAACAACCATCATCACCACTGTAACAACCATTATAACCACTATAACGAGCATTATAACCTCTATAACAACCATTATAACCACTATAACAACTATTATAACCAATATAACGACCACTATCAGCACCATCACGACCATTCTCACCACTATAACGACCATTATCAGCACTATAACGACCATTATCACCACTATAACAACCATCATCTCCACTGTAACAACCACTATAACCACTATAACAACCATTATCACCACTATAACGACCATTATAACCACTATAACAACCATTAAAACCACTATGACAACCATTATCACCACTATAACAACCATTATAACCACTATAACGACCATTATAACCACTGTAACAACCATCATAACCACTATAACAGCCATTATCAGCACTATAACGGCCATTATCACCACTATAGCAATCATTATGACCACTGTGACAACCATTATCAGCACTACAACGACTATTATCACCACTATAACGAGCATTATAACCACTATAACAACCATTATAACCACTATAACAACCATTATAACCAACATATCGACCACTATCAGCATCATAACGACCATTGTCAGCACCATAACGACCATTATCAGCACTATAACGACCATTATCACCACTATAACAACCATCATCACCACTGTAACAACCACTATAACCACTATAACAACCATTATCACCACTATAACGACCATTATAACCACTATAACGACCATTATAACCACTATAACAATCATTAAAACCACTATGACAACCATTATAACCACTATAACAACCGTTATAACCACTATAACGACCATTATAACCACTATAACGACCATTATAACCACTATAACAACCATTAAAACCTCTATGACAACCATTATAACCACTATAACAACCATTATCACCACTATAACGACCATTATAACCACTATAACGACCATTATAACCACTATAACGACCATTATAACCACTATAACAACCACTAAAACCTCTATGACAACCATTATCACCACTATAACAACCATCATCACCACTGTAACAACCATTATAACGACTATAAGAACCATTATCACCACTATAACGACCATTATCACCACTATGACAACCATTACAACCACCATGAAAACCATTAAAACCACTATGACAACCATTATCACCACTATAACAACCATTAAAACCTCTATGACAACCATTATAACCACTATAACAACCATTATCACCACTATAACGACCATTATAACCACTATAACGACCATTATAACCACTTTAACGACCATTATAACCACTATAACAACCACTAAAACCACTATGACAACCATTATCACCACTATAACAACCATCATCACCACTGTAACAACCATTATAACCACTATAACAACCATTATCACCACTATAACGAGCATTATAACCACTATAACAACCATTATAACCACTATAACAACCATTATAACCAATATAACGACCACTATCAGCACCATAACGACCATTCTCAGCACTATAACGACCATTATCAGCACTATAACGACCATTATCACCACTATAACAACCACTATAACCACTATAACAACCACTATAACCACTATAACAACCATTATAACTACTATAACAACCATTATCACCACTATAACGACCATTATAACCACTATAACGACCATTATAACCACTATAACGACCATTATAACCACTATAACAACCATTAAAACCACTATGACAACCATTATCACCACTATAACAACCATCATCACCACTGTAACAACCACTATAACCACTATAACAACCATTATCACCACTATAACGACCATTATAACCACTATAACGACCATTATAACCACTATAACAACCATTAAAACCACTATGACAACCATTATCACCACTATAACAACCATCATCACCACTGTAACAACCACTATAACCACTATAACAACCATTATCACCACTATAACGACCATTATAACCACTATAACGACCATTATAACCACTATAACGACCATTATCACCACTATAGCAATCATTATGACCACTGTGACAACCATTATCAGCACTACAACGACCATTATCACCACTATAACGAGCATTATAACCACTATAACAACCATTATAACCAATATAACGACCACTATCAGCATCATAACGACCATTATCAGCACCATAACGACCATTATCAGCACTATAACGACCATTATCACCACTATAACAACCATCATCACCACTGTAACAACCACTATAACCACTATAACAACCATTATCACCACTATAAGAACCATCATCACCACTGTAACAACCATTATAACCACTATAACAACCATTATCACCACTATAACGTGCATTATAACCTCTATAACAACCATTATAACCACTATAACAACTATTATAACCAATATAACGACCACTATCAGCACCATCACGACCATTCTCAGCACTATAACGACCATTATCAGCACTATAACGACCATTATCACCACTATAGCAATCATTATGACCACTGTGACAACCATTATCAGCACTACAACGACCATTATCACCACTATAACAACCACTATAACCACTATAACAACCATTATAACCACTATAACAACCGTTATAACCACTATAACGACCATTATAACCACTATAACGACCATTATCACCACTATGACAACCATTACAACCACCATGAAAACCATTAAAACCACTATGACAACCATTATCACCACTATAATAACCATCATCACCTCTCTAACAACCATTATGACCACTATAACAACCATTATCACCACTATAACGACCATTATAACCACTATAACGACCATTATAACCACTATAACGACCATTATAACCACTATAACAACCATTAAAAACACTATGACAACCATTATCACCACTATAACAACCATCATCACCACTGTAACAACCATTATAACCACTATAACAACCATTATCACCACTATAACGAGCATTATAACCACTATAACAACCATTATAACCACTATAACAACCATTATAACCAATATAACGACCACTATCAGCACCATAACGACCATTATCAGCACTATAACGACTATTATCACCACTATAACAACCATCATCACCACTGTAACAACCACTATAACCACTATAACAACCATTATAACTACTATAACAACCATTATCACCACTATAACGACCATTATAACCACTATAACGACCATTATAACCACTATAACGACCATTATAACCACTATAACGACCATTATAACCACTATAACAACCATTAAAACCACTATGACAACCATTATCACCACTATAACAACCATCATCACCACTGTAACAACCACTATAACCACTATAACAACCATTATCACCACTATAACGAGCATTACAACCACTATAACAACCATTATAACCACTATAACAACTATTATAACCAATATAACGACCACTATCAGCACCATAACGACCATTATCAGCACTATAACGACTATTATCACCACTATAACAACCATCATCACCACTGTAACAACCACTATAACCACTATAACAACCATTATAACTACTATAACAACCATTATCACCACTATAACGACCATTATAACCACTATAACGACCATTATAACCACTATAACGACCATTATAACCACTATAACGACCATTATAACCACTATAACAACCATTAAAACCACTATGACAACCATTATCACCACTATAACAACCATCATCACCACTGTAACAACCACTATAACCACTATAACAACCATTATCACCACTATAACGGCCATTATAACCACTGTAACAACCACTATAACCACTATAACAACCATTGTCACCACTATAACGAGCATTATAACCACTATAACAACCATTATAACCACTATAACAACCATTATAACCAACATATCGACCACTATCAGCATCATAACGACCATTATCAGCACCATAACGACCACTATCAGCACTATAACGACCATTATCACCACTATAACAACCATCATCACCACTGTAACAACCACTATAACCACTATAACAACCATTATCACCACTATAACGACCATTATAACCACTATAACGACCATTATAACCACTATAACAACCATTAAAACCACTATGACAACCATTATAACCACTATAACAACCGTTATAACCACTATAACGACCATTATAACCACTATAACGACCATTATAACCACTATAACAACCATTAAAACCTCTATGACAACCATTATCACCACTATAACAACCATCATCACCACTGTAACAACCATTATAAACTATATAAGAACCATTATCACCACTATAACGACCATTATCACCACTGTAACGACAATTATCAGCACTATAACGGCCATTATCAGCACTATAACAACCATTATCAGCACTATAACAACCATTATCAGCACTATAACGGCCATTATCAGCAATATAACGACCATTATAACCACTGTAACAACCATTATAACCACTATAACAGCCATTATCAGCACTATAACGACCATTATCAGCACTATAACAACCATTATCAGCACTATAACAACCATTATCAGCACTATAACGCCCATTATCAGCAATATAACGACCATTATAACCACTGTAACAACCATTATAACCACTATAACAGCCATTATCAGCACTATAACGACCATTATCACCACTATAGCAATCATTATGACCACTGTGACAACCATTATAAGCACTGCAACGACCATTATCATCACTATAACGAGCATTATAACCACTATAACAACCATTATAACCAATATAGCGACCACTATCAGCATCATAACGACCATTATCAGCACCATAACGACCATTATCAGCACCATAACGACCATTATCAGCACTATAACGACCATTATCACCACTATAACGACCATTATCACCACTATAACAACCATTATCACCACTATAACGACCATTATAACCACTATAACGACCATTATCACCACTATAACAACCTTTATAACCACTATAACGACCATTATAACCACTATAACAACCATTAAAACCACTATAACAACCATTATCACCACTATAACAACCATCATCACCACTGTAACAACCATTATAACCACTATAACAACCATTATCACCACTATAACGAGCATTATAACCTCTATAACAACCATTATAACCACTATAACAACTATTATAACCAATATAACGACCAGTATCAGCACTATCACGACCATTCTCAGCACTATAACGACCATTATCAGCACTATAACGACCATTATCACCACTATAACAACCATCATCACCACTGTAACAACCACTATAACCACTATAACAACCATTATCACCACTATAACGACCATTATAACCACTATAACGACCATTATAACCACTATAACAACCATTAAAACCACTATGACAACCATTATCACCACTATAACAACCATTATAACCACTATAACGACCATTATAACCACTGTAACAACCATTATAACCACTATAACAGCCATTATCAGCACTATAACGACCATTATCACCACTATAGCAATCATTATGACCACTGTGACAACCATTATCAGCACTACAACGACTATTATCACCACTATAACGAGCATTATAACCACTATAACAACCATTATAACCACTATAACAACCATTATAACCAACATATCGACCACTATCAGCATCATAACGACCATTGTCAGCACCATAACGACCATTATCAGCACTATAACGACCATTATCACCACTATAACAACCATCATCACCACTGTAACAACCACTATAACCACTATAACAACCATTATCACCACTATAACGACCATTATAACCACTATAACGACCATTATAACCACTATAACAATCATTAAAACCACTATGACAACCATTATAACCACTATAACAACCGTTATAACCACTATAACGACCATTATAACCACTATAACGACCATTATAACCACTATAACAACCATTAAAACCTCTATGACAACCATTATAACCACTATAACAACCATTATCACCACTATAACGACCATTATAACCACTATAACGACCATTATAACCACTATAACGACCATTATAACCACTATAACAACCACTAAAACCTCTATGACAACCATTATCACCACTATAACAACCATCATCACCACTGTAACAACCATTATAACGACTATAAGAACCATTATCACCACTATAACGACCATTATCACCACTATGACAACCATTACAACCACCATGAAAACCATTAAAACCACTATGACAACCATTATCACCACTATAACAACCATTAAAACCTCTATGACAACCATTATAACCACTATAACAACCATTATCACCACTATAACGACCATTATAACCACTATAACGACCATTATAACCACTTTAACGACCATTATAACCACTATAACAACCACTAAAACCACTATGACAACCATTATCACCACTATAACGACCATTATAACCACTATAACGACCATTATAACCACTATAACGACCATTATCACCACTATAGCAATCATTATGACCACTGTGACAACCATTATCAGCACTACAACGACCATTATCACCACTATAACGAGTATTATAACCACTATAACAACCATTATAACCAATATAACGACCACTATCAGCATCATAACGACCATTATCAGCACCATAACGACCATTATCAGCACTATAACGACCATTATCACCACTATAACAACCATCATCACCACTGTAACAACCACTATAACCACTATAACAACCATTATCACCACTATAACAACCATCATCACCACTGTAACAACCATTATAACCACTATAACAACCATTATCACCACTATAACGAGCATTATAACCTCTATAACAACCATTATAACCACTATAACAACTATTATAACCAATATAACGACCACTATCAGCACCATCACGACCATTCTCAGCACTATAACGACCATTATCAGCACTATAACGACCATTATCACCACTATAGCAATCATTATGACCACTGTGACAACCATTATCAGCACTACAACGACCATTATCACCACTATAACAACCACTATAACCACTATAACAACCATTATAACCACTATAACAACCGTTATAACCACTATAACGACCATTATAACCACTATAACGACCATTATCACCACTATGACAACCATTACAACCACCATGAAAACCATTAAAACCACTATGACAACCATTATCACCACTATAATAACCATCATCACCTCTCTAACAACCATTATGACCACTATAACAACCATTATCACCACTATAACGACCATTATAACCACTATAACGACCATTATAACCACTATAACGACCATTATAACCACTATAACAACCATTAAAAACACTATGACAACCATTATCACCACTATAACAACCATCATCACCACTGTAACAACCATTATAACCACTATAACAACCATTATCACCACTATAACGAGCATTATAACCACTATAACAACCATTATAACCACTATAACAACCATTATAACCAATATAACGACCACTATCAGCACCATAACGACCATTATCAGCACCATAACGACCATTATCAGCACTATAACGACCATTATCACCACTATAACGACCATTATCACCACTATAACGACAATTATCAGCACTATAACGGCCATTATCAGCACTATAACAACCATTATCGGCACTATAACAACCATTATCAGCACTATAACGGCCATTATCAGCAATATAACGACCATTATAACCACTGTAACAACCATTATAACCACTATAACAGCCATTATCAGCACTATAGCGATCATTATCACCACTATAACGACCATTCTCAGCACTATAACGACCATTATCAGCACTATAACGACCATTATCAGCACTATTACGGCCATTATCAGCAATATAACGACCATTATAACCACTGTAACAACCATTATAACCACTATAACAGCCATTATCAGCACTATAACGACCATTATCAGCACTACAACGACCATTATCACCACTGTGGCAACCATTATCACCACTATAGCAACCATTACGACCACTACAACAACCACTATAACCACTATAACAACCATTATAACCACTATAACAACTGTTATAACCACTATAACGACCATTATCACCACTATAACAACCTTTACAACCACTACGACAACCATTACAACCACCATGACAACCATTAAAACCACTATGACAGCCATTATCACCACTATAACAACCATCATCACCACTGTAACAATCATTATAACCACTATAACAACCATTATCACCACTATAACGACCATTATAACCACTATAACGAGCATTATAACCACTATAACAACCATTAAAACCACTATGACAACCATTATCACCACTATAACAACCATCATCACCACTGTAACAACCATTATAACCAATATAACAACCATTATCACCACTATAACGAGCATTACAACCACTATAACAACCATTATAACCACTATAACAACTATTATAACCAATATAACGACCACTATCAGCACCATAACGACCATTATCAGCACTATAACGACTATTATCACCACTATAACAACCATCATCACCACTGTAACAACCACTATAACCACTATAACAACCATTATAACTACTATAACAACCATTATCACCACTATAACGACCATTATAACCACTATAACGACCATTATAACCACTATAACGACCATTATAACCACTATAACGACCATTATAACCACTATAACAACCATTAAAACCACTATGACAACCATTATCACCACTATAACAACCATCATCACCACTGTAACAACCACTATAACCACTATAACAACCATTATCACCACTATAACGGCCATTATAACCACTGTAACAACCACTATAACCACTATAACAACCATTGTCACCACTATAACGAGCATTATAACCACTATAACAACCATTATAACCACTATAACAACCATTATAACCAACATATCGACCACTATCAGCATCATAACGACCATTATCAGCACCATAACGACCACTATCAGCACTATAACGACCATTATCACCACTATAACAACCATCATCACCACTGTAACAACCACTATAACCACTATAACAACCATTATCACCACTATAACGACCATTATAACCACTATAACGACCATTATAACCACTATAACAACCATTAAAACCACTATGACAACCATTATAACCACTATAACAACCGTTATAACCACTATAACGACCATTATAACCACTATAACGACCATTATAACCACTATAACAACCATTAAAACCTCTATGACAACCATTATCACCACTATAACAACCATCATCACCACTGTAACAACCATTATAACCTATATAAGAACCATTATCACCACTATAACGACCACTATCACCACTGTAACGACAATTATCAGCACTATAACGGCCATTATCAGCACTATAACAACCATTATCAGCACTATAACAACCATTATCAGCACTATAACGGCCATTATCAGCAATATAACGACCATTATAACCACTGTAACAACCATTATAACCACTATAACAGCCATTATCAGCACTATAACGACCATTATCAGCACTATAACAACCATTATCAGCACTATAACAACCATTATCAGCACTATAACGCCCATTATCAGCAATATAACGACCATTATAACCACTGTAACAACCATTATAACCACTATAACAGCCATTATCAGCACTATAACGACCATTATCACCACTATAGCAATCATTATGACCACTGTGACAACCATTATCAGCACTGCAACGACCATTATCATCACTATAACGAGCATTATAACCACTATAACAACCATTATAACCAATATAGCGACCACTATCAGCATCATAACGACCATTATCAGCACCATAACGACCATTATCAGCACCATAACGACCATTATCAGCACTATAACGACCATTATCACCACTATAACGACCATTATCACCACTATAACAACCATTATCACCACTATAACGACCATTATAACCACTATAACGACCATTATCACCACTATAACAACCTTTATAACCACTATAACGACCATTATAACCACTATAACAACCATTAAAACCACTATAACAACCATTATCACCACTATAACAACCATCATCACCACTGTAACAACCATTATAACCACTATAACAACCATTATCACCACTATAACGAGCATTATAACCTCTATAACAACCATTATAACCACTATAACAACTATTATAACCAATATAACGACCAGTATCAGCACTATCACGACCATTCTCAGCACTATAACGACCATTATCAGCACTATAACGACCATTATCACCACTATAACAACCATCATCACCACTGTAACAACCACTATAACCACTATAACAACCATTATCACCACTATAACGACCATTATAACCACTATAACGACCATTATAACCACTATAACAACCATTAAAACCACTATGACAACCATTATCACCACTATAACAACCATTATAACCACTATAACGACCATTATAACCACTGTAACAACCATTATAACCACTATAACAGCCATTATCAGCACTATAACGACCATTATCACCACTATAGCAATCATTATGACCACTGTGACAACCATTATCAGCACTACAACGACTATTATCACCACTATAACGAGCATTATAACCACTATAACAACCATTATAACCACTATAACAACCATTATAACCAACATATCGACCACTATCAGCATCATAACGACCATTGTCAGCACCATAACGACCATTATCAGCACTATAACGACCATTATCACCACTATAACAACCATCATCACCACTGTAACAACCACTATAACCACTATAACAACCATTATCACCACTATAACGACCATTATAACCACTATAACGACCATTATAACCACTATAACAATCATTAAAACCACTATGACAACCATTATAACCACTATAACAACCGTTATAACCACTATAACGACCATTATAACCACTATAACGACCATTATAACCACTATAACAACCATTAAAACCTCTATGACAACCATTATAACCACTATAACAACCATTATCACCACTATAACGACCATTATAACCACTATAACGACCATTATAACCACTATAACGACCATTATAACCACTATAACAACCACTAAAACCTCTATGACAACCATTATCACCACTATAACAACCATCATCACCACTGTAACAACCATTATAACGACTATAAGAACCATTATCACCACTATAACGACCATTATCACCACTATGACAACCATTACAACCACCATGAAAACCATTAAAACCACTATGACAACCATTATCACCACTATAACAACCATTAAAACCTCTATGACAACCATTATAACCACTATAACAACCATTATAACCACTATAACGACCATTATCACCACTATAGCAACCATCATCACCACTGTAACAACCACTATAACCACTATAACAACCATTATCACCACTATAACAACCATCATCACCACTGTAACAACCATTATAACCACTATAACAACCATTATCACCACTATAACGAGCATTATAACCTCTATAACAACCATTATAACCACTATAACAACTATTATAACCAATATAACGACCACTATCAGCACCATCACGACCATTCTCAGCACTATAACGACCATTATCAGCACTATAACGACCATTATCACCACTATAGCAATCATTATGACCACTGTGACAACCATTATCAGCACTACAACGACCATTATCACCACTATAACAACCACTATAACCACTATAACAACCATTATAACCACTATAACAACCGTTATAACCACTATAACGACCATTATAACCACTATAACGACCATTATCACCACTATGACAACCATTACAACCACCATGAAAACCATTAAAACCACTATGACAACCATTATCACCACTATAATAACCATCATCACCTCTCTAACAACCATTATGACCACTATAACAACCATTATCACCACTATAACGACCATTATAACCACTATAACGACCATTATAACCACTATAACGACCATTATAACCACTATAACAACCATTAAAAACACTATGACAACCATTATCACCACTATAACAACCATCATCACCACTGTAACAACCATTATAACCACTATAACAACCATTATCACCACTATAACGAGCATTATAACCACTATAACAACCATTATAACCACTATAACAACCATTATAACCAATATAACGACCACTATCAGCACCATAACGACCATTATCAGCACCATAACGACCATTATCAGCACTATAACGACCATTATCACCACTATAACGACCATTATCACCACTATAACGACAATTATCAGCACTATAACGGCCATTATCAGCACTATAACAACCATTATCGGCACTATAACAACCATTATCAGCACTATAACGGCCATTATCAGCAATATAACGACCATTATAACCACTGTAACAACCATTATAACCACTATAACAGCCATTATCAGCACTATAACGATCATTATCACCACTATAACGACCATTCTCAGCACTATAACGACCATTATCAGCACTATAACGACCATTATCAGCACTATTACGGCCATTATCAGCAATATAACGACCATTATAACCACTGTAACAACCATTATAACCACTATAACAGCCATTATCAGCACTATAACGACCATTATCAGCACTACAACGACCATTATCACCACTGTGGCAACCATTATCACCACTATAGCAACCATTACGACCACTACAACAACCACTATAACCACTATAACAACCATTATAACCACTATAACAACTGTTATAACCACTATAACGACCATTATCACCACTATAACAACCTTTACAACCACTACGACAACCATTACAACCACCATGACAACCATTAAAACCACTATGACAGCCATTATCACCACTATAACAACCATCATCACCACTGTAACAATCATTATAACCACTATAACAACCATTATCACCACTATAACGACCATTATAACCACTATAACGAGCATTATAACCACTATAACAACCATTAAAACCACTATGACAACCATTATCACCACTATAACAACCATCATCACCACTGTAACAACCATTATAACCAATATAACAACCATTATCACCACTATAACGAGCATTACAACCACTATAACAACCATTATAACCACTATAACAACTATTATAACCAATATAACGACCACTATCAGCACCATAACGACCATTATCAGCACTATAACGACTATTATCACCACTATAACAACCATCATCACCACTGTAACAACCACTATAACCACTATAACAACCATTATAACTACTATAACAACCATTATCACCACTATAACGACCATTATAACCACTATAACGACCATTATAACCACTATAACGACCATTATAACCACTATAACGACCATTATAACCACTATAACAACCATTAAAACCACTATGACAACCATTATCACCACTATAACAACCATCATCACCACTGTAACAACCACTATAACCACTATAACAACCATTATCACCACTATAACGGCCATTATAACCACTGTAACAACCACTATAACCACTATAACAACCATTGTCACCACTATAACGAGCATTATAACCACTATAACAACCATTATAACCACTATAACAACCATTATAACCAACATATCGACCACTATCAGCATCATAACGACCATTATCAGCACCATAACGACCACTATCAGCACTATAACGACCATTATCACCACTATAACAACCATCATCACCACTGTAACAACCACTATAACCACTATAACAACCATTATCACCACTATAACGACCATTATAACCACTATAACGACCATTATAACCACTATAACAACCATTAAAACCACTATGACAACCATTATAACCACTATAACAACCGTTATAACCACTATAACGACCATTATAACCACTATAACGACCATTATAACCACTATAACAACCATTAAAACCTCTATGACAACCATTATCACCACTATAACAACCATCATCACCACTGTAACAACCATTATAACCTATATAAGAACCATTATCACCACTATAACGACCACTATCACCACTGTAACGACAATTATCAGCACTATAACGGCCATTATCAGCACTATAACAACCATTATCAGCACTATAACAACCATTATCAGCACTATAACGGCCATTATCAGCAATATAACGACCATTATAACCACTGTAACAACCATTATAACCACTATAACAGCCATTATCAGCACTATAACGACCATTATCAGCACTATAACAACCATTATCAGCACTATAACAACCATTATCAGCACTATAACGCCCATTATCAGCAATATAACGACCATTATAACCACTGTAACAACCATTATAACCACTATAACAGCCATTATCAGCACTATAACGACCATTATCACCACTATAGCAATCATTATGACCACTGTGACAACCATTATCAGCACTGCAACGACCATTATCATCACTATAACGAGTATTATAACCACTATAACAACCATTATAACCAATATAGCGACCACTATCAGCATCATAACGACCATTATCAGCACCATAACGACCATTATCAGCACTATAACGACCATTATCACCACTATAACAACCATCATCACCACTGTAACAACCACTATAACCACTATAACAACCATTATCACCACTATAACAACCATCATCACCACTGTAACAACCATTATAACCACTATAACGAGCATTATAACCTCTATAACAACCATTATAACCACTATAACAACTATTATAACCAATATAACGACCACTATCAGCACCATCACGACCATTCTCAGCACTATAACGACCGTTATCAGCACTATAACGACCATTATCACCACTATAACAACCATCATCTCCACTGTAACAACCACTATAACCACTATAACAACCATTATCACCACTATAACGACCATTATAACCACTATAACAACCATTAAAACCACTATGACAACCATTATCACCACTATAACAACCATTATAACCACTATAACGACCATTATAACCACTGTAACAACCATTATAACCACTATAACAGCCATTATCAGCACTATAACGGCCATTATCACCACTATAGCAATCATTATGACCACTGTGACAACCATTATCAGCACTACAACGACCATTATCACCACTATAACGAGCATTATAACCACTATAACAACCATTATAACCACTATAACAACCATTATCACCACTATAACAACCATCATCACCACTGTAACAACCATTATAACCACTATAACAACCATTATCACCACTATAACGAGCATTATAACCTCTATAACAACCATTATAACCACTATAACAACTATTATAACCAATATAACGACCACTATCAGCACTATCACGACCATTCTCAGCCCTATAACGACCATTATCAGCACTATAACGACCATTATCACCACTATAACAACCATCATCACCACTGTAACAACCACTATAACCACTATAACAACCATTATCACCACTATAACGACCATTATAACCACTATAACGACCATTATAACCACTATAACAACCATTAAAACCACTATGACAACCATTATCACCACTATAACAACCATTATAACCACTATAACGACCATTATAACCACTGTAACAACCATTATAACCACTATAACAGCCATTATCAGCACTATAACGACCATTATCACCACTATAGCAATCATTATGACCACTGTGACAACCATTATCAGCACTACAACGACTATTATCACCACTATAACGAGCATTATAACCACTATAACAACCATTATAACCACTATAACAACCATTATAACCAACATATCGACCACTATCAGCATCATAACGACCATTGTCAGCACCATAACGACCATTATCAGCACTATAACGACCATTATCACCACTATAACAACCATCATCACCACTGTAACAACCACTATAACCACTATAACAACCATTATCACCACTATAACGACCATTATAACCACTATAACGACCATTATAACCACTATAACAATCATTAAAACCACTATGACAACCATTATAACCACTATAACAACCGTTATAACCACTATAACGACCATTATAACCACTATAACGACCATTATAACCACTATAACAACCATTAAAACCTCTATGACAACCATTATAACCACTATAACAACCATTATCACCACTATAACGACCATTATAATCACTATAACGACCATTGTAACCTCTATAACGACCATTATAACCACTATAACAACCACTAAAACCTCTATGACAACCATTATCACCACTATAACAACCATCATCACCACTGTAACAACCATTATAACCACTATAACAACCATTATCACCACTATAACGAGCATTATAACCACTATAACAACCATTATAACCACTATAACAACCATTATAACCAATATAACGACCACTATCAGCACCATAACGACCATTCTCAGCACTATAACGACCATTATCAGCACTATAACGACCATTATCACCACTATAACAACCACTATAACCACTATAACAACCACTATAACCACTATAACAACCATTATAACTACTATAACAACCATTATCACCACTATAACGACCATTATAACCACTATAACGACCATTATAACCACTATAACGACCATTATAACCACTATAACAACCATTAAAACCACTATGACAACCATTATCACCACTATAACAACCATCATCACCACTGTAACAACCACTATAACCACTATAACAACCATTATCACCACTATAACGACCATTATAACCACTATAACGACCATTATAACCACTATAACAACCATTAAAACCACTATGACAACCATTATCACCACTATAACAACCATCATCACCACTGTAACAACCACTATAACCACTATAACAACCATTATCACCACTATAACGACCATTATAACCACTATAACGACCATTATAACCACTATAACAACCATTATAACCAATATAACGACCACTATCAGCACCATAACGACCATTATCAGCACCATAACGACCATTATCAGCACTATAACGACCATTATCACCACTATAACGACCATTATCACCACTATAACAACCATTATCACCACTATAACGACCATTATAACCACTATAACGACCATTATCACCACTATAACAACCATTATAACCACTATAACGACCATTATAACCACTATAACAACCATTAAAACCTCTATGACAACCATTATCACCACTATAACAACCATCATCACCACTGTAACAACCATTATAACCACTATAAGAACCATTATCACCACTATAACGACCATTATCACCACTATAACGAGCATTATAACCACTATAACAACCATTATAACCACTATAACAACCATTATAACCAACATATCGACCACTATCAGCATCATAACGACCATTATCAGCACCATAACGACCATTATCAGCACTATAACGACCATTATCACCACTATAACAACCATCATCACCACTGTAACAACCACTATAACCACTATAACAACCATTATCACCACTATAACGACCATTATAACCACTATAACGATCATTATAACCACTATAACAACCATTAAAACCACTATGACAACCATTATAACCACTATAACAACCGTTATAACCACTATAACGACCATTACAACCACCATGAAAACCATTAAAACCACTATGACAACCATTATCACCACTATAATAACCATCATCACCTCTCTAACAACCATTATGACCACTATAACAACCATTATCACCACTATAACGACCATTATAACCACTATAACGACCATTATAACCACTATAACGACCATTATCACCGCTATAGCAATCATTATGACCACTGTGACAACCATTATCAGCACTACAACGACCATTATCACCACTATAACGAGCATTATAACCACTATAACAACCATTATAACCAATATAACGACCACTATCAGCATCATAACGACCATTATCAGCACCATAACGACCATTATCAGCACTATAACGACCATTATCACCACTATAACAACCATCATCACCACTGTAACAACCACTATAACCACTATAACAACCATTATCACCACTATAACAACCATCATCACCACTGTAACAACCATTATAACCACAATAACAACCATTATCACCACTATAACGAGCATTATAACCTCTATAACAACCATTATAACCACTATAACAACTATTATAACCAATATAACGACCACTATCAGCACCATCACGACCATTCTCAGCACTATAACGACCATTATCAGCACTATAACGACCATTATCACCACTATAGCAATCATTATGACCACTGTGACAACCATTATCAGCACTACAACGACCATTATCACCACTATAACAACCACTATAACCACTATAACAACCATTATAACCACTATAACAACCGTTATAACCACTATAACGACCATTATAACCACTATAACGACCATTATCACCACTATGACAACCATTACAACCACCATGAAAACCATTAAAACCACTATGACAACCATTATCACCACTATAATAACCATCATCACCTCTCTAACAACCATTATGACCACTATAACAACCATTATCACCACTATAACGACCATTATAAGCACTATAACGACCATTATAACCACTATAACGACCATTATAACCACTATAACAACCATTAAAAACACTATGACAACCATTATCACCACTATAACAACCATCATCACCACTGTAACAACCATTATAACCACTATAACAACCATTATCACCACTATAACGAGCATTATAACCACTATAACAACCATTATAACCACTATAACAACCATTATAACCAATATAACGACCACTATCAGCACCATAACGACCATTATCAGCACCATAACGACCATTATCAGCACTATAACGACCATTATCACCACTATAACGACCATTATCACCACTATAACGACAATTATCAGCACTATAACGGCCATTATCAGCACTATAACAACCATTATCGGCACTATAACAACCATTATCAGCACTATAACGGCCATTATCAGCAATATAACGACCATTATAACCACTGTAACAACCATTATAACCACTATAACAGCCATTATCAGCACTACAACGATCATTATCACCACTATAACGACCATTATCACCACTATAGCGTCCATTATCACCACTATAACGACCATTATCAGCACTATTACGGCCATTATCAGCAATATAACGACCTTTATAACCACTATAACAACCATTATCACCACTATAACGACCATTATAACCACTATAACAACCATTAAAACCACTATGACAACCATTATCACCACTATAACAACCATCATCACCACTGTAACAACCATTATAACCAATATAACAACCATTATCACCACTATAACGAGCATTACAACCACTATAACAACCATTATAACCACTATAACAACTATTATAACCAATATAACGACCACTATCAGCACCATAACGACCATTACCAGCACTATAACGACCATTATCACCACTATAACAACCATCATCACCACTGTAACAACCACTATAACCACTATAACAACCATTATAACTACTATAACAACCATTATCACCACTATAACGACCATTATAACCACTATAACGACCATTATAACCACTATAACGACCATTATAACCACTATAACAACCATTAAAACCACTATGACAACCATTATCACCACTATAACAACCATCATCACCACTGTAACAACCACTATAACTACTATAACAACCATTATCACCACTATAACGACTGTTGATAACCGAAATCGGGAATTAATAATCAAAGACGGTTCTGGAATTAATATGTGTTTATTGTTGGTGAAACCAGACGAATAATTCAAGATACAAAAACGACGACGATAGTTCCATAAATATAACGAACGCAAAATATAACAGATTCAATAATATAATTTTAAATAATACGAGACAATCTTGATAATAATAATAGAGGCAATTTCGGAACGAAATATTTCAGTTAACTGACAACAGAAGAAAATTAATTCTGAATTGATTTCAATCGACAAGCTACAAAGACGCGCAAGGGCGTAGGAATCGTCCGAATCGCGAGGCGGCTATCGAGCGAATGTCCGCGACTCGAACCGTAGCGGCACGGACCCCGTCGAGTCACGTGGTCCTACCCCCACTACGGACGAGCTCTCGCCGAGAACGAATTCAAAAACCTGGTGGCTTTGCTCCTAGGTTGGCCTGTACGGAAAATTACCAAGCAATTTCTATCCGTCGAGCCCTGCACGGAAAATTACCAAGTAATTTCTATCCGTCGAGCCCTGCACGGAAAATTGCCATGTAACTTCTATCCGTCGAGCCGTGCACGGAAAATTACCAAGTAACTTCTATCCGGCGAGCCCTGCACGGAAAATTACCAAGTAATTTCTATCCGGCGAGCCCTGCACGGAAAATTACCAAGTAATTTCTATCCGGCGACCCCTGCACGGAAAATTACCAAGTAATTTCTATCCGGCGACCCTCACAAGAGGAGATGACAAGCATCTCCCTCACAGGGCTTCACGGGGGGCTCAGAGGAGCGTCATAAACACCCCTCCTAGCTACGGCTCGTCGGCCCCAGGAACGCATAAAGCGCCCCCGTGCACGCAAAGAGATCGCCTACCAGTCCATACATTTATAATAAATTATAAACCATTAATAATTTCTAATTTTGATGCCTCCTGTTTTGATTCGTTATTCCTACGCATCCCTTCCAAGGGTCTTGATAACTCAAATTAATGTTCATACAAAATATCAAATCGCGAAAAATCATAACATCGATAATTGTCTACTAAAATGAAATACTTTGCGTTCCTGTCTTCAACAACGACCATTATAACCACTATAACGACCATTATAACCACTATAACAACCATTAAAACCACTATGACAACCATTATCACCACTATAACGAGCATTATAACCACTATAACAACCATTATAACCGCTATAACAACCATTATAACCAACATATCGACCACTATCAGCATCATAACGACCATTATCAGCACCATAACGACCATTATCAGCACTATAACGACCATTATCACCACTATAACAACCATCATCACCACTGTAACAACCACTATAACCACTATAACAACCATCATCACCACTGTAACAACCATTATAACCACTATAAGAACCATTATCACCACTATAACGACCATTATCACCACTGTAACGACAATTATCAGCACTATAACGGCCATTATCAGCACTATAACAACCATTATCAGCACTATAACAACCATTATCAGCACTATAACGGCCATTATCAGCAATATAACGACCATTATAACCACTGTAACAACCATTATAACCACTATAACAGCCATTATCAGCACTATAACGACCATTATCAGCACTATAACAACCATTATCAGCACTATAACAACCATTATCACCACTATAACGACCATTATAACCACTATAACGACCATTATAACCACTATAACGACCATTATAACCACTATAACAACCATTAAAACCACTATGACAACCATTATCACCACTATAACAACCATCATCACCACTGTAACAACCACTATAACTACTATAACAACCATTATCACCACTATAACGACTGTTGATAACCGAAATCGGGAATTAATAATCAAAGACGGTTCTGGAATTAATATGTGTTTATTGTTGGTGAAACCAGACGAATAATTCAAGATACAAAAACGACGACGATAGTTCCATAAATATAACGAACGCAAAATATAACAGATTCAATAATATAATTTTAAATAATACGAGACAATCTTGATAATAATAATAGAGGCAATTTCGGAACGAAATATTTCAGTTAACTGACAACAGAAGAAAATTAATTCTGAATTGATTTCAATCGACAAGCTACAAAGACGCGCAAGGGCGTAGGAATCGTCCGAATCGCGAGGCGGCTATCGAGCGAATGTCCGCGACTCGAACCGTAGCGGCACGGACCCCGTCGAGTCACGTGGTCCTACCCCCACTACGGACGAGCTCTCGCCGAGAACGAATTCAAAAACCTGGTGGCTTTGCTCCTAGGTTGGCCTGTACGGAAAATTACCAAGCAATTTCTATCCGTCGAGCCCTGCACGGAAAATTACCAAGTAATTTCTATCCGTCGAGCCCTGCACGGAAAATTGCCATGTAACTTCTATCCGTCGAGCCGTGCACGGAAAATTACCAAGTAACTTCTATCCGGCGAGCCCTGCACGGAAAATTACCAAGTAATTTCTATCCGGCGAGCCCTGCACGGAAAATTACCAAGTAATTTCTATCCGGCGACCCCTGCACGGAAAATTACCAAGTAATTTCTATCCGGCGACCCTCACAAGAGGAGATGACAAGCATCTCCCTCACAGGGCTTCACGGGGGGCTCAGAGGAGCGTCATAAACACCCCTCCTAGCTACGGCTCGTCGGCCCCAGGAACGCATAAAGCGCCCCCGTGCACGCAAAGAGATCGCCTACCAGTCCATACATTTATAATAAATTATAAACCATTAATAATTTCTAATTTTGATGCCTCCTGTTTTGATTCGTTATTCCTACGCATCCCTTCCAAGGGTCTTGATAACTCAAATTAATGTTCATACAAAATATCAAATCGCGAAAAATCATAACATCGATAATTGTCTACTAAAATGAAATACTTTGCGTTCCTGTCTTCAACATCCTCCTCCCCGTACAAAATAAAGTTAATTTTGTACAATGGAAGAGGGCGATTACAAATCTACTATTCTATGCGCTGGACGGGTGAGTTCTCCCGTTGTAGTTTCGATTTTCACCATCCTGTCTTGGTTCTCCGTTCCCGTGAAGACTAGAGTGACCGTTCCACACAAGCAGGAGTTCCTTGGAGTTTGGAAGTCCACGATGAGAACCAAATCGCCTACCTTCAGCGGGTCAGACTTTTCACTCCACGTGGTAGTAGGCGATGTTACGAGTTGAACGAAATATAAGTAATATTTTTGGGTGTTTTGTCGAACCCAAGCATGTTTCTTTATCGTAATTTTCAAACTGATATTTAAGACTACATGAACGTCTCCACAACTTGACGTTCCTAGCTATTGACAATAGCTTTCTATAAGTAAGTATTTTCCATGGGCTTAAGCCGTGCACCCCTGCAGTATGTAATGTTTACGAGAATCCCTGTGTATTCGACGGACCAACGCACCTTGACCCAGTCATTCAGCGGTCTTGCAATGTGGCCCATTTTTAGTTCTTTTGAAGGACCCAAATCACTTTATTGTTTGGGCCACCTTATTAACAAGAGTTATTTACAACTTTGGAATAAATGCTAAAGTCGTCCAATCTTATTCGCTAAACCGTTTCACCAATCAGTATTTTTTCGTATAACAGTTTGACCTGATTCGTCCTTTTTTGGTAACGCCTTCGCGTTTTGAACTTCATACGTAGTTTTCTTTTCTGGCTTCTTAGAGGCGACTAGTCGGTCTTAGAGGAACTTCCTTTGTTGAAACATATCAGTAGTGGGATGACGATCTACATCCTACGTCGACTTGGGCGCACCAGTGTGGAGGACTCTGAACCATTCTTCGATAGCAATTTTAGCAGTTAATATTTGCCCGACGCGTAACAGGCGAAACCAGAAATTTTCGGCCGATTCTATACTGACAATCGGCACTGCGACTCCTCCCCAGTCGCAGATTCGCATAAACGTGAGGTCTGCTGATATTCTCCTTCCGTGTTCTCCACCGCATCTGCCGAAGGACCCGTGCGTTCATTTCTTATCCTCTGCGCCAGTCGCCGTCTTCCTGGTGTATGTACGCAACTTTCTTCCTACAGCACACCTCGAAATATGCAGCAAATCATGATGCCTAGAATTGCAAACAGAACAATTTTTAGCAGTAAAATGTATCAAAGTGACCAAACGCAAACCCTTGAGACATAAATAATACTTCCTGGTTTTATACCAAACGTTGAGGCGTCTCCTTGGTGAAGACTCTCGCTCCGAAAGGTAGCAATTGTTCCTATTGCACAGACACGCATACGAGGCGATCTCGTATTCCATTGGTTGAATCCTGGCCAGTTTCTCGGTTTCCTTGCAGCTATCCGCTTCGGAGTATGCGGCAAGTCATTGATGACTTTCTGTTGAGAACTTCTTCGGGACCCATAAGTAACAATTCATTCATGGCAGGACCGTCATCATTGGGCCAGAGATTGACTCGAGTCGAGGTCAGTGTTGTAAACCATATGGCGGGCAGAGAATTTAGAGAACTGTGCAAACATCACAGTTGCCTGTCGCATGGTGAAATAGGGAAAATTTTCAACCCCACTGTGAACGCCGAGAAACGTCTAATATCGGCTTATATTTTCGAACTTGTATTTGCATTTCCGAAGGGACAGTCCCTCGCTCGTTATATTTAACCGAGCATTCGGGCGCGAACACTTTCATTACACATCGCTCAGTGTCTTGATCGACAGGTATTTTGAAAATGTCCCGACCGTAGATAATTGCGGCATAATACTTCGTCCGAACAATATACCACCGACGATACGATGTCTCATTTACGAACATTCGGCATTTCCATAAATTATGGTTGTTCCTATTACATAGGACGTACATTTTATTCAGGTTCCTCCTGGAGGTCGAAGGAGCCTCGCTGCACTTAGCACGCACCGTGGTGTATGCAGCAGCTGAGTACATTGGCCAGGAACGCGTTCTGCCTCTTTCTGTTTATTTGCGCGACGATACATTTTGGGGTTCCGTAAGGAAGACACCGGCCTTCACCGCCCATTAGGCTTCCCGATAGAGGAAGTCCGAAAGTTTTTCTAAATCCTACAGTACTTCTGTCACTTCCGCGACATATCTATTGTAGGCGTATTTCAACGCGGAAGGCAGCTTTCCGCTGATGTTTCCAGTCAGATCCGTACTGTGTAGATGTCCCGTCGATTTAAGGGATTTAAATGCAACAACCGCATTCCTAAGGTTACTCGCGAAATGTATTAACTTGTATTTCCGGAGTCCACTGCCGGCATGCCTTTTAAATCGTCTACGATTTTCTCAGCGATAAACTTTTGTTTCCATAGTGGAGCTCCAAAACATCTATTACGGCCTTCGCGTCTTTGCTCGTAGCCAACAAGATTTTCACCTTCTCCCGCGCATCTCCCTTCAACGCTTGAAATAGTCGCGCGATATTCTCGCGATCGGTGTATCCCCCGGCTACTGACGAGAGCTTGAAGGCCTCCTTGAAGTGTAGCCACTTCCGGGGTTGCCGGAAAAGGTGGGCAATTTTTCGGAGCTCGTCAAGCGGTGTAGTAACGGCGAGCTTCCTTCGTTAAGCATCGATGCTTCTCGAACCGAGTGCAGTGTGCTCTCGATTGCTTTCACCAAACGCATGGTAGGATCGGTTTGGTTGTTCGTCACCGTGTTTCGTGACGTTAAAGGGATTGGGGTAGATGGGCGGTTCACATATTCCTTTCTTATTGTAGGGAATGTGGCATAATTTAGTTTAAGTAATATTATGCGACGTAATATATTATACAATGTATTGGGTGAGGAGCGATGGAATTTTTCCAGAAAGCACGAGGTTTTTGTTTTAACCGACGTGTCGAAACCTGCACGCGTGCTCGAGGCAGAGTTTGACGAGACGCCGCGACGTAAAGACGTATCATTTATATTTATATTAACCATCATTACAGTTAACGTTACAATAAAACCTATATTATTTCGGAGCAAGGCGATGAAGTCGAAGTTTCAGCCTGCACGGCGTTGCCTCCGACGGAATCATCCTGTCACATATCGTACGCAGAGGATGTGCCCCCATGTACCATATCGTTCCTACTTCCCAACGGAATGGGCACAGAATCTTCTGCCGTGTTCCCTCAGCTAGTAATAGCTTCCGTATTGTCGTTCCCGCTGTCCACCGGTTGTGTAACCTTGCGTGGACGACCCCTTTCTCGCGGGGGTTTATTCGCGGTAACTGTGTTGGCGACTCTCTTCCGTTTAGGTGACGTTGTATAATATTTCAAATAGAGAGTGCTTAAATATTCAATTACTTCCAAAAATCGGAACATTCAATTAATTCCGAAATCCAAATAATCAATTAATCCCGAAACCGAAATATTCAATTAATCAATCCCGAAGATCAAACAAAGACAAGAACCCGGCAGACCGTCCCGGGTTTCGGCACCATTTTGTTGATAACCGAAATCGGGAATTAATAATCAAAGACGGTTCTGGAATTAATATGTGTTTATTGTTGGTGAAACCAGACGAATAATTCAAGATACAAAAACGACGACGATAGTTCCATAAATATAACGAACGCAAAATATAACAGATTCAATAATATAATTTTAAATAATACGAGACAATCTTGATAATAATAATAGAGGCAATTTCGGAACGAAATATTTCAGTTAACTAACAACAGAAGAAAATTAATTCTGAATTGATTTCAATCGACAAGCTACAAAGACGCGCAAGGGCGTAGGAATCGTCCGAATCGCGAGGCGGCTATCGAGCGAATGTCCGCGACTCGAACCGTAGCGGCACGGACCCCGTCGAGTCACGTGGTCCTACCCCCACTACGGACGAGCTCTCGCCGAGAACGAATTCAAAAACCTGGTGGCTTTGCTCCTAGGTTGGCCTGTACGGAAAATTACCAAGCAATTTCTATCCGTCGAGCCCTGCACGGAAAATTACCAAGTAATTTCTATCCGTCGAGCCCTGCACGGAAAATTGCCATGTAACTTCTATCCGTCGAGCCGTGCACGGAAAATTACCAAGTAACTTCTATCCGGCGAGCCCTGCACGGAAAATTACCAAGTAATTTCTATCCGGCGAGCCCTGCACGGAAAATTACCAAGTAATTTCTATCCGGCGACCCCTGCACGGAAAATTACCAAGTAATTTCTATCCGGCGACCCTCACAAGAGGAGATGACAAGCATCTCCCTCACAGGGCTTCACGGGGGGCTCAGAGGAGCGTCATAGACACCCCTCCTAGCTACGGCTCGTCGGCCCCAGGAACGCATAAAGCGCCCCCGTGCACGCAAAGAGATCGCCTACCAGTCCATACATTTATAATAAATTATAAACCATTAATAATTTCTAATTTTGATGCCTCCTGTTTTGATTCGTTATTCCTACGCATCCCTTCCAAGGGTCTTGATAACTCAAATTAATGTTCATACAAAATATCAAATCGCGAAAAATCATAACATCGATAATTGTCTACTAAAATGAAATACTTTGCGTTCCTGTCTTCAACAACGACCATTATAACCACTATAACGACCATTATAACCACTATAACAACCATTAAAACCACTATGACAACCATTATCACCACTATAACGAGCATTATAACCACTATAACAACCATTATAACCACTATAACAACCATTATAACCAACATATCGACCACTATCAGCATCATAACGACCATTATCAGCACCATAACGACCATTATCAGCACTATAACGACCATTATCACCACTATAACAACCATCATCACCACTGTAACAACCACTATAACCACTATAACAACCATCATCACCACTGTAACAACCATTATAACCACTATAAGAACCATTATCACCACTATAACGACCATTATCACCACTGTAACGACAATTATCAGCACTATAACGGCCATTATCAGCACTATAACAACCATTATCAGCACTATAACAACCATTATCAGCACTATAACGGCCATTATCAGCAATATAACGACCATTATAACCACTGTAACAACCATTATAACCACTATAACAGCCATTATCAGCACTATAACGACCATTATCAGCACTATAACAACCATTATCAGCACTATAACAACCATTATCAGCACTATAACGCCCATTATCAGCAATATAACGACCATTATAACCACTGTAACAACCATTATAACCACTATAACAGCCATTATCAGCACTATAACGACCATTATCACCACTATAGCAATCATTATGACCACTGTGACAACCATTATCAGCACTGCAACGACCATTATCATCACTATAACGAGCATTATAACCTCTATAACAACCATTATAACCACTATAACAACTATTATAACCAATATAACGACCACTATCAGCACCATCACGACCATTCTCTGCACTATAACGACCATTATCAGCACTATAACGACCATTATCACCACTATAACAACCATCATCTCCACTGTAACAACCACTATAACCACTATAACAACCATTATCACCACTATAACGACCATTATAACCACTATAACAGCCATTAAAACCACTATGACAACCATTATCACCACTATAACAACCATTATAACCACTATAACGACCATTATAACCACTGTAACAACCATTATAACCACTATAACAGCCATTATCAGCACTATAACGGCCATTATCACCACTATAGCAATCATTATGACCACTGTGACAACCATTATCAGCACTACAACGACCATTATCACCACTATAACGAGCATTATAACCACTATAACAACCATTATAACCACTATAACAACCATTATCACCACTATAACAACCATCATCACCACTGTAACAACCATTATAACCACTATAACAACCATTATCACCACTATAACGAGCATTATAACCTCTATAACAACCATTATAACCACTATAACAACTATTATAACCAATATAACGACCACTATCAGCACTATCACGACCATTCTCAGCACTATAACGACCATTATCAGCACTATAACGACCATTATCACCACTATAACAACCATCATCACCACTGTAACAACCACTATAACCACTATAACAACCATTATCACCACTATAACGACCATTATAACCACTATAACGACCATTATAACCACTATAACAACCATTAAAACCACTATGACAACCATTATCACCACTATAACAACCATTATAACCACTATAACGACCATTATAACCACTGTAACAACCATTATAACCACTATAAC
The DNA here is from genome assembly GCA_963576845.1 of Megachile leachella. Taxonomy (NCBI): domain Eukaryota; kingdom Metazoa; phylum Arthropoda; class Insecta; order Hymenoptera; family Megachilidae; genus Megachile; species Megachile leachella. The sequence continues at coordinate 12,600,148 of OY756260.1, read as the reverse complement.
AGCCATTATCAGCACTATAACGACCATTATCACCACTATAGCAATCATTATGACCACTGTGACAACCATTATCAGCACTACAACGACTATTATCACCACTATAACGAGCATTATAACCACTATAACAACCATTATAACCACTATAACAACCATTATAACCAACATATCGACCACTATCAGCATCATAACGACCATTGTCAGCACCATAACGACCATTATCAGCACTATAACGACCATTATCACCACTATAACAACCATCATCACCACTGTAACAACCACTATAACCACTATAACAACCATTATCACCACTATAACGACCATTATAACCACTATAACGACCATTATAACCACTATAACAATCATTAAAACCACTATGACAACCATTATAACCACTATAACAACCGTTATAACCACTATAACGACCATTATAACCACTATAACGACCATTATAACCACTATAACAACCACTAAAACCTCTATGACAACCATTATCACCACTATAACAACCATCATCACCACTGTAACAACCATTATAACCACTATAACAACCATTATCACCACTATAACGAGCATTATAACCACTATAACAACCATTATAACCACTATAACAACCATTATAACCAATATAACGACCACTATCAGCACCATAACGACCATTCTCAGCACTATAACGACCATTATCAGCACTATAACGACCATTATCACCACTATAACAACCACTATAACCACTATAACAACCACTATAACCACTATAACAACCATTATAACTACTATAACAACCATTATCACCACTATAACGACCATTATAACCACTATAACGACCATTATAACCACTATAACGACCATTATAACCACTATAACAACCATTAAAACCACTATGACAACCATTATCACCACTATAACAACCATCATCACCACTGTAACAACCACTATAACCACTATAACAACCATTATCACCACTATAACGACCATTATAACCACTATAACGACCATTATAACCACTATAACAACCATTAAAACCACTATGACAACCATTATCACCACTATAACAACCATCATCACCACTGTAACAGCCACTATAACCACTATAACAACCATTATCACCACTATAACGACCATTATAACCACTATAACGACCATTATAACCACTATAACAACCATTATAACCAATATAACGACCACTATCAGCACCATAACGACCATTATCAGCACCATAACGACCATTATCAGCACTATAACGACCATTATCACCACTATAACGACCATTATCACCACTATAACAACCATTATCACCACTATAACGACCATTATAACCACTATAACGACCATTATCACCACTATAACAACCTTTATAACCACTATAACGACCATTATAACCACTATAACAACCATTAAAACCTCTATGACAACCATTATCACCACTATAACAACCATCATCACCACTGTAACAACCATTATAACCACTATAAGAACCATTATCACCACTATAACGACCATTATCACCACTATAACGAGCATTATAACCACTATAGCAATCATTATGACCACTGTGACAACCATTATCAGCACTACAACGACCATTATCACCACTATAACGACCATTATCACCACTATAACAACCATTATCACCACTATAACGACCATTATAACCACTATAACGACCATTATCACCACTGTAACAACCATTATAACCACTATAACAACCATTATCACCACTATAACGAGCATTATCACCACTATGACAACCATTACAACCACCATGAAAACCATTAAAACCACTATGACAACCATTATCACCACTATAATAACCATCATCACCTCTCTAACAACCATTATGACCACTATAACAACCATTATAACCACTATAACAACCGTCATAACCACTATAACGACCAATATAACCACTATAACGACCATTATCACCACTATGACAACCATTACAACCACCATGAAAACCATTAAAACCACTATGACAACCATTATCACCACTATAATAACCATCATCACCTCTCTAACAACCATTATGACCACTATAACAACCATTATCACCACTATAACGACCATTATAACCACTATAACGACCATTATAACCACTATAACGACCATTATAACCACTATAACAACCATTAAAACCACTATGACAACCATTATCACCACTATAACAACCATCATCACCACTGTAACAATCATTATAACCACTATAACAACCATTATAACCAATATAACGACCACTATCAGCACCATAACGACCATTATCAGCACTATAACGACCATTATCACCACTATAACAACCATCATCACCACTGTAACAACCACTATAACCACTATAACAACCATTATAACTACTATAACAACCATTATCACCACTATAACGACCATTATAACCACTATAACGACCATTATAACCACTATAACGACCATTATAACCACTATAACGACCATTATAACCACTATAACAACCATTAAAACCACTATGACAACCATTATCACCACTATAACAACCATCATCACCACTGTAACAACCACTATAACCACTATAACAACCATTATCACCACTATAACGACCATTATAACCACTATACGACCATTATAACCACTATAACAACCATTAAAACCACTATGACAACCATTATCACCACTATAACGAGCATTATAACCACTATAACAACCATTATAACCACTATAACAACCATTATAACCAACATATCGACCACTATCAGCATCATAACGACCATTATCAGCACCATAACGACCATTATCAGCACTATAACGACCATTATCACCACTATAACAACCATCATCACCACTGTAACAACCACTATAACCACTATAACAACCATTATCACCACTATAACGACCATTATAACCACTATAACGACCATTATAACCACTATAACAACCATTAAAACCACTATGACAACCATTATAACCACTATAACAACCGTTATAACCACTATAACGACCATTATAACTACTATAACCACCATTATAACCACTATAACAACCATTAAAACCTCTATGACAACCATTATCACCACTATAACAACCATCATGACCACTGTAACAACCATTATAACCACTATAAGAACCATTATCACCACTATAACGACCATTATCACCACTGTAACGACAATTATCAGCACTATAACGGACATTATCAGCACTATAACAACCATTATCAGCACTATAACAACCATTATCAGCACTATAACGGCCATTATCAGCAATATAACGACCATTATAACCACTGTAACAACCATTATAACCACTATAACAGCCATTATCAGCACTATAACGACCATTATCAGCACTATAACAACCATTATCAGCACTATAACAACCATTATCAGCACTATAACGCCCATTGTCAGCAATATAACGACCATTATAACCACTGTTACAACCATTATAACCACTATAACAGCCATTATCAGCACTATAACGACCATTATCACCACTATAGCAACCATCATCACCACTGTAACAACCACTATAACCACTATAACAACCATTATCACCACTATAACGACCATTATAACCACTATAACGACCATTATAACCACTATAACAACCATTATAACCAATATAACGACCACTATCAGCACCATAACGACCATTATCAGCACCATAACGACCATTATCAGCACTATAACGACCATTATCACCACTATAACGACCATTATCACCACTATAACAACCATTATCACCACTATAACGACCATTATAACCACTATAACGACCATTATCACCACTATAACAACCATTATAACCACTATAACGACCATTATAACCACTATAACAACCATTAAAACCTCTATGACAACCATTATCACCACTATAACAACCATCATCACCACTGTAACAACCATTATAACCACTATAAGAACCATTATCACCACTATAACAACCATTATAACCACTATAACGACCATTATAACCACTATAACAACCATTAAAACCTCTATGACAACCATTATCACCACTATAACAACCATCATCACCACTGTAACAACCATTATAACCACTATAAGAACCATTATCACCACTATAACGACCATTATCACCACTATAACGAGCATTATAACCACTATAGCAATCATTATGACCACTGTGACAACCATTATCAGCACTACAACGACCATTATCACCACTATAACGACCATTATCACCACTATAACAACCATTATCACCACTATAACGACCATTATAACCACTATAACGACCATTATCACCACTGTAACAACCATTATAACCACTATAACAACCATTATCACCACTATAACGAGCATTATAACCTCTATAACAACCATTATAACCACTATAACAACTATTATAACCAATATAACGACCACTATCAGCACCATCACGACCATTCTCAGCACTATAACGACCATTATCAGTACTATAACGACCATTATCACCACTATAGCAATCATTATGACCACTGTGACAACCATTATCAGCACTACAACGACCATTATCACCACTATAACAACCACTAAAACCTCTATGACAACCATTATCACCACTATAACAACCATCATCACCACTGTAACAACCATTATAACCACTATAACAACCATTATCACCACTATAACGAGCATTATAACCACTATAACAACCATTATAACCACTATAACAACCATTATAACCAATATAACGACCATTATCACCACTATAACGACCATTATCACCACTATAACAATCATTAAAACCACTATGACAACCATTATAACCACTATAACAACCGTTATAACCACTATAACGACCATTATAACCACTATAACGACCATTATAACCACTATAACAACCACTAAAACCTCTATGACAACCATTATCACCACTATAACAACCATCATCACCACTGTAACAACCATTATAACCACTATAACAACCATTATCACCACTATAACGAGCATTATAACCACTATAACAACCATTATAACCACTATAACAACCATTATAACCAATATAACGACCACTATCAGCACCATAACGACCATTCTCAGCACTATAACGACCATTATCAGCACTATAACGACCATTATCACCACTATAACAACCACTATAACCACTATAACAACCACTATAACCACTATAACAACCATTATAACTACTATAACAACCATTATCACCACTATAACGACCATTATAACCACTATAACGACCATTATAACCACTATAACGACCATTATAACCACTATAACAACCATTAAAACCACTATGACAACCATTATCACCACTATAACAACCATCATCACCACTGTAACAACCACTATAACCACTATAACAACCATTATCACCACTATAACGACCATTATAACCACTATAACGACCATTATAACCACTATAACAACCATTAAAACCACTATGACAACCATTATCACCACTATAACAACCATCATCACCACTGTAACAGCCACTATAACCACTATAACAACCATTATCACCACTATAACGACCATTATAACCACTATAACGACCATTATAACCACTATAACAACCATTATAACCAATATAACGACCACTATCAGCACCATAACGACCATTATCAGCACCATAGCGACCATTATCAGCACTATAACGACCATTATCACCACTATAACGACCATTATCACCACTATAACAACCATTATCACCACTATAACGACCATTATAACCACTATAACGACCATTATCACCACTATAACAACCTTTATAACCACTATAACGACCATTATAACCACTATAACAACCATTAAAACCTCTATGACAACCATTATCACCACTATAACAACCATCATCACCACTGTAACAACCATTATAACCACTATAAGAACCATTATCACCACTATAACGACCATTATCACCACTATAACGAGCATTATAACCACTATAGCAATCATTATGACCACTGTGACAACCATTATCAGCACTACAACGACCATTATCACCACTATAACGACCATTATCACCACTATAACAACCATTATCACCACTATAACGACCATTATAACCACTATAACGACCATTATCACCACTGTAACAACCATTATAACCACTATAACAACCATTATCACCACTATAACGAGCATTATCACCACTATGACAACCATTACAACCACCATGAAAACCATTAAAACCACTATGACAACCATTATCACCACTATAATAACCATCATCACCTCTCTAACAACCATTATGACCACTATAACAACCATTATAACCACTATAACAACCGTCATAACCACTATAACGACCAATATAACCACTATAACGACCATTATCACCACTATGACAACCATTACAACCACCATGAAAACCATTAAAACCACTATGACAACCATTATCACCACTATAATAACCATCATCACCTCTCTAACAAACATTATGACCACTATAACAACCATTATCACCACTATAACGACCATTATAACCACTATAACGACCATTATAACCACTATAACGACCATTATAACCACTATAACAACCATTAAAACCACTATGACAACCATTATCACCACTATAACAACCATCATCACCACTGTAACAATCATTATAACCACTATAACAACCATTATAACCAATATAACGACCACTATCAGCACCATAACGACCATTATCAGCACTATAACGACCATTATCACCACTATAACAACCATCATCACCACTGTAACAACCACTATAACCACTATAACAACCATTATAACTACTATAACAACCATTATCACCACTATAACGACCATTATAACCACTATAACGACCATTATAACCACTATAACGACCATTATAACCACTATAACGACCATTATAACCACTATAACAACCATTAAAACCACTATGACAACCATTATCACCACTATAACAACCATCATCACCACTGTAACAACCACTATAACCACTATAACAACCATTATCACCACTATAACGACCATTATAACCACTATAACGACCATTATAACCACTATAACAACCATTAAAACCACTATGACAACCATTATCACCACTATAACGAGCATTATAACCACTATAACAACCATTATAACCACTATAACAACCATTATAACCAACATATCGACCACTATCAGCATCATAACGACCATTATCAGCACCATAACGACCATTATCAGCACTATAACGACCATTATCACCACTATAACAACCATCATCACCACTGTAACAACCACTATAACCACTATAACAACCATTATCACCACTATAACGACCATTATAACCACTATAACGACCATTATAACCACTATAACAACCATTAAAACCACTATGACAACCATTATAACCACTATAACAACCGTTATAACCACTATAACGACCATTATAACTACTATAACCACCATTATAACCACTATAACAACCATTAAAACCTCTATGACAACCATTATCACCACTATAACAACCATCATGACCACTGTAACAACCATTATAACCACTATAAGAACCATTATCACCACTATAACGACCATTATCACCACTGTAACGACAATTATCAGCACTATAACGGCCATTATCAGCACTATAACAACCATTATCAGCACTATAACAACCATTATCAGCACTATAACGGCCATTATCAGCAATATAACGACCATTATAACCACTGTAACAACCATTATAACCACTATAACAGCCATTATCAGCACTATAACGACCATTATCAGCACTATAACAACCATTATCAGCACTATAACAACCATTATCAGCACTATAACGCCCATTGTCAGCAATATAACGACCATTATAACCACTGTTACAACCATTATAACCACTATAACAGCCATTATCAGCACTATAACGACCATTATCACCACTATAGCAACCATCATCACCACTGTAACAACCACTATAACCACTATAACAACCATTATCACCACTATAACGACCATTATAACCACTATAACGACCATTATAACCACTATAACAACCATTATAACCAATATAACGACCACTATCAGCACCATAACGACCATTATCAGCACCATAACGACCATTATCAGCACTATAACGACCATTATCACCACTATAACGACCATTATCACCACTATAACAACCATTATCACCACTATAACGACCATTATAACCACTATAACGACCATTATCACCACTATAACAACCATTATAACCACTATAACGACCATTATAACCACTATAACAACCATTAAAACCTCTATGACAACCATTATCACCACTATAACAACCATCATCACCACTGTAACAACCATTATAACCACTATAAGAACCATTATCACCACTATAACAACCATTATAACCACTATAACGACCATTATAACCACTATAACAACCATTAAAACCTCTATGACAACCATTATCACCACTATAACAACCATCATCACCACTGTAACAACCATTATAACCACTATAAGAACCATTATCACCACTATAACGACCATTATCACCACTATAACGAGCATTATAACCACTATAGCAATCATTATGACCACTGTGACAACCATTATCAGCACTACAACGACCATTATCACCACTATAACGACCATTATCACCACTATAACAACCATTATCACCACTATAACGACCATTATAACCACTATAACGACCATTATCACCACTGTAACAACCATTATAACCACTATAACAACCATTATCACCACTATAACGAGCATTATAACCTCTATAACAACCATTATAACCACTATAACAACTATTATAACCAATATAACGACCACTATCAGCACCATCACGACCATTCTCAGCACTATAACGACCATTATCAGTACTATAACGACCATTATCACCACTATAGCAATCATTATGACCACTGTGACAACCATTATCAGCACTACAACGACCATTATCACCACTATAACAACCACTATAACCACTATAACAACCATTATAACCACTATAACAACCGTTATAACCACTATAACGACCATTATAACCACTATAACGACCATTATCACCACTATGACAACCATTACAACCACCATGAAAACCATTAAAACCACTATGACAACCATTATCACCACTATAATAACCATCATCACCTCTCTAACAACCATTATGACCACTATAACAACCATTATCACCACTATAACGACCATTATAACCACTATAACGACCATTATAACCACTATAACGACCATTATAACCACTATAACAACCATTAAAACCACTATGACAACCATCATCACCACTGTAACAACCATTATAACCACTATAACAACCATTATCACCACTATAACGAGCATTATAACCTCTATAACAACCATTATAACCACTATAACAACCATTATCACCACTATAACAACCATCATCACCACTGTAACAACCATTATAACCACTATAACAACCATTATCACCACTATAACGAGCATTATAACCTCTATAACAACCATTATAACCACTATAACAACTATTATAACCAATATAACGACCACTATCAGCACTATCACGACCATTCTCAGCACTATAACGACCATTATCAGCACTATAACGACCATTATCACCACTATAACAACCATCATCACCACTGTAACAACCACTATAACCACTATAACAGCCATTATCACCACTATAACGACCATTATAACCACTATAACGACCATTATAACCACTATAACAACCATTAAAACCACTATGACAACCATTATCACCACTATAACAACCATTATAACCACTATAACGACCATTATAACCACTGTAACAACCATTATAACCACTATAACAGCCATTATCAGCACTATAACGACCATTATCACCACTATAGCAATCATTATGACCACTGTGACAACCATTATCAGCACTACAACGACTATTATCACCACTATAACGAGCATTATAACCACTATAACAACCATTATAACCACTATAACAACCATTATAACCAACATATCGACCACTATCAGCATCATAACGACCATTGTCAGCACCATAACGACCATTATCAGCACTATAACGACCATTATCACCACTATAACAACCATCATCACCACTGTAACAACCACTATAACCACTATAACAACCATTATCACCACTATAACGACCATTATAACCACTATAACGACCATTATAACCACTATAACAACCATTATAACCAATATAACGACCACTATCAGCACCATAACGACCATTATCAGCACCATAACGACCATTATCAGCACTATAACGACCATTATCACCACTATAACGACCATTATCACCACTATAACGACAATTATCAGCACTATAACGGCCATTATCAGCACTATAACAACCATTATCGGCACTATAACAACCATTATCAGCACTATAACGGCCATTATCAGCAATATAACGACCATTATAACCACTGTAACAACCATTATAACCACTATAACAGCCATTATCAGCACTATAACGATCATTATCACCACTATAACGACCATTATCACCACTATAGCGTCCATTATCACCACTATAACGACCATTATCAGCACTATTACGGCCATTATCAGCAATATAACGACCTTTATAACCACTATAACAACCATTATCACCACTATAACGACCATTATAACCACTATAACGAGCACTATCAGCACCATAACGACCATTCTCAGCACTATAACGACCATTATCAGCACTATAACGACCATTATCAGCACTATTACGGCCATTATCAGCAATATAACGACCATTATAGCCACTGTAACAACCATTATAACCACTATAACAGCCATTATCAGCACTATAACGACCATTATCAGCACTACAACGACCATTATCACCACTGTGGCAACCATTATCACCACTATAGCAACCATTACGACCACTATAACAACCACTATAACCACTATAACAACCATTATAACCACTATAACAACTGTTATAACCACTATAACGACCATTATCACCACTATAACAACCTTTACAACCACTACGACAACCATTACAACCACCATGACAACCATTAAAACCACTATGACAGCCATTATCACCACTATAACAACCATCATCACCACTGTAACAATCATTATAACCACTATAACAACCATTATCACCACTATAACGACCATTATAACCACTATAACGAGCATTATAACCACTATAACAACCATTAAAACCACTATGACAACCATTATCACCACTATAACAACCATCATCACCACTGTAACAACCATTATAACCAATATAACAACCATTATCACCACTATAACGAGCATTACAACCACTATAACAACCATTATAACCACTATAACAACCATTATAACCAATATAACGACCACTATCAGCACCATAACGACCATTATCAGCACTATAACGACCATTATCACCACTATAACAACCATCATCACCACTGTAACAACCACTATAACCACTATAACAACCATTATAACTACTATAACAACCATTATCACCACTATAACGACCATTATAACCACTATAACGACCATTATAACCACTATAACGACCATTATAACCACTATAACGACCATTATAACCACTATAACAACCATTAAAACCACTATGACAACCATTATCACCACTATAACAACCATCATCACCACTGTAACAACCACTATAACCACTATAACAACCATTATCACCACTATAACGACCATTATAACCACTATAACGACCATTATAACCACTATAACAACCATTAAAACCACTATGACAACCATTATCACCACTATAACGAGCATTCTAACCACTATAACAACCATTATAACCACTATAACAACCATTATAACCAACATATCGACCACTATCAGCATCATAACGACCATTATCAGCACCATAACGACCATTATCAGCACTATAACGACCATTATCACCACTATAACAACCATCATCACCACTGTAACAACCACTATAACCACTATAACAACCATTATCACCACTATAACGACCATTATAACCACTATAACGACCATTATAACCACTATAACAACCATTAAAACCACTATGACAACCATTATAACCACTATAACAACCGTTATAACCACTATAACGACCATTATAACTACTATAACCACCATTATAACCACTATAACAACCATTAAAACCTCTATGACAACCATTATCACCACTATAACAACCATCATGACCACTGTAACAACCATTATAACCACTATAAGAACCATTATCACCACTATAACGACCATTATCACCACTGTAACGACAATTATCAGCACTATAACGGCCATTATCAGCACTATAACAACCATTATCAGCACTATAACAACCATTATCAGCACTATAACGGCCATTATCAGCAATATAACGACCATTATAACCACTGTAACAACCATTATAACCACTATAACAGCCATTATCAGCACTATAACGACCATTATCAGCACTATAACAACCATTATCAGCACTATAACAACCATTATCAGCACTATAACGCCCATTGTCAGCAATATAACGACCATTATAACCACTGTTACAACCATTATAACCACTATAACAGCCATTATCAGCACTATAACGACCATTATCACCACTATAGCAACCATCATCACCACTGTAACAACCACTATAACCACTATAACAACCATTATCACCACTATAACGACCATTATAACCACTATAACGACCATTATAACCACTATAACAACCATTATAACCAATATAACGACCACTATCAGCACCATAACGACCATTATCAGCACCATAACGACCATTATCAGCACTATAACGACCATTATCACCACTATAACGACCATTATCACCACTATAACAACCATTATCACCACTATAACGACCATTATAACCACTATAACGACCATTATCACCACTATAACAACCATTATAACCACTATAACGACCATTATAACCACTATAACAACCATTAAAACCTCTATGACAACCATTATCACCACTATAACAACCATCATCACCACTGTAACAACCATTATAACCACTATAAGAACCATTATCACCACTATAACAACCATTATAACCACTATAACGACCATTATAACCACTATAACAACCATTAAAACCTCTATGACAACCATTATCACCACTATAACAACCATCATCACCACTGTAACAACCATTATAACCACTATAAGAACCATTATCACCACTATAACGACCATTATCACCACTATAACGAGCATTATAACCACTATAGCAATCATTATGACCACTGTGACAACCATTATCAGCACTACAACGACCATTATCACCACTATAACGACCATTATCACCACTATAACAACCATTATCACCACTATAACGACCATTATAACCACTATAACGACCATTATCACCACTGTAACAACCATTATAACCACTATAACAACCATTATCACCACTATAACGAGCATTATAACCTCTATAACAACCATTATAACCACTATAACAACTATTATAACCAATATAACGACCACTATCAGCACCATCACGACCATTCTCAGCACTATAACGACCATTATCAGTACTATAACGACCATTATCACCACTATAGCAATCATTATGACCACTGTGACAACCATTATCAGCACTACAACGACCATTATCACCACTATAACAACCACTATAACCACTATAACAACCATTATAACCACTATAACAACCGTTATAACCACTATAACGACCATTATAACCACTATAACGACCATTATCACCACTATGACAACCATTACAACCACCATGAAAACCATTAAAACCACTATGACAACCATTATCACCACTATAATAACCATCATCACCTCTCTAACAACCATTATGACCACTATAACAACCATTATCACCACTATAACGACCATTATAACCACTATAACGACCATTATAACCACTATAACGACCATTATAACCACTATAACAACCATTAAAACCACTATGACAACCATCATCACCACTGTAACAACCATTATAACCACTATAACAACCATTATCACCACTATAACGAGCATTATAACCTCTATAACAACCATTATAACCACTATAACAACCATTATCACCACTATAACAACCATCATCACCACTGTAACAACCATTATAACCACTATAACAACCATTATCACCACTATAACGAGCATTATAACCTCTATAACAACCATTATAACCACTATAACAACTATTATAACCAATATAACGACCACTATCAGCACTATCACGACCATTCTCAGCACTATAACGACCATTATCAGCACTATAACGACCATTATCACCACTATAACAACCATCATCACCACTGTAACAACCACTATAACCACTATAACAGCCATTATCACCACTATAACGACCATTATAACCACTATAACGACCATTATAACCACTATAACAACCATTAAAACCACTATGACAACCATTATCACCACTATAACAACCATTATAACCACTATAACGACCATTATAACCACTGTAACAACCATTATAACCACTATAACAGCCATTATCAGCACTATAACGACCATTATCACCACTATAGCAATCATTATGACCACTGTGACAACCATTATCAGCACTACAACGACTATTATCACCACTATAACGAGCATTATAACCACTATAACAACCATTATAACCACTATAACAACCATTATAACCAACATATCGACCACTATCAGCATCATAACGACCATTGTCAGCACCATAACGACCATTATCAGCACTATAACGACCATTATCACCACTATAACAACCATCATCACCACTGTAACAACCACTATAACCACTATAACAACCATTATCACCACTATAACGACCATTATAACCACTATAACGACCATTATAACCACTATAACAACCATTATAACCAATATAACGACCACTATCAGCACCATAACGACCATTATCAGCACCATAACGACCATTATCAGCACTATAACGACCATTATCACCACTATAACGACCATTATCACCACTATAACGACAATTATCAGCACTATAACGGCCATTATCAGCACTATAACAACCATTATCGGCACTATAACAACCATTATCAGCACTATAACGGCCATTATCAGCAATATAACGACCATTATAACCACTGTAACAACCATTATAACCACTATAACAGCCATTATCAGCACTATAACGATCATTATCACCACTATAACGACCATTATCACCACTATAGCGTCCATTATCACCACTATAACGACCATTATCAGCACTATTACGGCCATTATCAGCAATATAACGACCTTTATAACCACTATAACAACCATTATCACCACTATAACGACCATTATAACCACTATAACGAGCACTATCAGCACCATAACGACCATTCTCAGCACTATAACGACCATTATCAGCACTATAACGACCATTATCAGCACTATTACGGCCATTATCAGCAATATAACGACCATTATAGCCACTGTAACAACCATTATAACCACTATAACAGCCATTATCAGCACTATAACGACCATTATCAGCACTACAACGACCATTATCACCACTGTGGCAACCATTATCACCACTATAGCAACCATTACGACCACTATAACAACCACTATAACCACTATAACAACCATTATAACCACTATAACAACTGTTATAACCACTATAACGACCATTATCACCACTATAACAACCTTTACAACCACTACGACAACCATTACAACCACCATGACAACCATTAAAACCACTATGACAGCCATTATCACCACTATAACAACCATCATCACCACTGTAACAATCATTATAACCACTATAACAACCATTATCACCACTATAACGACCATTATAACCACTATAACGAGCATTATAACCACTATAACAACCATTAAAACCACTATGACAACCATTATCACCACTATAACAACCATCATCACCACTGTAACAACCATTATAACCAATATAACAACCATTATCACCACTATAACGAGCATTACAACCACTATAACAACCATTATAACCACTATAACAACTATTATAACCAATATAACGACCACTATCAGCACCATAACGACCATTATCAGCACTATAACGACCATTATCACCACTATAACAACCATCATCACCACTGTAACAACCACTATAACCACTATAACAACCATTATAACTACTATAACAACCATTATCACCACTATAACGACCATTATAACCACTATAACGACCATTATAACCACTATAACGACCATTATAACCACTATAACGACCATTATAACCACTATAACAACCATTAAAACCACTATGACAACCATTATCACCACTATAACAACCATCATCACCACTGTAACAACCACTATAACCACTATAACAACCATTATCACCACTATAACGACCATTATAACCACTATAACGACCATTATAACCACTACAACAACCATTAAAACCACTATGACAACCATTATCACCACTATAACGAGCATTATAACCACTATAACAACCATTATAACCACTATAACAACCATTATAACCAACATATCGACCACTATCAGCATCATAACGACCATTATCAGCACCATAACGACCATTATCAGCACTATAACGACCATTATCACCACTATAACAACCATCATCACCACTGTAACAACCACTATAACCACTATAACAACCATTATCACCACTATAACGACCATTATAACCACTATAACGACCATTATAACCACTATAACAACCATTAAAACCACTATGACAACCATTATAACCACTATAACAACCGTTATAACCACTATAACGACCATTATAACCACTATAACGACCATTATAACCACTATAACAACCATTAAAACCTCTATGACAACCATTATCACCACTATAACAACCATCATGACCACTGTAACAACCATTATAACCACTATAAGAACCATTATCACCACTATAACGACCATTATCACCACTGTAACGACAATTATCAGCACTATAACGGCCATTATCAGCACTATAACAACCATTATCAGCACTATAACAACCATTATCAGCACTATAACGGCCATTATCAGCAATATAACGACCATTATAACCACTGTAACAACCATTATAACCACTATAACAGCCATTATCAGCACTATAACGGCCATTATCACCACTATAGCAATCATTATGACCACTGTGACAACCATTATCAGCACTACAACGACCATTATCACCACTATAACGAGCATTATAACCACTATAACAACTATTATAACCAATATAACGACCACTATCAGCACCATAACGACCATTATCAGCACTATAACGACCATTATCACCACTATAACAACCATCATCACCACTGTAACAACCACTATAACCACTATAACAACCATTATCACCATTATAACGACCATTATAACCACTATAACGACCATTATAACCACTATAACAACCATTAAAACCACTATGACAACCATTATCACCACTATAACGAGCATTATAACCACTATAACAACCATTATAACCACTATAACAACCATTATAACCAACATATCGACCACTATCAGCATCATAACGACCATTATCAGCACCAAAACGACCATTATCAACACTATAACGACCATTATCACCACTATAACAACCATCATCACCACTGTAACAACCACTATAACCACTATAACAACCATTATCACCACTATAACGACCATTATAACCACTATAACGACCATTATAACCACTATAACAACCATTAAAACCACTATGACAACCATTATAACCACTATAACAACCGTTATAACCACTATAACGACCATTATAACTACTATAACGACCATTATAACCACTATAACAACCATTAAAACCTCTATGACAACCATTATCACCACTATAACAACCATCATGACCACTGTAACAACCATTATAACCACTATAAGAACCATTATCACCACTATAACGACCATTATCACCACTGTAACGACAATTATCAGCACTATAACGGCCATTATCAGCACTATAACAACCATTATCAGCACTATAACAACCATTATCAGCACTATAACGGCCATTATCAGCAATATAACGACCATTATAACCACTGTAACAACCACTATAACCACTATAACAGCCATTATCAGCACTATAACGACCATTATCAGCACTATAACAACCATTATCAGCACTATAACAACCATTATCAGCACTATAACGCCCATTGTCAGCAATATAACGACCATTATAACCACTGTTACAACCATTATAACCACTATAACAGCCATTATAACCAACATATCGACCACTATCAGCATCATAACGACCATTGTCAGCACCATAACGACCATTATCAGCACTATAACGACCATTATCACCACTATAACAACCATCATCACCACTGTAACAACCACTATAACCACTATAACAACCATTATCACCACTATAACGACCATTATAACCACTATAACGACCATTATAACCACTATAACAACCATTATAACCAATATAACGACCACTATCAGCACCATAACGACCATTATCAGCACCATAACGACCATTATCAGCACTATAACGACCATTATCACCACTATAACGACCATTATCACCACTATAACGACAATTATCAGCACTATAACGGCCATTATCAGCACTATAACAACCATTATCGGCACTATAACAACCATTATCAGCACTATAACGGCCATTATCAGCAATATAACGACCATTATAACCACTGTAACAACCATTATAACCACTATAACAGCCATTATCAGCACTATAACGATCATTATCACCACTATAACGACCATTATCACCACTATAGCGTCCATTATCACCACTATAACGACCATTATCAGCACTATTACGGCCATTATCAGCAATATAACGACCTTTATAACCACTATAACAACCATTATCACCACTATAACGACCATTATAACCACTATAACGAGCACTATCAGCACCATAACGACCATTCTCAGCACTATAACGACCATTATCAGCACTATAACGACCATTATCAGCACTATTACGGCCATTATCAGCAATATAACGACCATTATAGCCACTGTAACAACCATTATAACCACTATAACAGCCATTATCAGCACTATAACGACCATTATCAGCACTACAACGACCATTATCACCACTGTGGCAACCATTATCACCACTATAGCAACCATTACGACCACTATAACAACCACTATAACCACTATAACAACCATTATAACCACTATAACAACTGTTATAACCACTATAACGACCATTATCACCACTATAACAACCTTTACAACCACTACGACAACCATTACAACCACCATGACAACCATTAAAACCACTATGACAGCCATTATCACCACTATAACAACCATCATCACCACTGTAACAATCATTATAACCACTATAACAACCATTATCACCACTATAACGACCATTATAACCACTATAACGAGCATTATAACCACTATAACAACCATTAAAACCACTATGACAACCATTATCACCACTATAACAACCATCATCACCACTGTAACAACCATTATAACCAATATAACAACCATTATCACCACTATAACGAGCATTACAACCACTATAACAACCATTATAACCACTATAACAACTATTATAACCAATATAACGACCACTATCAGCACCATAACGACCATTATCAGCACTATAACGACCATTATCACCACTATAACAACCATCATCACCACTGTAACAACCACTATAACCACTATAACAACCATTATAACTACTATAACAACCATTATCACCACTATAACGACCATTATAACCACTATAACGACCATTATAACCACTATAACGACCATTATAACCACTATAACGACCATTATAACCACTATAACAACCATTAAAACCACTATGACAACCATTATCACCACTATAACAACCATCATCACCACTGTAACAACCACTATAACCACTATAACAACCATTATCACCACTATAACGACCATTATAACCACTATAACGACCATTATAACCACTACAACAACCATTAAAACCACTATGACAACCATTATCACCACTATAACGAGCATTATAACCACTATAACAACCATTATAACCACTATAACAACCATTATAACCAACATATCGACCACTATCAGCATCATAACGACCATTATCAGCACCATAACGACCATTATCAGCACTATAACGACCATTATCACCACTATAACAACCATCATCACCACTGTAACAACCACTATAACCACTATAACAACCATTATCACCACTATAACGACCATTATAACCACTATAACGACCATTATAACCACTATAACAACCATTAAAACCACTATGACAACCATTATAACCACTATAACAACCGTTATAACCACTATAACGACCATTATAACCACTATAACGACCATTATAACCACTATAACAACCATTAAAACCTCTATGACAACCATTATCACCACTATAACAACCATCATGACCACTGTAACAACCATTATAACCACTATAAGAACCATTATCACCACTATAACGACCATTATCACCACTGTAACGACAATTATCAGCACTATAACGGCCATTATCAGCACTATAACAACCATTATCAGCACTATAACAACCATTATCAGCACTATAACGGCCATTATCAGCAATATAACGACCATTATAACCACTGTAACAACCATTATAACCACTATAACAGCCATTATCAGCACTATAACGGCCATTATCACCACTATAGCAATCATTATGACCACTGTGACAACCATTATCAGCACTACAACGACCATTATCACCACTATAACGAGCATTATAACCACTATAACAACTATTATAACCAATATAACGACCACTATCAGCACCATAACGACCATTATCAGCACTATAACGACCATTATCACCACTATAACAACCATCATCACCACTGTAACAACCACTATAACCACTATAACAACCATTATCACCATTATAACGACCATTATAACCACTATAACGACCATTATAACCACTATAACAACCATTAAAACCACTATGACAACCATTATCACCACTATAACGAGCATTATAACCACTATAACAACCATTATAACCACTATAACAACCATTATAACCAACATATCGACCACTATCAGCATCATAACGACCATTATCAGCACCAAAACGACCATTATCAACACTATAACGACCATTATCACCACTATAACAACCATCATCACCACTGTAACAACCACTATAACCACTATAACAACCATTATCACCACTATAACGACCATTATAACCACTATAACGACCATTATAACCACTATAACAACCATTAAAACCACTATGACAACCATTATAACCACTATAACAACCGTTATAACCACTATAACGACCATTATAACTACTATAACGACCATTATAACCACTATAACAACCATTAAAACCTCTATGACAACCATTATCACCACTATAACAACCATCATGACCACTGTAACAACCATTATAACCACTATAAGAACCATTATCACCACTATAACGACCATTATCACCACTGTAACGACAATTATCAGCACTATAACGGCCATTATCAGCACTATAACAACCATTATCAGCACTATAACAACCATTATCAGCACTATAACGGCCATTATCAGCAATATAACGACCATTATAACCACTGTAACAACCACTATAACCACTATAACAGCCATTATCAGCACTATAACGACCATTATCAGCACTATAACAACCATTATCAGCACTATAACAACCATTATCAGCACTATAACGCCCATTGTCAGCAATATAACGACCATTATAACCACTGTTACAACCATTATAACCACTATAACAGCCATTATCAGCACTATAACGACCATTATCACCACTATAGCAACCATCATCACCACTGTAACAACCACTATAACCACTATAACAACCATTATCACCACTATAACGACCATTATAACCACTATAACGACCATTATAACCACTATAACAACCATTATAACCAATATAACGACCACTATCAGCACCATAACGACTATTATCAGCACCATAACGACCATTATCAGCACTATAACGACCATTATCACCACTATAACGACCATTATCACCACTATAACAACCATTATCACCACTATAACGACCATTATAACCACTATAACGACCATTATCACCACTATAACAACCATTATAACCACTATAACGACCATTATAACCACTATAACAACCATTAAAACCTCTATGGCAACCATTATCACCACTATAACAACCATCATCACCACTGTAACAACCATTATAACCACTATAAGAACCATTATCACCACTATAACAACCATTATAACCACTATAACGACCATTATAACCACTATAACAGCCATTATCAGCACTATAACGATCATTATCACCACTATAACGACCATTATCACCACTATAGCGTCCATTATCACCACTATAACGACCATTATCAGCACTATTACGGCCATTATCAGCAATATAACGACCTTTATAACCACTATAACAACCATTATCACCACTATAACGACCATTATAACCACTATAACGAGCACTATCAGCACCATAACGACCATTCTCAGCACTATAACGACCATTATCAGCACTATAACGACCATTATCAGCACTATTACGGCCATTATCAGCAATATAACGACCATTATAACCACTGTAACAACCATTATAACCACTATAACAGCCATTATCAGCACTATAACGACCATTATCAGCACTACAACGACCATTATCACCACTGTGGCAACCATTATCACCACTATAGCAACCATTACGACCACTATAACAACCACTATAACCACTATAACAACCATTATAACCACTATAACAACTGTTATAACCACTATAACGACCATTATCACCACTATAACAACCTTTACAACCACTACGACAACCATTACAACCACCATGACAACCATTAAAACCACTATGACAGCCATTATCACCACTATAACAACCATCATCACCACTGTAACAATCATTATAACCACTATAACAACCATTATCACCACTATAACGACCATTATAACCACTATAACGAGCATTATAACCACTATAACAACCATTAAAACCACTATGACAACCATTATCACCACTATAACAACCATCATCACCACTGTAACAACCATTATAACCAATATAACAACCATTATCACCACTATAACGAGCATTACAACCACTATAACAACCATTATAACCACTATAACAACTATTATAACCAATATAACGACCACTATCAGCACCATAACGACCATTATCAGCACTATAACGACCATTATCACCACTATAACAACCATCATCACCACTGTAACAACCACTATAACCACTATAACAACCATTATAACTACTATAACAACCATTATCACCACTATAACGACCATTATAACCACTATAACGACCATTATAACCACTATAACGACCATTATAACCACTATAACGACCATTATAACCACTATAACAACCATTAAAACCACTATGACAACCATTATCACCACTATAACAACCATCATCACCACTGTAACAACCACTATAACCACTATAACAACCATTATCACCACTATAACGACCATTATAACCACTATAACGACCATTATAACCACTATAACAACCATTAAAACCACTATGACAACCATTATCACCACTATAACGAGCATTATAACCACTATAACAACCATTATAACCACTATAACAACCATTATAACCAACATATCGACCACTATCAGCATCATAACGACCATTATCAGCACCATAACGACCATTATCAGCACTATAACGACCATTATCACCACTATAACAACCATCATCACCACTGTAACAACCACTATAACCACTATAACAACCATTATCACCACTATAACGACCATTATAACCACTATAACGACCATTATAACCACTATAACAACCATTAAAACCACTATGACAACCATTATAACCACTATAACAACCGTTATAACCACTATAACGACCATTATAACCAGTATAACGACCATTATAACCACTATAACAACCATTAAAACCTCTATGACAACCATTATCACCACTATAACAACCATCATGACCACTGTAACAACCATTATAACCACTATAAGAACCATTATCACCACTATAACGACCATTATCACCACTGTAACGACAATTATCAGCACTATAACGGCCATTATCAGCACTATAACAACCATTATCAGAACTATAACAACCATTATCAGCACTATAACGGCCATTATCAGCAATATAACGACCATTATAACCACTGTAACAACCATTATAACCACTATAACAGCCATTATCAGCACTATAACGACCATTATCAGCACTATAACAACCATTATCAGCACTATAACAACCATTATCAGCACTATAACGCCCATTGTCAGCAATATAACGACCATTATAACCACTGTAACAACCATTATAACCACTATAACAGCCATTATCAGCACTATAACGACAATTATCACCACTATAGCAACCATCATCACCACTGTAACAACCACTATAACCACTATAACAACCATTATCACCACTATAACGACCATTATAACCACTATAACGACCATTATAACCACTATAACAACCATTATAACCAATATAACGACCACTCGCAGCACCGTAACGACCATTATCAGCACCATAACGACCATTATCAGCACTATAACGACCATTATCACCACTATAACGACCATTATCACCACTATAACAACCATTATCACCACTATAACGACCACTATAACCACTATAACGACCATTATCACCACTATAACAACCATTATAACCACTATAACGACCATTATAACCACTATAACAACCATTAAAACCTCTATGACAACCATTATCACCACTATAACAACCATCATCACCACTGTAACAACCATTATAACCACTATAAGAACCATTATCACCACTATAACGACCATTATCACCACTATAACGAGCATTATAACCACTATAACAACCATTATAACCAATATAACGACCACTATCAGCATCCTAACGACCATTATCAGCACCATAACGACCATTATCAGCACCATAACGACCATTATCAGCACTATAACGACCATTATCACCACTATAACAACCATCATCACCTCTCTAACAACCATTATGACCACTATAACGACCATTATAACCACTATAACGACCATTATCACCACTATAGCAATCATTATGACCACTGAGACAACCATTATCAGCACTACAACGACCATTATCACCACTATAACGAGCATTATAACCACTATAACAACCATTATAACCAATATAACGACCACTATCAGCATCATAACGACCATTATCAGCACCATAACGACCATTATCAGCACTATAACGACCATTATCACCTCCCTAACAACCATTATGACCACTATAACGACCATTATAACCACTATAACGACCATTATCACCACTATAGCAATCATTATGACCACTGAGACAACCATTATCAGCACTATAACGACCATTATCACCACTATAACAACCATCATCACCACTGTAACAACCACTATAACCACTATAACAACCATTATCACCACTATAACGAGCATTATAACCTCTATAACAACCATTATAACCACTATAACAACTATTATAACCAATATAACGACCACTATCAGCACCATCACGACCATTCTCAGCACTATAACGACCATTATCAGCACTATAACGACCATTATCACCACTATAGCAATCATTATGACCACTGTGACAACCATTATCAGCACTACAACGACCATTATCACCACTATAACAACCACTATAACCACTATAACAACCATTATAACCACTATAACAACCGTTATAACCACTATAACGACCATTATAACCACTATAACGACCATTATCACCACTATGACAACCATTACAACCACCATGAAAACCATTAAAACCACTATGACAACCATTATCACCACTATAATAACCATCATCACCTCTCTAACAACCATTATGACCACTATAACAACCATTATCACCACTATAACGACCATTATAACCACTATAACGACCATTATAACCACTATAACGACCATTATAACCACTATAACAACCATTAAAACCACTATGACAACCATTATCACCACTATAACAACCATCATCACCACTGTAACAACCATTATAACCACTATAACAACCATTATCACCACTATAACGAGCATTATAACAACTATAACAACCATTATAACCACTATAACAACCATTATAACCAATATAACCACCACTATCAGCACCATAACGACCATTATCAGCACCATAACGACCATTATCAGCACTATAACGACCATTATCACCACTATAACGACCATTATCACCACTATAACGACAATTATCAGCACTATAACGGCCATTATCAGCACTATAACAACCATTATCGGCACTATAACAACCATTATCAGCACTATAACGGCCATTATCAGCAATATAACGACCATTATAACCACTGTAACAACCATTATAACCACTATAACAGCCATTATCAGCACTATAACGATCATTATCACCACTATAACGACCATTATCACCACTATAGCGTCCATTATCACCACTATAACGACCATTATCAGCACTATTACGGCCATTATAAGCAATATAACGACCTTTATAACCACTATAACAACCATTATCACCACTATAACGACCATTATAACCACTATAACGAGCACTATCAGCACCATAACGACCATTCTCAGCACTATAACGACCATTATCAGCACTATAACGACCATTATCAGCACTATTACGGCCATTATCAGCAATATAACGACCATTATAACCACTGTAACAACCATTATAACCACTATAACAGCCATTATCAGCACTATAACGACCATTATCAGCACTACAACGACCATTATCACCACTGTGGCAACCATTATCACCACTATAGCAACCATTACGACCACTATAACAACCACTATAACCACTATAACAACCATTATAACCACTATAACAACTGTTATAACCACAATAACGACCATTATCACCACTATAACAATCATTATAACCACTATAACAACCATTATCACCACTATAACGACCATTATAACCACTATAACGAGCATTATAACCACTATAACAACCATTAAAACCACTATGACAACCATTATCACCACTATAACAACCATCATCACCACTGTAACAACCATTATAACCAATATAACAACCATTATCACCACTATAACGAGCATTACAACCACTATAACAACCATTATAACCACTATAACAACTATTATAACCAATATAACGACCACTATCAGCACCATAACGACCATTATCAGCACTATAACGACCATTATCACCACTATAACAACCATCATCACCACTGTAACAACCACTATAACCACTATAACAACCATTATAACTACTATAACAACCATTATCACCACTATAACGACCATTATAACCACTATAACGACCATTATAACCACTATAACGACCATTATAACCACTATAGCGACCATTATAACCACTATAACAACCATTAAAACCACTATGACAACCATTATCACCACTATAACAACCATCATCACCACTGTAACAACCACTATAACCACTATAACAACCATTATCACCACTATAACAACCATTAAAACCACTATGACAACCATTATCACCACTATAACAACCATCATCACCACTGTAACAACCATTATAACCACTATAACAACCATTATCACCACTATAACGAGCATTATAACCACTATAACAACCATTATAACCACTATAACAACCATTATAACCAATATAACCACCACTATCAGCACCATAACGACCATTATCAGCACCATAACGACCATTATCAGCACTATAACGACCATTATCACCACTATAACGACCATTATCACCACTATAACGACAATTATCAGCACTATAACGGCCATTATCAGCACTATAACAACCATTATCGGCACTATAACAACCATTATCAGCACTATAACGGCCATTATCAGCAATATAACGACCATTATAACCACTGTAACAACCATTATAACCACTATAACAGCCATTATCAGCACTATAACGATCATTATCACCACTATAACGACCATTATCACCACTATAGCGTCCATTATCACCACTATAACGACCATTATCAGCACTATTACGGCCATTATAAGCAATATAACGACCTTTATAACCACTATAACAACCATTATCACCACTATAACGACCATTATAACCACTATAACGAGCACTATCAGCACCATAACGACCATTCTCAGCACTATAACGACCATTATCAGCACTATAACGACCATTATCAGCACTATTACGGCCATTATCAGCAATATAACGACCATTATGACCACTGTAACAACCATTATAACCACTATAACAGCCATTATCAGCACTATAACGACCATTATCAGCACTACAACGACCATTATCACCACTGTGGCAACCATTATCACCACTATAGCAACCATTACGACCACTATAACAACCACTATAACCACTATAACAACCATTATAACCACTATAACAACTGTTATAACCACTATAACGACCATTATCACCACTATAACAATCATTATAACCACTATAACAACCATTATCACCACTATAACGACCATTATAACCACTATAACGAGCATTATAACCACTATAACAACCATTAAAACCACTATGACAACCATTATCACCACTATAACAACCATCATCACCACTGTAACAACCATTATAACCAATATAACAACCATTATCACCACTATAACGAGCATTACAACCACTATAACAACCATTATAACCACTATAACAACTATTATAACCAATATAACGACCACTATCAGCACCATAACGACCATTATCAGCACTATAACGACCATTATCACCACTATAACAACCATCATCACCACTGTAACAACCACTATAACCACTATAACAACCATTATAACTACTATAACAACCATTATCACCACTATAACGACCATTATAACCACTATAACGACCATTATAACCACTATAACGACCATTATAACCACTATGACAACCATTATCACCACTATAACGAGCATTACAACCACTATAACAACCATTATAACCACTATAACAACCATTATAACCAACATATCGACCACTATCAGCATCATAACGACCATTATCAGCACCATAACGACCATTATCAGCACTATAACGACCATTATCACCACTACAACAACCATCATCACCACTGTAACAACCACTATAACCACTATAACAACCATTATCACCACTATAACGACCATTATAACCACTATAACGACCATTATAACCACTATAACAACCATTAAAACCACTATGTCAACCATTATAACCACTATAACAACCGTTATAACCACTATAACGACCATTATAACCACTATAACGACCATTATAACCACTATAACAACCATTAAAACCTCTATGACAACCATTATCACCACTATAACAACCATCATGACCACTGTAACAACCATTATAACCACTATAAGAACCATTATCACCACTATAACGACCATTATCACCACTGTAACGACAATTATCAGCACTATAACGGCCATTATCAGCACTATAACAACCATTATCAGCACTATAACAACCATTATCAGCACTATAACGGCCATTATCAGCAATATAACGACCATTATAACCACTGTAACAACCATTATAACCACTATAACAGCCATTATCAGCACTATAACGACCATTATCAGCACTATAACAACCATTATCAGCACTATAACAACCATTATCAGCACTATAACGCCCATTGTCAGCAATATAACGACCATTATAACCACTGTAACAACCATTATAACCACTATAACAGCCATTATCAGCACTATAACGACCATTATCACCACTATAGCAACCATCATCACCACTGTAACAACCACTATAACCACTATAACAACCATTATCACCACTATAACGACCATTATAACCACTATAACGACCATTATCACCACTATAACAACCATTATAACCACTATAACGACCATTATAACCACTATAACAACCATTAAAACCTCTATGACAACCATTATCACCACTATAACAACCATCATCACCACTGTAACAACCATTATAACCACTATAAGAACCATTATCACCACTATAACGACCATTATCACCACTATAACGAGCATTATAACCACTATAACAACCATTATAACCAATATAACGACCACTATCAGCATCCTAACGACCATTATCAGCACCATAACGACCATTATCAGCACCATAACGACCATTATCAGCACTATAACGACCATTATCACCACTATAACAACCATCATCACCTCTCTAACAACCATTATGACCACTATAACAACCATTATCACCACTATAACGACCATTATAACCACTATAACGACCATTATAACCACTATAACGACCATTATCACCACTATAGCAATCATTATGACCACTGTGACAACCATTATCAGCACTACAACGACCATTATCACCACTATAACGAGCATTATAACCACTATAACAACCATTATAACCAATATAACGACCACTATCAGCATCATAACGACCATTATCAGCACCATAACGACCATTATCAGCACTATAACGACCATTATCACCACTATAACAACCATCATCACCACTGTAACAACCACTATAACCACTATAACAACCATTATCACCACTATAACGAGCATTATAACCTCTATAACAACCATTATAACCACTATAACAACTATTATAACCAATATAACGACCACTATCAGCACCATCACGACCATTCTCAGCACTATAACGACCATTATCAGCACTATAACGACCATTATCACCACTATAGCAATCATTATGACCACTGTGACAACCATTATCAGCACTACAACGACCATTATCACCACTATAACAACCACTATAACCACTATAACAACCATTATAACCACTATAACAACCGTTATAACCACTATAACGACCATTATAACCACTATAACGACCATTATCACCACTATGACAACCATTACAACCACCATGAAAACCATTAAAACCACTATGACAACCATTATCACCACTATAATAACCATCATCACCTCTCTAACAACCATTATGACCACTATAACAACCATTATCACCACTATAACGACCATTATAACCACTATAACGACCATTATAACCACTATAACGACCATTATAACCACTATAACAACCATTAAAACCACTATGACAACCATTATCACCACTATAACAACCATCATCACCACTGTAACAACCATTATAACCACTATAACAACCATTATCACCACTATAACGAGCATTATAACCACTATAACAACCATTATAACCACTATAACAACCATTATAACCAATATAACGACCACTATCAGCACCATAACGACCATTATCAGCACCATAACGACCATTATCAGCACTATAACGACCATTATCACCACTATAACGACCATTATCACCACTATAACGACAATTATCAGCACTATAACGGCCATTATCAGCACTATAACAACCATTATCGGCACTATAACAACCATTATCAGCACTATAACGGCCATTATCAGCAATATAACGACCATTATAACCACTGTAACAACCATTATAACCACTATAACAGCCATTATCAGCACTATAACGATCATTATCACCACTATAACGACCATTATCACCACTATAGCGTCCATTATCACCACTATAACGACCATTATCAGCACTATTACGGCCATTATCAGCAATATAACGACCTTTATAACCACTATAACAACCATTATCACCACCATAACGACCATTATAACCACTATAACGAGCACTATCAGCACCATAACGACCATTCTCTGCACTATAACGACCATTATCAGCACTATAACGACCATTATCAGCACTATTACGGCCATTATCAGCAATATAACGACCATTATAACCACTGTAACAACCATTATAACCACTATAACAGCCATTATCAGCACTATAACGACCATTATCAGCACTACAACGACCATTATCACCACTGTGGCAACCATTATCACCACTATAGTAACCATTACGACCACTATAACAACCACTATAACCACTATAACAACCATTATAACCACTATAACAACTGTTATAACCACTATAACGACCATTATCACCACTATAACAACCTTTACAACCACTACGACAACCATTACAACCACCATGACAACCATTAAAACCACTATGACAGCCATTATCACCAC
Source organism: Megachile leachella (assembly GCA_963576845.1). NCBI lineage: Eukaryota > Metazoa > Arthropoda > Insecta > Hymenoptera > Megachilidae > Megachile > Megachile leachella. Next base: position 12,568,235 of record OY756260.1, on the reverse strand, counting down.
TATAACAACCATCATTACCACTGTAACAATCATTATAACCACTATAACAACCATTATCACCACTATAACGACCATTATAACCACTATAACGAGCATTATAACCACTATAACAACCATTAAAACCACTATGACAACCATTATCACCACTATAACAACCATCATCACCACTGTAACAACCATTATAACCAATATAACAACCATTATCACCACTATAACGAGCATTACAACCACTATAACAACCATTATAACCACTATAACAACTATTATAACCAATATAACGACCACTATCAGCACCATAACGACCATTATCAGCACTATAACGACCATTATCACCACTATAACAACCATCATCACCACTGTAACAACCACTATAACCACTATAACAACCATTATAACTACTATAACAACCATTATCACCACTATAACGACCATTATAACCACTATAACGACCATTATAACCACTATAACGACCATTATAACCACTATAACGACCATTATAACCACTATAACAACCATTAAAACCACTATGACAACCATTATCACCACTATAACAACCATCATCACCACTGTAACAACCACTATAACCACTATAACAACCATTATCACCACTATAACGACCATTATAACCACTATAACGACCATTATAACCACTATAACAACCATTAAAACCACTATGACAACCATTATCACCACTATAACGAGCATTATAACCACTATAACAACCATTATAACCACTATAACAACCATTATAACCAACATATCGACCACTATCAGCATCATAACGACCATTATCAGCACCATAACGACCATTATCAGCACTATAACGACCATTATCACCACTATAACAACCATCATCACCACTGTAACAACCACTATAACCACTATAACAACCATTATCACCACTATAACGACCATTATAACCACTATAACGACCATTATAACCACTATAACAACCATTAAAACCACTATGACAACCATTATAACCACTATAACAACCGTTATAACCACTATAACGACCATTATAACCACTATAACGACCATTATAACCACTATAACAACCATTAAAACCTCTATGACAACCATTATCACCACTATAACAACCATCATCACCACTGTAACAACCATTATAACCACTATAAGAACCATTATCACCACTATAACGACCATTATCACCACTGTAACGACAATTATCAGCACTATAACGGCCATTATCAGCACTGCAACGACCATTATCATCACTATAACGAGCATTATAACCACTATAACAACCATTATAACCAATATAACGACCACTATCAGCATCATAACGACCATTATCAGCACCATAACGACCGTTATCAGCACTATAACGACCATTATCACCACTATAACAACCATCATCACCACTGTAACAACCACTATAACCACTATAACAACCATTATCACCACTATAACAACCATCATCACCACTGTAACAACCATTATAACCACTATAACAACCATTATCACCACTATAACGAGCATTATAACCTCTATAACAACCATTATAACCACTATAACAACTATTATAACCAATATAACGACCACTATCAGCACTATCACGACCATTCTCAGCACTATAACGACCATTATCAGCACTATAACGACCATTATCACCACTATAACAACCATCATCACCACTGTAACAACCATTATAACCACTATAACAACCATTATCACCACTATAACGAGCATTATAACCTCTATAACAACCATTATAACCACTATAACAACTATTATAACCAATATAACGACCACTATCAGCACTATCACGACCATTCTCAGCACTATAACGACCATTATCAGCACTATAACGACCATTATCACCACTATAACAACCATCATCACCACTGTAACAACCACTATAACCACTATAACAACCATTATCACCACTATAACGACCATTATAACCACTATAACGACCATTATAACCACTATAACAACCATTAAAACCACTATGACAACCATTATCACCACTATAACAACCATTATAACCACTATAACGACCATTATAACCACTGTAACAACCATTATAACCACTATAACAGCCATTATCAGCACTATAACGGCCATTATCACCACTATAGCAATCATTATGACCACTGTGACAACCATTATCAGCACTACAACGACCATTATCACCACTATAACGAGCATTATAACCACTATAACAACCATTATAACCACTATAACAACCATTATCACCACTATAACAACCATCATCACCACTGTAACAACCATTATAACCACTATAACAACCATTATCACCACTATAACGAGCATTATAACCTCTATAACAACCATTATAACCACTATAACAACTATTATAACCAATATAACGACCACTATCAGCACTATCACGACCATTCTCAGCACTATAACGACCATTATCAGCACTATAACGACCATTATCACCACTATAACAACCATCATCACCACTGTAACAACCACTATAACCACTATAACAACCATTATCACCACTATAACGACCATTATAACCACTATAACGACCATTATAACCACTATAACAACCATTAAAACCACTATGACAACCATTATCACCACTATAACAACCATTATAACCACTATAACGACCATTATAACCACTGTAACAACCATTATAACCACTATAACAGCCATTATCAGCACTATAACGACCATTATCACCACTATAGCAATCATTATGACCACTGTGACAACCATTATCAGCACTACAACGACTATTATCACCACTATAACGAGCATTATAACCACTATAACAACCATTATAACCACTATAACGACCATTATAACCACTATAACGACCATTATAACCACTATAACAATCATTAAAACCACTATGACAACCATTATAACCACTATAACAACCGTTATAACCACTATAACGACCATTATAACCACTATAACCACCATTATAACCACTATAACAACCATTAAAACCTCTATGACAACCATTATAACCACTATAACAACCATTATCACCACTATAACGACCATTATAACCACTATAACGACCATTATAACCACTATAACGACCATTATAACCACTATAACAACCACTAAAACCTCTATGACAACCATTATCACCACTATAACAACCATCATCACCACTGTAACAACCATTATAACGACTATAAGAACCATTATCACCACTATAACGACCATTATCACCACTATGACAACCATTACAACCACCATGAAAACCATTAAAACCACTATGACAACCATTATCACCACTATAATAACCATCATCACCTCTCTAACAACCATTATGACTACTATAACAACCATTATCACCACTATAACGACCATTATAACCACTATAACAACCATTATCACCACTATAACGAGCATTATAACCACTGTAACAACCATTATAACCACTATAACAACCATTATAACCAATATAACGACCACTATCAGCACCATAACGACCATTCTCACCACTATAACGACCATTATCACCACTATAACAACCATTATCACCACTATAACGACCATTATAACCACTATAACGACCATTATAACCACTATAACAACCATTAAAACCACTATGACAACCATTATCACCACTATAACAACCATCATCACCACTGTAACAACCACTATAACCACTATAACAACCATTATCACCACTATAACGACCATTATAACCACTATAACGACCATTATAACCACTATAACAACCATTATAACCAATATAACGACCACTATCAGCACCATAACGACCATTATCAGCACCATAACGACCATTATCAGCACTATAACGACCATTATCACCACTATAACGACCATTATCACCACTATAACGACCATTATAACCACTATAACAACCATTATAACCAATATAACGACCACTATCAGCACCATAACGACCATTATCAGCACCATAACGACCATTATCAGCACTATAACGACCATTATCACCACTATAACGACCATTATCACCACTATAACAACCATTATCACCACTATAACGACCATTATAACCACTATAACGACCATTATCACCACTATAACAACCATTATAACCACTATAACGACCATTATAACCACTATAACAACCATTAAAACCTCTATGACAACCATTATCACCACTATAACAACCATCATCACCACTGTAACAACCATCATCACCACTGTAACAACCATTTTAACCACTATAAGAACCATTATCACCACTATAACGACCATTATCACCACTATAACGAGCATTATAACCACTATAACAACCATTATAACCACTATAACAACCATTATAACCAACATATCGACCATTATCAGCACTATAACGACCATTATCACCACTATAACAACCATCATCACCACTGTAACAACCACTATAACCACTATAACAACCATTATCACCACTATAACGACCATTATAACCACTATAACGATCATTATAACCACTATAACAACCATTAAAACCACTATGACAACCATTATAACCACTATAACAACCGTTATAACCACTATAACGACCATTACAACCACCATGAAAACCATTAAAACCACTATGACAACCATTATCACCACTATAATAACCATCATCACCTCTCTAACAACCATTATGACCACTATAACAACCATTATCACCACTATAACGACCATTATAACCACTATAACGACCATTATAACCACTATAACGACCATTATCACCACTATAGCAATCATTATGACCACTGTGACAACCATTATCAGCACTACAACGACCATTATCACCACTATAACGAGCATTATAACCACTATAACAACCATTATAACCAATATAACGACCACTATCAGCATCATAACTACCATTATCAGCACCATAACGACCATTATCAGCACTATAACGACCATTATCACCACTATAACAACCATCATCACCACTGTAACAACCACTATAACCACTATAACAACCATTATCACCACTATAACAACCATCATCACCACTGTAACAACCATTATAACCACTATAACAACCATTATCACCACTATAACGAGCATTATAACCTCTATAACAACCATTATAACCACTATAACAACTATTATAACCAATATAACGACCACTATCAGCACCATCACGACCATTCTCAGCACTATAACGACCATTATCAGCACTATAACGACCATTATCACCACTATAACAACCATCATCTCCACTGTAACAACCACTATAACCACTATAACAACCATTATCACCACTATAACGACCATTATAACCACTATAACAACCATTAAAACCACTATGACAACCATTATCACCACTATAACAACCATTATAACCACTATAACGACCATTATAACCACTGTAACAACCATTATAACCACTATAACAGCCATTATCAGCACTATAACGGCCATTATCACCACTATAGCAATCATTATGACCACTGTGACAACCATTATCAGCACTACAACGACCATTATCACCACTATAACGAGCATTATAACCACTATAACAACCATTATAACCACTATAACAACCATTATCACCACTATAACAACCATCATCACCACTGTAACAACCATTATAACCACTATAACAACCATTATCACCACTATAACGAGCATTATAACCTCTATAACAACCATTATAACCACCATAACAACTATTATAACCAATATAACGACCACTATCAGCACTATCACGACCATTCTCAGCACTATAACGACCATTATCAGCACTATAACGACCATTATCACCACTATAACAACCATCATCACCACTGTAACAACCACTATAACCACTATAACAACCATTATCACCACTATAACGACCATTATAACCACTATAACGACCATTATAACCACTATAACAACCATTAAAACCACTATGACAACCATTATCACCACTATAACAACCATTATAACCACTATAACGACCACTATAACCACTGTAACAACCATTATAACCACTATAACAGCCATTATCAGCACTATAACGGCCATTATCACCACTATAGCAATCATTATGACCACTGTGACAACCATTATCAGCACTACAACGACCATTATCACCACTATAACGAGCATTATAACCACTATAACAACCATTATAACCACTATAACAACCATTATCACCACTATAACAACCATCATCACCACTGTAACAACCATTATAACCACTATAACAACCATTATCACCACTATAACGAGCATTATAACCTCTATAACAACCATTATAACCACTATAACAACTATTATAACCAATATAACGACCACTATCAGCACTATCACGACCATTCTCAGCACTATAACGACCATTATCAGCACTATAACGACCATTATCACCACTATGACAACCATCATCACCACTGTAACAACCACTATAACCACTATAACAACCATTATCACCACTATAACGACCATTATAACCACTATAACGACCATTATAACCACTATAACAACCATTAAAACCACTATGACAACCATTATCACCACTATAACAACCATTATAACCACTATAACGACCATTATAACCACTGTAACAACCATTATAACCACTATAACAGCCATTATCACCACTATAACAACCATCATCACCACTGTAACAACCATTATAACCACTATAACAACCATTATCACCACTATAACGAGCATTATAACCTCTATAACAACCATTATAACCACTATAACAACTATTATAACCAATATAACGACCACTATCAGCACTATCACGACCATTCTCAGCACTATAACGACCATTATCAGCACTATAACGACCATTATCACCACTATAACAACCATCATTACCACTGTAACAACCACTATAACCACTATAACAACCATTATCACCACTATAACGAGCATTATAACCTCTATAACAACCATTATAACCACTATAACAACTATTATAACCAATATAACGACCACTATCAGCACTATCACGACCATTCTCAGCACTATAACGACCATTATCAGCACTATAACGACCATTATCACCACTATAACAACCATCATCACCACTGTAACAACAACTATAACCACTATAACAACCATTATCACCACTATAACAACCATCATCACCACTGTAACAACCATTATAACGACTATAAGAACCATTATCACCACTATAACGACCATTATCACCACTATGACAACCATTACAACCACCATGAAAACCATTAAAACCACTATGACAACCATTATCACCACTATAATAACCATCATCACCTCTCTAACAACCATTATGACCACTATAACAACCATTATCACCACTATAACGACCATTATAACCACTATAACAACCATTATCACCACTATAACGAGCATTATAACCACTATAACAACCATTATAACCACTATAACAACCATTATAACCAATATAACGACCACTATCAGCACCATAACGACCATTCTCACCACTATAACGACCATTATCACCACTATAACAACCATTATCACCACTATAACGACCATTATAACCACTATAACGACCATTATAACCACTATAACAACCATTAAAACCACTATGACAACCATTATCACCACTATAACAACCATCATCACCACTGTAACAACCACTATAACCACTATAACAACCATTATCACCACTATAACGACCATTATAACCTCTATAACAACCATTATAACCACTATAACAACTATTATAACCAATATAACGACCACTATCAGCACCATCACGACCATTCTCAGCACTATAACGACCATTATCAGCACTATAACGACCATTATCACCACTATAGCAATCATTATGACCACTGTGACAACCATTATCAGCACTACAACGACCATTATCACCACTATAACAACCACTATAACCACTATAACAACCATTATAACCACTATAACAACCGTTATAACCACTATAACGACCATTATAACCACTATAACGACCATTATCACCACTATGACAACCATTACAACCACCATGAAAACCATTAAAACCACTATGACAACCATTATCACCACTATAATAACCATCATCACCTCTCTAACAACCATTATGACCACTATAACAACCATTATCACCACTATAACGACCATTATAACCACTATAACGACCATTATAACCACTATAACGACCATTATAACCACTATAACAACCATTAAAACCACTATGACAACCATTATCACCACTATAACAACCATCATCACCACTGTAACAACCATTATAACCACTATAACAACCATTATCACCACTATAACGAGCATTATAACCACTATAACAACCATTATAACCACTATAACAACCATTATAACCAATATAACGACCACTATCAGCACCATAACGACCATTATCAGCACCATAACGACCATTATCAGCACTATAACGACCATTATCACCACTATAACGACCATTATCACCACTATAACGACAATTATCAGCACTATAACGGCCATTATCAGCACTATAACAACCATTATCGGCACTATAACAACGATTATCAGCACTATAACGGCCATTATCAGCAATATAACGACCATTATAACCACTGTAACAACCATTATAACCACTATAACAGCCATTATCAGCACTATAACGATCATTATCACCACTATAACGACCATTATCACCACTATAGCGTCCATTATCACCACTATAACGACCATTATCAGCACTATTACGGCCATTATCAGCAATATAACGACCTTTATAACCACTATAACAACCATTATCACCACCATAACGACCATTATAACCACTATAACGAGCACTATCAGCACCATAACGACCATTCTCTGCACTATAACGACCATTATCAGCACTATAACGACCATTATCAGCACTATTACGGCCATTATCAGCAATATAACGACCATTATAACCACTGTAACAACCATTATAACCACTATAACAGCCATTATCAGCACTATAACGACCATTATCACCACTACAACGACCATTATCACCACTGTGGCAACCATTATCACCACTATAGTAACCATTACGACCACTATAACAACCACTATAACCACTATAACAACCATCATCACCACTGTAACAACAACTATAACCACTATAACAACCATTATCACCACTATAACAACCATCATCACCACTGTAACAACCATTATAACGACTATAAGAACCATTATCACCACTATAACGACCATTATCACCACTATGACAACCATTACAACCACCATGAAAACCATTAAAACCACTATGACAACCATTATCACCACTATAATAACCATCATCACCTCTCTAACAACCATTATGACCACTATAACAACCATTATCACCACTATAACGACCATTATAACCACTATAACAACCATTATCACCACTATAACGAGCATTATAACCACTATAACAACCATTATAACCACTATAACAACCATTATAACCAATATAACGACCACTATCAGCACCATAACGACCATTCTCACCACTATAACGACCATTATCACCACTATAACAACCATTATCACCACTATAACGACCATTATAACCACTATAACGACCATTATAACCACTATAACAACCATTAAAACCACTATGACAACCATTATCACCACTATAACAACCATCATCACCACTGTAACAACCACTATAACCACTATAACAACCATTATCACCACTATAACGACCATTATAACCTCTATAACAACCATTATAACCACTATAACAACTATTATAACCAATATAACGACCACTATCAGCACCATCACGACCATTCTCAGCACTATAACGACCATTATCAGCACTATAACGACCATTATCACCACTATAGCAATCATTATGACCACTGTGACAACCATTATCAGCACTACAACGACCATTATCACCACTATAACAACCACTATAACCACTATAACAACCATTATAACCACTATAACAACCGTTATAACCACTATAACGACCATTATAACCACTATAACGACCATTATCACCACTATGACAACCATTACAACCACCATGAAAACCATTAAAACCACTATGACAACCATTATCACCACTATAATAACCATCATCACCTCTCTAACAACCATTATGACCACTATAACAACCATTATCACCACTATAACGACCATTATAACCACTATAACGACCATTATAACCACTATAACGACCATTATAACCACTATAACAACCATTAAAACCACTATGACAACCATTATCACCACTATAACAACCATCATCACCACTGTAACAACCATTATAACCACTATAACAACCATTATCACCACTATAACGAGCATTATAACCACTATAACAACCATTATAACCACTATAACAACCATTATAACCAATATAACGACCACTATCAGCACCATAACGACCATTATCAGCACCATAACGACCATTATCAGCACTATAACGACCATTATCACCACTATAACGACCATTATCACCACTATAACGACAATTATCAGCACTATAACGGCCATTATCAGCACTATAACAACCATTATCGGCACTATAACAACGATTATCAGCACTATAACGGCCATTATCAGCAATATAACGACCATTATAACCACTGTAACAACCATTATAACCACTATAACAGCCATTATCAGCACTATAACGATCATTATCACCACTATAACGACCATTATCACCACTATAGCGTCCATTATCACCACTATAACGACCATTATCAGCACTATTACGGCCATTATCAGCAATATAACGACCTTTATAACCACTATAACAACCATTATCACCACCATAACGACCATTATAACCACTATAACGAGCACTATCAGCACCATAACGACCATTCTCTGCACTATAACGACCATTATCAGCACTATAACGACCATTATCAGCACTATTACGGCCATTATCAGCAATATAACGACCATTATAACCACTGTAACAACCATTATAACCACTATAACAGCCATTATCAGCACTATAACGACCATTATCACCACTACAACGACCATTATCACCACTGTGGCAACCATTATCACCACTATAGTAACCATTACGACCACTATAACAACCACTATAACCACTATAACAACCATTATAACCACTATAACAACTGTTATAACCACTATAACGACCATTATCACCACTATAACAACCTTTACAACCACTACGACAACCATTACAACCACCATGACAACCATTAAAACCACTATGACAGCCATTATCACCACTATAACAACCATCATTACCACTGTAACAATCATTATAACCACTATAACAACCATTATCACCACTATAACGACCATTATAACCACTATAACGAGCATTATAACCACTATAACAACCATTAAAACCACTATGACAACCATTATCACCACTATAACAACCATCATCACCACTGTAACAACCATTATAACCAATATAACAACCATTATCACCACTATAACGAGCATTACAACCACTATAACAACCATTATAACCACTATAACAACTATTATAACCAATATAACGACCACTATCAGCACCATAACGACCATTATCAGCACTATAACGACCATTATCACCACTATAACAACCATCATCACCACTGTAACAACCACTATAACCACTATAACAACCATTATAACTACTATAACAACCATTATCACCACTATAACGACCATTATAACCACTATAACGACCATTATAACCACTATAACGACCATTATAACCACTATAACGACCATTATAACCACTATAACAACCATTAAAACCACTATGACAACCATTATCACCACTATAACAACCATCATCACCACTGTAACAACCACTATAACCACTATAACAACCATTATCACCACTATAACGACCATTATAACCACTATAACGACCATTATAACCACTATAACAACCATTAAAACCACTATGACAACCATTATCACCACTATAACGAGCATTATAACCACTATAACAACCATTATAACCACTATAACAACCATTATAACCAACATATCGACCACTATCAGCATCATAACGACCATTATCAGCACCATAACGACCATTATCAGCACTATAACGACCATTATCACCACTATAACAACCATCATCACCACTGTAACAACCACTATAACCACTATAACAACCATTATCACCACTATAACGACCATTATAACCACTATAACGACCATTATAACCACTATAACAACCATTAAAACCACTATGACAACCATTATAACCACTATAACAACCGTTATAACCACTATAACGACCATTATAACCACTATAACGACCATTATAACCACTATAACAACCATTAAAACCTCTATGACAACCATTATCACCACTATAACAACCATCATCACCACTGTAACAACCATTATAACCACTATAAGAACCATTATCACCACTATAACGACCATTATCACCACTGTAACGACAATTATCAGCACTATAACGGCCATTATCAGCACTGCAACGACCATTATCATCACTATAACGAGCATTATAACCACTATAACAACCATTATAACCAATATAACGACCACTATCAGCATCATAACGACCATTATCAGCACCATAACGACCGTTATCAGCACTATAACGACCATTATCACCACTATAACAACCATCATCACCACTGTAACAACCACTATAACCACTATAACAACCATTATCACCACTATAACAACCATCATCACCACTGTAACAACCATTATAACCACTATAACAACCATTATCACCACTATAACGAGCATTATAACCTCTATAACAACCATTATAACCACTATAACAACTATTATAACCAATATAACGACCACTATCAGCACTATCACGACCATTCTCAGCACTATAACGACCATTATCAGCACTATAACGACCATTATCACCACTATAACAACCATCATCACCACTGTAACAACCATTATAACCACTATAACAACCATTATCACCACTATAACAACCATCATCACCACTGTAACAACCATTATAACGACTATAAGAACCATTATCACCACTATAACGACCATTATCACCACTATGACAACCATTACAACCACCATGAAAACCATTAAAACCACTATGACAACCATTATCACCACTATAATAACCATCATCACCTCTCTAACAACCATTATGACCACTATAACAACCATTATCACCACTATAACGACCATTATAACCACTATAACAACCATTATCACCACTATAACGAGCATTATAACCACTATAACAACCATTATAACCACTATAACAACCATTATAACCAATATAACGACCACTATCAGCACCATAACGACCATTCTCACCACTATAACGACCATTATCACCACTATAACAACCATTATCACCACTATAACGACCATTATAACCACTATAACGACCATTATAACCACTATAACAACCATTAAAACCACTATGACAACCATTATCACCACTATAACAACCATCATCACCACTGTAACAACCACTATAACCACTATAACAACCATTATCACCACTATAACGACCATTATAACCTCTATAACAACCATTATAACCACTATAACAACTATTATAACCAATATAACGACCACTATCAGCACCATCACGACCATTCTCAGCACTATAACGACCATTATCAGCACTATAACGACCATTATCACCACTATAGCAATCATTATGACCACTGTGACAACCATTATCAGCACTACAACGACCATTATCACCACTATAACAACCACTATAACCACTATAACAACCATTATAACCACTATAACAACCGTTATAACCACTATAACGACCATTATAACCACTATAACGACCATTATCACCACTATGACAACCATTACAACCACCATGAAAACCATTAAAACCACTATGACAACCATTATCACCACTATAATAACCATCATCACCTCTCTAACAACCATTATGACCACTATAACAACCATTATCACCACTATAACGACCATTATAACCACTATAACGACCATTATAACCACTATAACGACCATTATAACCACTATAACAACCATTAAAACCACTATGACAACCATTATCACCACTATAACAACCATCATCACCACTGTAACAACCATTATAACCACTATAACAACCATTATCACCACTATAACGAGCATTATAACCACTATAACAACCATTATAACCACTATAACAACCATTATAACCAATATAACGACCACTATCAGCACCATAACGACCATTATCAGCACCATAACGACCATTATCAGCACTATAACGACCATTATCACCACTATAACGACCATTATCACCACTATAACGACAATTATCAGCACTATAACGGCCATTATCAGCACTATAACAACCATTATCGGCACTATAACAACCATTATCAGCACTATAACGGCCATTATCAGCAATATAACGACCATTATAACCACTGTAACAACCATTATAACCACTATAACAGCCATTATCAGCACTATAACGATCATTATCACCACTATAACGACCATTATCACCACTATAGCGTCCATTATCACCACTATAACGACCATTATCAGCACTATTACGGCCATTATCAGCAATATAACGACCTTTATAACCACTATAACAACCATTATCACCACCATAACGACCATTATAACCACTATAACGAGCACTATCAGCACCATAACGACCATTCTCTGCACTATAACGACCATTATCAGCACTATAACGACCATTATCAGCACTATTACGGCCATTATCAGCAATATAACGACCATTATAACCACTGTAACAACCATTATAACCACTATAACAGCCATTATCAGCACTATAACGACCATTATCAGCACTACAACGACCATTATCACCACTGTGGCAACCATTATCACCACTATAGTAACCATTACGACCACTATAACAACCACTATAACCACTATAACAACCATTATAACCACTATAACAACTGTTATAACCACTATAACGACCATTATCACCACTATAACAACCTTTACAACCACTACGACAACCATTACAACCACCATGACAACCATTAAAACCACTATGACAGCCATTATCACCACTATAACAACCATCATTACCACTGTAACAATCATTATAACCACTATAACAACCATTATCACCACTATAACGACCATTATAACCACTATAACGAGCATTATAACCACTATAACAACCATTAAAACCACTATGACAACCATTATCACCACTATAACAACCATCATCACCACTGTAACAACCATTATAACCAATATAACAACCATTATCACCACTATAACGAGCATTACAACCACTATAACAACCATTATAACCACTATAACAACTATTATAACCAATATAACGACCACTATCAGCACCATAACGACCATTATCAGCACTATAACGACCATTATCACCACTATAACAACCATCATCACCACTGTAACAACCACTATAACCACTATAACAACCATTATAACTACTATAACAACCATTATCACCACTATAACGACCATTATAACCACTATAACGACCATTATAACCACTATAACGACCATTATAACCACTATAACGACCATTATAACCACTATAACAACCATTAAAACCACTATGACAACCATTATCACCACTATAACAACCATCATCACCACTGTAACAACCACTATAACCACTATAACAACCATTATCACCACTATAACGACCATTATAACCACTATAACGACCATTATAACCACTATAACAACCATTAAAACCACTATGACAACCATTATCACCACTATAACGAGCATTATAACCACTATAACAACCATTATAACCACTATAACAACCATTATAACCAACATATCGACCACTATCAGCATCATAACGACCATTATCAGCACCATAACGACCATTATCAGCACTATAACGACCATTATCACCACTATAACAACCATCATCACCACTGTAACAACCACTATAACCACTATAACAACCATTATCACCACTATAACGACCATTATAACCACTATAACGACCATTATAACCACTATAACAACCATTAAAACCACTATGACAACCATTATAACCACTATAACAACCGTTATAACCACTATAACGACCATTATAACCACTATAACGACCATTATAACCACTATAACAACCATTAAAACCTCTATGACAACCATTATCACCACTATAACAACCATCATCACCACTGTAACAACCATTATAACCACTATAAGAACCATTATCACCACTATAACGACCATTATCACCACTGTAACGACAATTATCAGCACTATAACGGCCATTATCAGCACTGCAACGACCATTATCATCACTATAACGAGCATTATAACCACTATAACAACCATTATAACCAATATAACGACCACTATCAGCATCATAACGACCATTATCAGCACCATAACGACCGTTATCAGCACTATAACGACCATTATCACCACTATAACAACCATCATCACCACTGTAACAACCACTATAACCACTATAACAACCATTATCACCACTATAACAACCATCATCACCACTGTAACAACCATTATAACCACTATAACAACCATTATCACCACTATAACGAGCATTATAACCTCTATAACAACCATTATAACCACTATAACAACTATTATAACCAATATAACGACCACTATCAGCACTATCACGACCATTCTCAGCACTATAACGACCATTATCAGCACTATAACGACCATTATCACCACTATAACAACCATCATCACCACTGTAACAACCATTATAACCACTATAACAACCATTATCACCACTATAACGAGCATTATAACCTCTATAACAACCATTATAACCACTATAACAACTATTATAACCAATATAACGACCACTATCAGCACTATCACGACCATTCTCAGCACTATAACGACCATTATCAGCACTATAACGACCATTATCACCACTATAACAACCATCATCACCACTGTAACAACCACTATAACCACTATAACAACCATTATCACCACTATAACGACCATTATAACCACTATAACGACCATTATAACCACTATAACAACCATTAAAACCACTATGACAACCATTATCACCACTATAACAACCATTATAACCACTATAACGACCATTATAACCACTGTAACAACCATTATAACCACTATAACAGCCATTATCAGCACTATAACGGCCATTATCACCACTATAGCAATCATTATGACCACTGTGACAACCATTATCAGCACTACAACGACCATTATCACCACTATAACGACCATTATAACCACTATAACCACCATTATAACCACTATAACAACCATTAAAACCTCTATGACAACCATTATAACCACTATAACAACCATTATCACCACTATAACGACCATTATAACCACTATAACGACCATTATAACCACTATAACGACCATTATAACCACTATAACAACCACTAAAACCTCTATGACAACCATTATCACCACTATAACAACCATCATCACCACTGTAACAACCATTATAACGACTATAAGAACCATTATCACCACTATAACGACCATTATCACCACTATGACAACCATTACAACCACCATGAAAACCATTAAAACCACTATGACAACCATTATCACCACTATAATAACCATCATCACCTCTCTAACAACCATTATGACCACTATAACAACCATTATCACCACTATAACGACCATTATAACCACTATAACAACCATTATCACCACTATAACGAGCATTATAACCACTGTAACAACCATTATAACCACTATAACAACCATTATAACCAATATAACGACCACTATCAGCACCATAACGACCATTCTCACCACTATAACGACCATTATCACCACTATAACAACCATTATCACCACTATAACGACCATTATAACCACTATAACGACCATTATAACCACTATAACAACCATTAAAACCACTATGACAACCATTATCACCACTATAACAACCATCATCACCACTGTAACAACCACTATAACCACTATAACAACCATTATCACCACTATAACGACCATTATAACCACTATAACGACCATTATAACCACTATAACAACCATTATAACCAATATAACGACCACTATCAGCACCATAACGACCATTATCAGCACCATAACGACCATTATCAGCACTATAACGACCATTATCACCACTATAACGACCATTATCACCACTATAACGACCATTATAACCACTATAACAACCATTATAACCAATATAACGACCACTATCAGCACCATAACGACCATTATCAGCACCATAACGACCATTATCAGCACTATAACGACCATTATCACCACTATAACGACCATTATCACCACTATAACAACCATTATCACCACTATAACGACCATTATAACCACTATAACGACCATTATCACCACTATAACAACCATTATAACCACTATAACGACCATTATAACCACTATAACAACCATTAAAACCTCTATGACAACCATTATCACCACTATAACAACCATCATCACCACTGTAACAACCATTATAACCACTATAAGAACCATTATCACCACTATAACGACCATTATCACCACTATAACGAGCATTATAACCACTATAACAACCATTATAACCACTATAACAACCATTATAACCAACATATCGACCACTATCAGCACTATAACGACCATTATCACCACTATAACAACCATCATCACCACTGTAACAACCACTATAACCACTATAACAACCATTATCACCACTATAACGACCATTATAACCACTATAACGATCATTATAACCACTATAACAACCATTAAAACCACTATGACAACCATTATAACCACTATAACAACCGTTATAACCACTATAACGACCATTACAACCACCATGAAAACCATTAAAACCACTATGACAACCATTATCACCACTATAATAACCATCATCACCTCTCTAACAACCATTATGACCACTATAACAACCATTATCACCACTATAACGACCATTATAACCACTATAACGACCATTATAACCACTATAACGACCATTATCACCACTATAGCAATCATTATGACCACTGTGACAACCATTATCAGCACTACAACGACCATTATAACCTCTATAACAACCATTATAACCACTATAACAACTATTATAACCAATATAACGACCACTATCAGCACCATCACGACCATTCTCAGCACTATAACGACCATTATCAGCACTATAACGACCATTATCACCACTATAACAACCATCATCTCCACTGTAACAACCACTATAACCACTATAACAACCATTATCACCACTATAACGACCATTATAACCACTATAACAGCCATTATCAGCACTATAACGGCCATTATCACCACTATAGCAATCATTATGACCACTGTGACAACCATTATCAGCACTACAACGACCATTATCACCACTATAACGAGCATTATAACCACTATAACAACCATTATAACCACTATAACAACCATTATCACCACTATAACAACCATCATCACCACTGTAACAACCATTATAACCACTATAACAACCATTATCACCACTATAACGAGCATTATAACCTCTATAACAACCATTATAACCACTATAACAACTATTATAACCAATATAACGACCACTATCAGCACTATCACGACCATTCTCAGCACTATAACGACCATTATCAGCACTATAACGACCATTATCACCACTATAACAACCATCATCACCACTGTAACAACCACTATAACCACTATAACAACCATTATCACCACTATAACGACCATTATAACCACTATAACGACCATTATAACCACTATAACAACCATTAAAACCACTATGACAACCATTATCACCACTATAACAACCATTATAACCACTATAACGACCACTATAACCACTGTAACAACCATTATAACCACTATAACAGCCATTATCAGCACTATAACGGCCATTATCACCACTATAGCAATCATTATGACCACTGTGACAACCATTATCAGCACTACAACGACCATTATCACCACTATAACGAGCATTATAACCACTATAACAACCATTATAACCACTATAACAACCATTATCACCACTATAACAACCATCATCACCACTGTAACAACCATTATAACCACTATAACAACCATTATCACCACTATAACGAGCATTATAACCTCTATAACAACCATTATAACCACTATAACAACTATTATAACCAATATAACGACCACTATCAGCACTATCACGACCATTCTCAGCACTATAACGACCATTATCAGCACTATAACGACCATTATCACCACTATGACAACCATCATCACCACTGTAACAACCACTATAACCACTATAACAACCATTATCACCACTATAACGACCATTATAACCACTATAACGACCATTATAACCACTATAACAAGCATTAAAACCACTATGACAACCATTATCACCACTATAACAACCATTATAACCACTATAACGACCATTATAACCACTGTAACAACCATTATAACCACTATAACAGCCATTATCACCACTATAACAACCATCATCACCACTGTAACAACCATTATAACCACTATAACAACCATTATCACCACTATAACGAGCATTATAACCTCTATAACAACCATTATAACCACTATAACAACTATTATAACCAATATAACGACCACTATCAGCACTAT
The DNA here is from genome assembly GCA_963576845.1 of Megachile leachella. Classification (NCBI taxonomy): domain Eukaryota; kingdom Metazoa; phylum Arthropoda; class Insecta; order Hymenoptera; family Megachilidae; genus Megachile; species Megachile leachella. Next base: position 12,547,820 of record OY756260.1, on the reverse strand, counting down.
CACGACCATTCTCAGCACTATAACGACCATTATCAGCACTATAACGACCATTATCACCACTATAACAACCATCATCACCACTGTAACAACAACTATAACCACTATAACAACCATTATCACCACTATAACAACCATCATCACCACTGTAACAACCATTATAACGACTATAAGAACCATTATCACCACTATAACGACCATTATCACCACTATGACAACCATTACAACCACCATGAAAACCATTAAAACCACTATGACAACCATTATCACCACTATAATAACCATCATCACCTCTCTAACAACCATTATGACCACTATAACAACCATTATCACCACTATAACGACCATTATAACCACTATAACAACCATTATCACCACTATAACGAGCATTATAACCACTATAACAACCATTATAACCACTATAACAACCATTATAACCAATATAACGACCACTATCAGCACCATAACGACCATTCTCACCACTATAACGACCATTATCACCACTATAACAACCATTATCACCACTATAACGACCATTATAACCACTATAACGACCATTATAACCACTATAACAACCATTAAAACCACTATGACAACCATTATCACCACTATAACAACCATCATCACCACTGTAACAACCACTATAACCACTATAACAACCATTATCACCACTATAACGACCATTATAACCACTATAACGACCATTATAACCACTATAACAACCATTATAACCAATATAACGACCACTATCAGCACCATAACGACCATTATCAGCACCATAACGACCATTATCAGCACTATAACGACCATTATCACCACTATAACGACCATTATCACCACTATAACGACCATTATAACCACTATAACAACCATTATAACCAATATAACGACCACTATCAGCACCATAACGACCATTATCAGCACCATAACGACCATTATCAGCACTATAACGACCATTATCACCACTATAACGACCATTATCACCACTATAACAACCATTATCACCACTATAACGACCATTATAACCACTATAACGACCATTATCACCACTATAACAACCATTATAACCACTATAACGACCATTATAACCACTATAACAACCATTAAAACCTCTATGACAACCATTATCACCACTATAACAACCATCATCACCACTGTAACAACCATTATAACCACTATAAGAACCATTATCACCACTATAACGACCATTATCACCACTATAACGAGCATTATAACCACTATAACAACCATTATAACCACTATAACAACCATTATAACCAACATATCGACCATTATCAGCACTATAACGACCATTATCACCACTATAACAACCATCATCACCACTGTAACAACCACTATAACCACTATAACAACCATTATCACCACTATAACGACCATTATAACCACTATAACGATCATTATAACCACTATAACAACCATTAAAACCACTATGACAACCATTATAACCACTATAACAACCGTTATAACCACTATAACGACCATTACAACCACCATGAAAACCATTAAAACCACTATGACAACCATTATCACCACTATAATAACCATCATCACCTCTCTAACAACCATTATGACCACTATAACAACCATTATCACCACTATAACGACCATTATAACCACTATAACGACCATTATAACCACTATAACGACCATTATCACCACTATAGCAATCATTATGACCACTGTGACAACCATTATCAGCACTACAACGACCATTATCACCACTATAACGAGCATTATAACCACTATAACAACCATTATAACCAATATAACGACCACTATCAGCATCATAACTACCATTATCAGCACCATAACGACCATTATCAGCACTATAACGACCATTATCACCACTATAACAACCATCATCACCACTGTAACAACCACTATAACCACTATAACAACCATTATCACCACTATAACAGCCATTATCAGCACTATAACGGCCATTATCACCACTATAGCAATCATTATGACCACTGTGACAACCATTATCAGCACTACAACGACCATTATCACCACTATAACGAGCATTATAACCACTATAACAACCATTATAACCACTATAACAACCATTATCACCATTATAACAACCATTATCACCACTATAACAACCATTATAACCACTATAACGACCATTATAACCACTGTAACAACCATTATAACCACTATAACAGCCATTATCAGCACTATAACGGCCATTATCACCACTATAGCAATCATTATGACCACTGTGACAACCATTATCAGCACTACAACGACCATTATCACCACTATAACGAGCATTATAACCACTATAACAACCATTATAACCACTATAACAACCATTATCACCACTATAACAACCATCATCACCACTGTAACAACCATTATAACCACTATAACAACCATTATCACCACTATAACGAGCATTATAACCTCTATAACAACCATTATAACCACTATAACAACTATTATAACCAATATAACGACCACTATCAGCACTATCACGACCATTCTCAGCACTATAACGACCATTATCAGCACTATAACGACCATTATCACCACTATGACAACCATCATCACCACTGTAACAACCACTATAACCACTATAACAACCATTATCACCACTATAACGACCATTATAACCACTATAACGACCATTATAACCACTATAACAAGCATTAAAACCACTATGACAACCATTATCACCACTATAACAACCATTATAACCACTATAACGACCATTATAACCACTGTAACAACCATTATAACCACTATAACAGCCATTATCACCACTATAACAACCATCATCACCACTGTAACAACCATTATAACCACTATAACAACCATTATCACCACTATAACGAGCATTATAACCTCTATAACAACCATTATAACCACTATAACAACTATTATAACCAATATAACGACCACTATCAGCACTATCACGACCATTCTCAGCACTATAACGACCATTATCAGCACTATAACGACCATTATCACCACTATAACAACCATCATCACCACTGTAACAACCACTATAACCACTATAACAACCATTATCACCACTATAACGAGCATTATAACCTCTATAACAACCATTATAACCACTATAACAACTATTATAACCAATATAACGACCACTATCAGCACTATCACGACCATTCTCAGCACTATAACGACCATTATCAGCACTATAACGACCATTATCACCACTATAACAACCATCATCACCACTGTAACAACAACTATAACCACTATAACAACCATTATCACCACTATAACAACCATCATCACCACTGTAACAACCATTATAACGACTATAAGAACCATTATCACCACTATAACGACCATTATCACCACTATGACAACCATTACAACCACCATGAAAACCATTAAAACCACTATGACAACCATTATCACCACTATAATAACCATCATCACCTCTCTAACAACCATTATGACCACTATAACAACCATTATCACCACTATAACGACCATTATAACCACTATAACAACCATTATCACCACTATAACGAGCATTATAACCACTATAACAACCATTATAACCACTATAACAACCATTATAACCAATATAACGACCACTATCAGCACCATAACGACCATTCTCACCACTATAACGACCATTATCACCACTATAACAACCATTATCACCACTATAACGACCATTATAACCACTATAACGACCATTATAACCACTATAACAACCATTAAAACCACTATGACAACCATTATCACCACTATAACAACCATCATCACCACTGTAACAACCACTATAACCACTATAACAACCATTATCACCACTATAACGACCATTATAACCACTATAACGACCGTTATAACCACTATAACAACCATTAAAACCACTATGACAACCATTATCACCACTATAACGAGCATTATAACCACTATAACAACCATTATAACCACTATAACAACCATTATAACCAACATATCGACCACTATCAGCATCATAACGACCATTATCAGCACCATAACGACCATTATCAGCACTATAACGACCATTATCACCACTATAACAACCATCATCACCACTGTAACAACCACTATAACCACTATAACAACCATTATCACCACTATAACGACCATTATAACCACTATAACGACCATTATAACCACTATAACAACCATTAAAACCACTATGACAACCATTATAACCACTATAACAACCGTTATAACCACTATAACGACCATTATAACCAGTATAACGACCATTATAACCACTATAACAACCATTAAAACCTCTATGACAACCATTATCACCACTATAACAACCATCATGACCACTGTAACAACCATTATAACCACTATAAGAACCATTATCACCACTATAACGACCATTATCACCACTGTAACGACAATTATCAGCACTATAACGGCCATTATCAGCACTATAACAACCATTATCAGAACTATAACAACCATTATCAGCACTATAACGGCCATTATCAGCAATATAACGACCATTATAACCACTGTAACAACCATTATAACCACTATAACAGCCATTATCAGCACTATAACGACCATTATCAGCACTATAACAACCATTATCAGCACTATAACAACCATTATCAGCACTATAACGCCCATTGTCAGCAATATAACGACCATTATAACCACTGTAACAACCATTATAACCACTATAACAGCCATTATCAGCACTATAACGACAATTATCACCACTATAGCAACCATCATCACCACTGTAACAACCACTATAACCACTATAACAACCATTATCACCACTATAACGACCATTATAACCACTATAACGACCATTATAACCACTATAACAACCATTATAACCAATATAACGACCACTATCAGCACCGTAACGACCATTATCAGCACCATAACGACCATTATCAGCACTATAACGACCATTATCACCGCTATAACGACCATTATCACCACTATAACAACCATTATCACCACTATAACGACCACTATAACCACTATAACGACCATTATCACCACTATAACAACCATTATAACCACTATAACGACCATTATAACCACTATAACAACCATTAAAACCTCTATGACAACCATTATCACCACTATAACAACCATCATCACCACTGTAACAACCATTATAACCACTATAAGAACCATTATCACCACTATAACGACCATTATCACCACTATAACGAGCATTATAACCACTATAACAACCATTATAACCAATATAACGACCACTATCAGCATCCTAACGACCATTATCAGCACCATAACGACCATTATCAGCACCATAACGACCATTATCAGCACTATAACGACCATTATCACCACTATAACAACCATCATCACCTCTCTAACAACCATTATGACCACTATAACGACCATTATAACCACTATAACGACCATTATCACCACTATAGCAATCATTATGACCACTGAGACAACCATTATCAGCACTACAACGACCATTATCACCACTATAACGAGCATTATAACCACTATAACAACCATTATAACCAATATAACGACCACTATCAGCATCATAACGACCATTATCAGCACCATAACGACCATTATCAGCACTATAACGACCATTATCACCACTATAACAACCATCATCACCACTGTAACAACCACTATAACCACTATAACAACCATTATCACCACTATAACGAGCATTATAACCTCTATAACAACCATTATAACCACTATAATAACCATCATCACCTCTCTAACAACCATTATGACCACTATAACAACCATTATCACCACTATAACGACCATTATAACCACTATAACGACCATTATAACCACTATAACGACCATTATAACCACTATAACAACCATTAAAACCACTATGACAACCATTATCACCACTATAACAACCATCATCACCACTGTAACAACCATTATAACCACTATAACAACCATTATCACCACTATAACGAGCATTATAACCACTATAACAACCATTATAACCACTATAACAACCATTATAACCAATATAACCACCACTATCAGCACCATAACGACCATTATCAGCACCATAACGACCATTATCAGCACTATAACGACCATTATCACCACTATAACGACCATTATCACCACTATAACGACAATTATCAGCACTATAACGGCCATTATCAGCACTATAACAACCATTATCGGCACTATAACAACCATTATCAGCACTATAACGGCCATTATCAGCAATATAACGACCATTATAACCACTGTAACAACCATTATAACCACTATAACAGCCATTATCAGCACTATAACGATCATTATCACCACTATAACGACCATTATCACCACTATAGCGTCCATTATCACCACTATAACGACCATTATCAGCACTATTACGGCCATTATAAGCAATATAACGACCTTTATAACCACTATAACAACCATTATCACCACTATAACGACCATTATAACCACTATAACGAGCACTATCAGCACCATAACGACCATTCTCAGCACTATAACGACCATTATCAGCACTATAACGACCATTATCAGCACTATTACGGCCATTATCAGCAATATAACGACCATTATAACCACTGTAACAACCATTATAACCACTATAACAGCCATTATCAGCACTATAACGACCATTATCAGCACTACAACGACCATTATCACCACTGTGGCAACCATTATCACCACTATAGCAACCATTACGACCACTATAACAACCACTATAACCACTATAACAACCATTATAACCACTATAACAACTGTTATAACCACTACAACGACCATTATCACCACTATAACAATCATTATAACCACTATAACAACCATTATCACCACTATAACGACCATTATAACCACTATAACGAGCATTATAACCACTATAACAACCATTAAAACCACTATGACAACCATTATCACCACTATAACAACCATCATCACCACTGTAACAACCATTATAACCAATATAACAACCATTATCACCACTATAACGAGCATTACAACCACTATAACAACCATTATAACCACTATAACAACTATTATAACCAATATAACGACCACTATCAGCACCATAACGACCATTATCAGCACTATAACGACCATTATCACCACTATAACAACCATCATCACCACTGTAACAACCACTATAACCGCTATAACAACCATTATAACTACTATAACAACCATTATCACCACTATAACGACCATTATAACCACTATAACGACCATTATAACCACTATAACGACCATTATAACCACTATAGCGACCATTATAACCACTATAACAACCATTAAAACCACTATGACAACCATTATCACCACTATAACAACCATCATCACCACTGTAACAACCACTATAACCACTATAACAACCATTATCACCACTATAACGACCATTATAACCACTATAACGACCATTATAACCACTATAACAACCATTAAAACCACTATGACAACCATTATCACCACTATAACGAGCATTACAACCACTATAACAACCATTATAACCACTATAACAACCATTATAACCAACATATCGACCACTATCAGCATCATAACGACCATTATCAGCACCATAACGACCATTATCAGCACTATAACGACCATTATCACCACTACAACAACCATCATCACCACTGTAACAACCACTATAACCACTATAACAACCATTATCACCACTATAACGACCATTATAACCACTATAACGACCATTATAACCACTATAACAACCATTAAAACCACTATGTCAACCATTATAACCACTATAACAACCGTTATAACCACTATAACGACCATTATAACCACTATAACGACCATTATAACCACTATAACAACCATTAAAACCTCTATGACAACCATTATCACCACTATAACAACCATCATGACCACTGTAACAACCATTATAACCACTATAACAACCATTATAACCAATATAACGACCACTATCAGCACCATAACGACCATTATCAGCACCATAACGACCATTATCAGCACTATAACGACCATTATCACCACTATAACGACCATTATCACCACTATAACGACAATTATCAGCACTATAACGGCCATTATCAGCACTATAACAACCATTATCGGCACTATAACAACCATTATCAGCACTATAACGGCCATTATCAGCAATATAACGACCATTATAACCACTGTAACAACCATTATAACCACTATAACAGCCATTATCAGCACTATAACGATCATTATCACCACTATAACGACCATTATCACCACTATAGCGTCCATTATCACCACTATAACGACCATTATCAGCACTATTACGGCCATTATCAGCAATATAACGACCTTTATAACCACTATAACAACCATTATCACCACCATAACGACCATTATAACCACTATAACGAGCACTATCAGCACCATAACGACCATTATCAGCACTATTACGGCCATTATCAGCAATATAACGACCATTATAACCACTGTAACAACCATTATAACCACTATAACAGCCATTATCAGCACTATAACGACCATTATCAGCACTACAACGACCATTATCACCACTGTGGCAACCATTATCACCACTATAGTAACCATTACGACCACTATAACAACCACTATAACCACTATAACAACCATTATAACCACTATAACAACTGTTATAACCACTATAACGACCATTATCACCACTATAACAACCTTTACAACCACTACGACAACCATTACAACCACCATGACAACCATTAAAACCACTATGACAGCCATTATCACCACTATAACAACCATCATTACCACTGTAACAATCATTATAACCACTATAACAACCATTATCACCACTATAACGACCATTATAACCACTATAACGAGCATTATAACCACTATAACAACCATTAAAACCACTATGACAACCATTATCACCACTATAACAACCATCATCACCACTGTAACAACCATTATAACCAATATAACAACCATTATCACCACTATAACGAGCATTACAACCACTATAACAACCATTATAACCACTATAACAACTATTATAACCAATATAACGACCACTATCAGCACCATAACGACCATTATCAGCACTATAACGACCATTATCACCACTATAACAACCATCATCACCACTGTAACAACCACTATAACCACTATAACAACCATTATAACTACTATAACAACCATTATCACCACTATAACGACCATTATAACCACTATAACGACCATTATAACCACTATAACGACCATTATAACCACTATAACGACCATTATAACCACTATAACAACCATTAAAACCACTATGACAACCATTATCACCACTATAACAACCATCATCACCACTGTAACAACCACTATAACCACTATAACAACCATTATCACCACTATAACGACCATTATAACCACTATAACGACCATTATAACCACTATAACAACCATTAAAACCACTATGACAACCATTATCACCACTATAACGAGCATTATAACCACTATAACAACCATTATAACCACTATAACAACCATTATAACCAACATATCGACCACTATCAGCATCATAACGACCATTATCAGCACCATAACGACCATTATCAGCACTATAACGACCATTATCACCACTATAACAACCATCATCACCACTGTAACAACCACTATAACCACTATAACAACCATTATCACCACTATAACGACCATTATAACCACTATAACGACCATTATAACCACTATAACAACCATTAAAACCACTATGACAACCATTATAACCACTATAACAACCGTTATAACCACTATAACGACCATTATAACCACTATAACGACCATTATAACCACTATAACAACCATTAAAACCTCTATGACAACCATTATCACCACTATAACAACCATCATCACCACTGTAACAACCATTATAACCACTATAAGAACCATTATCACCACTATAACGACCATTATCACCACTGTAACGACAATTATCAGCACTATAACGGCCATTATCAGCACTGCAACGACCATTATCATCACTATAACGAGCATTATAACCACTATAACAACCATTATAACCAATATAACGACCACTATCAGCATCATAACGACCATTATCAGCACCATAACGACCGTTATCAGCACTATAACGACCATTATCACCACTATAACAACCATCATCACCACTGTAACAACCACTATAACCACTATAACAACCATTATCACCACTATAACAACCATCATCACCACTGTAACAACCATTATAACCACTATAACAACCATTATCACCACTATAACGAGCATTATAACCTCTATAACAACCATTATAACCACTATAACAACTATTATAACCAATATAACGACCACTATCAGCACTATCACGACCATTCTCAGCACTATAACGACCATTATCAGCACTATAACGACCATTATCACCACTATAACAACCATCATCACCACTGTAACAACCATTATAACCACTATAACAACCATTATCACCACTATAACGAGCATTATAACCTCTATAACAACCATTATAACCACTATAACAACTATTATAACCAATATAACGACCACTATCAGCACTATCACGACCATTCTCAGCACTATAACGACCATTATCAGCACTATAACGACCATTATCACCACTATAACAACCATCATCACCACTGTAACAACCACTATAACCACTATAACAACCATTATCACCACTATAACGACCATTATAACCACTATAACGACCATTATAACCACTATAACAACCATTAAAACCACTATGACAACCATTATCACCACTATAACAACCATTATAACCACTATAACGACCATTATAACCACTGTAACAACCATTATAACCACTATAACAGCCATTATCAGGACTATAACGGCCATTATCACCACTATAGCAATCATTATGACCACTGTGACAACCATTATCAGCACTACAACGACCATTATCACCACTATAACGAGCATTATAACCACTATAACAACCATTATAACCACTATAACAACCATTATCACCACTATAACAACCATCATCACCACTGTAACAACCATTATAACCACTATAACAACCATTATCACCACTATAACGAGCATTATAACCTCTATAACAACCATTATAACCACTATAACAACTATTATAACCAATATAACGACCACTATCAGCACTATCACGACCATTCTCAGCACTATAACGACCATTATCAGCACTATAACGACCATTATCACCACTATAACAACCATCATCACCACTGTAACAACCACTATAACCACTATAACAACCATTATCACCACTATAACGACCATTATAACCACTATAACGACCATTATAACCACTATAACAACCATTAAAACCACTATGACAACCATTATCACCACTATAACAACCATTATAACCACTATAACGACCATTATAACCACTGTAACAACCATTATAACCACTATAACAGCCATTATCAGCACTATAACGACCATTATCACCACTATAGCAATCATTATGACCACTGTGACAACCATTATCAGCACTACAACGACTATTATCACCACTATAACGAGCATTATAACCACTATAACAACCATTATAACCACTATAACGACCATTATAACCACTATAACGACCATTATAACCACTATAACAATCATTAAAACCACTATGACAACCATTATAACCACTATAACAACCGTTATAACCACTATAACGACCATTATAACCACTATAACGACCATTATAACCACTATAACAACCATTAAAACCTCTATGACAACCATTATAACCACTATAACAACCCTTATCACCACTATAACGACCATTATAACCACTATAACGACCATTATAACCACTATAACGACCATTATAACCACTATAACAACCACTAAAACCTCTATGACAACCATTATCACCACTATAACAACCATCATCACCACTGTAACAACCATTATAACGACTATAAGAACCATTATCACCACTATAACGACCATTATCACCACTATGACAACCATTACAACCACCATGAAAACCATTAAAACCACTATGACAACCATTATCACCACTATAATAACCATCATCACCTCTCTAACAACCATTATGACCACTATAACAACCATTATCACCACTATAACGACCATTATAACCACTATAACAACCATTATCACCACTATAACGAGCATTATAACCACTATAACAACCATCATCACCACTGTAACAACCACTATAACCACTATAACAACCATTATCACGACTATAACGACCATTATAACCACTATAACGACCATTATAACCACTATAACAACCATTATAACCAATATAACGACCACTATCAGCACCATAACGACCATTATCAGCACCATAACGACCATTATCAGCACTATAACGACCATTATCACCACTATAACGACCATTATCACCACTATAACGACCATTATAACCACTATAACAACCATTATAACCAATATAACGACCACTATCAGCACCATAACGACCATTATCAGCACCATAACGACCATTATCAGCACTATAACGACCATTATCACCACTATAACGACCATTATCACCACTATAACAACCATTATCACCACTATAACGACCATTATAACCACTATAACGACCATTATCACCACTATAACAACCATTATAACCACTATAACGACCATTATAACCACTATAACAACCATTAAAACCTCTATGACAACCATTATCACCACTATAACAACCATCATCACCACTGTAACAACCATTATAACCACTATAAGAACCATTATCACCACTATAACGACCATTATCACCACTATAACGAGCATTATAACCACTATAACAACCATTATAACCACTATAACAACCATTATAACCAACATATCGACCATTATCAGCACTATAACGACCATTATCACCACTATAACAACCATCATCACCACTGTAACAACCACTATAACCACTATAACAACCATTATCACCACTATAACGACCATTATAACCACTATAACGATCATTATAACCACTATAACAACCATTAAAACCACTATGACAACCATTATAACCACTATAACAACCGTTATAACCACTATAACGACCATTATCACCACTATAGCAATCATTATGACCACTGTGACAACCATTATCAGCACTACAACGACCATTATCACCACTATAACGAGCATTATAACCACTATAACAACCATTATAACCAATATAACGACCACTATCAGCATCATAACTACCATTATCAGCACCATAACGACCATTATCAGCACTATAACGACCATTATCACCACTATAACAACCATCATCACCACTGTAACAACCATTATAACCACTATAACAACCATTATCACCACTATAACGAGCATTATAACCTCTATAACGACCATTATCACCACTATAACGAGCATTATAACCACTATAACAACCATTATAACCACTATAACGACCATTATCACCACTATAACAACCATCATCACCACTGTAACAACCACTATAACCACTATAACAACCATTATCACCACTATAACGACCATTATAACCACTATAACGACCATTATCACGACTATAACGAGCATTATAACCACTATAACAACCATTATAACCACTATAACGACCATTATAACCACTATAACGACCATTATCACCACTATAACAACCATTATAACCACTATAACGACCATTATAACCACTATAACAACCATTAAAACCTCTATGACAACCATTATCACCACTATAACAACCATCATCACCACTGTAACAACCATTATAACCACTATAAGAACCATTATCACCACTATAACGACCATTATCACCACTATAACGAGCATTATAACCACTATAACAACCATTAAAACCACTATGACAACCATTATAACCACTATAACGACCATTATAACCACTATAACGACCATTATCACCACTATAGCAATCATTATGACCACTGTGACAACCATTATCAGCACTACAACGACCATTATCACCACTATAACGAGCATTATAACCACTATAACAACCATTATAACCAATATAACGACCACTATCAGCATCATAACTACCATTATCAGCACCATAACGACCATTATCAGCACTATAACGACCATTATCACCACTATAACAACCATCATCACCACTGTAACAACCACTTTAACCACTATAACAACCATTATCACCACTATAACAACCATCATCACCACTGTAACAACCATTATAACCACTATAACAACCATTATCACCACTATAACGAGCATTATAACCTCTATAACAACCATTATAACCACTATAACAACTATTATAACCAATATAACGACCACTATCAGCACCATCACGACCATTCTCAGCACTATAACGACCATTATCAGCACTATAACGACCATTATCACCACTATAACAACCATCATCTCCACTGTAACAACCACTATAACCACTATAACAACCATTATCACCACTATAACGACCATTATAACCACTATAACAACCATTAAAACCACTATGACAACCATTATCACCACTATAACAACCATTATAACCACTATAACGACCATTATAACCACTGTAACAACCGTTATAACCACTATAACAGCCATTGTCAGCACTATAACGGCCATTATCACCACTATAGCAATCATTATGACCACTGTGACAACCATTATCAGCACTACAACGACCATTATCACCACTATAACGAGCATTATAACCACTATAACAACCATTATAACCACTATAACAACCATTATCACCACTATAACAACCATCATCACCACTGTAACAACCATTATAACCACTATAACAACCATTATCACCACTATAACGAGCATTATAACCTCTATAACAACCATTATAACCACTATAACAACTATTATAACCAATATAACGACCACTATCAGCACTATCACGACCATTCTCAGCACTATAACGACCATTATCAGCACTATAACGACCATTATCACCACTATGACAACCATCATCACCACTGTAACAACCACTATAACCACTATAACAACCATTATCACCACTATAACGACCATTATAACCACTATAACGACCATTATAACCACTATAACAACCATTAAAACCACTATGACAACCATTATCACCACTATAACAACCATTATAACCACTATAACGACCATTATAACCACTGTAACAACCATTATAACCACTATAACAGCCATTATCACCACTATAACAACCATCATCACCACTGTAACAACCATTATAACCACTATAACAACCATTATCACCACTATAACGAGCATTATAACCTCTATAACAACCATTATAACCACTATAACAACTATTATAACCAATATAACGACCACTATCAGCACTATCACGACCATTCTCAGCACTATAACGACCATTATCAGCACTATAACGACCATTATCACCACTATAACAACCATCATCACCACTGTAACAACCACTATAACCACTATAACAACCATTATCACCACTATAACGAGCATTATAACCTCTATAACAACCATTATAACCACTATAACAACTATTATAACCAATATAACGACCACTATCAGCACTATCACGACCATTCTCAGCACTATAACGACCATTATCAGCACTATAACGACCATTATCACCACTATAACAACCATCATCACCACTGTAACAACAACTATAACCACTATAACAACCATTATCACCACTATAACAACCATCATCACCACTGTAACAACCATTATAACGACTATAAGAACCATTATCACCACTATAACGACCATTATCACCACTATGACAACCATTACAACCACCATGAAAACCATTAAAACCACTATGACAACCATTATCACCACTATAATAACCATCATCACCTCTCTAACAACCATTATGACCACTATAACAACCATTATCACCACTATAACGACCATTATAACCACTATAACAACCATTATCACCACTATAACGAGCATTATAACCACTATAACAACCATTATAACCACTATAACAACCATTATAACCAATATAACGACCACTATCAGCACCATAACGACCATTCGCACCACTATAACGACCATTATCACCACTATAACGACCATTATAACCACTATAACAACCATTATAACCAATATAACGACCACTATCAGCACCATAACGACCATTATCAGCACCATAACGACCATTATCAGCACTATAACGACCATTATCACCACTATAACGACCATTATCACCACTATAACAACCATTATCACCACTATAACGACCATTATAACCACTATAACGACCATTATCACCACTATAACAACCATTATAACCACTATAACGACCATTATAACCACTATAACAACCATTAAAACCTCTATGACAACCATTATCACCACTATAACAACCATCATCACCACTGTAACAACCATTATAACCACTATAAGAACCATTATCACCACTATAACGACCATTATCACCACTATAACGAGCATTATAACCACTATAACAACCATTATAACCACTATAACAACCATTATAACCAACATATCGACCATTATCAGCACTATAACGACCATTATCACCACTATAACAACCATCATCACCACTGTAACAACCACTATAACCACTATAACAACCATTATCACCACTATAACGACCATTATAACCACTATAACGATCATTATAACCACTATAACAACCATTAAAACCACTATGACAACCATTATAACCACTATAACAACCGTTATAACCACTATAACGACCATTACAACCACCATGAAAACCATTAAAACCACTATGACAACCATTATCACCACTATAATAACCATCATCACCTCTCTAACAACCATTATGACCACTATAACAACCATTATCACCACTATAACGACCATTATAACCACTATAACGACCATTATAACCACTATAACGACCATTATCACCACTATAGCAATCATTATGACCACTGTGACAACCATTATCAGCACTACAACGACCATTATCACCACTATAACGAGCATTATAACCACTATAACAACCATTATAACCAATATAACGACCACTATCAGCATCATAACTACCATTATCAGCCCCATAACGACCATTATCAGCACTATAACGACCATTATCACCACTATAACAACCATCATCACCACTGTAACAACCACTATAACCACTATAACAACCATTATCACCACTATAACAACCATCATCACCACTGTAACAACCATTATAACCACTATAACAACCACTATCACCACTATAACGAGCATTATAACCTCTATAACAACCATTATAACCACTATAACAACTATTATAACCAATATAACGACCACTATCAGCACCATCACGACCATTCTCAGCACTATAACGACCATTATCAGCACTATAACGACCATTATCACCACTATAACAACCATCATCTCCACTGTAACAACCACTATAACCACTATAACAACCATTATCACCACTATAACGACCATTATAACCACTATAACAACCATTAAAACCACTATGACAACCATTATCACCACTATAACAACCATTATAACCACTATAACGACCATTATAACCACTGTAACAACCATTATAACCACTATAACAGCCATTATCAGCACTATAACGGCCATTATCACCACTATAGCAATCATTATGACCACTGTGACAACCATTATCAGCACTACAACGACCATTATCACCACTATAACGAGCATTATAACCACTATAACAACCATTATAACCACTATAACAACCATTATCACCACTATAACAACCATTATCACCACTATAACAACCATTATAACCACTATAACGACCATTATAACCACTGTAACAACCATTATAACCACTATAACAGCCATTATCAGCACTATAACGGCCATTATCACCACTATAGCAATCATTATGACCACTGTGACAACCATTATCAGCACTACAACGACCATTATCACCACTATAACGAGCATTATAACCACTATAACAACCATTATAACCACTATAACAACCATTATCACCACTATAACAACCATCATCACCACTGTAACAACCACTATAACCACTATAACAACCATTATCACGACTATAACGACCATTATAACCACTATAACGACCATTATAACCACTATAACAACCATTATAACCAATATAACGACCACTATCAGCACCATAACGACCATTATCAGCACTATAACGACCATTATCACCACTATAACAACCATCATCACCACTGTAACAACCATTATAACCACTATAACAACCATTATCACCACTATAACGAGCATTATAACCTCTATAACGACCATTATCACCACTATAACGAGCATTATAACCACTATAACAACCATTATAACCACTATAACGACCATTATCACCACTATAACAACCATCATCACCACTGTAACAACCACTATAACCACTATAACAACCATTATCACCACTATAACGACCATTATAACCACTATAACGACCATTATCACGACTATAACGAGCATTATAACCACTATAACAACCATTATAACCACTATAACGACCATTATAACCACTATAACGACCATTATCACCACTATAACAACCATTATAACCACTATAACGACCATTATAACCACTATAACAACCATTAAAACCTCTATGACAACCATTATCACCACTATAACAACCATCATCACCACTGTAACAACCATTATAACCACTATAAGAACCATTATCACCACTATAACGACCATTATCACCACTATAACGAGCATTATAACCACTATAACAACCATTAAAACCACTATGACAACCATTATAACCACTATAACGACCATTATAACCACTATAACGACCATTATCACCACTATAGCAATCATTATGACCACTGTGACAACCATTATCAGCACTACAACGACCATTATCACCACTATAACGAGCATTATAACCACTATAACAACCATTATAACCAATATAACGACCACTATCAGCATCATAACTACCATTATCAGCACCATAACGACCATTATCAGCACTATAACGACCATTATCACCACTATAACAACCATCATCACCACTGTAACAACCACTTTAACCACTATAACAACCATTATCACCACTATAACAACCATCATCACCACTGTAACAACCATTATAACCACTATAACAACCATTATCACCACTATAACGAGCATTATAACCTCTATAACAACCATTATAACCACTATAACAACTATTATAACCAATATAACGACCACTATCAGCACCATCACGACCATTCTCAGCACTATAACGACCATTATCAGCACTATAACGACCATTATCACCACTATAACAACCATCATCTCCACTGTAACAACCACTATAACCACTATAACAACCATTATCACCACTATAACGACCATTATAACCACTATAACAACCATTAAAACCACTATGACAACCATTATCACCACTATAACAACCATTATAACCACTATAACGACCATTATAACCACTGTAACAACCATTATAACCACTATAACAGCCATTGTCAGCACTATAACGGCCATTATCACCACTATAGCAATCATTATGACCACTGTGACAACCATTATCAGCACTACAACGACCATTATCACCACTATAACGAGCATTATAACCACTATAACAACCATTATAACCACTATAACAACCATTATCACCACTATAACAACCATCATCACCACTGTAACAACCATTATAACCACTATAACAACCATTATCACCACTATAACGAGCATTATAACCTCTATAACAACCATTATAACCACTATAACAACTATTATAACCAATATAACGACCACTATCAGCACTATCACGACCATTCTCAGCACTATAACGACCATTATCAGCACTATAACGACCATTATCACCACTATGACAACCATCATCACCACTGTAACAACCACTATAACCACTATAACAACCATTATCACCACTATAACGACCATTATAACCACTATAACGACCATTATAACCACTATAACAACCATTAAAACCACTATGACAACCATTATCACCACTATAACAACCATTATAACCACTATAACGACCATTATAACCACTGTAACAACCATTATAACCACTATAACAGCCATTATCACCACTATAACAACCATCATCACCACTGTAACAACCATTATAACCACTATAACAACCATTATCACCACTATAACGAGCATTATAACCTCTATAACAACCATTATAACCACTATAACAACTATTATAACCAATATAACGACCACTATCAGCACTATCACGACCATTCTCAGCACTATAACGACCATTATCAGCACTATAACGACCATTATCACCACTATAACAACCATCATCACCACTGTAACAACCACTATAACCACTATAACAACCATTATCACCACTATAACGAGCATTATAACCTCTATAACAACCATTATAACCACTATAACAACTATTATAACCAATATAACGACCACTATCAGCACTATCACGACCATTCTCAGCACTATAACGACCATTATCAGCACTATAACGACCATTATCACCACTATAACAACCATCATCACCACTGTAACAACAACTATAACCACTATAACAACCATTATCACCACTATAACAACCATCATCACCACTGTAACAACCATTATAACGACTATAAGAACCATTATCACCACTATAACGACCATTATCACCACTATGACAACCATTACAACCACCATGAAAACCATTAAAACCACTATGACAACCATTATCACCACTATAATAACCATCATCACCTCTCTAACAACCATTATGACCACTATAACAACCATTATCACCACTATAACGACCATTATAACCACTATAACAACCATTATCACCACTATAACGAGCATTATAACCACTATAACAACCATTATAACCACTATAACAACCATTATAACCAATATAACGACCACTATCAGCACCATAACGACCATTCTCACCACTATAACGACCATTATCACCACTATAACGACCATTATAACCACTATAACAACCATTATAACCAATATAACGACCACTATCAGCACCATAACGACCATTATCAGCACCATAACGACCATTATCAGCACTATAACGACCATTATCACCACTATAACGACCATTATCACCACTATAACAACCATTATCACCACTATAACGACCATTATAACCACTATAACGACCATTATCACCACTATAACAACCATTATAACCACTATAACGACCATTATAACCACTATAACAACCATTAAAACCTCTATGACAACCATTATCACCACTATAACAACCATCATCACCACTGTAACAACCATTATAACCACTATAAGAACCATTATCACCACTATAACGACCATTATCACCACTATAACGAGCATTATAACCACTATAACAACCATTATAACCACTATAACAACCATTATAACCAACATATCGACCATTATCAGCACTATAACGACCATTATCACCACTATAACAACCATCATCACCACTGTAACAACCACTATAACCACTATAACAACCATTATCACCACTATAACGACCATTATAACCACTATAACGATCATTATAACCACTATAACAACCATTAAAACCACTATGACAACCATTATAACCACTATAACAACCGTTATAACCACTATAACGACCATTACAACCACCATGAAAACCATTAAAACCACTATGACAACCATTATCACCACTATAATAACCATCATCACCTCTCTAACAACCATTATGACCACTATAACAACCATTATCACCACTATAACGACCATTATAACCACTATAACGACCATTATAACCACTATAACGACCATTATCACCACTATAGCAATCATTATGACCACTGTGACAACCATTATCAGCACTACAACGACCATTATCACCACTATAACGAGCATTATAACCACTATAACAACCATTATAACCAATATAACGACCACTATCAGCATCATAACTACCATTATCAGCCCCATAACGACCATTATCAGCACTATAACGACCATTATCACCACTATAACAACCATCATCACCACTGTAACAACCACTATAACCACTATAACAACCATTATCACCACTATAACAACCATCATCACCACTGTAACAACCATTATAACCACTATAACAACCACTATCACCACTATAACGAGCATTATAACCTCTATAACAACCATTATAACCACTATAACAACTATTATAACCAATATAACGACCACTATCAGCACCATCACGACCATTCTCAGCACTATAACGACCATTATCAGCACTATAACGACCATTATCACCACTATAACAACCATCATCTCCACTGTAACAACCACTATAACCACTATAACAACCATTATCACCACTATAACGACCATTATAACCACTATAACAACCATTAAAACCACTATGACAACCATTATCACCACTATAACAACCATTATAACCACTATAACGACCATTATAACCACTGTAACAACCATTATAACCACTATAACAGCCATTATCAGCACTATAACGGCCATTATCACCACTATAGCAATCATTATGACCACTGTGACAACCATTATCAGCACTACAACGACCATTATCACCACTATAACGAGCATTATAACCACTATAACAACCATTATAACCACTATAACAACCATTATCACCACTATAACAACCATTATCACCACTATAACAACCATTATAACCACTATAACGACCATTATAACCACTGTAACAACCATTATAACCACTATAACAGCCATTATCAGCACTATAACGGCCATTATCACCACTATAGCAATCATTATGACCACTGTGACAACCATTATCAGCACTACAACGACCATTATCACCACTATAACGAGCATTATAACCACTATAACAACCATTATAACCACTATAACAACCATTATCACCACTATAACAACCATCATCACCACTGTAACAACCATTATAACCACTATAACAACCATTATCACCACTATAACGAGCATTATAACCTCTATAACAACCATTATAACCACTATAACAACTATTATAACCAATATAACAACCACTATCAGCACTATCACGACCATTCTCAGCACTATAACGACCATTATCAGCACTATAACGACCATTATCACCACTATGACAACCATCATCACCACTGTAACAACCACTATAACCACTATAACAACCATTATCACCACTATAACGACCATTATAACCACTATAACGACCATTATAACCACTATAACAACCATTAAAACCACTATGACAACCATTATCACCACTATAACAACCATTATAACCACTATAACGACCATTATAACCACTGTAACAACCATTATAACCACTATAACAGCCATTATCACCACTATAACAACCATCATCACCACTGTAACAACCATTATAACCACTATAACAACCATTATCACCACTATAACGAGCATTATAACCTCTATAACAACCATTATAACCACTATAACAACTATTATAACCAATATAACGACCACTATCAGCACTATCACGACCATTCTCAGCACTATAACGACCATTATCAGCACTATAACGACCATTATCACCACTATAACAACCATCATCACCACTGTAACAACCACTATAACCACTATAACAACCATTATCACCACTATAACGAGCATTATAACCTCTATAACATCCATTATAACCACTATAACAACTATTATAACCAATATAACGACCACTATCAGCACTATCACGACCATTCTCAGCACTATAACGACCATTATCAGCACTATAACGACCATTATCACCACTATAACAACCATCATCACCACTGTAACAACAACTATAACCACTATAACAACCATTATCACCACTATAACAACCATCATCACCACTGTAACAACCATTATAACGACTATAAGAACCATTATCACCACTATAACGACCATTATCACCACTATGACAACCATTACAACCACCATGAAAACCATTAAAACCACTATGACAACCATTATCACCACTATAATAACCATCATCACCTCTCTAACAACCATTATGACCACTATAACAACCATTATCACCACTATAACGACCATTATAACCACTATAACAACCATTATCACCACTATAACGAGCATTATAACCACTATAACAACCATTATAACCACTATAACAACCATTATAACCAATATAACGACCACTATCAGCACCATAACGACCATTCTCACCACTATAACGACCATTATCACCACTATAACAACCATTATCACCACTATAACGACCATTATAACCACTATAACGACCATTATAACCACTATAACAACCATTAAAACCACTATGACAACCATTATCACCACTATAACAACCATCATCACCACTGTAACAACCACTATAACCACTATAACAACCATTATCACCACTATAACGACCATTATAACCACTATAACGACCATTATAACCACTATAACAACCATTATAACCAATATAACGACCACTATCAGCACCATAACGACCATTATCAGCACCATAACGACCATTATCAGCACTATAACGACCATTATCACCACTATAACGACCATTATCACCACTATAACGACCATTATAACCACTATAACAACCATTATAACCAATATAACGACCACTATCAGCACCATAACGACCATTATCAGCACCATAACGACCATTATCAGCACTATAACGACCATTATCACCACTATAACGACCATTATCACCACTATAACAACCATTATCACCACTATAACGACCATTATAACCACTATAACGACCATTATCACCACTATAACAACCATTATAACCACTATAACGACCATTATAACCACTATAACAACCATTAAAACCTCTATGACAACCATTATCACCACTATAACAACCATCATCACCACTGTAACAACCATTATAACCACTATAAGAACCATTATCACCACTATAACGACCATTATCACCACTATAACGAGCATTATAACCACTATAACAACCATTATAACCACTATAACAACCATTATAACCAACATATCGACCATTATCAGCACTATAACGACCATTATCACCACTATAACAACCATCATCACCACTGTAACAACCACTATAACCACTATAACAACCATTATCACCACTATAACGACCATTATAACCACTATAACGATCATTATAACCACTATAACAACCATTAAAACCACTATGACAACCATTATAACCACTATAACAACCGTTATAACCACTATAACGACCATTACAACCACCATGAAAACCATTAAAACCACTATGACAACCATTATCACCACTATAATAACCATCATCACCTCTCTAACAACCATTATGACCACTATAACAACCATTATCACCACTATAACGACCATTATAACCACTATAACGACCATTATAACCACTATAACGACCATTATCACCACTATAGCAATCATTATGACCACTGTGACAACCATTATCAGCACTACAACGACCATTATCACCACTATAACGAGCATTATAACCACTATAACAACCATTATAACCAATATAACGACCACTATCAGCATCATAACTACCATTATCAGCCCCATAACGACCATTATCAGCACTATAACGACCATTATCACCACTATAACAACCATCATCACCACTGTAACAACCACTATAACCACTATAACAACCATTATCACCACTATAACAACCATCATCACCACTGTAACAACCATTATAACCACTATAACAACCACTATCACCACTATAACGAGCATTATAACCTCTATAACAACCATTATAACCACTATAACAACTATTATAACCAATATAACGACCACTATCAGCACCATCACGACCATTCTCAGCACTATAACGACCATTATCAGCACTATAACGACCATTATCACCACTATAACAACCATCATCTCCACTGTAACAACCACTATAACCACTATAACAACCATTATCACCACTATAACGACCATTATAACCACTATAACAACCATTAAAACCACTATGACAACCATTATCACCACTATAACAACCATTATAACCACTATAACGACCATTATAACCACTGTAACAACCATTATAACCACTATAACAGCCATTATCAGCACTATAACGGCCATTATCACCACTATAGCAATCATTATGACCACTGTGACAACCATTATCAGCACTACAACGACCATTATCACCACTATAACGAGCATTATAACCACTATAACAACCATTATAACCACTATAACAACCATTATCACCACTATAACAACCATTATCACCACTATAACAACCATTATAACCACTATAACGACCATTATAACCACTGTAACAACCATTATAACCACTATAACAGCCATTATCAGCACTATAACGGCCATTATCACCACTATAGCAATCATTATGACCACTGTGACAACCATTATCAGCACTACAACGACCATTATCACCACTATAACGAGCATTATAACCACTATAACAACCATTATAACCACTATAACAACCATTATCACCACTATAACAACCATCATCACCACTGTAACAACCATTATAACCACTATAACAACCATTATCACCACTATAACGAGCATTATAACCTCTATAACAACCATTATAACCACTATAACAACTATTATAACCAATATAACAACCACTATCAGCACTATCACGACCATTCTCAGCACTATAACGACCATTATCAGCACTATAACGACCATTATCACCACTATGACAACCATCATCACCACTGTAACAACCACTATAACCACTATAACAACCATTATCACCACTATAACGACCATTATAACCACTATAACGACCATTATAACCACTATAACAACCATTAAAACCACTATGACAACCATTATCACCACTATAACAACCATTATAACCACTATAACGACCATTATAACCACTGTAACAACCATTATAACCACTATAACAGCCATTATCACCACTATAACAACCATCATCACCACTGTAACAACCATTATAACCACTATAACAACCATTATCACCACTATAACGAGCATTATAACCTCTATAACAACCATTATAACCACTATAACAACTATTATAACCAATATAACGACCACTATCAGCACTATCACGACCATTCTCAGCACTATAACGACCATTATCAGCACTATAACGACCATTATCACCACTATAACAACCATCATCACCACTGTAACAACCACTATAACCACTATAACAACCATTATCACCACTATAACGAGCATTATAACCTCTATAACAACCATTATAACCACTATAACAACCATTATAACCAACATATCGACCATTATCAGCACTATAACGACCATTATCACCACTATAACAACCATCATCACCACTGTAACAACCACTATAACCACTATAACAACCATTATCACCACTATAACGACCATTATAACCACTATAACGATCATTATAACCACTATAACAACCATTAAAACCACTATGACAACCATTATAACCACTATAACAACCATTATCACCACTATAACGAGCATTATAACCTCTATAACAACCATTATAACCACT
Source organism: Megachile leachella (assembly GCA_963576845.1). Taxonomy (NCBI): domain Eukaryota; kingdom Metazoa; phylum Arthropoda; class Insecta; order Hymenoptera; family Megachilidae; genus Megachile; species Megachile leachella. The sequence goes on along the minus strand of OY756260.1, from coordinate 12,520,522 downwards.
ATAACAACTATTATAACCAATATAACGACCACTATCAGCACTATCACGACCATTCTCAGCACTATAACGACCATTATCAGCACTATAACGACCATTATCACCACTATAACAACCATCATCACCACTGTAACAACCACTATAACCACTATAACAACCATTATCACCACTATAACGACCATTATAACCACTATAACGACCATTATAACCACTATAACAACCATTAAAACCACTATGACAACCATTATCACCACTATAACAACCATTATAACCACTATAACGACCATTATAACCACTGTAACAACCATTATAACCACTATAACAGCCATTATCAGCACTATAACGACCATTATCACCACTATAGCAATCATTATGACCACTGTGACAACCATTATCAGCACTACAACGACTATTATCACCACTATAACGAGCATTATAACCACTATAACAACCATTATAACCACTATAACGACCATTATAACCACTATAACGACCATTATAACCACTATAACAATCATTAAAACCACTATGACAACCATTATAACCACTATAACAACCGTTATAACCACTATAACGACCATTATAACCACTATAACGACCATTATAACCACTATAACAACCATTAAAACCTCTATGACAACCATTATAACCACTATAACAACCATTATCACCACTATAACGACCATTATAACCACTATAACGACCATTATAACCACTATAACGACCATTATAACCACTATAACAACCACTAAAACCTCTATGACAACCATTATCACCACTATAACAACCATCATCACCACTGTAACAACCATTATAACGACTATAAGAACCATTATCACCACTATAACGACCATTATCACCACTATGACAACCATTACAACCACCATGAAAACCATTAAAACCACTATGACAACCATTATCACCACTATAATAACCATCATCACCTCTCTAACAACCATTATGACCACTATAACAACCATTATCACCACTATAACGACCATTATAACCACTATAACAACCATTATCACCACTATAACGAGCATTATAACCACTGTAACAACCATTATAACCACTATAACAACCATTATAACCAATATAACGACCACTATCAGCACCATAACGACCATTCTCACCACTATAACGACCATTATCACCACTATAACAACCATTATCACCACTATAACGACCATTATAACCACTATAACGACCATTATAACCACTATAACAACCATTAAAACCACTATGACAACCATTATCACCACTATAACAACCATCATCACCACTGTAACAACCACTATAACCACTATAACAACCATTATCACGACTATAACGACCATTATAACCACTATAACGACCATTATAACCACTATAACAACCATTATAACCAATATAACGACCACTATCAGCACCATAACGACCATTATCAGCACCATAACGACCATTATCAGCACTATAACGACCATTATCACCACTATAACGACCATTATCACCACTATAACGACCATTATAACCACTATAACAACCATTATAACCAATATAACGACCACTATCAGCACCATAACGACCATTATCAGCACCATAACGACCATTATCAGCACTATAACGACCATTATCACCACTATAACGACCATTATCACCACTATAACAACCATTATCACCACTATAACGACCATTATAACCACTATAACGACCATTATCACCACTATAACAACCATTATAACCACTATAACGACCATTATAACCACTATAACAACCATTAAAACCTCTATGACAACCATTATCACCACTATAACAACCATCATCACCACTGTAACAACCATTATAACCACTATAAGAACCATTATCACCACTATAACGACCATTATCACCACTATAACGAGCATTATAACCACTATAACAACCATTATAACCACTATAACAACCATTATAACCAACATATCGACCATTATCAGCACTATAACGACCATTATCACCACTATAACAACCATCATCACCACTGTAACAACCACTATAACCACTATAACAACCATTATCACCACTATAACGACCATTATAACCACTATAACGATCATTATAACCACTATAACAACCATTAAAACCACTATGACAACCATTATAACCACTATAACAACCGTTATAACCACTATAACGACCATTATCACCACTATAGCAATCATTATGACCACTGTGACAACCATTATCAGCACTACAACGACCATTATCACCACTATAACGAGCATTATAACCACTATAACAACCATTATAACCAATATAACGACCACTATCAGCATCATAACTACCATTATCAGCACCATAACGACCATTATCAGCACTATAACGACCATTATCACCACTATAACAACCATCATCACCACTGTAACAACCATTATAACCACTATAACAACCATTATCACCACTATAACGAGCATTATAACCTCTATAACGACCATTATCACCACTATAACGAGCATTATAACCACTATAACAACCATTATAACCACTATAACGACCATTATCACCACTATAACAACCATCATCACCACTGTAACAACCACTATAACCACTATAACAACCATTATCACCACTATAACGACCATTATAACCACTATAACGACCATTATCACGACTATAACGAGCATTATAACCACTATAACAACCATTATAACCACTATAACGACCATTATAACCACTATAACGACCATTATCACGACTATAACGACCATTATAACCACTATAACGACCATTATAACCACTATAACAACCATTATAACCAATATAACGACCACTATCAGCACCATAACGACCATTATCAGCACCATAACGACCATTATCAGCACTATAACGACCATTATCACCACTATAACGACCATTATCACCACTATAACGACCATTATAACCACTATAACAACCATTATAACCAATATAACGACCACTATCAGCACCATAACGACCATTATCAGCACCATAACGACCATTATCAGCACTATAACGACCATTATCACCACTGTAACAACCACTATAACCACTATAACAACCATTATCACCACTATAACGACCATTATAACCACTATAACGATCATTATAACCACTATAACAACCATTAAAACCACTATGACAACCATTATAACCACTATAACAACCATTATCACCACTATAACGAGCATTATAACCTCTATAACAACCATTATAACCACTATAACAACTATTATAACCAATATAACGACCACTATCAGCACTATCACGACCATTCTCAGCACTATAACGACCATTATCAGCACTATAACGACCATTATCACCACTATAACAACCATCATCACCACTGTAACAACCACTATAACCACTATAACAACCATTATCACCACTATAACGACCATTATAACCACTATAACGACCATTATAACCACTATAACAACCATTAAAACCACTATGACAACCATTATCACCACTATAACAACCATTATAACCACTATAACGACCATTATAACCACTGTAACAACCATTATAACCACTATAACAGCCATTATCAGCACTATAACGACCATTATCACCACTATAGCAATCATTATGACCACTGTGACAACCATTATCAGCACTACAACGACTATTATCACCACTATAACGAGCATTATAACCACTATAACAACCATTATAACCACTATAACGACCATTATAACCACTATAACGACCATTATAACCACTATAACAATCATTAAAACCACTATGACAACCATTATAACCACTATAACAACCGTTATAACCACTATAACGACCATTATAACCACTATAACGACCATTATAACCACTATAACAACCATTAAAACCTCTATGACAACCATTATAACCACTATAACAACCATTATCACCACTATAACGACCATTATAACCACTATAACGACCATTATAACCACTATAACGACCATTATAACCACTATAACAACCACTAAAACCTCTATGACAACCATTATCACCACTATAACAACCATCATCACCACTGTAACAACCATTATAACGACTATAAGAACCATTATCACCACTATAACGACCATTATCACCACTATGACAACCATTACAACCACCATGAAAACCATTAAAACCACTATGACAACCATTATCACCACTATAATAACCATCATCACCTCTCTAACAACCATTATGACCACTATAACAACCATTATCACCACTATAACGACCATTATAACCACTATAACAACCATTATCACCACTATAACGAGCATTATAACCACTGTAACAACCATTATAACCACTATAACAACCATTATAACCAATATAACGACCACTATCAGCACCATAACGACCATTCTCACCACTATAACGACCATTATCACCACTATAACAACCATTATCACCACTATAACGACCATTATAACCACTATAACGACCATTATAACCACTATAACAACCATTAAAACCACTATGACAACCATTATCACCACTATAACAACCATCATCACCACTGTAACAACCACTATAACCACTATAACAACCATTATCACGACTATAACGACCATTATAACCACTATAACGACCATTATAACCACTATAACAACCATTATAACCAATATAACGACCACTATCAGCACCATAACGACCATTATCAGCACCATAACGACCATTATCAGCACTATAACGACCATTATCACCACTATAACGACCATTATCACCACTATAACGACCATTATAACCACTATAACAACCATTATAACCAATATAACGACCACTATCAGCACCATAACGACCATTATCAGCACCATAACGACCATTATCAGCACTATAACGACCATTATCACCACTATAACGACCATTATCACCACTATAACAACCATTATCACCACTATAACGACCATTATAACCACTATAACGACCATTATCACCACTATAACAACCATTATAACCACTATAACGACCATTATAACCACTATAACAACCATTAAAACCTCTATGACAACCATTATCACCACTATAACAACCATCATCACCACTGTAACAACCATTATAACCACTATAAGAACCATTATCACCACTATAACGACCATTATCACCACTATAACGAGCATTATAACCACTATAACAACCATTATAACCACTATAACAACCATTATAACCAACATATCGACCATTATCAGCACTATAACGACCATTATCACCACTATAACAACCATCATCACCACTGTAACAACCACTATAACCACTATAACAACCATTATCACCACTATAACGACCATTATAACCACTATAACGATCATTATAACCACTATAACAACCATTAAAACCACTATGACAACCATTATAACCACTATAACAACCGTTATAACCACTATAACGACCATTATCACCACTATAGCAATCATTATGACCACTGTGACAACCATTATCAGCACTACAACGACCATTATCACCACTATAACGAGCATTATAACCACTATAACAACCATTATAACCAATATAACGACCACTATCAGCATCATAACTACCATTATCAGCACCATAACGACCATTATCAGCACTATAACGACCATTATCACCACTATAACAACCATCATCACCACTGTAACAACCATTATAACCACTATAACAACCATTATCACCACTATAACGAGCATTATAACCTCTATAACGACCATTATCACCACTATAACGAGCATTATAACCACTATAACAACCATTATAACCACTATAACGACCATTATCACCACTATAACAACCATCATCACCACTGTAACAACCACTATAACCACTATAACAACCATTATCACCACTATAACGACCATTATAACCACTATAACGACCATTATCACGACTATAACGAGCATTATAACCACTATAACAACCATTATAACCACTATAACGACCATTATAACCACTATAACGACCATTATCACCACTATAACAACCATTATAACCACTATAACGACCATTATAACCACTATAACAACCATTAAAACCTCTATGACAACCATTATCACCACTATAACAACCATCATCACCACTGTAACAACCATTATAACCACTATAAGAACCATTATCACCACTATAACGACCATTATCACCACTATAACGAGCATTATAACCACTATAACAACCATTAAAACCACTATGACAACCATTATAACCACTATAACGACCATTATAACCACTATAACGACCATTATCACCACTATAGCAATCATTATGACCACTGTGACAACCATTATCAGCACTACAACGACCATTATCACCACTATAACGAGCATTATAACCACTATAACAACCATTATAACCAATATAACGACCACTATCAGCATCATAACTACCATTATCAGCACCATAACGACCATTATCAGCACTATAACGACCATTATCACCACTATAACAACCATCATCACCACTGTAACAACCACTATAACCACTATAACAACCATTATCACCACTATAACAACCATCATCACCACTGTAACAACCATTATAACCACTATAACAACCATTATCACCACTATAACGAGCATTATAACCTCTATAACAACCATTATAACCACTATAACAACTATTATAACCAATATAACGACCACTATCAGCACCATCACGACCATTCTCAGCACTATAACGACCATTATCAGCACTATAACGACCATTATCACCACTATAACAACCATCATCTCCACTGTAACAACCACTATAACCACTATAACAACCATTATCACCACTATAACGACCATTATAACCACTATAACAACCATTAAAACCACTATGACAACCATTATCACCACTATAACAACCATTATAACCACTATAACGACCATTATAACCACTGTAACAACCATTATAACCACTATAACAGCCATTGTCAGCACTATAACGGCCATTATCACCACTATAGCAATCATTATGACCACTGTGACAACCATTATCAGCACTACAACGACCATTATCACCACTATAACGAGCATTATAACCACTATAACAACCATTATAACCACTATAACAACCATTATCACCACTATAACAACCATCATCACCACTGTAACAACCATTATAACCACTATAACAACCATTATCACCACTATAACGAGCATTATAACCTCTATAACAACCATTATAACCACTATAACAACTATTATAACCAATATAACGACCACTATCAGCACTATCACGACCATTCTCAGCACTATAACGACCATTATCAGCACTATAACGACCATTATCACCACTATGACAACCATCATCACCACTGTAACAACCACTATAACCACTATAACAACCATTATCACCACTATAACGACCATTATAACCACTATAACGACCATTATAACCACTATAACAACCATTAAAACCACTATGACAACCATTATCACCACTATAACAACCATTATAACCACTATAACGACCATTATAACCACTGTAACAACCATTATAACCACTATAACAGCCATTATCACCACTATAACAACCATCATCACCACTGTAACAACCATTATAACCACTATAACAACCATTATCACCACTATAACGAGCATTATAACCTCTATAACAACCATTATAACCACTATAACAACTATTATAACCAATATAACGACCACTATCAGCACTATCACGACCATTCTCAGCACTATAACGACCATTATCAGCACTATAACGACCATTATCACCACTATAACAACCATCATCACCACTGTAACAACCACTATAACCACTATAACAACCATTATCACCACTATAACGAGCATTATAACCTCTATAACAACCATTATAACCACTATAACAACTATTATAACCAATATAACGACCACTATCAGCACTATCACGACCATTCTCAGCACTATAACGACCATTATCAGCACTATAACGACCATTATCACCACTATAACAACCATCATCACCACTGTAACAACAACTATAACCACTATAACAACCATTATCACCACTATAACAACCATCATCACCACTGTAACAACCATTATAACGACTATAAGAACCATTATCACCACTATAACGACCATTATCACCACTATGACAACCATTACAACCACCATGAAAACCATTAAAACCACTATGACAACCATTATCACCACTATAATAACCATCATCACCTCTCTAACAACCATTATGACCACTATAACAACCATTATCACCACTATAACGACCATTATAACCACTATAACAACCATTATCACCACTATAACGAGCATTATAACCACTATAACAACCATTATAACCACTATAACAACCATTATAACCAATATAACGACCACTATCAGCACCATAACGACCATTCTCACCACTATAACGACCATTATCACCACTATAACGACCATTATAACCACTATAACAACCATTATAACCAATATAACGACCACTATCAGCACCATAACGACCATTATCAGCACCATAACGACCATTATCAGCACTATAACGACCATTATCACCACTATAACGACCATTATCACCACTATAACAACCATTATCACCACTATAACGACCATTATAACCACTATAACGACCATTATCACCACTATAACAACCATTATAACCACTATAACGACCATTATAACCACTATAACAACCATTAAAACCTCTATGACAACCATTATCACCACTATAACAACCATCATCACCACTGTAACAACCATTATAACCACTATAAGAACCATTATCACCACTATAACGACCATTATCACCACTATAACGAGCATTATAACCACTATAACAACCATTATAACCACTATAACAACCATTATAACCAACATATCGACCATTATCAGCACTATAACGACCATTATCACCACTATAACAACCATCATCACCACTGTAACAACCACTATAACCACTATAACAACCATTATCACCACTATAACGACCATTATAACCACTATAACGATCATTATAACCACTATAACAACCATTAAAACCACTATGACAACCATTATAACCACTATAACAACCGTTATAACCACTATAACGACCATTACAACCACCATGAAAACCATTAAAACCACTATGACAACCATTATCACCACTATAATAACCATCATCACCTCTCTAACAACCATTATGACCACTATAACAACCATTATCACCACTATAACGACCATTATAACCACTATAACGACCATTATAACCACTATAACGACCATTATCACCACTATAGCAATCATTATGACCACTGTGACAACCATTATCAGCACTACAACGACCATTATCACCACTATAACGAGCATTATAACCACTATAACAACCATTATAACCAATATAACGACCACTATCAGCATCATAACTACCATTATCAGCCCCATAACGACCATTATCAGCACTATAACGACCATTATCACCACTATAACAACCATCATCACCACTGTAACAACCACTATAACCACTATAACAACCATTATCACCACTATAACAACCATCATCACCACTGTAACAACCATTATAACCACTATAACAACCACTATCACCACTATAACGAGCATTATAACCTCTATAACAACCATTATAACCACTATAACAACTATTATAACCAATATAACGACCACTATCAGCACCATCACGACCATTCTCAGCACTATAACGACCATTATCAGCACTATAACGACCATTATCACCACTATAACAACCATCATCTCCACTGTAACAACCACTATAACCACTATAACAACCATTATCACCACTATAACGACCATTATAACCACTATAACAACCATTAAAACCACTATGACAACCATTATCACCACTATAACAACCATTATAACCACTATAACGACCATTATAACCACTGTAACAACCATTATAACCACTATAACAGCCATTATCAGCACTATAACGGCCATTATCACCACTATAGCAATCATTATGACCACTGTGACAACCATTATCAGCACTACAACGACCATTATCACCACTATAACGAGCATTATAACCACTATAACAACCATTATAACCACTATAACAACCATTATCACCACTATAACAACCATTATCACCACTATAACAACCATTATAACCACTATAACGACCATTATAACCACTGTAACAACCATTATAACCACTATAACAGCCATTATCAGCACTATAACGGCCATTATCACCACTATAGCAATCATTATGACCACTGTGACAACCATTATCAGCACTACAACGACCATTATCACCACTATAACGAGCATTATAACCACTATAACAACCATTATAACCACTATAACAACCATTATCACCACTATAACAACCATCATCACCACTGTAACAACCATTATAACCACTATAACAACCATTATCACCACTATAACGAGCATTATAACCTCTATAACAACCATTATAACCACTATAACAACTATTATAACCAATATAACAACCACTATCAGCACTATCACGACCATTCTCAGCACTATAACGACCATTATCAGCACTATAACGACCATTATCACCACTATGACAACCATCATCACCACTGTAACAACCACTATAACCACTATAACAACCATTATCACCACTATAACGACCATTATAACCACTATAACGACCATTATAACCACTATAACAACCATTAAAACCACTATGACAACCATTATCACCACTATAACAACCATTATAACCACTATAACGACCATTATAACCACTGTAACAACCATTATAACCACTATAACAGCCATTATCACCACTATAACAACCATCATCACCACTGTAACAACCATTATAACCACTATAACAACCATTATCACCACTATAACGAGCATTATAACCTCTATAACAACCATTATAACCACTATAACAACTATTATAACCAATATAACGACCACTATCAGCACTATCACGACCATTCTCAGCACTATAACGACCATTATCAGCACTATAACGACCATTATCACCACTATAACAACCATCATCACCACTGTAACAACCACTATAACCACTATAACAACCATTATCACCACTATAACGAGCATTATAACCTCTATAACAACCATTATAACCACTATAACAACTATTATAACCAATATAACGACCACTATCAGCACTATCACGACCATTCTCAGCACTATAACGACCATTATCAGCACTATAACGACCATTATCACCACTATAACAACCATCATCACCACTGTAACAACAACTATAACCACTATAACAACCATTATCACCACTATAACAACCATCATCACCACTGTAACAACCATTATAACGACTATAAGAACCATTATCACCACTATAACGACCATTATCACCACTATGACAACCATTACAACCACCATGAAAACCATTAAAACCACTATGACAACCATTATCACCACTATAATAACCATCATCACCTCTCTAACAACCATTATGACCACTATAACAACCATTATCACCACTATAACGACCATTATAACCACTATAACAACCATTATCACCACTATAACGAGCATTATAACCACTATAACAACCATTATAACCACTATAACAACCATTATAACCAATATAACGACCACTATCAGCACCATAACGACCATTCTCACCACTATAACGACCATTATCACCACTATAACAACCATTATCACCACTATAACGACCATTATAACCACTATAACGACCATTATAACCACTATAACAACCATTAAAACCACTATGACAACCATTATCACCACTATAACAACCATCATCACCACTGTAACAACCACTATAACCACTATAACAACCATTATCACCACTATAACGACCATTATAACCACTATAACGACCATTATAACCACTATAACAACCATTATAACCAATATAACGACCACTATCAGCACCATAACGACCATTATCAGCACCATAACGACCATTATCAGCACTATAACGACCATTATCACCACTATAACGACCATTATCACCACTATAACGACCATTATAACCACTATAACAACCATTATAACCAATATAACGACCACTATCAGCACCATAACGACCATTATCAGCACCATAACGACCATTATCAGCACTATAACGACCATTATCACCACTATAACGACCATTATCACCACTATAACAACCATTATCACCACTATAACGACCATTATAACCACTATAACGACCATTATCACCACTATAACAACCATTATAACCACTATAACGACCATTATAACCACTATAACAACCATTAAAACCTCTATGACAACCATTATCACCACTATAACAACCATCATCACCACTGTAACAACCATTATAACCACTATAAGAACCATTATCACCACTATAACGACCATTATCACCACTATAACGAGCATTATAACCACTATAACAACCATTATAACCACTATAACAACCATTATAACCAACATATCGACCATTATCAGCACTATAACGACCATTATCACCACTATAACAACCATCATCACCACTGTAACAACCACTATAACCACTATAACAACCATTATCACCACTATAACGACCATTATAACCACTATAACGATCATTATAACCACTATAACAACCATTAAAACCACTATGACAACCATTATAACCACTATAACAACCGTTATAACCACTATAACGACCATTACAACCACCATGAAAACCATTAAAACCACCATGACAACCATTATCACCACTATAATAACCATCATCACCTCTCTAACAACCATTATGACCACTATAACAACCATTATCACCACTATAACGACCATTATAACCACTATAACGACCATTATAACCACTATAACGACCATTATCACCACTATAGCAATCATTATGACCACTGTGACAACCATTATCAGCACTACAACGACCATTATCACCACTATAACGAGCATTATAACCACTATAACAACCATTATAACCAATATAACGACCACTATCAGCATCATAACTACCATTATCAGCACCATAACGACCATTATCAGCACTATAACGACCATTATCACCACTATAACAACCATCATCACCACTGTAACAACCACTATAACCACTATAACAACCATTATCACCACTATAACAACCATCATCACCACTGTAACAACCATTATAACCACTATAACAACCATTATCACCACTATAACGAGCATTATAACCTCTATAACAACCATTATAACCACTATAACAACTATTATAACCAATATAACGACCACTATCAGCACCATCACGACCATTCTCAGCACTATAACGACCATTATCAGCACTATAACGACCATTATCACCACTATAACAACCATCATCTCCACTGTAACAACCACTATAACCACTATAACAACCATTATCACCACTATAACGACCATTATAACCACTATAACAACCATTAAAACCACTATGACAACCATTATCACCACTATAACGAGCATTATAACCACTATAACAACCATTATAACCACTATAACAACCATTATAACCAACATATCGACCATTATCAGCACTATAACGACCATTATCACCACTATAACAACCATCATCACCACTGTAACAACCACTATAACCACTATAACAACCATTATCACCACTATAACGACCATTATAACCACTATAACGATCATTATAACCACTATAACAACCATTAAAACCACTATGACAACCATTATAACCACTATAACAACCGTTATAACCACTATAACGACCATTATCACCACTATAGCAATCATTATGACCACTGTGACAACCATTATCAGCACTACAACGACCATTATCACCACTATAACGAGCATTATAACCACTATAACAACCATTATAACCAATATAACGACCACTATCAGCATCATAACTACCATTATCAGCACCATAACGACCATTATCAGCACTATAACGACCATTATCACCACTATAACAACCATCATCACCACTGTAACAACCATTATAACCACTATAACAACCATTATCACCACTATAACGAGCATTATAACCTCTATAACGACCATTATCACCACTATAACGAGCATTATAACCACTATAACAACCATTATAACCACTATAACGACCATTATCACCACTATAACAACCATCATCACCACTGTAACAACCACTATAACCACTATAACAACCATTATCACCACTATAACGACCATTATAACCACTATAACGACCATTATCACGACTATAACGAGCATTATAACCACTATAACAACCATTATAACCACTATAACGACCATTATAACCACTATAACGACCATTATCACGACTATAACGACCATTATAACCACTATAACGACCATTATAACCACTATAACAACCATTATAACCAATATAACGACCACTATCAGCACCATAACGACCATTATCAGCACCATAACGACCATTATCAGCACTATAACGACCATTATCACCACTATAACGACCATTATCACCACTATAACGACCATTATAACCACTATAACAACCATTATAACCAATATAACGACCACTATCAGCACCATAACGACCATTATCAGCACCATAACGACCATTATCAGCACTATAACGACCATTATCACCACTGTAACAACCACTATAACCACTATAACAACCATTATCACCACTATAACGACCATTATAACCACTATAACGATCATTATAACCACTATAACAACCATTAAAACCACTATGACAACCATTATAACCACTATAACAACCATTATCACCACTATAACGAGCATTATAACCTCTATAACAACCATTATAACCACTATAACAACTATTATAACCAATATAACGACCACTATCAGCACTATCACGACCATTCTCAGCACTATAACGACCATTATCAGCACTATAACGACCATTATCACCACTATAACAACCATCATCACCACTGTAACAACCACTATAACCACTATAACAACCATTATCACCACTATAACGACCATTATAACCACTATAACGACCATTATAACCACTATAACAACCATTAAAACCACTATGACAACCATTATCACCACTATAACAACCATTATAACCACTATAACGACCATTATAACCACTGTAACAACCATTATAACCACTATAACAGCCATTATCAGCACTATAACGACCATTATCACCACTATAGCAATCATTATGACCACTGTGACAACCATTATCAGCACTACAACGACTATTATCACCACTATAACGAGCATTATAACCACTATAACAACCATTATAACCACTATAACGACCATTATAACCACTATAACGACCATTATAACCACTATAACAATCATTAAAACCACTATGACAACCATTATAACCACTATAACAACCGTTATAACCACTATAACGACCATTATAACCACTATAACGACCATTATAACCACTATAACAACCATTAAAACCTCTATGACAACCATTATAACCACTATAACAACCATTATCACCACTATAACGACCATTATAACCACTATAACGACCATTATAACCACTATAACGACCATTATAACCACTATAACAACCACTAAAACCTCTATGACAACCATTATCACCACTATAACAACCATCATCACCACTGTAACAACCATTATAACGACTATAAGAACCATTATCACCACTATAACGACCATTATCACCACTATGACAACCATTACAACCACCATGAAAACCATTAAAACCACTATGACAACCATTATCACCACTATAATAACCATCATCACCTCTCTAACAACCATTATGACCACTATAACAACCATTATCACCACTATAACGACCATTATAACCACTATAACAACCATTATCACCACTATAACGAGCATTATAACCACTGTAACAACCATTATAACCACTATAACAACCATTATAACCAATATAACGACCACTATCAGCACCATAACGACCATTCTCACCACTATAACGACCATTATCACCACTATAACAACCATTATCACCACTATAACGACCATTATAACCACTATAACGACCATTATAACCACTATAACAACCATTAAAACCACTATGACAACCATTATCACCACTATAACAACCATCATCACCACTGTAACAACCACTATAACCACTATAACAACCATTATCACGACTATAACGACCATTATAACCACTATAACGACCATTATAACCACTATAACAACCATTATAACCAATATAACGACCACTATCAGCACCATAACGACCATTATCAGCACCATAACGACCATTATCAGCACTATAACGACCATTATCACCACTATAACGACCATTATCACCACTATAACGACCATTATAACCACTATAACAACCATTATAACCAATATAACGACCACTATCAGCACCATAACGACCATTATCAGCACCATAACGACCATTATCAGCACTATAACGACCATTATCACCACTATAACGACCATTATCACCACTATAACAACCATTATCACCACTATAACGACCATTATAACCACTATAACGACCATTATCACCACTATAACAACCATTATAACCACTATAACGACCATTATAACCACTATAACAACCATTAAAACCTCTATGACAACCATTATCACCACTATAACAACCATCATCACCACTGTAACAACCATTATAACCACTATAAGAACCATTATCACCACTATAACGACCATTATCACCACTATAACGAGCATTATAACCACTATAACAACCATTATAACCACTATAACAACCATTATAACCAACATATCGACCATTATCAGCACTATAACGACCATTATCACCACTATAACAACCATCATCACCACTGTAACAACCACTATAACCACTATAACAACCATTATCACCACTATAACGACCATTATAACCACTATAACGATCATTATAACCACTATAACAACCATTAAAACCACTATGACAACCATTATAACCACTATAACAACCGTTATAACCACTATAACGACCATTATCACCACTATAGCAATCATTATGACCACTGTGACAACCATTATCAGCACTACAACGACCATTATCACCACTATAACGAGCATTATAACCACTATAACAACCATTATAACCAATATAACGACCACTATCAGCATCATAACTACCATTATCAGCACCATAACGACCATTATCAGCACTATAACGACCATTATCACCACTATAACAACCATCATCACCACTGTAACAACCATTATAACCACTATAACAACCATTATCACCACTATAACGAGCATTATAACCTCTATAACGACCATTATCACCACTATAACGAGCATTATAACCACTATAACAACCATTATAACCACTATAACGACCATTATCACCACTATAACAACCATCATCACCACTGTAACAACCACTATAACCACTATAACAACCATTATCACCACTATAACGACCATTATAACCACTATAACGACCATTATCACGACTATAACGAGCATTATAACCACTATAACAACCATTATAACCACTATAACGACCATTATAACCACTATAACGACCATTATCACCACTATAACAACCATTATAACCACTATAACGACCATTATAACCACTATAACAACCATTAAAACCTCTATGACAACCATTATCACCACTATAACAACCATCATCACCACTGTAACAACCATTATAACCACTATAAGAACCATTATCACCACTATAACGACCATTATCACCACTATAACGAGCATTATAACCACTATAACAACCATTAAAACCACTATGACAACCATTATAACCACTATAACGACCATTATAACCACTATAACGACCATTATCACCACTATAGCAATCATTATGACCACTGTGACAACCATTATCAGCACTACAACGACCATTATCACCACTATAACGAGCATTATAACCACTATAACAACCATTATAACCAATATAACGACCACTATCAGCATCATAACTACCATTATCAGCACCATAACGACCATTATCAGCACTATAACGACCATTATCACCACTATAACAACCATCATCACCACTGTAACAACCACTATAACCACTATAACAACCATTATCACCACTATAACAACCATCATCACCACTGTAACAACCATTATAACCACTATAACAACCATTATCACCACTATAACGAGCATTATAACCTCTATAACAACCATTATAACCACTATAACAACTATTATAACCAATATAACGACCACTATCAGCACCATCACGACCATTCTCAGCACTATAACGACCATTATCAGCACTATAACGACCATTATCACCACTATAACAACCATCATCTCCACTGTAACAACCACTATAACCACTATAACAACCATTATCACCACTATAACGACCATTATAACCACTATAACAACCATTAAAACCACTATGACAACCATTATCACCACTATAACAACCATTATAACCACTATAACGACCATTATAACCACTGTAACAACCATTATAACCACTATAACAGCCATTGTCAGCACTATAACGGCCATTATCACCACTATAGCAATCATTATGACCACTGTGACAACCATTATCAGCACTACAACGACCATTATCACCACTATAACGAGCATTATAACCACTATAACAACCATTATAACCACTATAACAACCATTATCACCACTATAACAACCATCATCACCACTGTAACAACCATTATAACCACTATAACAACCATTATCACCACTATAACGAGCATTATAACCTCTATAACAACCATTATAACCACTATAACAACTATTATAACCAATATAACGACCACTATCAGCACTATCACGACCATTCTCAGCACTATAACGACCATTATCAGCACTATAACGACCATTATCACCACTATGACAACCATCATCACCACTGTAACAACCACTATAACCACTATAACAACCATTATCACCACTATAACGACCATTATAACCACTATAACGACCATTATAACCACTATAACAACCATTAAAACCACTATGACAACCATTATCACCACTATAACAACCATTATAACCACTATAACGACCATTATAACCACTGTAACAACCATTATAACCACTATAACAGCCATTATCACCACTATAACAACCATCATCACCACTGTAACAACCATTATAACCACTATAACAACCATTATCACCACTATAACGAGCATTATAACCTCTATAACAACCATTATAACCACTATAACAACTATTATAACCAATATAACGACCACTATCAGCACTATCACGACCATTCTCAGCACTATAACGACCATTATCAGCACTATAACGACCATTATCACCACTATAACAACCATCATCACCACTGTAACAACCACTATAACCACTATAACAACCATTATCACCACTATAACGAGCATTATAACCTCTATAACAACCATTATAACCACTATAACAACTATTATAACCAATATAACGACCACTATCAGCACTATCACGACCATTCTCAGCACTATAACGACCATTATCAGCACTATAACGACCATTATCACCACTATAACAACCATCATCACCACTGTAACAACAACTATAACCACTATAACAACCATTATCACCACTATAACAACCATCATCACCACTGTAACAACCATTATAACGACTATAAGAACCATTATCACCACTATAACGACCATTATCACCACTATGACAACCATTACAACCACCATGAAAACCATTAAAACCACTATGACAACCATTATCACCACTATAATAACCATCATCACCTCTCTAACAACCATTATGACCACTATAACAACCATTATCACCACTATAACGACCATTATAACCACTATAACAACCATTATCACCACTATAACGAGCATTATAACCACTATAACAACCATTATAACCACTATAACAACCATTATAACCAATATAACGACCACTATCAGCACCATAACGACCATTCTCACCACTATAACGACCATTATCACCACTATAACGACCATTATAACCACTATAACAACCATTATAACCAATATAACGACCACTATCAGCACCATAACGACCATTATCAGCACCATAACGACCATTATCAGCACTATAACGACCATTATCACCACTATAACGACCATTATCACCACTATAACAACCATTATCACCACTATAACGACCATTATAACCACTATAACGACCATTATCACCACTATAACAACCATTATAACCACTATAACGACCATTATAACCACTATAACAACCATTAAAACCTCTATGACAACCATTATCACCACTATAACAACCATCATCACCACTGTAACAACCATTATAACCACTATAAGAACCATTATCACCACTATAACGACCATTATCACCACTATAACGAGCATTATAACCACTATAACAACCATTATAACCACTATAACAACCATTATAACCAACATATCGACCATTATCAGCACTATAACGACCATTATCACCACTATAACAACCATCATCACCACTGTAACAACCACTATAACCACTATAACAACCATTATCACCACTATAACGACCATTATAACCACTATAACGATCATTATAACCACTATAACAACCATTAAAACCACTATGACAACCATTATAACCACTATAACAACCGTTATAACCACTATAACGACCATTACAACCACCATGAAAACCATTAAAACCACTATGACAACCATTATCACCACTATAATAACCATCATCACCTCTCTAACAACCATTATGACCACTATAACAACCATTATCACCACTATAACGACCATTATAACCACTATAACGACCATTATAACCACTATAACGACCATTATCACCACTATAGCAATCATTATGACCACTGTGACAACCATTATCAGCACTACAACGACCATTATCACCACTATAACGAGCATTATAACCACTATAACAACCATTATAACCAATATAACGACCACTATCAGCATCATAACTACCATTATCAGCCCCATAACGACCATTATCAGCACTATAACGACCATTATCACCACTATAACAACCATCATCACCACTGTAACAACCACTATAACCACTATAACAACCATTATCACCACTATAACAACCATCATCACCACTGTAACAACCATTATAACCACTATAACAACCACTATCACCACTATAACGAGCATTATAACCTCTATAACAACCATTATAACCACTATAACAACTATTATAACCAATATAACGACCACTATCAGCACCATCACGACCATTCTCAGCACTATAACGACCATTATCAGCACTATAACGACCATTATCACCACTATAACAACCATCATCTCCACTGTAACAACCACTATAACCACTATAACAACCATTATCACCACTATAACGACCATTATAACCACTATAACAACCATTAAAACCACTATGACAACCATTATCACCACTATAACAACCATTATAACCACTATAACGACCATTATAACCACTGTAACAACCATTATAACCACTATAACAGCCATTATCAGCACTATAACGGCCATTATCACCACTATAGCAATCATTATGACCACTGTGACAACCATTATCAGCACTACAACGACCATTATCACCACTATAACGAGCATTATAACCACTATAACAACCATTATAACCACTATAACAACCATTATCACCACTATAACAACCATTATCACCACTATAACAACCATTATAACCACTATAACGACCATTATAACCACTGTAACAACCATTATAACCACTATAACAGCCATTATCAGCACTATAACGGCCATTATCACCACTATAGCAATCATTATGACCACTGTGACAACCATTATCAGCACTACAACGACCATTATCACCACTATAACGAGCATTATAACCACTATAACAACCATTATAACCACTATAACAACCATTATCACCACTATAACAACCATCATCACCACTGTAACAACCATTATAACCACTATAACAACCATTATCACCACTATAACGAGCATTATAACCTCTATAACAACCATTATAACCACTATAACAACTATTATAACCAATATAACAACCACTATCAGCACTATCACGACCATTCTCAGCACTATAACGACCATTATCAGCACTATAACGACCATTATCACCACTATGACAACCATCATCACCACTGTAACAACCACTATAACCACTATAACAACCATTATCACCACTATAACGACCATTATAACCACTATAACGACCATTATAACCACTATAACAACCATTAAAACCACTATGACAACCATTATCACCACTATAACAACCATTATAACCACTATAACGACCATTATAACCACTGTAACAACCATTATAACCACTATAACAGCCATTATCACCACTATAACAACCATCATCACCACTGTAACAACCATTATAACCACTATAACAACCATTATCACCACTATAACGAGCATTATAACCTCTATAACAACCATTATAACCACTATAACAACTATTATAACCAATATAACGACCACTATCAGCACTATCACGACCATTCTCAGCACTATAACGACCATTATCAGCACTATAACGACCATTATCACCACTATAACAACCATCATCACCACTGTAACAACCACTATAACCACTATAACAACCATTATCACCACTATAACGAGCATTATAACCTCTATAACAACCATTATAACCACTATAACAACTATTATAACCAATATAACGACCACTATCAGCACTATCACGACCATTCTCAGCACTATAACGACCATTATCAGCACTATAACGACCATTATCACCACTATAACAACCATCATCACCACTGTAACAACAACTATAACCACTATAACAACCATTATCACCACTATAACAACCATCATCACCACTGTAACAACCATTATAACGACTATAAGAACCATTATCACCACTATAACGACCATTATCACCACTATGACAACCATTACAACCACCATGAAAACCATTAAAACCACTATGACAACCATTATCACCACTATAATAACCATCATCACCTCTCTAACAACCATTATGACCACTATAACAACCATTATCACCACTATAACGACCATTATAACCACTATAACAACCATTATCACCACTATAACGAGCATTATAACCACTATAACAACCATTATAACCACTATAACAACCATTATAACCAATATAACGACCACTATCAGCACCATAACGACCATTCTCACCACTATAACGACCATTATCACCACTATAACAACCATTATCACCACTATAACGACCATTATAACCACTATAACGACCATTATAACCACTATAACAACCATTAAAACCACTATGACAACCATTATCACCACTATAACAACCATCATCACCACTGTAACAACCACTATAACCACTATAACAACCATTATCACCACTATAACGACCATTATAACCACTATAACGACCATTATAACCACTATAACAACCATTATAACCAATATAACGACCACTATCAGCACCATAACGACCATTATCAGCACCATAACGACCATTATCAGCACTATAACGACCATTATCACCACTATAACGACCATTATCACCACTATAACGACCATTATAACCACTATAACAACCATTATAACCAATATAACGACCACTATCAGCACCATAACGACCATTATCAGCACCATAACGACCATTATCAGCACTATAACGACCATTATCACCACTATAACGACCATTATCACCACTATAACAACCATTATCACCACTATAACGACCATTATAACCACTATAACGACCATTATCACCACTATAACAACCATTATAACCACTATAACGACCATTATAACCACTATAACAACCATTAAAACCTCTATGACAACCATTATCACCACTATAACAACCATCATCACCACTGTAACAACCATTATAACCACTATAAGAACCATTATCACCACTATAACGACCATTATCACCACTATAACGAGCATTATAACCACTATAACAACCATTATAACCACTATAACAACCATTATAACCAACATATCGACCATTATCAGCACTATAACGACCATTATCACCACTATAACAACCATCATCACCACTGTAACAACCACTATAACCACTATAACAACCATTATCACCACTATAACGACCATTATAACCACTATAACGATCATTATAACCACTATAACAACCATTAAAACCACTATGACAACCATTATAACCACTATAACAACCGTTATAACCACTATAACGACCATTACAACCACCATGAAAACCATTAAAACCACCATGACAACCATTATCACCACTATAATAACCATCATCACCTCTCTAACAACCATTATGACCACTATAACAACCATTATCACCACTATAACGACCATTATAACCACTATAACGACCATTATAACCACTATAACGACCATTATCACCACTATAGCAATCATTATGACCACTGTGACAACCATTATCAGCACTACAACGACCATTATCACCACTATAACGAGCATTATAACCACTATAACAACCATTATAACCAATATAACGACCACTATCAGCATCATAACTACCATTATCAGCACCATAACGACCATTATCAGCACTATAACGACCATTATCACCACTATAACAACCATCATCACCACTGTAACAACCACTATAACCACTATAACAACCATTATCACCACTATAACAACCATCATCACCACTGTAACAACCATTATAACCACTATAACAACCATTATCACCACTATAACGAGCATTATAACCTCTATAACAACCATTATAACCACTATAACAACTATTATAACCAATATAACGACCACTATCAGCACCATCACGACCATTCTCAGCACTATAACGACCATTATCAGCACTATAACGACCATTATCACCACTATAACAACCATCATCTCCACTGTAACAACCACTATAACCACTATAACAACCATTATCACCACTATAACGACCATTATAACCACTATAACAACCATTAAAACCACTATGACAACCATTATCACCACTATAACAACCATTATAACCACTATAACGACCATTATAACCACTGTAACAACCATTATAACCACTATAACAGCCATTATCAGCACTATAACGGCCATTATCACCACTATAGCAATCATTATGACCACTGTGACAACCATTATCAGCACTACAACGACCATTATCACCACTATAACGAGCATTATAACCACTATAACAACCATTATAACCACTATAACAACCATTATCACCACTATAACAACCATCATCACCACTGTAACAACCATTATAACCACTATAACAACCATTATCACCACTATAACGAGCATTATAACCTCTATAACAACCATTATAACCACTATAACAACTATTATAACCAATATAACGACCACTATCAGCACTATCACGACCATTCTCAGCACTATAACGACCATTATCAGCACTATAACGACCATTATCACCACTATAACAACCATCATCACCACTGTAACAACCACTATAACCACTATAACAACCATTATCACCACTATAACGACCATTATAACCACTATAACGACCATTATAACCACTATAACAACCATTAAAACCACTATGACAACCATTATCACCACTATAACAACCATTATAACCACTATAACGACCATTATAACCACTGTAACAACCATTATAACCACTATAACAGCCATTATCAGCACTATAACGACCATTATCACCACTATAGCAATCATTATGACCACTGTGACAACCATTATCAGCACTACAACGACTATTATCACCACTATAACGAGCATTATAACCACTATAACAACCATTATAACCACTATAACGACCATTATAACCACTATAACGACCATTATAACCACTATAACAATCATTAAAACCACTATGACAACCATTATAACCACTATAACAACCGTTATAACCACTATAACGACCATTATAACCACTATAACGACCATTATAACCACTATAACAACCATTAAAACCTCTATGACAACCATTATAACCACTATAACAACCATTATCACCACTATAACGACCATTATAACCACTATAACGACCATTATAACCACTATAACGACCATTATAACCACTATAACAACCACTAAAACCTCTATGACAACCATTATCACCACTATAACAACCATCATCACCACTGTAACAACCATTATAACGACTATAAGAACCATTATCACCACTATAACGACCATTATCACCACTATGACAACCATTACAACCACCATGAAAACCATTAAAACCACTATGACAACCATTATCACCACTGTAACAACCACTATAACCACTATAACAACCATTATCACCACTATAACAACCATCATCACCACTGTAACAACCATTATAACCACTATAACAACCATTATCACCACTATAACGAGCATTATAACCAACATATCGACCATTATCAGCACTATAACGACCATTATCACCACTATAACAACCATCATCACCACTGTAACAACCACTATAACCACTATAACAACCATTATCACCACTATAACGACCATTATAACCACTATAACGATCATTATAACCACTATAACAACCATTAAAACCACTATGACAACCATTATAACCACTATAACAACCGTTATAACCACTATAACGACCATTACAACCACCATGAAAACCATTAAAACCACTATGACAACCATTATCACCACTATAATAACCATCATCACCTCTCTAACAACCATTATGACCACTATAACAACCATTATCACCACTATAACGACCATTATAACCACTATAACGACCATTATAACCACTATAACGACCATTATCACCACTATAGCAATCATTATGACCACTGTGACAACCATTATCAGCACTACAACGACCATTATCACCACTATAACGAGCATTATAACCACTATAACAACCATTATAACCAATATAACGACCACTATCAGCATCATAACTACCATTATCAGCACCATAACGACCATTATCAGCACTATAACGACCATTATCACCACTATAACAACCATCATCACCACTGTAACAACCACTATAACCACTATAACAACCATTATCACCACTATAACAACCATCATCACCACTGTAACAACCATTATAACCACTATAACAACCATTATCACCACTATAACGAGCATTATAACCTCTATAACAACCATTATAACCACTATAACAACTATTATAACCAATATAACGACCACTATCAGCACCATCACGACCATTCTCAGCACTATAACGACCATTATCAGCACTATAACGACCATTATCACCACTATAACAACCATCATCTCCACTGTAACAACCACTATAACCACTATAACAACCATTATCACCACTATAACGACCATTATAACCACTATAACAACCATTAAAACCACTATGACAACCATTATCACCACTATAACAACCATTATAACCACTATAACGACCATTATAACCACTGTAACAACCATTATAACCACTATAACAGCCATTATCAGCACTATAACGGCCATTATCACCACTATAGCAATCATTATGACCACTGTGACAACCATTATCAGCACTACAACGACCATTATCACCACTATAACGAGCATTATAACCACTATAACAACCATTATAACCACTATAACAACCATTATCACCACTATAACAACCATCATCACCACTGTAACAACCATTATAACCACTATAACAACCATTATCACCACTATAACGAGCATTATAACCTCTATAACAACCATTATAACCACTATAACAACTATTATAACCAATATAACGACCACTATCAGCACTATCACGACCATTCTCAGCACTATAACGACCATTATCAGCACTATAACGACCATTATCACCACTATAACAACCATCATCACCACTGTAACAACCACTATAACCACTATAACAACCATTATCACCACTATAACGACCATTATAACCACTATAACGACCATTATAACCACTATAACAACCATTAAAACCACTATGACAACCATTATCACCACTATAACAACCATTATAACCACTATAACGACCATTATAACCACTGTAACAACCATTATAACCACTATAACAGCCATTATCAGCACTATAACGACCATTATCACCACTATAGCAATCATTATGACCACTGTGACAACCATTATCAGCACTACAACGACTATTATCACCACTATAACGAGCATTATAACCACTATAACAACCATTATAACCACTATAACGACCATTATAACCACTATAACGACCATTATAACCACTATAACAATCATTAAAACCACTATGACAACCATTATAACCACTATAACAACCGTTATAACCACTATAACGACCATTATAACCACTATAACGACCATTATAACCACTATAACAACCATTAAAACCTCTATGACAACCATTATAACCACTATAACAACCATTATCACCACTATAACGACCATTATAACCACTATAACGACCATTATAACCACTATAACGACCATTATAACCACTATAACAACCACTAAAACCTCTATGACAACCATTATCACCACTATAACAACCATCATCACCACTGTAACAACCATTATAACGACTATAAGAACCATTATCACCACTATAACGACCATTATCACCACTATGACAACCATTACAACCACCATGAAAACCATTAAAACCACTATGACAACCATTATCACCACTATAATAACCATCATCACCTCTCTAACAACCATTATGACCACTATAACAACCATTATCACCACTATAACGACCATTATAACCACTATAACAACCATTATCACCACTATAACGAGCATTATAACCACTATAACAACCATTATAACCACTATAACAACCATTATAACCAATATAACGACCACTATCAGCACCATAACGACCATTCTCACCACTATAACGACCATTATCACCACTATAACAACCATTATCACCACTATAACGACCATTATAACCACTATAACGACCATTATAACCACTATAACAACCATTAAAACCACTATGACAACCATTATCACCACTATAACAACCATTATAACCACTATAACGACCATTATAACCACTGTAACAACCATTATAACCACTATGACAACCATTATCACCACTATAACAACCATTATAACCACTATAACGACCATTATAACCACTGTAACAACCATTATAACCACTATAACAGCCATTATCAGCACTATAACGACCATTATCACCACTATAGCAATCATTATGACCACTGTGACAACCATTATCAGCACTACAACGACCATTATCACCACTATAACGAGCATTATAACCACTATAACAACCATTATAACCACTATAACAACCATTATCACCACTATAACAACCATCATCACCACTGTAACAACCATTATAACCACTATAACAACCATTATCACCACTATAACGAGCATTATAACCTCTATAACAACCATTATAACCACTATAACAACTATTATAACCAATATAACGACCACTATCAGCACTATCACGACCATTCTCAGCACTATAACGACCATTATCAGCACTATAACGACCATTATCACCACTATAACAACCATCATCACCACTGTAACAACCACTATAACCACTATAACAACCATTATCACCACTATAACGACCATTATAACCACTATAACGACCATTATAACCACTATAACAACCATTAAAACCACTATGACAACCATTATCACCACTATAACAACCATTATAACCACTATAACGACCATTATAACCACTGTAACAACCATTATAACCACTATAACAGCCATTATCAGCACTATAACGACCATTATCACCACTATAGCAATCATTATGACCACTGTGACAACCATTATCAGCACTACAACGACTATTATCACCACTATAACGAGCATTATAACCACTATAACAACCATTATAACCACTATAACGACCATTATAACCACTATAACGACCATTATAACCACTATAACAATCATTAAAACCACTATGACAACCATTATAACCACTATAACAACCGTTATAACCACTATAACGACCATTATAACCACTATAACGACCATTATAACCACTATAACAACCATTAAAACCTCTATGACAACCATTATAACCACTATAACAACCATTATCACCACTATAACGACCATTATAACCACTATAACGACCATTATAACCACTATAACGACCATTATAACCACTATAACAACCACTAAAACCTCTATGACAACCATTATCACCACTATAACAACCATCATCACCACTGTAACAACCATTATAACGACTATAAGAACCATTATCACCACTATAACGACCATTATCACCACTATGACAACCATTACAACCACCATGAAAACCATTAAAACCACTATGACAACCATTATCACCACTATAATAACCATCATCACCTCTCTAACAACCATTATGACCACTATAACAACCATTATCACCACTATAACGACCATTATAACCACTATAACAACCATTATCACCACTATAACGAGCATTATAACCACTATAACAACCATTATAACCACTATAACAACCATTATAACCAATATAACGACCACTATCAGCACCATAACGACCATTCTCACCACTATAACGACCATTATCACCACTATAACAACCATTATCACCACTATAACGACCATTATAACCACTATAACGACCATTATAACCACTATAACAACCATTAAAACCACTATGACAACCATTATCACCACTATAACAACCATCATCACCACTGTAACAACCACTATAACCACTATAACAACCATTATCACCACTATAACGACCATTATAACCACTATAACGACCATTATAACCACTATGACAACCATTATAACCAATATAACGACCAC
This sequence comes from Megachile leachella, assembly GCA_963576845.1. Lineage (NCBI taxonomy): Eukaryota > Metazoa > Arthropoda > Insecta > Hymenoptera > Megachilidae > Megachile > Megachile leachella. Next base: position 12,490,061 of record OY756260.1, on the reverse strand, counting down.
TATCAGCACCATAACGACCATTATCAGCACCATAACGACCATTATCAGCACTATAACGACCATTATCACCACTATAACGACCATTATCACCACTATAACGACCATTATAACCACTATAACAACCATTATAACCAATATAACGACCACTATCAGCACCATAACGACCATTATCAGCACCATAACGACCATTATCAGCACTATAACGACCATTATCACCACTATAACGACCATTATCACCACTATAACAACCATTATCACCACTATAACGACCATTATAACCACTATAACGACCATTATCACCACTATAACAACCATTATAACCACTATAACGACCATTATAACCACTATAACAACCATTAAAACCTCTATGACAACCATTATCACCACTATAACAACCATCATCACCACTGTAACAACCATTATAACCACTATAAGAACCATTATCACCACTATAACGACCATTATCACCACTATAACGAGCATTATAACCACTATAACAACCATTATAACCACTATAACAACCATTATCACCACTATAACGACCATTATAACCACTATAACGATCATTATAACCACTATAACAACCATTAAAACCACTATGACAACCATTATAACCACTATAACGACCATTACAACCACCATGAAAACCATTAAAACCACTATGACAACCATTATCACCACTATAATAACCATCATCACCTCTCTAACAACCATTATGACCACTATAACAACCATTATGACCACTATAACAACCATTATCACCACTATAACGACCATTATAACCACTATAACGACCATTATAACCACTATAACGACCATTATCACCACTATAGCAATCATTATGACCACTGTGACAACCATTATCAGCACTACAACGACCATTATCACCACTATAACGAGCATTATAACCACTATAACAACCATTATAACCAATATAACGACCACTATCAGCATCATAACTACCATTATCAGCACCATAACGACCATTATCAGCACTATAACGACCATTATCACCACTATAACAACCATCATCACCACTGTAACAACCACTATAACCACTATAACAACCATTATCACCACTATAACAACCATCATCACCACTGTAACAACCATTATAACCACTATAACAACCATTATCACCACTATAACGAGCATTATAACCTCTATAACAACCATTATAACCACTATAACAACTATTATAACCAATATAACGACCACTATCAGCACCATCACGACCATTCTCAGCACTATAACGACCATTATCAGCACTATAACGACCATTATCACCACTATAACAACCATCATCTCCACTGTAACAACCACTATAACCACTATAACAACCATTATCACCACTATAACGACCATTATAACCACTATAACAACCATTAGAACCACTATGACAACCATTATCACCACTATAACAACCATTATAACCACTATAACGACCATTATAACCACTGTAACAACCATTATAACCACTATAACAGCCATTATCAGCACTATAACGGCCATTATCACCACTATAGCAATCATTATGACCACTGTGACAACCATTATCAGCACTACAACGACCATTATCACCACTATAACGAGCATTATAACCACTATAACAACCATTATAACCACTATAACAACCATTATCACCACTATAACAACCATCATCACCACTGTAACAACCATTATAACCACTATAACAACCATTATCACCACTATAACGAGCATTATAACCTCTATAACAACCATTATAACCACTATAACAACTATTATAACCAATATAACGACCACTATCAGCACTATCACGACCATTCTCAGCACTATAACGACCATTATCAGCACTATAACGACCATTATCACCACTATAACAACCATCATCACCACTGTAACAACCACTATAACCACTATAACAACCATTATCACCACTATAACGACCATTATAACCACTATAACGACCATTATAACCACTATAACAACCATTAAAACCACTATGACAACCATTATCACCACTATAACAACCATTATAACCACTATAACGACCATTATAACCACTGTAACAACCATTATAACCACTATAACAGCCATTATCAGCACTATAACGACCATTATCACCACTATAGCAATCATTATGACCACTGTGACAACCATTATCAGCACTACAACGACTATTATCACCACTATAACGAGCATTATAACCACTATAACAACCATTATAACCACTATAACGACCATTATAACCACTATAACGACCATTATAACCACTATAACAATCATTAAAACCACTATGACAACCATTATAACCACTATAACAACCGTTATAACCACTATAACGACCATTATAACCACTATAACGACCATTATAACCACTATAACAACCATTAAAACCTCTATGACAACCATTATAACCACTATAACAACCATTATCACCACTATAACGACCATTATAACCACTATAACGACCATTATAACCACTATAACGACCATTATAACCACTATAACAACCACTAAAACCTCTATGACAACCATTATCACCACTATAACAACCATCATCACCACTGTAACAACCATTATAACGACTATAAGAACCATTATCACCACTATAACGACCATTATCACCACTATGACAACCATTACAACCACCATGAAAACCATTAAAACCACTATGACAACCATTATCACCACTATAATAACCATCATCACCTCTCTAACAACCATTATGACCACTATAACAACCATTATCACCACTATAACGACCATTATAACCACTATAACAACCATTATCACCACTATAACGAGCATTATAACCACTATAACAACCATTATAACCACTATAACAACCATTATAACCAATATAACGACCACTATCAGCACCATAACGACCATTCTCACCACTATAACGACCATTATCACCACTATAACAACCATTATCACCACTATAACGACCATTATAACCACTATAACGACCATTATAACCACTATAACAACCATTAAAACCACTATGACAACCATTATCACCACTATAACAACCATCATCACCACTGTAACAACCACTATAACCACTATAACAACCATTATCACCACTATAACGACCATTATAACCACTATAACGACCATTATAACCACTATGACAACCATTATAACCAATATAACGACCACTATCAGCACCATAACGACCATTATCAGCACCATAACGACCATTATCAGCACTATAACGACCATTATCACCACTATAACGACCATTATCACCACTATAACGACCATTATAACCACTATAACAACCATTATAACCAATATAACGACCACTATCAGCACCATAACGACCATTATCAGCACCATAACGACCATTATCAGCACTATAACGACCATCATCACCACTGTAACAACCACTATAACCACTATAACAACCATTATCACCACTATAACGACCATTATAACCACTATAACGATCATTATAACCACTATAACAACCATTAAAACCACTATGACAACCATTATAACCACTATAACAACCGTTATAACCACTATAACGAACATTACAACCACCATGAAAACCATTAAAACCACTATGACAACCATTATCACCACTATAATAACCATCATCACCTCTCTAACAACCATTATGACCACTATAACAACCATTATCACCACTATAACGACCATTATAACCACTATAACGACCATTATAACCACTATAACGACCATTATCACCACTATAGCAATCATTATGACCACTGTGACAACCATTATCAGCACTACAACGACCATTATCACCACTATAACGAGCATTATAACCACTATAACAACCATTATAACCAATATAACGACCACTATCAGCATCATAACTACCATTATCAGCACCATAACGACCATTATCAGCACTATAACGACCATTATCACCACTATAACAACCATCATCACCACTGTAACAACCACTATAACCACTATAACAACCATTATCACCACTATAACAACCATCATCACCACTGTAACAACCATTATAACCACTATAACAACCATTATCACCACTATAACGAGCATTATAACCTCTATAACAACCATTATAACCACTATAACAACTATTATAACCAATATAACGACCACTATCAGCACCATCACGACCATTCTCAGCACTATAACGACCATTATCAGCACTATAACGACCATTATCACCACTATAGCAATCATTATGACCACTGTGACAACCATTATCAGCACTACAACGACCATTATCACCACTATAACAACCACTATAACCACTATAACAACCATTATAACCACTATAACAACCGTTATAACCACTATAACGACCATTATAACCACTATAACGACCATTATCACCACTATGACAACCATTACAACCACCATGAAAACCATTAAAACCACTATGACAACCATTATCACCACTATAATAACCATCATCACCTCTCTAACAACCATTATGACCACTATAACAACCATTATCACCACTATAACGACCATTATAACCACTATAACGACCATTATAACCACTATAACGACCATTATAACCACTATAACAACCATTAAAACCACTATGACAACCATTATCACCACTATAACAACCATCATCACCACTGTAACAACCATTATAACCACTATAACAACCATTATCACCACTATAACGAGCATTATAACCACTATAACAACCATTATAACCACTATAACAACCATTATAACCAATATAACGACCACTATCAGCACCATAACGACCATTATCAGCACCATAACGACCATTATCAGCACTATAACGACCATTATCACCACTATAACGACCATTATCACCACTATAACGACAATTATCAGCACTATAACGGCCATTATCAGCACTATAACAACCATTATCGGCACTATAACAACCATTATCAGCACTATAACGGCCATTATCAGCAATATAACGACCATTATAACCACTGTAACAACCATTATAACCACTATAACAGCCATTATCAGCACTATAACGATCATTATCACCACTATAACGACCATTATCACCACTATAGCGTCCATTATCACCACTATAACGACCATTATCAGCACTATTACGGCCATTATCAGCAATATAACGACCTTTATAACCACTATAACAACCATTATCACCACTATAACGACCATTATAACCACTATAACGAGCACTATCAGCACCATAACGACCATTCTCAGCACTATAACGACCATTATCAGCACTATAACGACCATTATCAGCACTATTACGGCCATTATCAGCAATATAACGACCATTATAACCACTGTAACAACCATTATAACCACTATAACAGCCATTATCAGCACTATAACGACCATTATCAGCACTACAACGACCATTATCACCACTGTGGCAACCATTATCACCACTATAGCAACCATTACGACCACTATAACAACCACTATAACCACTATAACAACCATTATAACCACTATAACAACTGTTATAACCACTATAACGACCATTATCACCACTATAACAACCTTTACAACCACTACGACAACCATTACAACCACCATGACAACCATTAAAACCACTATGACAGCCATTATCACCACTATAACAACCATCATCACCACTGTAACAATCATTATAACCACTATAACAACCATTATCACCACTATAACGACCATTATAACCACTATAACGAGCATTATAACCACTATAACAACCATTAAAACCACTATGACAACCATTATCACCACTATAACAACCATCATCACCACTGTAACAACCATTATAACCAATATAACAACCATTATCACCACTATAACGAGCATTACAACCACTATAACAACCATTATAACCACTATAACAACTATTATAACCAATATAACGACCACTATCAGCACCATAACGACCATTATCAGCACTATAACGACCATTATCACCACTATAACAACCATCATCACCACTGTAACAACCACTATAACCACTATAACAACCATTATAACTACTATAACAACCATTATCACCAATATAACGACCATTATAACCACTATAACGACCATTATAACCACTATAACGACCATTATAACCACTATAACGACCATTATAACCACTATAACGACCATTATAACCACTATAACGACCATTATAACCACTATAACAACCATTAAAACCACTATGACAACCATTATCACCACTATAACAACCATCATCACCACTGTAACAACCACTATAACCACTATAACAACCATTATCACCACTATAACGACCATTATAACCACTATAACGACCATTATAACCACTATAACAACCATTAAAACCACTATGACAACCATTATCACCACTATAACGAGCATTATAACCACTATAACAACCATTATAACCACTATAACAACCATTATAACCAACATATCGACCACTATCAGCATCATAACGACCATTATCAGCACCATAACGACCATTATCAGCACTATAACGACCATTATCACCACTATAACAACCATCATCACCACTGTAACAACCACTATAACCACTATAACAACCATTATCACCACTATAACGACCATTATAACCACTATAACGACCATTATAACCACTATAACAACCATTAAAACCACTATGACAACCATTATAACCACTATAACAACCGTTATAACCACTATAACGACCATTATAACCACTATAACGACCATTATAACCACTATAACAACCATTAAAACCTCTATGACAACCATTATCACCACTATAACAACCATCATCACCACTCTAACAACCATTATAACCACTATAAGAACCATTATCACCACTATAACGACCATTATCACCACTGTAACGACAATTATCAGCACTATAACGGCCATTATCAGCACTATAACAACCATTATCAGCACTATAACAACCATTATCAGCACTATAACGGCCATTATCAGCAATATAACGACCATTATAACCACTGTAACAACCATTATAACCACTATAACAGCCATTATCAGGACTATAACGACCATTATCAGCACTATAACAACCATTATCAGCACTATAACAACCATTATCAGCACTATAACGGCCATTATCAGCAATATAACGACCATTATAACCACTGTAACAACCATTATAACCACTATAACAGCCATTATCAGCACTATAACGACCATTATCACCACTATAGCAACCATCATCACCACTGTAACAACCACTATAACCACTATAACAACCTTTATCACCACTATAACGACCATTATAACCACTATAACGACCATTATAACCACTATAACAACCATTATAACCAATATAACGACCACTATCAGCACCATAACGACCATTATCAGCACCATAACGACCATTATCAGCACTATAACGACCATTATCACCACTATAACGACCATTATCACCACTATAACAACCATTATCACCACTATAACGACCATTATAACCACTATAACGACCATTATCCCCACTATAACAACCATTATAACCACTATAACGACCATTATAACCACTATAACAACCATTAAAACCTCTATGACAACCATTATCGCCACTATAACAACCATCATCACCACTGTAACAACCATTATAACCACTATAAGAACCATTATCACCACTATAACGACCATTATCACCACTATAACGAGCATTATAACCACTATAACAACCATTATAACCACTATAACAACCATTATAACCAACATATCGACCACTATCAGCATCATAACGACCATTATCAGCACCATAACGACCATTATCAGAACTATAACGACCATTATCACCACTATAACAACCATCATCACCACTGTAACAACCACTATAACCACTATAACAACCATTATCACCACTATAACGACCATTATAACCACTATAACGATCATTATAACCACTATAACAACCATTAAAACCACTATGACAATCATTATAACCACTATAACAACCGTTATAACCACTATAACGACCATTACAACCACCATGAAAACCATTAAAACCACTATGACAACCATTATCACCACTATAATAACCATCATCACCTCTCTAACAACCATTATGACCACTATAACAACCATTATCACCACTATAACGACCATTATAACCACTATAACGACCATTATAACCACAATAACGACCATTATCACCACTATAGCAATCATTATGACCACTGTGACAACCATTATCAGCACTACAACGACCATTATCACCACTATAACGACAATTATCAGCACTATAACGGCCATTATCAGCACTATAACAACCATTATCGGCACTATAACAACCATTATCAGCACTATAACGGCCATTATCAGCAATATAACGACCACTATAACCACTGTAACAACCATTATAACCACTATAACAACTGTTATAACCACTATAACGACCATTATCACCACTATAACAACCTTTACAACCACTACGACAACCATTACAACCACCATGACAACCATTAAAACCACTATGACAGCCATTATCACCACTATAACAACCATCATCACCACTGTAACAACCACTATAACCACTATAACAACCATTATCACCACTATAACGACCATTATAACCACTATAACGACCATTATAACCACTATAACAACCATTATAACCAATATAACGACCACTATCAGCACCATAACGACCATTATCAGCACCATAACGACCATTATCAGCACTATAACGACCATTATCACCACTATAACGACCATTATCACCACTATAACGACCATTATAACCACTATAACAACCATTATAACCAATATAACGACCACTATCAGCACCATAACGACCATTATCAGCACCATAACGACCATTATCAGCACTATAACGACCATTATCACCACTATAACGACCATTATCACCACTATAACAACCATTATCACCACTATAACGACCATTATAACCACTATAACGACCATTATCACCACTATAACAACCATTATAACCACTATAACGACCATTATAACCACTATAACAACCATTAAAACCTCCATGACAACCATTATCACCACTATAACAACCATCATCACCACTGTAACAACCATTATAACCACTATAAGAACCATTATCACCACTATAACGACCATTATCACCACTATAACGAGCATTATAACCACTATAACAACCATTATAACCACTATAACAACCATTATAACCAACATATCGACCATTATCAGCACTATAACGACCATTATCACCACTATAACAACCATCATCACCACTGTAACAACCACTATAACCACTATAACAACCATTATCACCACTATAACGACCATTATAACCACTATAACGATCATTATAACCACTATAACAACCATTAAAACCACTATGACAACCATTATAACCACTATAACAACCGTTATAACCACTATAACGACCATTACAACCACCATGAAAACCATTAAAACCACTATGACAACCATTATCACCACTATAATAACCATCATCACCTCTCTAACAACCATTATGACCACTATAACAACCATTATCACCACTATAACGACCATTATAACCACTATAACGACCATTATAACCACTATAACGACCATTATCACCACTATAGCAATCATTATGACCACTGTGACAACCATTATCAGCACTACAACGACCATTATCACCACTATAACGAGCATTATAACCACTATAACAACCATTATAACCAATATAACGACCACTATCAGCATCATAACTACCATTATCAGCACCATAACGACCATTATCAGCACTATAACGACCATTATCACCACTATAACAACCATCATCACCACTGTAACAACCACTATAACCACTATAACAACCATTATCACCACTATAACAACCATCATCACCACTGTAACAACCATTATAACCACTATAACAACCATTATCACCACTATAACGAGCATTATAACCTCTATAACAACCATTATAACCACTATAACAACTATTATAACCAATATAACGACCACTATCAGCACCATCACGACCATTCTCAGCACTATAACGACCATTATCAGCACTATAACGACCATTATCACCACTATAGCAATCATTATGACCACTGTGACAACCATTATCAGCACTACAACGACCATTATCACCACTATAACAACCACTATAACCACTATAACAACCATTATAACCACTATAACAACCGTTATAACCACTATAACGACCATTATAACCACTATAACGACCATTATCACCACTATGACAACCATTACAACCACCATGAAAACCATTAAAACCACTATGACAACCATTATCACCACTATAATAACCATCATCACCTCTCTAACAACCATTATGACCACTATAACAACCATTATCACCACTATAACGACCATTATAACCACTATAACGACCATTATAACCACTATAACGACCATTATAACCACTATAACAACCATTAAAACCACTATGACAACCATTATCACCACTATAACAACCATCATCACCACTGTAACAACCATTATAACCACTATAACAACCATTATCACCACTATAACGAGCATTATAACCACTATAACAACCATTATAACCACTATAACAACCATTATAACCAATATAACGACCACTATCAGCACCATAACGACCATTATCAGCACCATAACGACCATTATCAGCACTATAACGACCATTATCACCACTATAACGACCATTATCACCACTATAACGACAATTATCAGCACTATAACGGCCATTATCAGCACTATAACAACCATTATCGGCACTATAACAACCATTATCAGCACTATAACGGCCATTATCAGCAATATAACGACCATTATAACCACTGTAACAACCATTATAACCACTATAACAGCCATTATCAGCACTATAACGATCATTATCACCACTATAACGACCATTATCACCACTATAGCGTCCATTATCACCACTATAACGACCATTATCAGCACTATTACGGCCATTATCAGCAATATAACGACCTTTATAACCACTATAACAACCATTATCACCACTATAACGACCATTATAACCACCATAACGAGCACTATCAGCACCATAACGACCATTCTCAGCACTATAACGACCATTATCAGCACTATAACGACCATTATCAGCACTATTACGGCCATTATCAGCAATATAACGACCATTATAACCACTGTAACAACCATTATAACCACTATAACAGCCATTATCAGCACTATAACGACCATTATCAGCACTACAACGACCATTATCACCACTGTGGCAACCATTATCACCACTATAGCAACCATTACGACCACTATAACAACCACTATAACCACTATAACAACCATTATAACCACTATAACAACTGTTATAACCACTATAACGACCATTATCACCACTATAACAACCTTTACAACCACTACGACAACCATTACAACCACCATGACAACCATTAAAACCACTATGACAGCCATTATCACCACTATAACAACCATCATCACCACTGTAACAATCATTATAACCACTATAACAACCATTATCACCACTATAACGACCATTATAACCACTATAACGAGCATTATAACCACTATAACAACCATTAAAACCACTATGACAACCATTATCACCACTATAACAACCATCATCACCACTGTAACAACCATTATAACCAATATAACAACCATTATCACCACTATAACGAGCATTACAACCACTATAACAACCATTATAACCACTATAACAACTATTATAACCAATATAACGACCACTATCAGCACCATAACGACCATTATCAGCACTATAACGTCCATTATCACCACTATAACAACCATCATCACCACTGTAACAACCACTATAACCACTATAACAACCATTATAACTACTATAACAACCATTATCACCACTATAACGACCATTATAACCACTATAACGACCATTATAACCACTATAACGACCATTATAACCACTATAACGACCATTATAACCACTATAACAACCATTAAAACCACTATGACAACCATTATCACCACTATAACAACCATCATCACCACTGTAACAACCACTATAACCACTATAACAACCATTATCACCACTATAACGACCATTATAACCACTATAACGACCATTATAACCACTATAACAACCATTAAAACCACTATGACAACCATTATAACCACTATAACAACCGTTATAACCACTATAACGACCATTATAACCACTATAACGACCATTATAACCACTATAACAACCATTAAAACCTCTATGACAACCATTATCACCACTATAACAACCATCATCACCACTCTAACAACCATTATAACCACTATAAGAACCATTATCACCACTATAACGACCATTATCACCACTGTAACGACAATTATCAGCACTATAACGGCCATTATCAGCACTATAACAACCATTATCAGCACTATAACAACCATTATCAGCACTATAACGGCCATTATCAGCAATATAACGACCATTATAACCACTGTAACAACCATTATAACCACTATAACAGCCATTATCAGGACTATAACGACCATTATCAGCACTATAACAACCATTATAACCACTATAACAACCATTATCAGCACTATAACGGCCATTATCAGCAATATAACGACCATTATAACCACTGTAACAACCATTATAACCACTATAACAGCCATTATCAGCACTATAACGACCATTATCACCACTATAGCAACCATCATCACCACTGTAACAACCACTATAACCACTATAACAACCATTATCACCACTATAACGACCATTATAACCACTATAACGACCATTATAACCACTATAACAACCATTATAACCAATATAACGACCACTATCAGCACCATAACGACCATTATCAGCACCATAACGACCATTATCAGCACTATAACGACCATTATCACCGCTATAACGACCATTATCACCACTATAACAACCATTATCACCACTATAACGACCATTATAACCACTATAACGACCATTATCCCCACTATAACAACCATTATAACCACTATAACGACCATTATAACCACTATAACAACCATTAAAACCTCTATGACAACCATTATCACCACTATAACAACCATCATCACCACTGTAACAACCATTATAACCACTATAAGAACCATTATCACCACTATAACGACCATTATCACCACTATAACGAGCATTATAACCACTATAACAACCATTATAACCACTATAACAACCATTATAACCAACATATCGACCACTATCAGCATCATAACGACCATTATCAGCACCATAACGACCATTATCAGCACTATAACGACCATTATCACCACTATAACAACCATCATCACCACTGTAACAACCACTATAACCACTATAACAACCATTATCACCACTATAACGACCATTATAACCACTATAACGATCATTATAACCACTATAACAACCATTAAAACCACTATGACAACCATTATAACCACTATAACAACCGTTATAACCACTATAACGACCATTACAACCACCATGAAAACCATTAAAACCACTATGACAACCATTATCACCACTATAATAACCATCATCACCTCTCTAACAACCATTATGACCACTATAACAACCATTATCACCACTATAACGACCATTATAACCACTATAACGACCATTATAACCACAATAACGACCATTATAACCAATATAACGACCACTATCAGCACCATAACGACCATTATCAGCACCATAACGACCATTATCAGCACTATAACGACCATTATCACCACTATAACGACCATTATCACCACTATAACAACCATCATCACCACTGTAACAATCATTATAACCACTATAACAACCATTATCACCACTATAACGACCATTATCACCACTGTAACGACAATTATCAGCACTATAACGGCCATTATCAGCAATATAACGACCATTATAACCACTGTAACAACCATTATAACCACTATAACAGCCATTATCAGCACTATAACGACCATTATCAGCACTATAACAACCATTATCAGCACTATAGCAACCATTATCAGCACTATAACGCCCATTATCAGCAATATAACGACCATTATAACCACTGTAACAACCATTATAACCACTATAACAGCCATTATCAGCACTATAACAACCTTTACAACCACTACGACAACCATTACAACCACCATGACAACCATTAAAACCACTATGACAGCCATTATCACCACTATAACAACCATCATCACCACTGTAACAATCATTATAACCACTATAACAACCATTATCGCCACTATAACGACCATTATAACCACTATAACGAGCATTATAACCACTATAACAACCATTAAAACCACTATGACAACCATTATCACCACTATAACAACCATCATCACCACTGTAACAACCATTATAACCACTATAACAACCATTATCACCACTATAACGAGCATTATAACCACTATAACAACCATTATAACCACTATAACAACTAGTATAACCAATATAACGACCACTATCAGCACCATCACGACCATTCTCAGCACTATAACAACCATTATCAGCACTATAACAACCATTATCAGCACTATAACGGCCATTATCAGCAATATAACGACCATTATAACCACTGTAACAACCATTATAACCACTATAACAGCCATAATCAGCACTATAACGACCATTATCACCACTATAGCAATCATTATGACCACTGTGACAACCATTATCAGCACTACTACGACCATTATCACCACTATAACGACCATTATAACCACTATAACGAGCATTATAACCACTATAACAACCATTATCACCACTATAACAACCATTATAACCACTATAACCACCATTATAACCAGTATAACAACCATTAAAACCTCTATGACAACCATTATCACCACTATAACGACCATCATCACCACTGTAACAACCATTATAACCACTATAAGAACCATTATCACCACTATAACGACCATTATCACCACTATAACGACCATTATAACCACTATAACGATCATTATAACCACTATAACAACCATTAAAACCACTATGACAACCATTATAACCACTATAACAACCGTTATAACCACTATAACGACCATTATAACCACTATAACGACCATTATAACCACTATAACAACCATTAAAACCTCTATGACAACCATTATCACCACTATAACAACCATCATCACCACTGTAACAACCATTATAACCACTATAAGAACCATTATCACCACTATAACGACCATTATCACCACTGTAACGACAATTATCAGCACTATAACGGCCATTATCAGCACTATAACAACCATTATCAGCACTATAACAACCATTATCAGCACTATAACGGCCATTATCAGCAATATAACGACCATTATAACCACGGTAACAACCATTATAACCACTATAACAGCCATTATCAGCACTATAACGACCATTGTCAGCACTATAACAACCATTATCAGCACTATAACAACCATTGTCAGCACTATAACGCCCATTATCAGCAATATAACGACCATTATAACCGCTGTAACAACCATTATAACCACTATAACAACCATTATAACCAATATAACGACCACTATCAGCATCATAACGACCATTATCAGCACCATAACGACCATTATCAGCACTATAACGACCATTATCACCACTATAGCAATCATTATGACCACTGTGACAACCATTATCAGCACTGCAACGACCATTATCATCACTATAACGAGCATTATAACCACTATAACAACCATTATAACCAATATAACGACCACTATCAGCATCATAACGACCATTATCAGCACCATAACGACCATTATCAGCACTATAACGACCATTATCACCACTATAACAACCATCATCACCACTGTAACAACCACTATAACCACTATAACAACCATTATCACCACTATAACAACCATCATCACCACTGTAACAACCATTATAACCACTATAACAACCATTATCACCACTATAACGAGCATTATAACCTCTATAACAACCATTATAACCACTATAACAACTATTATAACCAATATAACGACCACTATCAGCACCATCACGACCATTCTCAGCACTATAACGACCATTATCAGCACTATAACGACCATTATCACCACTATAACAACCATCATCTCCACTGTAACAACCACTATAACCACTATAACAACCATTATCACCACTATAACGACCATTATAACCACTATAACAACCATTAAAACCACTATGACAACCATTATAACCACTATAACGACCATTATAACCACTGTAACAACCATTATAACCACTATAACAGCCATTATCAGCACTATAACGGCCATTATCACCACTATAGCAATCATTATGACCACTGTGACAACCATTATCAGCACTACAACGACCATTATCACCACTATAACGAGCATTATAACCACTATAACAACCATTATAACCAATATAACGACCACTATCAGCATCATAACGACCATTATCAGCACCATAACGACCATTATCAGCACCATAACGACCATTATCAGCACTATAACGACCATTATCACCACTATAACGACCATTATCACCACTATAACGACAATTATCAGCACTATAACGGCCATTATCAGCACTATAACAACCATTATCGGCACTATAACAACCATTATCAGCACTATAACGGCCATTATCAGCAATATAACGACCATTATAACCACTGTAACAACCATTATAACCACTATAACAGACATTATCAGCACTATAACGATCATTATCACCACTATAACGACCATTATCACCACTATAGCGTCCATTATCACCACTATAACGACCATTATCAGCACTATTACGGCCATTATCAGCAATATAACGACCTTTATAACCACTATAACGAGCATTATAACCACTATAACAACCATTAAAACCACTATGACAACCATTATCACCACTATAACAACCATCATCACCACTGTAACAACCATTATAACCAATATAACAACCATTATCACCACTATAACGACCATTATAACCACTATAACGAGCATTATAACCACTATAACAACCATTAAAACCACTATGACAACCATTAAAACCACTATGACAGCCATTATCACCACTATAACAACCATCATCACCACTGTAACAATCATTATAACCACTATAACAACCATTATCACCACTATAACGACCATTATAACCACTATAACGAGCATTATAACCACTATAACAACCATTAAAACCACTATGACAACCATTATCACCACTATAACAACCATCATCACCACTGTAACAACCATTATAACCAATATAACAACCATTATCACCACTATAACGAGCATTACAACCACTATAACAACCATTATAACCACTATAACAAATATTATAACCAATATAACGACCACTATCAGCACCATAACGACCATTATCAGCACTATAACGACCATTATCACCACTATAACGACCATTATCACCACTATAACGACCATTATAACCACTATAACAACCATTATAACCAATATAACGACCACTATCAGCACCATAACGACCATTATCAGCACCATAACGACCATTATCAGCACTATAACGACCATTATCACCACTATAACGACCATTATCACCACTATAACAACCATTATCACCACTATAACGACCATTATAACCACTATAACGACCATTATCACCACTATAACAACCATTATAACCACTATAACGACCATTATAACCACTATAACAACCATTAAAACCTCCATGACAACCATTATCACCACTATAACAACCATCATCACCACTGTAACAACCATTATAACCACTATAAGAACCATTATCACCACTATAACGACCATTATCACCACTATAACGAGCATTATAACCACTATAACAACCATTATAACCACTATAACAACCATTATAACCACTATAACAACCATTATAACCAACATATCGACCATTATCAGCACTATAACGACCATTATCACCACTATAACAACCATCATCACCACTGTAACAACCACTATAACCACTATAACAACCATTATCACCACTATAACGACCATTATAACCACTATAACGATCATTATAACCACTATAACAACCATTAAAACCACTATGACAACCATTATAACCACTATAACAACCGTTATAACCACTATAACGACCATTACAACCACCATGAAAACCATTAAAACCACTATGACAACCATTATCACCACTATAATAACCATCATCACCTCTCTAACAACCATTATGACCACTATAACAACCATTATCACCACTATAACGACCATTATAACCACTATAACGACCATTATAACCACTATAACGACCATTATCACCACTATAGCAATCATTATGACCACTGTGACAACCATTATCAGCACTACAACGACCATTATCACCACTATAACGAGCATTATAACCACTATAACAACCATTATAACCAATATAACGACCACTATCAGCATCATAACTACCATTATCAGCACCATAACGACCATTATCAGCACTATAACGACCATTATCACCACTATAACAACCATCATCACCACTGTAACAACCACTATAACCACTATAACAACCATTATCACCACTATAACAACCATCATCACCACTGTAACAACCATTATAACCACTATAACAACCATTATCACCACTATAACGAGCATTATAACCTCTATAACAACCATTATAACCACTATAACAACTATTATAACCAATATAACGACCACTATCAGCACCATCACGACCATTCTCAGCACTATAACGACCATTATCAGCACTATAACGACCATTATCACCACTATAGCAATCATTATGACCACTGTGACAACCATTATCAGCACTACAACGACCATTATCACCACTATAACAACCACTATAACCACTATAACAACCATTATAACCACTATAACAACCGTTATAACCACTATAACGACCATTATAACCACTATAACGACCATTATCACCACTATGACAACCATTACAACCACCATGAAAACCATTAAAACCACTATGACAACCATTATCACCACTATAATAACCATCATCACCTCTCTAACAACCATTATGACCACTATAACAACCATTATCACCACTATAACGACCATTATAACCACTATAACGACCATTATAACCACTATAACGACCATTATAACCACTATAACAACCATTAAAACCACTATGACAACCATTATCACCACTATAACAACAATCATCACCACTGTAACAACCATTATAACCACTATAACAACCATTATCACCACTATAACGAGCATTATAACCACTATAACAACCATTATAACCACTATAACAACCATTATAACCAATATAACGACCACTATCAGCACCATAACGACCATTATCAGCACCATAACGACCATTATCAGCACTATAACGACCATTATCACCACTGTAACGACCATTATCACCACTATAACGACAATTATCAGCACTATAACGGCCATTATCAGCACTATAACAACCATTATCGGCACTATAACAACCATTATCAGCACTATAACGGCCATTATCAGCAATATAACGACCATTATAACCACTGTAACAACCATTATAACCACTATAACAGCCATTATCAGCACTATAACGATCATTATCACCACTATAACGACCATTATCACCACTATAGCGTCCATTATCACCACTATAACGACCATTATCAGCACTATTACGGCCATTATCAGCAATATAACGACCTTTATAACCACTATAACAACCATTATCACCACTATAACGACCATTATAACCACCATAACGAGCACTATCAGCACCATAACGACCATTCTCAGCACTATAACGACCATTATCAGCACTATAACGACCATTATCAGCACTATTACGGCCATTATCAGCAATATAACGACCATTATAACCACTGTAACAACCATTATAACCACTATAACAGCCATTATCAGCACTATAACGACCATTATCAGCACTACAACGACCATTATCACCACTGTGGCAACCATTATCACCACTATAGCAACCATTACGACCACTATAACAACCACTATAACCACTATAACAACCATTATAACCACTATAACAACTGTTATAACCACTATAACGACCATTATCACCACTATAACAACCTTTACAACCACTACGACAACCATTACAACCACCATGACAACCATTAAAACCACTATGACAGCCATTATCACCACTATAACAACCATCATCACCACTGTAACAATCATTATAACCACTATAACAACCATTATCACCACTATAACGACCATTATAACCACTATAACGAGCATTATAACCACTATAACAACCATTAAAACCACTATGACAACCATTATCACCACTATAACAACCATCATCACCACTGTAACAACCATTATAACCAATATAACAACCATTATCACCACTATAACGAGCATTACAACCACTATAACAACCATTATAACCACTATAACAACTATTATAACCAATATAACGACCACTATCAGCACCATAACGACCATTATCAGCACTATAACGTCCATTATCACCACTATAACAACCATCATCACCACTGTAACAACCACTATAACCACTATAACAACCATTATAACTACTATAACAACCATTATCACCACTATAACGACCATTATAACCACTATAACGACCATTATAACCACTATAACGACCATTATAACCACTATAACGACCATTATAACCACTATAACAACCATTAAAACCACTATGACAACCATTATCACCACTATAACAATCATCATCACCACTGTAACAACCACTATAACCACTATAACAACCATTATCACCACTATAACGACCATTATAACCACTATAACGACCATTATAACCACTATAACAACCATTAAAACCACTATGACAACCATTATAACCACTATAACAACCGTTATAACCACTATAACGACCATTATAACCACTATAACGACCATTATAACCACTATAACAACCATTAAAACCTCTATGACAACCATTATCACCACTATAACAACCATCATCACCACTCTAACAACCATTATAACCACTATAAGAACCATTATCACCACTATAACGACCATTATCACCACTGTAACGACAATTATCAGCACTATAACGGCCATTATCAGCACTATAACAACCATTATCAGCACTATAACAACCATTATCAGCACTATAACGGCCATTATCAGCAATATAACGACCATTATAACCACTGTAACAACCATTATAACCACTATAACAGCCATTATCAGCACTAAAACGACCATTATCAGCACTACAACGACCATTATCACCACTGTGGCAACCATTATCACCACTATAGCAACCATTACGACCACTATAACAACCACTATAACCACTGTAACAACCATTATAACCACTATAACAACTGTTATAACCACTATAACGACCATTATCACCACTATAACAACCTTTACAACCACTACGACAACCATTACAACCACCATGACAACCATTAAAACCACTATGACAGCCATTATCACCACTATAACAACCATCATCACCACTGTAACAATCATTATAACCACTATAACAACCATTATCACCACTATAACGACCATTATAACCACTATAACGAGCATTATAACCACTATAACAACCATTAAAACCACTATGACAACCATTATCACCACTATAACAACCATCATCACCACTGTAACAACCATTATAACCAATATAACAACCATTATCACCACTATAACGAGCATTACAACCACTATAACAACCATTATAACCACTATAACAACTATTATAACCAATATAACGACCACTATCAGCACCATAACGACCATTATCAGCACTATAACGACCATTATCACCACTATAACGACCATTATCACCACTATAACGACCATTATAACCACTATAACAACCATTATAACCAATATAACGACCACTATCAGCACCATAACGACCATTATCAGCACCATAACGACCATTATCAGCACTATAACGACCATTATCACCACTATAACGACCATTATCACCACTATAACAACCATTATCACCACTATAACGACCATTATAACCACTATAACGACCATTATCACCACTATAACAACCATTATAACCACTATAACGACCATTATAACCACTATAACAACCATTAAAACCTCCATGACAACCATTATCACCACTATAACAACCATCATCACCACTGTAACAACCATTATAACCACTATAAGAACCATTATCACCACTATAACGACCATTATCACCACTATAACGAGCATTATAACCACTATAACAACCATTATAACCACTATAACAACCATTATAACCACTATAACAACCATTATAACCAACATATCGACCATTATCAGCACTATAACGACCATTATCACCACTATAACAACCATCATCACCACTGTAACAACCACTATAACCACTATAACAACCATTATCACCACTATAACGACCATTATAACCACTATAACGATCATTATAACCACTATAACAACCATTAAAACCACTATGACAACCATTATAACCACTATAACAACCGTTATAACCACTATAACGACCATTACAACCACCATGAAAACCATTAAAACCACTATGACAACCATTATCACCACTATAATAACCATCATCACCTCTCTAACAACCATTATGACCACTATAACAACCATTATCACCACTATAACGACCATTATAACCACTATAACGACCATTATAACCACTATAACGACCATTATCACCACTATAGCAATCATTATGACCACTGTGACAACCATTATCAGCACTACAACGACCATTATCACCACTATAACGAGCATTATAACCACTATAACAACCATTATAACCAATATAACGACCACTATCAGCATCATAACTACCATTATCAGCACCATAACGACCATTATCAGCACTATAACGACCATTATCACCACTATAACAACCATCATCACCACTGTAACAACCACTATAACCACTATAACAACCATTATCACCACTATAACAACCATCATCACCACTGTAACAACCATTATAACCACTATAACAACCATTATCACCACTATAACGAGCATTATAACCTCTATAACAACCATTATAACCACTATAACAACTATTATAACCAATATAACGACCACTATCAGCACCATCACGACCATTCTCAGCACTATAACGACCATTATCAGCACTATAACGACCATTATCACCACTATAGCAATCATTATGACCACTGTGACAACCATTATCAGCACTACAACGACCATTATCACCACTATAACAACCACTATAACCACTATAACAACCATTATAACCACTATAACAACCGTTATAACCACTATAACGACCATTATAACCACTATAACGACCATTATCACCACTATGACAACCATTACAACCACCATGAAAACCATTAAAACCACTATGACAACCATTATCACCACTATAATAACCATCATCACCTCTCTAACAACCATTATGACCACTATAACAACCATTATCACCACTATAACGACCATTATAACCACTATAACGACCATTATAACCACTATAACGACCATTATAACCACTATAACAACCATTAAAACCACTATGACAACCATTATCACCACTATAACAACCATCATCACCACTGTAACAACCATTATAACCACTATAACAACCATTATCACCACTATAACGAGCATTATAACCACTATAACAACCATTAGAACCACTGTAACAACCATTATAACCAATATAACGACCACTATCAGCACCATAACGACCATTATCAGCACCATAACGACCATTATCAGCACTATAACGACCATTATCACCACTATAACGACCATTATCACCACTATAACGACAATTATCAGCACTATAACGGCCATTATCAGCACTATAACAACCATTATCGGCACTATAACAACCATTATCAGCACTATAACGGCCATTATCAGCAATATAACGACCATTATAACCACTGTAACAACCATTATAACCACTATAACAGCCATTATCAGCACTATAACGATCATTATCACCACTATAACGACCATTATCACCACTATAGCGTCCATTATCACCACTATAACGACCATTATCAGCACTATTACGGCCATTATCAGCAATATAACGACCTTTATAACCACTATAACAACCATTATCACCACTATAACGACCATTATAACCACCATAACGAGCACTATCAGCACCATAACGACCATTCTCAGCACTATAACGACCATTATCAGCACTATAACGACCATTATCAGCACTATTACGGCCATTATCAGCAATATAACGACCATTATAACCACTGTAACAACCATTATAACCACTATAACAGCCATTATCAGCACTATAACGACCATTATCAGCACTACAACGACCATTATCACCACTGTGGCAACCATTATCACCACTATAGCAACCATTACGACCACTATAACAACCACTATAACCACTATAACAACCATTATAACCACTATAACAACTGTTATAACCACTATAACGACCATTATCACCACTATAACAACCTTTACAACCACTACGACAACCATTACAACCACCATGACAACCATTAAAACCACTATGACAGCCATTATCACCACTATAACAACCATCATCACCACTGTAACAATCATTATAACCACTATAACAACCATTATCACCACTATAACGACCATTATAACCACTATAACGAGCATTATAACCACTATAACAACCATTAAAACCACTATGACAACCATTATCACCACTATAACAACCATCATCACCACTGTAACAACCATTATAACCAATATAACAACCATTATCACCACTATAACGAGCATTACAACCACTATAACAACCATTATAACCACTATAACAACTATTATAACCAATATAACGACCACTATCAGCACCATAACGACCATTATCAGCACTATAACGTCCATTATCACCACTATAACAACCATCATCACCACTGTAACAACCACTATAACCACTATAACAACCATTATAACTACTATAACAACCATTATCACCACTATAACGACCATTATAACCACTATAACGACCATTATAACCACTATAACGACCATTATAACCACTATAACGACCATTATAACCACTATAACAACCATTAAAACCACTATGACAACCATTATCACCACTATAACAACCATCATCACCACTGTAACAACCACTATAACCACTATAACAACCATTATCACCACTATAACGACCATTATAACCACTATAACGACCATTATAACCACTATAACAACCATTAAAACCACTATGACAACCATTATAACCACTATAACAACCGTTATAACCACTATAACGACCATTATAACCACTATAACGACCATTATAACCACTATAACAACCATTAAAACCTCTATGACAACCATTATCACCACTATAACAACCATCATCACCACTCTAACAACCATTATAACCACTATAAGAACCATTATCACCACTATAACGACCATTATCACCACTGTAACGACAATTATCAGCACTATAACGGCCATTATCAGCACTATAACAACCATTATCAGCACTATAACAACCATTATCAGCACTATAACGGCCATTATCAGCAATATAACGACCATTATAACCACGGTAACAACCATTATAACCACTATAACAGCCATTATCAGCACTATAACGACCATTGTCAGCACTATAACAACCATTATCAGCACTATAACAACCATTGTCAGCACTATAACGCCCATTATCAGCAATATAACGACCATTATAACCGCTGTAACAACCATTATAACCACTATAACAACCATTATAACCAATATAACGACCACTATCAGCATCATAACGACCATTATCAGCACCATAACGACCATTATCAGCACTATAACGACCATTATCACCACTATAGCAATCATTATGACCACTGTGACAACCATTATCAGCACTGCAACGACCATTATCATCACTATAACGAGCATTATAACCACTATAACAACCATTATAACCAATATAACGACCACTATCAGCATCATAACGACCATTATCAGCACCATAACGACCATTATCAGCACTATAACGACCATTATCACCACTATAACAACCATCATCACCACTGTAACAACCACTATAACCACTATAACAACCATTATCACCACTATAACAACCATCATCACCACTGTAACAACCATTATAACCACTATAACAACCATTATCACCACTATAACGAGCATTATAACCTCTATAACAACCATTATAACCACTATAACAACTATTATAACCAATATAACGACCACTATCAGCACCATCACGACCATTCTCAGCACTATAACGACCATTATCAGCACTATAACGACCATTATCACCACTATAACAACCATCATCTCCACTGTAACAACCACTATAACCACTATAACAACCATTATCACCACTATAACGACCATTATAACCACTATAACAACCATTAAAACCACTATGACAACCATTATAACCACTATAACGACCATTATAACCACTGTAACAACCATTATAACCACTATAACAGCCATTATCAGCACTATAACGGCCATTATCACCACTATAGCAATCATTATGACCACTGTGACAACCATTATCAGCACTACAACGACCATTATCACCACTATAACGAGCATTATAACCACTATAACAACCATTATAACCAATATAACGACCACTATCAGCATCATAACGACCATTATCAGCACCATAACGACCATTATCAGCACCATAACGACCATTATCAGCACTATAACGACCATTATCACCACTATAACGACCATTATCACCACTATAACGACAATTATCAGCACTATAACGGCCATTATCAGCACTATAACAACCATTATCGGCACTATAACAACCATTATCAGCACTATAACGGCCATTATCAGCAATATAACGACCATTATAACCACTGTAACAACCATTATAACCACTATAACAGACATTATCAGCACTATAACGATCATTATCACCACTATAACGACCATTATCACCACTATAGCGTCCATTATCACCACTATAACGACCATTATCAGCACTATTACGGCCATTATCAGCAATATAACGACCTTTATAACCACTATAACGAGCATTATAACCACTATAACAACCATTAAAACCACTATGACAACCATTATCACCACTATAACAACCATCATCACCACTGTAACAACCATTATAACCAATATAACAACCATTATCACCACTATAACGACCATTATAACCACTATAACGAGCATTATAACCACTATAACAACCATTAAAACCACTATGACAACCATTAAAACCACTATGACAGCCATTATCACCACTATAACAACCATCATCACCACTGTAACAATCATTATAACCACTATAACAACCATTATCACCACTATAACGACCATTATAACCACTATAACGAGCATTATAACCACTATAACAACCATTAAAACCACTATGACAACCATTATCACCACTATAACAACCATCATCACCACTGTAACAACCATTATAACCAATATAACAACCATTATCACCACTATAACGAGCATTACAACCACTATAACAACCATTATAACCACTATAACAAATATTATAACCAATATAACGACCACTATCAGCACCATAACGACCATTATCAGCACTATAACGACCATTATCACCACTATAACGACCATTATCACCACTATAACGACCATTATAACCACTATAACAACCATTATAACCAATATAACGACCACTATCAGCACCATAACGACCATTATCAGCACCATAACGACCATTATCAGCACTATAACGACCATTATCACCACTATAACGACCATTATCACCACTATAACAACCATTATCACCACTATAACGACCATTATAACCACTATAACGACCATTATCACCACTATAACAACCATTATAACCACTATAACGACCATTATAACCACTATAACAACCATTAAAACCTCCATGACAACCATTATCACCACTATAACAACCATCATCACCACTGTAACAACCATTATAACCACTATAAGAACCATTATCACCACTATAACGACCATTATCACCACTATAACGAGCATTATAACCACTATAACAACCATTATAACCACTATAACAACCATTATAACCACTATAACAACCATTATAACCAACATATCGACCATTATCAGCACTATAACGACCATTATCACCACTATAACAACCATCATCACCACTGTAACAACCACTATAACCACTATAACAACCATTATCACCACTATAACGACCATTATAACCACTATAACGATCATTATAACCACTATAACAACCATTAAAACCACTATGACAACCATTATAACCACTATAACAACCGTTATAACCACTATAACGACCATTACAACCACCATGAAAACCATTAAAACCACTATGACAACCATTATCACCACTATAATAACCATCATCACCTCTCTAACAACCATTATGACCACTATAACAACCATTATCACCACTATAACGACCATTATAACCACTATAACGACCATTATAACCACTATAACGACCATTATCACCACTATAGCAATCATTATGACCACTGTGACAACCATTATCAGCACTACAACGACCATTATCACCACTATAACGAGCATTATAACCACTATAACAACCATTATAACCAATATAACGACCACTATCAGCATCATAACTACCATTATCAGCACCATAACGACCATTATCAGCACTATAACGACCATTATCACCACTATAACAACCATCATCACCACTGTAACAACCACTATAACCACTATAACAACCATTATCACCACTATAACAACCATCATCACCACTGTAACAACCATTATAACCACTATAACAACCATTATCACCACTATAACGAGCATTATAACCTCTATAACAACCATTATAACCACTATAACAACTATTATAACCAATATAACGACCACTATCAGCACCATCACGACCATTCTCAGCACTATAACGACCATTATCAGCACTATAACGACCATTATCACCACTATAGCAATCATTATGACCACTGTGACAACCATTATCAGCACTACAACGACCATTATCACCACTATAACAACCACTATAACCACTATAACAACCATTATAACCACTATAACAACCGTTATAACCACTATAACGACCATTATAACCACTATAACGACCATTATCACCACTATGACAACCATTACAACCACCATGAAAACCATTAAAACCACTATGACAACCATTATCACCACTATAATAACCATCATCACCTCTCTAACAACCATTATGACCACTATAACAACCATTATCACCACTATAACGACCATTATAACCACTATAACGACCATTATAACCACTATAACGACCATTATAACCACTATAACAACCATTAAAACCACTATGACAACCATTATCACCACTATAACAACAATCATCACCACTGTAACAACCATTATAACCACTATAACAACCATTATCACCACTATAACGAGCATTATAACCACTATAACAACCATTATAACCACTATAACAACCATTATAACCAATATAACGACCACTATCAGCACCATAACGACCATTATCAGCACCATAACGACCATTATCAGCACTATAACGACCATTATCACCACTGTAACGACCATTATCACCACTATAACGACAATTATCAGCACTATAACGGCCATTATCAGCACTATAACAACCATTATCGGCACTATAACAACCATTATCAGCACTATAACGGCCATTATCAGCAATATAACGACCATTATAACCACTGTAACAACCATTATAACCACTATAACAGCCATTATCAGCACTATAACGATCATTATCACCACTATAACGACCATTATCACCACTATAGCGTCCATTATCACCACTATAACGACCATTATCAGCACTATTACGGCCATTATCAGCAATATAACGACCTTTATAACCACTATAACAACCATTATCACCACTATAACGACCATTATAACCACCATAACGAGCACTATCAGCACCATAACGACCATTCTCAGCACTATAACGACCATTATCAGCACTATAACGACCATTATCAGCACTATTACGGCCATTATCAGCAATATAACGACCATTATAACCACTGTAACAACCATTATAACCACTATAACAGCCATTATCAGCACTATAACGACCATTATCAGCACTACAACGACCATTATCACCACTGTGGCAACCATTATCACCACTATAGCAACCATTACGACCACTATAACAACCACTATAACCACTATAACAACCATTATAACCACTATAACAACTGTTATAACCACTATAACGACCATTATCACCACTATAACAACCTTTACAACCACTACGACAACCATTACAACCACCATGACAACCATTAAAACCACTATGACAGCCATTATCACCACTATAACAACCATCATCACCACTGTAACAATCATTATAACCACTATAACAACCATTATCACCACTATAACGACCATTATAACCACTATAACGAGCATTATAACCACTATAACAACCATTAAAACCACTATGACAACCATTATCACCACTATAACAACCATCATCACCACTGTAACAACCATTATAACCAATATAACAACCATTATCACCACTATAACGAGCATTACAACCACTATAACAACCATTATAACCACTATAACAACTATTATAACCAATATAACGACCACTATCAGCACCATAACGACCATTATCAGCACTATAACGTCCATTATCACCACTATAACAACCATCATCACCACTGTAACAACCACTATAACCACTATAACAACCATTATAACTACTATAACAACCATTATCACCACTATAACGACCATTATAACCACTATAACGACCATTATAACCACTATAACGACCATTATAACCACTATAACGACCATTATAACCACTATAACAACCATTAAAACCACTATGACAACCATTATCACCACTATAACAATCATCATCACCACTGTAACAACCACTATAACCACTATAACAACCATTATCACCACTATAACGACCATTATAACCACTATAACGACCATTATAACCACTATAACAACCATTAAAACCACTATGACAACCATTATAACCACTATAACAACCGTTATAACCACTATAACGACCATTATAACCACTATAACGACCATTATAACCACTATAACAACCATTAAAACCTCTATGACAACCATTATCACCACTATAACAACCATCATCACCACTCTAACAACCATTATAACCACTATAAGAACCATTATCACCACTATAACGACCATTATCACCACTGTAACGACAATTATCAGCACTATAACGGCCATTATCAGCACTATAACAACCATTATCAGCACTATAACAACCATTATCAGCACTATAACGGCCATTATCAGCAATATAACGACCATTATAACCACTGTAACAACCATTATAACCACTATAACAGCCATTATCAGCACTAAAACGACCATTATCAGCACTACAACGACCATTATCACCACTGTGGCAACCATTATCACCACTATAGCAACCATTACGACCACTATAACAACCACTATAACCACTGTAACAACCATTATAACCACTATAACAACTGTTATAACCACTATAACGACCATTATCACCACTATAACAACCTTTACAACCACTACGACAACCATTACAACCACCATGACAACCATTAAAACCACTATGACAGCCATTATCACCACTATAACAACCATCATCACCACTGTAACAATCATTATAACCACTATAACAACCATTATCACCACTATAACGACCATTATAACCACTATAACGAGCATTATAACCACTATAACAACCATTAAAACCACTATGACAACCATTATCACCACTATAACAACCATCATCACCACTGTAACAACCATTATAACCAATATAACAACCATTATCACCACTATAACGAGCATTACAACCACTATAACAACCATTATAACCACTATAACAACTATTATAACCAATATAACGACCACTATCAGCACCATAACGACCATTATCAGCACTATAACGACCATTATCACCACTATAACGACCATTATCACCACTATAACGACCATTATAACCACTATAACAACCATTATAACCAATATAACGACCACTATCAGCACCATAACGACCATTATCAGCACCATAACGACCATTATCAGCACTATAACGACCATTATCACCACTATAACGACCATTATCACCACTATAACAACCATTATCACCACTATAACGACCATTATAACCACTATAACGACCATTATCACCACTATAACAACCATTATAACCACTATAACGACCATTATAACCACTATAACAACCATTAAAACCTCCATGACAACCATTATCACCACTATAACAACCATCATCACCACTGTAACAACCATTATAACCACTATAAGAACCATTATCACCACTATAACGACCATTATCACCACTATAACGAGCATTATAACCACTATAACAACCATTATAACCACTATAACAACCATTATAACCACTATAACAACCATTATAACCAACATATCGACCATTATCAGCACTATAACGACCATTATCACCACTATAACAACCATCATCACCACTGTAACAACCACTATAACCACTATAACAACCATTATCACCACTATAACGACCATTATAACCACTATAACGATCATTATAACCACTATAACAACCATTAAAACCACTATGACAACCATTATAACCACTATAACAACCGTTATAACCACTATAACGACCATTACAACCACCATGAAAACCATTAAAACCACTATGACAACCATTATCACCACTATAATAACCATCATCACCTCTCTAACAACCATTATGACCACTATAACAACCATTATCACCACTATAACGACCATTATAACCACTATAACGACCATTATAACCACTATAACGACCATTATCACCACTATAGCAATCATTATGACCACTGTGACAACCATTATCAGCACTACAACGACCATTATCACCACTATAACGAGCATTATAACCACTATAACAACCATTATAACCAATATAACGACCACTATCAGCATCATAACTACCATTATCAGCACCATAACGACCATTATCAGCACTATAACGACCATTATCACCACTATAACAACCATCATCACCACTGTAACAACCACTATAACCACTATAACAACCATTATCACCACTATAACAACCATCATCACCACTGTAACAACCATTATAACCACTATAACAACCATTATCACCACTATAACGAGCATTATAACCTCTATAACAACCATTATAACCACTATAACAACTATTATAACCAATATAACGACCACTATCAGCACCATCACGACCATTCTCAGCACTATAACGACCATTATCAGCACTATAACGACCATTATCACCACTATAGCAATCATTATGACCACTGTGACAACCATTATCAGCACTACAACGACCATTATCACCACTATAACAACCACTATAACCACTATAACAACCATTATAACCACTATAACAACCGTTATAACCACTATAACGACCATTATAACCACTATAACGACCATTATCACCACTATGACAACCATTACAACCACCATGAAAACCATTAAAACCACTATGACAACCATTATCACCACTATAATAACCATCATCACCTCTCTAACAACCATTATGACCACTATAACAACCATTATCACCACTATAACGACCATTATAACCACTATAACGACCATTATAACCACTATAACGACCATTATAACCACTATAACAACCATTAAAACCACTATGACAACCATTATCACCACTATAACAACCATCATCACCACTGTAACAACCATTATAACCACTATAACAACCATTATCACCACTATAACGAGCATTATAACCACTATAACAACCATTAGAACCACTGTAACAACCATTATAACCAATATAACGACCACTATCAGCACCATAACGACCATTATCAGCACCATAACGACCATTATCAGCACTATAACGACCATTATCACCACTATAACGACCATTATCACCACTATAACGACAATTATCAGCACTATAACGGCCATTATCAGCACTATAACAACCATTATCGGCACTATAACAACCATTATCAGCACTATAACGGCCATTATCAGCAATATAACGACCATTATAACCAC
Organism: Megachile leachella; assembly: GCA_963576845.1. NCBI lineage: Eukaryota > Metazoa > Arthropoda > Insecta > Hymenoptera > Megachilidae > Megachile > Megachile leachella. Next base: position 12,456,221 of record OY756260.1, on the reverse strand, counting down.
TGTAACAACCATTATAACCACTATAACAGCCATTATCAGCACTATAACGATCATTATCACCACTATAACGACCATTATCACCACTATAGCGTCCATTATCACCACTATAACGACCATTATCAGCACTATTACGGCCATTATCAGCAATATAACGACCTTTATAACCACTATAACAACCATTATCACCACTATAACGACCATTATAACCACCATAACGAGCACTATCAGCACCATAACGACCATTCTCAGCACTATAACGACCATTATCAGCACTATAACGACCATTATCAGCACTATTACGGCCATTATCAGCAATATAACGACCATTATAACCACTGTAACAACCATTATAACCACTATAACAGCCATTATCAGCACTATAACGACCATTATCAGCACTACAACGACCATTATCACCACTGTGGCAACCATTATCACCACTATAGCAACCATTACGACCACTATAACAACCACTATAACCACTATAACAACCATTATAACCACTATAACAACTGTTATAACCACTATAACGACCATTATCACCACTATAACAACCTTTACAACCACTACGACAACCATTACAACCACCATGACAACCATTAAAACCACTATGACAGCCATTATCACCACTATAACAACCATCATCACCACTGTAACAATCATTATAACCACTATAACAACCATTATCACCACTATAACGACCATTATAACCACTATAACGAGCATTATAACCACTATAACAACCATTAAAACCACTATGACAACCATTATCACCACTATAACAACCATCATCACCACTGTAACAACCATTATAACCAATATAACAACCATTATCACCACTATAACGAGCATTACAACCACTATAACAACCATTATAACCACTATAACAACTATTATAACCAATATAACGACCACTATCAGCACCATAACGACCATTATCAGCACTATAACGTCCATTATCACCACTATAACAACCATCATCACCACTGTAACAACCACTATAACCACTATAACAACCATTATAACTACTATAACAACCATTATCACCACTATAACGACCATTATAACCACTATAACGACCATTATAACCACTATAACGACCATTATAACCACTATAACGACCATTATAACCACTATAACAACCATTAAAACCACTATGACAACCATTATCACCACTATAACAACCATCATCACCACTGTAACAACCACTATAACCACTATAACAACCATTATCACCACTATAACGACCATTATAACCACTATAACGACCATTATAACCACTATAACAACCATTAAAACCACTATGACAACCATTATAACCACTATAACAACCGTTATAACCACTATAACGACCATTATAACCACTATAACGACCATTATAACCACTATAACAACCATTAAAACCTCTATGACAACCATTATCACCACTATAACAACCATCATCACCACTCTAACAACCATTATAACCACTATAAGAACCATTATCACCACTATAACGACCATTATCACCACTGTAACGACAATTATCAGCACTATAACGGCCATTATCAGCACTATAACAACCATTATCAGCACTATAACAACCATTATCAGCACTATAACGGCCATTATCAGCAATATAACGACCATTATAACCACGGTAACAACCATTATAACCACTATAACAGCCATTATCAGCACTATAACGACCATTGTCAGCACTATAACAACCATTATCAGCACTATAACAACCATTGTCAGCACTATAACGCCCATTATCAGCAATATAACGACCATTATAACCGCTGTAACAACCATTATAACCACTATAACAACCATTATAACCAATATAACGACCACTATCAGCATCATAACGACCATTATCAGCACCATAACGACCATTATCAGCACTATAACGACCATTATCACCACTATAGCAATCATTATGACCACTGTGACAACCATTATCAGCACTGCAACGACCATTATCATCACTATAACGAGCATTATAACCACTATAACAACCATTATAACCAATATAACGACCACTATCAGCATCATAACGACCATTATCAGCACCATAACGACCATTATCAGCACTATAACGACCATTATCACCACTATAACAACCATCATCACCACTGTAACAACCACTATAACCACTATAACAACCATTATCACCACTATAACAACCATCATCACCACTGTAACAACCATTATAACCACTATAACAACCATTATCACCACTATAACGAGCATTATAACCTCTATAACAACCATTATAACCACTATAACAACTATTATAACCAATATAACGACCACTATCAGCACCATCACGACCATTCTCAGCACTATAACGACCATTATCAGCACTATAACGACCATTATCACCACTATAACAACCATCATCTCCACTGTAACAACCACTATAACCACTATAACAACCATTATCACCACTATAACGACCATTATAACCACTATAACAACCATTAAAACCACTATGACAACCATTATAACCACTATAACGACCATTATAACCACTGTAACAACCATTATAACCACTATAACAGCCATTATCAGCACTATAACGGCCATTATCACCACTATAGCAATCATTATGACCACTGTGACAACCATTATCAGCACTACAACGACCATTATCACCACTATAACGAGCATTATAACCACTATAACAACCATTATAACCAATATAACGACCACTATCAGCATCATAACGACCATTATCAGCACCATAACGACCATTATCAGCACCATAACGACCATTATCAGCACTATAACGACCATTATCACCACTATAACGACCATTATCACCACTATAACGACAATTATCAGCACTATAACGGCCATTATCAGCACTATAACAACCATTATCGGCACTATAACAACCATTATCAGCACTATAACGGCCATTATCAGCAATATAACGACCATTATAACCACTGTAACAACCATTATAACCACTATAACAGACATTATCAGCACTATAACGATCATTATCACCACTATAACGACCATTATCACCACTATAGCGTCCATTATCACCACTATAACGACCATTATCAGCACTATTACGGCCATTATCAGCAATATAACGACCTTTATAACCACTATAACGAGCATTATAACCACTATAACAACCATTAAAACCACTATGACAACCATTATCACCACTATAACAACCATCATCACCACTGTAACAACCATTATAACCAATATAACAACCATTATCACCACTATAACGACCATTATAACCACTATAACGAGCATTATAACCACTATAACAACCATTAAAACCACTATGACAACCATTAAAACCACTATGACAGCCATTATCACCACTATAACAACCATCATCACCACTGTAACAATCATTATAACCACTATAACAACCATTATCACCACTATAACGACCATTATAACCACTATAACGAGCATTATAACCACTATAACAACCATTAAAACCACTATGACAACCATTATCACCACTATAACAACCATCATCACCACTGTAACAACCATTATAACCAATATAACAACCATTATCACCACTATAACGAGCATTACAACCACTATAACAACCATTATAACCACTATAACAAATATTATAACCAATATAACGACCACTATCAGCACCATAACGACCATTATCAGCACTATAACGACCATTATCACCACTATAACGACCATTATCACCACTATAACGACCATTATAACCACTATAACAACCATTATAACCAATATAACGACCACTATCAGCACCATAACGACCATTATCAGCACCATAACGACCATTATCAGCACTATAACGACCATTATCACCACTATAACGACCATTATCACCACTATAACAACCATTATCACCACTATAACGACCATTATAACCACTATAACGACCATTATCACCACTATAACAACCATTATAACCACTATAACGACCATTATAACCACTATAACAACCATTAAAACCTCCATGACAACCATTATCACCACTATAACAACCATCATCACCACTGTAACAACCATTATAACCACTATAAGAACCATTATCACCACTATAACGACCATTATCACCACTATAACGAGCATTATAACCACTATAACAACCATTATAACCACTATAACAACCATTATAACCACTATAACAACCATTATAACCAACATATCGACCATTATCAGCACTATAACGACCATTATCACCACTATAACAACCATCATCACCACTGTAACAACCACTATAACCACTATAACAACCATTATCACCACTATAACGACCATTATAACCACTATAACGATCATTATAACCACTATAACAACCATTAAAACCACTATGACAACCATTATAACCACTATAACAACCGTTATAACCACTATAACGACCATTACAACCACCATGAAAACCATTAAAACCACTATGACAACCATTATCACCACTATAATAACCATCATCACCTCTCTAACAACCATTATGACCACTATAACAACCATTATCACCACTATAACGACCATTATAACCACTATAACGACCATTATAACCACTATAACGACCATTATCACCACTATAGCAATCATTATGACCACTGTGACAACCATTATCAGCACTACAACGACCATTATCACCACTATAACGAGCATTATAACCACTATAACAACCATTATAACCAATATAACGACCACTATCAGCATCATAACTACCATTATCAGCACCATAACGACCATTATCAGCACTATAACGACCATTATCACCACTATAACAACCATCATCACCACTGTAACAACCACTATAACCACTATAACAACCATTATCACCACTATAACAACCATCATCACCACTGTAACAACCATTATAACCACTATAACAACCATTATCACCACTATAACGAGCATTATAACCTCTATAACAACCATTATAACCACTATAACAACTATTATAACCAATATAACGACCACTATCAGCACCATCACGACCATTCTCAGCACTATAACGACCATTATCAGCACTATAACGACCATTATCACCACTATAGCAATCATTATGACCACTGTGACAACCATTATCAGCACTACAACGACCATTATCACCACTATAACAACCACTATAACCACTATAACAACCATTATAACCACTATAACAACCGTTATAACCACTATAACGACCATTATAACCACTATAACGACCATTATCACCACTATGACAACCATTACAACCACCATGAAAACCATTAAAACCACTATGACAACCATTATCACCACTATAATAACCATCATCACCTCTCTAACAACCATTATGACCACTATAACAACCATTATCACCACTATAACGACCATTATAACCACTATAACGACCATTATAACCACTATAACGACCATTATAACCACTATAACAACCATTAAAACCACTATGACAACCATTATCACCACTATAACAACCATCATCACCACTGTAACAACCATTATAACCACTATAACAACCATTATCACCACTATAACGAGCATTATAACCACTATAACAACCATTATAACCACTATAACAACCATTATAACCAATATAACGACCACTATCAGCACCATAACGACCATTATCAGCACCATAACGACCATTATCAGCACTATAACGACCATTATCACCACTGTAACGACCATTATCACCACTATAACGACAATTATCAGCACTATAACGGCCATTATCAGCACTATAACAACCATTATCGGCACTATAACAACCATTATCAGCACTATAACGGCCATTATCAGCAATATAACGACCATTATAACCACTGTAACAACCATTATAACCACTATAACAGCCATTATCAGCACTATAACGATCATTATCACCACTATAACGACCATTATCACCACTATAGCGTCCATTATCACCACTATAACGACCATTATCAGCACTATTACGGCCATTATCAGCAATATAACGACCTTTATAACCACTATAACAACCATTATCACCACTATAACGACCATTATAACCACCATAACGAGCACTATCAGCACCATAACGACCATTCTCAGCACTATAACGACCATTATCAGCACTATAACGACCATTATCAGCACTATTACGGCCATTATCAGCAATATAACGACCATTATAACCACTGTAACAACCATTATAACCACTATAACAGCCATTATCAGCACTATAACGACCATTATCAGCACTACAACGACCATTATCACCACTGTGGCAACCATTATCACCACTATAGCAACCATTACGACCACTATAACAACCACTATAACCACTATAACAACCATTATAACCACTATAACAACTGTTATAACCACTATAACGACCATTATCACCACTATAACAACCTTTACAACCACTACGACAACCATTACAACCACCATGACAACCATTAAAACCACTATGACAGCCATTATCACCACTATAACAACCATCATCACCACTGTAACAATCATTATAACCACTATAACAACCATTATCACCACTATAACGACCATTATAACCACTATAACGAGCATTATAACCACTATAACAACCATTAAAACCACTATGACAACCATTATCACCACTATAACAACCATCATCACCACTGTAACAACCATTATAACCAATATAACAACCATTATCACCACTATAACGAGCATTACAACCACTATAACAACCATTATAACCACTATAACAACTATTATAACCAATATAACGACCACTATCAGCACCATAACGACCATTATCAGCACTATAACGTCCATTATCACCACTATAACAACCATCATCACCACTGTAACAACCACTATAACCACTATAACAACCATTATAACTACTATAACAACCATTATCACCACTATAACGACCATTATAACCACTATAACGACCATTATAACCACTATAACGACCATTATAACCACTATAACGACCATTATAACCACTATAACAACCATTAAAACCACTATGACAACCATTATCACCACTATAACAATCATCATCACCACTGTAACAACCACTATAACCACTATAACAACCATTATCACCACTATAACGACCATTATAACCACTATAACGACCATTATAACCACTATAACAACCATTAAAACCACTATGACAACCATTATAACCACTATAACAACCGTTATAACCACTATAACGACCATTATAACCACTATAACGACCATTATAACCACTATAACAACCATTAAAACCTCTATGACAACCATTATCACCACTATAACAACCATCATCACCACTCTAACAACCATTATAACCACTATAAGAACCATTATCACCACTATAACGACCATTATCACCACTGTAACGACAATTATCAGCACTATAACGGCCATTATCAGCACTATAACAACCATTATCAGCACTATAACAACCATTATCAGCACTATAACGGCCATTATCAGCAATATAACGACCATTATAACCACTGTAACAACCATTATAACCACTATAACAGCCATTATCAGCACTAAAACGACCATTATCAGCACTACAACGACCATTATCACCACTGTGGCAACCATTATCACCACTATAGCAACCATTACGACCACTATAACAACCACTATAACCACTGTAACAACCATTATAACCACTATAACAACTGTTATAACCACTATAACGACCATTATCACCACTATAACAACCTTTACAACCACTACGACAACCATTACAACCACCATGACAACCATTAAAACCACTATGACAGCCATTATCACCACTATAACAACCATCATCACCACTGTAACAATCATTATAACCACTATAACAACCATTATCACCACTATAACGACCATTATAACCACTATAACAACCATTATAACCACTATAACAACTATTATAACCAATATAACGACCACTATCAGCACCATAACGACCATTATCAGCACTATAACGACCATTATCACCACTATAACGACCATTATCACCACTATAACGACCATTATAACCACTATAACAACCATTATAACCAATATAACGACCACTATCAGCACCATAACGACCATTATCAGCACCATAACGACCATTATCAGCACTATAACGACCATTATCACCACTATAACGACCATTATCACCACTATAACAACCATTATCACCACTATAACGACCATTATAACCACTATAACGACCATTATCACCACTATAACAACCATTATAACCACTATAACGACCATTATAACCACTATAACAACCATTAAAACCTCCATGACAACCATTATCACCACTATAACAACCATCATCACCACTGTAACAACCATTATAACCACTATAAGAACCATTATCACCACTATAACGACCATTATCACCACTATAACGAGCATTATAACCACTATAACAACCATTATAACCACTATAACAACCATTATAACCACTATAACAACCATTATAACCAACATATCGACCATTATCAGCACTATAACGACCATTATCACCACTATAACAACCATCATCACCACTGTAACAACCACTATAACCACTATAACAACCATTATCACCACTATAACGACCATTATAACCACTATAACGATCATTATAACCACTATAACAACCATTAAAACCACTATGACAACCATTATAACCACTATAACAACCGTTATAACCACTATAACGACCATTACAACCACCATGAAAACCATTAAAACCACTATGACAACCATTATCACCACTATAATAACCATCATCACCTCTCTAACAACCATTATGACCACTATAACAACCATTATCACCACTATAACGACCATTATAACCACTATAACGACCATTATAACCACTATAACGACCATTATCACCACTATAGCAATCATTATGACCACTGTGACAACCATTATCAGCACTACAACGACCATTATCACCACTATAACGAGCATTATAACCACTATAACAACCATTATAACCAATATAACGACCACTATCAGCATCATAACTACCATTATCAGCACCATAACGACCATTATCAGCACTATAACGACCATTATCACCACTATAACAACCATCATCACCACTGTAACAACCACTATAACCACTATAACAACCATTATCACCACTATAACAACCATCATCACCACTGTAACAACCATTATAACCACTATAACAACCATTATCACCACTATAACGAGCATTATAACCTCTATAACAACCATTATAACCACTATAACAACTATTATAACCAATATAACGACCACTATCAGCACCATCACGACCATTCTCAGCACTATAACGACCATTATCAGCACTATAACGACCATTATCACCACTATAGCAATCATTATGACCACTGTGACAACCATTATCAGCACTACAACGACCATTATCACCACTATAACAACCACTATAACCACTATAACAACCATTATAACCACTATAACAACCGTTATAACCACTATAACGACCATTATAACCACTATAACGACCATTATCACCACTATGACAACCATTACAACCACCATGAAAACCATTAAAACCACTATGACAACCATTATCACCACTATAATAACCATCATCACCTCTCTAACAACCATTATGACCACTATAACAACCATTATCACCACTATAACGACCATTATAACCACTATAACGACCATTATAACCACTATAACGACCATTATAACCACTATAACAACCATTAAAACCACTATGACAACCATTATCACCACTATAACAACCATCATCACCACTGTAACAACCATTATAACCACTATAACAACCATTATCACCACTATAACGAGCATTATAACCACTATAACAACCATTAGAACCACTGTAACAACCATTATAACCAATATAACGACCACTATCAGCACCATAACGACCATTATCAGCACCATAACGACCATTATCAGCACTATAACGACCATTATCACCACTATAACGACCATTATCACCACTATAACGACAATTATCAGCACTATAACGGCCATTATCAGCACTATAACAACCATTATCGGCACTATAACAACCATTATCAGCACTATAACGGCCATTATCAGCAATATAACGACCATTATAACCACTGTAACAACCATTATAACCACTATAACAGCCATTATCAGCACTATAACGATCATTATCACCACTATAACGACCATTATCACCACTATAGCGTCCATTATCACCACTATAACGACCATTATCAGCACTATTACGGCCATTATCAGCAATATAACGACCTTTATAACCACTATAACAACCATTATCACCACTATAACGACCATTATAACCACCATAACGAGCACTATCAGCACCATAACGACCATTCTCAGCACTATAACGACCATTATCAGCACTATAACGACCATTATCAGCACTATTACGGCCATTATCAGCAATATAACGACCATTATAACCACTGTAACAACCATTATAACCACTATAACAGCCATTATCAGCACTATAACGACCATTATCAGCACTACAACGACCATTATCACCACTGTGGCAACCATTATCACCACTATAGCAACCATTACGACCACTATAACAACCACTATAACCACTATAACAACCATTATAACCACTATAACAACTGTTATAACCACTATAACGACCATTATCACCACTATAACAACCTTTACAACCACTACGACAACCATTACAACCACCATGACAACCATTAAAACCACTATGACAGCCATTATCACCACTATAACAACCATCATCACCACTGTAACAATCATTATAACCACTATAACAACCATTATCACCACTATAACGACCATTATAACCACTATAACGAGCATTATAACCACTATAACAACCATTAAAACCACTATGACAACCATTATCACCACTATAACAACCATCATCACCACTGTAACAACCATTATAACCAATATAACAACCATTATCACCACTATAACGAGCATTACAACCACTATAACAACCATTATAACCACTATAACAACTATTATAACCAATATAACGACCACTATCAGCACCATAACGACCATTATCAGCACTATAACGTCCATTATCACCACTATAACAACCATCATCACCACTGTAACAACCACTATAACCACTATAACAACCATTATAACTACTATAACAACCATTATCACCACTATAACGACCATTATAACCACTATAACGACCATTATAACCACTATAACGACCATTATAACCACTATAACGACCATTATAACCACTATAACAACCATTAAAACCACTATGACAACCATTATCACCACTATAACAACCATCATCACCACTGTAACAACCACTATAACCACTATAACAACCATTATCACCACTATAACGACCATTATAACCACTATAACGACCATTATAACCACTATAACAACCATTAAAACCACTATGACAACCATTATAACCACTATAACAACCGTTATAACCACTATAACGACCATTATAACCACTATAACGACCATTATAACCACTATAACAACCATTAAAACCTCTATGACAACCATTATCACCACTATAACAACCATCATCACCACTCTAACAACCATTATAACCACTATAAGAACCATTATCACCACTATAACGACCATTATCACCACTGTAACGACAATTATCAGCACTATAACGGCCATTATCAGCACTATAACAACCATTATCAGCACTATAACAACCATTATCAGCACTATAACGGCCATTATCAGCAATATAACGACCATTATAACCACTGTAACAACCATTATAACCACTATAACAGCCATTATCAGGACTATAACGACCATTATAACCACTATAACGACCATTATCAGCACTATAACGGCCATTATCAGCAATATAACGACCATTATAACCACTGTAACAACCATTATAACCACTATAACAGCCATTATCAGCACTATAACGACCATTATCACCACTATAGCAACCATCATCACCACTGTAACAACCACTATAACCACTATAACAACCATTATCACCACTATAACGACCATTATAACCACTATAACGACCATTATAACCACTATAACAACCATTATAACCAATATAACGACCACTATCAGCACCATAACGACCATTATCAGCACCATAACGACCATTATCAGCACTATAACGACCATTATCACCGCTATAACGACCATTATCACCACTATAACAACCATTATCACCACTATAACGACCATTATAACCACTATAACGACCATTATCCCCACTATAACAACCATTATAACCACTATAACGACCATTATAACCACTATAACAACCATTAAAACCTCTATGACAACCATTATCACCACTATAACAACCATCATCACCACTGTAACAACCATTATAACCACTATAAGAACCATTATCACCACTATAACGACCATTATCACCACTATAACGAGCATTATAACCACTATAACAACCATTATAACCACTATAACAACCATTATAACCAACATATCGACCACTATCAGCATCATAACGACCATTATCAGCACCATAACGACCATTATCAGCACTATAACGACCATTATCACCACTATAACAACCATCATCACCACTGTAACAACCACTATAACCACTATAACAACCATTATCACCACTATAACGACCATTATAACCACTATAACGATCATTATAACCACTATAACAACCATTAAAACCACTATGACAACCATTATAACCACTATAACAACCGTTATAACCACTATAACGACCATTACAACCACCATGAAAACCATTAAAACCACTATGACAACCATTATCACCACTATAATAACCATCATCACCTCTCTAACAACCATTATGACCACTATAACAACCATTATCACCACTATAACGACCATTATAACCACTATAACGACCATTATAACCACAATAACGACCATTATAACCAATATAACGACCACTATCAGCACCATAACGACCATTATCAGCACCATAACGACCATTATCAGCACTATAACGACCATTATCACCACTATAACGACCATTATCACCACTATAACAACCATCATCACCACTGTAACAATCATTATAACCACTATAACAACCATTATCACCACTATAACGACCATTATCACCACTGTAACGACAATTATCAGCACTATAACGGCCATTATCAGCAATATAACGACCATTATAACCACTGTAACAACCATTATAACCACTATAACAGCCATAATCAGCACTATAACGACCATTATCACCACTATAGCAATCATTATGACCACTGTGACAACCATTATCAGCACTACTACGACCATTATCACCACTATAACGACCATTATAACCACTATAACGAGCATTATAACCACTATAACAACCATTATCACCACTATAACAACCATTATAACCACTATAACCACCATTATAACCAGTATAACAACCATTAAAACCTCTATGACAACCATTATCACCACTATAACGACCATCATCACCACTGTAACAACCATTATAACCACTATAAGAACCATTATCACCACTATAACGACCATTATCACCACTATAACGACCATTATAACCACTATAACGATCATTATAACCACTATAACAACCATTAAAACCACTATGACAACCATTATAACCACTATAACAACCGTTATAACCACTATAACGACCATTATAACCACTATAACGACCATTATAACCACTATAACAACCATTAAAACCTCTATGACAACCATTATCACCACTATAACAACCATCATCACCACTGTAACAACCATTATAACCACTATAAGAACCATTATAACCACTATAACGACCATTATAACCACTGTAACAACCATTATAACCACTATAACAGCCATTATCAGCACTATAACGGCCATTATCACCACTATAGCAATCATTATGACCACTGTGACAACCATTATCAGCACTACAACGACCATTATCACCACTATAACGAGCATTATAACCACTATAACAACCATTATAACCAATATAACGACCACTATCAGCATCATAACGACCATTATCAGCACCATAACGACCATTATCAGCACCATAACGACCATTATCAGCACTATAACGACCATTATCACCACTATAACGACCATTATCACCACTATAACGACAATTATCAGCACTATAACGGCCATTATCAGCACTATAACAACCATTATCGGCACTATAACAACCATTATCAGCACTATAACGGCCATTATCAGCAATATAACGACCATTATAACCACTGTAACAACCATTATAACCACTATAACAGACATTATCAGCACTATAACGATCATAATCACCACTATAACGACCATTATCACCACTATAGCGTCCATTATCACCACTATAACGACCATTATCAGCACTATTACGGCCATTATCAGCAATATAACGACCTTTATAACCACTATAACAACCATTATCACCACTATAACGACCATTATAACCACTATAACGAGCACTATCAGCACCATAACGACCATTCTCAGCACTATAACGACCATTATCAGCACTATAACGACCATTATCAGCACTATTACGGCCATTATCAGCAATATAACGACCATTATAACCACTGTAACAACCATTATAACCACTATAACAGCCATTATCAGCACTAAAACGACCATTATCAGCACTACAACGACCATTATCACCACTGTGGCAACCATTATCACCACTATAGCAACCATTACGACCACTATAACAACCACTATAACCACTGTAACAACCATTATAACCACTATAACAACTGTTATAACCACTATAACGACCATTATCACCACTATAACAACCTTTACAACCACTACGACAACCATTACAACCACCATGACAACCATTAAAACCACTATGACAGCCATTATCACCACTATAACAACCATCATCACCACTGTAACAATCATTATAACCACTATAACAACCATTATCACCACTATAACGACCATTATAACCACTATAACGAGCATTATAACCACTATAACAACCATTAAAACCACTATGACAACCATTATCACCACTATAACAACCATCATCACCACTGTAACAACCATTATAACCAATATAACAACCATTATCACCACTATAACGAGCATTACAACCACTATAACAACCATTATAACCACTATAACAACTATTATAACCAATATAACGACCACTATCAGCACCATAACGACCATTATCAGCACTATAACGACCATTATCACCACTATAACAACCATCATCACCACTGTAACAACCACTATAACCACTATAACAACCATTATAACTACTATAACAACCATTATCACCACTATAACGACCATTATAACCACTATAACGACCATTATAACCACTATAACGACCATTATAACCACTATAACGACCATTATAACCACTATAACAACCATTAAAACCACTATGACAACCATTATCACCACTATAACAACCATCATCACCACTGTAACAACCACTATAACCACTATAACAACCATTATCACCACTATAACGACCATTATAACCACTATAACGACCATTATAACCACTATAACAACCATTAAAACCACTATGACAACCATTATCACCACTATAACGAGCATTATAACCACTATAACAACCATTATAACCACTATAACAACCATTATAACCAACATATCGACCACTATCAGCATCATAACGACCATTATCAGCACCATAACGACCATTATCAGCACTATAACGACCATTATCACCACTATAACAACCATCATCACCACTGTAACAACCACTATAACCACTATAACAACCATTATCACCACTATAACGACCATTATAACCACTATAACGACCATTATAACCACTATAACAACCATTAAAACCACTATGACAACCATTATAACCACTATAACAACCGTTATAACCACTATAACGACCATTATAACCACTATAACGACCATTATAACCACTATAACAACCATTAAAACCTCTATGACAACCATTATCACCACTATAACAACCATCATCACCACTGTAACAACCATTATAACCACTATAAGAACCATTATCACCACTATAACGACCATTATCACCACTGTAACGACAATTATCAGCACTATAACGGCCATTATCAGCACTATAACAACCATTATCAGCACTATAACAACCATTATCAGCACTATAACGGCCATTATCAGCAATATAACGAACATTATAACCACTGTAACAACCATTATAACCACTATAACAGCCATTATCAGCACTATAACGACCATTATCAGCACTATAACAACCATTATCAGCACTATAACAACCATTATCAGCACTATAACGCCCATTATCAGCAATATAACGACCATTATAACCACTGTAACAACCATTATAACCACTATAACAGCCATTATCAGCACTATAACGACCATTATCACCACTATAGCAATCATTATGACCACTGTGACAACCATTTTCAGCACTGCAACGACCATTATCATCACTATAACGAGCATTATAACCACTATAACAACCATTATAACCAATATAACGACCACTATCACCACTATAACGACCATTATAACCACTATAACGACCATTATAACCACTATAACAACCATTAAAACCACTATGACAACCATTATCACCACTATAACAACCATTATAACCACTATAACGACCATTATAACCACTGTAACAACCATTATAACCACTATAACAGCCATTATCAGCACTATAACAACCATTATCACCACTATAACGAGCATTATAACCTCTATAACAACCATTATAACCACTATAACAGCTATTATAACCAATATAACGACCACTATCAGCACCATCACGACCATTCTCAGCACTATAACGACCATTATCAGCACTATAACGACCATTATCACCACTATAACAACCATCATCTCCACTGTAACAACCACTATAACCACTATAACAACCATTATCACCACTATAACGACCATTATAACCACTATAACAACCATTAAAACCACTATGACAACCATTATCACCACTATAACAACCATTATAACCACTATAACGACCATTATAACCACTGTAACAACCATTATAACCACTATAACAGCCATTATCAGCACTATAACGGCCATTGTCACCACTATAGCAATCATTATGACCACTGTGACAACCATTATCAGCACTACAACGACCATTATCACCACTATAACGAGCATTATAACCACTATAACAACCATTATAACCACTATAACAACCATTATCACCACTATAACAACCATCATCACCACTGTAACAACCATTATAACCACTATAACAACCATTATCACCACTATAACGAGCATTATAACCTCTATAACAACCATTATAACCACTATAACAACTATTATAACCAATATAACGACCACTATCAGCACTATCACGACCATTCTCAGCACTATAACGACCATTATCAGCACTATAACGACCATTATCACCACTATAACAACCATCATCACCACTGTAACAACCACTATAACCACTATAACAACCATTATCACCACTATAACGACCATTATAACCACTATAACGACCATTATAACCACTATAACAACCATTAAAACCACTATGACAACCATTATCACCACTATAACAACCATTATAACCACTATAACGACCATTATAACCACTGTAACAACCATTATAACCACTATAACAGCCATTATCAGCACTATAACGACCATTATCACCACTATAGCAATCATTATGACCACTGTGACAACCATTATCAGCACTACAACGACCATTATCACCACTATAACAACCACTATAACCACTATAACAACCACTATAACCACTATAACAACCATTATAACCACTATAACAACCGTTATAACCACTATAACGACCATTATAACCACTATAACGACCATTATCACCACTATGACAACCATTACAACCACCATGAAAACCATTAAAACCACTATGACAACCATTATCACCACTATAACAACCATTATAACCACTATAACGACCATCATCACCACTGTAACAACCACTATAACCACTATAACAACCATTATCACCACTATAACAACCACTATAACCACTATAACAACCACTATAACCACTATAACAACCATTATAACTACTATAACAATCATTATCACCACTATAACGACCATTATAACCACTATAACGACCATTATAACCACTATAACGACCATTATAACCACTATAACAACCATTAAAACCACTATGACAACCATTATCACCACTCTAACAACCATCATCACCACTGTAACAACCACTATAACCACTATAACAACCATTATCACCACTATAACGACCATTATAACCACTATAACAACCATTATAAACAACTATAACAACTATTATAACCAATATAACGACCACTATCAGCACCATCACGACCATTCTCAGCACTATAACGACCATTATCAGCACTATAACGACCATTATCACCACTATAACAACCATCATCACCACTGTAACAACCACTATAACCACTATAACAACCATTATCACCACTATAACGACCATTATAACCGCTATAACGACCATTATAACCACTATAACAACCATTAAAACCACTATGACAACCATTATCACCACTATAACAACCATTATAACCACTATAACGACCATTATAACCACTATAACAACCATTAAAACCTCTATGACAACCATTATCACCACTATAACAACCATCATCACCACTGTAACAACCATTATAACCACTATAAGAACCATTATCACCACTATAACGACCATTATCACCACTATAACGAGCATTATAACCACTATAACAACCATTATAACCACTATAACAACCATTATAACCAATATAACGACCATTATAACCACTATAACAACCATTAAAACCACTATGACAACCATTATAACCACTATAACAACCGTTATAACCACTATAACGACCATTATAACCACTATAACGACCATTATAACCACTATAACAACCATTAAAACCTCTATGACAACCATTATCACCACTATAACAACCATCATCACCACTGTAACAACCATTATAACCACTATAAGAACCATTATCACCACTATAACGACCATTATCACCACTGTAACGACAATTACCAGCACTATAACGGCCATTATCAGCACTATAACAACCATTATCAGCACTATAACAACCATTATCAGCACTATAACGGCCATTATCAGCAATATAACGACCATTATAACCACTGTAACAACCATTATAACCACTATAACAGCCATTATCAGCACTATAACGACCATTATCAGCACTAAAACAACCATTATCAGCACTATAACGCCCATTATCAGCAATATAACGACCATTATAACCACTGTAACAACCATTATAACCACTATAACAGCCATTATCAGCACTATAACGACCATTATCACCACTATAGCAATCATTATGACCACTGTGACAACCATTATCAGCACTGCAACAACCATTATCATCAATATAACGAGCATTATAACCACTATAACAACCATTATAACCAATATAACGACCACTATCAGCATCATAACGACCATTATCAGCACCATAACGACCATTATCAGCACTATAACGACCATTATCACCACTATAACAACCATCATCACCACTGTAACAACCACTATAACCACTATAACAACCATTATCACCACTATAACAACCATCATCACAACTGTAACAACCATTATAACCACTATAACAACCATTATCACCACTATGACAACCATTACAACCACCATGAAAACCATTAAAACCACTATGACAACCATTATCACCACTATAATAACCATCATCACCTCTCTAACAACCATTATGACCACTACAACAACCATTATCACCACTATAACGACCATTATAACCACAATAACGACCATTATAACCACTATAACGACCATTATAACCACTATAACAACCATTAAAACCACTATGACAACCATTATCACCACTATAACAACCATCATCACCACTGTAACAACCATTATAACCACTATAACAACCATTATCACCACTATAACGAGCATTATAACCACTATAACAACCATCATCACCACTGTAACAACCATTATAACCAATATAACAACCATTATCACCACTATAACGAGCATTACAACCACTATAACAACCATTATAACCACTATAACAACTATTATAACCAATATAACGACCACTATCAGCACCATAACGACCATTATCAGCACTATAACGACCATTATCACCACTATAACAACCATTAAAACCACTATGACAACCATTATCACCACTATAACAACCATTATAACCACTATAACGACCATTATAACCACTGTAACAACCATTATAACCACTATAACAGCCATTATCAGCACTATAACGGCCATTGTCACCACTATAGCAATCATTATGACCACTGTGACAACCATTATCAGCACTACAACGACCATTATCACCACTATAACGAGCATTATAACCACTATAACAACCATTATAACCACTATAACAACCATTATCACCACTATAACAACCATCATCACCACTGTAACAACCATTATAACCACTATAACAACCATTATCACCACTATAACGAGCATTATAACCTCTATAACAACCATTATAACCACTATAACAACTATTATAACCAATATAACGACCACTATCAGCACTATCACGACCATTCTCAGCACTATAACGACCATTATCAGCACTATAACGACCATTATCACCACTATAACAACCATCATCACCACTGTAACAACCACTATAACCACTATAACAACCATTATCACCACTATAACGACCATTATAACCACTATAACGACCATTATAACCACTATAACAACCATTAAAACCACTATGACAACCATTATCACCACTATAACAACCATTATAACCACTATAAAGACCATTATAACCACTGTAACAACCATTATAACCACTATAACAGCCATTATCAGCACTATAACGACCATTATCACCACTATAGCAATCATTATGACCACTGTGACAACCATTATCAGCACTACAACGACCATTATCACCACTATAACAACCACTATAACCACTATAACAACCACTATAACCACTATAACAACCATTATAACCACTATAACAACCGTTATAACCACTATAACGACCATTATAACCACTATAACGACCATTATCACCACTATGACAACCATTACAACCACCATGAAAACCATTAAAACCACTATGACAACCATTATCACTACTATAACAACCATTATAACCACTATAACGACCATCATCACCACTGTAACAACCACTATAACCACTATAACAACCATTATCACCACTATAACAACCACTATAACCACTATAACAACCACTATAACCACTATAACAACCATTATAACTACTATAACAACCATTATCACCACTATAACGACCATTATAACCACTATAACGACCATTATAACCACTATAACGACCATTATAACCACTATAACAACCATTAAAACCACTATGACAACCATTATCACCACTCTAACAACCATCATCACCACTGTAACAACCACTATAACCACTATAACAACCATTATCACCACTATAACGACCATTACAACCACTATAACAACCATTATAAACAACTATAACAACTATTATAACCAATATAACGACCACTATCAGCACCATCACGACCATTCTCAGCACTATAACGACCATTATCAGCACTATAACGACCATTATCACCACTATAACAACCATCATCACCACTGTAACAACCACTATAACCACTATAACAACCATTATCACCACTATAACGACCATTATAACCGCTATAACGACCATTATAACCACTATAACAACCATTAAAACCACTATGACAACCATTATCACCACTATAACAACCATTATAACCACTATAACGACCATTATAACCACTATAACAACCATTAAAACCTCTATGACAACCATTATCACCACTATAACAACCATCATCACCACTGTAACAACCATTATAACCACTATAAGAACCATTATCACCACTATAACGACCATTATCACCACTATAACGAGCATTATAACCACTATAACAACCATTATAACCACTATAACAACCATTATAACCAATATAACGACCATTATAACCACTATAACAACCATTAAAACCACTATGACAACCATTATAACCACTATAACAACCGTTATAACCACTATAACGACCATTATAACCACTATAACGACCATTATAACCACTATAACAACCATTAAAACCTCTATGACAACCATTATCACCACTATAACAACCATCATCACCACTGTAACAACCATTATAACCACTATAAGAACCATTATCACCACTATAACGACCATTATCACCACTGTAACGACAATTACCAGCACTATAACGGCCATTATCAGCACTATAACAACCATTATCAGCACTATAACAACCATTATCAGCACTATAACGGCCATTATCAGCAATATAACGACCATTATAATCACTGTAACAACCATTATAACCACTATAACAGCCATTATCAGCACTATAACGACCATTATCAGCACTAAAACAACCATTATCAGCACTATAACGCCCATTATCAGCAATATAACGACCATTATAACCACTGTAACAACCATTATAACCACTATAACAGCCATTATCAGCACTATAACGACCTTTATCACCACTATAGCAATCATTATGACCACTGTGACAACCATTATCAGCACTGCAACAACCATTATCATCACTATAACGAGCATTATAACCACTATAACAACCATTATAACCAATATAACGACCACTATCAGCATCATAACGACCATTATCAGCACCATAACGACCATTATCAGCACTATAACGACCATTATCACCACTATAACAACCATCATCACCACTGTAACAACCACTATAACCACTATAACAACCATTATCACCACTATAACAACCATCATCACCACTGTAACAACCATTATAACCACTATAACAACCATTATCACCACTATAACGAGCATTATAACCTCTATAACAACCATTATAACCACTATAACAACTATTATAACCAATATAACGACCACTATCAGCACCATCACGACCATTCTCAGCACTATAACGACCATTATCAGCACTATAACGACCATTATCACCACTATAGCAATCATTATGACCACTGTGACAACCATTATCAGCACTACAACGACCATTATCACCACTATAACAACCACTATAACCACTATAACAACCATTATAACCACTATAACAACCGTTATAACCACTATAACGACCATTATAACCACTATAACGACCATTATCACCACTATGACAACCATTACAACCACCATGAAAACCATTAAAACCACTATGACAACCATTATCACCACTATAATAACCATCATCACCTCTCTAACAACCATTATGACCACTACAACAACCATTATCACCACTATAACGACCATTATAACCACAATAACGACCATTATAACCACTATAACGACCATTATAACCACTATAACAACCATTAAAACCACTATGACAACCATTATCACCACTATAACAACCATCATCACCACTGTAACAACCATTATAACCACTATAACAACCATTATCACCACTATAACGAGCATTATAACCACTATAACAACCATCATCACCACTGTAACAACCATTATAACCAATATAACAACCATTATCACCACTATAACGAGCATTACAACCACTATAACAACCATTATAACCACTATAACAACTATTATAACCAATATAACGACCACTATCAGCACCATAACGACCATTATCAGCACTATAACGACCATTATCACCACTATAACAACCATCATCACCACTGTAACAACCACTATAACCACTATAACAACCATTATAACTACTATAACAACCATTATCACCACTATAACGACCATTATAACCACTATAACGACCATTATAACCACTATAACGACCATTATAACCACTATAACGACCATTATAACCACTATAACAACCATTAAAACCACTATGACAACCATTATTACCACTATAACAACCATCATCACCACTGTAACAACCACTATAACCACTATAACAACCATTATCACCACTATAACGACCATTATAACCACTATAACGACCATTATAACCACTATAACAACCATTAAAACCACTATGACAACCATTATCACCACTATAACGAGCATTATAACCACTATAACAACCATTATAACCACTATAACAACCATTATAACCAACATATCGACCACTATCAGCATCATAACGACCATTGTCAGCACCATAACGACCATTATCAGCACTATAACGACCATTATCACCACTATAACAACCATCATCACCACTGTAACAACCACTATAACCACTATAACAACCATTATCACCACTATAACGACCATTATAACCACTATAACGACCATTATAACCACTATAACAATCATTAAAACCACTATGACAACCATTATAACCACTATAACAACCGTTATAACCACTAAAACGACCATTATAACCACTATAACGACCATTATAACCACTATAACAACCATTAAAACCTCTATGACAACCATTATAACCACTATAACAACCATCATCACCACTGTAACAACCATTATAACCACTATAAGAACCATTATCACCACTATAACGACCATTATCACCACTGTAACGACAATTATCAGCACTATAACGGCCATTATCAGCACTATAACAACCATTATCAGCACTATAACAACCATTATCAGCACTATAACGGCCATTATCAGCAATGTAACGACCATTATAACCACTGTAACAACCATTATAACCACTATAACAGCCATTATCAGCACTATAACGACCATTATCAGCACTATAGCGTCAATTATCACCACTATAACGACCATTATCAGCACTATTACGGCCATTATCAGCAATATAACGACCATTATAACCACTATAACGACCATTATCACCACTATAACGACCATTATCACCACTATAACGACCATTATCAGCACTATAACGACCATTATCACCACTATAACGACCATTATCACCACTATAACGACCATTATCACCACTATAACTACCATTATAAACACTGTGACAACCATTATCAGCACTACAACGACCATTATCACCACTATAACGACCATCATCACCACTGTAACGACAATTATCAGCACTATAACGGCCATTATCAGCACTATAACAACCATTATCAGCACTATAACAACCATTATCAGCACTATAACGACCATTGTAACCACTGTAACAACCATTATAACCACTATAACAGCCATTATCAGCACTATAACGACCATTATCACCACTATAGCAATCATTATGACCACTGTGACAACCATTATCAGCACTACAACGACCATTATCACCACTATAGCAATCATTATGACCACTGTGACAACCATTATCAGCACTACAAGGACCATTATCACCACTATAACAACCACTATAACCACTATAACAACCACTATAACCACTATAACAACAATTATGACCACTATAACAACTATTATAACCAATATAACGACCACTATCAGCACCATCACGACCATTCTCAGCACTACAACGACCATTATCAGCACCATGACGACCATGATCAGCACTATAACGACCATTATCACCACTATAACAACCATCATCACCACTGTAACAACCACTATAACCACTATAACAACCATTATCACCACTATAACGACCATTATAACCACTATAACGACCATTGTAACCACTATAACAACCATTAACACCGCTATGACAACCATTATAACCACTATAACAACCGTTATAACCACTATAACGACCATTATAACCACTATAACGACCATTATAACCACTATAACAACCATTAAAACCTCTATGACAACCATTATCACCACTATAACAACCATCATCACCACTGAACAACCATTATAACCACTATAAGAACCATTATCACCACTATAACGACCATTATCACCACTGTAACGACAATTATCAGCACTATAACGGCCATTATCAGCACTATAACAGCCATTATCAGCACTATAACAACCATTATCAGCACTATAACGGCCATTATCAGCAATATAACGACCATTATAACCACTGTAACAACCATTATAACCACTATAACAGCCATTATCAGCACTATAACGACCATTATCAGCACTATAACAACCATTATCAGCACTATAACAACCATTATCAGCACTATAACGCCCATTATCAGCAATATAACGACCATTATAACCACTGTAACAACCATTATAACCACTGTAACAGCCATTATCAGCACTATAACAACCTTTACAACCACTACGACAACTATTACAACCACCATGACAACCATTAAAACCACTATGACAGCCATTATCACCACTATAACAACCATCATCACCACTGTAACAATCATTATAACCACTATAACAACCATTAAAACCTCTATGACAACCATTATCACCACTATAACAACCATCATCACCACTGTAACAACCATTATAACCACTATAAGAACCATTATCACCACTATAACGACCATTATCACCACTGTAACGACAATTATCAGCACTATAACGGCCATTATCAGCACTATAACAACCATTATCAGCACTATAACAACCATTATCACCACTATAACAACCACTATCACCACTATAACAACCACTATAACCACTATAACAACCATTATAACCACTATAACAACCGTTATAACCACTATAACGACCATTATAACCACTATAACGACCATTATCACCACTATAACAACCATTACAACCACTATGACAACCATTACAACCACCATGACAACCATTAAAACCACTATGACAACAATTATCACCACTAAAATAACCATCATCACCACTCTAACAACCATTATAACCACTATAACAACCATTATCACCACTATAGCAACCATTATCATCACTATGACAACCATTATCGTTACAATAACAAGCATTATAACCACTATAGCAACCACTATCACCACTATAAGAACCATCATCACCACTGTAACAACCATTATCACCACTATAACGACCATTATAACCACTATAACGACCATTATAACCACTATAACGACCATTATAACCACTATAACAACCATTAAAACCACTATAACAACCATCATCACCACTGTAACAATCATTATAACCACTATAACAACCATTATCACCACTATAAAGACCATTATCACCACTGTAACGACAATTATCAGCACTATAACGGCCATTATCAGCACTATAACAACCATTATCAGCACTATAACAACCATTATCAGCACTATAACGACCATTGTAACCACTGTAACAACCATTATAACCACTATAACAGCCATTATCAGCACTATAACGACCATTATCACCACTATAGCAATCATTATGACCACTGTGACAACCATTATCAGCACTACAACGACCATTATCACCACTATAGCAATCATTATGACCACTGTGACAACCATTATCAGCACTACAAGGACCATTATCACCACTATAACAACCACTATAACCACTATAACAACCACTATAACCACTATAACAACAATTATAACCACTATAACAACTATTATAACCAATATAACGACCACTATCAGCACCATCACGACCATTCTCAGCACTATAACGACCATTATCAGCACCATGACGACCATTATCAGCACTATAACGACCATTATCACCACTATAACAACCATCATCACCACTGTAACAACCACTATAACCACTATAACAACCATTATCACCACTATAACGACCATTATAACCACTATAACGACCATTATAACCACTATAACAACCATTAAAACCACTATGACAACCATTATCACCACTCTAACAACCATCATCACCACTGTAACAACCACTATAACCACTATAACAACCATTATCACCACTATAACGACCATTATAACCACTATAACGACCATTATAACCACTATAACAACCATTAAAACCACTATGACAACCATTATCACCACTACAACAACCATCATCACCACTGTAACTACCATTATAACCACTATAACAACCATTATCACCACTATAACGAGCATTATAACCACCATAACAACCATTATAAACAACTATAACAACTATTATAACCAATATAACGACCACTATCAGCACCATCACGACCATTCTCAGCACTATAACGACCATTATCAGCACTATAACGACCATTATCACCACTATAACAACCATCATCACCACTGTAACAACCACTATAACCACTATAACAACCATTATCACCACTATAACGACCATTATAACCACTATAACGACCATTATAACCACTATAACAACCATTAAAACCACTATGACAACCACTATGACCACTATAACAACCACTATAACCACTATAACAACCATTATAACCACTATAACAACCGTTATAACCACTATAACGACCATTATAACCACTATAACGACCATTATCACCACTATAACAACCATTACAACCACTATGACAACCATTACAACCACCATGACAACCATTAAAACCACTATGACAACCATTATCACCACTATAACAACCATCATCACCACTGTAACAACCATTATAACCACTATAACAACCATTATCACCACTATAACGAGCATTATAACCAATATATCGACCAATATCAGCATCATAACGACCATTATCAGCACCTTAACGACCATTATCAGCACTATAACGACCACTGTCACCACTATAACAACCACTATCACCACTATAACAACCATCATCACCACTGTAACAACCATTATCACCACTATAACGACCATTATAACCACTATAACGACCATTATAACCACTATAACGACCATTATAACCACTATAACAACCATTAAAACCACTATAACAACCATCATCACCACTGTAACAATCATTATAACCACTATAACAACCATTATCACCACTATAACGACCATTATCACCACTGTAACGACAATTATCAGCACTATAACGGCCATTATCAGCACTATAACAACCATTATCAGCACTATAACAACCATTATCAGCACTATAACGACCATTGTAACCACTGTAACAACCATTATAACCACTATAACAGCCATTATCAGCACTATAACGACCATTATCACCACTATAGCAATCATTATGACCACTGTGACAACCATTATCAGCACTACAACGACCATTATCACCACTATAGCAATCATTATGACCACTGTGACAACCATTATCAGCACTACAAGGACCATTATCACCACTATAACAACCACTATAACCACTATAACAACCACTATAACAACCATTATAACCACTATAACAACAATTATAACCACTATAACAACTATTATAACCAATATAACGACCACTATCAGCACCATCACGACCATTCTCAGCACTATAACGACCATTATCAGCACCATGACGACCATTATCAGCACTATAACGACCATTATCACCACTATAACAACCATCATCACCACTGTAACAACCACTATAACCACTATAACAACCATTATCACCACTATAACGACCATTATAACCACTATAACGACCATTGTAACCACTATAACAACCATTAAAACCGCTATGACAACCATTATAACCACTATAACAACCACTATAACCACTATAACAACCATTATAACCACTATAACAACCGTTATAACCACTATAACGACCATTATAACCACTATAACGACCATTATCACCACTATAACAACCATTACAACCACTATGACAACCATTACAACCACCATTACAACCATTAAAACCACTATGACAACCATTATCACCACTATAACAACCATCATCACCACTGTAACAACCATTATAACCACTATAACAACCATTATCACCACTATAACGAGCATTATAACCAATATATCGACCACTATCAGCATCATAACGACCATTATCAGCACCATAACGACCATTATCAGCACTATAACGACCACTGTCACCACTATAACAACCACTATCACCACTATAACAACCATCATCACCACTGTAACAACCATTATCACCACTATAACGACCATTATAACCACTATAACGACCATTATAACCACTATAACGACCATTATAACCACTATAACAACCATTAAAACCACTATAACAACCATCATCACCACTGTAACAATCATTATAACCACTATAACAACCATTATCACCACTATAACGACCATTATCACCACTGTAACGACAATTATCAGCACTATAACGGCCATTATCAGCACTATAACAACCATTATCAGCACTATAACAACCATTATCAGCACTATAACGACCATTGTAACCACTGTAACAACCATTATAACCACTATAACAGCCATTATCAGCACTATAACGACCATTATCACCACTATAGCAATCATTATGACCACTGTGACAACCATTATCAGCACTACAACGACCATTATCACCACTATAGCAATCATTATGACCACTGTGACAACCATTATCAGCACTACAAGGACCATTATCACCACTATAACAACCACTATAACCACTATAACAACCACTATAACCACTATAACAACAATTATAACCACTATAACAACTATTATAACCAATATAACGACCACTATCAGCACCATCACGACCATTCTCAGCACTATAACGACCATTATCAGCACCATGACGACCATTATCAGCACTATAACGACCATTATCACCACTATAACAACCATCATCACCACTGTAACAACCACTATAACCACTATAACAACCATTATCACCACTATAACGACCATTATAACCACTATAACGACCATTGTAACCACTATAACAACCATTAAAACCGCTATGACAACCATTATAACCACTATAACAACCGTTATAACCACTATAACGACCATTATAACCACTATAACGACCATTATAACCACTATAACAACCATTAAAACCTCTATGACAACCATTATCACCACTATAACAACCATCATCACCACTGAACAACCATTATAACCACTATAAGAACCATTATCACCACTATAACGAGCATTATCACCACTGTAACGACAATTATCAGCACTATAACGGCCATTATCAGCACTATAACAGCCATTATCAGCACTATGACAACCATTATCAGCACTATAACGGCCATTATCAGCAATATAACGACCATTATAACCACTGTAACAACCATTATAACCACTATAACAGCCATTATCAGCACTATAACGACCATTATCAGCACTATAACAACCATTATCAGCACTATAACAACCATTATCAGCACTATAACGCCCATTATCAGCAATATAACGACCATTATAACCACTGTAACAACCATTATAACCACTATAACAGCCATTATCAGCACTATAACAACCTTTACAACCACTACGACAACCATTACAACCACCATGACAACCATTAAAACCACTATGACAGCCATTATCACCACTATAACAACCATCATCACCACTGTAACAATCATTATAACCACTATAACAACCATTATCGCCACTACAACGACCATTATCACCACTGTAACGACAATTATCAGCACTATAACGGCCATTATCAGCACTATAACAACCATTATCAGCACTATAACAACCATTATCACCACTATAACAACCACTATCACCACTATAACAACCACTATAACCACTATAACAACCATTATAACCACTATAACAACCGTTATAACCACTATAACGACCATTATAACCACTATAACGAGCATTATAACCACTATAACAACCATTATAACCAATATAACGACCACTATTAGCACCATCACGACAATTCTCAGCACTATAACGACCATTATCAACACTATAACGACCATTATCACCACTATAACAACCATCATCACCACTGTAACAACCACTATAACCACTATAACAACCATTATCACCACTATAACGACCATTATAACCACTATAACGACCATTATAACCATTATAACCACCATTAAAACCACTATGACAACCATTATCACCACTATAACAACCATTATAACCACTATAACGACCATTATAACCACTATAACAACCATTAAAACCTCTATGACAACCATTATCACCACTATAACAACCATCATCACCACTGTAACAACCATTATAACCACTATAAGAACCATTATCACCACTATAACGACCATTATCACCACTGTAACGACAATTATCAGCACTATAACGGCCATTATCAGCACTATAACAACCATTATCAGCACTATAACAACCATTATCACCACTATAACAACCACTATCACCACTATAACAACCACTATAACCACTATAACAACCATTATAACCACTATAACGACCATTATAACCACTATAACGACCATTATCACCACTATAACAACCATTACAACCACGATGACAACCATTACAACCACCATGACAACCATTAAAACCACTATGACAACAATTATCACCACTAAAATAACCATCATCACCACTCTAACAACCATTATAACCACTATAACAACCATTATCACCACTATAGCAACCATTATCATCACTATGACAACCATTATCGTTACAATAACAAGCATTATAACCACTATAGCAACCACTATCTCCACTATAACAATCATTATAACCACTATAACAACCATTATCACCACTATAACGACCATTATAACCACTGTAACAACCATTATAACCACTATAACAGCCATTATCAGCACTATAACGACCATTATCACCACTATAGCAATCATTATGACCACTGTGACAACCATTATCAGCACTACAACGACCATTATCACCACTATAACGAGCATTATAACCACTATAACAACCATTATAACCACTATAACAACCATTATAACCAATATATCGACCACTATCAGCATCATAACGACCATTATCAGCACCATAACAACCACTATCACCACTATAACAACCATCATCACCACTGTAACAACCATTATCACCACTATAACGACCATTATAACCACTATAACGACCATTATAACCACTATAACGACCATTATAACCACTATAACAACCATTAAAACCACTATAACAACCATCATCACCACTGTAACAATCATTATAACCACTATAACAACCATTATCACCACTATAACGACCATTATCACCACTGTAACGACAATTATCAGCACTATAACGGCCATTATCAGCACTATAACAACCATTATCAGCACTATAACAACCATTATCAGCACTATAACAACCATTATCAGCACTATAACGACCATTGTAACCACTGTAACAACCATTATAACCACTATAACAGCCATTATCAGCACTATAACGACCATTATCACCACTATAGCAATCATTATGACCACTGTGACAACCATTATCAGCACTACAACGACCATTATCACCACTACAGCAATCATTAAGACCACTGTGACAACCATTATCAGCACTACAAGGACCATTATCACCACTATAACAACCACTATAACCACTATAACAACCACTATAACCACTATAACAACAATTATAACCACTATAACAACTATTATAACCAATATAACGACCACTATCAGCACCATCACGACCATTCTCAGCACTATAACAACCATTATCAGCACTATAACAACCATTATCAGCACTATAACGGCCATTATCAGCAATATAACGACCATTATCACCACTATAACAACCATCATCACCACTGTAACAACCACTATAACCACTATAACAACCATTATCACCACTATAACGACCATTATAACCACTATAACGACCATTATAACCACTATAACAACCATTAAAACCACTATGACAACCATTATCACCACTACAACAACCATCATCACCACTGTAACTACCATTATAACCACTATAACAACCATTATCACCACTATAACGAGCATTATAACCACTATAACAACCATTATAAACAACTATAACAACTATTATAACCAATATAACGACCACTATCAGCACCATCACGACCATTCTCAGCACTATAACGACCATTATCAGCACTATAACGACCATTATCACCACTATAACAACCATCATCACCACTGTAACAACCACTATAACCACTATAACAACCATTATCACCACTATAACGACCATTATAACCACTATAACGACCATTATAACCACTATAACAACCATTAAAACCACTATGACAACCACTATGACCACTATAACAACCACTATAACCACTATAACAACCATTATAACCACTATAACAACCGTTATAACCACTATAACGACCATTATAACCACTATAACGACCATGATCACCACTATAACAACCATTACAACCACTATGACAACCATTACAACCACCATGACAACCATTAAAACCACTATGACAACCATTATCACCACTATAACAACCATCATCACCACTGTAACAACCATTATAACCACTATAACAACCATTATCACCACTGTAACAACCATTATCACCACTATAACGACCATTATAACCACTATAACGACCATTATAACCACTATAACAGCCATTATCAGCACTATAACGACCATTATCACCACTATAGCAATCATTATGACCACTGTAACAACCATTATAACCACTATAACAACCATCATCACCACTGTAACAACCATTATCACCACTATAACGACCATTATAACCACTATAACGACCATTATAACCACTATAACGACCATTATAACCACTATAACAACCATTAAAACCACTATAACAACCATCATCACCACTGTAACAATCATTATAACCACTATAACAACCATTATCACCACTATAACGACCATTATCACCACTGTAACGACAATTATCAGCACTATAACGGCCATTATCAGCACTATAACAACCATTATCAGCACTATAACAACCATTATCAGCACTATAACGACCATTGTAACCACTGTAACAACCATTATAACCACTATAACAGCCATTATCAGCACTATAACGACCATTATCACCACTATAACAATCATTATAACCACTATAACGACCATTATAACCACTATAACAACCATTAAAACCTCTATGACAACCATTATCACCACTATAACAACCATCATCACCACTGTAACAACCATTATAACCACTATAAGAACCATTATCACCACTATAACGACCATTATCACCACTGTAACGACAATTATCAGCACTATAACGGCCATTATCAGCACTATAACAACCATTATCAGCACTATAACAACCATTATCACCACTATAACAACCACCATCACCACTATAACAACCACTATAACCACTATAACAACCATTATAACCACTATAACGACCATTATAACCACTATAACGACCATTATCACCACTATAACAACCATTACAACCACTATGACAACCATTACAACCACCATGACAACCATTAAAACCACTATGACAACAATTATCACCACTAAAATAACCATCATCACCACTCTAACAACCATTATAACCACTATAACAACCATTATCACCACTATAGCAACCATTATCATCACTATGACAACCATTATCGTTACAATAACAAGCATTATAACCACTATAGCAACCACTATCTCCACTATAACAATCATTATAACCACTATAACAACCATTATCACCACTATAACGACCATTATAACCACTGTAACAACCATTATAACCACTATAACAGCCATTATCAGCACTATAACGACCATTATCACCACTATAGCAATCATTATGACCACTGTGACAACCATTATCAGCACTACAACGACCATTATCACCACTATAACGAGCATTATAACCACTATAACAACCATTATAACCACTATAACAACCATTATAACCAATATATCGACCACTATCAGCATCATAACGACCATTATCAGCACCATAACAACCACTATCACCACTATAACAACCATCATCACCACTGTAACAACCATTATCACCACTATAACGACCATTATAACCACTATAACGACCATTATAACCACTATAACGACCATTATAACCACTATAACAACCATTAAAACCACTATAACAACCATCATCACCACTGTAACAATCATTATAACCACTATAACAACCATTATCACCACTATAACGACCATTATCACCACTGTAACGACAATTATCAGCACTATAACGGCCATTATCAGCACTATAACAACCATTATCAGCACTATAACAACCATTATCAGCACTATAACAACCATTATCAGCACTATAACGACCATTGTAACCACTGTAACAACCATTATAACCACTATAACAGCCATTATCAGCACTATAACGACCATTATCACCACTATAGCAATCATTATGACCACTGTGACAACCATTATCAGCACTACAACGACCACTATCACCACTATAGCAATCATTAAGACCACTGTGACAACCATTCTCAGCACTACAAGGACCATTATCACCACTATAACAACCACTATAACCACTATAACAACCACTATAACCACTATAACAACAATTATAACCACTATAACAACTATTATAACCAATATAACGACCACTATCAGCACCATCACGACCATTCTCAGCACTATAACAACCATTATCAGCACTATAACAACCATTATCAGCACTATAACGGCCATTATCAGCAATATAACGACCATTATCACCACTATAACAACCATCATCACCACTGTAACAACCACTATAACCACTATAACAACCATTATCACCACTATAACGACCATTATAACCACTATAACGACCATTATAACCACTATAACAACCATTAAAACCACTATGACAACCATTATCACCACTACAACAACCATCATCACCACTGTAACTACCATTATAACCACTATAACAACCATTATCACCACTATAACGAGCATTATAACCACTATAACAACCATTATAAACAACTATAACAACTATTATAACCAATATAACGACCACTATCAGCACCATCACGACCATTCTCAGCACTATAACGACCATTATCAGCACTATAACGACCATTATCACCACTATAACAACCATCATCACCACTGTAACAACCACTATAACCACTATAACAACCATTATCACCACTATAACGACCATTATAACCACTATAACGACCATTATAACCACTATAACAACCATTAAAACCACTATGACAACCACTATGACCACTATAACAACCACTATAACCACTATAACAACCATTATAACCACTATAACAACCGTTATAACCACTATAACGACCATTATAACCACTATAACGACCATTATCACCACTATAACAACCATTACAACCACTATGACAACCATTACAACCACCATGACAACCATTAAAACCACTATGACAACCATTATCACCACTATAACAACCATCATCACCACTGTAACAACCATTATAACCACTATAACAACCATTATCACCACTGTAACAACCATTATCACCACTATAACGACCATTATAACCACTATAACGACCATTATAACCACTATAACAGCCATTATCAGCACTATAACGACCATTATCACCACTATAGCAATCATTATGACCACTGTAACAACCATTATAACCACTATAACAACCATCATCACCACTGTAACAACCATTATCACCACTATAACGACCATTATAACCACTATAACGACCATTATAACCACTATAACGACCATTATAACCACTATAACAACCATTAAAACCACTATAACAACCATCATCACCACTGTAACAATCATTATAACCACTATAACAACCATTATCACCACTATAACGACCATTATCACCACTGTAACGACAATTATCAGCACTATAACGGCCATTATCAGCACTATAACAACCATTATCAGCACTATAACAACCATTATCAGCACTATAACGACCATTGTAACCACTGTAACAACCATTATAACCACTATAACAGCCATTATCAGCACTATAACGACCATTATCACCACTATAACAATCATTATAACCACTATAACGACCATTATAACCACTATAACAACCATTAAAACCTCTATGACAACCATTATCACCACTATAACAACCATCATCACCACTGTAACAACCATTATAACCACTATAAGAACCATTATCACCACTATAACGACCATTATCACCACTGTAACGACAATTATCAGCACTATAACGGCCATTATCAGCACTATAACAACCATTATCAGCACTATAACAACCATTATCACCACTATAACAACCACCATCACCACTATAACAACCACTATAACCACTATAACAACCATTATAACCACTATAACGACCATTATAACCACTATAACGACCATTATCACCACTATAACAACCATTACAACCACTATGACAACCATTACAACCACCATGACAACCATTAAAACCACTATGACAACAATTATCACCACTAAAATAACCATCATCACCACTCTAACAACCATTATAACCACTATAACAACCATTATCACCACTATAGCAACCATTATCATCACTATGACAACCATTATCGTTACAATAACAAGCATTATAACCACTATAGCAACCACTATCTCCACTATAACAATCATTATAACCACTATAACAACCATTATCACCACTATAACGACCATTATAACCACTGTAACAACCATTATAACCACTATAACAGCCATTATCAGCACTATAACGACCATTATCACCACTATAGCAATCATTATGACCACTGTGACAACCATTATCAGCACTACAACGACCATTATCACCACTATAACGAGCATTATAACCACTATAACAACCATTATAACCACTATAACAACCATTATAACCAATATATCGACCACTATCAGCATCATAACGACCATTATCAGCACCATAACAACCACTATCACCACTATAACAACCATCATCACCACTGTAACAACCATTATCACCACTATAACGACCATTATAACCACTATAACGACCATTAGAACCACTATAACGACCATTATAACCACTATAACAACCATTAAAACCACTATAACAACCATCATCACCACTGTAACAATCATTATAACCACTATAACAACCATTATCACCACTATAACGACCATTATCACCACTGTAACGACAATTATCAGCACTATAACGGCCATTATCAGCACTATAACGACCATTATCACCACTATAGCAATCATTATGACCACTGTGACAACCATTATCAGCACTACAACGACCACTATCACCACTATAGCAATCATTAAGACCACTGTGACAACCATTATCAGCACTACAAGGACCATTATCACCACTATAACAACCACTATAACCACTATAACAACCACTATAACCACTATAACAACAATTATAACCACTATAACAACTATTATAACCAATATAACGACCACTATCAGCACCATCACGACCATTCTCAGCACTATAACAACCATTATCAGCACTATAACAACCATTATCAGCACTATAACGGCCATTATCAGCAATATAACGACCATTATAACCACTGTAACAACCATTATAACCACTATAACAGCCATTATCAGCACTATAACGACCATTATCACCACTATAGCAATCATTATGACCACTGTGACAACCATTATCAGCACTACAACGACCATTATCACCACTATAACGAGCATTATAACCACTATAACAACCATTATCACCACTATAACAACCATTATAACCACTATAACGACCATTATAACCAGTATAACAACCATTAAAACCTCTATAACGACCATTATCACCACTATAACAACCATCATCACCACTGTAACAACCACTATAACCACTATAACAACCATTATCACCACTATAACGACCATTATAACCACTATAACGACCATTATAACCACTATAACAACCATTAAAACCACTATGACAACCATTATCACCACTCTAACAACCATCATCACCACTGTAACAACCACTATAACCACTATAACAACCATTATCACCACTATAACGACCATTATAACCACTATAACGACCATTATAACCACTATAACAACCATTAAAACCACTATGACAACCATTATCACCACTACAACAACCATCATCACCACTGTAACTACCGTTATAACCACTATAACAACCATTATCACCACTATAACGAGCATTATAACCACTATAACAACCATTATAAACAACTATAACAACTATTATAACCAATATAACGACCACTATCAGCACCATCACGACCATTCTCAGCACTATAACGACCATTATCAGCACTATAACGACCATTATCACCACTATAACAACCATCATCACCACTGTAACAACCACTATAACCACTATAACAACCATTATCACCACTATAACGACCATTATAACCACTATAACGACCATTATAACCACTATAACAACCATTAAAACCACTATGACAACCACTATGACCACTATAACAACCACTATAACCACTATAACAACCACTATAACCACTATAACAACCGTTATAACCACTATAACGACCATTATAACCACTATAACGACCATTATCACCACTATAACAACCATTACAACCACTATGACAACCATTATAACCACTATAACAACCGTTATAACCACTATAACGACCATTATAACCACTATAACGACCATTATAACCACTATAACAACCATTAAAACCTCTATGACAACCATTATCACCACTATAACAACCATCATCACCACTGTAACAACCATTATAACCACTATAAGAACCATTATCACCACTATAACGACCATTATCACCACTGTAACGACAATTACCAGCACTATAACGGCCATTATCAGCACTATAACAACCATTATCAGCACTATAACAACCATTATCAGCACTATAACGGCCATTATCAGCAATATAACGACCATTATAACCACTGTAACAACCATTATAACCACTATAACAGCCATTATCAGCACTATAACGACCATTATCAGCACTAAAACAACCATTATCAGCACTATAACGCCCATTATCAGCAATATAACGACCATTATAACCACTGTAACAACCATTATAACCACTATAACAGCCATTATCAGCACTATAACGACCATTATCACCACTATAGCAATCATTATGACCACTGTGACAACCATTATCAGCACTGCAACAACCATTATCATCACTATAACGAGCATTATAACCACTATAACAACCATTATAACCAATATAACGACCACTATCAGCATCATAACGACCATTATCAGCACCATAACGACCATTATCAGCACTATAACGACCATTATCACCACTATAACAACCATCATCACCACTGTAACAACCACTATAACCACTATAACAACCATTATCACCACTATAACAACCATCATCACCACTGTAACAACCATTATAACCACTATAACAACCATTATCACCACTATAACGAGCATTATAACCTCTATAACAACCATTATAACCACTATAACAACTATTATAACCAATATAACGACCACTATCAGCACCATCACGACCATTCTCAGCACTATAACGACCATTATCAGCACTATAACGACCATTATCACCACTATAGCAATCATTATGACCACTGTGACAACCATTATCAGCACTACAACGACCATTATCACCACTATAACAACCACTATAACCACTATAACAACCATTATAACCACTATAACAACCGTTATAACCACTATAACGACCATTATAACCACTATAACGACCATTATCACCACTATGACAACCATTACAACCACCATGAAAACCATTAAAACCACTATGACAACCATTATCACCACTATAATAACCATCATCACCTCTCTAACAACCATTATGACCACTACAACAACCATTATCACCACTATAACGACCATTATAACCACAATAACGACCATTATAACCACTATAACGACCATTATAACCACTATAACAACCATTAAAACCACTATGACAACCATTATCACCACTATAACAACCATCATCACCACTGTAACAACCATTATAACCACTATAACAACCATTATCACCACTATAACGAGCATTATAACCACTATAACAACCATCATCACCACTGTAACAACCATTATAACCAATATAACAACCATTATCACCACTATAACGAGCATTACAACCACTATAACAACCATTATAACCACTATAACAACTATTATAACCAATATAACGACCACTATCAGCACCATAACGACCATTATCAGCACTATAACGACCATTATCACCACTATAACAACCATCATCACCACTGTAACAACCACTATAACCACTATAACAACCATTATAACTACTATAACAACCATTATCACCACTATAACGACCATTATAACCACTATAACGACCATTATAACCACTATAACGACCATTATAACCACTATAACGACCATTATAACCACTATAACAACCATTAAAACCACTATGACAACCATTATTACCACTATAACAACCATCATCACCACTGTAACAACCACTATAACCACTATAACAACCATTATCACCACTATAACGACCATTATAACCACTACAACGACCATTATAACCACTATAACAACCATTAAAACCACTATGACAACCATTATCACCACTATAACGAGCATTATAACCACTATAACAACCATTATAACCACTATAACAACCATTATAACCAACATATCCACCACTATCAGCATCATAACGACCATTGTCAGCACCATAACGACCATTATCAGCACTATAACGACCATTATCACCACTCTAACAACCATCATCACCACTGTAACAACCACTATAACCACTATAACAACCATTATCACCACTATAACGACCATTATAACCACTATAACGACCATTATAACCACTATAACAACCATTAAAACCACTATGACAACCATTATCACCACTACAACAACCATCATCACCACTGTAACTACCGTTATAACCACTATAACAACCATTATCACCACTATAACGAGCATTATAACCACTATAACAACCATTATAAACAACTATAACAACTATTATAACCAATATAACGACCACTATCAGCACCATCACGACCATTCTCAGCACTATAACGACCATTATCAGCACTATAACGACCATTATCACCACTATAACAACCATCATCACCACTGTAACAACCACTATAACCACTATAACAACCATTATCACCACTATAACGACCATTATAACCACTATAACGACCATTATAACCACTATAACAACCATTAAAACCACTATGACAACCACTATGACCACTATAACAACCACTATAACCACTATAACAACCACTATAACCACTATAACAACCGTTATAACCACTATAACGACCATTATAACCACTATAACGACCATTATCACCACTATAACAACCATTACAACCACTATGACAACCATTATAACCACTATAACAACCGTTATAACCACTATAACGACCATTATAACCACTATAACGACCATTATAACCACTATAACAACCATTAAAACCTCTATGACAACCATTATCACCACTATAACAACCATCATCACCACTGTAACAACCATTATAACCACTATAAGAACCATTATCACCACTATAACGACCATTATCACCACTGTAACGACAATTACCAGCACTATAACGGCCATTATCAGCACTATAACAACCATTATCAGCACTATAACAACCATTATCAGCACTATAACGGCCATTATCAGCAATATAACGACCATTATAACCACTGTAACAACCATTATAACCACTATAACAGCCATTATCAGCACTATAACGACCATTATCAGCACTAAAACAACCATTATCAGCACTATAACGCCCATTATCAGCAATATAACGACCATTATAACCACTGTAACAACCATTATAACCACTATAACAGCCATTATCAGCACTATAACGACCATTATCACCACTATAGCAATCATTATGACCACTGTGACAACCATTATCAGCACTGCAACAACCATTATCATCACTATAACGAGCATTATAACCACTATAACAACCATTATAACCAATATAACGACCACTATCAGCATCATAACGACCATTATCAGCACCATAACGACCATTATCAGCACTATAACGACCATTATCACCACTATAACAACCATCATCACCACTGTAACAACCACTATAACCACTATAACAACCATTATCACCACTATAACAACCATCATCACCACTGTAACAACCATTATAACCACTATAACAACCATTATCACCACTATAACGAGCATTATAACCTCTATAACAACCATTATAACCACTATAACAACTATTATAACCAATATAACGACCACTATCAGCACCATCACGACCATTCTCAGCACTATAACGACCATTATCAGCACTATAACGACCATTATCACCACTATAGCAATCATTATGACCACTGTGACAACCATTATCAGCACTACAACGACCATTATCACCACTATAACAACCACTATAACCACTATAACAACCATTATAACCACTATAACAACCGTTATAACCACTATAACGACCATTATAACCACTATAACG
This sequence comes from Megachile leachella, assembly GCA_963576845.1. Classification (NCBI taxonomy): domain Eukaryota; kingdom Metazoa; phylum Arthropoda; class Insecta; order Hymenoptera; family Megachilidae; genus Megachile; species Megachile leachella. Next base: position 12,412,265 of record OY756260.1, on the reverse strand, counting down.
ACCATTATCACCACTATGACAACCATTACAACCACCATGAAAACCATTAAAACCACTATGACAACCATTATCACCACTATAATAACCATCATCACCTCTCTAACAACCATTATGACCACTACAACAACCATTATCACCACTATAACGACCATTATAACCACAATAACGACCATTATAACCACTATAACGACCATTATAACCACTATAACAACCATTAAAACCACTATGACAACCATTATCACCACTATAACAACCATCATCACCACTGTAACAACCATTATAACCACTATAACAACCATTATCACCACTATAACGAGCATTATAACCACTATAACAACCATCATCACCACTGTAACAACCATTATAACCAATATAACAACCATTATCACCACTATAACGAGCATTACAACCACTATAACAACCATTATAACCACTATAACAACTATTATAACCAATATAACGACCACTATCAGCACCATAACGACCATTATCAGCACTATAACGACCATTATCACCACTATAACAACCATCATCACCACTGTAACAACCACTATAACCACTATAACAACCATTATAACTACTATAACAACCATTATCACCACTATAACGACCATTATAACCACTATAACGACCATTATAACCACTATAACGACCATTATAACCACTATAACGACCATTATAACCACTATAACAACCATTAAAACCACTATGACAACCATTATTACCACTATAACAACCATCATCACCACTGTAACAACCACTATAACCACTATAACAACCATTATCACCACTATAACGACCATTATAACCACTACAACGACCATTATAACCACTATAACAACCATTAAAACCACTATGACAACCATTATCACCACTATAACGAGCATTATAACCACTATAACAACCATTATAACCACTATAACAACCATTATAACCAACATATCCACCACTATCAGCATCATAACGACCATTGTCAGCACCATAACGACCATTATCAGCACTATAACGACCATTATCACCACTATAACAACCATCATCACCACTGTAACAACCACTATAACCACTATAACAACCATTATCACCACTATAACGACCATTATAACCACTATAACGACCATTATAACCACTATAACAATCATTAAAACCACTATGACAACCATTATAACCACTATAACAACCGTTATAACCACTAAAACGACCATTATAACCACTATAACGACCATTATAACCACTATAACAACCATTAAAACCTCTATGACAACCATTATAACCACTATAACGACCATTATCAGCACTATAACGACCATTATCACCACTATAACGACCATTATCACCACTATAACGACCATTATCACCACTATAACTACCATTATAAACACTGTGACAACCATTATCAGCACTACAACGACCATTATCACCACTATAACGACCATCATCACCACTGTAACGACAATTATCAGCACTATAACGGCCATTATCAGCACTATAACAACCATTATCAGCACTATAACAACCATTATCAGCACTATAACGACCATTGTAACCACTGTAACAACCATTATAACCACTATAACAGCCATTATCAGCACTATAACGACCATTATCACCACTATAGCAATCATTATGACCACTGTGACAACCATTATCAGCACTACAACGACCATTATCACCACTATAGCAATCATTATGACCACTGTGACAACCATTATCAGCACTACAAGGACCATTATCACCACTATAACAACCACTATAACCACTATAACAACCACTATAACCACTATAACAACAATTATGACCACTATAACAACTATTATAACCAATATAACGACCACTATCAGCACCATCACGACCATTCTCAGCACTACAACGACCATTATCAGCACCATGACGACCATGATCAGCACTATAACGACCATTATCACCACTATAACAACCATCATCACCACTGTAACAACCACTATAACCACTATAACAACCATTATCACCACTATAACGACCATTATAACCACTATAACGACCATTGTAACCACTATAACAACCATTAACACCGCTATGACAACCATTATAACCACTATAACAACCGTTATAACCACTATAACGACCATTATAACCACTATAACGACCATTATAACCACTATAACAACCATTAAAACCTCTATGACAACCATTATCACCACTATAACAACCATCATCACCACTGAACAACCATTATAACCACTATAAGAACCATTATCACCACTATAACGACCATTATCACCACCGTAACGACAATTATCAGCACTATAACGGCCATTATCAGCACTATAACAGCCATTATCAGCACTATAACAACCATTATCAGCACTATAACGGCCATTATCAGCAATATAACGACCATTATAACCACTGTAACAACCATTATAACCACTATAACAGCCATTATCAGCACTATAACGACCATTATCAGCACTATAACAACCATTATCAGCACTATAACAACCATTATCAGCACTATAACGCCCATTATCAGCAATATAACGACCATTATAACCACTGTAACAACCATTATAACCACTATAACAGCCATTATCAGCACTATAACAACCTTTACAACCACTACGACAACTATTACAACCACCATGACAACCATTAAAACCACTATGACAGCCATTATCACCACTATAACAACCATCATCACCACTGTAACAATCATTATAACCACTATAACAACCATTAAAACCTCTATGACAACCATTATCACCACTATAACAACCATCATCACCACTGTAACAACCATTATAACCACTATAAGAACCATTATCACCACTATAACGACCATTATCACCACTGTAACGACAATTATCAGCACTATAACGGCCATTATCAGCACTATAACAACCATTATCAGCACTATAACAACCATTATCACCACTATAACAACCACTATCACCACTATAACAACCACTATAACCACTATAACAACCATTATAACCACTATAACAACCGTTATAACCACTATAACGACCATTATAACCACTATAACGACCATTATCACCACTATAACAACCATTACAACCACTATGACAACCATTACAACCACCATGACAACCATTAAAACCACTATGACAACAATTATCACCACTAAAATAACCATCATCACCACTCTAACAACCATTATAACCACTATAACAACCATTATCACCACTATAGCAACCATTATCATCACTATGACAACCATTATCGTTACAATAACAAGCATTATAACCACTATAGCAACCACTATCACCACTATAAGAACCATCATCACCACTGTAACAACCATTATCACCACTATAACGACCATTATAACCACTATAACGACCATTATAACCACTATAACGACCATTATAACCACTATAACAACCATTAAAACCACTATAACAACCATCATCACCACTGTAACAATCATTATAACCACTATAACAACCATTATCACCACTATAACGACCATTATCACCACTGTAACGACAATTATCAGCACTATAACGGCCATTATCAGCACTATAACAACCATTATCAGCACTATAACAACCATTATCAGCACTATAACAACCATTATCAGCACTATAACGACCATTGTAACCACTGTAACAACCATTATAACCACTATAACAGCCATTATCAGCACTATAACGACCATTATCACCACTATAGCAATCATTATGACCACTGTGACAACCATTATCAGCACTACAACGACCATTATCACCACTATAGCAATCATTATGACCACTGTGACAACCATTATCAGCACTACAAGGACCATTATCACCACTATAACAACCACTATAACCACTATAACAACCACTATAACCACTATAACAACAATTATAACCACTATAACAACTATTATAACCAATATAACGACCACTATCAGCACCATCACGACCATTCTCAGCACTATAACGACCATTATCAGCACCATGACGACCATTATCAGCACTATAACGACCATTATCACCACTATAACAACCATCATCACCACTGTAACAACCACTATAACCACTATAACAACCATTATCACCACTATAACGACCATTATAACCACTATAACGACCATTATAACCACTATAACAACCATTAAAACCACTATGACAACCATTATCACCACTCTAACAACCATCATCACCACTGTAACAACCACTATAACCACTATAACAACCATTATCACCACTATAACGACCATTATAACCACTATAACGACCATTATAACCACTATAACAACCATTAAAACCACTATGACAACCATTATCACCACTACAACAACCATCATCACCACTGTAACTACCATTATAACCACTATAACAACCATTATCACCACTATAACGAGCATTATAACCACTATAACAACCATTATAAACAACTATAACAACTATTATAACCAATATAACGACCACTATCAGCACCATCACGACCATTCTCAGCACTATAACGACCATTATCAGCACTGTAACGACCATTATCACCACTATAACAACCATCATCACCACTGTAACAAGCACTATAACGACTATAACAACCATTATCACCACTATAACGACCATTATAACCACTATAACGACCATTATAACCACTATAACAACCATTAAAACCACTATGACAACCACTATGACCACTATAACAACCACTATAACCACTATAACAACCATTATAACCACTATAACAACCGTTATAACCACTATAACGACCATTATAACCACTATAACGACCATTATCACCACTATAACAACCATTACAACCACTATGACAACCATTACAACCACCATGACAACCATTAAAACCACTATGACAACCATTATCACCACTATAACAACCATCATCACCACTGTAACAACCATTATAACCACTATAACAACCATTATCACCACTATAACGAGCATTATAACCAATATATCGACCACTATCAGCATCATAACGACCATTATCAGCACCATAACGACCATTATCAGCACTATAACGACCACTGTCACCACTATAACAACCACTATCACCACTATAACAACCATCATCACCACTGTAACAACCATTATCACCACTATAACGACCATTATAACCACTATAACGACCATTATAACCACTATAACGACCATTATAACCACTATAACAACCATTAAAACCACTATAACAACCATCATCACCACTGTAACAATCATTATAACCACTATAACAACCATTATCACCACTATAACGACCATTATCACCACTGTAACGACAATTATCAGCACTATAACGGCCATTATCAGCACTATAACAACCATTATCAGCACTATAACAACCATTATCAGCACTATAACAACCATTATCAGCACTATAACGACCATTGTAACCACTGTAACAACCATTATAACCACTATAACAGCCATTATCAGCACTATAACGACCATTATCACCACTATAGCAATCATTATGACCACTGTGACAACCATTATCAGCACTACAACGACCATTATCACCACTATAGCAATCATTATGACCACTGTGACAACCATTATCAGCACTACAAGGACCATTATCACCACTATAACAACCACTATAACCACTATAACAACCACTATAACCACTATAACAACAATTATAACCACTATAACAACTATTATAACCAATATAACGACCACTATCAGCACCATCACGACCATTCTCAGCACTATAACGACCATTATCAGCACCATGACGACCATTATCAGCACTATAACGACCATTATCACCACTATAACAACCATCATCACCACTGTAACAACCACTATAACCACTATAACAACCATTATCACCACTATAACGACCATTATAACCACTATAACGACCATTATAACCACTATAACAACCATTAAAACCACTATGACAACCATTATCACCACTCTAACAACCATCATCACCACTGTAACAACCACTATAACCACTATAACAACCATTATCACCACTATAACGACCATTATAACCACTATAACGACCATTATAACCACTATAACAACCATTAAAACCACTATGACAACCATTATCACCACTACAACAACCATCATCACCACTGTAACTACCATTATAACCACTATAACAACCATTATCACCACTATAACGAGCATTATAACCACTATAACAACCATTATAAACAACTATAACAACTATTATAACCAATATAACGACCACTATCAGCACCATCACGACCATTCTCAGCACTATAACGACCATTATCAGCACTGTAACGACCATTATCACCACTATAACAACCATCATCACCACTGTAACAAGCACTATAACGACTATAACAACCATTATCACCACTATAACGACCATTATAACCACTATAACGACCATTATAACCACTATAACAACCATTAAAACCACTATGACAACCACTATGACCACTATAACAACCACTATAACCACTATAACAACCATTATAACCACTATAACAACCGTTATAACCACTATAACGACCATTATAACCACTATAACGACCATTATCACCACTATAACAACCATTACAACCACTATGACAACCATTACAACCACCATGACAACCATTAAAACCACTATGACAACCATTATCACCACTATAACAACCATCATCACCACTGTAACAACCATTATAACCACTATAACAACCATTATCACCACTATAACGAGCATTATAACCAATATATCGACCACTATCAGCATCATAACGACCATTATCAGCACCATAACGACCATTATCAGCACTATAACGACCACTGTCACCACTATAACAACCACTATCACCACTATAACAACCATCATCACCACTGTAACAACCATTATCACCACTATAACGACCATTATAACCACTATAACGACCATTATAACCACTATAACGACCATTATAACCACTATAACAACCATTAAAACCACTATAACAACCATCATCACCACTGTAACAATCATTATAACCACTATAACAACCATTATCACCACTATAACGACCATTATCACCACTGTAACGACAATTATCAGCACTATAACGGCCATTATCAGCACTATAACAACCATTATCAGCACTATAACAACCATTATCAGCACTATAACGACCATTGTAACCACTGTAACAACCATTATAACCACTATAACAGCCATTATCAGCACTATAACGACCATTATCACCACTATAGCAATCATTATGACCACTGTGACAACCATTATCAGCACTACAACGACCATTATCACCACTATAGCAATCATTATGACCACTGTGACAACCATTATCAGCACTACAAGGACCATTATCACCACTATAACAACCACTATAACCACTATAACAACCACTATAACAACCATTATAACCACTATAACAACAATTATAACCACTATAACAACTATTATAACCAATATAACGACCACTATCAGCACCATCACGACCATTCTCAGCACTATAACGACCATTATCAGCACCATGACGACCATTATCAGCACTATAACGACCATTATCACCACTATAACAACCATCATCACCACTGTAACAACCACTATAACCACTATAACAACCATTATCACCACTATAACGACCATTATAACCACTATAACGACCATTGTAACCACTATAACAACCATTAAAACCGCTATGACAACCATTATAACCACTATAACAACCACTATAACCACTATAACAACCATTATAACCACTATAACAACCGTTATAACCACTATAACGACCATTATAACCACTATAACGACCATTATCACCACTATAACAACCATTACAACAACTATGACAACCATTACAACCACCATGACAACCATTAAAACCACTATGACAACCATTATCACCACTATAACAACCATCATCACCACTGTAACAACCATTATAACCACTATAACAACCATTATCACCACTATAACGAGCATTATAACCAATATATCGACCACTATCAGCATCATAACGACCATTATCAGCACCATAACGACCATTATCAGCACTATAACGACCACTGTCACCACTATAACAACCACTATCACCACTATAACAACCATCATCACCACTGTAACAACCATTATCACCACTATAACGACCATTATAACCACTATAACGACCATTATAACCACTATAACGACCATTATAACCACTATAACAACCATTAAAACCACTATAACAACCATCATCACCACTGTAACAATCATTATAACCACTATAACAACCATTATCACCACTATAACGACCATTATCACCACTGTAACGACAATTATCAGCACTATAACGGCCATTATCAGCACTATAACAACCATTATCAGCACTATAACAACCATTATCAGCACTATAACGACCATTGTAACCACTGTAACAACCATTATAACCACTATAACAGCCATTATCAGCACTATAACGACCATTATCACCACTATAGCAATCATTATGACCACTGTGACAACCATTATCAGCACTACAACGACCATTATCACCACTATAGCAATCATTATGACCACTGTGGCAACCATTATCAGCACTACAAGGACCATTATCACCACTATAACAACCACTATAACCACTATAACAACCACTATAACCACTATAACAACAATTATCACCACTATAACAACTATTATAACCAATATAACGACCACTATCAGCACCATCACGACCATTCTCAGCACTATAACGACCATTATCAGCACCATGACGACCATTATCAGCACTATAACGACCATTATCACCACTATAACAACCATCATCACCACTGTAACAACCACTATAACCACTATAACAACCATTATCACCACTATAACGACCATTATAACCACTATAACGACCATTGTAACCACTATAACAACCATTAAAACCGCTATGACAACCATTATAACCACTATAACAACCGTTATAACCACTATAACGACCATTATAACCACTATAACGACCATTATAACCACTATAACAACCATTAAAACCTCTATGACAACCATTATCACCACTATAACAACCATCATCACCACTGAACAACCATTATAACCACTATAAGAACCATTATCACCACTATAACGAGCATTATCACCACTGTAACGACAATTATCAGCACTATAACGGCCATTATCAGCACTATAACAGCCATTATCAGCACTATGACAACCATTATCAGCACTATAACGGCCATTATCAGCAATATAACGACCATTATAACCACTGTAACAACCATTATAACCACTATAACAGCCATTATCAGCACTATAACGACCATTATCAGCACTATAACAACCATTATCAGCACTATAACAACCATTATCAGCACTATAACGCCCATTATCAGCAATATAACGACCATTATAACCACTGTAACAACCATTATAACCACTATAACAGCCATTATCAGCACTATAACAACCTTTACAACCACTACGACAACCATTACAACCACCATGACAACCATTAAAACCACTATGACAGCCATTATCACCACTATAACAACCATCATCACCACTGTAACAATCATTATAACCACTATAACAACCATTATCGCCACTACAACGACCATTATCACCACTGTAACGACAATTATCAGCACTATAACGGCCATTATCAGCACTATAACAACCATTATCAGCACTATAACAACCATTATCACCACTATAACAACCACTATCACCACTATAACAACCACTATAACCACTATAACAACCATTATAACCACTATAACAACCGTTATAACCACTATAACGACCATTATAACCACTATAACGAGCATTATAACCACTATAACAAACATTATAACCAATATAACGACCACTATTAGCACCATCACGACAATTCTCAGCACTATAACGACCATTATCAACACTATAACGACCATTATCACCACTATAACAACCATCATCACCACTGTAACAACCACTATAACCACTATAACAACCATTATCACCACTATAACGACCATTATAACCACTATAAAGACCATTATAACCATTATAACCACCATTAAAACCACTATGACAACCATTATCACCACTATAACAACCATTATAACCACTATAACGACCATTATAACCACTATAACAACCATTAAAACCTCTATGACAACCATTATCACCACTATAACAACCATCATCACCACTGTAACAACCATTATAACCACTATAAGAACCATTATCACCACTATAACGACCATTATCACCACTGTAACGACAATTATCAGCACTATAACGGCCATTATCAGCACTATAACAACCATTATCAGCACTATAACAACCATTATCACCACTATAACAACCACTATCACCACTATAACAACCACTATAACCACTATAACAACCATTATAACCACTATAACGACCATTATAACCACTATAACGGCCATTATCACCACTATAACAACCATTACAACCACTATGACAACCATTACAACCACCATGACAACCATTAAAACCACTATGACAACAATTATCACCACTAAAATAACCATCATCACCACTCTAACAACCATTATAACCACTATAACAACCATTATCACCACTATAGCAACCATTATCATCACTATGACAACCATTATCGTTACAATAACAAGCATTATAACCACTATAGCAACCACTATCTCCACTATAACAATCATTATAACCACTATAACAACCATTATCACCACTATAACGACCATTATAACCACTGTAACAACCATTATAACCACTATAACAGCCATTATCAGCACTATAACGACCATTATCACCACTATAGCAATCATTATGACCACTGTGACAACCATTATCAGCACTACAACGACCATTATCACCACTATAACGAGCATTATAACCACTATAACAACCATTATAACCACTATAACAACCATTATAACCAATATATCGACCACTATCAGCATCATAACGACCATTATCAGCACCATAACAACCACTATCACCACTATAACAACCATCATCACCACTGTAACAACCATTATCACCACTATAACGACCATTATAACCACTATAACGACCATTATAACCACTATAACGACCATTATAACCACTATAACAACCATTAAAACCACTATAACAACCATCATCACCACTGTAACAATCATTATAACCACTATAACAACCATTATCACCACTATAACGACCATTATCACCACTGTAACGACAATTATCAGCACTATAACGGCCATTATCAGCACTATAACAACCATTATCAGCACTATAACAACCATTATCAGCACTATAACAACCATTATCAGCACTATAACGACCATTGTAACCACTGTAACAACCATTATAACCACTATAACAGCCATTATCAGCACTATAACGACCATTATCACCACTATAGCAATCATTATGACCACTGTGACAACCATTATCAGCACTACAACGACCATTATCACCACTATAGCAATCATTAAGACCACTGTGACAACCATTATCAGCACTACAAGGACCATTATCACCACTATAACAACCACTATAACCACTATAACAACCACTATAACCACTATAACAACAATTATAACCACTATAACAACTATTATAACCAATATAACGACCACTATCAGCACCATCACGACCATTCTCAGCACTATAACAACCATTATCAGCACTATAACAACCATTATCAGCACTATAACGGCCATTATCAGCAATATAACGACCATTATAACCACTGTAACAACCATTATAACCACTATAACAGCCATTATCAGCACTATAACGACCATTATCACCACTATAGCAATCATTATGACCACTGTGACAACCATTATCAGCACTACAACGACCATTATCACCACTATAACGAGCATTATAACCACTATAACAACCATTATCACCACTATAACAACCATTATAACCACTATAACGACCATTATAACCAGTATAACAACCATTAAAACCTCTATAACGACCATTATCACCACTATAACAACCATCATCACCACTGTAACAACCACTATAACCACTATAACAACCATTATCACCACTATAACGACCATTATAACCACTATAACGACCATTATAACCACTATAACAACCATTAAAACCACTATGACAACCATTATCACCACTCTAACAACCATCATCACCACTGTAACAACCACTATAACCACTATAACAACCATTATCACCACTATAACGACCATTATAACCACTATAACGACCATTATAACCACTATAACAACCATTAAAACCACTATGACAACCATTATCACCACTACAACAACCATCATCACCACTGTAACTACCATTATAACCACTATAACAACCATTATCACCACTATAACGAGCATTATAACCACTATAACAACCATTATAAACAACTATAACAACTATTATAACCAATATAACGACCACTATCAGCACCATCACGACCATTCTCAGCACTATAACGACCATTATCAGCACTATAACGACCATTATCACCACTATAACAACCATCATCACCACTGTAACAACCACTATAACCACTATAACAACCATTATCACCACTATAACGACCATTATAACCACTATAACGACCATTATAACCACTATAACAACCATTAAAACCACTATGACAACCACTATGACCACTATAACAACCACTATAACCACTATAACAACCATTATAACCACTATAACAACCGTTATAACCACTATAACGACCATTATAACCACTATAACGACCATTATCACCACTATAACAACCATTACAACCACTATGACAACCATTACAACCACCATGACAACCATTAAAACCACTATGACAACCATTATCACCACTATAACAACCATCATCACCACTGTAACAACCATTATAACCACTATAACAACCATTATCACCACTATAACGAGCATTATAACCAATATATCGACCACTATCAGCATCATAACGACCATTATCAGCACCATAACGACCATTATCAGCACTATAACGACCACTGTCACCACTATAACAACCACTATCACCACTATAACAACCATCATCACCACTGTAACAACCATTATCACCACTATAACGACCATTATAACCACTATAACGACCATTATAACCACTATAACGACCATTATAACCACTATAACAACCATTAAAACCACTATAACAACCATCATCACCACTGTAACAATCATTATAACCACTATAACAACCATTATCACCACTATAACGACCATTATCACCACTGTAACGACAATTATCAGCACTATAACGGCCATTATCAGCACTATAACAACCATTATCAGCACTATAACAACCATTATCAGCACTATAACGACCATTGTAACCACTGTAACAACCATTATAACCACTATAACAGCCATTATCAGCACTATAACGACCATTATCACCACTATAACAATCATTATAACCACTATAACGACCATTATAACCACTATAACAACCATTAAAACCTCTATGACAACCATTATCACCACTATAACAACCATCATCACCACTGTAACAACCATTATAACCACTATAAGAACCATTATCACCACTATAACGACCATTATCACCACTGTAACGACAATTATCAGCACTATAACGGCCATTATCAGCACTATAACAACCATTATCAGCACTATAACAACCATTATCACCACTATAACAACCACTATCACCACTATAACAACCACTATAACCACTATAACAACCATTATAACCACTATAACGACCATTATAACCACTATAACGACCATTATCACCACTATAACAACCATTACAACCACTATGACAACCATTACAACCACCATGACAACCATTAAAACCACTATGACAACAATTATCACCACTAAAATAACCATCATCACCACTCTAACAACCATTATAACCACTATAACAACCATTATCACCACTATAGCAACCATTATCATCACTATGACAACCATTATCGTTACAATAACAAGCATTATAACCACTATAGCAACCACTATCTCCACTATAACAATCATTATAACCACTATAACAACCATTATCACCACTATAACGACCATTATAACCACTGTAACAACCATTATAACCACTATAACAGCCATTATCAGCACTATAACGACCATTATCACCACTATAGCAATCATTATGACCACTGTGACAACCATTATCAGCACTACAACGACCATTATCACCACTATAACGAGCATTATAACCACTATAACAATCATTATAACCACTATAACAACCATTATCACCACTATAACGACCATTATCACCACTGTAACGACAATTATCAGCACTATAACGGCCATTATCAGCACTATAACAACCATTATCAGCACTATAACAACCATTATCAGCACTATAACAACCATTATCAGCACTATAACGACCATTGTAACCACTGTAACAACCATTATAACCACTATAACAGCCATTATCAGCACTATAACGACCATTATCACCACTATAGCAATCATTATGACCACTGTGACAACCATTATCAGCACTACAACGACCATTATCACCACTATAGCAATCATTAAGACCACTGTGACAACCATTATCAGCACTACAAGGACCATTATCACCACTATAACAACCACTATAACCACTATAACAACCACTATAACCACTATAACAACAATTATAACCACTATAACAACTATTATAACCAATATAACGACCACTATCAGCACCATCACGACCATTCTCAGCACTATAACAACCATTATCAGCACTATAACAACCATTATCAGCACTATAACGGCCATTATCAGCAATATAACGACCATTATAACCACTGTAACAACCATTATAACCACTATAACAGCCATTATCAGCACTATAACGACCATTATCACCACTATAGCAATCATTATGACCACTGTGACAACCATTATCAGCACTACAACGACCATTATCACCACTATAACGAGCATTATAACCACTATAACAACCATTATCACCACTATAACAACCATTATAACCACTATAACGACCATTATAACCAGTATAACAACCATTAAAACCTCTATAACGACCATTATCACCACTATAACAACCATCATCACCACTGTAACAACCACTATAACCACTATAACAACCATTATCACCACTATAACGACCATTATAACCACTATAACGACCATTATAACCACTATAACAACCATTAAAACCACTATGACAACCATTATCACCACTCTAACAACCATCATCACCACTGTAACAACCACTATAACCACTATAACAACCATTATCACCACTATAACGACCATTATAACCACTATAACGACCATTATAACCACTATAACAACCATTAAAACCACTATGACAACCATTATCACCACTACAACAACCATCATCACCACTGTAACTACCGTTATAACCACTATAACAACCATTATCACCACTATAACGAGCATTATAACCACTATAACAACCATTATAAACAACTATAACAACTATTATAACCAATATAACGACCACTATCAGCACCATCACGACCATTCTCAGCACTATAACGACCATTATCAGCACTATAACGACCATTATCACCACTATAACAACCATCATCACCACTGTAACAACCACTATAACCACTATAACAACCATTATCACCACTTTTTTTTTTTTTTTTTTTTTTTTTTTTTTACGTGGGGGAAATCTTCCAAAGATACCCCGCACCCCTGGGGGAGGGCGCGGGGTTATGCCGGATTTTTACCGACTAAAACCCCCACGGTGG
Source organism: Megachile leachella (assembly GCA_963576845.1). Lineage (NCBI taxonomy): Eukaryota > Metazoa > Arthropoda > Insecta > Hymenoptera > Megachilidae > Megachile > Megachile leachella. Next base: position 12,396,681 of record OY756260.1, on the reverse strand, counting down.
TCCTACCTCAGCGCATGGAAGGGGGGCCCCGGGAACTCTAACGAACACGACCGGGACCCCCCGCGCCTTGGCTCCTTAGAGCCCCATCCCGGGGGAGGCCGGAGAGACCTCCCCCATGCTCATCCCATTTACGACGGCGCCCGGACCACCGAGGCGCCGCCGTCCCCCCCGGGGCAGTGTTCAATGGCGTCCTGGGCCCCCATCCAGGACGCCGACTGCCCCTGCGGCGGCTCTGCGAGGGGAGCTATCTAGCCTCCCCGGAGCCGCCGCTGCCCCACCGGATCCGAGAACCCGGGAGGGCCGGCGGTCCCCACTAGTTTGGGGTACCGCCGGCCCGCCTTCCTCATCGGGGGGAGTCCGCCCGTGTCCCGCGACGGACACGGCGGCTCCCCCGACCTCTTACGGTCCTCTCGCGGGCCCGCTCCGCGGCCTCCTTCTGCAACATAACCTCTTCGCAGAAGGAGGCCACGGCCCTCCAGTTCCTCTCCCTTGCCAGCATCGCCCCAAATACTGCTGGCAGGGAGAGGTCATAGCCTATTTCATATTTCAGGACACGGCGCAGCGCTGAAAAGGCGGGGCAAACCTCCAGCGTATGCTGCGCCGTGTCCAAATCCTCCCCACAGTGATGGCAGGCCGCCGTCGTCTCCCTCCCAATTCGACGCAGGTATTCACCGAAGCATCCGTGCCCGGTGAACACCTGCGTCATACGGTAGGTGAGTCTACCATGGCCTCTCTCCCGCCACTCCTCCAGATGTGGCAGGAGAGCCCCGACAACTGGCTTGCTGGCGTATTTGCTGATCTCGATACGCCAGCGGGTTTCAGCCAGTTGTCGGGCCTGACGCCTGATCGCTTCGATCGCCGTAGGGTCCGGCGGGACGCCGTCGAGTCGTCGCAGGGCACGGATGCGCGTGTATGACGACGCATCCGCCCCCGCGAGGAACTCGAACGGGATAAGTCCCGCCAGAGCCATCGCCGCCCCGTAGGAGATGGTGCGGTATCCCCTTATGACCCTGATGGCCAACCGCCGCTGCAGCCGATGCACTAACTGAAGACTGCGGCGGCTGGCCATCAGGGATCGTGCCCACACTGGTGCCCCGTAGGACACCATGGACCGCACCACCCCCACGTAAAGGCGGCGAACCTTCTCATCGGGTCCCCCGAGATTGGGCATTATGCGGCCCAATGCGGCCGCAGCCCGCTCTACTCGGGGGACCAGGCGATCGAAGTGTCGATCAAAACGCCAGTGGCTGTCGAGGTCGAGTCCCAAATACCTCAAACTGGACCCAACCTCGACCCATGACTCACCTACCCGGACCCACGAGGGGGGGGGAGGTCCCCGCGACCGAGGCCTGTTGTGGAAAACAACAGCCTCGGTCTTGCGGGGATCAATGCTCAACCCCAACTCGCGGATCCGTCCGACGACGGCGGCTACTGCCACCTCGACCAGACGGATGGTCCTCTCCAGCTCCACCCCGACGGCCAGAATGTAAGTGTCGTCTGCATAGCAGACGACATAACAGCCGTCGGGGAGGGCGGCCCGCAGGACGCGGTCGTACCCCAGGTTCCACAGATATGGTCCCAAAGCGGAACCCTGGGGTACGCCGCATGTGGTCTCCCTGCAGACAATGCCGTCCCGGCCCTTGTACGCTATCCACCTGTCTTGCAGGTAGGACCCGATCACCCTCCTTAGGTAGGGAGGCACCTGGTGATATACCAGGGCCTCCCTAATGGCGGCCCAGGGCAGGGTGTTAAATGCATTGACAATGTCAATTGACACGCCAACACACACCCCGCCCCGGGATACTGCCGCCTCCGCTAGGGAACGCACGCGCAATACCGCGTCCAGCGTGGAGCGTCCCTCGCGGAAGCCGAATTGGCAGTCCGCCAGATCGGGCCCTACCGTCGACAGGTGCCTGGAGAGGCGGGAAGCTATCACCCTCTCAAACAGCTTCCCCGCCTCATCCAGGAGGCATATGGGCCGGTACGCGGAGGGAGACTCCGCGGGCCTTCCATCCTTACGGATAAGGACCATCCGTCCGGTCTTCCACATCTGGGGAAATATCCCCTGCGCGAGGCACGTGTTGAACGTGCCTCGCACCTCCTCGATAAGGACGCTCGAGGCCATGACCAGGGCCCTTCCTGGCACGCCGTCCGGGCCCGGGGCGGTATTCTTCGCCCCGAGCCGTTTCAGCGCGGCGAGGAGCTCCTCGTCGGTGACCCCCAGCTCGTCGGACCAATCGACGTGGTCCGACACCTCAGCCGCGTGGCCCTCTCTGACCCCGGAAAGGGGGAAGAGGGTTTCGACCACGCGGCTAAGGAACTGGGGGTCGAGAGACTCCGTCAGAGGGGGCGCCCACGGGCGAAGCCGGCCAAGTACCAACTTGTACGGGCGCCCCCACGGATCTTTGTCCAGTCTCCCGAGGAGCTCCTGCCAGGCCCCAGCCTTGGCCTTCTTTATGGCGAGCTGCAGGGCTTTTACCTTCTCGCGGTAAAGCCCATACAGCTCCGCTACCCACGTCGGGCTCTCCCTTCGCCGTCGACGGGCACGGGTGTACCGGCGGCGCGCCCGAGTGCAATCGCTTCTAAGATCAGCGATTTCGGGCGACCACCAGTACACCGAATTCCTCCACGAGGGGCCCGCTCTTGGCATCGCCGCGTCACATATTAATGTGAGCACGCGGCGAAGCCAACGGGCCCCTTCGTGCCCGTCAACTGGCCTGTCTGAGTGCCAGGCCACGACGTGAGCAGCTGCCATCAGGGCGTCCTTATCCAATCTCTTGATGGACCACCGCGGTGGTGGGCATTCTCCCTCCTCTGGGCGGCCTCGGGGAGGCGCTTCAGGAGGAGTGGCGGAGAGGACCATCGTTATATAACGATGGTCCGACAAGGTCTCAACCTCCTCCGCCACCCTCCACCCCGAGATACGGCGCGCGGCAGCCGGAGAGGCGAAGGAGAGGTCCACAATGGATCCTCCCCACTGCCGCACGCACGTATGGACGGAGCCCGTATTCAGTAAACGGAGCTCCAGTCCAGCCGCCCAGTCGAGCAACGTCTCGCCCCTCGCGTCGGTCCTGGGGGACCCCCAGGCCGTGGCCTTGGAGTTGAAGTCCCCCAGAACCAAAACAGGACGGGGCAGGCAGCGTGAGACGCATCGCCTGACCCCGTCCAAGAACACCTCAAAAGACGCGAGGGGCCAGCTCGGTGGAGCATAAATTCCCACCACCGCGGTGCCACCCCAATCAACCGCCACGAATCCCCGACCCCGCTCGATGAGCGTGCAGGGCGGGGACCCGCGGCGGCCGTTCCAAATTATAGCGACGGAGCCCCCGTCGTCCCCGGTCCAATTCGGGTGGACCGGGACTCTATGGGGCTCCGCCACTACTCCCAAACCTGCTTCCCGCTCGGCCAGGGTCTGGGCAAGAAGGTCTTGCGCCCTGGCCGAACGGTTCAGGTTAGCCTGAAGAATGGGGCCCGATGGCCCCATCCCAATCTGCGTCCATCGGGGTCTGAGCCCCCTCCACCCCGGTGGCCGTGCCCGGCCCGGCTACATCCGCCGCCCTGGGGGCCGGCGTCTCCGACCGCCCTGTCGCCGGAGCAGCGACAGCCTCGGGCGCCGGGGAAACCGGCGGAACCGAGACTGCCACTACCCCGGCCGCTGGGGCCGTTGGCTTCTTGCCACGGCCCCTTCTTCGCCGCCGGCTCCCGCCGCCAACCTCCTTGGCGGCTTGACACGGCTGCGTGCCGAGCCGGTGGCTGGCAGGCCGCCCCTGGTCGGCACACACCGTGCACTTAGGCGGAGCGGTGCACTGTGCCGCCCGATGCCCTTCAGCACCACAGGCGTAGCACCGCCCCGACCTATCTATCGTGCTAGTGCACCGCTGCCTCACGTGCCCGTACTCAAGGCAGCGGTAGCACTGCATGGGGCGGGCCCGCAAAGCGTCCACCGGGACGCGGGTCCACCCCACGACCACGGTGCCGGCCAGGGCCACCTTCCTCGCCGCAGCAGCCGGGCAGCGGACCCATATTGTGCCCAGGCCACCGGGCCCCGGGCGCACGTCGCCCGTCTTCACCTCCCCCAGGAGGCATCCTCCGGCCGCCGCGACCACAGCCGCCACCTCCGTGGACGTAACGGAGTCCATTAGGCCGCGCAGCCGGAGGTCGGCCATCTTTTGGGGGCGTGCCACCTTCACGCCCGTTCCCTCCAGTACCTCCGCCATTTTACTGGCAAGAAGGTCGGCTTTTGCGCCGCGATCAGGGCCGGATACCTCAAGGAGGAATCCCCCTGTCGCGGCGCGCCTCGGGCGCAGCGGTGGCACGCCCAGCGAGGGGAGATCTATTCTCTCCCTCGCCTTGGCCATCGCCTCCGTGAGGGAGGTCTTGCACCCCTCCGGGATGGTTACAGCCACCGCCGCCGTGCGCGGTGGCCGAGGCGGAGCTGCCTTCGCCTTCGGAGCCGGGGGCTTCTTCGGCCCCGCCTGCGTGGCGGTTGGGGCGGCCTTGGCCGCCTTCCGCTTCGCTTTGCGACCGACGACGGTGGCCCACGTTTCGGTGGGTGCCACCGTCGCCGGGCCCGCACTCCCGCTTGCCGCAACTGCGACAGCCGCATAGCTGCGCAGCTGCTGCGGCGGTGCAGTCACCGCGGAGGGCGCGGGCCTACAGCCGGTTTGAGGAGGGGGCTTCTTCCCCTTCCTCGCCTTCCTCTGTGTCCCCTTGTCAGGGACCGGGGCCGAGGAGGTGGTCGCCGGCCGGGGCGCATCCCGCCGTGGCGCGTCACGCCGCGACGCCGCCGGCCCGGAAGGAGTGGCCTGTGCCCGCGCCACTTCCGGCCCCGGGGACGCCATGCGCGCGTCGATAACCGACGTTATGAGGCGCACCAGCTCCTCCGGCGTCATATCCCCAACTGATCGACCACCCTGCCGGTTGTCCGACGGGCCAGAGGCCCGCGGAGGCGCTCTGGGCGAGGGCGGTCGCGTTGGGGGCGTCGATGTCGCCAGCCTCGGCGATCTGCGCGGCGGCGACGCGGGCGACTGCGCGACGGGCGCAGACGGTGCAGCAGGGGGGGGTTTACGCTGCGCCGTCAGCTCCTCCCTAAGGAGGCGGAGGTCCGCCTCCAAGTCCGCTATAATCTTCATGAGGGCCCGATTTTCGGCCTCCAGAGCCGCGGTGGAGGATGTGGCCGACCGAGCCGCCAGTTCGGCCTCCGCCACTCGCGTCTCCTGCGCGGCGAGGCGTAATGCCCGCACAAAACGGCCATTGAGGTTCCGTGACCTCGCCGCCACCCGGTCGACGACCTGCATGTGCTCGAGTGTTCGAGTCACGATACAGGCCGTCGACATGGCCCGGAACTCCCTCGCGAGTTCCAACTCGTCAGGGAGGGGGAGGGACGACCTCGAAGGAGGCCGAATTTCGGCGTCGGGATCCAGCGGATCGGTGTCCGCTTCACCGCACGCCACGGCCTCCTCCCCCTCCAGGAGGCGCTTTTTGGCCTCCACATATGCGGTCGTGTCGACGGTGGTTGCCGACCGACCGCGCTTGCGCCCCTGTCCGGAGGCCCTAGAGGCGGACGAAACATCGGTTTCGTTGCCGTCTGTGACACGGCCCCTGCCGACGCCCACAGCCGCCGTCGAGTCCATCGACGACGCCCGGGACGACGCACAAGAGCGGGTCAACGACCGCGCTCTAGGGCGATCCACGGACTTCCGCCGTGGAGCCGGCACCTTAAACATATCGTCGTCTTTAGCGACGTCGTCTGCAGGTGCAGCGCCAGCCGGCATTGCCACCTCCTCGCTCTCGACAGGGGATGTGGAGCGTTTAATCTCCACCATCGCCCCGGAGAGCTTCTCCAAAACTACTACCAGGCCGTCTTGCCCTTCCGGACAAGACGCCTCCCCCCCAGATACCCCAATTGTATTTTCTTTTGAATCCATTAGATTCCCACGCAAAGGTCGGAAAGGGTGGTCCACCCCGGCAGAGCCGCCTTACCGGGGTAAGCCTAAATACTCGGGGGGGTCGGCAGGTACCCCCGAGGGAACCGTTAAAGACTGCCTCTGTTTAACGTCTGGGCAGCCACGCAGTCCTCGGCACGGTTGCCTTTACACCTTGACTTCAGACGTCCTCCCGCCCCCGCCGCCCCCCGTTTTCAGTTCTCAGTGTCGAGCCTTACCGGCTTGGGAGGCCCTACCAGGGTCCGAAGACCCCGCCGGCATCGCCTCGACACTTCATCGAACCTACTTGGGGAACGACGGGAGCACCCCTTTTCACGGACTCTTACCGTTGGCAGGGGATACCGTGGCCGTATTCCGCCCCGCGAGCCACACAGCGGATTTTTTATAGAGGTTTACTCCTCGCGAGCCAGCCGGTTAAGGCCAGCTCCCCGTTCCTGCGAAACATGACCACAGGCTTACGGTATGAGCATAGGCCCCCCAGAACTGGGGAACCCGCCGTTCTCCCGTTAGCATAGAGGCCCTCACCCTTGGGAAGCCAATCGCCGAAGCGATTGATTTCCGAAGGGCATAGAGTGCCTCTATCCCAGCGTACACCACGAGGAGGTGGGAGATCCGACTTGTGGCACACTGCCACCATTCGCACGCCAACCATTATCACCACTATAACGACCATTATAACCACTATAACGACCATTATAACCACTATAACAACCATTAAAACCACTATGACAACCACTATGACCACTATAACAACCACTATAACCACTATAACAACCACTATAACCACTATAACAACCGTTATAACCACTATAACGACCATTATAACCACTATAACGACCATTATCACCACTATAACAACCATTACAACCACTATGACAACCATTACAACCACCATGACAACCATTAAAACCACTATGACAACCATTATCACCACTATAACAACCATCATCACCACTGTAACAACCATTATAACCTCTATAACAACCATTATCACCACTATAACGAGCATTATAACCAATATATCGACCACTATCAGCATCATAACGACCATTATCAGCACCATAACGACCATTATCAGCACTATAACGACCACTGTGACCACTATAACAACCACTATCACCACTATAACAACCATCATCACCACTGTAACAACCATTATCACCACTATAACGACCATTATAACCACTATAACGACCATTATAACCACTATAACGACCATTATAACCACTATAACAACCATTAAAACCACTATAACAACCATCATCACCACTGTAACAATCATTATAACCACTATAACAACCATTATCACCACTATAACGACCATTATCACCACTGTAACGACAATTATCAGCACTATAACGGCCATTATCAGCACTATAACAACCATTATCAGCACTATAACAACCATTATCAGCACTATAACGACCATTGTAACCACTGTAACAACCATTATAACCACTATAACAGCCATTATCAGCACTATAACGACCATTATCACCACTATAGCAATCATTATGACCACTGTGACAACCATTATCAGCACTACAACGACCATTATCACCACTATAGCAATCATTATGACCACTGTGACAACCATTATCAGCACTCCAAGGACCATTATCACCACTATAACAACAACTATAACCACTATAACAACCACTATAACCACTATAACAACCACTATAACCACTATAACAACAATTATAACCACTATAACAACTATTATAACCAATATAACGACCACTATCAGCACCATCACGACCATTCTCAGCACTATAACGACCATTATCAGCACCATGACGACCATTATCAGCACTATAACGACCATTATCACCACCATAACAACCATCATCACCACTGTAACAACCACTATAACCACTATAACAACCATTATCACCACTATAACGACCATTATAACCACTATAACGACCATTGTAACCACTATAACAACCATTAAATCCGCTATGACAACCATTATAACCACTATAACAACCGTTATAACCACTATAACGACCATTATAACCACTATAACGACCATTATAACCACTATAACAACCATTAAAACCTCTATGACAACCATTATCACCACTATAACAACCATCATCACCACTGAACAACCATTATAACCACTATAAGAACCATTATCACCACTATAACGACCATTATCACCACTGTAACGACAATTATCAGCACTATAACGGCCATTATCAGCACTATAACAGCCATTATCAGCACTATGACAACCATTATCAGCACTATAATGGCCATTATAAGCAATATAACGACCATTATAACCACTGTAACAACCATTATAACCACTATAACAGCCATTATCAGCACTATAACGACCATTATCAGCACTATAACAACCATTATCAGCACTATAACAACCATTATCAGCACTATAACGCCCATTATCAGCAATATAACGACCATTATAACCACTGTAACAACCATTATAACCACTATAACAGCCATTATCAGCACTATAACAACCTTTACAACCACTACGACAACCATTACAACCACCATGACAACCATTAAAACCACTATGACAGCCATTATCACCACTATAACAACCATCATCACCACTGTAACAATCATTATAACCACTATAACAACCATTATCGCCACTATAACGACCATTATAACCACTATAACGAGCATTATAACCACTATAACAACCATTAAAACCACTATGACAACCATTATCACCACTATAACAACCATCATCACCACTGTAACAACCATTATAACCACTATAACAACCATTATCACCACTATAACGAGCATTATAACCACTATAACAACCATTATAACCATTATAACAACTATTATAACCAATATAACGACCACTATCAGCACTATCACGACCATTCTCAGCACTATAACGACCATTATCAACACTATAACGACCATTATCACCACTATAACAACCATCATCACCACTGTAACAACCACTATAACCACTATAACAACCCTTATCACCACTATAACGACCATTATAACCACTATAACGACCATTATAAGTATTATAACCACCATTAAAACCACTATGACAACCATTATCACCACTATAACAACCATTATAACCACTATAACGACCATTATAACCACTATAACAACCATTAAAACCTCTATGACAACCATTATCACCACTATAACAACCATCATCACCACTGTGACAACCATTATAACCACTATAAGAACCATTATCACCACTATAACGACCATTATCACCACTGTAACGACAATTATCAGCACTATAACGGCCATTATCAGCACTATAACAACCATTATCAGCACTATAACAACCATTATCACCACTATAACAACCACTATCACCACTATAACAACCACTATAACCACTATAACAACCATTATAACCACTATAACAACCGTTATAACCACTATAACGACCATTATAACCACTATAACGAGCATTATAACCACTATAACAACCATTATAACCAATATAACGACCACTATCAGCACCATCACGACAATTCTCAGCACTATAACGACCATTATCAACACTATAACGACCATTATCACCACTATAACAACCATCATCACCACTGTAACAACCACTATAACCACTATAACAACCATTATCACCACTATAACGACCATTATAACCACTATAACGACCATTATAACCATTATAACCACCATTAAAACCACTATGACAACCATTATCACCACTATAACAACCATTATAACCACTATAACGACCATTATAACCACTATAACAACCATTAAAACCTCTATGACAACCATTATCACCACTATAACAACCATCATCACCACTGTAACAACCATTATAACCACTATAAGAACCATTATCACCACTATAACGACCATTATCACCACTGTAACGACAATTATCAGCACTATAACGGCCATTATCAGCACTATAACAACCATTATCAGCACTATAACAACCATTATCACCACTATAACAACCACTATCACCACTATAACAACCACTATAACCACTATAACAACCATTATAACCACTATAACGACCATTATAACCACTATAACGACCATTATCACCACTATAACAACCATTACAACCACTATGACAACCATTACAACCACCATGACAACCATTAAAACCACTATGACAACAATTATCACCACTAAAATAACCATCATCACCACTCTAACAACCATTATAACCACTATAACAACCATTATCACCACTATAGCAACCATTATCATCACTATGACAACCATTATCGTTACAATAACAAGCATTATAACCACTATAGCAACCACTATCTCCACTATAACAATCATTATAACCACTATAACAACCATTATCACCACTATAACGACCATTATAACCACTATAACAGCCATTATCAGCACTATAACGACCATTATCACCACTATAGCAATCATTATGACCACTGTGACAACCATTATCAGCACTACAACGACCATTATCACCACTATAACGAGCATTATAACCACTATAACAACCATTATAACCACTATAACAACCATTATAACCAATATATCGACCACTATCAGCATCATAACGACCATTATCAGCACCATAACAACCACTATCACCACTATAACAACCATCATCACCACTGTAACAACCATTATCACCACTATAACGACCATTATAACCACTATAACGACCATTATAACCACTATAACGACCATTATAACCACTATAACAACCATTAAAACCACTATAACAACCATCATCACCACTGTAACAATCATTATAACCACTATAACAACCATTATCACCACTATAACGACCATTATCACCACTGTAACGACAATTATCAGCACTATAACGGCCATTATCAGCACTATAACAACCATTATCAGCACTATAACAACCATTATCAGCACTATAACAACCATTATCAGCACTATAACGACCATTGTAACCACTGTAACAACCATTATAACCACTATAACAGCCATTATCAGCACTATAACGACCATTATCACCACTATAGCAATCATTATGACCACTGTGACAACCATTATCAGCACTACAACGACCATTATCACCACTATAGCAATCATTAAGACCACTGTGACAACCATTATAACCACTATAAGAACCATTATCACCACTATAACGACCATTATCACCACTATAACGACCATTATAACCACTATAACGATCATTATAACCACTATAACAGCCATTATCAGCACTATAACGACCATTATCACCACTATAGCAATCATTATGACCACTGTGACAACCATTATCAGCACTACAACGACCATTATCACCACTATAACGAGCATTATAACCACTATAACAACCATTATCACCACTATAACAACCATTATAACCACTATAACGACCATTATAACCAGTATAACAACCATTAAAACCTCTATGACAACCATTATCACCACTATAACAACCATCATCACCACTGTAACAACCATTATAACCACTATAAGAACCATTATCACCACTATAACGACCATTATCACCACTATAACGACCATTATAACCACTATAACGATCATTATAACCACTATAACAACCATTAAAACCACTATGACAACCATTATAACCACTATAACAACCGTTATAACCACTATAACGACCATTATAACCACTATAACGACCATTATAACCACTATAACAACCATTAAAACCTCTATGACAACCATTATCACCACTATAACGACCATTATAACCACTATAACGACCATTATAACCATTATAACCACCATTAAAACCACTATGACAACCATTATCACCACTATAACAACCATTATAACCACTATAACGACCATTATAACCACTATAACAACCATTAAAACCTCTATGACAACCATTATCACCACTATAACAACCATCATCACCACTGTAACAACCATTATAACCACTATAAGAACCATTATCACCACTATAACGACCATTATCACCACTGTAACGACAATTATCAGCACTATAACGGCCATTATCAGCACTATAACGACCATTATCAGCACTATAACAACCATTATCACCACTATAACAACCACTATCACCACTATAACAACCACTATAACCACTATAACAACCATTATAACCACTATAACGACCATTATAACCACTATAACGACCATTATCACCACTATAACAACCATTACAACCACTATGACAACCATTACAACCACCATGACAACCATTAAAACCACTATGACAACAATTATCACCACTAAAATAACCATCATCACCACTCTAACAACCATTATAACCACTATAACAACCATTATCACCACTATAGCAACCATTATCATCACTATGACAACCATTATCGTTACAATAACAAGCATTATAACCACTATAGCAACCACTATCTCCACTATAACAATCATTATAACCACTATAACAACCATTATCACCACTATAACGACCATTATAACCACTGTAACAACCATTATAACCACTATAACAGCCATTATCAGCACTATAACGACCATTATCACCACTATAGCAATCATTATGACCACTGTGACAACCATTATCAGCACTACAACGACCATTATCACCACTATAACGAGCATTATAACCACTATAACAACCATTATAACCACTATAACAACCATTATAACCAATATATCGACCACTATCAGCATCATAACGACCATTATCAGCACCATAACAACCACTATCACCACTATAACAACCATCATCACCACTGTAACAACCATTATCACCACTATAACGACCATTATAACCACTATAACGACCATTATAACCACTATAACGACCATTATAACCACTATAACAACCATTAAAACCACTATAACAACCATCATCACCACTGTAACAATCATTATAACCACTATAACAACCATTATCACCACTATAACGACCATTATCACCACTGTAACGACAATTATCAGCACTATAACGGCCATTATCAGCACTATAACAACCATTATCAGCACTATAACAACCATTATCAGCACTATAACAACCATTATCAGCACTATAACGACCATTGTAACCACTGTAACAACCATTATAACCACTATAACAGCCATAATCAGCACTATAACGACCATTATCACCACTATAGCAATCATTATGACCACTGTGACAACCATTATCAGCACTACAACGACCATTATCACCACTATAGCAATCATTAAGACCACTGTGACAACCATTATAACCACTATAAGAACCATTATCACCACTATAACGACCATTATCACCACTATAACGACCATTATAACCACTATAACGATCATTATAACCACTATAACAGCCATTATCAGCACTATAACGACCATTATCACCACTATAGCAATCATTATGACCACTGTGACAACCATTATCAGCACTACAACGACCATTATCACCACTATAACGAGCATTATAACCACTATAACAACCATTATCACCACTATAACAACCATTATAACCACTATAACGACCATTATAACCAGTATAACAACCATTAAAACCTCTATGACAACCATTATCACCACTATAACAACCATCATCACCACTGTAACAACCATTATAACCACTATAAGAACCATTATCACCACTATAACGACCATTATCACCACTATAACGACCATTATAACCACTATAACGATCATTATAACCACTACAACAACCATTAAAACCACTATGACAACCATTATAACCTCTATAACAACCATTATAACCACTATAACGACCATTATAACCACTATAACGACCATTATAACCACTATAACAACCATTAAAACCTCTATGACAACCATTATCACCACTATAACAACCATCATCACCACTGTAACAACCATTATAACCACTATAAGAACCATTATCACCACTATAACGACCATTATCACCACTGTAACGACAATTATCAGCACTATAACGGCCATTATCAGCACTATAACAACAATTATCAGCACTATAACGGCCATTATCAGCAATATAACGACCATTATAACCACTGTAACAACCATTATAACCACTATAACAGCCATTATCAGCACTATAACGACCATTGTCAGCACTATAACAACCATTATCAGCACTATAACAACCATTATCAGCACTATAACGGCCATTATCAGCAATATAACGACCATTATAACCACGGTAACAACCATTATAACCACTATAACAGCCATTATCAGCACTACAACGACCATTGTCAGCACTATAACAACCATTATCAGCACTATAACAACCATTGTCAGCACTATAACGCCCATTATCAGCAATGTAACGACCATTATAACCACTGTAACAACCATTATAACCACTATAACAGCCATTATCAGCACTATAACGACCATTATCACCACTATAGCAATCATTATGACCACTGTGACAACCATTATCAGCACTACAACGACCATTATCACCACTATAACGAGCATTATAACCACTATAACAACCATTATAACCAATATAACGACCACTATCAGCATCATAACGACCATTATCAGCACCATAACGACCATTATCAGCACTATAACGTCCATTATCACCACTATAACAACCATCATCACCACTGTAACAACCACTATAAGCACTATAACAACCATTATCACCACTATAACGACCATTATAACCACTATAACGACCATTATAACCACTATAACAACCATTAAAACCACTATGACAACCATTATCACCACTATAACAACCATTATAACCACTATAACGACCATCATCACCACTGTAACAACCACTATAACCACTATAACAACCATTATCACCACTATAACAACCACTATAACCACTATAACAACCACTATAACCACTATAACAACCATTATAACTACTATAACAACCATTATCACCACTATAACGACCATTATAACCACTATAACGACCATTATAACCACTATAACGACCATTATAACCACTATAACAACCATTAAAACCACTATGACAACCATTATCACCACTCTAACAACCATCATCACCACTGTAACAACCACTATAACCACTATAACAACCATTATCACCACTATAACGACCATTATAACCACTATAAGGACCATTATAACCACTATAACAACCATTAAAACCACTATGACAACCATTATCACCACTACAACAACCATCATCACCACTGTAACTACCATTATAATCACTATAACAACCATTATCACCACTATAACGAGCATTATAACCACTATAACAACCATTATAAACAACTATAACAACTATTATAACCAATATAACGACCACTATCAGCACCATCACGACCATTCTCAGCACTATAACGACCATTATCAGCACTATAACGACCATTATCACCACTATAATAACCATCATCACCACTGTAACAACCATTACAACCACTATGACAACCATTACAACCACCATGACAACCATTAAAACCACTATGACAACCATTATCACCACTATAACAACCATCATCACCACTGTAACAACCATTATAACCACTATAACAACCATTATCACCACTATAACGAGCATTATAACCAATATATCGACCACTATCAGCATCATAACGACCATTATCAGCACCATAACGACCATTATCAGCACTATAACGACCACTGTCACCACTATAACAACTACTATCACCACTATAACAACCATCATCACCACTGTAACAACCATTATCACCACTATAACGACCATTATAACCACTATAACGACCATTATAACCACTATAACGACCATTATAACCACTATAACAACCATTAAAACCACTATAACAACCATCATCACCACTGTAACAATCATTATAACCACTATAACAACCATTATCACCACTATAACGACCATTATCACCACTGTAACGACAATTATCAGCACTATAACGGCCATTATCAGCACTATAACAACCATTATCAGCACTATAACAACCATTATCAGCACTATAACGACCATTGTAACCACTGTAACAACCATTATAACCACTATAACAGCCATTATCAGCACTATAACGACCATTATCACCACTATAGCAATCATTATGACCACTGTGACAACCATTATCAGCACTACAACGACCATTATCACCACTATAGCAATCATTATGACCACTGTGACAACCATTATCAGCACTACAAGGACCATTATCACCACTATAACAACCACTATAACCACTATAACAACCACTATAACCACTATAACAACAATTATAACCACTATAACAACTATTATAACCAATATAACGACCACTATCAGCACCATCACGACCATTCTCAGCACTATAACGACCATTATCAGCACCATGACGACCATTATCAGCACTATAACGACCATTATCACCACTATAACAACCATCATCACCACTGTAACAACCACTATAACCACTATAACAACCATTATCACCACTATAACGACCATTATAACCACTATAACGACCATTGTAACCACTATAACAACCATTAAAACCGCTATGACAACCATTATAACCACTATAACAACCGTTATAACCACTATAACGACCATTATAACCACTATAACGACCATTATAACCACTATAACAACCATTAAAACCTCTATGACAACCATTATCACCACTATAACAACCATCATCACCACTGAACAACCATTATAACCACTATAAGAACCATTATCACCACTATAACGACCATTATCACCACTGTAACGACAATTATCAGCACTATAACGGCCATTATCAGCACTATAACAGCCATTATCAGCACTATGACAACCATTATCAGCACTCTAACGGCCATTATCAGCAATATAACGACCATTATAACCACTGTAACAACCATTATAACCACTATAACAGCCATTATCAGCACTATAACGACCATTATCAGCACTATAACAACCATTATCAGCACTATAACAACCATTATCAGCACTATAACGCCCTCTATCAGCAATATAACGACCATTATAACCACTGTAACAACCATTATAACCACTATAACAGCCATTATCAGCACTATAACGACCATTATCACCACTATAGCAATCATTATGACCACTGTGACAACCATTATCAGCACTACAACGACCATTATCACCACTATAGCAATCATTATGACCACTGTGACAACCATTATCAGCACTACAAGGACCATTATCACCACTATAACAACCACTATAACCACTATAACAACCACTATAACCACTATAACAACAATTATAACCACTATAACAACTATTATAACCAATATAACGACCACTATCAGCACCATCACGACCATTCTCAGCACTATAACAACCATTATCAGCACTATAACAACCATTATCAGCACTATAACGGCCATTATCAGCAATATAACGACCATTATAACCACTGTAACAACCATTATAACCACTATAACAGCCATTATCACCACTATAACAACCATTATAACCACTATAACGACCATTATAACCAGTATAACAACCATTAAAACCTCTATGACAACCATTATCACCACTATAACAACCATCATCACCACTGTAACGACCATTATAACCACTATAAGAACCATTATCACCACTATAACGACCATTATCACCACTATAACGACCATTATAACCACTATAACGATCATTATAACCACTATAACAACCATTAAAACCACTATGACAACCATTATAACCACTATAAGAACCATTATCACCACTATAACAACCACTATAACCACTATAACAACAATTATAACCACTATAACAACTGTTATAACCAATATAACGACCGCTATCAGCACCATCACGACCATTCTCAGCACTATAACAACCATTATCAGCACTATAACAACCATTATCAGCACTATAACGGCCATTATCAGCAATATAACGACCATTATAACCACTGTAACAACCATTATAACCACTATAACAGCCATTATCAGCACTATAACGACCATTATCACCACTATAGCAATCATTATGACCACTGTGACAACCATTATCAGCACTACAACGACCATTATCACCACTATAACGAGCATTATAACCACTATAACAACCATTATCACCACTATAACAACCATTATAACCACTATAACGACCATTATAACCAGTATAACAACCATTAAAACCTCTATGACAACCATTATCACCACTATAACAACCATCATCACCACTGTAACAACCATTATAACCACTATAAGAACCATTATCACCACTATAACGACCATTATCACCACTATAACGACCATTATAACCACTATAACGATCATTATAACCACTATAACAACCATTAAAACCACTATGACAACCATTATAACCTCTATAACAACCGTTATAACCACTATAACGACCATTATAACCACTATAACGACCATTATAACCACTATAACAACCATTAAAACCTCTATGACAACCATTATCACCACTATAACAACCATCATCACCACTGTAACAACCATTATAACCACTATAAGAACCATTATCACCACTATAACGACCATTATCACCACTGTAACGACAATTATCAGCACTATAACGGCCATTATTAGCACTATAACAACCATTATCAGCACTATAACGGCCATTATCAGCAATATAACGACCATTATAACCACTGTAACAACCATTATAACCACTATAACAGCCATTATCAGCACTATAACGACCATTGTCAGCACTATAACAACCATTATCAGCACTATAACAACCATTATCAGCACTATAACGGCCATTATCAGCAATATAACGACCATTATAACCACGGTAACAACCATTATAACCACTATAACAGCCATTATCAGCCCTATAACGACCATTGTCAGCACTATAACAACCATTATCAGCACTATACCAACCATTGTCAGCACTATAACGCCCATTATCAGCAATATAACGACCATTATAACCACTGTAACAACCATTATAACCACTATAACAGCCATTATCAGCACTATAACGACCATTATCACCACTATAGCAATCATTATGACCACTGTGACAACCATTATCAGCACTACAACGACCATTATCACCACTATAACGAGCATTATAACCACTATAACAACCATTATAACCAATATAACGACCACTATCAGCATCATAACGACCATTATCAGCACCATAACGACCATTATCAGCACTATAACGACCATTATCACCACTATAACAACCATCATCACCACTGTAACAACCACTATAAGCACTATAACAACCATTATCACCACTATAACGACCATTATAACCACTATAACGACCATTATAACCACTATAACAACCATTAAAACCACTATGACAAACATTATCACCACTATAACAACCATTATAACCACTATAACGACCATCATCACCACTGTAACAACCACTATAACCACTATAACAACCATTATCACCACTATAACAACCACTATAACCACTATAACAACCACTATAACCACTATAACAACCATTATAACTACTATAACAACCATTATCACCACTATAACGACCATTATAACCACTATAACGACCATTATAACCACTATAACGACCATTATAACCACTATAACAACCATTAAAACCACTATGACAACCATTATCACCACTCTAACAACCATCATCACCACTGTAACAACCACTATAACCACTATAACAATCATTATCACCACTATAACGACCATTATAACCACTATAACGACCATTATAACCACTATAACAACCATTAAAACCACTATGACAACCATTATCACCACTACAACAACCATCATCACCACTGTAACTACCATTATAACCACTATAACGACCATTATAACCACTATAACAACCATTAAAACCACTATGACAACCACTATGACCACTATAACAACCACTATAACCACTATAACAACCATTATAACCACTATAACAACCGTTATAACCACTATAACGACCATTATAACCACTATAACGACCATTATCACCACTATAACAACCATTACAACCACTATGACAACCATTACAACCACCATGACAACCATTAAAACCACTATGACAACCATTATCACCACTATAACAACCATCATCACCACTGTAACAACCATTATAACCACTATAACAACCATTATCACCACTATAACGAGCATTATAACCAATATATCGACCACTATCAGCATCATAACGACCATTATCAGCACCATAACGACCATTATCAGCACTATAACAACCATTATCAGCACTATAACGACCATTGTAACCACTGTAACAACCATTATAACCACTATAACAGCCATTATCAGCACTATAACGACCATTATCACCACTATAGCAATCATTATGACCACTGTGACAACCATTATCAGCACTACAAGGACCATTATCACCACTATAACAACCACTATAACCACTATAACAACCACTATAACCACTATAACAACAATTATAACCACTATAACAACTATTATAACCAATATAACGACCACTATCAGCACCATCACGACCATTCTCAGCACTATAACGACCATTATCAGCACCATGACGACCATTATCAGCACTATAACGACCATTATCACCACTATAACAACCATCATCACCACTGTAACAACCACTATAACCACTATAACAACCATTATCACCACTATAACGACCATTATAACCACTATAACGACCATTGTAACCACTATAACAACCATTAAAACCGCTATGACAACCATTATAACCACTATAACAACCGTTATAACCACTATAACGACCATTATAACCACTATAACGACCATTATAACCACTATAACAACCATTAAAACCTCTATGACAACCATTATCACCACTATAACAACCATCATCACCACTGAACAACCATTATAACCACTATAAGAACCATTATCACCACTATAACGACCATTATCACCACTGTAACGACAATTATCAGCACTATAACGGCCATTATC
Source organism: Megachile leachella (assembly GCA_963576845.1). Classification (NCBI taxonomy): domain Eukaryota; kingdom Metazoa; phylum Arthropoda; class Insecta; order Hymenoptera; family Megachilidae; genus Megachile; species Megachile leachella. Next base: position 12,375,970 of record OY756260.1, on the reverse strand, counting down.
AGCACTATAACAGCCATTATCAGCACTATGACAACCATTATCAGCACTCTAACGGCCATTATCAGCAATATAACGACCATTATAACCACTGTAACAACCATTATAACCACTATAACAGCCATTATCAGCACTATAACGACCATTATCAGCACTATAACAACCATTATCAGCACTATAACAACCATTATCAGCACTATAACGCCCATTATCAGCAATATAACGACCATTATAACCACTGTAACAACCATTATAACCACTATAACAGCCATTATCAGCACTATAACGACCATTATCACCACTATAGCAATCATTATGACCACTGTGACAACCATTATCAGCACTACAACGACCATTATCACCACTATAGCAATCATTATGACCACTGTGACAACCATTATCAGCACTACAAGGACCATTATCACCACTATAACAACCACTATAACCACTATAACAACCACTATAACCACTATAACAACAATTATAACCACTATAACCACTATAACAACCATTATCACCACTATAACGACCATTATAACCACTATAACGACCATTATAACCACTATAACAACCATTAAAACCACTATGACAACCATTATCACCACTATAACAACCATTATAACCACTATAACGACCATCATCACCACTGTAACAACCACTATAACCACTATAACAACCATTATCACCACTATAACAACCACTATAACCACTATAACAACCACTATAACCACTATAACAACCATTATAACTACTATAACAACCATTATCACCACTATAACGACCATTATAACCACTATAACGACCATTATAACCACTATAACGACCATTATAACCACTATAACAACCATTAAAACCACTATGACAACCATTATCACCACTCTAACAACCATCATCACCACTGTAACAACCACTATAACCACTATAACAACCATTATCACCACTATAACGACCATTATAACCACTATAACGACCATTATAACCACTATAACAACCATTAAAACCACTATGACAACCATTATCACCTCTATAACAACCATTATAACCACTATAACGACCATTATAACCACTATAACAACCATTAAAACCTCTATGACAGCCATTATCACCACTATAACAACCATCATCACCACTGTAACAATCATTATAACCACTATAACAACCATTATCGCCACTATAACGACCATTATAACCACTATAACGAGCATTATAACCACTATAACAACCATTAAAACCACTATGACAACCATTATCACCACTATAACAACCATCATCACCACTGTAACAACCATTATAACCACTATAACAACCATTATCACCACTATAACGAGCATTATAACCACTATAACAACCATTATAACCACTATAACAACTATTATAACCAATATAACGACCACTATCAGCACCATCACGACCATTCTCAGCACTATAACGACCATTATCAACACTATAACGACCATTATCACCACTATTACAACCATCATCACCACTGTAACAACCACTATAACCACTATAACAACCATTATCACCACTATAACGTCCATTATAACCACTATAACGACCATTATAACCATTATAACCACCATTAAAACCACTATGACAACCATTATCACCACTATAACAACCATTATAACCACTATAACGACCATTATAACCACTATAACAACCATTAAAACCTCTATGACAACCATTATCACCACTATAACAACCATCATCACCACTGTAACAACCATTATAACCACTATAAGAACCATTATCACCACTATGACGACCATTATCACCACTGTAACGACAATTATCAGCACTATAACGGCCATTATCAGCACTATAACAACCATTATCAGCACTATAACAACCATTATCACCACTATAACAACCACTATCACCACTATAACAACCACTATAACCACTATAACAACCATTATAACCACTATAACAACCGTTATAACCACTATAACGACCATTATAACCACTATAACGAGCATTATAACCACTATAACAACCATTATAACCACTATAACAACTATTATAACCAATATAACGACCACTATCAGCACCATCACGACCATTCTCAGCACTATAACGACCATTATCAACACTATAACGACCATTATCACCACTATAACAACCATCATCACCACTGTAACAACCACTATAACCACTATAACAACCATTATCACCACTATAACGACCATTATAACCACTATAACGACCATTATAACCATTATAACCACCATTAAAACCACTATGACAACCATTATCACCACTATAACAACCATTATAACCACTATAACGACCATTATAACCACTATAACGACCATTATAACCACTATAACGATCATTATAACCACTATAACAACCATTAAAACCACTATGACAACCATTATAACCACTATAAGAACCATTATCACCACTATAACAACCACTATAACCACTATAACAACAATTATAACCACTATAACAACTGTTATAACCAATATAACGACCGCTATCAGCACCATCACGACCATTCTCAGCACTATAACAACCATTATCAGCACTATAACGGCCATTATCAGCAATATAACGACCATTATAACCACTGTAACAACCATTATAACCACTATAACAGCCATTATCAGCACTATAACGACCATTATCACCACTATAGCAATCATTATGACCACTGTGACAACCATTATCAGCACTACAACGACCATTATCACCACTATAACGAGCATTATAACCACTATAACAACCATTATCACCACTATAACAACCATTATAACCACTATAACGACCATTATAACCAGTATAACAACCATTAAAACCTCTATGACAACCATTATCACCACTATAACAACCATCATCACCACTGTAACAACCATTATAACCACTATAAGAACCATTATCACCACTATAACGACCATTATCACCACTATAACGACCATTATAACCACTATAACGATCATTATAACCACTATAACAACCATTAAAACCACTATGACAACCATTATAACCTCTATAACAACCGTTATAACCACTATAACGACCATTATAACCACTATAACGACCATTATAACCACTATAACAACCATTAAAACCTCTATGACAACCATTATCACCACTATAACAACCATCATCACCACTGTAACAACCATTATAACCACTATAAGAACCATTATCACCACTATAACGACCATTATCACCACTGTAACGACAATTATCAGCACTATAACGGCCATTATTAGCACTATAACAACCATTATCAGCACTATAACGGCCATTATCAGCAATATAACGACCATTATAACCACTGTAACAACCATTATAACCACTATAACAGCCATTATCAGCACTATAACGACCATTGTCAGCACTATAACAACCATTATCAGCACTATAACAACCATTATCAGCACTATAACGGCCATTATCAGCAATATAACGACCATTATAACCACGGTAACAACCATTATAACCACTATAACAGCCATTATCAGCACTATAACGACCATTGTCAGCACTATAACAACCATTATCAGCACTATAACAACCATTGTCAGCACTATAACGCCCATTATCAGCAATATAACGACCATTATAACCACTGTAACAACCATTATAACCACTATAACAGCCATTATCAGCACTATAACGACCATTATCACCACTATAGCAATCATTATGACCACTGTGACAACCATTATCAGCACTACAACGACCATTATCACCACTATAACGAGCATTATAACCACTATAACAACCATTATAACCAATATAACGACCACTATCAGCATCATAACGACCATTATCAGCACCATAACGACCATTATCAGCACTATAACGACCATTATCACCACTATAACAACCATCATCACCACTGTAACAACCACTATAAGCACTATAACAACCATTATCACCACTATAACGACCATTATAACCACTATAACGACCATTATAACCACTATAACAACCATTAAAACCACTATGACAACCATTATCACCACTATAACAACCATTATAACCACTATAACGACCATCATCACCACTGTAACAACCACTATAACCACTATAACAACCATTATCACCACTATAACAACCACTATAACCACTATAACAACCACTATAACCACTATAACAACCATTATAACTACTATAACAACCATTATCACCACTATAACGACCATTATAACCACTATAACGACCATTATAACCACTATAACGACCATTATAACCACTATAACAACCATTAAAACCACTATGACAACCATTATCACCACTCTAACAACCATCATCACCACTGTAACAACCACTATAACCACTATAACAACCATTATCACCACTATAACGACCATTATAACCACTATAACGACCATTATAACCACTATAACAACCATTAAAACCACTATGACAACCATTATCACCACTACAACAACCATCATCACCACTGTAACTACCATTATAACCACTATAACAACCATTATCACCACTATAACGAGCATTATAACCACTATAACAACCATTATAAACAACTATAACAACTATTATAACCAATATAACGACCACTATCAGCACCATCACGACCATTCTCAGCACTATAACGACCATTATCAGCACTATAACGACCATTATCACCACTATAACAACCATCATCACCACTGTAACAACCACTATAACCACTATAACAACCATTATCACCACTATAACGACCATTATAACCACTATAACGACCATTATAACCACTATAACAACCATTAAAACCACTATGACAACCACTATGACCACTATAACAACCACTATAACCACTATAACAACCATTATAACCACTATAACAACCGTTATAACCACTATAACGACCATTATAACCACTATAACGACCATTATCACCACTATAACAACCATTACAACCACTATGACAACCATTACAACCACCATGACAACCATTAAAACCACTATGACAACCATTATCACCACTATAACAACCATCATCACCACTGTAACAACCATTATAACCACTATAACAACCATTATCACCACTATAACGAGCATTATAACCAATATATCGACCACTATCAGCATCATAACGACCATTATCAGCACCATAACGACCATTATCAGCACTATAACAACCATTATCAGCACTATAACGACCATTGTAACCACTGTAACAACCATTATAACCACTATAACAGCCATTATCAGCACTATAAAGACCATTATCACCACTATAGCAATCATTATGACCACTGTGACAACCATTATCAGCACTACAACGACCATTATCACCACTATAGCAATCATTATGACCACTGTGACAACCATTATCAGCACTACAAGGACCATTATCACCACTATAACAACCACTATAACCACTATAACAACCACTATAACCACTATAACAACAATTATAACCACTATAACAACTATTATAACCAATATAACGACCACTATCAGCACCATCACGACCATTCTCAGCACTATAACGACCATTATCAGCACCATGACGACCATTATCAGCACTATAACGACCATTATCACCACTATAACAACCATCATCACCACTGTAACAACCACTATAACCACTATAACAACCATTATCACCACTATAACGACCATTATAACCACTATAACGACCATTGTAACCACTATAACAACCATTAAAACCGCTATGACAACCATTATAACCACTATAACAACCGTTATAACCACTATAACGACCATTATAACCACTATAACGACCATTATAACCACTATAACGATCATTATAACCACTATAACAACCATTAAAGCCACTATGACAACCATTATAACCACTATAAGAACCATTATCACCACTATAACAACCACTATAACCACTATAACAACAATTATAACCACTATAACAACTGTTATAACCAATATAACGACCGCTATCAGCACCATCACGACCATTCTCAGCACTATAACAACCATTATCAGCACTATAACGGCCATTATCAGCAATATAACGACCATTATAACCACTGTAACAACCATTATAACCACTATAACAGCCATTATCAGCACTATAACGACCATTATCACCACTATAGCAATCATTATGACCACTGTGACAACCATTATCAGCACTACAACGACCATTATCACCACTATAACGAGCATTATAACCACTATAACAACCATTATCACCACTATAACAACCATTATAACCACTATAACGACCATTATAACCAGTATAACAACCATTAAAACCTCTATGACAACCATTATCACCACTATAACAACCATCATCACCACTGTAACAACCATTATAACCACTATAAGAACCATTATCACCACTATAACGACCATTATCACCACTATAACGACCATTATAACCACTATAACGATCATTATAACCACTATAACAACCATTAAAACCACTATGACAACCATTATAACCTCTATAACAACCGTTATAACCACTATAACGACCATTATAACCACTATAACGACCATTATAACCACTATAACAACCATTAAAACCTCTATGACAACCATTATCACCACTATAACAACCATCATCACCACTGTAACAACCATTATAACCACTATAAGAACCATTATCACCACTATAACGACCATTATCACCACTGTAACGACAATTATCAGCACTATAACGGCCATTATTAGCACTATAACAACCATTATCAGCACTATAAAGACCATTATCACCACTATAGCAATCATTATGACCACTGTGACAACCATTATCAGCACTACAACGACCATTATCACCACTATAGCAATCATTATGACCACTGTGACAACCATTATCAGCACTACAAGGACCATTATCACCACTATAACAACCACTATAACCACTATAACAACCACTATAACCACTATAACAACAATTATAACCACTATAACAACTATTATAACCAATATAACGACCACTATCAGCACCATCACGACCATTCTCAGCACTATAACGACCATTATCAGCACCATGACGACCATTATCAGCACTATAACGACCATTATCACCACTATAACAACCATCATCACCACTGTAACAACCACTATAACCACTATAACAACCATTATCACCACTATAACGACCATTATAACCACTATAACGACCATTGTAACCACTATAACAACCATTAAAACCGCTATGACAACCATTATAACCACTATAACAACCGTTATAACCACTATAACGACCATTATAACCACTATAACGACCATTATAACCACTATAACAACCATTAAAACCTCTATGACAACCATTATCACCACTATAACAACCATCATCACCACTGAACAACCATTATAACCACTATAAGAACCATTATCACCACTATAACGACCATTATCACCACTGTAACGACAATTATCAGCACTATAACGGCCATTATCAGCACTATAACAGCCATTATCAGCACTATGACAACCATTATCAGCACTCTAACGGCCATTATCAGCAATATAACGACCATTATAACCACTGTAACAACCATTATAACCACTATAACAGCCATTATCAGCACTATAACGACCATTATCAGCACTATAACAACCATTATCAGCACTATAACAACCATTATCAGCACTATAACGCCCATTATCAGCAATATAACGACCATTATAACCACTGTAACAACCATTATAACCACTATAACAGCCATTATCAGCACTATAACGACCATTATCACCACTATAGCAATCATTATGACCACTGTGACAACCATTATCAGCACTACAACGACCATTATCACCACTATAGCAATCATTATGACCACTGTGACAACCATTATCAGCACTACAAGGACCATTATCACCACTATAACAACCACTATAACCACTATAACAACCACTATAACCACTATAACAACAATTATAACCACTATAACCACTATAACAACCATTATCACCACTATAACGACCATTATCACCACTATAACAACCATTATAACCACTATAACGACCATCATCACCACTGTAACAACCACTATAACCACTATAACAACCATTATCACCACTATAACAACCACTATAACCACTATAACAACCACTATAACCACTATAACAACCATTATAACTACTATAACAACCATTATCACCACTATAACGACCATTATAACCACTATAACGACCATTATAACCACTATAACGACCATTATAACCACTATAACAACCATTAAAACCACTATGACAACCATTATCACCACTCTAACAACCATCATCACCACTGTAACAACCACTATAACCACTATAACAACCATTATCACCACTATAACGACCATTATAACCACTATAACGACCATTATAACCACTATAACAACCATTAAAACCACTATGACAACCATTATCACCTCTATAACAACCATTATAACCACTATAACGACCATTATAACCACTATAACAACCATTAAAACCTCTATGACAGCCATTATCACCACTATAACAACCATCATCACCACTGTAACAATCATTATAACCACTATAACAACCATTATCGCCACTATAACGACCATTATAACCACTATAACGAGCATTATAACCACTATAACAACCATTAAAACCACTATGACAACCATTATCACCACTATAACAACCATCATCACCACTGTAACAACCATTATAACCACTATAACAACCATTATCACCACTATAACGAGCATTATAACCACTATAACAACCATTATAACCACTATAACAACTATTATAACCAATATAACGACCACTATCAGCACCATCACGACCATTCTCAGCACTATAACGACCATTATCAACACTATAACGACCATTATCACCACTATTACAACCATCATCACCACTGTAACAACCACTATAACCACTATAACAACCATTATCACCACTATAACGACCATTATAACCACTATAACGACCATTATAACCATTATAACCACCATTAAAACCACTATGACAACCATTATCACCACTATAACAACCATTATAACCACTATAACGACCATTATAACCACTATAACAACCATTAAAACCTCTATGACAACCATTATCACCACTATAACAACCATCATCACCACTGTAACAACCATTATAACCACTATAAGAACCATTATCACCACTATGACGACCATTATCACCACTGTAACGACAATTATCAGCACTATAACGGCCATTATCAGCACTATAACAACCATTATCAGCACTATAACAACCATTATCACCACTATAACAACCACTATCACCACTATAACAACCACTATAACCACTATAACAACCATTATAACCACTATAACAACCGTTATAACCACTATAACGACCATTATAACCACTATAACGAGCATTATAACCACTATAACAACCATTATAACCACTATAACAACTATTATAACCAATATAACGACCACTATCAGCACCATCACGACCATTCTCAGCACTATAACGACCATTATCAACACTATAACGACCATTATCACCACTATAACAACCATCATCACCACTGTAACAACCACTATAACCACTATAACAACCATTATCACCACTATAACGACCATTATAACCACTATAACGACCATTATAACCATTATAACCACCATTAAAACCACTATGACAACCATTATCACCACTATAACAACCATTATAACCACTATAACGACCATTATAACCACTATAACGACCATTATAACCACTATAACGATCATTATAACCACTATAACAACCATTAAAACCACTATGACAACCATTATAACCACTATAAGAACCATTATCACCACTATAACAACCACTATAACCACTATAACAACAATTATAACCACTATAACAACTGTTATAACCAATATAACGACCGCTATCAGCACCATCACGACCATTCTCAGCACTATAACAACCATTATCAGCACTATAACGGCCATTATCAGCAATATAACGACCATTATAACCACTGTAACAACCATTATAACCACTATAACAGCCATTATCAGCACTATAACGACCATTGTCAGCACTATAACAACCATTATCAGCACTATAACAACCATTATCAGCACTATAACGGCCATTATCAGCAATATAACGACCATTATAACCACGGTAACAACCATTATAACCACTATAACAGCCATTATCAGCACTATAACGACCATTGTCAGCACTATAACAACCATTATCAGCACTATAACAACCATTGTCAGCACTATAACGCCCATTATCAGCAATATAACGACCATTATAACCACTGTAACAACCATTATAACCACTATAACAGCCGTTATCAGCACTATAACGACCATTATCACCACTATAGCAATCATTATGACCACTGTGACAACCATTATCAGCACTACAACGACCATTATCACCACTATAACGAGCATTATAACCACTATAACAACCATTATAACCAATATAACGACCACTATCAGCATCATAACGACCATTATCAGCACCATAACGACCATTATCAGCACTATAACGACCATTATCACCACTATAACAACCATCATCACCACTGTAACAACCACTATAAGCACTATAACAACCATTATCACCACTATAACGACCATTATAACCACTATAACGACCATTATAACCACTATAACAACCATTAAAACCACTATGACAACCATTATCACCACTATAACAACCATTATAACCACTATAACGACCATCATCACCACTGTAACAACCACTATAACCACTATAACAACCATTATCACCACTATAACAACCACTATAACCACTATAACAACCACTATAACCACTATAACAACCATTATAACTACTATAACAACCATTATCACCACTATAACGACCATTATAACCACTATAACGACCATTATAACCACTATAACGACCATTATAACCACTATAACAACCATTAAAACCACTATGACAACCATTATCACCACTCTAACAACCATCATCACCACTGTAACAACCACTATAACCACTATAACAACCATTATCACCACTATAACGACCATTATAACCACTATAACGACCATTATAACCACTATAACAACCATTAAAACCACTATGACAACCATTATCACCACTACAACAACCATCATCACCACTGTAACTACCATTATAACCACTATAACAACCATTATCACCACTATAACGAGCATTATAACCACTATAACAACCATTATAAACAACTATAACAACTATTATAACCAATATAACGACCACTATCAGCACCATCACGACCATTCTCAGCACTATAACGACCATTATCAGCACTATAACGACCATTATCACCACTATAACAACCATCATCACCACTGTAACAACCACTATAACCACTATAACAACCATTATCACCACTATAACGACCATTATAACCACTATAACGACCATTATAACCACTATAACAACCATTAAAACCACTATGACAACCACTATGACCACTATAACAACCACTATAACCACTATAACAACCATTATAACCACTATAACAACCGTTATAACCACTATAACGACCATTATAACCACTATAACGACCATTATCACCACTATAACAACCATTACAACCACTATGACAACCATTACAACCACCATGACAACCATTAAAACCACTATGACAACCATTATCACCACTATAACAACCATCATCACCACTGTAACAACCATTATAACCACTATAACAACCATTATCACCACTATAACGAGCATTATAACCAATATATCGACCACTATCAGCATCATAACGACCATTATCAGCACCATAACGACCATTATCAGCACTATAACGACCACTGTCACCACTATAACAACCACTATCACCACTATAACAACCATCATCACCACTGTAACAACCATTATCACCACTATAACGACCATTATAACCACTATAACGACCATTATAACCACTATAACGACCATTATAACCACTATAACAACCATTAAAACCACTATAACAACCATCATCACCACTGTAACAATCATTATAACCACTATAACAACCATTATCACCACTATAACGACCATTATCACCACTGTAACGACAATTATCAGCACTATAACGGCCATTATCAGCACTATAACAACCATTATCAGCACTATAACAACCATTATCAGCACTATAACGACCATTGTAACCACTGTAACAACCATTATAACCACTATAACAGCCATTATCAGCACTATAACGACCATTATCACCACTATAGCAATCATTATGACCACTGTGACAACCATTATCAGCACTACAACGACCATTATCACCACTATAGCAATCATTATGACCACTGTGACAACCATTATCAGCACTACAAGGACCATTATCACCACTATAACAACCACTATAACCACTATAACAACCACTATAACCACTATAACAACAATTATAACCACTATAACAACTATTATAACCAATATAACGACCACTATCAGCACCATCACGACCATTCTCAGCACTATAACGACCATTATCAGCACCATGACGACCATTATCAGCACTATAACGACCATTATCACCACTATAACAACCATCATCACCACTGTAACAACCACTATAACCACTATAACAACCATTATCACCACTATAACGACCATTATAACCACTATAACGACCATTGTAACCACTATAACAACCATTAAAACCGCTATGACAACCATTATAACCACTATAACAACCGTTATAACCACTATAACGACCATTATAACCACTATAACGACCATTATAACCACTATAACAACCATTAAAACCTCTATGACAACCATTATCACCACTATAACAACCATCATCACCACTGAACAACCATTATAACCACTATAAGAACCATTATCACCACTATAACGACCATTATCACCACTGTAACGACAATTATCAGCACTATAACGGCCATTATCAGCACTATAACAGCCATTATCAGCACTATGACAACCATTATCAGCACTCTAACGGCCATTATCAGCAATATAACGACCATTATAACCACTGTAACAACCATTATAACCACTATAACAGCCATTATCAGCACTATAACGACCATTATCAGCACTATAACAACCATTATCAGCACTATAACGCCCATTATCAGCAATATAACGACCATAAAACCACTGTAACAACCATTATAACCACTATAACAGCCATTATCAGCACTATAACGACCATTATCACCACTATAGCAATCATTATGACCACTGTGACAACCATTATCAGCACTACAACGACCATTATCACCACTATAGCAATCATTATGACCACTGTGACAACCATTATCAGCACTACAAGGACCATTATCACCACTATAACAACCACTATAACCACTATAACAACCACTATAACCACTATAACAACAATTATAACCACTATAACAACTATTATAACCAATATAACGACCACTATCAGCACCATCACGACCATTCTCAGCACTATAACAACCATTATCACCACTATAACGACCATTATAACCACTATAACGATCATTATAACCACTATAACAACCATTAAAACCACTATGACAACCATTATAACCACTATAACAACCGTTATAACCACTATAACGACCATTATAACCACTATAACAACCATTAAAACCTCTATGACAACCATTATCACCACTATAACAACCATCATCACCACTGTAACAACCATTATAACCACTATAAGAACCATTATCACCACTATAACGACCATTATCACCACTGTAACGACAATTATCAGCACTATAACGGCCATTATCAGCACTATAACAACCATTATCAGCACTATAACAACCATTATCAGCACTATAACGGCCATTATCAGCAATATAACGACCATTATAACCACTGTAACAACCATTATAACCACTATAACAGCCATTATCAGCACTATAACAACCTTTACAACCACTACGACAACCATTACAACCACCATGACAACCATTAAAACCACTATGACAGCCATTATCACCACTATAACAACCATCATCACCACTGTAACAATCATTATAACCACTATAACAACCATTATCGCCACTACAACGACCATTATCACCACTGTAACGACAATTATCAGCACTATAACGGCCATTATCAGCACTATAACAACCATTATCAGCACTATAACAACCATTATCACCACTATAACAACCACTATCACCACTATAACAACCACTATAACCACTATAACAACCATTATAACCACTATAACAACCGTTATAACCACTATAACGACCATTATAACCACTATAACGAGCATTATAACCACTATAACAACCATTATAACCAATATAACGACCACTATTAGCACCATCACGACAATTCTCAGCACTATAACGACCATTATCAACACTATAACGACCATTATCACCACTATAACAACCATCATCACCACTGTAACAACCACTATAACCACTATAACAACCATTATCACCACTATAACGACCATTATAACCACTATAAAGACCATTATAACCATTATAACCACCATTAAAACCACTATGACAACCATTATCACCACTATAACAACCATTATAACCACTATAACGACCATTATAACCACTATAACAACCATTAAAACCTCTATGACAACCATTATCACCACTATAACAACCATCATCACCACTGTAACAACCATTATAACCACTATAAGAACCATTATCACCACTATAACGACCATTATCACCACTGTAACGACAATTATCAGCACTATAACGGCCATTATCAGCACTATAACAACCATTATCAGCACTATAACAACCATTATCACCACTATAACAACCACTATCACCACTATAACAACCACTATAACCACTATAACAACCATTATAACCACTCTAACGACCATTATAACCACTATAACGGCCATTATCACCACTATAACAACCATTACAACCACTATGACAACCATTACAACCACCATGACAACCATTAAAACCACTATGACAACAATTATCACCACTAAAATAACCATCATCACCACTCTAACAACCATTATAACCACTATAACAACCATTATCACCACTATAGCAACCATTATCATCACTATGACAACCATTATCGTTACAATAACAAGCATTATAACCACTATAGCAACCACTATCTCCACTATAACAATCATTATAACCACTATAACAACCATTATCACCACTATAACGACCATTATAACCACTGTAACAACCATTATAACCACTATAACAGCCATTATCAGCACTATAACGACCATTATCACCACTATAGCAATCATTATGACCACTGTGACAACCATTATCAGCACTACAACGACCATTATCACCACTATAACGAGCATTATAACCACTATAACAACCATTATAACCACTATAACAACCATTATAACCAATATATCGACCACTATCAGCATCATAACGACCATTATCAGCACCATAACAACCACTATCACCACTATAACAACCATCATCACCACTGTAACAACCATTATCACCACTATAACGACCATTATAACCACTATAACGACCATTATAACCACTATAACGACCATTATAACCACTATAACAACCATTAAAACCACTATAACAACCATCATCACCACTGTAACAATCATTATAACCACTATAACAACCATTATCACCACTATAACGACCATTATCACCACTGTAACGACAATTATCAGCACTATAACGGCCATTATCAGCACTATAACAACCATTATCAGCACTATAACAACCATTATCAGCACTATAACAACCATTATCAGCACTATAACGACCATTGTAACCACTGTAACAACCATTATAACCACTATAACAGCCATTATCAGCACTATAACGACCATTATCACCACTATAGCAATCATTATGACCACTGTGACAACCATTATCAGCACTACAACGACCATTATCACCACTATAGCAATCATTAAGACCACTGTGACAACCATTATCAGCACTACAAGGACCATTATCACCACTATAACAACCACTATAACCACTATAACAACCACTATAACCACTATAACAACAATTATAACCACTATAACAACTATTATAACCAATATAACGACCACTATCAGCACCATCACGACCATTCTCAGCACTATAACAACCATTATCAGCACTATAACAACCATTATCAGCACTATAACGGCCATTATCAGCAATATAACGACCATTATAACCACTGTAACAACCATTATAACCACTATAACAGCCATTATCAGCACTATAACGACCATTATCACCACTATAGCAATCATTATGACCACTGTGACAACCATTATCAGCACTACAACGACCATTATCACCACTATAACGAGCATTATAACCACTATAACAACCATTATCACCACTATAACAACCATTATAACCACTATAACGACCATTATAACCAGTATAACAACCATTAAAACCTCTATAACGACCATTATCACCACTATAACAACCATCATCACCACTGTAACAACCACTATAACCACTATAACAACCATTATCACCACTATAACGACCATTATAACCACTATAACGACCATTATAACCACTATAACAACCATTAAAACCACTATGACAACCATTATCACCACTCTAACAACCATCATCACCACTGTAACAACCACTATAACCACTATAACAACCATTATCACCACTATAACGACCATTATAACCACTATAACGACCATTATAACCACTATAACAACCATTAAAACCACTATGACAACCATTATCACCACTACAACAACCATCATCACCACTGTAACTACCATTATAACCACTATAACAACCATTATCACCACTATAACGAGCATTATAACCACTATAACAACCATTATAAACAACTATAACAACTATTATAACCAATATAACGACCACTATCAGCACCATCACGACCATTCTCAGCACTATAACGACCATTATCAGCACTATAACGACCATTATCACCACTATAACAACCATCATCACCACTGTAACAACCACTATAACCACTATAACAACCATTATCACCACTATAACGACCATTATAAC
The DNA here is from genome assembly GCA_963576845.1 of Megachile leachella. Lineage (NCBI taxonomy): Eukaryota > Metazoa > Arthropoda > Insecta > Hymenoptera > Megachilidae > Megachile > Megachile leachella. Next base: position 12,359,108 of record OY756260.1, on the reverse strand, counting down.
CACTATAACGACCATTATAACCACTATAACAACCATTAAAACCACTATGACAACCACTATGACCACTATAACAACCACTATAACCACTATAACAACCATTATAACCACTATAACAACCGTTATAACCACTATAACGACCATTATAACCACTATAACGACCATTATCACCACTATAACAACCATTACAACCACTATGACAACCATTACAACCACCATGACAACCATTAAAACCACTATGACAACCATTATCACCACTATAACAACCATCATCACCACTGTAACAACCATTATAACCACTATAACAACCATTATCACCACTATAACGAGCATTATAACCAATATATCGACCACTATCAGCATCATAACGACCATTATCAGCACCATAACGACCATTATCAGCACTATAACGACCACTGTCACCACTATAACAACCACTATCACCACTATAACAACCATCATCACCACTGTAACAACCATTATCACCACTATAACGACCATTATAACCACTATAACGACCATTATAACCACTATAACGACCATTATAACCACTATAACAACCATTAAAACCACTATAACAACCATCATCACCACTGTAACAATCATTATAACCACTATAACAACCATTATCACCACTATAACGACCATTATCACCACTGTAACGACAATTATCAGCACTATAACGGCCATTATCAGCACTATAACAACCATTATCAGCACTATAACAACCATTATCAGCACTATAACGACCATTGTAACCACTGTAACAACCATTATAACCACTATAACAGCCATTATCAGCACTATAACGACCATTATCACCACTATAACAATCATTATAACCACTATAACGACCATTATAACCACTATAACAACCATTAAAACCTCTATGACAACCATTATCACCACTATAACAACCATCATCACCACTGTAACAACCATTATAACCACTATAAGAACCATTATCACCACTATAACGACCATTATCACCACTGTAACGACAATTATCAGCACTATAACGGCCATTATCAGCACTATAACAACCATTATCAGCACTATAACAACCATTATCACCACTATAACAACCACTATCACCACTATAACAACCACTATAACCACTATAACAACCATTATAACCACTATAACGACCATTATAACCACTATAACGACCATTATCACCACTATAACAACCATTACAACCACTATGACAACCATTACAACCACCATGACAACCATTAAAACCACTATGACAACAATTATCACCACTAAAATAACCATCATCACCACTCTAACTACCATTATAACCACTATAACAACCATTATCACCACTATAGCAACCATTATCATCACTATGACAACCATTATCGTTACAATAACAAGCATTATAACCACTATAGCAACCACTATCTCCACTATAACAATCATTATAACCACTATAACAACCATTATCACCACTATAACGACCATTATAACCACTGTAACAACCATTATAACCACTATAACAGCCATTATCAGCACTATAACGACCATTATCACCACTATAGCAATCATTATGACCACTGTGACAACCATTATCAGCACTACAACGACCATTATCACCACTATAACGAGCATTATAACCACTATAACAATCATTATAACCACTATAACAACCATTATCACCACTATAACGACCATTATCACCACTGTAACGACAATTATCAGCACTATAACGGCCATTATCAGCACTATAACAACCATTATCAGCACTATAACAACCATTATCAGCACTATAACAACCATTATCAGCACTATAACGACCATTGTAACCACTGTAACAACCATTATAACCACTATAACAGCCATTATCAGCACTATAACGACCATTATCACCACTATAGCAATCATTATGACCACTGTGACAACCATTATCAGCACTACAACGACCATTATCACCACTATAGCAATCATTAAGACCACTGTGACAACCATTATCAGCACTACAAGGACCATTATCACCACTATAACAACCACTATAACCACTATAACAACCACTATAACCACTATAACAACAATTATAACCACTATAACAACTATTATAACCAATATAACGACCACTATCAGCACCATCACGACCATTCTCAGCACTATAACAACCATTATCAGCACTATAACAACCATTATCAGCACTATAACGGCCATTATCAGCAATATAACGACCATTATAACCACTGTAACAACCATTATAACCACTATAACAGCCATTATCAGCACTATAACGACCATTATCACCACTATAGCAATCATTATGACCACTGTGACAACCATTATCAGCACTACAACGACCATTATCACCACTATAACGAGCATTATAACCACTATAACAACCATTATCACCACTATAACAACCATTATAACCACTATAACGACCATTATAACCAGTATAACAACCATTAAAACCTCTATAACGACCATTATCACCACTATAACAACCATCATCACCACTGTAACAACCACTATAACCACTATAACAACCATTATCACCACTATAACGACCATTATAACCACTATAACGACCATTATAACCACTATAACAACCATTAAAACCACTATGACAACCATTATCACCACTCTAACAACCATCATCACCACTGTAACAACCACTATAACCACTATAACAACCATTATCACCACTATAACGACCATTATAACCACTATAACGACCATTATAACCACTATAACAACCATTAAAACCACTATGACAACCATTATCAGCACTACAACAACCATCATCACCACTGTAACTACCGTTATAACCACTATAACAACCATTATCACCACTATAGCGAGCATTATAACCACTATAACAACCATTATAAACAACTATAACAACTATTATAACCAATATAACGACCACTATCAGCACCATCACGACCATTCTCAGCACTATAACGACCATTATCAGCACTATAACGACCATTATCACCACTATAACAACCATCATCACCACTGTAACAACCACTATAACCACTATAACAACCATTATCACCACTATAACGACCATTATAACCACTATAACGACCATTATAACCACTATAACAACCATTAAAACCACTATGACAACCACTATGACCACTATAACAACCACTATAACCACTATAACAACCACTATAACCACTATAACAACCGTTATAACCACTATAACGACCATTATAACCACTATAACGACCATTATCACCACTATAACAACCATTACAACCACTATGACAACCATTACAACCACCATGACAACCATTAAAACCACTATGACAACCATTATCACCACTATAACAACCATCATCACCACTGTAACAACCATTATAACCTCTATAACAACCATTATCACCACTATAACGAGCATTATAACCAATATATCGACCACTATCAGCATCATAACGACCATTATCAGCACCATAACGACCATTATCAGCACTATAACGACCACTGTCACCACTATAACAACCACTATCACCACTATAACAACCATCATCACCACTGTAACAACCATTATCACCACTATAACGACCATTATAACCACTATAACGACCATTATAACCACTATAACGACCATTATAACCACTATAACAACCATTAAAACCACTATAACAACCATCATCACCACTGTAACAATCATTATAACCACTATAACAACCATTATCACCACTATAACGACCATTATCACCACTGTAACGACAATTATCAGCACTATAACGGCCATTATCAGCACTATAACAACCATTATCAGCACTATAACAACCATTATCAGCACTATAACGACCATTGTAACCACTGTAACAACCATTATAACCACTATAACAGCCATTATCAGCACTATAACGACCATTATCACCACTATAGCAATCATTATGACCACTGTGACAACCATTATCAGCACTACAACGACCATTATCACCACTATAGCAATCATTATGACCACTGTGACAACCATTATCAGCACTCCAAGGACCATTATCACCACTATAACAACAACTATAACCACTATAACAACCACTATAACCACTATAACAACCACTATAACCACTATAACAACAATTATAACCACTATAACAACTATTATAACCAATATAACGACCACTATCAGCACCATCACGACCATTCTCAGCACTATAACGACCATTATCAGCACCATGACGACCATTATCAGCACTATAACGACCATTATCACCACCATAACAACCATCATCACCACTGTAACAACCACTATAACCACTATAACAACCATTATCACCACTATAACGACCATTATAACCACTATAACGACCATTGTAACCACTATAACAACCATTAAATCCGCTATGACAACCATTATAACCACTATAACAACCGTTATAACCACTATAACGACCATTATAACCACTATAACGACCATTATAACCACTATAACAACCATTAAAACCTCTATGACAACCATTATCACCACTATAACAACCATCATCACCACTGAACAACCATTATAACCACTATAAGAACCATTATCACCACTATAACGACCATTATCACCACTGTAACGACAATTATCAGCACTATAACGGCCATTATCAGCACTATAACAGCCATTATCAGCACTATGACAACCATTATCAGCACTATAATGGCCATTATAAGCAATATAACGACCATTATAACCACTGTAACAACCATTATAACCACTATAACAGCCATTATCAGCACTATAACGACCATTATCAGCACTATAACAACCATTATCAGCACTATAACAACCATTATCAGCACTATAACGCCCATTATCAGCAATATAACGACCATTATAACCACTGTAACAACCATTATAACCACTATAACAGCCATTATCAGCACTATAACAACCTTTACAACCACTACGACAACCATTACAACCACCATGACAACCATTAAAACCACTATGACAGCCATTATCACCACTATAACAACCATCATCACCACTGTAACAATCATTATAACCACTATAACAACCATTATCGCCACTATAACGACCATTATAACCACTATAACAATCATTATAACCACTATAACAACCATTATCACCACTATAACGACCATTATCACCACTGTAACGACAATTATCAGCACTATAACGGCCATTATCAGCACTATAACAACCATTATCAGCACTATAACAACCATTATCAGCACTATAACAACCATTATCAGCACTATAACGACCATTGTAACCACTGTAACAACCATTATAACCACTATAACAGCCATTATCAGCACTATAACGACCATTATCACCACTATAGCAATCATTATGACCACTGTGACAACCATTATCAGCACTACAACGACCATTATCACCACTATAGCAATCATTAAGACCACTGTGACAACCATTATCAGCACTACAAGGACCATTATCACCACTATAACAACCACTATAACCACTATAACAACCACTATAACCACTATAACAACAATTATAACCACTATAACAACTATTATAACCAATATAACGACCACTATCAGCACCATCACGACCATTCTCAGCACTATAACAACCATTATCAGCACTATAACAACCATTATCAGCACTATAACGGCCATTATCAGCAATATAACGACCATTATAACCACTGTAACAACCATTATAACCACTATAACAGCCATTATCAGCACTATAACGACCATTATCACCACTATAGCAATCATTATGACCACTGTGACAACCATTATCAGCACTACAACGACCATTATCACCACTATAACGAGCATTATAACCACTATAACAACCATTATCACCACTATAACAACCATTATAACCACTATAACGACCATTATAACCAGTATAACAACCATTAAAACCTCTATAACGACCATTATCACCACTATAACAACCATCATCACCACTGTAACAACCACTATAACCACTATAACAACCATTATCACCACTATAACGACCATTATAACCACTATAACGACCATTATAACCACTATAACAACCATTAAAACCACTATGACAACCATTATCACCACTCTAACAACCATCATCACCACTGTAACAACCACTATAACCACTATAACAACCATTATCACCACTATAACGACCATTATAACCACTATAACGACCATTATAACCACTATAACAACCATTAAAACCACTATGACAACCATTATCACCACTACAACAACCATCATCACCACTGTAACTACCGTTATAACCACTATAACAACCATTATCACCACTATAGCGAGCATTATAACCACTATAACAACCATTATAAACAACTATAACAACTATTATAACCAATATAACGACCACTATCAGCACCATCACGACCATTCTCAGCACTATAACGACCATTATCAGCACTATAACGACCATTATCACCACTATAACAACCATCATCACCACTGTAACAACCACTATAACCACTATAACAACCATTATCACCACTATAACGACCATTATAACCACTATAACGACCATTATAACCACTATAACAACCATTAAAACCACTATGACAACCACTATGACCACTATAACAACCACTATAACCACTATAACAACCACTATAACCACTATAACAACCGTTATAACCACTATAACGACCATTATAACCACTATAACGACCATTATCACCACTATAACAACCATTACAACCACTATGACAACCATTACAACCACCATGACAACCATTAAAACCACTATGACAACCATTATCACCACTATAACAACCATCATCACCACTGTAACAACCATTATAACCTCTATAACAACCATTATCACCACTATAACGAGCATTATAACCAATATATCGACCACTATCAGCATCATAACGACCATTATCAGCACCATAACGACCATTATCAGCACTATAACGACCACTGTCACCACTATAACAACCACTATCACCACTATAACAACCATCATCACCACTGTAACAACCATTATCACCACTATAACGACCATTATAACCACTATAACGACCATTATAACCACTATAACGACCATTATAACCACTATAACAACCATTAAAACCACTATAACAACCATCATCACCACTGTAACAATCATTATAACCACTATAACAACCATTATCACCACTATAACGACCATTATCACCACTGTAACGACAATTATCAGCACTATAACGGCCATTATCAGCACTATAACAACCATTATCAGCACTATAACAACCATTATCAGCACTATAACGACCATTGTAACCACTGTAACAACCATTATAACCACTATAACAGCCATTATCAGCACTATAACGACCATTATCACCACTATAGCAATCATTATGACCACTGTGACAACCATTATCAGCACTACAACGACCATTATCACCACTATAGCAATCATTATGACCACTGTGACAACCATTATCAGCACTCCAAGGACCATTATCACCACTATAACAACAACTATAACCACTATAACAACCACTATAACCACTATAACAACCACTATAACCACTATAACAACAATTATAACCACTATAACAACTATTATAACCAATATAACGACCACTATCAGCACCATCACGACCATTCTCAGCACTATAACGACCATTATCAGCACCATGACGACCATTATCAGCACTATAACGACCATTATCACCACCATAACAACCATCATCACCACTGTAACAACCACTATAACCACTATAACAACCATTATCACCACTATAACGACCATTATAACCACTATAACGACCATTGTAACCACTATAACAACCATTAAATCCGCTATGACAACCATTATAACCACTATAACAACCGTTATAACCACTATAACGACCATTATAACCACTATAACGACCATTATAACCACTATAACAACCATTAAAACCTCTATGACAACCATTATCACCACTATAACAACCATCATCACCACTGAACAACCATTATAACCACTATAAGAACCATTATCACCACTATAACGACCATTATCACCACTGTAACGACAATTATCAGCACTATAACGGCCATTATCAGCACTATAACAGCCATTATCAGCACTATGACAACCATTATCAGCACTATAATGGCCATTATAAGCAATATAACGACCATTATAACCACTGTAACAACCATTATAACCACTATAACAGCCATTATCAGCACTATAACGACCATTATCAGCACTATAACAACCATTATCAGCACTATAACAACCATTATCAGCACTATAACGCCCATTATCAGCAATATAACGACCATTATAACCACTGTAACAACCATTATAACCACTATAACAGCCATTATCAGCACTATAACAACCTTTACAACCACTACGACAACCATTACAACCACCATGACAACCATTAAAACCACTATGACAGCCATTATCACCACTATAACAACCATCATCACCACTGTAACAATCATTATAACCACTATAACAACCATTATCGCCACTATAACGACCATTATAACCACTATAACGAGCATTATAACCACTATAACAACCATTAAAACCACTATGACAACCATTATCACCACTATAACAACCATCATCACCACTGTAACAACCATTATAACCACTATAACAACCATTATCACCACTATAACGAGCATTATAACCACTATAACAACCATTATAACCATTATAACAACTATTATAACCAATATAACGACCACTATCAGCACTATCACGACCATTCTCAGCACTATAACGACCATTATCAACACTATAACGACCATTATCACCACTATAACAACCATCATCACCACTGTAACAACCACTATAACCACTATAACAACCCTTATCACCACTATAACGACCATTATAACCACTATAACGACCATTATAAGTATTATAACCACCATTAAAACCACTATGACAACCATTATCACCACTATAACAACCATTATAACCACTATAACGACCATTATAACCACTATAACAACCATTAAAACCTCTATGACAACCATTATCACCACTATAACAACCATCATCACCACTGTGACAACCATTATAACCACTATAAGAACCATTATCACCACTATAACGACCATTATCACCACTGTAACGACAATTATCAGCACTATAACGGCCATTATCAGCACTATAACAACCATTATCAGCACTATAACAACCATTATCACCACTATAACAACCACTATCACCACTATAACAACCACTATAACCACTATAACAACCATTATAACCACTATAACAACCGTTATAACCACTATAACGACCATTATAACCACTATAACGAGCATTATAACCACTATAACAACCATTATAACCAATATAACGACCACTATCAGCACCATCACGACAATTCTCAGCACTATAACGACCATTATCAACACTATAACGACCATTATCACCACTATAACAACCATCATCACCACTGTAACAACCACTATAACCACTATAACAACCATTATCACCACTATAACGACCATTATAACCACTATAACGACCATTATAACCATTATAACCACCATTAAAACCACTATGACAACCATTATCACCACTATAACAACCATTATAACCACTATAACGACCATTATAACCACTATAACAACCATTAAAACCTCTATGACAACCATTATCACCACTATAACAACCATCATCACCACTGTAACAACCATTATAACCACTATAAGAACCATTATCACCACTATAACGACCATTATCACCACTGTAACGACAATTATCAGCACTATAACGGCCATTATCAGCACTATAACAACCATTATCAGCACTATAACAACCATTATCACCACTATAACAACCACTATCACCACTATAACAACCACTATAACCACTATAACAACCATTATAACCACTATAACGACCATTATAACCACTATAACGACCATTATCACCACTATAACAACCATTACAACCACTATGACAACCATTACAACCACCATGACAACCATTAAAACCACTATGACAACAATTATCACCACTAAAATAACCATCATCACCACTCTAACAACCATTATAACCACTATAACAACCATTATCACCACTATAGCAACCATTATCATCACTATGACAACCATTATCGTTACAATAACAAGCATTATAACCACTATAGCAACCACTATCTCCACTATAACAATCATTATAACCACTATAACAACCATTATCACCACTATAACGACCATTATAACCACTATAACAGCCATTATCAGCACTATAACGACCATTATCACCACTATAGCAATCATTATGACCACTGTGACAACCATTATCAGCACTACAACGACCATTATCACCACTATAACGAGCATTATAACCACTATAACAACCATTATAACCACTATAACAACCATTATAACCAATATATCGACCACTATCAGCATCATAACGACCATTATCAGCACCATAACAACCACTATCACCACTATAACAACCATCATCACCACTGTAACAACCATTATCACCACTATAACGACCATTATAACCACTATAACGACCATTATAACCACTATAACGACCATTATAACCACTATAACAACCATTAAAACCACTATAACAACCATCATCACCACTGTAACAATCATTATAACCACTATAACAACCATTATCACCACTATAACGACCATTATCACCACTGTAACGACAATTATCAGCACTATAACGGCCATTATCAGCACTATAACAACCATTATCAGCACTATAACAACCATTATCAGCACTATAACAACCATTATCAGCACTATAACGACCATTGTAACCACTGTAACAACCATTATAACCACTATAACAGCCATTATCAGCACTATAACGACCATTATCACCACTATAGCAATCATTATGACCACTGTGACAACCATTATCAGCACTACAACGACCATTATCACCACTATAGCAATCATTAAGACCACTGTGACAACCATTATAACCACTATAAGAACCATTATCACCACTATAACGACCATTATCACCACTATAACGACCATTATAACCACTATAACGATCATTATAACCACTATAACAGCCATTATCAGCACTATAACGACCATTATCACCACTATAGCAATCATTATGACCACTGTGACAACCATTATCAGCACTACAACGACCATTATCACCACTATAACGAGCATTATAACCACTATAACAACCATTATCACCACTATAACAACCATTATAACCACTATAACGACCATTATAACCAGTATAACAACCATTAAAACCTCTATGACAACCATTATCACCACTATAACAACCATCATCACCACTGTAACAACCATTATAACCACTATAAGAACCATTATCACCACTATAACGACCATTATCACCACTATAACGACCATTATAACCACTATAACGATCATTATAACCACTATAACAACCATTAAAACCACTATGACAACCATTATAACCACTATAACAACCGTTATAACCACTATAACGACCATTATAACCACTATAACGACCATTATAACCACTATAACAACCATTAAAACCTCTATGACAACCATTATCACCACTATAACGACCATTATAACCACTATAACGACCATTATAACCATTATAACCACCATTAAAACCACTATGACAACCATTATCACCACTATAACAACCATTATAACCACTATAACGACCATTATAACCACTATAACAACCATTAAAACCTCTATGACAACCATTATCACCACTATAACAACCATCATCACCACTGTAACAACCATTATAACCACTATAAGAACCATTATCACCACTATAACGACCATTATCACCACTGTAACGACAATTATCAGCACTATAACGGCCATTATCAGCACTATAACGACCATTATCAGCACTATAACAACCATTATCACCACTATAACAACCACTATCACCACTATAACAACCACTATAACCACTATAACAACCATTATAACCACTATAACGACCATTATAACCACTATAACGACCATTATCACCACTATAACAACCATTACAACCACTATGACAACCATTACAACCACCATGACAACCATTAAAACCACTATGACAACAATTATCACCACTAAAATAACCATCATCACCACTCTAACAACCATTATAACCACTATAACAACCATTATCACCACTATAGCAACCATTATCATCACTATGACAACCATTATCGTTACAATAACAAGCATTATAACCACTATAGCAACCACTATCTCCACTATAACAATCATTATAACCACTATAACAACCATTATCACCACTATAACGACCATTATAACCACTGTAACAACCATTATAACCACTATAACAGCCATTATCAGCACTATAACGACCATTATCACCACTATAGCAATCATTATGACCACTGTGACAACCATTATCAGCACTACAACGACCATTATCACCACTATAACGAGCATTATAACCACTATAACAACCATTATAACCACTATAACAACCATTATAACCAATATATCGACCACTATCAGCATCATAACGACCATTATCAGCACCATAACAACCACTATCACCACTATAACAACCATCATCACCACTGTAACAACCATTATCACCACTATAACGACCATTATAACCACTATAACGACCATTATAACCACTATAACGACCATTATAACCACTATAACAACCATTAAAACCACTATAACAACCATCATCACCACTGTAACAATCATTATAACCACTATAACAACCATTATCACCACTATAACGACCATTATCACCACTGTAACGACAATTATCAGCACTATAACGGCCATTATCAGCACTATAACAACCATTATCAGCACTATAACAACCATTATCAGCACTATAACAACCATTATCAGCACTATAACGACCATTGTAACCACTGTAACAACCATTATAACCACTATAACAGCCATAATCAGCACTATAACGACCATTATCACCACTATAGCAATCATTATGACCACTGTGACAACCATTATCAGCACTACAACGACCATTATCACCACTATAGCAATCATTAAGACCACTGTGACAACCATTATAACCACTATAAGAACCATTATCACCACTATAACGACCATTATCACCACTATAACGACCATTATAACCACTATAACGATCATTATAACCACTATAACAGCCATTATCAGCACTATAACGACCATTATCACCACTATAGCAATCATTATGACCACTGTGACAACCATTATCAGCACTACAACGACCATTATCACCACTATAACGAGCATTATAACCACTATAACAACCATTATCACCACTATAACAACCATTATAACCACTATAACGACCATTATAACCAGTATAACAACCATTAAAACCTCTATGACAACCATTATCACCACTATAACAACCATCATCACCACTGTAACAACCATTATAACCACTATAAGAACCATTATCACCACTATAACGACCATTATCACCACTATAACGACCATTATAACCACTATAACGATCATTATAACCACTACAACAACCATTAAAACCACTATGACAACCATTATAACCTCTATAACAACCATTATAACCACTATAACGACCATTATAACCACTATAACGACCATTATAACCACTATAACAACCATTAAAACCTCTATGACAACCATTATCACCACTATAACAACCATCATCACCACTGTAACAACCATTATAACCACTATAAGAACCATTATCACCACTATAACGACCATTATCACCACTGTAACGACAATTATCAGCACTATAACGGCCATTATCAGCACTATAACAACAATTATCAGCACTATAACGGCCATTATCAGCAATATAACGACCATTATAACCACTGTAACAACCATTATAACCACTATAACAGCCATTATCAGCACTATAACGACCATTGTCAGCACTATAACAACCATTATCAGCACTATAACAACCATTATCAGCAGTATAACGGCCATTATCAGCAATATAACGACCATTATAACCACGGTAACAACCATTATAACCACTATAACAGCCATTATCAGCACTACAACGACCATTGTCAGCACTATAACAACCATTATCAGCACTATAACAACCATTGTCAGCACTATAACGCCCATTATCAGCAATATAACGACCATTATAACCACTGTAACAACCATTATAACCACTATAACAGCCATTATCAGCACTATAACGACCATTATCACCACTATAGCAATCATTATGACCACTGTGACAACCATTATCAGCACTACAACGACCATTATCACCACTATAACGAGCATTATAACCACTATAACAACCATTATAACCAATATAACGACCACTATCAGCATCATAACGACCATTATCAGCACCATAACGACCATTATCAGCACTATAACGTCCATTATCACCACTATAACAACCATCATCACCACTGTAACAACCACTATAAGCACTATAACAACCATTATCACCACTATAACGACCATTATAACCACTATAACGACCATTATAACCACTATAACAACCATTAAAACCACTATGACAACCATTATCACCACTATAACAACCATTATAACCACTATAACGACCATCATCACCACTGTAACAACCACTATAACCACTATAACAACCATTATCACCACTATAACAACCACTATAACCACTATAACAACCACTATAACCACTATAACAACCATTATAACTACTATAACAACCATTATCACCACTATAACGACCATTATAACCACTATAACGACCATTATAACCACTATAACGACCATTATAACCACTATAACAACCATTAAAACCACTATGACAACCATTATCACCACTCTAACAACCATCATCACCACTGTAACAACCACTATAACCACTATAACAACCATTATCACCACTATAACGACCATTATAACCACTATAAGGACCATTATAACCACTATAACAACCATTAAAACCACTATGACAACCATTATCACCACTACAACAACCATCATCACCACTGTAACTACCATTATAATCACTATAACAACCATTATCACCACTATAACGAGCATTATAACCACTATAACAACCATTATAAACAACTATAACAACTATTATAACCAATATAACGACCACTATCAGCACCATCACGACCATTCTCAGCACTATAACGACCATTATCAGCACTATAACGACCATTATCACCACTATAATAACCATCATCACCACTGTAACAACCATTACAACCACTATGACAACCATTACAACCACCATGACAACCATTAA
Source organism: Megachile leachella (assembly GCA_963576845.1). Classification (NCBI taxonomy): domain Eukaryota; kingdom Metazoa; phylum Arthropoda; class Insecta; order Hymenoptera; family Megachilidae; genus Megachile; species Megachile leachella. The sequence continues at coordinate 12,343,990 of OY756260.1, read as the reverse complement.
AACCACTATGACAACCATTATCACCACTATAACAACCATCATCACCACTGTAACAACCATTATAACCACTATAACAACCATTATCACCACTATAACGAGCATTATAACCAATATATCGACCACTATCAGCATCATAACGACCATTATCAGCACCATAACGACCATTATCAGCACTATAACGACCACTGTCACCACTATAACAACTACTATCACCACTATAACAACCATCATCACCACTGTAACAACCATTATCACCACTATAACGACCATTATAACCACTATAACGACCATTATAACCACTATAACGACCATTATAACCACTATAACAACCATTAAAACCACTATAACAACCATCATCACCACTGTAACAATCATTATAACCACTATAACAACCATTATCACCACTATAACGACCATTATCACCACTGTAACGACAATTATCAGCACTATAACGGCCATTATCAGCACTATAACAACCATTATCAGCACTATAACAACCATTATCAGCACTATAACGACCATTGTAACCACTGTAACAACCATTATAACCACTATAACAGCCATTATCAGCACTATAACGACCATTATCACCACTATAGCAATCATTATGACCACTGTGACAACCATTATCAGCACTACAACGACCATTATCACCACTATAGCAATCATTATGACCACTGTGACAACCATTATCAGCACTACAAGGACCATTATCACCACTATAACAACCACTATAACCACTATAACAACCACTATAACCACTATAACAACAATTATAACCACTATAACAACTATTATAACCAATATAACGACCACTATCAGCACCATCACGACCATTCTCAGCACTATAACGACCATTATCAGCACCATGACGACCATTATCAGCACTATAACGACCATTATCACCACTATAACAACCATCATCACCACTGTAACAACCACTATAACTACTATAACAACCATTATCACCACTATAACGACCATTATAACCACTATAACGACCATTGTAACCACTATAACAACCATTAAAACCGCTATGACAACCATTATAACCACTATAACAACCGTTATAACCACTATAACGACCATTATAACCACTATAACGACCATTATAACCACTATAACAACCATTAAAACCTCTATGACAACCATTATCACCACTATAACAACCATCATCACCACTGAACAACCATTATAACCACTATAAGAACCATTATCACCACTATAACGACCATTATCACCACTGTAACGACAATTATCAGCACTATAACGGCCATTATCAGCACTATAACAGCCATTATCAGCACTATGACAACCATTATCAGCACTCTAACGGCCATTATCAGCAATATAACGACCATTATAACCACTGTAACAACCATTATAACCACTATAACAGCCATTATCAGCACTATAACGACCATTATCAGCACTATAACAACCATTATCAGCACTATAACAACCATTATCAGCACTATAACGCCCTCTATCAGCAATATAACGCCCTCTATCAGCAATATAACGACCATTATAACCACTGTAACAACCATTATAACCACTATAACAGCCATTATCAGCACTATAACGACCATTATCACCACTATAGCAATCATTATGACCACTGTGACAACCATTATCAGCACTACAACGACCATTATCACCACTATAGCAATCATTATGACCACTGTGACAACCATTATCAGCACTACAAGGACCATTATCACCACTATAACAACCACTATAACCACTATAACAACCACTATAACCACTATAACAACAATTATAACCACTATAACAACTATTATAACCAATATAACGACCACTATCAGCACCATCACGACCATTCTCAGCACTATAACAACCATTATCAGCACTATAACAACCATTATCAGCACTATAACGGCCATTATCAGCAATATAACGACCATTATAACCACTGTAACAACCATTATAACCACTATAACAGCCATTATCACCACTATAACAACCATTATAACCACTATAACGACCATTATAACCAGTATAACAACCATTAAAACCTCTATGACAACCATTATCACCACTATAACAACCATCATCACCACTGTAACGACCATTATAACCACTATAAGAACCATTATCACCACTATAACGACCATTATCACCACTATAACGACCATTATAACCACTATAACGATCATTATAACCACTATAACAACCATTAAAACCACTATGACAACCATTATAACCACTATAAGAACCATTATCACCACTATAACAACCACTATAACCACTATAACAACAATTATAACCACTATAACAACTGTTATAACCAATATAACGACCGCTATCAGCACCATCACGACCATTCTCAGCACTATAACAACCATTATCAGCACTATAACAACCATTATCAGCACTATAACGGCCATTATCAGCAATATAACGACCATTATAACCACTGTAACAACCATTATAACCACTATAACAGCCATTATCAGCACTATAACGACCATTATCACCACTATAGCAATCATTATGACCACTGTGACAACCATTATCAGCACTACAACGACCATTATCACCACTATAACGAGCATTATAACCACTATAACAACCATTATCACCACTATAACAACCATTATAACCACTATAACGACCATTATAACCAGTATAACAACCATTAAAACCTCTATGACAACCATTATCACCACTATAACAACCATCATCACCACTGTAACAACCATTATAACCACTATAAGAACCATTATCACCACTATAACGACCATTATCACCACTATAACGACCATTATAACCACTATAACGATCATTATAACCACTATAACAACCATTAAAACCACTATGACAACCATTATAACCTCTATAACAACCGTTATAACCACTATAACGACCATTATAACCACTATAACGACCATTATAACCACTATAACAACCATTAAAACCTCTATGACAACCATTATCACCACTATAACAACCATCATCACCACTGTAACAACCATTATAACCACTATAAGAACCATTATCACCACTATAACGACCATTATCACCACTGTAACGACAATTATCAGCACTATAACGGCCATTATTAGCACTATAACAACCATTATCAGCACTATAACGGCCATTATCAGCAATATAACGACCATTATAACCACTGTAACAACCATTATAACCACTATAACAGCCATTATCAGCACTATAACGACCATTGTCAGCACTATAACAACCATTATCAGCACTATAACAACCATTATCAGCACTATAACGGCCATTATCAGCAATATAACGACCATTATAACCACGGTAACAACCATTATAACCACTATAACAGCCATTATCAGCCCTATAACGACCATTGTCAGCACTATAACAACCATTATCAGCACTATACCAACCATTGTCAGCACTATAACGCCCATTATCAGCAATATAACGACCATTATAACCACTGTAACAACCATTATAACCACTATAACAGCCATTATCAGCACTATAACGACCATTATCACCACTATAGCAATCATTATGACCACTGTGACAACCATTATCAGCACTACAACGACCATTATCACCACTATAACGAGCATTATAACCACTATAACAACCATTATAACCAATATAACGACCACTATCAGCATCATAACGACCATTATCAGCACCATAACGACCATTATCAGCACTATAACGACCATTATCACCACTATAACAACCATCATCACCACTGTAACAACCACTATAAGCACTATAACAACCATTATCACCACTATAACGACCATTATAACCACTATAACGACCATTATAACCACTATAACAACCATTAAAACCACTATGACAAACATTATCACCACTATAACAACCATTATAACCACTATAACGACCATCATCACCACTGTAACAACCACTATAACCACTATAACAACCATTATCACCACTATAACAACCACTATAACCACTATAACAACCACTATAACCACTATAACAACCATTATAACTACTATAACAACCATTATCACCACTATAACGACCATTATAACCACTATAACGACCATTATAACCACTATAACGACCATTATAACCACTATAACAACCATTAAAACCACTATGACAACCATTATCACCACTCTAACAACCATCATCACCACTGTAACAACCACTATAACCACTATAACAATCATTATCACCACTATAACGACCATTATAACCACTATAACGACCATTATAACCACTATAACAACCATTAAAACCACTATGACAACCATTATCACCACTACAACAACCATCATCACCACTGTAACTACCATTATAACCACTATAACGACCATTATAACCACTATAACAACCATTAAAACCACTATGACAACCACTATGACCACTATAACAACCACTATAACCACTATAACAACCATTATAACCACTATAACAACCGTTATAACCACTATAACGACCATTATAACCACTATAACGACCATTATCACCACTATAACAACCATTACAACCACTATGACAACCATTACAACCACCATGACAACCATTAAAACCACTATGACAACCATTATCACCACTATAACAACCATCATCACCACTGTAACAACCATTATAACCACTATAACAACCATTATCACCACTATAACGAGCATTATAACCAATATATCGACCACTATCAGCATCATAACGACCATTATCAGCACCATAACGACCATTATCAGCACTATAACAACCATTATCAGCACTATAACGACCATTGTAACCACTGTAACAACCATTATAACCACTATAACAGCCATTATCAGCACTATAACGACCATTATCACCACTATAGCAATCATTATGACCACTGTGACAACCATTATCAGCACTACAAGGACCATTATCACCACTATAACAACCACTATAACCACTATAACAACCACTATAACCACTATAACAACAATTATAACCACTATAACAACCATTATCACCACTATAACGACCATTATAACCACTATAACGACCATTGTAACCACTATAACAACCATTAAAACCGCTATGACAACCATTATAACCACTATAACAACCGTTATAACCACTATAACGACCATTATAACCACTATAACGACCATTATAACCACTATAACAACCATTAAAACCTCTATGACAACCATTATCACCACTATAACAACCATCATCACCACTGAACAACCATTATAACCACTATAAGAACCATTATCACCACTATAACGACCATTATCACCACTGTAACGACAATTATCAGCACTATAACGGCCATTATCAGCACTATAACAGCCATTATCAGCACTATGACAACCATTATCAGCACTCTAACGGCCATTATCAGCAATATAACGACCATTATAACCACTGTAACAACCATTATAACCACTATAACAGCCATTATCAGCACTATAACGACCATTATCAGCACTATAACAACCATTATCAGCACTATAACAACCATTATCAGCACTATAACGCCCATTATCAGCAATATAACGACCATTATAACCACTGTAACAACCATTATAACCACTATAACAGCCATTATCAGCACTATAACGACCATTATCACCACTATAGCAATCATTATGACCACTGTGACAACCATTATCAGCACTACAACGACCATTATCACCACTATAGCAATCATTATGACCACTGTGACAACCATTATCAGCACTACAAGGACCATTATCACCACTATAACAACCACTATAACCACTATAACAACCACTATAACCACTATAACAACAATTATAACCACTATAACCACTATAACAACCATTATCACCACTATAACGACCATTATAACCACTATAACGACCATTATAACCACTATAACAACCATTAAAACCACTATGACAACCATTATCACCACTATAACAACCATTATAACCACTATAACGACCATCATCACCACTGTAACAACCACTATAACCACTATAACAACCATTATCACCACTATAACAACCACTATAACCACTATAACAACCACTATAACCACTATAACAACCATTATAACTACTATAACAACCATTATCACCACTATAACGACCATTATAACCACTATAACGACCATTATAACCACTATAACGACCATTATAACCACTATAACAACCATTAAAACCACTATGACAACCATTATCACCACTCTAACAACCATCATCACCACTGTAACAACCACTATAACCACTATAACAACCATTATCACCACTATAACGACCATTATAACCACTATAACGACCATTATAACCACTATAACAACCATTAAAACCACTATGACAACCATTATCACCTCTATAACAACCATTATAACCACTATAACGACCATTATAACCACTATAACAACCATTAAAACCTCTATGACAGCCATTATCACCACTATAACAACCATCATCACCACTGTAACAATCATTATAACCACTATAACAACCATTATCGCCACTATAACGACCATTATAACCACTATAACGAGCATTATAACCACTATAACAACCATTAAAACCACTATGACAACCATTATCACCACTATAACAACCATCATCACCACTGTAACAACCATTATAACCACTATAACAACCATTATCACCACTATAACGAGCATTATAACCACTATAACAACCATTATAACCACTATAACAACTATTATAACCAATATAACGACCACTATCAGCACCATCACGACCATTCTCAGCACTATAACGACCATTATCAACACTATAACGACCATTATCACCACTATTACAACCATCATCACCACTGTAACAACCACTATAACCACTATAACAACCATTATCACCACTATAACGTCCATTATAACCACTATAACGACCATTATAACCATTATAACCACCATTAAAACCACTATGACAACCATTATCACCACTATAACAACCATTATAACCACTATAACGACCATTATAACCACTATAACAACCATTAAAACCTCTATGACAACCATTATCACCACTATAACAACCATCATCACCACTGTAACAACCATTATAACCACTATAAGAACCATTATCACCACTATGACGACCATTATCACCACTGTAACGACAATTATCAGCACTATAACGGCCATTATCAGCACTATAACAACCATTATCAGCACTATAACAACCATTATCACCACTATAACAACCACTATCACCACTATAACAACCACTATAACCACTATAACAACCATTATAACCACTATAACAACCGTTATAACCACTATAACGACCATTATAACCACTATAACGAGCATTATAACCACTATAACAACCATTATAACCACTATAACAACTATTATAACCAATATAACGACCACTATCAGCACCATCACGACCATTCTCAGCACTATAACGACCATTATCAACACTATAACGACCATTATCACCACCATAACAACCATCATCACCACTGTAACAACCACTATAACCACTATAACAACCATTATCACCACTATAACGACCATTATAACCACTATAACGACCATTATAACCATTATAACCACCATTAAAACCACTATGACAACCATTATCACCACTATAACAACCATTATAACCACTATAACGACCATTATAACCACTATAACGACCATTATAACCACTATAACGATCATTATAACCACTATAACAACCATTAAAACCACTATGACAACCATTATAACCACTATAAGAACCATTATCACCACTATAACAACCACTATAACCACTATAACAACAATTATAACCACTATAACAACTGTTATAACCAATATAACGACCGCTATCAGCACCATCACGACCATTCTCAGCACTATAACAACCATTATCAGCACTATAACGGCCATTATCAGCAATATAACGACCATTATAACCACTGTAACAACCATTATAACCACTATAACAGCCATTATCAGCACTATAACGACCATTATCACCACTATAGCAATCATTATGACCACTGTGACAACCATTATCAGCACTACAACGACCATTATCACCACTATAACGAGCATTATAACCACTATAACAACCATTATCACCACTATAACAACCATTATAACCACTATAACGACCATTATAACCAGTATAACAACCATTAAAACCTCTATGACAACCATTATCACCACTATAACAACCATCATCACCACTGTAACAACCATTATAACCACTATAAGAACCATTATCACCACTATAACGACCATTATCACCACTATAACGACCATTATAACCACTATAACGATCATTATAACCACTATAACAACCATTAAAACCACTATGACAACCATTATAACCTCTATAACAACCGTTATAACCACTATAACGACCATTATAACCACTATAACGACCATTATAACCACTATAACAACCATTAAAACCTCTATGACAACCATTATCACCACTATAACAACCATCATCACCACTGTAACAACCATTATAACCACTATAAGAACCATTATCACCACTATAACGACCATTATCACCACTGTAACGACAATTATCAGCACTATAACGGCCATTATTAGCACTATAACAACCATTATCAGCACTATAACGGCCATTATCAGCAATATAACGACCATTATAACCACTGTAACAACCATTATAACCACTATAACAGCCATTATCAGCACTATAACGACCATTGTCAGCACTATAACAACCATTATCAGCACTATAACAACCATTATCAGCACTATAACGGCCATTATCAGCAATATAACGACCATTATAACCACGGTAACAACCATTATAACCACTATAACAGCCATTATCAGCACTATAACGACCATTGTCAGCACTATAACAACCATTATCAGCACTATAACAACCATTGTCAGCACTATAACGCCCATTATCAGCAATATAACGACCATTATAACCACTGTAACAACCATTATAACCACTATAACAGCCATTATCAGCACTATAACGACCATTATCACCACTATAGCAATCATTATGACCACTGTGACAACCATTATCAGCACTACAACGACCATTATCACCACTATAACGAGCATTATAACCACTATAACAACCATTATAACCAATATAACGACCACTATCAGCATCATAACGACCATTATCAGCACCATAACGACCATTATCAGCACTATAACGACCATTATCACCACTATAACAACCATCATCACCACTGTAACAACCACTATAAGCACTATAACAACCATTATCACCACTATAACGACCATTATAACCACTATAACGACCATTATAACCACTATAACAACCATTAAAACCACTATGACAACCATTATCACCACTATAACAACCATTATAACCACTATAACGACCATCATCACCACTGTAACAACCACTATAACCACTATAACAACCATTATCACCACTATAACAACCACTATAACCACTATAACAACCACTATAACCACTATAACAACCATTATAACTACTATAACAACCATTATCACCACTATAACGACCATTATAACCACTATAACGACCATTATAACCACTATAACGACCATTATAACCACTATAACAACCATTAAAACCACTATGACAACCATTATCACCACTCTAACAACCATCATCACCACTGTAACAACCACTATAACCACTATAACAACCATTATCACCACTATAACGACCATTATAACCACTATAACGACCATTATAACCACTATAACAACCATTAAAACCACTATGACAACCATTATCACCACTACAACAACCATCATCACCACTGTAACTACCATTATAACCACTATAACAACCATTATCACCACTATAACGAGCATTATAACCACTATAACAACCATTATAAACAACTATAACAACTATTATAACCAATATAACGACCACTATCAGCACCATCACGACCATTCTCAGCACTATAACGACCATTATCAGCACTATAACGACCATTATCACCACTATAACAACCATCATCACCACTGTAACAACCACTATAACCACTATAACAACCATTATCACCACTATAACGACCATTATAACCACTATAACGACCATTATAACCACTATAACAACCATTAAAACCACTATGACAACCACTATGACCACTATAACAACCACTATAACCACTATAACAACCATTATAACCACTATAACAACCGTTATAACCACTATAACGACCATTATAACCACTATAACGACCATTATCACCACTATAACAACCATTACAACCACTATGACAACCATTACAACCACCATGACAACCATTAAAACCACTATGACAACCATTATCACCACTATAACAACCATCATCACCACTGTAACAACCATTATAACCACTATAACAACCATTATCACCACTATAACGAGCATTATAACCAATATATCGACCACTATCAGCATCATAACGACCATTATCAGCACCATAACGACCATTATCAGCACTATAACAACCATTATCAGCACTATAACGACCATTGTAACCACTGTAACAACCATTATAACCACTATAACAGCCATTATCAGCACTATAAAGACCATTATCACCACTATAGCAATCATTATGACCACTGTGACAACCATTATCAGCACTACAACGACCATTATCACCACTATAGCAATCATTATGACCACTGTGACAACCATTATCAGCACTACAAGGACCATTATCACCACTATAACAACCACTATAACCACTATAACAACCACTATAACCACTATAACAACAATTATAACCACTATAACAACTATTATAACCAATATAACGACCACTATCAGCACCATCACGACCATTCTCAGCACTATAACGACCATTATCAGCACCATGACGACCATTATCAGCACTATAACGACCATTATCACCACTATAACAACCATCATCACCACTGTAACAACCACTATAACCACTATAACAACCATTATCACCACTATAACGACCATTATAACCACTATAACGACCATTGTAACCACTATAACAACCATTAAAACCGCTATGACAACCATTATAACCACTATAACAACCGTTATAACCACTATAACGACCATTATAACCACTATAACGACCATTATAACCACTATAACGATCATTATAACCACTATAACAACCATTAAAACCACTATGACAACCATTATAACCACTATAAGAACCATTATCACCACTATAACAACCACTATAACCACTATAACAACAATTATAACCACTATAACAACTGTTATAACCAATATAACGACCGCTATCAGCACCATCACGACCATTCTCAGCACCATAACAACCATTATCAGCACTATAACGGCCATTATCAGCAATATAACGACCATTATAACCACTGTAACAACCATTATAACCACTATAACAGCCATTATCAGCACTATAACGACCATTATCACCACTATAGCAATCATTATGACCACTGTGACAACCATTATCAGCACTACAACGACCATTATCACCACTATAACGAGCATTATAACCACTATAACAACCATTATCACCACTATAACAACCATTATAACCACTATAACGACCATTATAACCAGTATAACAACCATTAAAACCTCTATGACAACCATTATCACCACTATAACAACCATCATCACCACTGTAACAACCATTATAACCACTATAAGAACCATTATCACCACTATAACGACCATTATCACCACTATAACGACCATTATAACCACTATAACGATCATTATAACCACTATAACAACCATTAAAACCACTATGACAACCATTATAACCTCTATAACAACCGTTATAACCACTATATCGACCATTATAACCACTATAACGACCATTATAACCACTATAACAACCATTAAAACCTCTATGACAACCATTATCACCACTATAACAACCATCATCACCACTGTAACAACCATTATAACCACTATAAGAACCATTATCACCACTATAACGACCATTATCACCACTGTAACGACAATTATCAGCACTATAACGGCCATTATTAGCACTATAACAACCATTATCAGCACTATAAAGACCATTATCACCACTATAGCAATCATTATGACCACTGTGACAACCATTATCAGCACTACAACGACCATTATCACCACTATAGCAATCATTATGACCACTGTGACAACCATTATCAGCACTACAAGGACCATTATCACCACTATAACAACCACTATAACCACTATAACAACCACTATAACCACTATAACAACAATTATAACCACTATAACAACTATTATAACCAATATAACGACCACTATCAGCACCATCACGACCATTCTCAGCACTATAACGACCATTATCAGCACCATGACGACCATTATCAGCACTATAACGACCATTATCACCACTATAACAACCATCATCACCACTGTAACAACCACTATAACCACTATAACAACCATTATCACCACTATAACGACCATTATAACCACTATAACGACCATTGTAACCACTATAACAACCATTAAAACCGCTATGACAACCATTATAACCACTATAACAACCGTTATAACCACTATAACGACCATTATAACCACTATAACGACCATTATAACCACTATAACAACCATTAAAACCTCTATGACAACCATTATCACCACTATAACAACCATCATCACCACTGAACAACCATTATAACCACTATAAGAACCATTATCACCACTATAACGACCATTATCACCACTGTAACGACAATTATCAGCACTATAACGGCCATTATCAGCACTATAACAGCCATTATCAGCACTATGACAACCATTATCAGCACTCTAACGGCCATTATCAGCAATATAACGACCATTATAACCACTGTAACAACCATTATAACCACTATAACAGCCATTATCAGCACTATAACGACCATTATCAGCACTATAACAACCATTATCAGCACTATAACAACCATTATCAGCACTATAACGCCCATTATCAGCAATATAACGACCATTATAACCACTGTAACAACCATTATAACCACTATAACAGCCATTATCAGCACTATAACGACCATTATCACCACTATAGCAATCATTATGACCACTGTGACAACCATTATCAGCACTACAACGACCATTATCACCACTATAGCAATCATTATGACCACTGTGACAACCATTATCAGCACTACAAGGACCATTATCACCACTATAACAACCACTATAACCACTATCACAACCACTATAACCACTATAACAACAATTATAACCACTATAACCACTATAACAACCATTATCACCACTATAACGACCATTATCACCACTATAACAACCATTATAACCACTATAACGACCATCATCACCACTGTAACAACCACTATAACCACTATAACAACCATTATCACCACTATAACAACCACTATAACCACTATAACAACCACTATAACCACTATAACAACCATTATAACTACTATAACAACCATTATCACCACTATAACGACCATTATAACCACTATAACGACCATTATAACCACTATAACGACCATTATAACCACTATAACAACCATTAAAACCACTATGACAACCATTATCACCACTCTAACAACCATCATCACCACTGTAACAACCACTATAACCACTATAACAACCATTATCACCACTATAACGACCATTATAACCACTATAACGACCATTATAACCACTATAACAACCATTAAAACCACTATGACAACCATTATCACCTCTATAACAACCATTATAACCACTATAACGACCATTATAACCACTATAACAACCATTAAAACCTCTATGACAGCCATTATCACCACTATAACAACCATCATCACCACTGTAACAATCATTATAACCACTATAACAACCATTATCGCCACTATAACGACCATTATAACCACTATAACGAGCATTATAACCACTATAACAACCATTAAAACCACTATGACAACCATTATCACCACTATAACAACCATCATCACCACTGTAACAACCATTATAACCACTATAACAACCATTATCACCACTATAACGAGCATTATAACCACTATAACAACCATTATAACCACTATAACAACTATTATAACCAATATAACGACCACTATCAGCACCATCACGACCATTCTCAGCACTATAACGACCATTATCAACACTATAACGACCATTATCACCACTATTACAACCATCATCACCACTGTAACAACCACTATAACCACTATAACAACCATTATCACCACTATAACGACCATTATAACCACTATAACGACCATTATAACCATTATAACCACCATTAAAACCACTATGACAACCATTATCACCACTATAACAACCATTATAACCACTATAACGACCATTATAACCACTATAACAACCATTAAAACCTCTATGACAACCATTATCACCACTATAACAACCATCATCACCACTGTAACAACCATTATAACCACTATAAGAACCATTATCACCACTATGACGACCATTATCACCACTGTAACGACAATTATCAGCACTATAACGGCCATTATCAGCACTATAACAACCATTATCAGCACTATAACAACCATTATCACCACTATAACAACCACTATCACCACTATAACAACCACTATAACCACTATAACAACCATTATAACCACTATAACAACCGTTATAACCACTATAACGACCATTATAACCACTATAACGAGCATTATAACCACTATAACAACCATTATAACCACTATAACAACTATTATAACCAATATAACGACCACTATCAGCACCATCACGACCATTCTCAGCACTATAACGACCATTATCAACACTATAACGACCATTATCACCACTATAACAACCATCATCACCACTGTAACAACCACTATAACCACTATAACAACCATTATCACCACTATAACGACCATTATAACCACTATAACGACCATTATAACCATTATAACCACCATTAAAACCACTATGACAACCATTATCACCACTATAACAACCATTATAACCACTATAACGACCATTATAACCACTATAACGACCATTATAACCACTATAACGATCATTATAACCACTATAACAACCATTAAAACCACTATGACAACCATTATAACCACTATAAGAACCATTATCACCACTATAACAACCACTATAACCACTATAACAACAATTATAACCACTATAACAACTGTTATAACCAATATAACGACCGCTATCAGCACCATCACGACCATTCTCAGCACTATAACAACCATTATCAGCACTATAACGGCCATTATCAGCAATATAACGACCATTATAACCACTGTAACAACCATTATAACCACTATAACAGCCATTATCAGCACTATAACGACCATTATCACCACTATAGCAATCATTATGACCACTGTGACAACCATTATCAGCACTACAACGACCATTATCACCACTATAACGAGCATTATAACCACTATAACAACCATTATCACCACTATAACAACCATTATAACCACTATAACGACCATTATAACCAGTATAACAACCATTAAAACCTCTATGACAACCATTATCACCACTATAACAACCATCATCACCACTGTAACAACCATTATAACCACTATAAGAACCATTATCACCACTATAACGACCATTATCACCACTATAACGACCATTATAACCACTATAACGATCATTATAACCACTATAACAACCATTAAAACCACTATGACAACCATTATAACCTCTATAACAACCGTTATAACCACTATAACGACCATTATAACCACTATAACGACCATTATAACCACTATAACAACCATTAAAACCTCTATGACAACCATTATCACCACTATAACAACCATCATCACCACTGTAACAACCATTATAACCACTATAAGAACCATTATCACCACTATAACGACCATTATCACCACTGTAACGACAATTATCAGCACTATAACGGCCATTATTAGCACTATAACAACCATTATCAGCACTATAACGGCCATTATCAGCAATATAACGACCATTATAACCACTGTAACAACCATTATAACCACTATAACAGCCATTATCAGCACTATAACGACCATTGTCAGCACTATAACAACCATTATCAGCACTATAACAACCATTATCAGCACTATAACGGCCATTATCAGCAATATAACGACCATTATAACCACGGTAACAACCATTATAACCACTATAACAGCCATTATCAGCACTATAACGACCATTGTCAGCACTATAACAACCATTATCAGCACTATAACAACCATTGTCAGCACTATAACGCCCATTATCAGCAATATAACGACCATTATAACCACTGTAACAACCATTATAACCACTATAACAGCCGTTATCAGCACTATAACGACCATTATCACCACTATAGCAATCATTATGACCACTGTGACAACCATTATCAGCACTACAACGACCATTATCACCACTATAACGAGCATTATAACCACTATAACAACCATTATAACCAATATAACGACCACTATCAGCATCATAACGACCATTATCAGCACCATAACGACCATTATCAGCACTATAACGACCATTATCACCACTATAACAACCATCATCACCACTGTAACAACCACTATAAGCACTATAACAACCATTATCACCACTATAACGACCATTATAACCACTATAACGACCATTATAACCACTATAACAACCATTAAAACCACTATGACAACCATTATCACCACTATAACAACCATTATAACCACTATAACGACCATCATCACCACTGTAACAACCACTATAACCACTATAACAACCATTATCACCACTATAACAACCACTATAACCACTATAACAACCACTATAACCACTATAACAACCATTATAACTACTATAACAACCATTATCACCACTATAACGACCATTATAACCACTATAACGACCATTATAACCACTATAACGACCATTATAACCACTATAACAACCATTAAAACCACTATGACAACCATTATCACCACTCTAACAACCATCATCACCACTGTAACAACCACTATAACCACTATAACAACCATTATCACCACTATAACGACCATTATAACCACTATAACGACCATTATAACCACTATAACAACCATTAAAACCACTATGACAACCATTATCACCACTACAACAACCATCATCACCACTGTAACTACCATTATAACCACTATAACAACCATTATCACCACTATAACGAGCATTATAACCACTATAACAACCATTATAAACAACTATAACAACTATTATAACCAATATAACGACCACTATCAGCACCATCACGACCATTCTCAGCACTATAACGACCATTATCAGCACTATAACGACCATTATCACCACTATAACAACCATCATCACCACTGTAACAACCACTATAACCACTATAACAACCATTATCACCACTATAACGACCATTATAACCACTATAACGACCATTATAACCACTATAACAACCATTAAAACCACTATGACAACCACTATGACCACTATAACAACCACTATAACCACTATAACAACCATTATAACCACTATAACAACCGTTATAACCACTATAACGACCATTATAACCACTATAACGACCATTATCACCACTATAACAACCATTACAACCACTATGACAACCATTACAACCACCATGACAACCATTAAAACCACTATGACAACCATTATCACCACTATAACAACCATCATCACCACTGTAACAACCATTATAACCACTATAACAACCATTATCACCACTATAACGAGCATTATAACCAATATATCGACCACTATCAGCATCATAACGACCATTATCAGCACCATAACGACCATTATCAGCACTATAACGACCACTGTCACCACTATAACAACCACTATCACCACTATAACAACCATCATCACCACTGTAACAACCATTATCACCACTATAACGACCATTATAACCACTATAACGACCATTATAACCACTATAACGACCATTATAACCACTATAACAACCATTAAAACCACTATAACAACCATCATCACCACTGTAACAATCATTATAACCACTATAACAACCATTATCACCACTATAACGACCATTATCACCACTGTAACGACAATTATCAGCACTATAACGGCCATTATCAGCACTATAACAACCATTATCAGCACTATAACAACCATTATCAGCACTATAACGACCATTGTAACCACTGTAACAACCATTATAACCACTATAACAGCCATTATCAGCACTATAACGACCATTATCACCACTATAGCAATCATTATGACCACTGTGACAACCATTATCAGCACTACAACGACCATTATCACCACTATAGCAATCATTATGACCACTGTGACAACCATTATCAGCACTACAAGGACCATTATCACCACTATAACAACCACTATAACCACTATAACAACCACTATAACCACTATAACAACAATTATAACCACTGTAACAACCACTATAACCACTATAACAACCATTATCACCACTATAACGACCATTATAACCACTATAACGACCATTGTAACCACTATAACAACCATTAAAACCGCTATGACAACCATTATAACCACTATAACAACCGTTATAACCACTATAACGACCATTATAACCACTATAACGACCATTATAACCACTATAACAACCATTAAAACCTCTATGACAACCATTATCACCACTATAACAACCATCATCACCACTGAACAACCATTATAACCACTATAAGAACCATTATCACCACTATAACGACCATTATCACCACTGTAACGACAATTATCAGCACTATAACGGCCATTATCAGCACTATAACAGCCATTATCAGCACTATGACAACCATTATCAGCACTCTAACGGCCATTATCAGCAATATAACGACCATTATAACCACTGTAACAACCATTATAACCACTATAACCGCCATTATCAGCACTATAACGACCATTATCAGCACTATAACAACCATTATCAGCACTATAACGCCCATTATCAGCAATATAACGACCATAAAACCACTGTAACAACCATTATAACCACTATAACAGCCATTATCAGCACTATAACGACCATTATCACCACTATAGCAATCATTATGACCACTGTGACAACCATTATCAGCACTACAACGACCATTATCACCACTATAGCAATCATTATGACCACTGTGACAACCATTATCAGCACTACAAGGACCATTATCACCACTATAACAACCACTATAACCACTATAACAACCACTATAACCACTATAACAACAATTATAACCACTATAACAACTATTATAACCAATATAACGACCACTATCAGCACCATCACGACCATTCTCAGCACTATAACAACCATTATCACCACTATAACGACCATTATAACCACTATAACGATCATTATAACCACTATAACAACCATTAAAACCACTATGACAACCATTATAACCACTATAACAACCGTTATAACCACTATAACGACCATTATAACCACTATAACAACCATTAAAACCTCTATGACAACCATTATCACCACTATAACAACCATCATCACCACTGTAACAACCATTATAACCACTATAAGAACCATTATCACCACTATAACGACCATTATCACCACTGTAACGACAATTATCAGCACTATAACGGCCATTATCAGCACTATAACAACCATTATCAGCACTATAACAACCATTATCAGCACTATAACGGCCATTATCAGCAATATAACGACCATTATAACCACTGTAACAACCATTATAACCACTATAACAGCCATTATCAGCACTATAACGACCATTGTCAGCACTATAACAACCATTATCAGCACTATAACAACCATTGTCAGCACTATAACGCCCATTATCAGCAATATAACGACCATTATAACCACTGTAACAACCATTATAACCACTATAACAGCCATTATCAGCACTATAACGACCATTACCACCACTATAGCAATCATTATGACCACTGTGACAACCACTATCAGCACTACAACGACCATTATCACCACTATAACGAGCATTATAACCACTATAACAACCATTATAACCAATATAACGACCACTATCAGCATCATAACGACCATTATCAGCACCATAACGACCATTATCAGCACTATAACGACCATTATCACCACTATAACAACCATCATCACCACTGTAACAACCACTATAACCACTATAACAACCATTATCACCACTATAACGACCATTATAACCACTATAACGACCATTATAACCACTATAACAACCATTAAAACCACTATGACAACCACTATGACCACTATAACAACCACTATAACCACTATAACAACCATTATAACCACTATAACAACCGTTATAACCACTATAACGACCATTATAACCACTATAACGACCATTATCACCACTATAACAACCATTACAACCACTATGACAACCATTACAACCACCATGACAACCATTAAAACCACTATGACAACCATTATCACCACTATAACAACCATCATCACCACTGTAACAACCATTATAACCACTATAACAACCATTATCACCACTATAACGAGCATTATAACCAATATATCGACCACTATCAGCATCATAACGACCATTATCAGCACCATAACGACCATTATCAGCACTATAACGACCACTGTCACCACTATAACAACCACTATCACCACTATAACAACCATCATCACCACTGTAACAACCATTATCACCACTATAACGACCATTATAACCACTATAACGACCATTATAACCACTATAACGACCATTATAACCACTATAACAACCATTAAAACCACTATAACAACCATCATCACCACTGTAACAATCATTATAACCACTATAACAACCATTATCACCACTATAACGACCATTATCACCACTGTAACGACAATTATCAGCACTATAACGGCCATTATCAGCACTATAACAACCATTATCAGCACTATAACAACCATTATCAGCACTATAACGACCATTGTAACCACTGTAACAACCATTATAACCACTATAACAGCCATTATCAGCACTATAACGACCATTATCACCACTATAGCAATCATTATGACCACTGTGACAACCATTATCAGCACTACAACGACCATTATCACCACTATAGCAATCATTATGACCACTGTGACAACCATTATCAGCACTACAAGGACCATTATCACCACTATAACAACCACTATAACCACTATAACAACCACTATAACCACTATAACAACAATTATAACCACTATAACAACTATTATAACCAATATAACGACCACTATCAGCACCATCACGACCATTCTCAGCACTATAACGACCATTATCAGCACCATGACGACCATTATCAGCACTATAACGACCATTATCACCACTATAACAACCATCATCACCACTGTAACAACCACTATAACCACTATAACAACCATTATCACCACTATAACGACCATTATAACCACTATAACGACCATTGTAACCACTATAACAACCATTAAAACCGCTATGACAACCATTATAACCACTATAACAACCGTTATAACCACTATAACGACCATTATAACCACTATAACGACCATTATAACCACTATAACAACCATTAAAACCTCTATGACAACCATTATCACCACTATAACAACCATCATCACCACTGAACAACCATTATAACCACTATAAGAACCATTATCACCACTATAACGACCATTATCACCACTGTAACGACAATTATCAGCACTATAACGGCCATTATCAGCACTATAACAGCCATTATCAGCACTATGACAACCATTATCAGCACTCTAACGGCCATTATCAGCAATATAACGACCATTATAACCACTGTAACAACCATTATAACCACTATAACAGCCATTATCAGCACTATAACGACCATTATCAGCACTATAACAACCATTATCAGCACTATAACGCCCATTATCAGCAATATAACGACCATAAAACCAATGTAACAACCATTATAACCACTATAACAGCCATTATCAGCACTATAACGACCATTATCACCACTATAGCAATCATTATGACCACTGTGACAACCATTATCAGCACTACAACGACCATTATCACCACTATAGCAATCATTATGACCACTGTGACAACCATTATCAGCACTACAAGGACCATTATCACCACTATAACAACCACTATAACCACTATAACAACCACTATAACCACTATAACAACAATTATAACCACTATAACAACTATTATAACCAATATAACGACCACTATCAGCACCATCACGACCATTCTCAGCACTATAACAACCATTATCACCACTATAACGACCATTATAACCACTATAACGATCATTATAACCACTATAACAACCATTAAAACCACTATGACAACCATTATAACCACTATAACAACCGTTATAACCACTATAACGACCATTATAACCACTATAACAACCATTAAAACCTCTATGACAACCATTATCACCACTATAACAACCATCATCACCACTGTAACAACCATTATAACCACTATAAGAACCATTATCACCACTATAACGACCATTATCACCACTGTAACGACAATTATCAGCACTATAACGGCCATTATCAGCACTATAACAACCATTATCAGCACTATAACAACCATTATCAGCACTATAACGGCCATTATCAGCAATATAACGACCATTATAACCACTGTAACAACCATTATAACCACTATAACAGCCATTATCAGCACTATAACGACCATTGTCAGCACTATAACAACCATTATCAGCACTATAACAACCATTGTCAG
The DNA here is from genome assembly GCA_963576845.1 of Megachile leachella. Classification (NCBI taxonomy): domain Eukaryota; kingdom Metazoa; phylum Arthropoda; class Insecta; order Hymenoptera; family Megachilidae; genus Megachile; species Megachile leachella. Next base: position 12,321,420 of record OY756260.1, on the reverse strand, counting down.
CACTATAACGCCCATTATCAGCAATATAACGACCATTATAACCACTGTAACAACCATTATAACCACTATAACAGCCATTATCAGCACTATAACGACCATTACCACCACTATAGCAATCATTATGACCACTGTGACAACCACTATCAGCACTACAACGACCATTATCACCACTATAACGAGCATTATAACCACTATAACAACCATTATAACCAATATAACGACCACTATCAGCATCATAACGACCATTATCAGCACCATAACGACCATTATCAGCACTATAACGACCATTATCACCACTATAACAACCATCATCACCACTGTAACAACCACTATAACCACTATAACAACCATTATCACCACTATAACGACCATTATAACCACTATAACGACCATTATAACCACTATAACAACCATTAAAACCACTATGACAACCATTATCACCACTATAACAACCATTATAACCACTATAACGACCATCATCACCACTGTAACAACCACTATAACCACTATAACAACCATTATCACCACTATAACAACCACTATAACCACTATAACAACCACTATAACCACTATAACAACCATTATAACTACTATAACAACCATTATCACCACTATAACGACCATTATAACCACTATAACGACCATTATAACCACTATAACGACCATTATAACCACTATAACAACCATTAAAACCACTATGACAACCATTATCACCACTCTAACAACCATCATCACCACTGTAACAACCACTATAACCACTATAACAACCATTATCACCACTATAACGACCATTATAACCACTATAACGACCATTATAACCACTATAACAACCATTAAAACCACTATGACAACCATTATCACCTCTATAACAACCATTATAACCACTATAACGACCATTATAACCACTATAACAACCATTAAAACCTCTATGACAGCCATTATCACCACTATAACAACCATCATCACCACTGTAACAATCATTATAACCACTATAACAACCATTATCGCCACTATAACGACCATTATAACCACTATAACGAGCATTATAACCACTATAACAACCATTAAAACCACTATAACAACTATTATAACCAATATAACGACCACTATCAGCACCATCACGACCATTCTCAGCACTATAACGACCATTATCAACACTATAACGACCATTATAACCATTATAACCACCATTAAAACCACTATGACAACCATTATCACCACTATAACAACCATTATAACCACTATAACGACCATTATAACCACTATAACAACCATTAAAACCTCTATGACAACCATTATCACCACTATAACAACCATCATCACCACTGTAACAACCATTATAACCACTATAAGAACCATTATCACCACTATGACGACCATTATCACCACTGTAACGACAATTATCAGCACTATAACGGCCATTATCAGCACTATAACAACCATTATCAGCACTATAACAACCATTATCACCACTATAACAACCACTATCACCACTATAACAACCACTATAACCACTATAACAACCATTATAACCACTATAACAACCGTTATAACCACTATAACGACCATTATAACCACTATAACGAGCATTATAACCACTATAACAATCATTATAACCACTATAACAACTATTATAACCAATATAACGACCACTATCAGCACCATCACGACCATTCTCAGCACTATAACGACCATTATCAACACTATAACGACCATTATCACCACTATAACAACCATCATCACCACTGTAACAACCACTATAACCACTATAACAACCATTATCACCACTATAACGACCATTATAACCACTATAACGACCATTATAACCATTATAACCACCATTAAAACCACTATGACAACCATTATCACCACTATAACAACCATTATAACCACTATAACGACCATTATAACCACTATAACAACCATTAAAACCTCTATGACAACCATTATCACCACTATAACAACCATCATCACCACTGTAACAACCATTATAACCACTATAAGAACCATTATCACCACTATAACGACCATTATCACCACTGTAACGACAATTATCAGCACTATAACGGCCATTATCAGCACTATAACAACCATTATCAGCACTATAACAACCATTATCACCACTATAACAGCCACTATCACCACTATAACAACCACTATAACCACTATAACAACCATTATAACCACTATAACAACCGTTATAACCACTATAACGACCATTATAACCACTATAACAACCATTAAAACCACTATAACAACCATCATCACCACTGTAACAATCATTATAACCACTATAACAACCATTATCACCACTATAACGACCATTATCACCACTGTAACGACAATTATCAGTACTATAACGGCCATTATCAGCACTATAACAACCATTATCAGCACTATAACAACCATTATCAGCACTATAACAACCATTATCAGCACTATAACGACCATTGTAACCACTGTAACAACCATTATAACCACTATAACAGCCATTATCAGCACTGTAACGACCATTATCACCACTATAGCAATCATTATGACCACTGTGACAACCATTATCAGCACTACAACGACCATTATCACCACTATAGCAATCATTATGACCACTGTGACAACCATTATCAGCACTACAAGGACCATTATCACCACTATAACAACCACTATAACCACTATAACAACCACTATAACCACTATAACAACCACTATAACCACTATAACAACAATTATAACCACTATAACAACTATTATAACCAATATAACGACCACTATCAGCACCATCACGACCATTCTCAGCACTATAACAACCATTATCAGCACTATAACAACCATTATCAGCACTATAACGGCCATTATCAGCAATATAACGACCATTATAACCACTGTAACAACCATTATAACCACTATAACAGCCATTATCACCACTATAACAACCATTATAACCACTATAACGACCATTATAACCAGTATAACAACCATTAAAACCTCTATGACAACCATTATCACCACTATAACAACCATCATCACCACTGTAACGACCATTATAACCACTATAAGAACCATTATCACCACTATAACGACCATTATCACCACTATAACGACCATTATAACCACTATAACGATCATTATAACCACTATAACAACCATTAAAACCACTATGACAACCATTATAACCACTATAACAACCGTTATAACCACTATAACGACCATTATAACCACTATAACGACCATTATAACCACTATAACAACCATTAAAACCTCTATGACAACCATTATCACCACTATAACAACCATCATCACCACTGTAACAACCATTATAACCACTATAAGAACCATTATCACCACTATAACGACCATTATCACCACTGTAACGACAATTATCAGCACTATAACGGCCATTATCAGCACTATAACAACCATTATCAGCACTATAACAACCATTATCAGCACTATAACGGCCATTATCAGCAATATAACGACCATTATAACCACTGTAACAACCATTATAACCACTATAACAGCCATTATCAGCACTATAACGACCATTGTCAGCACTATAACAACCATTATCAGCACTATAACAACCATTGTCAGCACTATAACGCCCATTATCAGCAATATAACGACCATTATAACCACTGTAACAACCATTATAACCACTATAACAGCCATTATCAGCACTATAACGACCATTATCACCACTATAGCAATCATTATGACCACTGTGACAACCATTATCAGCACTACAACGACCATTATCACCACTATAACGAGCATTATAACCACTATAACAACCATTATAACCAATATAACGACCACTATCAGCATCATAACGACCATTATCAGCACCATAACGACCATTATCAGCACTATAACGACCATTATCACCACTATAACAACCATCATCACCACTGTAACAACCACTATAACCACTATAACAACCATTATCACCACTATAACGACCATTATAACCACTATAACGACCATTATAACCACTATAACAACCATTAAAACCACTATGACAACCATTATCACCACTATAACAACCATTATAACCACTATAACGACCATCATCACCACCTTAACAACCACTATAACCACTATAACTACCATTATCACCACTATAACAACCACTATAACCACTATAACAACCACTATAACCACTATAACAACCATTATAACTACTATAACAACCATTATCACCACTATAACGACCATTATAACCACTATAACGACCATTATAACCACTATAACGACCATTATAACCACTATAACAACCATTAAAACCACTATGACAACCATTATCACCACTCTAACAACCATCATCACCACTGTAACAACCACTATAACCACTATAACAACCATTATCACCACTATAACGACCATTATAACCACTATAACGACCATTATAACCACTATAACAACCATTAAAACCACTATGACAACCATTATCACCTCTATAACAACCATTATAACCACTATAACGACCATTATAACCACTATAACAACCATTAAAACCTCTATGACAACCATTATCACCACTATAACAACCATCATCACCACTGTAACAACCATTATAACCACTATAAGAACCATTATCACCACTATAACGACCATTATCACCACTATAACGAGCATTATAACCACTATAACAACCATTATAACCACTATAACAACCATTATAACCAATATAACGACCACTATCAGCACCATAACGACCATTATCAGCACTATAACGACCATTATCACCACTATAACAACCATCATCACCACTGTAACAACCACTATAACCACTATAACAACCATTATCACCACTATAACGACCATTATAACCACTATAACGACCATTATAACCACTATAACAACCATTAAAACCACTATGACAACCATTATCACCACTATAACAACCATCATCACCACTGTAACAACCATTATAATCACTATAACAACCATTATCACCACTATAACGACCATTATCACCAATATAACGACAATTATCTGCACTATAACGACCATTATCAGCACTATAACGACCATTATCACCACCATAACGACCATTATCAGCACCATAACGACCATTATCAGCACTATAACGACCATTATCAGCACTACAACGACCATTATCACCACTATAACAACCACTATGACCACTATAACAACCACTATAACCACTATAACAACCATTATAACCACTATAACAACCGTTATAACCACTATAACGACCATTATAACCGCTATAACGACCATTATCACCACTATAACAACCATTACAACCACTATGACAACCATTAAAACCACTATGACAACCATTATCACCACTATAACAACCATCATCACCACTGTAACAACCATCATAACCACCATAACAACCATTATCACCATTATAACGAGCATTATAACCACTATAACAACCATTATAACCACTATAACAACCATTATAACCACTATAACGACCATTATAACCACTATAACAACCATTATCACCACTATAACGAGCATTATAACCACAATAACAACCATTATAACCACTATAACAACCATTATAACCAATATAACGAGCACTATCAGCACCATAACGACCACCATCAGCACCATAACGACCATTATCAGCACTATAACGACCATTAACACCACTATAACAACCATCATCACCACTGTAACAACCACTATAACCACTATAACAACCATTATCACCACTATAACGACCATTATAACCACTATAACGACCATTATAACCACTATAACAACCATTAAAACCACTATGACAACCATTATCACCACTATAACAACCATCATCACCACTGTAACAATCACTATAACCACTATAACAACCATTATCACCACTATAACGACCATTATAACCACTATAACGAGCATTATAACCACTATAACAACCATTATAACCACTATAACAACTATTATAACCAATATAACGACCACTATCAGCACCATCACGACCATTCTCAGCACTATAACGACCATTATCAGCACTATAACGACCATTATCAGCACTATAACAACCATTATCACCACTATAACGAGCATTATAACCACTATAACAACCATTATAACCACTATAACAACCATTATAACCAATATAACGACCACTATCAGCACCATAACGACCATTATCAGCACTATAACGACCATTATCAGCACTATAACGACCATTATCAGCACTATAACAACCATTATCACCACTATAACGAGCATTATAACCACTATAACAACCATTATAACCACTATAACAACCATTATAACCAATATAACGACCACTATCAGCACCATAACGACCATTATCACCACTATAACGACCATTATAACCACTATAACGACCATTATAACCACTATAACAACCATTAAAACCACTATGACAACCATTATCACCACTATAACAACCATCATCACCACTGTAACAACCATTATAATCACTATAACAACCATTATCACCACTATAACGACCATTATCACCAATATAACGACAATTATCTGCACTATAACGACCATTATCAGCACTATAACGACCATTATCACCACCATAACGACCATTATCAGCACCATAACGACCATTATCAGCACTATAACGACCATTATCAGCACTACAACGACCATTATCACCACTATAACAACCACTATGACCACTATAACAACCACTATAACCACTATAACAACCATTATAACCACTATAACGACCGTTATAACCACTATAACGACCATTATAACCGCTATAACGACCATTATCACCGCTATAACGACCATTACAACCACTATGACAACCATTAAAACCACTATGACAACCATTATCACCACTATAACAACCATCATCACCACTGTAACAACCATTATAACCACTATAACAACCATTATCACCATTATAACGAGCATTATAACCACTATAACAACCATTATAACCACTATAACAACCATTATAACCACTATAACGACCATTATAACCACTATAACAACCATTATCACCACTATAACGAGCATTATAACCACAATAACAACCATTATAACCACTATAACAACCATTATAACCAATATAACGACCACTATCAGCACCATAACGACCACTATCAGCACCATAACGACCATTATCAGCACTACAACGACCATTAACACCACTATAACAACCATCATCACCACTGTAACAACCACTATAACCACTATAACAACCATTATCACCACTATAACGACCATAATAACCACTATAACGACCATTATAACCACTATAACAACCATTAAAACCACTATGACAACCATTATCACCACTATAACAACCATCATCACCACTGTAACAATCACTATAACCACTATAACAACCATTATCACCACTATAACGACCATTATAACCACTATAACGAGCATTATAACCACTATACCAACCATTATAACCACTATAACAACTATTATAACCAATATAACGACCACTATCAGCACCATCACGACCATTCTCAGCACTATAACGACCATTATCAGCACTATAACGACCATTATCACCACTATAACAACCATCATCACCACTGTATCAACCACTATAACCACTATAACAACCATTAAAATCACTATGACAACCATTATCACCACTATAACAACCATTATAACCACTATAACGACCATTATAACCACTATAACAACCATTAAAACCTCTATGACAACCATTATCACCACTATAACAACCATCATCACCACTGTAACAACCATTATAACCACTATAAGAACCATTATCACCACTATAACGACCATTATCACCACTGTAACGACAATTATCAGCACTATAACGGCCATTATCAGCACTATAACAACCATTATCAGCACTATAACAACCATTATCAGCACTATAACGGCCATTATCAGCAATATAACGACCATTATAACCACTGTAACAACCATTATAACCACTATAACAGCCATTATCAGCACTATAACGACCATTATCACCACTATAGCAATCATTATGACCACTGTGACAACCATTATCAGCACTACAACGACCATTATCACCACTATAACAACCACTATAACCACTATAACAACCACTATAACCACTATAACAACCATTATAACCAATATAACGACCACTATCAGCACCATAACGACCATTATCAGCACCATAACGACCATTATCAGCACTATAACGACCATTAACACCACTATAACAACCATCATCACCACTGTAACAACCACTATAACCACTATAACAACCATTATCACCACTATAACGACCATTATAACCACTATAACGACCATTATAACCACTATAACAACCATTAAAACCACTATGACAACCATTATCACCACTATAACAACCATCATCACCACTGTAACAATCATTATAACCACTATAACAACCATTATCACCACTATGACGACCATTATAACCACTATAACGAGCATTATAACCACTATAACAACCATTATAACCACTATAACAACTATTATAACCAATATAACGACCACTATCAGCACCATCACGACCATTCTCAGCACTATAACGACCATTATCAGCACTATAACGACCATTATCACCACTATAACAACCATCATCACCACTGTAACAACCATTATAATCACTATAACGACCATTATCACCACTATAACGACCATTATCACCACTATAACGACCATTATCAGCACCATAACGACCATTATCAGCACTATAACGACCATTATCAGCACTACAACGACCACTATCACCACTGTGGCAACCATTATCACCACTATAGCAACCATTACGACCACTATAACAACCACTATAACCACTATAACAACCATTATAACTACTATAACAACCATTATCACCACTATAACGACCATTATAACCACTATAACGACCATTATCACCACTATGACAACCATTACAATCACCATGAAAACCATTAAAACCACTATGACAACCATTATCACCACTATAACAACCATCATCACCACTGTAACAACCATTATAACCACTATAACAACCATTATCACCACTATAACGAGCATTATAACCACTATAACAACCATTATAACCACTATAACAACCATTATAACCAATATAACGACCACTATCAGCACCATAACGACCATTCTCAGCACTATAACGACCATTATCAGCACTATAACGACCATTATCACCACTATAGCAATCATTATGACCACTGTGACAACCATTATCACCACTATAACAACCATTATAACCACTATAACGACCATTATAACCACTATAACAACCATTAAAACCTCTATGACAACCATTATCACCACTATAACAACCATCATCACCACTGTAACAACCATTATAACCACTATAAGAACCATTATCACCACTATAACGACCATTATCACCACTGTAACGACAATTATCAGCACTATAACGGCCATTATCAGCACTATAACAACCATTATCAGCACTATAACAACCATTATCAGCACTATAACGGCCATTATCAGCAATATAACGACCATTATAACCACTGTAACAACCATTATAACCACTATAACAGCCATTATCAGCACTATAACGACCATTATCACCACTATAGCAATCATTATGACCACTGTGACAACCATTATCAGCACTACAACGACCATTATCACCACTATAACAACCACTATAACCACTATAACAACCACTATAACCACTATAACAACCATTATAACCAATATAACGACCACTATCAGCACCATAACGACCATTATCAGCACCATAACGACCATTATCAGCACTATAACGACCATTAACACCACTATAACAACCATCATCACCACTGTAACAACCACTATAACCACTATAACAACCATTATCACCACTATAACGACCATTATAACCACTATAACGACCATTATAACCACTATAACAACCATTAAAACCACTATGACAACCATTATCACCACTATAACAACCATCATCACCACTGTAACAATCATTATAACCACTATAACAACCATTATCACCACTATGACGACCATTATAACCACTATAACGAGCATTATAACCACTATAACAACCATTATAACCACTATAACAACTATTATAACCAATATAACGACCACTATCAGCACCATCACGACCATTCTCAGCACTATAACGACCATTATCAGCACTATAACGACCATTATCACCACTATAACAACCATCATCACCACTGTAACAACCATTATAATCACTATAACGACCATTATCACCACTATAACGACCATTATCACCACTATAACGACCATTATCAGCACCATAACGACCATTATCAGCACTATAACGACCATTATCAGCACTACAACGACCACTATCACCACTGTGGCAACCATTATCACCACTATAGCAACCATTACGACCACTATAACAACCACTATAACCACTATAACAACCATTATAACTACTATAACAACCATTATCACCACTATAACGACCATTATAACCACTATAACGACCATTATCACCACTATGACAACCATTACAATCACCATGAAAACCACTAAAACCACTATGACAACCATTATCACCACTATAACAACCATCATCACCACTGTAACAACCATTATAACCACTATAACAACCATTATCACCACTATAACGAGCATTATAACCACTATAACAACCATTATAACCACTATAACAACCATTATAACCAATATAACGACCACTATCAGCACCATAACGACCATTCTCAGCACTATAACGACCATTATCAGCACTATAACGACCATTATCACCACTATAGCAATCATTATGACCACTGTGACAACCATTATCAGCACTACAACGACCATTATCACCACTATAGCAATCATTATGACCACTGTGACAACCATTATCAGCACTACAAGGACCATTATCACCACTATAACAACCACTATAACCACTATAACAACCACTATAACCCACTATAACAACAATTATAACCACTATAACAACTATTATAACCAATATAACGACCACTATCAGCACCATCACGACCATTCTCAGCACTATAACGACCATTATCAGCACCATGACGACCATTATCAGCACTATAACGACCATTATCACCACTATAACAGCCATCATCACCACTGTAACAACCACTATAACCACTATAACAACCATTATCACCACTATAACGACCATTATAACCACTATAACGACCATTGTAACCACTATAACAACCATTAAAACCGCTATGACAACCATTATAACCACTATAGCAACCATTATCATCACTATGACAACCATTATCGTTACAATAACAAGCATTATAACCACTATAGCAACCACTATCACCACTATAACAATCATTATAACCACTATAACAACCATTATCACCACTATAACGACCATTATAACCACTGTAACAACCATTATAACCACTATAACAGCCATTATCAGCACTATAACGACCATTATCACCACTATAGCAATCATTATGACCACTGTGACAACCATTATCAGCACTACAACGACCATTATCACCACTATAACGAGCATTATAACCACTATAACAACCATTATAACCACTATAACAACCATTATAACCACTATAACGACCATTATAACCAGTATAACAACCATTAAAACCTCTATGACAACCATTATCACCACTATAACAACCATCATCACCACTGTAACAACCATTATAACCACTATAAGAACCATTATCACCACTATAACGACCATTATCACCACTATAACGACCATTATAACCACTATAACGATCATTATAACCACTATAACAACCACTAAAACCACTATAACAACCGTTATAACCACTATAACGACCATTATAACCACTATAACGACCATTATAACCACTATAACAACCATTAAAACCTCTATGACAACCATTATCACCACTATAACAACCATCATCACCACTGTAACAACCATTATAACCACTATAAGAACCATTATCACCACTATAACGACCATTATCACCACTGTAACGACAATTATCAGCACTATAACGGCCATTATCAGCACTATAACAACCATTATCAGCACTATAACAACCATTATCAGCACTATAACGGCCATTATCAGCAATATAACGACCATTATAACCACTGTAACAACCATTATAACCACTATAACAGCCATTATCAGCACTATAACGACCATTGTCAGCACTATAACAACCATTATCAGCACTATAACAACCATTGTCAGCACTATAACGCCCATTATCAGCAATATAACGACCATTATAACCACTGTAACAACCATTATAACCACTATAACAGCCATTATCAGCACTATAACGACCATTATCACCACTATAGCAATCACTATGACCACTGTGACAACCATTATCAGCACTACAACGACCATTATCACCACTATAACGAGCATTATAACCACTATAACAACCATTATAACCAATATAACGACCACTATCAGCATCATAACGACCATTATCAGCACCATAACGACCATTATCAGCACTATAACGACCATTATCACCACTATAACAACCACTATAACCACTATAACAACCATTATAACTACTATAACAACCATTATCACCACTATAACGACCATTATAACCACTATAACGACCATTATAACCACTATAACGACCATTATAACCACTATAACAATCATTAAAACTACTATGACAACCATTATCACCACTCTAACAACCATCATCACCACTGTAACAACCACTATAACCACTATAACAACCATTATCACCACTATAACGACCATTATAACCACTATAACGACCATTATAACCACTATAACAACCATTAAAACCTCTATGACAACCATTATCACCACTATAACAACCATCATCACCACTGTAACAACCATTATAACCACTATAAGAACCATTATCACCACTATAACGACCATTATCACCACTGTAACGACAATTATCAGCACTATAACGGCCATTATCAGCACTATAACAACCATTATCAGCACTATAACAACCATTATCAGCACTATAACGGCCATTATCAGCAATATAACGACCATTATAACCACTGTAACAACCATTATAACCACTATAACAGCCATTATCAGCACTATAACGACCATTATCACCACTATAGCAATCATTATGACCACTGTGACAACCATTATCAGCACTACAACGACCATTATCACCACTATAACAACCACTATAACCACTATAACAACCACTATAACCACTATAACAACCATTATAACCAATATAACGACCACTATCAGCACCATAACGACCATTATCAGCACCATAACGACCATTATCAGCACTATAACGACCATTAACACCACTATAACAACCATCATCACCACTGTAACAACCACTATAACCACTATAACAACCATTATCACCACTATAACGACCATTATAACCACTATAACGACCATTATAACCACTATAACAACCATTAAAACCACTATGACAACCATTATCACCACTATAACAACCATCATCACCACTGTAACAATCATTATAACCACTATAACAACCATTATCACCACTATGACGACCATTATAACCACTATAACGAGCATTATAACCACTATAACAACCATTATAACCACTATAACAACTATTATAACCAATATAACGACCACTATCAGCACCATCACGACCATTCTCAGCACTATAACGACCATTATCAGCACTATAACGACCATTATCACCACTATAACAACCATCATCACCACTGTAACAACCATTATAATCACTATAACGACCATTATCACCACTATAACGACCATTATCACCACTATAACGACCATTATCAGCACCATAACGACCATTATCAGCACTATAACGACCATTATCAGCACTACAACGACCACTATCACCACTGTGGCAACCATTATCACCACTATAGCAACCATTACGACCACTATAACAACCACTATAACCACTATAACAACCATTATAACTACTATAACAACCATTATCACCACTATAACGACCATTATAACCACTATAACGACCATTATCACCACTATGACAACCATTACAATCACCATGAAAACCACTAAAACCACTATGACAACCATTATCACCACTATAACAACCATCATCACCACTGTAACAACCATTATAACCACTATAACAACCATTATCACCACTATAACGAGCATTATAACCACTATAACAACCATTATAACCACTATAACAACCATTATAACCAATATAACGACCACTATCAGCACCATAACGACCATTCTCAGCACTATAACGACCATTATCAGCACTATAACGACCATTATCACCACTATAGCAATCATTATGACCACTGTGACAACCATTATCAGCACTACAACGACCATTATCACCACTATAGCAATCATTATGACCACTGTGACAACCATTATCAGCACTACAAGGACCATTATCACCACTATAACAACCACTATAACCACTATAACAACCACTATAACCACTATAACAACAATTATAACCACTATAACAACTATTATAACCAATATAACGACCACTATCAGCACCATCACGACCATTCTCAGCACTATAACGACCATTATCAGCACCATGACGACCATTATCAGCACTATAACGACCATTATCACCACTATAACAGCCATCATCACCACTGTAACAACCACTATAACCACTATAACAACCATTATCACCACTATAACGACCATTATAACCACTATAACGACCATTGTAACCACTATAACAACCACTAAAACCACTATGACAACCATTATCACCACTATAACAACCATCATCACCACTGTAACAACCATTATAACCACTATAACAACCATTATCACCACTATAACGAGCATTATAACCACTATAACAACCATTATAACCACTATAACAACCATTATAACCAATATAACGACCACTATCAGCACCATAACGACCATTATCAGCACCATAACGACCATTATCAGCACTATAACGACCATTATCACCACTATAACAACCATCATCACCACTGTAACAACCACTATAACCACTATAACAACCATTATCACCACTATAACGACCATTATAACCACTATAACGACCATTATAACCACTATAACAACCATTAAAACCACTATGACAACCATTATCACCACTATAACAACCATCATCACCACTGTAACAACCATTATAATCACTATAACAACCATTATCACCACTATAACGACCATTATCACCAATATAACGACAATTATCTGCACTATAACGACCATTATCAGCACTATAACGACCATTATCACCACCATAACGACCATTATCAGCACCATAACGACCATTATCAGCACTATAACGACCATTATCAGCACTACAACGACCATTATCACCACTATAACAACCACTATGACCACTATAACAACCACTATAACCACTATAACAACCATTATAACCACTATAACAACCGTTATAACCACTATAACGACCATTATAACCGCTATAACGACCATTATCACCACTATAACAACCATTACAACCACTATGACAACCATTAAAACCACTATGACAACCATTATCACCACTATAACAACCATCATCACCACTGTAACAACCATCATAACCACCATAACAACCATTATCACCATTATAACGAGCATTATAACCACTATAACAACCATTATAACCACTATAACAACCATTATAACCACTATAACGACCATTATAACCACTATAACAACCATTATCACCACTATAACGAGCATTATAACCACAATAACAACCATTATAACCACTATAACAACCATTATAACCAATATAACGAGCACTATCAGCACCATAACGACCACCATCAGCACCATAACGACCATTATCAGCACTATAACGACCATTAACACCACTATAACAACCATCATCACCACTGTAACAACCACTATAACCACTATAACAACCATTATCACCACTATAACGACCATTATAACCACTATAACGACCATTATAACCACTATAACAACCATTAAAACCACTATGACAACCATTATCACCACTATAACAACCATCATCACCACTGTAACAATCACTATAACCACTATAACAACCATTATCACCACTATAACGACCATTATAACCACTATAACAACCATTATAACCAATATAACGACCACTATCAGCACCATAACGACCATTATCAGCACTATAACGACCATTATCAGCACTATAACGACCATTATCAGCACTATAACAACCATTATCACCACTATAACGAGCATTATAACCACTATAACAACCATTATAACCACTATAACAACCATTATAACCAATATAACGACCACTATCAGCACCATAACGACCATTATCACCACTATAACGACCATTATAACCACTATAACGACCATTATAACCACTATAACAACCATTAAAACCACTATGACAACCATTATCACCACTATAACAACCATCATCACCACTGTAACAACCATTATAATCACTATAACAACCATTATCACCACTATAACGACCATTATCACCAATATAACGACAATTATCTGCACTATAACGACCATTATCAGCACTATAACGACCATTATCACCACCATAACGACCATTATCAGCACCATAACGACCATTATCAGCACTATAACGACCATTATCAGCACTACAACGACCATTATCACCACTATAACAACCACTATGACCACTATAACAACCACTATAACCACTATAACAACCATTATAACCACTATAACGACCGTTATAACCACTATAACGACCATTATAACCGCTATAACGACCATTATCACCGCTATAACGACCATTACAACCACTATGACAACCATTAAAACCACTATGACAACCATTATCACCACTATAACAACCATCATCACCACTGTAACAACCATTATAACCACTATAACAACCATTATCACCATTATAACGAGCATTATAACCACTATAACAACCATTATAACCACTATAACAACCATTATAACCACTATAACGACCATTATAACCACTATAACAACCATTATCACCACTATAACGAGCATTATAACCACAATAACAACCATTATAACCACTATAACAACCATTATAACCAATATAACGACCACTATCAGCACCATAACGACCACTATCAGCACCATAACGACCATTATCAGCACTACAACGACCATTAACACCACTATAACAACCATCATCACCACTGTAACAACCACTATAACCACTATAACAACCATTATCACCACTATAACGACCATAATAACCACTATAACGACCATTATAACCACTATAACAACCATTAAAACCACTATGACAACCATTATCACCACTATAACAACCATCATCACCACTGTAACAATCACTATAACCACTATAACAACCATTATCACCACTATAACGACCATTATAACCACTATAACGAGCATTATAACCACTATACCAACCATTATAACCACTATAACAACTATTATAACCAATATAACGACCACTATCAGCACCATCACGACCATTCTCAGCACTATAACGACCATTATCAGCACTATAACGACCATTATCACCACTATAACAACCATCATCACCACTGTATCAACCACTATAACCACTATAACAACCATTAAAATCACTATGACAACCATTATCACCACTATAACAACCATTATAACCACTATAACGACCATTATAACCACTATAACAACCATTAAAACCTCTATGACAACCATTATCACCACTATAACAACCATCATCACCACTGTAACAACCATTATAACCACTATAAGAACCATTATCACCACTATAACGACCATTATCACCACTGTAACGACAATTATCAGCACTATAACGGCCATTATCAGCACTATAACAACCATTATCAGCACTATAACAACCATTATCAGCACTATAACGGCCATTATCAGCAATATAACGACCATTATAACCACTGTAACAACCATTATAACCACTATAACAGCCATTATCAGCACTATAACGACCATTATCACCACTATAGCAATCATTATGACCACTGTGACAACCATTATCAGCACTACAACGACCATTATCACCACTATAACAACCACTATAACCACTATAACAACCACTATAACCACTATAACAACCATTATAACCAATATAACGACCACTATCAGCACCATAACGACCATTATCAGCACCATAACGACCATTATCAGCACTATAACGACCATTAACACCACTATAACAACCATCATCACCACTGTAACAACCACTATAACCACTATAACAACCATTATCACCACTATAACGACCATTATAACCACTATAACGACCATTATAACCACTATAACAACCATTAAAACCACTATGACAACCATTATCACCACTATAACAACCATCATCACCACTGTAACAATCATTATAACCACTATAACAACCATTATCACCACTATGACGACCATTATAACCACTATAACGAGCATTATAACCACTATAACAACCATTATAACCACTATAACAACTATTATAACCAATATAACGACCACTATCAGCACCATCACGACCATTCTCAGCACTATAACGACCATTATCAGCACTATAACGACCATTATCACCACTATAACAACCATCATCACCACTGTAACAACCATTATAATCACTATAACGACCATTATCACCACTATAACGACCATTATCACCACTATAACGACCATTATCAGCACCATAACGACCATTATCAGCACTATAACGACCATTATCAGCACTACAACGACCACTATCACCACTGTGGCAACCATTATCACCACTATAGCAACCATTACGACCACTATAACAACCACTATAACCACTATAACAACCATTATAACTACTATAACAACCATTATCACCACTATAACGACCATTATAACCACTATAACGACCATTATCACCACTATGACAACCATTACAATCACCATGAAAACCATTAAAACCACTATGACAACCATTATCACCACTATAACAACCATCATCACCACTGTAACAACCATTATAACCACTATAACAACCATTATCACCACTATAACGAGCATTATAACCACTATAACAACCATTATAACCACTATAACAACCATTATAACCAATATAACGACCACTATCAGCACCATAACGACCATTCTCAGCACTATAACGACCATTATCAGCACTATAACGACCATTATCACCACTATAGCAATCATTATGACCACTGTGACAACCATTATCACCACTATAACAACCATTATAACCACTATAACGACCATTATAACCACTATAACAACCATTAAAACCTCTATGACAACCATTATCACCACTATAACAACCATCATCACCACTGTAACAACCATTATAACCACTATAAGAACCATTATCACCACTATAACGACCATTATCACCACTGTAACGACAATTATCAGCACTATAACGGCCATTATCAGCACTATAACAACCATTATCAGCACTATAACAACCATTATCAGCACTATAACGGCCATTATCAGCAATATAACGACCATTATAACCACTGTAACAACCATTATAACCACTATAACAGCCATTATCAGCACTATAACGACCATTATCACCACTATAGCAATCATTATGACCACTGTGACAACCATTATCAGCACTACAACGACCATTATCACCACTATAACAACCACTATAACCACTATAACAACCACTATAACCACTATAACAACCATTATAACCAATATAACGACCACTATCAGCACCATAACGACCATTATCAGCACCATAACGACCATTATCAGCACTATAACGACCATTAACACCACTATAACAACCATCATCACCACTGTAACAACCACTATAACCACTATAACAACCATTATCACCACTATAACGACCATTATAACCACTATAACGACCATTATAACCACTATAACAACCATTAAAACCACTATGACAACCATTATCACCACTATAACAACCATCATCACCACTGTAACAATCATTATAACCACTATAACAACCATTATCACCACTATGACGACCATTATAACCACTATAACGAGCATTATAACCACTATAACAACCATTATAACCACTATAACAACTATTATAACCAATATAACGACCACTATCAGCACCATCACGACCATTCTCAGCACTATAACGACCATTATCAGCACTATAACGACCATTATCACCACTATAACAACCATCATCACCACTGTAACAACCATTATAATCACTATAACGACCATTATCACCACTATAACGACCATTATCACCACTATAACGACCATTATCAGCACCATAACGACCATTATCAGCACTATAACGACCATTATCAGCACTACAACGACCACTATCACCACTGTGGCAACCATTATCACCACTATAGCAACCATTACGACCACTATAACAACCACTATAACCACTATAACAACCATTATAACTACTATAACAACCATTATCACCACTATAACGACCATTATAACCACTATAACGACCATTATCACCACTATGACAACCATTACAATCACCATGAAAACCACTAAAACCACTATGACAACCATTATCACCACTATAACAACCATCATCACCACTGTAACAACCATTATAACCACTATAACAACCATTATCACCACTATAACGAGCATTATAACCACTATAACAACCATTATAACCACTATAACAACCATTATAACCAATATAACGACCACTATCAGCACCATAACGACCATTCTCAGCACTATAACGACCATTATCAGCACTATAACGACCATTATCACCACTATAGCAATCATTATGACCACTGTGACAACCATTATCAGCACTACAACGACCATTATCACCACTATAGCAATCATTATGACCACTGTGACAACCATTATCAGCACTACAAGGACCATTATCACCACTATAACAACCACTATAACCACTATAACAACCACTATAACCCACTATAACAACAATTATAACCACTATAACAACTATTATAACCAATATAACGACCACTATCAGCACCATCACGACCATTCTCAGCACTATAACGACCATTATCAGCACCATGACGACCATTATCAGCACTATAACGACCATTATCACCACTATAACAGCCATCATCACCACTGTAACAACCACTATAACCACTATAACAACCATTATCACCACTATAACGACCATTATAACCACTATAACGACCATTGTAACCACTATAACAACCATTAAAACCGCTATGACAACCATTATAACCACTATAGCAACCATTATCATCACTATGACAACCATTATCGTTACAATAACAAGCATTATAACCACTATAGCAACCACTATCACCACTATAACAATCATTATAACCACTATAACAACCATTATCACCACTATAACGACCATTATAACCACTGTAACAACCATTATAACCACTATAACAGCCATTATCAGCACTATAACGACCATTATCACCACTATAGCAATCATTATGACCACTGTGACAACCATTATCAGCACTACAACGACCATTATCACCACTATAACGAGCATTATAACCACTATAACAACCATTATAACCACTATAACAACCATTATAACCACTATAACGACCATTATAACCAGTATAACAACCATTAAAACCTCTATGACAACCATTATCACCACTATAACAACCATCATCACCACTGTAACAACCATTATAACCACTATAAGAACCATTATCACCACTATAACGACCATTATCACCACTATAACGACCATTATAACCACTATAACGATCATTATAACCACTATAACAACCACTAAAACCACTATAACAACCGTTATAACCACTATAACGACCATTATAACCACTATAACGACCATTATAACCACTATAACAACCATTAAAACCTCTATGACAACCATTATCACCACTATAACAACCATCATCACCACTGTAACAACCATTATAACCACTATAAGAACCATTATCACCACTATAACGACCATTATCACCACTGTAACGACAATTATCAGCACTATAACGGCCATTATCAGCACTATAACAACCATTATCAGCACTATAACAACCATTATCAGCACTATAACGGCCATTATCAGCAATATAACGACCATTATAACCACTGTAACAACCATTATAACCACTATAACAGCCATTATCAGCACTATAACGACCATTGTCAGCACTATAACAACCATTATCAGCACTATAACAACCATTGTCAGCACTATAACGCCCATTATCAGCAATATAACGACCATTATAACCACTGTAACAACCATTATAACCACTATAACAGCCATTATCAGCACTATAACGACCATTATCACCACTATAGCAATCACTATGACCACTGTGACAACCATTATCAGCACTACAACGACCATTATCACCACTATAACGAGCATTATAACCACTATAACAACCATTATAACCAATATAACGACCACTATCAGCATCATAACGACCATTATCAGCACCATAACGACCATTATCAGCACTATAACGACCATTATCACCACTATAACAACCACTATAACCACTATAACAACCATTATAACTACTATAACAACCATTATCACCACTATAACGACCATTATAACCACTATAACGACCATTATAACCACTATAACGACCATTATAACCACTATAACAATCATTAAAACTACTATGACAACCATTATCACCACTCTAACAACCATCATCACCACTGTAACAACCACTATAACCACTATAACAACCATTATCACCACTATAACGACCATTATAACCACTATAACGACCATTATAACCACTATAACAACCATTAAAACCTCTATGACAACCATTATCACCACTATAACAACCATCATCACCACTGTAACAACCATTATAACCACTATAAGAACCATTATCACCACTATAACGACCATTATCACCACTGTAACGACAATTATCAGCACTATAACGGCCATTATCAGCACTATAACAACCATTATCAGCACTATAACAACCATTATCAGCACTATAACGGCCATTATCAGCAATATAACGACCATTATAACCACTGTAACAACCATTATAACCACTATAACAGCCATTATCAGCACTATAACGACCATTATCACCACTATAGCAATCATTATGACCACTGTGACAACCATTATCAGCACTACAACGACCATTATCACCACTATAACAACCACTATAACCACTATAACAACCACTATAACCACTATAACAACCATTATAACCAATATAACGACCACTATCAGCACCATAACGACCATTATCAGCACCATAACGACCATTATCAGCACTATAACGACCATTAACACCACTATAACAACCATCATCACCACTGTAACAACCACTATAACCACTATAACAACCATTATCACCACTATAACGACCATTATAACCACTATAACGACCATTATAACCACTATAACAACCATTAAAACCACTATGACAACCATTATCACCACTATAACAACCATCATCACCACTGTAACAATCATTATAACCACTATAACAACCATTATCACCACTATGACGACCATTATAACCACTATAACGAGCATTATAACCACTATAACAACCATTATAACCACTATAACAACTATTATAACCAATATAACGACCACTATCAGCACCATCACGACCATTCTCAGCACTATAACGACCATTATCAGCACTATAACGACCATTATCACCACTATAACAACCATCATCACCACTGTAACAACCATTATAATCACTATAACGACCATTATCACCACTATAACGACCATTATCACCACTATAACGACCATTATCAGCACCATAACGACCATTATCAGCACTATAACGACCATTATCAGCACTACAACGACCACTATCACCACTGTGGCAACCATTATCACCACTATAGCAACCATTACGACCACTATAACAACCACTATAACCACTATAACAACCATTATAACTACTATAACAACCATTATCACCACTATAACGACCATTATAACCACTATAACGACCATTATCACCACTATGACAACCATTACAATCACCATGAAAACCACTAAAACCACTATGACAACCATTATCACCACTATAACAACCATCATCACCACTGTAACAACCATTATAACCACTATAACAACCATTATCACCACTATAACGAGCATTATAACCACTATAACAACCATTATAACCACTATAACAACCATTATAACCAATATAACGACCACTATCAGCACCATAACGACCATTCTCAGCACTATAACGACCATTATCAGCACTATAACGACCATTATCACCACTATAGCAATCATTATGACCACTGTGACAACCATTATCAGCACTACAACGACCATTATCACCACTATAGCAATCATTATGACCACTGTGACAACCATTATCAGCACTACAAGGACCATTATCACCACTATAACAACCACTATAACCACTATAACAACCACTATAACCACTATAACAACAATTATAACCACTATAACAACTATTATAACCAATATAACGACCACTATCAGCACCATCACGACCATTCTCAGCACTATAACGACCATTATCAGCACCATGACGACCATTATCAGCACTATAACGACCATTATCACCACTATAACAGCCATCATCACCACTGTAACAACCACTATAACCACTATAACAACCATTATCACCACTATAACGACCATTATAACCACTATAACGACCATTGTAACCACTATAACAACCATTAAAACCGCTATGACAACCATTATAACCACTATAACAACCGTTATAACCACTATAACGACCATTATAACCACTATAACGACCATTATAACCACTATAACAACCATTAAAACCTCTATGACAACCATTATCACCACTATAACAACCATCATCACCACTGAACAACCATTATAACCACTATAAGAACCATTATCACCACTATAACGACCATTATCACCACTGTAACGACAATTATCAGCACTATAACGGCCATTATCAGCACTATAACAGCCATTATCAGCACTATAACAACCATTATCAGCACTATAACGGCCATTATCAGCAATATAACGACCATTATAACCACTGTAACAACCATTATAACCACTATAACAGCCATTATCAGCACTATAACGACCATTATCAGCACTATAACAACCATTATCAGCACTATAACAACCATTATCAGCACTATAACGCCCATTATCAGCAATATAACGACCATTATATCCACTGTAACAACCATTATAACCACTATAACAACCATCATCACCACTGTAACAACCATTATAACCACTATAACAACCATTATCACCACTATAACGAGCATTATAACCACTATAACAACCATTATAACCACTATAACAACTATTATAACCAATATAACGACCACTATCAGCACCATCACGACCATTCTCAGCACTATAACGACCATTATCAACACTATAACGACCATTATCACCACTATAACAACCATCATCACCACTGTAACAACCACTATAACCACTATAACAACCATTATCACCACTATAACATCCATTATAACCACTATAACGACCATTATAACCATTATAACCACCATTAAAACCACTATGACAACCATTATCACCACTATAACAACCATTATAACCACTATAACGACCATTATAACCACTATAACAACCATTAAAACCTCTATGACAACCATTATCACCACTATAACAACCATCATCACCACTGTAACAACCATTATAACCACTATAAGAACCATTATCACCACTATAACGACCATTATCACCACTGTAACGACAATTATCAGCACTATAACGGCCATTATCAGCACTATAACAACCATTATCAGCACTATAACAACCATTATCACCACTATAACAACCACTATCACCACTATAACAACCACTATAACCACTATAACAACCATTATAACCACTATAACAACCGTTATAACCACTATAACGACCATTATAACCACTATAACGACCATTATCACCACTATAACAACCATTACAACCACTATGACAACCATTACAACCACCATGACAACCATTAAAACCACTATGACAACAATTATCACCACTAAAATAACCATCATCACCACTCTAACAACCATTATAACCACTATAACAACCATTATCACCACTATAACGACCAATATAACCACTATAACGACCATTATAACCAGTATAACGACCATTATAACCACTATAACAACCATTAAAACCACTATGACAACCATTATCACCACTATAACAACCATCATCACCACTGTAACAATCATTATAACCACTATAACAACCATTATCACCACTATAACGACCATTATCACCACTGTAACGACAATTATCAGCACTATAACGGCCATTATCAGCACTATAACAACCATCATCAGCACTATAACAACCATTATCAGCACTATAACAACCATTATCAGCACTATAACGACCATTGTAACCACTGTAACAACCATTATAACCACTATAACAGCCATTATCAGCACTATAACGACCATTATCACCACTATAGCAATCATTATGACCACTGTGACAACCATTATCAGCACTACAACGACCATTATCACCACTATAGCAATCATTATGACCACTGTGACAACCATTATCAGCACTACAAGGACCATTATCACCACTATAACAACCACTATAACCACTATAACAACCACTATAACCACTATAACAACAATTATAACCACTATAACAACCATTATCACCACTATAACGACCATTATAACCACTATAACCACCATTATGACAACTATAACGACCATTATCAGCACTACAACGACCATTATCACCACTGTGGCAACCATTATCACCACTATAGCAACCACTATCATCACTATGACAACCATTATCGTTACAATAACAAGCATTATAACCACTATAGCAACCACTATCACCACTATAACAATCATTATAACCACTATAACAACCATTATCACCACTATAACGACCATTATAACCACTGTAACAACCATTATAACCACTATAACAGCCATTATCAGCACTATAACGACCATTATCACCACTATAGCAATCATTATGACCACTGTGACAACCATTATCAGCACTACAACGACCATTATCACCACTATAACAACCACTATAACCACTATAACAACCACTATAACCACTATAACAACAATTATAACCACTATAACAACCATTATCACCACTATAACGACCATTATAACCACTATAACCACCATTATGACAACTATAACGACCATTATCAGCACTACAACGACCATTATCACCACTGTGGCAACCATTATCACCACTATAGCAACCACTATCATCACTATGACAACCATTATCGTTACAATAACAAGCATTATAACCACTATAGCAACCACTATCACCACTATAACAATCATTATAACCACTATAACAACCATTATCACCACTATAACGACCATTATAACCACTGTAACAACCATTATAACCACTATAACAGCCATTATCAGCACTATAACGACCATTATCACCACTATAGCAATCATTATGACCACTGTGACAACCATTATCAGCACTACAACGACCATTATCACCACTATAACGAGCATTATAACCACTATAACAACCATTATAACCACTATAACAACCATTATAACCACTATAACGACCATTATAACCAGTATAACAACCATTAAAACCTCTATGACAACCATTATCACCACTATAACAACCATCATCACCACTGTAACAACCATTATAACCACTATAAGAACCATTATCACCACTATAACGACCATTATCACCACTATAACGACCATTATAACCACTATAACGATCATTATAACCACTATAACAACCACTAAAACCACTATAACAACCGTTATAACCACTATAACGACCATTATAACCACTATAACGACCATTATAACCACTATAACAACCATTAAAACCTCTATGACAACCATTATCACCACTATAACAACCATCATCACCACTGTAACAACCATTATAACCACTATAAGAACCATTATCACCACTATAACGACCATTATCACCACTGTAACGACAATTATCAGCACTATAACGGCCATTATCAGCACTATAACAACCATTATCAGCACTATAACAACCATTATCAGCACTATAACGGCCATTATCAGCAATATAACGACCATTATAACCACTGTAACAACCATTATAACCACTATAACAGCCATTATCAGCACTATAACGACCATTGTCAGCACTATAACAAGCATTATCAGCACTATAACAACCATTGTCAGCACTATAACGCCCATTATCAGCAATATAACGACCATTATAACCACTGTAACAACCATTATAACCACTATAACAGCCATTATCAGCACTATAACGACCATTATCACCACTATAGCAATCACTATGACCACTGTGACAACCATTATCAGCACTACAACGACCATTATCACCACTATAACGAGCATTATAACCACTATAACAACCATTATAACCAATATAACGACCACTATCAGCATCATAACGACCATTATCAGCACCATAACGACCATTATCAGCACTATAACGACCATTATCACCACTATAACAACCATCATCACCACTGTAACAACCACTATAAGCACTATAACAACCATTATCACCACTATAACGACCATTATAACCACTATAACGACCATTATAACCACTATAACAACCATTAAAACCTCTATGACAACCATTATCACCACTATAACAACCATCATCACCACTGTAACAACCATTATAACCACTATAAGAACCATTATCACCACTATAACGACCATTATCACCACTGTAACGACAATTATCAGCACTATAACGGCCATTATCAGCACTATAACAACCATTATCAGCACTATAACAACCATTATCAGCAATATAACGACCATTATAACCACTGTAACAACCATTATCACCACTATAACAACCATTATCACCACTATAACGACCATTATCACCAATATAACGACAATTATCTGCACTATAACGACCATTATCAGCACTATAACGACCATTATCACCACCATAACGACCATTATCAGCACCATAACGACCATTATCAGCACCATAACGACCATTATCAGCACTATAACGACCATTATCAGCACTACAACGACCATTATCACCACTATAACAACCACTATGACCACTATAACAACCACTATAACCACTATAACAACCATTATAACCACTATAACAACCGTTATAACCACTATAACGACCATTATAACCGCTATAACGACCATTATCACCACTATAACAACCATTACAACCACTATGACAACCATTAAAACCACTATGACAACCATTATCACCACTATAACAACCATCATCACCACTGTAACAACCATTATAACCACTATAACAACCATTATCACCATTATAACGAGCATTATAACCACTATAACAACCATTATAACCACTATAACAACCATTATAACCACTATAACGACCATTATAACCACTATAACAACCATTATCACCACTATAACGAGCATTATAACCACAATAACAACCATTATAACCACTATAACAACCATTATAACCAATATAACGACCACTATCAGCACCATAACGACCACTATCAGCACCATAACGACCATTATCAGCACTATAACGACCATTAACACCACTATAACAACCATCATCCCCACTGTAACAACCACTATAACCACTATAACAACCATTATCACCACTATAACGACCATTATAACCACTATAACGACCATTATAACCACTATAACAACCATTAAAACCACTATGACAACCATTATCACCACTATAACAACCATCATCACCACTGTAACAATCACTATAACCACTATAACAACCATTATCACCACTATAACGACCATTATAACCACTATAACGAGCATTATAACCACTATAACAACCATTATAACCACTATAACAACTATTATAACCAATATAACGACCACTATCAGCACCATCACGACCATTCTCAGCACTATAACGACCATTATCAGCACTATAACGACCATTATCAGCACTATAACAACCATTATCACCACTATAACGAGCATTATAACCACTATAACAACCATTATAAACACTATAACAACCATTATAACCAATATAACGACCACTATCAGCACCATAACGACCATTATCAGCACTATAACGACCATTATCAGCACTATAACGACCATTATCAGCACTATAACAACCATTATCACCACTATAACGAGCATTATAACCACTATAACAACCATTATAACCACTATAACAACCATTATAACCAATATAACGACCACTATCAGCACCATAACGACCATTATCACCACTATAACGACCATTATAACCACTATAACGACCATTATAACCACTATAACAACCATTAAAACCACTATGACAACCATTATCACCACTATAACAACCATCATCACCACTGTAACAACCATTATAATCACTATAACAACCATTATCACCACTATAACGACCATTATCACCAATATAACGACAATTATCTGCACTATAACGACCATTATCAGCACTATAACGACCATTATCACCACCATAACGACCATTATCAGCACCATAACGACCATTATCAGCACTATAACGACCATTATCAGCACTACAACGACCATTATCACCACTATAACAACCACTATGACCACTATAACAACCACTATAACCACTATAACAACCATTATAACCACTATAACAACCGTTATAACCACTATAACGACCATTATAACCGCTATAACGACCATTATCACCACTATAACAACCATTACAACCACTATGACAACCATTAAAACCACTATGACAACCATTATCACCACTATAACAACCATCATCACCACTGTAACAACCATTATAACCACTATAACAACCATTATCACCATTATAACGAGCATTATAACCACTATAACAACCATTATAACCACTATAACAACCATTATAACCACTATAACGACCATTATAACCACTATAACAACCATTATCACCACTATAACGAGCATTATAACCACAATAACAACCATTATAACCACTATAACAACCATTATAACCAATATAACGACCACTATCAGCACCATAACGACCACTATCAGCACCATAACGACCATTATCAGCACTATAACGACCATTAACACCACTATAACAACCATCATCACCACTGTAACAACCACTATAACCACTATAACAACCATTATCACCACTATAACGACCATTATAACCACTATAACGACCATTATAACCACTATAACAACCATTAAAACCACTATGACAACCATTATCACCACTATAACAACCATCATCACCACTGTAACAATCACTATAACCACTATAACAACCATTATCACCACTATAACGACCATTATAACCACTATAACGAGCATTATAACCACTATAACAACCATTATAACCACTATAACAACTATTATAACCAATATAACGACCACTATCAGCACCATCACGACCATTCTCAGCACTATAACGACCATTATCAGCACTATAACGACCATTATCAGCACTATAATAACCATTATCACCACTATAACGAGCATTATAACCACTATAACAACCATTATAAACACTATAACAACCATTATAACCAATATAACGACCACTATCAGCACCATAACGACCATTATCAGCACTATAACGACCATTATCAGCACTATAACGACCATTATCAGCACTATAACAACCATTATCACCACTATAACGAGCATTATAATCACTATAACAACCATTATCACCACTATAACGACCATTATCACCAATATAACGACAATTATCTGCACTATAACGACCATTATCAGCACTATAACGACCATTATCACCACCATAACGACCATTATCAGCACCATAACGACCATTATCAGCACTATAACGACCATTATCAGCACTACAACGACCATTATCACCACTATAACAACCACTATGACCACTATAACAACCACTATAACCACTATAACAACCATTATAACTACTATAACAACCGTTATAACCACTATAACGACCATTATAACCGCTATAACGACCATTATCACCACTATAACAACCATTACAACCACTATGACAACCATTAAAACCACTATGACAACCATTATCACCACTATAACAACCATCATCACCACTGTAACAACCATTATAACCACTATAACAACCATTATCACCATTATAACGAGCATTATAACCACTATAACAACCATTATAACCACTATAACAACCATTATAACCACTATAACGACCATTATAACCACTATAACAACCATTATCACCACTATAACGAGCATTATAACCACAATAACAACCATTATAACCACTATAACAACCATTATAACCAATATAACGACCACTATCCGCACCATAACGACCACTATCAGCACCATAACGACCATTATCAGCACTATAACGACCATTAACACCACTATAACAACCATCATCACCACTGTAACAACCACTATAACCACTATAACAACCATTATCACCACTATAACGACCATTATAACCACTATAACGACCATTATAACCACTATAACAACCATTAAAACCACTATGACAACCATTATCACCACTATAACAACCATCATCACCACTGTAACAATCACTATAACCACTATAACAACCATTATCACCACTATAACGACCATTATAACCACTATAACGAGCATTATAACCACTATACCAACCATTATAACCACTATAACAACTATTATAACCAATATAACGACCACTATCAGCACCATCACGACCATTCTCAGCACTATAACGACCATTATCAGCACTATAACGACCATTATCACCACTATAACAACCATCATCACCACTGTATCAACCACTATAACCACTATAACAACCATTAAAATCACTATGACAACCATTATCACCACTATAACAACCATTATAACCACTATAACGACCATTATAACCACTATAACAACCATTAAAACCTCTATGACAACCATTATCACCACTATAACAACCATCATCACCACTGTAACAACCATTATAACCACTATAAGAACCATTATCACCACTATAACGACCATTATAACCACTATAACGAGCATTATAACCACTATAACAACCATTATAACCACTATAACAACTATTATAACCAATATAACGACCACTATCAGCACCATCACGACCATTCTCAGCACTATAACGACCATTATCAGCACTATAACGACCATTATCAGCACTATAACAACCATTATCACCACTATAACGAGCATTATAACCACTATAACAACCATTATAAACACTATAACAACCATTATAACCAATATAACGACCACTATCAGCACCATAACGACCATTATCAGCACTGTAACGACCATTATCAGCACTATAACGACCATTATCAGCACTATAACAACCATTATCACCACTATAACGAGCATTATAACCACTATAACAACCATTATAACCACTATAACAACCATTATAACCAATATAACGACCACTATCAGCACCATAACGACCATTATCACCACTATAACGACCATTATAACCACTATAACGACCATTATAACCGCTATAACGACCATTATCACCACTATAACAACCATTACAACCACTATGACAACCATTAAAACCACTATGACAACCATTATCACCACTATAACAACCATCATCACCACTGTAACAACCATTATCACCACTATAACAACCATCATCACCACTGTAACAATCACTATAACCACTATAACAACCATTATCAGCACTACAACGACCATTATCACCACTATAACAACCACTATGACCACTATAACAACCACTATAACCACTATAACAACCATTATAACTACTATAACAACCGTTATAACCACTATAACGACCATTATAACCGCTATAACGACCATTATCACCACTATAACAACCATTACAACCACTATGACAACCATTAAAACCACTATGACAACCATTATCACCACTATAACAACCATCATCACCACTGTAACAACCATTATAACCACTATAACAACCATTATCACCATTATAACGAGCATTATAACCACTATAACAACCATTATAACCACTATAACAACCATTATAACCACTATAACGACCATTATAACCACTATAACAACCATTATCACCACTATAACGAGCATTATAACCACAATAACAACCATTATAACCACTATAACAACCATTATAACCAATATAACGACCACTATCAGCACCATAACGACCACTATCAGCACCATAACGACCATTATCAGCACTATAACGACCATTAACACCACTATAACAACCATCATCACCACTGTAACAACCACTATAACCACTATAACAACCATTATCACCACTATAACGACCATTATAACCACTATAACGACCATTATAACCACTATAACAACCATTAAAACCACTATGACAACCATTATCACCACTATAACAACCATCATCACCACTGTAACAATCACTATAACCACTATAACAACCATTATCACCACTATAACGACCATTATAACCACTATAACGAGCATTATAACCACTATACCAACCATTATAACCACTATAACAACTATTATAACCAATATAACGACCACTATCAGCACCATCACGACCATTCTCAGCACTATAACGACCATTATCAGCACTATAACGACCATTATCACCACTATAACAACCATCATCACCACTGTATCAACCACTATAACCACTATAACAACCATTAAAATCACTATGACAACCATTATCACCACTATAACAACCATTATAACCACTATAACGACCATTATAACCACTATAACAACCATTAAAACCTCTATGACAACCATTATCACCACTATAACAACCATCATCACCACTGTAACAACCATTATAACCACTATAAGAACCATTATCACCACTATAACGACCATTATAACCACTATAACGAGCATTATAACCACTATAACAACCATTATAACCACTATAACAACTATTATAACCAATATAACGACCACTATCAGCACCATCACGACCATTCTCAGCACTATAACGACCATTATCAGCACTATAACGACCATTATCAGCACTATAACAACCATTATCACCACTATAACGAGCATTATAACCACTATAACAACCATTATAAACACTATAACAACCATTATAACCAATATAACGACCACTATCAGCACCATAACGACCATTATCAGCACTATAACGACCATTATCAGCACTATAACGACCATTATCAGCACTATAACAACCATTATCACCACTATAACGACCATTATAACCACTATAACGACCATTATAACCGCTATAACGACCATTATCACCACTATAACAACCATTACAACCACTATGACAACCATTAAAACCACTATGACAACCATTATCACCACTATAACAACCATCATCACCACTGTAACAACCATTATCACCACTATAACGAGCATTATAACCACTATAACAACCATTATAACCACTATAACAACCATTATAACCAATATAACGACCACTATCAGCACCATAACGACCATTATCACCACTATAACGACCATTATAACCACTATAACGACCATTATAACCGCTATAACGACCATTATCACCACTATAACAACCATTACAACCACTATGACAACCATTAAAACCACTATGACAACCATTATCACCACTATAACAACCATCATCACCACTGTAACAACCATTATCACCACTATAACAACCATCATCACCACTGTAACAATCACTATAACCACTATAACAACCATTATCAGCACTACAACGACCATTATCACCACTATAACAACCACTATGACCACTATAACAACCACTATAACCACTATAACAACCATTATAACTACTATAACAACCGTTATAACCACTATAACGACCATTATAACCGCTATAACGACCATTATCACCACTATAACAACCATTACAACCACTATGACAACCATTAAAACCACTATGACAACCATTATCACCACTATAACAACCATCATCACCACTGTAACAACCATTATAACCACTATAACAACCATTATCACCATTATAACGAGCATTATAACCACTATAACAACCATTATAACCACTATAACAACCATTATAACCACTATAACGACCATTATAACCACTATAACAACCATTATCACCACTATAACGAGCATTATAACCACAATAACAACCATTATAACCACTATAACAACCATTATAACCAATATAACGACCACTATCAGCACCATAACGACCACTATCAGCACCATAACGACCATTATCAGCACTATAACGACCATTAACACCACTATAACAACCATCATCACCACTGTAACAACCACTATAACCACTATAACAACCATTATCACCACTATAACGACCATTATAACCACTATAACGACCATTATAACCACTATAACAACCATTAAAACCACTATGACAACCATTATCACCACTATAACAACCATCATCACCACTGTAACAATCACTATAACCACTATAACAACCATTATCACCACTATAACGACCATTATAACCACTATAACGAGCATTATAACCACTATACCAACCATTATAACCACTATCACAACTATTATAACCAATATAACGACCACTATCAGCACCATCACGACCATTCTCAGCACTATAACGACCATTATCAGCACTATAACGACCATTATCACCACTATAACAACCATCATCACCACTGTATCAACCACTATAACCACTATAACAACCATTAAAATCACTATGACAACCATTATCACCACTATAACAACCATTATAACCACTATAACGACCATTATAACCACTATAATAACCATTAAAACCTCTATGACAACCATTATCACCACTATAACAACCATCATCACCACTGTAACAACCATTATAACCACTATAAGAACCATTATCACCACTATAACGACCATTATAACCACTATAACGAGCATTATAACCACTATAACAACCATTATAACCACTATAACAACTATTATAACCAATATAACGACCACTATCAGCACCATCACGACCATTCTCAGCACTATAACGACCATTATCAGCACTATAACGACCACTATCAGCACCATCACGACCATTCTCAGCACTATAACGACCATTATCAGCACTATAACGACCATTATCACCACTATAACAACCATCATCACCACTGTATCAACCACTATAACCTCTATAACAACCATTAAAATCACTATGACAACCATTATCACCACTATAACAACCATTATAACCACTATAACGACCATTATAACCACTATAACAACCATTAAAACCTCTATGACAACCATTATCACCACTATAACAACCATCATCACCACTGTAACAACCATTATAACCACTATAAGAACCATTATCACCACTATAACGACCATTATCACCACTGTAACGACAATTATCAGCACTATAACGGCCATTATCAGCACTATAACAACCATTATCAGCACTATAACAACCATTATCAGCACTATAACGGCCATTATCAGCAATATAACGACCATTATAACCACTGTAACAACCATTATAACCACTATAACAGCCATTATCAGCACTATAACGACCATTATCACCACTATAGCAATCATTATGACCACTGTGACAACCATTATCAGCACTACAACGACCATTATCACCACTATAACAACCACTATAACCACTATAACAAGCACTATAACCACTATAACAACCATTATAACCAATATAACGACCACTATCAGCACCATAACGACCATTATCAGCACCATAACGACCATTATCAGCACTATAACGACCATTAACACCACTATAACAACCATCATCACCACTGTAACAACCACTATAACCACTATAACAACCATTATCACCACTATAACGACCATTATAACCACTATAACGACCATTATAACCACTATAACAACCATTAAAACCACTATGACAACCATTATCACCACTATAACAACCATCATCACCACTGTAACAATCATTATAACCACTATAACAACCATTATCACCACTATGACGACCATTATAACCACTATAACGAGCATTATAACCACTATAACAACCATTATAACCACTATAACAACTATTATAACCAATATAACGACCACTATCAGCACCATCACGACCATTCTCAGCACTATAACGACCATTATCAGCACTATAACGACCATTATCACCACTATAACAACCATCATCACCACTGTAACAACCATTATAATCACTATAACGACCATTATCACCACTATAACGACCATTATCACCACTATAACGACCATTATCAGCACCATAACGACCATTATCAGCACTATAACGACCATTATCAGCACTACAACGACCACTATCACCACTGTGGCAACCATTATCACCACTATAGCAACCATTACGACCACTATAACAACCACTATAACCACTATAACAACCATTATAACTACTATAACAACCATTATCACCACTATAACGACCATTATAACCACTATAACGACCATTATCACCACTATGACAACCATTACAATCACCATGAAAACCATTAAAACCACTATGACAACCATTATCACCACTATAACAACCATCATCACCACTGTAACAACCATTATAACCACTATAACAACCATTATCACCACTATAACGAGCATTATAACCACTATAACAACCATTATAACCACTATAACAACCATTATAACCAATATAACGACCACTATCAGCACCATAACGACCATTCTCAGCACTATAACGACCATTATCAGCACTATAACGACCATTATCACCACTATAGCAATCATTATGACCACTGTGACAACCATTATCAGCACTACAACGACCATTATCACCGCTATAGCAATCATTATGACCACTGTGACAACCATTATCAGCACTACAAGGACCATTATCACCACTATAACAACCACTATAACCACTATAACAACCACTATAACCACTATAACAACAATTATAACCACTATAACAACCATTATCACCACTATAACGACCATTATAACCACTATAACCACCATTATAACAACTATAACGACCATTATCAGCACTACAACGACCATTATCACCACTGTGGCAACCATTATCACCACTATAGCAACCATTATCATCACTATGACAACCATTATCGTTACAATAACAAGCATTATAACCACTATAGCAACCACTATCACCACTATAACAATCATTATAACCACTATAACAACCATTATCACCACTATAACGACCATTATAACCACTGTAACAACCATTATAACCACTATAACAGCCATTATCAGCACTATAACGACCATTATCACCACTATAGCAATCATTATGACCACTGTGACAACCATTATCAGCACTACAACGACCATTATCACCACTATAACGAGCATTATAACCACTATAACAACCATTATAACCACTATAACAACCATTATAACCAATATATCGACCACTATCAGCATCATAACGACCATTATCAGCACCATAACGACCATTATCAGCACTAAAACGACCACTGTCACCACTATAACAACCATTAAAACCACTATAACAACCATCATCACCACTGTAACAACCATTATCACCACTATAACGACCATTATAACCACTATAACGACCATTATAACCACTATAACGACCATTATAACCACTATAACAACCATTAAAACCACTATAACAACCATCATCACCACTGTAACAATCATTATAACCACTATAACAACCATTATCACCACTATAACGACCATTATCACCACTGTAACGACAATTATCAGCACTATAACGGCCATTATCAGCACTATAACAACCATTATCAGCACTATAACAACCATTATCAGCACTATAACAACCATTATCAGCACTATAACGACCATTGTAACCACTGTAACAACCATTATAACCACTATAACAGCCATTATCAGCACTATAACGACCATTATCACCACTATAGCAATCATTATGACCACTGTGACAACCATTATCAGCACTACAACGACCATTATCACCACTATAGCAATCATTATGACCACTGTGACAACCATTATCAGCACTACGAGGACCATTATCACCACTATAACAACCACTATAACCACTATAACAACCACTATAACCACTATAACAACAATTATAACCACTATAACAACTATTATAACCAATATAACGACCACTATCAGCACCATCACGACCATTCTCAGCACTATAACAACCATTATCAGCACTATAACGGCCATTATCAGCAATATAACGACTATTATAACCACTGTAACAACCATTATAACCACTATAACAGCCATTATCACCACTATAACAACCATCATCACCACTGTAACAACCATTATAACCACTATAACAACCATTATCACCATTATAACGAGCATTATAACCACTATAACAACCATTATAACCACTATAACAACCATTATAACCACTATAACGACCATTATAACCACTATAACAACCATTATCACCACTATAACGAGCATTATAACCACAATAACAACCATTATAACCACTATAACAACCATTAAAACCACTATGACGACCATTATCACCACTATAACAACCATCATCACCACTGTAACAATCACTATAACCACTATAACAACCATTATCACCACTATAACGACCATTATAACCACTATAACGAGCATTATAACCACTATAACAACCATTATAACCAATATAACAACTATTATAACCA
The DNA here is from genome assembly GCA_963576845.1 of Megachile leachella. Lineage (NCBI taxonomy): Eukaryota > Metazoa > Arthropoda > Insecta > Hymenoptera > Megachilidae > Megachile > Megachile leachella. Next base: position 12,281,076 of record OY756260.1, on the reverse strand, counting down.
ATATAACGACCACTATCAGCACCATCACGACCATTCTCAGCACTATAACGACCATTATCAGCACTATAACGACCATTATCAGCACTATAATAACCATTATCACCACTATAACGAGCATTATAACCACTATAACAACCATTATAAACACTATAACAACCATTATAACCAATATAACGACCACTATCAGCACCATAACGACCATTATCAGCACTATAACGACCATTATCAGCACTATAACGACCATTATCAGCACTATAACAACCATTATCACCACTATAACGAGCATTATAACCACTATAACAACCATTATAACCACTATAACAACCATTATAACCAATATAACGACCACTATCAGCACCATAACGACCATTATCCCCACTATAACGACCATTATAACCACTATAACGACCATTATAACCACTATAACAACCATTAAAACCACTATGACAACCATTATCACCACTATAACAACCATCATCACCACTGTAACAACCATTATAATCACTATAACAACCATTATCACCACTATAACGACCATTATCACCAATATAACGACAATTATCTGCACTATAACGACCATTATCAGCACTATAACGACCATTATCACCACCATAACGACCATTATCAGCACCATAACGACCATTATCAGCACTATAACGACCATTATCAGCACTACAACGACCATTATCACCACTATAACAACCACTATGACCACTATAACAACCACTATAACCACTATAACAACCATTATAACTACTATAACAACCGTTATAACCACTATAACGACCATTATAACCGCTATAACGACCATTATCACCACTATAACAACCATTACAACCACTATGACAACCATTAAAACCACTATGACAACCATTATCACCACTATAACAACCATCATCACCACTGTAACAACCATTGTAACCACTATAACAACCATTATCACCATTATAACGAGCATTATAACCACTATAACAACCATTATAACCACTATAACAACCATTATAACCACTATAACGACCATTATAACCACTATAACAACCATTATCACCACTATAACGAGCATTATAACCACAATAACAACCATTATAACCACTATAACAACCATTATAACCAATATAACGACCACTATCAGCACCATAACGACCACTATCAGCACCATAACGACCATTATCAGCACTATAACGACCATAAACACCACTATAACAACCATCATCACCACTGTAACAACCACTATAACCACTATAACAACCATTATCACCACTATAACGACCATTATAACCACTATAACGACCATTATAACCACTATAACAACCATTAAAACCACTATGACAACCATTATCACAACTATAACAACCATCATCACCACTGTAACAATCACTATAACCACTATAACAACCATTATCACCACTATAACGACCATTATAACCACTATAACGAGCATTATAACCACTATACCAACCATTATAACCACTATAACAACTATTATAACCAATATAACGACCACTATCAGCACCATCACGACCATTCTCAGCACTATAACGACCATTATCAGCACTATAACGACCATTATCACCACTATAACAACCATCATCACCACTGTATCAACCACTATAACCACTATAACAACCATTAAAATCACTATGACAACCATTATCACCACTATAGCAACCATTATAACCACTATAACGACCATTATAACCACTATAACAACCATTAAAACCTCTATGACAACCATTATCACCACTATAACAACCATCATCACCACTGTAACAACCATTATAACCACTATAAGAACCATTATCACCACTATAACGACCATTATCACCACTGTAACGACAATTATCAGCACTATAACGGCCATTATCAGCACTATAACAACCATTATCAGCACTATAACAACCATTATCAGCACTATAACGGCCATTATCAGCAATATAACGACCATTATAACCACTGTAACAACCATTATAACCACTATAACAGCCATTATCAGCACTATAACGACCATTATCACCACTATAGCAATCATTATGACCACTGTGACAACCATTATCAGCACTACAACAACCATTATCACCACTATAACAACCACTATAACCACTATAACAACCACTATAACCACTATAACAACCATTATAACCAATATAACGACCACTATCAGCACCATAACGACCATTATCAGCACCATAACGACCATTATCAGCACTATAACGACCATTAACACCACTATAACAACCATCATCACCACTGTAACAACCACTATAACCACTATAACAACCATTATCACCACTATAACGACCATTATAACCACTATAACGACCATTATAACCACTATAACAACCATTAAAACCACTATGACAACCATTATCACCACTATAACAACCATCATCACCACTGTAACAATCATTATAACCACTATAACAACCATTATCACCACTATGACGACCATTATAACCACTATAACGAGCATTATAACCACTATAACAACCATTATAACCACTATAACAACTATTATAACCAATATAAAGACCACTATCAGCACCATCACGACCATTCTCAGCACTATAACGACCATTATCAGCACTATAACGACCATTATCACCACTATAACAACCATCATCACCACTGTAACAACCATTATAATCACTATAACGACCATTATCACCACTATAACGACCATTATCACCACTATAACGACCATTATCAGCACCATAACGACCATTATCAGCACTATAACGACCATTATCAGCACTACAACGACCACTATCACCACTGTGGCAACCATTATCACCACTATAGCAACCATTACGACCACTATAACAACCACTATAACCACTATAACAACCATTATAACTACTATAACAACCATTATCACCACTATAACGACCATTATAACCACTATAACGACCATTATCACCACTATGACAACCATTACAATCACCATGAAAACCATTAAAACCACTATGACAACCATTATCACCACTATAACAACCATCATCACCACTGTAACAACCATTATAACCACTATAACAACCATTATCACCACTATAACGAGCATTATAACCACTATAACAACCATTATAACCACTATAACAACCATTATAACCAATATAACGACCACTATCAGCACCATAACGACCATTCTCAGCACTATAACGACCATTATCAGCACTATAACGACCATTATCACCACTATAGCAATCATTATGACCACTGTGACAACCATTATCAGCACTACAACGACCATTATCACCACTATAGCAATCATTATGACCACTGTGACAACCATTATCAGCACTACAAGGACCATTATCACCACTATAACAACCACTATAACCACTATAACAACCACTATAACCACTATAACAACAATTATAACCACTATAACAACTATTATAACCAATATAACGACCACTATCAGCACCATCACGACCATTCTCAGCACTATAACGACCATTATCAGCACCATGACGACCATTATCAGCACTATAACGACCATTATCACCACTATAACAACCATCATCACCACTGTAACAACCACTATAACCACTATAACAACCATTATCACCACTATAACGACCATTATAACCACTATAACGACCATTGTAACCACTATAACAACCATTAAAACCGCTATGACAACCATTATAACCACTATAACAACCGTTATAACCACTATAACGACCATTATAACCACTATAACGACCATTATAACCACTATAACAACCATTAAAACCTCTATGACAACCATTATCACCACTATAACAACCATCATCACCACTGAACAACCATTATAACCACTATAAGAACCATTATCACCACTATAACGACCATTATCACCACTGTAACGACAATTATCAGCACTATAACGGCCATTATCAGCACTATAACAGCCATTATCAGCACTATAACAACCATTATCAGCACTATAACGGCCATTATCAGCAATATAACGACCATTATAACCACTGTAACAACCATTATAACCACTATAACAGCCATTATCAGCACTATAACGACCATTATCAGCACTATAACAACCATTATCAGCACTATAACAACCATTATCAGCACTATAACGCCCATTATCAGCAATATAACGACCATTATAACCACTGTAACAACCATTATAACCACTATAACAACCATCATCACCACTGTAACAACCATTATAACCACTATAACAACCATTATCACCACTATAACGAGCATTATAACCACTATAACAACCATTATAACCACTATAACAACTATTATAACCAATATAACGACCACTATCAGCACCATCACGACCATTCTCAGCACTATAACGACCATTATCAACACTATAACGACCATTATCACCACTATAACAACCATCATCACCACTGTAACAACCACTATAACCACTATAACAACCATTATCACCACTATAACATCCATTATAACCACTATAACGACCATTATAACCATTATAACCACCATTAAAACCACTATGACAACCATTATCACCACTATAACAACCATTATAACCACTATAACGACCATTATAACCACTATAACAACCATTAAAACCTCTATGACAACCATTATCACCACTATAACAACCATCATCACCACTGTAACAACCATTATAACCACTATAAGAACCATTATCACCACTATAACGACCATTATCACCACTGTAACGACAATTATCAGCACTATAACGGCCATTATCAGCACTATAACAACCATTATCAGCACTATAACAACCATTATCACCACTATAACAACCACTATCACCACTATAACAACCACTATAACCACTATAACAACCATCATCACCACTGTAACAATCACTATAACCACTATAACAACCATTATCACCACTATAACGACCATTATCACCACTGTAACGACAATTATCAGCACTATAACGGCCATTATCAGCACTATAACAACCATCATCAGAACTATAACAACCATTATCAGCACTATAACAACCATTATCAGCAGTATAACGACCATTGTAACCACTGTAACAACCATTATAACCACTATAACAGCCATTATCAGCACTATAACGACCATTATCACCACTATAGCAATCATTATGACCACTGTGACAACCATTATCAGCACTACAACGACCATTATCACCACTATAGCAATCATTATGACCACTGTCACAACCATTATCAGCACTACAAGGACCATTATCACCACTATAACAACCACTATAACCACTATAACAACCACTATAACCACTATAACAACAATTATAACCACTATAACAACCATTATCACCACTATAACGACCATTATAACCACTATAACCACCATTATAACAACTATAACGACCATTATCAGCACTACAACGACCATTATCACCACTGTGGCAACCATTATCACCACTATAGCAACCATTATCATCACTATGACAACCATTATCGTTACAATAACAAGCATTATAACCACTATAGCAACCACTATCACCACTATAACAATCATTATAACCACTATAACAACCATTATCACCACTATAACGACCATTATAACCACTGTAACAACCATTATAACCACTATAACAGCCATTATCAGCACTATAACGACCATTATCACCACTATAGCAATCATTATGACCACTGTGACAACCATTATCAGCACTACAACGACCATTATCACCACTATAACGAGCATTATAACCACTATAACAACCATTATAACCACTATAACAACCATTATAACCAATATATCGACCACTATCAGCATCATAACGACCATTATCAGCACAATAACGACCATTATCAGCACTAAAACGACCACTGTCACCACTATAACAACCACTATCACCACTATAACAACCATCATCACCACTGTAACAACCATTATCACCACTATAACGACCATTATAACCACTATAACGACCATTATAACCACTATAACGACCATTATAACCACTATAACAACCATTAAAACCACTATAACAACCATCATCACCACTGTAACAATCATTATAACCACTATAACAACCATTATCACCACTATAACGACCATTATCACCACTGTAACGACAATTATCAGCACTATAACGGCCATTATCAGCACTATAACAACCATTATCAGCACTATAACAACCATTATCAGCACTATAACAACCATTATCAGCACTATAACGACCATTGTAACCACTGTAACAACCATTATAACCACTATAACAGCCATTATCAGCACTATAACGACCATTATCACCACTATAGCAATCATTATGACCACTGTGACAACCATTATCAGCACTACAACGACCATTATCACCACTATAGCAATCATTATGACCACTGTGACAACCATTATCAGCACTACGAGGACCATTATCACCACTATAACAACCACTATAACCACTATAACAACCACTATAACCACTATAACAACAATTATAACCACTATAACAACTATTATAACCAATATAACGACCACTATCAGCACCATCACGACCATTCTCAGCACTATAACAACCATTATCAGCACTATAACAACCATTATCAGCACTATAACGGCCATTATCAGCAATATAACGACTATTATAACCACTGTAACAACCATTATAACCACTATAACAGCCATTATCAGCACTATAACGACCATTATCACCACTATAGCAATCATTATGACCACTGTGACAACCATTATCAGCACTACAACGACCATTATCACCACTATAACGAGCATTATAACCACTATAACAACCATTATCACCACTATAACAACCATTATAACCACTATAACGACCATTATAACCAATATAACAACCATTAAAACCTCTATGACAACCATTATCACCACTATAACAACCATCATCACCACTGTAACAACCATTATAACCACTACAAGAACCATTATCACCACTATAACGACCATTATCACGACTATAACGAGCATTATAACCACTATAACAACCATTATAACCACTATATCAACCATTATAACCAACATATCGACCACTATCAGCATCATAACGACCATTATCAGCACCATAACGACCATTATCAGCACTATAACGACCATTATCACCACTATAACAACCATCATCACCATTGTAACAACCACTATAACCACTATAACAACCATTATCACCACTATAACGACCATTATAACCACTATAACGATCATTATAACCACTATAACAACCATTGTCACCACTATAACAACCATTATAACGACTATAACGACCATTATAACCAGTATAACAACCATTAAAACCTCTATGACAACCATTATCACCACTATAACAACCATCATCACCACTGTAACAACCATTATAACCACTATAAGAACCATTATCACCACTATAACGACCATTATCACCACTATAACGACCATTATAACCACTATAACGATCATTATAACCACTATAACAACCATTAAAACCACTATGACAACAATTATAACCACTATAACAACCGTTATAACCACTATAACGACCATTATAACCACTATAACGACCATTATAACCACGTTAACAACCATTAAAACCTCTATGACAACCATTATCACCACTATAACAACCATCATCACCACTGTAACAACCATTATAACCACTATAAGAACCATTATCACCACTATAACGACCATTATCACCACTATAACGACCATTATCACCACTGTAACGACAATTATCAGCACTATAACGGCCATTATCAGCACTATAACAACCATTATCAGCACTATAACAACCATTATCAGCACTATAACAACCATTGTCAGCACTATAACAACCATTATCAGCACTATAACAACCATTGTCAGCACTATAACGCCCATTATCAGCAATATAACGACCATTATAACCACTATAACGACCATTAAAACCACTATGACAACCATTATCACCACTACAACAACCATCATCACCACTGTAACTACCATTATAACCACTATAACAACCATTATCACCACTATAACGAGCATTATAACCACTATAACAACCATTATAAACAACTATAACAACCATTATAACCAATATAACGACCACTATCAGCACCATCACGACCATTCTCAGCACTATAACGACCATTATCAGCACTATAACGACCATTATCACCACTATAACAACCATCATCACCACTGTAACAACCACTATAACCACTATAACAACCATTATCACCACTATAACGACCATTATAACCACTATAACGACCATTATAACCACTATAACAACCATTAAAACCACTATGACAACCACTATGACCACTATAACAACCACTATAACCACTATAACAACCATTATAACCACTATAACAACCGTTATAACCACTATAACGACCATTATAACCACTATAACGACCATTATCACCACTATAACAACCATTACAACCACTATGACAACCATTACAACCACCATGACAACCATTAAAACCACTATGACAACCATTATCACCACTATAACAACCATCATCACCACTGTAACAACCATTATAACCACTATAACAACCATTATCACCACTATAACGAGCATTATAACCAATATATCGACCACTATCAGCATCATAACGACCATTGTCAGCACCATAACGACCATTATCAGCACTATAACGACCACTGTCACCACTATAACAACCACTATCACCACTAAAACAACCATCATCACCACTGTAACAACCATTATCACCACTATAACGACCATTATAACCACTATAACGACCATTATAACCACTATAACGACCATTATAACCACTATAACAACCATTAAAACCACTATAACAAGCATCATCACCACTGTAACAATCATTATAACCACTATAACAACCATTATCACCACTATAACGACCATTATCACCACTGTAACGACAATTATCAGCACTATAACGGCCATTATCAGCACTATAACAACCATTATCAGCACTATAACAACCATTATCAGCACTATAACGACCATTGTAACCACTATAACAACCATTATAACCACTATAACAGCCATTATCAGCACTATAACGACCATTATCACCACTACAGCAATCATTATGACCACTGTGACAACCATTATCAGCACTACAACGACCATTATCACCACTATAGCAATCATTATGACCACTGTGACAACCATTATCAGCACTACAAGGACCATTATCACCACTATAACAACCACTATAACCACTATAACAACCACTATAACCACTATAACAACAATTATAACCACTATAACAACTATTATAACCAATATAACGACCACTGTCAGCACCATCACGACCATTCTCAGCACTATAACGACCATTATCAGCACCATGACGACCATTATCAGCACTATAACGACCATTATCACCACTATAACAACCATCATCACCACTGTAACAACCACTATAACCACTATAACAACCATTATCACCACTATAACGACCATTATAACCACTATAACGACCATTGTAACCACTATAACAACCATTAAAACCGCTATGACAACCATTATAACCACTATAACAACCGTTATAACCACTATAACGACCATTATAACCTCTATAACGACCATTATAACCACTATAACAACCATTAAAACCTCTATGACAACCATTATCACCACTATAACAACCATCATCACCACTGAACAACCATTATAACCACTATAAGAACCATTATCACCACTATAACGACCATTATCACCACTGTAACGACAATTATCAGCACTATAACGGCCATTATCAGCACTATAACAGCCATTATCAGCACTATGACAACCATTATCAGCACTATAACGGCCATTATCAGCAATATAACGACCATTATAACCACTGTAACAACCATTATAACCACTATAACAGCCATTATCAGCACTATAACGACCATTATCAGCAGTATAACAACCATTATCAGCACTATAACAACCATTATCAGCACTATAACGCCCACTATCAGCAATATAACGACCATTATAACCACTGTAACAACCATTATAACCACTATAACAGCCATTATCAGCACTATAACAACCTTTACAACCACTACGACAACCATTACAACCACCATGACAACCATTAAAACCACTATGACAGCCATTATCACCACTATAACAACCATCATCACCACTGTAACAATCATTATAACCACTATAACAACCATTATCGCCACTATAACGACCATTATAACCACTATAACGAGCATTATAACCACTATAACAACCATTAAAACCACTATGACAACCATTATCACCACTATAACAACCATCATCACCACTGTAACAACCATTATAACCACTATAACAACCATTATCACCACTATAACGAGCATTATAACCACTATAACAACCATTATAACCACTATAACAACTATTATAACCAATATAACGACCACTATCAGCACCATCACGACCATTCTCAGCACTATAACGACCATTATCAACACTATAACGACCATTATCACCACTATAACAACCATCATCACCACTGTAACAACCACTATAACCACTATAACAACCATTATCACCACTATAACGACCATTATAACCACTATAACGACCATTATAACCATTATAACCACCATTAAAACCACTATGACAACCATTATCACCACTATAACAACCATTATAACCACTATAACGACCATTATAACCACTATAACAACCATTAAAACCTCTATGACAACCATTATCACCACTATAACAACCATCATCACCACTGTAACAACCATTATAACCACTATAAGAACCATTATCACCACTATAACGACCATTATCACCACTGTAACGACAATTATCAGCACTATAACGGCCATTATCAGCACTATAACAACCATTATCAGCACTATAACAACCATTATCACCACTATAACAACCACTATCACCACTATAACAACCACTATAACCACTATAACAACCATTATAACCACTATAACAACCGTTATAACCACTATAACGACCATTATAACCACTATAACGAGCATTATAACCACTATAACAACCATTATAATCACTATAACAACTATTATAACCAATATAACGACCACTATCAGCACCATCACGACCATTCTCAGCACTATAACGACCATTATCAACACTATAACGACCATTATCACCACTATAACAACCATCATCACCACTGTAACAACCACTATAACCACTATAACAACCATTATCACCACTATAACGACCATTATAACCACTATAACGACCATTATAACCATTATAACCACCATTAAAACCACTATGACAACCATTATCACCACTATAACAACCATTATAACCACTATAACGACCATTATAACCACTATAACAACCATTAAAACCTCTATGACAACCATTATCACCACTATAACAACCATCATCACCACTGTAACAACCATTATAACCACTATAAGAACCATTATCACCACTATAACGACCATTATCACCACTGTAACGACAATTATCAGCACTATAACGGCCATTATCAGCACTATAACAACCATTATCAGCACTATAACAACCATTATCACCACTATAACAACCACTATCACCACTATAACAACCACTATAACCACTATAACAACCATTATAACCACTATAACAACCGTTATAACCACTATAACGACCATTATAACCACTATAACGACCATTATCACCACTATAACAACCATCATCAGAACTATAACAACCATTATCAGCACTATAACAACCATTATCAGCACTATAACGACCATTGTAACCACTGTAACAACCATTATAACCACTATAACAGCCATTATCAGCACTATAACGACCATTATCACCACTATAGCAATCATTATGACCACTGTGACAACCATTATCAGCACTACAACGACCATTATCACCACTATAGCAATCATTATGACCACTGTGACAACCATTATCAGCACTACAAGGACCATTATCACCACTATAACAACCACTATAACCACTATAACAACCACTATAACCACTATAACAACAATTATAACCACTATAACAACCATTATCACCACTATAACGACCATTATAACCACTATAACCACCATTATAACAACTATAGCGACCATTATCAGCACTACAACGACCATTATCACCACTGTGGCAACCATTATCACCACTATAGCAACCATTATCATCACTATGACAACCATTATCGTTACAATAACAAGCATTATAACCACTATAGCAACCACTATCACCACTATAACAATCATTATAACCACTATAACAACCATTATCACCACTATAACGACCATTATAACCACTGTAACAACCATTATAACCACTATAACAGCCATTATCAGCACTATAACGACCATTATCACCACTATAGCAATCATTATGACCACTGTGACAACCATTATCAGCACTACAACGACCATTATCACCACTATAACGAGCATTATAACCACTATAACAACCATTATAACCACTATAACAACCATTATAACCAATATATCGACCACTATCAGCATCATAACGACCATTATCAGCACAATAACGACCATTATCAGCACTAAAACGACCACTGTCACCACTATAACAACCACTATCACCACTATAACAACCATCATCACCACTGTAACAACCATTATCACCACTATAACGACCATTATAACCACTATAACGACCATTATAACCACTATAACGACCATTATAACCACTATAACAACCATTAAAACCACTATAACAACCATCATCACCACTGTAACAATCATTATAACCACTATAACAACCATTATCACCACTATAACGACCATTATCACCACTGTAACGACAATTATCAGCACTATAACGGCCATTATCAGCACTATAACAACCATTATCAGCACTATAACAACCATTATCAGCACTATAACAACCATTATCAGCACTATAACGACCATTGTAACCACTGTAACAACCATTATAACCACTATAACAGCCATTATCAGCACTATAACGACCATTATCACCACTATAACGAGCATTATAACCACTATAACAACCATTATAATCACTATAACAACTATTATAACCAATATAACGACCACTATCAGCACCATCACGACCATTCTCAGCACTATAACGACCATTATCAACACTATAACGACCATTATCACCACTATAACAACCATCATCACCACTGTAACAACCACTATAACCACTATAACAACCATTATCACCACTATAACGACCATTATAACCACTATAACGACCATTATAACCATTATAACCACCATTAAAACCACTATGACAACCATTATCACCACTATAACAACCATTATAACCACTATAACGACCATTATAACCACTATAACAACCATTAAAACCTCTATGACAACCATTATCACCACTATAACAACCATCATCACCACTGTAACAACCATTATAACCACTATAAGAACCATTATCACCACTATAACGACCATTATCACCACTGTAACGACAATTATCAGCACTATAACGGCCATTATCAGCACTATAACAACCATTATCAGCACTATAACAACCATTATCACCACTATAACAACCACTATCACCACTATAACAACCACTATAACCACTATAACAACCATTATAACCACTATAACAACCGTTATAACCACTATAACGACCATTATAACCACTATAACGACCATTATCACCACTATAACAACCATCATCAGAACTATAACAACCATTATCAGCACTATAACAACCATTATCAGCACTATAACGACCATTGTAACCACTGTAACAACCATTATAACCACTATAACAGCCATTATCAGCACTATAACGACCATTATCACCACTATAGCAATCATTATGACCACTGTGACAACCATTATCAGCACTACAACGACCATTATCACCACTATAGCAATCATTATGACCACTGTGACAACCATTATCAGCACTACAAGGACCATTATCACCACTATAACAACCACTATAACCACTATAACAACCACTATAACCACTATAACAACAATTATAACCACTATAACAACCATTATCACCACTATAACGACCATTATAACCACTATAACCACCATTATAACAACTATAGCGACCATTATCAGCACTACAACGACCATTATCACCACTGTGGCAACCATTATCACCACTATAGCAACCATTATCATCACTATGACAACCATTATCGTTACAATAACAAGCATTATAACCACTATAGCAACCACTATCACCACTATAACAATCATTATAACCACTATAACAACCATTATCACCACTATAACGACCATTATAACCACTGTAACAACCATTATAACCACTATAACAGCCATTATCAGCACTATAACGACCATTATCACCACTATAGCAATCATTATGACCACTGTGACAACCATTATCAGCACTACAACGACCATTATCACCACTATAACGAGCATTATAACCACTATAACAACCATTATAACCACTATAACAACCATTATAACCAATATATCGACCACTATCAGCATCATAACGACCATTATCAGCACAATAACGACCATTATCAGCACTAAAACGACCACTGTCACCACTATAACAACCACTATCACCACTATAACAACCATCATCACCACTGTAACAACCATTATCACCACTATAACGACCATTATAACCACTATAACGACCATTATAACCACTATAACGACCATTATAACCACTATAACAACCATTAAAACCACTATAACAACCATCATCACCACTGTAACAATCATTATAACCACTATAACAACCATTATCACCACTATAACGACCATTATCACCACTGTAACGACAATTATCAGCACTATAACGGCCATTATCAGCACTATAACAACCATTATCAGCACTATAACAACCATTATCAGCACTATAACAACCATTATCAGCACTATAACGACCATTGTAACCACTGTAACAACCATTATAACCACTATAACAGCCATTATCAGCACTATAACGACCATTATCACCACTATAGCAATCATTATGACCACTGTGACAACCATTATCAGCACTACAACGACCATTATCACCACTATAGCAATCATTATGACCACTGTGACAACCATTATCAGCACTACGAGGACCATTATCACCACTATAACAACCACTATAACCACTATAACAACCACTATAACCACTATAACAACAATTATAACCACTATAACAACTATTATAACCAATATAACGACCACTATCAGCACCATCACGACCATTCTCAGCACTATAACAACCATTATCAGCACTATAACAACCATTATCAGCACTATAACGGCCATTATCAGCAATATAACGACTATTATAACCACTGTAACAACCATTATAACCACTATAACAGCCATTATCAGCACTATAACGACCATTATCACCACTATAGCAATCATTATGACCACTGTGACAACCATTATCAGCACTACAACGACCATTATCACCACTATAACGAGCATTATAACCACTATAACAACCATTATCACCACTATAACAACCATTATAACCACTATAACGACCATTATAACCAGTATAACAACCATTAAAACCTCTATGACAACCATTATCACCACTATAACAACCATCATCACCACTGTAACAACCATTATAACCACTACAAGAACCATTATCACCACTATAACGACCATTATCACGACTATAACGAGCATTATAACCACTATAACAACCATTATAACCACTATAACAACCATTATAACCAACATATCGACCACTATCAGCATCATAACGACCATTATCAGCACCATAACGACCATTATCAGCACTATAACGACCATTATCACCACTATAACAACCATCATCACCATTGTAACAACCACTATAACCACTATAACAACCATTATCACCACTATAACGACCATTATAACCACTATAACGATCATTATAACCACTATAACAACCATTGTCACCACTATAACAACCATTATAACGACTATAACGACCATTATAACCAGTATAACAACCATTAAAACCTCTATGACAACCATTATCACCACTATAACAACCATCATCACCACTGTAACAACCATTATAACCACTATAAGAACCATTATCACCACTATAACGACCATTATCACCACTATAACGACCATTATAACCACTATAACGATCATTATAACCACTATAACAATCATTAAAACCACTATGACAACAATTATAACCACTATAACAACCGTTATAACCACTATAACGACCATTATAACCACTATAACGACCATTATAACCACGTTAACAACCATTAAAACCTCTATGACAACCATTATCACCACTATAACAACCATCATCACCACTGTAACAACCATTATAACCACTATAAGAACCATTATCACCACTATAACGACCATTATCACCACTATAACGACCATTATCACCACTGTAACGACAATTATCAGCACTATAACGGCCATTATCAGCACTATAACAACCATTATCAGCACTATAACAACCATTATCAGCACTATAACAACCATTGTCAGCACTATAACAACCATTATCAGCACTATAACAACCATTGTCAGCACTATAACGCCCATTATCAGCAATATAACGACCATTATAACCACTATAACGACCATTAAAACCACTATGACAACCATTATCACCACTACAACAACCATCATCACCACTGTAACTACCATTATAACCACTATAACAACCATTATCACCACTATAACGAGCATTATAACCACTATAACAACCATTATAAACAACTATAACAACTATTATAACCAATATAACGACCACTATCAGCACCATCACGACCATTCTCAGCACTATAACGACCATTATCAGCACTATAACGACCATTATCACCACTATAACAACCATCATCACCACTGTAACAACCACTATAACCACTATAACAACCAGTATCACCACTATAACGACCATTATAACCACTATAACGACCATTATAACCACTATAACAACCATTAAAACCACTATGACAACCACTATGACCACTATAACAACCACTATAACCACTATAACAACCATTATAACCACTATAACAACCGTTATAACCACTATAACGACCATTATAACCACTATAACGACCATTATCACCACTATAACAACCATTACAACCACTATGACAACCATTACAACCACCATGACAACCATTAAAACCACTATGACAACCATTATCACCACTATAACAACCATCATCACCACTGTAACAACCATTATAACCACTATAACAACCATTATCACCACTATAACGAGCATTATAACCAATATATCGACCACTATCAGCATCATAACGACCATTGTCAGCACCATAACGACCATTATCAGCACTATAACGACCACTGTCACCACTATAACAACCACTATCACCACTATAACAACCATCATCACCACTGTAGCAACCATTACAACCACTATAACAACCATTATCACCACTATAACGAGCATTATAACCAATATATCGACCACTATCAGCATCATAACGACCATTGTCAGCACCATAACGACCATTATCAGCACTATAACGACCACTGTCACCACTATAACAACCACTATCACCACTATAACAACCATCATCACCACTGTAACAACCATTATCACCACTATAACGACCATTATAACCACTATAACGACCATTATAACCACTATAACGACCATTATAACCACTATAACAACCATTAAAACCACTATAACAACCATCATCACCACTGTAACAATCATTATAACCACTATAACAACCATTATCACCACTATAACGACCATTATCACCACTGTAACGACAATTATCAGCACTATAACGGCCATTATCAGCACTATAACAACCATTATCAGCACTATAACAACCATTATCAGCACTATAACGACCATTGTAACCACTATAGCAACCATTATAACCACTATAACAGCCATTATCAGCACTATAACGACCATTATCACCACTACAGCAATCATTATAACCACTGTGACAACCATTATCAGCACTACAACGACCATTATCACCACTATAGCAATCATTATGACCACTGTGACAACCATTATCAGCACTACAAGGACCATTATCACCACTATAACAACCACTATAACCACTATAACAACCACTATAACCACTATAACAACAATTATAACCACTATAACAACTATTATAACCAATATAACGACCACTGTCAGCACCATCACGACCATTCTCAGCACTATAACTACCATTATCAGCACCATTACGACCATTATCAGCACTATAACGACCATTATCACCACTATAACAACCATCATCACCACTGTAACAACCACTATAACCACTATAACAACCATTATCACCACTATAACGACCATTATAACCACTATAACGACCATTGTAACCACTATAACAACCATTAAAACCGCTATGACAACCATTATAACCACTATAACAACCGTTATAACCACTATAACGACCATTATAACCTCTATAACGACCATTATAACCACTATAACAACCATTAAAACCTCTATGACAACCATTATCACCACTATAACAACCATCATCACCACTGAACAACCATTATAACCACTATAAGAACCATTATCACCACTATAACGACCATTATCACCACTGTAACGACAATTATCAGCACTATAACGGCCATTATCAGCATTATATCAGCCATTATCAGCACTATAACAACCATTATCAGCACTATAACGGCCATTATCAGCAATATAACGACCATTATAACCACTGTAACAACCATTATAACCACTATAACAGCCATTATCAGCACTATAACGACCATTATCAGCACTATAACAACCATTATCAGCACTATAACAACCATTATCAGCACTATAACGCCCATTATCAGCAATATAACGACCATTATAACCACTGTAACAACCATTATAACCACTATAACAACCATCATCACCACTGTAACAACCATTATAACCACTATAACAACCATTATCACCACTATAACGAGCATTATAACCACTATAACAACCATTATAACCACTATAACAACTATTATAACCAATATAACGACCACTATCAGCACCATCACGACCATTCTCAGCACTATAACGACCATTATCAACACTATAACGACCATTATCACCACTATAACAACCATCATCACCACTGTAACAACCACTATAACCACTATAACAACCATTATCACCACTATAACGACCATTATAACCACTATAACGACCATTATAACCATTATAACCACCATTAAAACCACTATGACAACCATTATCACCACTATAACAACCATTATAACCACTATAACGACCATTATAACCACTATAACAACCATTAAAACCTCTATGACAACCATTATCACCACTATAACAACCATCATCACCACTGTAACAACCATTATAACCACTATAAGAACCATTATCACCACTATAACGACCATTATCACCACTGTAACGACAATTATCAGCACTATAACGGCCATTATCAGCACTATAACAACCATTATCAGCACTATAACAACCATTATCACCACTATAACAACCACTATCACCACTATAACAACCACTATAACCACTATAACAACCATTATAACCACTATAACAACCGTTATAACCACTATAACGACCATTATAACCACTATAACGAGCATTATAACCACTATAACAACCATTATAACCACTATAACAACTATTATAACCAATATAACGACCACTATCAGCACCATCACGACCATTCTCAGCACTATAACGACCATTATCAACACTATAACGACCATTATCACCACTATAGCAACCATCATCACCACTGTAACAACCACTATAACCACTATAACAACCATTATCACCACTATAACGACCATTATAACCACTATAACGACCATTATAACCATTATAACCACCATTAAAACCACTATGACAACCATTATCACCACTATAACAACCATTATAACCACTATAACGACCATTATAACCACTATAACAACCATTAAAACCTCTATGACAACCATTATCACCACTATAACAACCATCATCACCACTGTAACAACCATTATAACCACTATAAGAACCATTATCACCACTATAACGACCATTATCACCACTGTAACGACAATTATCAGCACTATAACGGCCATTATCAGCACTATAACAACCATTATCAGCACTATAACAACCATTATCACCACTATAACAACCACTATCACCACTATAACAACCACTATAACCACTATAACAACCATTATAACCACTATAACAACCGTTATAACCACTATAACGACCATTATAACCACTATAACGACCATTATCACCACTATAACAACCATTACAACCACTATGACAACCATTACAACCACCATGACAACCATTAAAACCACTATGACAACAATTATCACCACTAAAATAACCATCATCACCACTCTAACAACCATTATAACCACTATAACAACCATTATCACCACTATAGCAACCATTATCATCACTATGACAACCATTATCGTTACAATAACAAGCATTATAACCACTATAGCAACCACTATCTCCACTATAACAATCATTATAACCACTATAACAACCATTATCACCACTATAACGACCATTATAACCACTGTAACAACCATTATAACCACTATAACAGCCATTATCAGCACTATAACGACCATTATCACCACTATAACAACCATTATAACCACTATAACGACCATTATAACCACTATAACAACCATTAAAACCTCTATGACAACCATTATCACCACTATAACAACCATCATCACCACTGTAACAACCATTATAACCACTATAAGAACCATTATCACCACTATAACGACCATTATCACCACTGTAACGACAATTATCAGCACTATAACGGCCATTATCAGCACTATAACAACCATTATCAGCACTATAACAACCATTATCACCACTATACAACCACTATCACCACTATAACAACCACTATAACCACTATAACAACCATTATAACCACTATAACAACCGTTATAACCACTATAACGACCATTATAACCACTATAACGACCATTATCACCACTATAACAACCATTACAACCACTATGACAACCATTACAACCACCATGACAACCATTAAAACCACTATGACAACAATTATCACCACTAAAATAACCATCATCACCACTCTAACAACCATTATAACCACTATAACAACCATTATCACCACTATAGCAACCATTATCATCACTATGACAACCATTATCGTTACAATAACAAGCATTATAACCACTATAGCAACCACTATCTCCACTATAACAATCATTATAACCACTATAACAACCATTATCACCACTATAACGACCATTATAACCACTATAACAACCATTAAAACCTCTATGACAACCATTATCACCACTATAACAACCATCATCACCACTGTAACAACCATTATAACCACTATAAGAACCATTATCACCACTATAACGACCATTATCACGACTGTAACGACAATTATCAGCACTATAACGGCCATTATCAGCACTATAACAACCATTATCAGCACTATAACAACCATTATCACCACTATAACAACCACTATCACCACTATAACAACCACTATAACCACTATAACAACCATTATAACCACTATAACAACCGTTATAACCACTATAACGACCATTATAACCACTATAACGAGCATTATAACCACTATAACAACCATTATAACCACTATAACAACTATTATAACCAATATAACGACCACTATCAGCACCATCACGACCATTCTCAGCACTATAACGACCATTATCAACACTATAACGACCATTATCACCACTATAACAACCATCATCACCACTGTAACAACCACTATAACCACTATAACAACCATTATCACCACTATAACGACCATTATAACCACTATAACGACCATTATAACCATTATAACCACCATTAAAACCACTATGACAACCATTATCACCACTATAACAACCATTATAACCACTATAACGACCATTATAACCACTATAACAACCATTAAAACCTCTATGACAACCATTATCACCACTATAACAACCATCATCACCACTGTAACAACCATTATAACCACTATAAGAACCATTATCACCACTATAACGACCATTATCACCACTGTAACGACAATTATCAGCACTATAACAACCATTATCACCACTATAACAACCACTATCACCACTATTACAACCACTATAACCACTATAACAACCATTATAACCACTATAACAACCGTTATAACCACTATAACGACCATTATCACCACTATAACAACCATTACAACCACTATGACAACCATTACAACCACCATGACAACCATTAAAACCACTATGACAACAATTATCACCACTAAAATAACCATCATCACCACTCTAACAACCATTATAACCACTATAACAACCATTATCACCACTATAGCAACCATTATCATCACTATGACAACCATTATCGTTACAATAACAAGCATTATAACCACTATAGCAACCACTATCTCCACTATAACAATCATTATAACCACTATAACAACCATTATCACCACTATAACGACCATTATAACCACTGTAACAACCATTATAACCACTATAACAGCCATTATCAGCACTATAACGACCATTATCACCACTATAGCAATCATTATGACCACTGTGACAACCATTATCAGCACTACAACGACCATTATCACCACTATAACGAGCATTATAACCACTATAACAACCATTAAAACCACTATGACAACCATTATCACCACTATAACAACCATCATCACCACTGTAACAACCATTATAACCACTATAACAACCATTATCACCACTATAACGAGCATTATAACCACTATAACAACCATTATAACCACTATAACAACTATTATAACCAATATAACGACCACTATCAGCACCATCACGACCATTCTCAGCACTATAACGACCATTATCACCACTATAACGACCATTATCACCACTGTAACGACAATTATCAGCACTATAACGGCCATTATCAGCACTATAACAACCATTATCAGCACTATAACAACCATTATCACCACTATAACAACCACTATCACCACTATAACAACCACTATAACCACTATAACAACCATTATAACCACTATAACAACCGTTATAACCACTATAACGACCATTATAACCACTATAACGAGCATTATAACCACTATAACAACCATTATAACCACTATAACAACTATTATAACCAATATAACGACCACTATCAGCACCATCACGACCATTCTCAGCACTATAACGACCATTATCAACACTATAACGACCATTATCACCACTATAACAACCATCATCACCACTGTAACAACCACTATAACCACTATAACAACCATTATCACCACTATAACGACCATTATAACCACTATAACGACCATTATAACCATTATAACCACCATTAAAACCACTATGACAACCATTATCACCACTATAACAACCATTATAACCACTATAACGACCATTATAACCACTATAACAACCATTAAAACCTCTATGACAACCATTATCACCACTATAACAACCATCATCACCAGTGTAACAACCATTATAACCACTATAACAACCATTATCACCACTATAACGAGCATTATGACCACTATAACAACCATTATAACCACTATAACAACTATTATAACCAATATAACGACCACTATCAGCACCATCACGACCATTCTCAGCACTATAACGACCATTATCAACACTATAACGACCATTATCACCACTATAACAACCATCATCACCACTGTAACAACCACTATAACCACTATAACAACCATTATCACCACTATAACGACCATTATAACCACTATAACGACCATTATAACCATTATAACCACCATTAAAACCACTATGACAACCATTATCACCACTATAACAACCATTATAACCACTATAACGACCATTATAACCACTATAACAACCATTAAAACCTCTATGACAACCATTATCACCACTATAACAACCATCATCACCACTGTAACAACCATTATAACCACTATAAGAACCATTATCACCACTATAACGACCATTATCACCACTGTAACGACAATTATCAGCACTATAACGGCCATTATCAGCACTATAACAACCATTATCAGCACTATAACAACCATTATCACCACTATAACAACCACTATCACCACTATAACAACCACTATAACCACTATAACAACCATTATAACCACTATAACAACCGTTATAACCACTATAACGACCATTATAACCACTATAACGAGCATTATAACCACTATAACAACCATTATAACCACTATAACAACTATTATAACCAATATAACGACCACTATCAGCACCATCACGACCATTCTCAGCACTATAACGACCATTATCAACACTATAACGACCATTATCACCACTATAACAACCATCATCACCACTGTAACAACCACTATAACCACTATAACAACCATTATCACCACTATAACGACCATTATAACCACTATAACGACCATTATAACCACTATAACAACTATTATAACCAATATAACGACCACTATCAGCACCATCACGACCATTCTCAGCACTATAACGACCATTATCAACACTATAACGACCATTATCACCACTATAACAACCATCATCACCACTGTAACAACCACTATAACCACTATAACAACCATTATCACCACTATAACGACCATTATAACCACTATAACGACCATTATAACCATTATAACCACCATTAAAACCACTATGACAACCATTATCACCACTATAACAACCATTATAACCACTATAACGACCATTATAACCACTATAACAACCATTAAAACCTCTATGACAACCATTATCACCACTATAACAACCATCATCACCAGTGTAACAACCATTATAACCACTATAACAACCATTATCACCACTATAACGAGCATTATGACCACTATAACAACCATTATAACCACTATAACAACTATTATAACCAATATAACGACCACTATCAGCACCATCACGACCATTCTCAGCACTATAACGACCATTATCAACACTATAACGACCATTATCACCACTATAACAACCATCATCACCACTGTAACAACCACTATAACCACTATAACAACCATTATCACCACTATAACGACCATTATAACCACTATAACGACCATTATAACCATTATAACCACCATTAAAACCACTATGACAACCATTATCACCACTATAACAACCATTATAACCACTATAACGACCATTATAACCACTATAACAACCATTAAAACCTCTATGACAACCATTATCACCACTATAACAACCATCATCACCACTGTAACAACCATTATAACCACTATAAGAACCATTATCACCACTATAACGACCATTATCACCACTGTAACGACAATTATCAGCACTATAACGGCCATTATCAGCACTATAACAACCATTATCAGCACTATAACAACCATTATCACCACTATAACAACCACTATCACCACTATAACAACCACTATAACCACTATAACAACCATTATAACCACTATAACAACCGTTATAACCACTATAACGACCATTATAACCACTATAACGAGCATTATAACCACTATAACAACCATTATAACCACTATAACAACTATTATAACCAATATAACGACCACTATCAGCACCATCACGACCATTCTCAGCACTATAACGACCATTATCAACACTATAACGACCATTATCACCACTATAACAACCATCATCACCACTGTAACAACCACTATAACCACTATAACAACCATTATCACCACTATAACGACCATTATAACCACTATAACGACCATTATAACCATTATAACCACCATTAAAACCACTATGACAACCATTATCACCACTATAACAACCATTATAACCACTATAACGACCATTATAACCACTATAACAACCATTAAAACCTCTATGACAACCATTATCACCACTATAACAACCATCATCACCACTGTAACAACCATTATAACCACTATAAGAACCATTATCACCACTATAACGACCATTATCACCACTGTAACGACAATTATCAGCACTATAACGGCCATTATCAGCGCTATAACAACCATTATCAGCACTATAACAACCATTATCACCACTATAACAACCACTATCACCACTATAACAACCACTATAACCACTATAACAACCATTATAACCACTATAACAACCGTTATAACCACTATAACGACCATTATAACCACTATAACGACCATTATCACCACTATAACAACCATTACAACCACTATGACAACCATTACAACCACCATGACAACCATTAAAACCACTATGACAACAATTATCACCACTAAAATAACCATCATCACCACTCTAACAACCATTATAACCACTATAACAACCATTATCACCACTATAGCAACCATTATCATCACTATGACAACCATTATCGTTACAATAACAAGCATTATAACCACTATAGCAACCACTATCTCCACTATAACAATCATTATAACCACTATAACAACCATTATCACCACTATAACGACCATTATAACCACTGTAACAACCATTATAACCACTATAACAGCCATTATCAGCACTATAACGACCATTATCACCACTATAGCAATCATTATGACCACTGTGACAACCATTATCAGCACTACAACGACCATTATCACCACTATAACGAGCATTATAACCACTATAACAACCATTAAAACCACTATGACAACCATTATCACCACTATAACAACCATCATCACCACTGTAACAACCATTATAACCACTATAACAACCATTATCACCACTATAACGAGCATTATAACCACTATAACAACCATTATAACCACTATAACAACTATTATAACCAATATAACGACCACTATCAGCACCATCACGACCATTCTCAGCACTATAACGACCATTATCAACACTATAACGACCATTATCACCACTATAACAACCATCATCACCATTGTAACAACCACTATAACCACTATAACAACCATTATCACCACTATAACGACCATTATAACCACTATAACGACCATTATAACCATTATAACCACCATTAAAACCACTATGACAACCATTATCACCACTATAACAACCATTATAACCACTATAACGACCATTATAACCACTATAACAACCATTAAAACCTCTATGACAACCATTATCACCACTATAACAACCATCATCACCACTGTAACAACCATTATAACCACTATAAGAACCATTATCACCACTATAACGACCATTATCACCACTGTAACGACAATTATCAGCACTATAACGGCCATTATCAGCACTATAACAACCATTATCAGCACTATAACAACCATTATCACCACTATAACAACCACTATCACCACTATAACAACCACTATAACCACTATAACAACCATTATAACCACTATAACAACCGTTATAACCACTATAACGACCATTATAACCACTATAACGAGCATTATAACCACTATAACAACCATTATAACCACTATAACAACTATTATAACCAATATAACGACCACTATCAGCACCATCACGACCATTCTCAGCACTATAACGACCATTATCAACACTATAACGACCATTATCACCACTATAACAACCATCATCACCACTGTAACAACCACTATAACCACTATAACAACCATTATCACCACTATAACGACCATTATAACCACTATAACGACCATTATAACCATTATAACCACCATTAAAACCACTATGACAACCATTATCACCACTATAACAACCATTATAACCACTATAACGACCATTATAACCACTATAACAACCATTAAAACCTCTATGACAACCATTATCACCACTATAACAACCATCATCACCACTGTAACAACCATTATAACCACTATAAGAACCATTATCACCACTATAACGACCATTATCACCACTGTAACGACAATTATCAGCACTATAACGGCCATTATCAGCACTATAACAACCATTATCAGCACTATAACAACCATTATCACCACTATAACAACCACTATCACCACTATAACAACCACTATAACCACTATAACAACCATTATAACCACTATAACAACCGTTATAACCACTATAACGACCATTATAACCACTATAACGACCATTATCACCACTATAACAACCATTACAACCACTATGACAACCATTACAACCACCATGACAACCATTAAAACCACTATGACAACAATTATCACCACTAAAATAACCATCATCACCACTCTAACAACCATTATAACCACTATAACAACCATTATCACCACTATAGCAACCATTATCATCACTATGACAACCATTATCGTTACAATAACAAGCATTATAACCACTATAGCAACCACTATCTCCACTATAACAATCATTATAACCACTATAACAACCATTATCACCACTATAACGACCATTATAACCACTGTAACAACCATTATAACCACTATAACAGCCATTATCAGCACTATAACGACCATTATCACCACTATAGCAATCATTATGACCACTGTGACAACCATTATCAGCACTACAACGACCATTATCACCACTATAACGAGCATTATAACCACTATAACAACCATTAAAACCACTATGACAACCATTATCACCACTATAACAACCATCATCACCTCTGTAACAACCATTATAACCACTATAACAACCATTATCACCACTATAACGAGCATTATAACCACTATAACAACCATTATAACCACTATAACAACTATTATAACCAATATAACGACCACTATCAGCACCATCACGACCATTCTCAGCACTATAACGACCATTATCAACACTATAACGACCATTATCACCACTATAACAACCATCATCACCATTGTAACAACCACTATAACCACTATAACAACCATTATCACCACTATAACGACCATTATAACCACTATAACGACCATTATAACCATTATAACCACCATTAAAACCACTATGACAACCATTATCACCACTATAACAACCATTATAACCACTATAACGACCATTATAACCACTATAACAACCATTAAAACCTCTATGACAACCATTATCACCACTATAACAACCATCATCACCACTGTAACAACCATTATAACCACTATAAGAACCATTATCACCACTATAACGACCATTATCACCACTGTAACGACAATTATCAGCACTATAACGGCCATTATCAGCACTATAACAACCATTATCAGCACTATAACAACCATTATCACCACTATAACAACCACTATCACCACTATAACAACCACTATAACCACTATAACAACCATTATAACCACTATAACAACCGTTATAACCACTATAACGACCATTATAACCACTATAACGAGCATTATAACCACTATAACAACCATTATAACCACTATAACAACTATTATAACCAATATAACGACCACTATCAGCACCATCACGACCATTCTCAGCACTATAACGACCATTATCAACACTATAACGACCATTATCACCACTATAACAACCATCATCACCACTGTAACAACCACTATAACCACTATAACAACCATTATCACCACTATAACGACCATTATAACCACTATAACGACCATTATAACCATTATAACCACCATTAAAACCACTATGACAACCATTATCACCACTATAACAACCATTATAACCACTATAACGACCATTATAACCACTATAACAACCATTAAAACCTCTATGACAACCATTATCACCACTATAACAACCATCATCACCACTGTAACAACCATTATAACCACTATAAGAACCATTATCACCACTATAACGACCATTATCACCACTGTAACGACAATTATCAGCACTATAACGGCCATTATCAGCACTATAACAACCATTATCAGCACTATAACAACCATTATCACCACTATAACAACCACTATCACCACTATAACAACCACTATAACCACTATAACAACCATTATAACCACTATAACAACCGTTATAACCACTATAACGACCATTATAACCACTATAACGACCATTATCACCACTATAACAACCATTACAACCACTATGACAACCATTACAACCACCATGACAACCATTAAAACCACTATGACAACAATTATCACCACTAAAATAACCATCATCACCACTCTAACAACCATTATAACCACTATAACAACCATTATCACCACTATAGCAACCATTATCATCACTATGACAACCATTATCGTTACAATAACAAGCATTATAACCACTATAGCAACCACTATCTCCACTATAACAATCATTATAACCACTATAACAACCATTATCACCACTATAACGACCATTATAACCACTGTAACAACCATTATAACCACTATAACAGCCATTATCAGCACTATAACGACCATTATCACCACTATAGCAATCATTATGACCACTGTGACAACCATTATCAGCACTACAACGACCATTATCACCACTATAACGAGCATTATAACCACTATAACAACCATTATAACCACTATAACAACCATTATAACCAATATATCGACCACTATCAGCATCATAACGACCATTATCAGCACCATAACAACCACTATCACCACTATAACAACCATCATCACCACTGTAACAGCCATTATCACCACTATAACGACCATTATAACCACTATAACGACCATTATAACCACTATAACGACCATTATAACCACTATAACAACCATTAAAACCACTATAACAACCATCATCACCACTGTAACAATCATTATAACCACTATAACAACCATTATCACCACTATAACGACCATTATCACCACTGTAACGACAATTATCAGCACTATAACGGCCATTATCAGCACTATAACAACCATTATCAGCACTATAACAACCATTATCAGCACTATAACAACCATTGTCAGCACTATAACGACCATTGTAACCACTGTAACAACCATTATAACCACTATAACAGCCATTATCAGCACTATAACGACCATTATCACCACTATAGCAATCATTATGACCACTGTGACAACCATTATCAGCACTACAACGACCATTATCACCACTATAGCAATCATTATGACCACTGTGACAACCATTATCAGCACTACAAGGACCATTATCACCACTATAACAACCACTATAACCACTATAACAACCACTATAACCACTATAACAACAATTATAACCACTATAACAACTATTATAACCAATATAACGACCACTATCAGCACCATCACGACCATTCTCAGCACTATAACAACCATTATCAGCACTATAACAACCATTATCGGCACTATAACGGCCATTATCAGCAATATAACGACCATTATAACCACTGTAACAACCATTATAACCACTATAACAGCCATTATCAGCACTATAACGACCATTATCACCACTATAGCAATCATTATGACCACTGTGACAACCATTATCAGCACTACAACGACCATTGTCACCACTATAACGAGCATTATAACCACTATAACAACCATTATCACCACTATAACAACCATTATAACCACTATAACGACCATTATAACCAGTATAACAACCATTAAAACCTCTATGACAACCGTTATCACCACTATAACAACCATCATCACCACTGTAACAACCATTATAACCACTATAAGAACCATTATCACCACTATAACGACCATTATCACCACTATAACGACCATAATAACCACTATAACGTTCATTATAACCACTATAACAACCATTAAAACCACTATGACAACCATTATAACCACTATAACAACCGTTATAACCACTATAACGACCATTATAACCACTATAACGACCATTATAACCACTATAACAACCATTAAAACCTCTATGACAACCATTATCACCACTATAACAACCATCATCACCACTGTAACAACCATTATGACCACTATAAGAACCATTATCACCACTATAACGACCATTATCACCACTGTAACGACAATTATCAGCACTATAACGGCCATTATCAGCACTATAACAACCATTATCAGCACTATAACAACCATTATCAGCACTATAACGGCCATTATCAGCAATATAACGACCATTATAACCACTGTAACAACCATTATAACCACTATAACAGCCATTATCAGCACTATAACGACCATTGTCAGCACTAAAACAACCATTATCAGCACTATAACAACCATTGTCAGCACTATAACGCCCATTATCAGCAATATAACGACCATTATAACCACTGTAACAACCATTATAACCACTATAACAGCCATTATCAGCACTATAACGACCATTATCACCACTATAGCAATCATTATGACCACTGTGACAACCATCATCAGCACTACAACGACCATTATCACCACTGAAACGAGCATTATAACCACTATAACAACCATTATAACCAATATAACGACCACTATCAGCATCATAACGACCATTATCAGCACCATAACGACCATTATCAGCACTATAACGACCATTATCACCACTATAACAACCATCATCACCACTGTAACAACCACTATAACCACTATAACAACCATTATCACCACTATAACGACCATTATCACCACTGTAACGACAATTATCAGCACTATAACGGCCATTATCAGCACTATAACAACCATTATCAGCACTATAACAACCATTATCAGCACTATAACAACCATTATCAGCACTCTAACGACCATTGTAACCACTGTAAC
Source organism: Megachile leachella (assembly GCA_963576845.1). Lineage (NCBI taxonomy): Eukaryota > Metazoa > Arthropoda > Insecta > Hymenoptera > Megachilidae > Megachile > Megachile leachella. The sequence continues at coordinate 12,248,710 of OY756260.1, read as the reverse complement.
AACCATTATAACCACTATAACAGCCATTATCAGCACTATAACGACCATTATCACCACTATAGCAATCATTATGACCACTGTGACAACCATTATCAGCACTACAACGACCATTATCACCACTATAGCAATCATTATGACCACTGTGACAACCATTATCAGCACTACAAGGACCATTATCACCACTATAACAACCACTATAACCACTATAACAACAATTATAACCACTATAACAACTATTATAACCAATATAACGACCACTATCAGCACCATCACGACCATTCTCAGCACTATAACAACCATTATCAGCACTATAACAACCATTATCAGCACTATAACGGCCATTATCAGCAATATAACGACCATTATAACCACTGTAACAACCATTATAACCACTATAACAGCCATTATCAGCACTACAACGTCCATTATCACCACTATAACGAGCATTATAACCACTATAACAACCATTATCACCACTATAACAACCATTATAACCACTATAACGACCATTATAACCAGTATAACAACCATTAAAACCTCTATGACAACCATTATCACCACTATAACAACCATCATCACCACTGTGACAACCATTATAACCACTATAAGAACCATTATCACCACTATAACGACCATTATCACCACTATAACGACCATTATAACCACTATAACGATCATTATAACCACTATAACAACCATTAAAACCACTATGACAACCATTATAACCACTATAACAACCGTTATAACCACTATAACGACCATTATAACCACTATAACGACCATTATAACCACTATAACAACCATTAAAACCTCTATGACAACCATTATCACCACTATAACAACCATCATCACCACTGTAACAACCATTATAACCACTATAAGAACCATTATCACCACTATAACGACCATTATCACCACTGTAACGACAATTATCAGCACTATAACGGCCATTATCAGCACTATAACAACCATTATCAGCACTATAACAACCATTATCAGCACTATAACGGCCATTATAACCACTATAACGATCATTATAACCACTATAACAACCATTAAAACCACTATGACAACCATTATAACCACTATAACAACCGTTATAACCACTATAACGACCATTATAACCACTATAACGACCATTCTAACCACTATAACAACCATTAAAACCTCTATGACAACCATTATCACCACTATAACAACCATCATCACCACTGTAACAACCATTATAACCACTATAAGAACCATTATCACCACTATAACGACCATTATCACCACTGTAACGACAATTATCAGCACTATAACGGCCATTATCAGCACTATAACAACCATTATCAGCACTATAACAACCATTATCAGCACTATAACGGCCATTATCAGCAATATAACGACCATTATAACCACTGTAACAACCATTATAACCACTATAACAGCCATTATCAGCACTATAACGACCATTGTCAGCACTATAACAACCATTATCAGCACTATAACAACCATTGTCAGCACTATAACGCCCATTATCAGCAATATAACGACCATTATAACCACTGTAACAACCATTATAACCACTATAACAGCCATTATCAGCACTATAACGACCATTATCACCACTATAGCAATCATTATGACCACTGTGACAACCATCATCAGCACTACAACGACCATTATCACCACTGAAACGAGCATTATAACCACTATAACAACCATTATAACCAATATAACGACCACTATCAGCATCATAACGACCATTATCAGCACCATAACGACCATTATCAGCACTATAACGACCATTATCACCACTATAACAACCATCATCACCACTGTAACAACCACTATAACCACTATAACAACCATTATCACCACTATAACGACCATTATCACCACTGTAACGACAATTATCAGCACTATAACGGCCATTATCAGCACTATAACAACCATTATCAGCACTATAACAACCATTATCAGCACTATAACAACCATTATCAGCACTCTAACGACCATTGTAACCACTGTAACAACCATTATAACCACTATAACAGCCATTATCAGCACTATAACGACCATTATCACCACTATAGCAATCATTATGACCACTGTGACAACCATTATCAGCACTACAACGACCATTATCACCACTATAGCAATCATTATGACCACTGTGACAACCATTATCAGCACTACAAGGACCATTATCACCACTATAACAACCACTATAACCACTATAACAACAATTATAACCACTATAACAACTATTATAACCAATATAACGACCACTATCAGCACCATCACGACCATTCTCAGCACTATAACAACCATTATCAGCACTATAACAACCATTATCAGCACTATAACGGCCATTATCAGCAATATAACGACCATTATAACCACTGTAACAACCATTATAACCACTATAACAGCCATTATCAGCACTACAACGACCATTATCACCACTATAACGAGCATTATAACCACTATAACAACCATTATCACCACTATAACAACCATTATAACCACTATAACGACCATTATAACCAGTATAACAACCATTAAAACCTCTATGACAACCATTATCACCACTATAACAACCATCATCACCACTGTAACAACCATTATAACCACTATAAGAACCATTATCACCACTATAACGACCATTATCACCACTATAACGACCATTATAACCACTATAACGATCATTATAACCACTATAACAACCATTAAAACCACTATGACAACCATTATAACCACTATAACAACCGTTATAACCACTATAACGACCATTATAACCACTATAACGACCATTATACCCACTATAACAACCATTAAAACCTCTATGACAACCATTATCACCACTATAACAACCATCATCACCACTGTAACAACCATTATAACCACTATAAGAACCATTATCACCACTATAACGACCATTATCACCACTGTAACGACAATTATCAGCACTATAACGGCCATTATCAGCACTATAACAACCATTATCAGCACTATAACAACCATTATCAGCACTATAACGGCCATTATAACCACTATAACGATCATTATAACCACTATAACAACCATTAAAACCACTATGACAACCATTATAACCACTATAACAACCGTTATAACCACTATAACGACCATTATAACCACTATAACGACCATTCTAACCACTATAACAACCATTAAAACCTCTATGACAACCATTATCACCACTATAACAACCATCATCACCACTGTAACAACCATTATAACCACTATAAGAACCATTATCACCACTGTAACGACCATTATCACCACTGTAACGACAATTATCAGCACTATAACGGCCATTATCAGCACTATAACAACCATTATCAGCACTATAACAACCATTATCAGCACTATAACGGCCATTATCAGCAATATAACGACCATTATAACCACTGTAACAACCATTATAACCACTATAACAGCCATTATCAGCACTATAACGACCATTGTCAGCACTATAACAACCATTATCAGCACTATAACAACCATTGTCAGCACTATAACGCCCATTATCAGCAATATAACGACCATTATAACCACTGTAACAACCATTATAACCACTATAACAGCCATTATCAGCACTATAACGACCATTATCACCACTATAGCAATCATTATGACCACTGTGACAACCATTATCAGCACTACAACGACCATTATAACCACTATAACGACCATCATCACCACTGTAACAACCACTATAACCACTATAACAACCATTATCACCACTATAACAACCACTATAACCACTATAACAACCACTATAACCACTATAACAACCATTATAACTACTATAACAACCATTATCACCACTATAACGACCATTATAACCACTATAACGACCATTATAACCACTATAACGACCATTATAACCACTATAACAACCATTAAAACCACTATGACAACCATTATCACCACTCTAACAACCATCATCACCACTGTAACAACCACTATAACCACTATAACAACCATTATCACCACTATAACGACCATTATAGCCACTATAACGACCATTATAACCACTATAACAACCATTAAAACCACTATGACAACCATTATCACCACTACAACAACCATCATCACCACTGTAACTACCATTATAACCACTATAACAACCATTATCACCACTATAACGAGCATTATAACCACTATAACAACCATTATAAACAACTATAACAACTATTATAACCAATATAACGACCACTATCAGCACCATCACGACCATTCTCAGCACTATAACGACCATTATCAGCACTATAACGACCATTATCACCACTATAACAACCATCATCACCACTGTAACAACCACTATAACCACTATAACAACCATTATCACCACTATAACGACCATTATAACCACTATAACGACCGTTATAACCACTATAACAACCATTAAAACCACTATGACAACCATTATCACCACTATAACAACCATTATAACCACTATAACGACCATTATAACCACTATAACAACCATTAAAACCTCTATGACAACCATTATCACCACTATAACAACCATCATCACCACTGTAACAACCATTATAACCACTATAAGAACCATTATCACCACTATAACGACCATTATCACCACTATAACGAGCATCATAACCACTATAAGAACCATTATAACCACTATAACAACCATTATAACCAATATAACGACCACTATCAGCACCATAACGACCATTATCAGCACTATAACGACCATTATCACCACTATAACAACCATCATCACCACTGTAACAACCACTATAACCACTATAACAACCATTATCACCACTATAACGACCATTATAACCACTATAACGACCATTATAACCACTATAACAACCATTAAAACCACTATGACAACCATTATCACCACTATAACAACCATCATCACCACTGTAACAACCATTATAATCACTATAACAACCATTATCACCACTATAACGACCATTATCACCAATATAACGACAATTATCTGCACTATAACGACCATTATCAGCACTATAACGACCATTATCACCACCATAACGACCATTATCAGCACCATAACGACCATTATCAGCACTATAACGACCATTATCAGCACTACAACGACCATTATCACCACTATAACAACCACTATGACCACTATAACAACCACTATAACCACTATAACAACCATTATAACCACTATAACAACCGTTATAACCACTATAACGACCATTATAACCGCTATAACGACCATTATCACCACTATAACAACCATTACAACCACTATGACAACCATTAAAACCACTATGACAACCATTATCACCACTATAACAACCATCATCACCACTGTAACAACCATTATAACCACTATAACAACCATTATCACCATTATAACGAGCATTATAACCACTATAACAACCATTATAACCACTATAACAACCATTATAACCTCTATAACGACCATTATAACCACTATAACAACCATTATCACCACTATAACGAGCATTAAAACCACAATAACAACCATTATAACCACTATAACAACCATTATAACCAATATAACGACCACTATCAGCACCATAACGACCACTATCAGCACCATAACGACCATTATCAGCACTATAACGACCATTAACACCACTATAACAACCATCATCACCACTGTAACAACCACTATAACCACTATAACAACCATTATCACCACTATAACGACCATTATAACCACTATAACGACCATTATAACCACTATAACAACCATTAAAACCACTATGACAACCATTATCACCACTATAACAACCATCATCACCACTGTAACAATCACTATAACCACTATAACAACCATTATCACCACTATAACGACCATTATAACCACTATAACGAGCATTATAACCACTATAACAACCATTATAACCACTATAACAACTATTATAACCAATATAACGACCACTATCAGCACCATCACGACCATTCTCAGCACTATAACGACCATTATCAGCACTATAACGACCATTATCAGCACTATAACAACCATTATCACCACTATAACGAGCATTATAACCACTATAACAACCATTATAACCACTATAACAACCATTATAACCAATATAACGACCACTATCAGCACCATAACGACCATTATCAGCACTATAACGACCATTATCAGCACTATAACGACCATTATCAGCACTATAACAACCATTATCACCACTATAACGAGCATTATAACCACTATAACAACCATTATAACCACTATAACAACCATTATAACCAATATAACGACCACTATCAGCACCATAACGACCATTATCACCACTATAACGACCATTATAACCACTATAACGACCATTATAACCACTATAACAACCATTAAAACCACTATGACAACCATTATCACCACTATAACAACCATCATCACCACTGTAACAACCATTATAATCACTATAACAACCATTATCACCACTATAACGACCATTATCACCAATATAACGACAATTATCTGCACTATAACGACCATTATCAGCACTATAACGACCATTATCACCACCATAACGACCATTATCAGCACCATAACGACCATTATCAGCACTATAACGACCATTATCAGCACTACAACGACCATTATCACCACTATAACAACCACTATGACCACTATAACAACCACTATAACCACTATAACAACCATTATAACCACTATAACAACCGTTATAACCACTATAACGACCATTATAACCGCTATAACGACCATTATCACCACTATAACAACCATTACAACCACTATGACAACCATTAAAACCACTATGACAACCATTATCACCACTATAACAACCATCATCACCACTGTAACAACCATTATAACCACTATAACAACCATTATCACCATTATAACGAGCATTATAACCACTATAACAACCATTATAACCACTATAACAACCATTATAACCTCTATAACGACCATTATAACCACTATAACAACCATTATCACCACTATAACGAGCATTAAAACCACAATAACAACCATTATAACCACTATAACAACCATTATAACCAATATAACGACCACTATCAGCACCATAACGACCACTATCAGCACCATAACGACCATTATCAGCACTATAACGACCATTAACACCACTATAACAACCATCATCACCACTGTAACAACCACTATAACCACTATAACAACCATTATCACCACTATAACGACCATTATAACCACTATAACGACCATTATAACCACTATAACAACCATTAAAACCACTATGACAACCATTATCACCACTATAACAACCATCATCACCACTGTAACAATCACTATAACCACTATAACAACCATTATCACCACTATAACGACCATTATAACCACTATAACGAGCATTATAACCACTATAACAACCATTATAACCACTATAACAACTATTATAACCAATATAACGACCACTATCAGCACCATCACGACCATTCTCAGCACTATAACGACCATTATCAGCACTATAACGACCATTATCAGCACTATAACAACCATTATCACCACTATAACGAGCATTATAACCACTATAACAACCATTATAACCACTATAACAACCATTATAACCAATATAACGACCACTATCAGCACCATAACGACCATTATCAGCACTATAACGACCATTATCAGCACTATAACGACCATTATCAGCACTATAACAACCATTATCACCACTATAACGAGCATTATAACCACTATAACAACCATTATAACCACTATAACAACCATTATAACCAATATAACGACCACTATCAGCACCATAACGACCATTATCACCACTATAACGACCATTATAACCACTATAACGACCATTATAACCACTATAACAACCATTAAAACCACTATGACAACCATTATCACCACTATAACAACCATCATCACCACTGTAACAACCATTATAATCACTATAACAACCATTATCACCACTATAACGACCATTATCACCAATATAACGACAATTATCTGCACTATAACGACCATTATCAGCACTATAACGACCATTATCACCACCATAACGACCATTATCAGCACCATAACGACCATTATCAGCACTATAACGACCATTATCAGCACTACAACGACCATTATCACCACTATAACAACCACTATGACCACTATAACAACCACTATAACCACTATAACAACCATTATAACCACTATAACAACCGTTATAACCACTATAACGACCATTATAACCGCTATAACGACCATTATCACCACTATAACAACCATTACAACCACTATGACAACCATTAAAACCACCATGACAACCATTATCACCACTATAACAACCATCATCACCACTGTAACAACCACTATAACCACTATAACAACCATTATCACCACTATAACGACCATTATAACCACTATAACGACCATTATAACCACTATAACAAACATTAAAACCACTATGACAACCATTATCACCACTATAACAACCATCATCACCACTGTAACAATCACTATAACCACTATAACAACCATTATCACCACTATAACGACCATTATAACCACCATAACGAGCATTATAACCACTATACCAACCATTATAACCACTATAACAACTATTATAACCAATATAACGACCACTATCAGCACCATCACGACCATTCTCAGCACTATAACGACCATTATCAGCACTATAACGACCATTATCACCACTATAACAACCATCATCACCACTGTAACAACCATTATAATCACTATAACGACCATTATCACCACTATAACGACCATTATCACCACTATAACGACCATTATCAGCACCATAACGACCATTATCAGCACTATAACGACCATTATCAGCACTACAACGACCACTATCACCACTGTGGCAACCATTATCACCACTATAGCAACCATTACGACCACTATAACAACCACTATAACCACTATAACAACCATTATAACTACTATAACAACCATTATCACCACTATAACGACCATTATAACCACTATAACGACCATTATCACCACTATGACAACCATTACAATCACCATGAAAACCATTAAAACCACTATGACAACCATTATCACCAATATAACAACCATCATCACCACTGTAACAACCATTATAACCACTATAACAACCATTATCACCACTATAACGAGCATTATAACCACTATAACAACCATTATAACCACTATAACAACCATTATAACCAATATAACGACCACTATCAGCACCATAACGACCATTCTCAGCACTATAACGACCATTATCAGCACTATAACGACCATTATCACCACTATAGCAATCATTATGACCACTGTGACAACCATTATCAGCACTACAACGACCATTATCACCACTATAGCAATCATTATGACCACTGTGACAACCATTATCAGCACTACAAGGACCATTATCACCACTATAACAACCACTATAACCACTATAACAACCACTATAACCACTATAACAACAATTATAACCACTATAACAACTATTATAACCAATATAACGACCACTATCAGCACCATCACGACCATTCTCAGCACTATAACGACCATTATCAGCACCATGACGACCATTATCAGCACTATAACGACCATTATCACCACTATAACAACCATCATCACCACTGTAACAACCACTATAACCACTATAACAACCATTATCACCACTATAACGACCATTATAACCACTATAACGACCATTGTAACCACTATAACAACCATTAAAACCGCTATGACAACCATTATAACCACTATAACAACCGTTATAACCACTATAACGACCATTATAACCACTATAACGACCATTATAACCACTATAACAACCATTAAAACCACTATGACAACCATTATCACCACTATAACAACCATCATCACCACTGTAACAATCACTATAACCACTATAACAACCATTATCACCACTATAACGACCATTATAACCACTATAACGAGCATTATAACCACTATAACAACCATTATAACCACTATAACAACTATTATAACCAATATAACGACCACTATCAGCACCATCACGACCATTCTCAGCACTATAACGACCATTATCAGCACTATAACGACCATTATCAGCACTATAACAACCATTATCACCACTATAACGAGCATTATAACCACTATAACAACCATTATAACCACTATAACAACCATTATAACCAATATAACGACCACTATCAGCACCATAACGACCATTATCAGCACTATAACGACCATTATCAGCACTATAACGACCATTATCAGCACTATAACAACCATTATCACCACTATAACGAGCATTATAACCACTATAACAACCATTATAACCACTATAACAACCATTATAACCAATATAACGACCACTATCAGCACCATAACGACCATTATCACCACTATAACGACCATTATAACCACTATAACGACCATTATAACCACTATAACAACCATTAAAACCACTATGACAACCATTATCACCACTATAACAACCATCATCACCACTGTAACAACCATTATAATCACTATAACAACCATTATCACCACTATAACGACCATTATCACCAATATAACGACAATTATCTGCACTATAACGACCATTATCAGCACTATAACGACCATTATCACCACCATAACGACCATTATCAGCACCATAACGACCATTATCAGCACTATAACGACCATTATCAGCACTACAACGACCATTATCACCACTATAACAACCACTATGACCACTATAACAACCACTATAACCACTATAACAACCATTATAACCACTATAACAACCGTTATAACCACTATAACGACCATTATAACCGCTATAACGACCATTATCACCACTATAACAACCATTACAACCACTATGACAACCATTAAAACCACTATGACAACCATTATCACCACTATAACAACCATCATCACCACTGTAACAACCATTATAACCACTATAACAACCATTATCACCATTATAACGAGCATTATAACCACTATAACAACCATTATAACCACTATAACAACCATTATAACCTCTATAACGACCATTATAACCACTATAACAACCATTATCACCACTATAACGAGCATTAAAACCACAATAACAACCATTATAACCACTATAACAACCATTATAACCAATATAACGACCACTATCAGCACCATAACGACCACTATCAGCACCATAACGACCATTATCAGCACTATAACGACCATTAACACCACTATAACAACCATCATCACCACTGTAACAACCACTATAACCACTATAACAACCATTATCACCACTATAACGACCATTATAACCACTATAACGACCATTATAACCACTATAACAACCATTAAAACCACTATGACAACCATTATCACCACTATAACAACCATCATCACCACTGTAACAATCACTATAACCACTATAACAACCATTATCACCACTATAACGACCATTATAACCACTATAACGAGCATTATAACCACTATAACAACCATTATAACCACTATAACAACTATTATAACCAATATAACGACCACTATCAGCACCATCACGACCATTCTCAGCACTATAACGACCATTATCAGCACTATAACGACCATTATCAGCACTATAACAACCATTATCACCACTATAACGAGCATTATAACCACTATAACAACCATTATAACCACTATAACAACCATTATAACCAATATAACGACCACTATCAGCACCATAACGACCATTATCAGCACTATAACGACCATTATCAGCACTATAACGACCATTATCAGCACTATAACAACCATTATCACCACTATAACGAGCATTATAACCACTATAACAACCATTATAACCACTATAACAACCATTATAACCAATATAACGACCACTATCAGCACCATAACGACCATTATCACCACTATAACGACCATTATAACCACTATAACGACCATTATAACCACTATAACAACCATTAAAACCACTATGACAACCATTATCACCACTATAACAACCATCATCACCACTGTAACAACCATTATAATCACTATAACAACCATTATCACCACTATAACGACCATTATCACCAATATAACGACAATTATCTGCACTATAACGACCATTATCAGCACTATAACGACCATTATCACCACCATAACGACCATTATCAGCACCATAACGACCATTATCAGCACTATAACGACCATTATCAGCACTACAACGACCATTATCACCACTATAACAACCACTATGACCACTATAACAACCACTATAACCACTATAACAACCATTATAACCACTATAACAACCGTTATAACCACTATAACGACCATTATAACCGCTATAACGACCATTATCACCACTATAACAACCATTACAACCACTATGACAACCATTAAAACCACCATGACAACCATTATCACCACTATAACAACCATCATCACCACTGTAACAACCACTATAACCACTATAACAACCATTATCACCACTATAACGACCATTATAACCACTATAACGACCATTATAACCACTATAACAAACATTAAAACCACTATGACAACCATTATCACCACTATAACAACCATCATCACCACTGTAACAATCACTATAACCACTATAACAACCATTATCACCACTATAACGACCATTATAACCACCATAACGAGCATTATAACCACTATACCAACCATTATAACCACTATAACAACTATTATAACCAATATAACGACCACTATCAGCACCATCACGACCATTCTCAGCACTATAACGACCATTATCAGCACTATAACGACCATTATCACCACTATAACAACCATCATCACCACTGTAACAACCATTATAATCACTATAACGACCATTATCACCACTATAACGACCATTATCACCACTATAACGACCATTATCAGCACCATAACGACCATTATCAGCACTATAACGACCATTATCAGCACTACAACGACCACTATCACCACTGTGGCAACCATTATCACCACTATAGCAACCATTACGACCACTATAACAACCACTATAACCACTATAACAACCATTATAACTACTATAACAACCATTATCACCACTATAACGACCATTATAACCACTATAACGACCATTATCACCACTATGACAACCATTACAATCACCATGAAAACCATTAAAACCACTATGACAACCATTATCACCAATATAACAACCATCATCACCACTGTAACAACCATTATAACCACTATAACAACCATTATCACCACTATAACGAGCATTATAACCACTATAACAACCATTATAACCACTATAACAACCATTATAACCAATATAACGACCACTATCAGCACCATAACGACCATTCTCAGCACTATAACGACCATTATCAGCACTATAACGACCATTATCACCACTATAGCAATCATTATGACCACTGTGACAACCATTATCAGCACTACAACGACCATTATCACCACTATAGCAATCATTATGACCACTGTGACAACCATTATCAGCACTACAAGGACCATTATCACCACTATAACAACCACTATAACCACTATAACAACCACTATAACCACTATAACAACAATTATAACCACTATAACAACTATTATAACCAATATAACGACCACTATCAGCACCATCACGACCATTCTCAGCACTATAACGACCATTATCAGCACCATGACGACCATTATCAGCACTATAACGACCATTATCACCACTATAACAACCATCATCACCACTGTAACAACCACTATAACCACTATAACAACCATTATCACCACTATAACGACCATTATAACCACTATAACGACCATTGTAACCACTATAACAACCATTAAAACCGCTATGACAACCATTATAACCACTATAACAACCGTTATAACCACTATAACGACCATTATAACCACTATAACGACCATTATAACCACTATAACAACCATTAAAACCTCTATGACAACCATTATCACCACTATAACAACCATCATCACCACTGAACAACCATTATAACCACTATAAGAACCATTATCACCACTATAACGACCATTATCACCACTGTAACGACAATTATCAGCACTATAACGGCCATTATCAGCACTATAACAGCCATTATCAGCACTATAACAACCATTATCAGCACTATAACGGCCATTATCAGCAATATAACGACCATTATAACCACTGTAACAACCATTATAACCACTATAACAGCCATTATCAGCACTATAACGACCATTATCAGCACTATAACAACCATTATCAGCACTATAACAACCATTATCAGCACTATAACGCCCATTATCAGCAATATAACGACCATTATAACCACTGTAACAACCATTATAACCACTGTAACAACCATTATCACCACTATAACAACCATTATAACCACTATAACGACCATTATAACCAGTATAACAACCATTAAAACCTCTATGACAACCATTATCACCACTATAACAACCATCATCACCACTGTAACAACCATTATAACCACTATAAGAACCATTATCACCACTATAACGACCATTATCACCACTATAACGACCATTATAACCACTATAACGATCATTATAACCACTATAACAACCATTAAAACCACTATGACAACCATTATAACCACTATAACAACCGTTATAACCACTATAACGACCATTATAACCGCTATAACGACCATTATAACCACTATAACAACCATTAAAACCTCTATGACAACCATTATCACCACTATAACAACCATCATCACCACTGTAACAACCATTATAACCACTATAAGAACCATTATCACCACTATAACGACCATTATCACCACTGTAACGACAATTATCAGCACTATAACGGCCATTATCAGCACTATAACAACCATTATCAGCACTATAACCACCATTATCAGCACTATAACGGACATTATCAGCAATATAACGACCATTAGAACCACTGTAACAACCATTATAACCACTATAACAGCCATTATCAGCACTATAACGACCATTGTCAGCACTATAACAACCATTATCAGCACTATAACAACCATTGTCAGCACTATAACGCCCATTATCAGCAATATAACGACCATTATAACCACTGTAACAACCATTATAACCACTATAACAGCCATTATCAGCACTATAACGACCATTATCACCACTATAGCAATCATTATGACCACTGTGACAACCATTATCAGCACTACAACGACCATTATCACCACTATAACGAGCATTATAACCACTATAACAACCATTATAACCAATATAACGACCACTATCAGCATCATAACGACCATTATCAGCACCATAACGACCATTATCAGCACTATAACGACCATTATCACCACTATAACAACCATCATCACCACTGTAACAACCACTATAACCACTATAACAACCATTATCACCACTATAACGACCATTATAACCACTATAACGACCATTATAACCACTATAACAACCATTAAAACCTCTATGACAACCATTATCACCACTATAACAACCATCATCACCACTGTAACTACCATTATAACCACTATAACAACCATTATCACCACTATAACGAGCATTATAACCACTATAACAACCATTATAAACAACTATAACAACTATTATAACCAATATAACGACCACTATCAGCACCATCACGACCATTCTCAGCACTATAACGACCATTATCAGCACTATAACGACCATTATCACCACTATAACAACCATCATCACCACTGTAACAACCACTATAACCACTATAACAACCATTATCACCACTATAACGACCATTATAACCACTATAACGACCGTTATAACCACTATAACAACCATTAAAACCACTATGACAACCATTATCACCACTATAACAACCATTATAACCACTATAACGACCATTATAACCACTATAACAACCATTAAAACCTGTATGACAACCATTATCACCACTATAACAACCATCATCACCACTGTAACAACCATTATAACCACTATAAGAACCATTATCACCACTATAACGACCATTATCACCACTATAACGAGCATTATAACCACTATAACAACCATTATAACCACTATAACAACCATTATAACCAATATAACGACCACTATCAGCACCATAACGACCATTATCAGCACTATAACGACCATTATCACCACTATAACAACCATCATCACCACTGTAACAACCACTATAACCACTATAACAACCATTATCACCACTATAACGACCATTATAACCACTATAACGACCATTATAACCACTATAACGACCATTATAACCACTATAACAACCATTAAAACCACTATGACAACCATTATCACCACTATAACAACCATCATCACCACTGTAACAATCACTATAACCACTATAACGACCATTATCACCACTATAACGACCATTATAACCACCATAACGAGCATTATAACCACTATACCAACCATTATAACCACTATAACAACTATTATAACCAATATAACGACCACTATCAGCACCATCACGACCATTCTCAGCACTATAACGACCATTATCAGCACTATAACGACCATTATCACCACTATAACAACCATCATCACCACTGTAACAACCACTATAACCACTATAACAACCATTATCACCACTATAACGACCATTATAACCACTATAACGACCGTTATAACCACTATAACAACCATTAAAACCACTATGACAACCATTATCACCACTATAACAACCATTATAACCACTATAACGACCATTATAACCACTATAACAACCATTAAAACCTCTATGACAACCATTATCACCACTATAACAACCATCATCACCACTGTAACAACCATTATAACCACTATAAGAACCATTATCACCACTATAACGACCATTATCACCACTATAACGAGCATTATAACCACTATAACAACCATTATAACCACTATAACAACCATTATAACCAATATAACGACCACTATCAGCACCATAACGACCATTATCAGCACTATAACGACCATTATCACCACTATAACAACCATCATCACCACTGTAACAACCACTATAACCACTATAACAACCATTATCACCACTATAACGACCATTATAACCACTATAACGACCATTATAACCACTATAACGACCATTATAACCACTATAACAACCATTAAAACCACTATGACAACCATTATCACCACTATAACAACCATCATCACCACTGTAACAATCACTATAACCACTATAACAACCATTATCACCACTATAACGACCATTATAACCACCATAACGAGCATTATAACCACTATACCAACCATTATAACCACTATAACAACTATTATAACCAATATAACGACCACTATCAGCACCATCACGACCATTCTCAGCACTATAACGACCATTATCAGCACTATAACGACCATTATCACCACTATAACAACCATCATCACCACTGTAACAACCATTATAACCACTATAACAGCCATTATCAGCACTATAACGACCATTATCAGCACTATAACAACCATTATCAGCACTATAACAACCATTATCAGCACTATAACGCCCATTATCAGCAATATAACGACCATTATAACCACTGTAACAACCATTATAACCACTATAACAACCATTATCACCACTATAACAACCATTATAACCACTATAACGACCATTATAACCAGTATAACAACCATTAAAACCTCTATGACAACCATTATCACCACTATAACAACCATCATCACCACTGTAACAACCATTATAACCACTATAAGAACCATTATCACCACTATAACGACCATTATCACCACTATAACGACCATTATAACCACTATAACGATCATTATAACCACTATAACAACCATTAAAACCACTATGACAACCATTATAACCACTATAACAACCGTTATAACCACTATAACGACCATTATAACCACTATAACGACCATTATAACCACTATAACAACCATTAAAACCTCTATGACAACCATTATCACCACTATAACAACCATCATCACCACTGTAACAACCATTATAACCACTATAAGAACCATTATCACCACTATAACGACCATTATCACCACTGTAACGACAATTATCAGCACTATAACGGCCATTATCAGCACTATAACAACCATTATCAGCACTATAACCACCATTATCAGCACTATAACGGACATTATCAGCAATATAACGACCATTAGAACCACTGTGACAACCATTATAACCACTATAACAGCCATTATCAGCACTATAACGACCATTGTCAGCACTATAACAACCATTATCAGCACTATAACAACCATTGTCAGCACTATAACGCCCATTATCAGCAATATAACGACCATTATAACCACTGTAACAACCATTATAACCACTATAACAGCCATTATCAGCACTATAACGACCATTATCACCACTATAGCAATCATTATGACCACTGTGACAACCATTATCAGCACTACAACGACCATTATCACCACTATAACGAGCATTATAACCACTATAACAACCATTATAACCAATATAACGACCACTATCAGCATCATAACGACCATTATCAGCACCATAACGACCATTATCAGCACTATAACGACCATTATCACCACTATAACAACCATCATCACCACTGTAACAACCACTATAACCACTATAACAACCATTATCACCACTATAACGACCATTATAACCACTATAACGACCATTATAACCACTATAACAACCATTAAAACCACTATGACAACCATTATCACCACTATAACAACCATTATAACCACTGTAACAACCATTATAACCACTATAAGAACCATTATCACCACTATAACGACCATTATCACCACTGTAACGACAATTATCAGCACTATAACGGCCATTATCAGCACTATAACAACCATTATCAGCACTATAACCACCATTATCAGCACTATAACGGACATTATCAGCAATATAACGACCATTAGAACCACTGTAACAACCATTATAACCACTATAACAGCCATTATCAGCACTATAACGACCATTGTCAGCACTATAACAACCATTATCAGCACTATAACAACCATTGTCAGCACTATAACGCCCATTATCAGCAATATAACGACCATTATAACCACTGTAACAACCATTATAACCACTATAACAGCCATTATCAGCACTATAACGACCATTATCACCACTATAGCAATCATTATGACCACTGTGACAACCATTATCAGCACTACAACGACCATTATCACCACTATAACGAGCATTATAACCACTATAACAACCATTATAACCAATATAACGACCACTATCAGCATCATAACGACCATTATCAGCACCATAACGACCATTATCAGCACTATAACGACCATTATCACCACTATAACAACCATCATCACCACTGTAACAACCACTATAACCACTATAACAACCATTATCACCACTATAACGACCATTATAACCACTATAACGACCATTATAACCACTATAACAACCATTAAAACCTCTATGACAACCATTATCACCACTATAACAACCATCATCACCACTGTAACTACCATTATAACCACTATAACAACCATTATCACCACTATAACGAGCATTATAACCACTATAACAACCATTATAAACAACTATAACAACTATTATAACCAATATAACGACCACTATCAGCACCATCACGACCATTCTCAGCACTATAACGACCATTATCAGCACTATAACGACCATTATCACCACTATAACAACCATCATCACCACTGTAACAACCACTATAACCACTATAACAACCATTATCACCACTATAACGACCATTATAACCACTATAACGACCGTTATAACCACTATAACAACCATTAAAACCACTATGACAACCATTATCACCACTATAACAACCATTATAACCACTATAACGACCATTATAACCACTATAACAACCATTAAAACCTGTATGACAACCATTATCACCACTATAACAACCATCATCACCACTGTAACAACCATTATAACCACTATAAGAACCATTATCACCACTATAACGACCATTATCACCACTATAACGAGCATTATAACCACTATAACAACCATTATAACCACTATAACAACCATTATAACCAATATAACGACCACTATCAGCACCATAACGACCATTATCAGCACTATAACGACCATTATCACCACTATAACAACCATCATCACCACTGTAACAACCACTATAACCACTATAACAACCATTATCACCACTATAACGACCATTATAACCACTATAACGACCATTATAACCACTATAACGACCATTATAACCACTATAACAACCATTAAAACCACTATGACAACCATTATCACCACTATAACAACCATCATCACCACTGTAACAATCACTATAACCACTATAACGACCATTATCACCACTATAACGACCATTATAACCACCATAACGAGCATTATAACCACTATACCAACCATTATAACCACTATAACAACTATTATAACCAATATAACGACCACTATCAGCACCATCACGACCATTCTCAGCACTATAACGACCATTATCAGCACTATAACGACCATTATCACCACTATAACAACCATCATCACCACTGTAACAACCATTATAATCACTATAACGACCATTATCACCACTATAACGACCATTATCACCACTATAACAACCATCATCACCACTGTAACAACCACTATAACCACTATAACAACCATTATCACCACTATAACGACCATTATAACCACTATAACGACCGTTATAACCACTATAACAACCATTAAAACCACTATGACAACCATTATCACCACTATAACAACCATTATAACCACTATAACGACCATTATAACCACTATAACAACCATTAAAACCTCTATGACAACCATTATCACCACTATAACAACCATCATCACCACTGTAACAACCATTATAACCACTATAAGAACCATTATCACCACTATAACGACCATTATCACCACTATAACGAGCATTATAACCACTATAACAACCATTATAACCACTATAACAACCATTATAACCAATATAACGACCACTATCAGCACCATAACGACCATTATCAGCACTATAACGACCATTATCACCACTATAACAACCATCATCACCACTGTAACAACCACTATAACCACTATAACAACCATTATCACCACTATAACGACCATTATAACCACTATAACGACCATTATAACCACTATAACGACCATTATAACCACTATAACAACCATTAAAACCACTATGACAACCATTATCACCACTATAACAACCATCATCACCACTGTAACAATCACTATAACCACTATAACAACCATTATCACCACTATAACGACCATTATAACCACCATAACGAGCATTATAACCACTATACCAACCATTATAACCACTATAACAACTATTATAACCAATATAACGACCACTATCAGCACCATCACGACCATTCTCAGCACTATAACGACCATTATCAGCACTATAACGACCATTATCACCACTATAACAACCATCATCACCACTGTAACAACCATTATAACCACTATAACAGCCATTATCAGCACTATAACGACCATTATCAGCACTATAACAACCATTATCAGCACTATAACAACCATTATCAGCACTATAACGCCCATTATCAGCAATATAACGACCATTATAACCACTGTAACAACCATTATAACCACTATAACAACCATTATCACCACTATAACAACCATTATAACCACTATAACGACCATTATAACCAGTATAACAACCATTAAAACCTCTATGACAACCATTATCACCACTATAACAACCATCATCACCACTGTAACAACCATTATAACCACTATAAGAACCATTATCACCACTATAACGACCATTATCACCACTATAACGACCATTATAACCACTATAACGATCATTATAACCACTATAACAACCATTAAAACCACTATGACAACCATTATAACCACTATAACAACCGTTATAACCACTATAACGACCATTATAACCACTATAACGACCATTATAACCACTATAACAACCATTAAAACCTCTATGACAACCATTATCACCACTATAACAACCATCATCACCACTGTAACAACCATTATAACCACTATAAGAACCATTATCACCACTATAACGACCATTATCACCACTGTAACGACAATTATCAGCACTATAACGGCCATTATCAGCACTATAACAACCATTATCAGCACTATAACCACCATTATCAGCACTATAACGGACATTATCAGCAATATAACGACCATTAGAACCACTGTAACAACCATTATAACCACTATAACAGCCATTATCAGCACTATAACGACCATTGTCAGCACTATAACAACCATTATCAGCACTATAACAACCATTGTCAGCACTATAACGCCCATTATCAGCAATATAACGACCATTATAACCACTGTAACAACCATTATAACCACTATAACAGCCATTATCAGCACTATAACGACCATTATCACCACTATAGCAATCATTATGACCACTGTGACAACCATTATCAGCACTACAACGACCATTATCACCACTATAACGAGCATTATAACCACTATAACAACCATTATAACCAATATAACGACCACTATCAGCATCATAACGACCATTATCAGCACCATAACGACCATTATCAGCACTATAACGACCATTATCACCACTATAACAACCATCATCACCACTGTAACAACCACTATAACCACTATAACAACCATTATCACCACTATAACGACCATTATAACCACTATAACGACCATTATAACCACTATAACAACCATTAAAACCACTATGACAACCATTATAACCACTATAACAACCGTTATAACCACTATAACGACCATTATAACCGCTATAACGACCATTATAACCACTATAACAACCATTAAAACCTCTATGACAACCATTATCACCACTATAACAACCATCATCACCACTGTAACAACCATTATAACCACTATAAGAACCATTATCACCACTATAACGACCATTATCACCACTGTAACGACAATTATCAGCACTATAACGGCCATTATCAGCACTATAACAACCATTATCAGCACTATAACCACCATTATCAGCACTATAACGGACATTATCAGCAATATAACGACCATTAGAACCACTGTAACAACCATTATAACCACTATAACAGCCATTATCAGCACTATAACGACCATTGTCAGCACTATAACAACCATTATCAGCACTATAACAACCATTGTCAGCACTATAACGCCCATTATCAGCAATATAACGACCATTATAACCACTGTAACAACCATTAAAACCACTATAACAGCCATTATCAGCACTATAACGACCATTATCACCACTATAGCAATCATTATGACCACTGTGACAACCATTATCAGCACTACAACGACCATTATCACCACTATAACGAGCATTATAACCACTATAACAACCATTATAACCAATATAACGACCACTATCAGCATCATAACGACCATTATCAGCACCATAACGACCATTATCAGCACTATAACGACCATTATCACCACTATAACAACCATCATCACCACTGTAACAACCACTATAACCACTATAACAACCATTATCACCACTATAACGACCATTATAACCACTATAACGACCATTATAACCACTATAACAACCATTAAAACCTCTATGACAACCATTATCACCACTATAACAGCCATCATCACCACTGTAACTACCATTATAACCACTATAACAACCATTATCACCACTATAACGAGCATTATAACCACTATAACAACCATTATAAACAACTATAACAACTATTATAACCAATATAACGACCACTATCAGCACCATCACGACCATTCTCAGCACTATAACGACCATTATCAGCACTATAACGACCATTATCACCACTATAACAACCATCATCACCACTGTAACAACCACTATAACCACTATAACAACCATTATCACCACTATAACGACCATTATAACCACTATAACGACCGTTATAACCACTATAACAACCATTAAAACCACTATGACAACCATTATCACCACTATAACAACCATTATAACCACTATAACGACCATTATAACCACTATAACAACCATTAAAACCTGTATGACAACCATTATCACCACTATAACAACCATCATCACCACTGTAACAACCATTATAACCACTATAAGAACCATTATCACCACTATAACGACCATTATCACCACTATAACGAGCATTATAACCACTATAACAACCATTATAACCACTATAACAACCATTATAACCAATATAACGACCACTATCAGCACCATAACGACCATTATCAGCACTATAACGACCATTATCACCACTATAACAACCATCATCACCACTGTAACAACCACTATAACCACTATAACAACCATTATCACCACTATAACGACCATTATAACCACTATAACGACCATTATAACCACTATAACGACCATTATAACCACTATAACAACCATTAAAACCACTATGACAACCATTATCACCACTATAACAACCATCATCACCACTGTAACAATCACTATAACCACTATAACGACCATTATCACCACTATAACGACCATTATAACCACCATAACGAGCATTATAACCACTATACCAACCATTATAACCACTATAACAACTATTATAACCAATATAACGACCACTATCAGCACCATCACGACCATTCTCAGCACTATAACGACCATTATCAGCACTATAACGACCATTATCACCACTATAACAACCATCATCACCACTGTAACAACCACTATAACCACTATAACAACCATTATCACCACTATAACGACCATTATAACCACTATAACGACCGTTATAACCACTATAACAACCATTAAAACCACTATGACAACCATTATCACCACTATAACAACCATTATAACCACTATAACGACCATTATAACCACTATAACAACCATTAAAACCTCTATGACAACCATTATCACCACTATAACAACCATCATCACCACTGTAACAACCATTATAACCACTATAAGAACCATTATCACCACTATAACGACCATTATCACCACTATAACGAGCATTATAACCACTATAACAACCATTATAACCACTATAACAACCATTATAACCAATATAACGACCACTATCAGCACCATAACGACCATTATCAGCACTATAACGACCATTATCACCACTATAACAACCATCATCACCACTGTAACAACCACTATAACCACTATAACAACCATTATCACCACTATAACGACCATTATAACCACTATAACGACCATTATAACCACTATAACGACCATTATAACCACTATAACAACCATTAAAACCACTATGACAACCATTATCACCACTATAACAACCATCATCACCACTGTAACAATCACTATAACCACTATAACAACCATTATCACCACTATAACGACCATTATAACCACCATAACGAGCATTATAACCACTATACCAACCATTATAACCACTATAACAACTATTATAACCAATATAACGACCACTATCAGCACCATCACGACCATTCTCAGCACTATAACGACCATTATCAGCACTATAACGACCATTATCACCACTATAACAACCATCATCACCACTGTAACAACCATTATAACCACTATAACAGCCATTATCAGCACTATAACGACCATTATCAGCACTATAACAACCATTATCAGCACTATAACAACCATTATCAGCACTATAACGCCCATTATCAGCAATATAACGACCATTATAACCACTGTAACAACCATTATAACCACTATAACAACCATTATCACCACTATAACAACCATTATAACCAATATAACGACCACTATCAGCACCATAACGACCATTATCAGCACTATAACGACCATTATCACCACTATAACAACCATCATCACCACTGTAACAACCACTATAACCACTATAACAACCATTATCACCACTATAACAACCATCATCACCACTGTAACAACCACTATAACCACTATAACAACCATTATCACCACTATAACGACCATTATAACCACTATAACGACCATTATAACCACTATAACAACCATTAAAACCACTATGACAACCATTATCACCACTATAACAACCATCATCACCACTGTAACAACCACTATAACCACTATAACGACCATTATAACCACTATAACGACCATTATAACCACTATAACAACCATTAAAACCACTATGACAACCATTATAACCACTATGACAACCATTATCACCACTATAACAACCATTATAACCACTATAACGACCATTATAACCAGTATAACAACCATTAAAACCTCTATGACAACCATTATCACCACTATAACAACCATCATCACCACTGTAACAACCATTATAACCACTATAAGAACCATTATCACCACTATAACGACCATTATCACCACTGTAACGACAATTATCAGCACTATAACGGCCATTATCAGCACTATAACAACCATTATCAGCACTATAACCACCATTATCAGCACTATAACGGACATTATCAGCAATATAACGACCATTAGAACCACTGTAACAACCATTATAACCACTATAACAGCCATTATCAGCACTATAACGACCATTGTCAGCACTATAACAACCATTATCAGCACTATAACAACCATTGTCAGCACTATAACGCCCATTATCAGCAATATAACGACCATTATAACCACTGTAACAACCATTATAACCACTATAACAGCCATTATCAGCACTATAACGACCATTATCACCACTATAGCAATCATTATGACCACTGTGACAACCATTATCAGCACTACAACGACCATTATCACCACTATAACGAGCATTATAACCACTATAACAACCATTATAACCAATATAACGACCACTATCAGCATCATAACGACCATTATCAGCACCATAACGACCATTATCAGCACTATAACGACCATTATCACCACTATAACAACCATCATCACCACTGTAACAACCACTATAACCACTATAACAACCATTATCACCACTATAACGACCATTATAACCACTATAACGACCATTATAACCACTATAACAACCATTAAAACCTCTATGACAACCATTATCACCACTATAACAGCCATCATCACCACTGTAACTACCATTATAACCACTATAACAACCATTATCACCACTATAACGAGCATTATAACCACTATAACAACCATTATAAACAACTATAACAACTATTATAACCAATATAACGACCACTATCAGCACCATCACGACCATTCTCAGCACTATAACGACCATTATCAGCACTATAACGACCATTATCACCACTATAACAACCATCATCACCACTGTAACAACCACTATAACCACTATAACAACCATTATCACCACTATAACGACCATTATAACCACTATAACGACCGTTATAACCACTATAACAACCATTAAAACCACTATGACAGCCATTATCACCACTATAACAACCATTATAACCACTATAACGACCATTATAACCACTATAACAACCATTAAAACCTGTATGACAACCATTATCACCACTATAACAACCATCATCACCACTGTAACAACCATTATAACCACTATAAGAACCATTATCACCACTATAACGACCATTATCACCACTATAACGAGCATTATAACCACTATAACAACCATTATAACCACTATAACAACCATTATAACCAATATAACGACCACTATCAGCACCATAACGACCATTATCAGCACTATAACGACCATTATCACCACTATAACAACCATCATCACCACTGTAACAACCACTATAACCACTATAACAACCATTATCACCACTATAACGACCATTATAACCACTATAACGACCATTATAACCACTATAACGACCATTATAACCACTATAACAACCATTAAAACCACTATGACAACCATTATCACCACTATAACAACCATCATCACCACTGTAACAATCACTATAACCACTATAACGACCATTATCACCACTATAACGACCATTATAACCACCATAACGAGCATTATAACCACTATACCAACCATTATAACCACTATAACAACTATTATAACCAATATAACGACCACTATCAGCACCATCACGACCATTCTCAGCACTATAACGACCATTATCAGCACTATAACGACCATTATCACCACTATAACAACCATCATCACCACTGTAACAACCACTATAACCACTATAACAACCATTATCACCACTATAACGACCATTATAACCACTATAACGACCGTTATAACCACTATAACAACCATTAAAACCACTATGACAACCATTATCACCACTATAACAACCATTATAACCACTATAACGACCATTATAACCACTATAACAACCATTAAAACCTCTATGACAACCATTATCACCACTATAACAACCATCATCACCACTGTAACAACCATTATAACCACTATAAGAACCATTATCACCACTATAACGACCATTATCACCACTATAACGAGCATTATAACCACTATAACAACCATTATAACCACTATAACAACCATTATAACCAATATAACGACCACTATCAGCACCATAACGACCATTATCAGCACTATAACGACCATTATCACCACTATAACAACCATCATCACCACTGTAACAACCACTATAACCACTATAACAACCATTATCACCACTATAACGACCATTATAACCACTATAACGACCATTATAACCACTATAACGACCATTATAACCACTATAACAACCATTAAAACCACTATGACAACCATTATCACCACTATAACAACCATCATCACCACTGTAACAATCACTATAACCACTATAACAACCATTATCACCACTATAACGACCATTATAACCACCATAACGAGCATTATAACCACTATACCAACCATTATAACCACTATAACAACTATTATAACCAATATAACGACCACTATCAGCACCATCACGACCATTCTCAGCACTATAACGACCATTATCAGCACTATAACGACCATTATCACCACTATAACAACCATCATCACCACTGTAACAACCATTATAACCACTATAACAGCCATTATCAGCACTATAACGACCATTATCAGCACTATAACAACCATTATCAGCACTATAACAACCATTATCAGCACTATAACGCCCATTATCAGCAATATAACGACCATTATAACCACTGTAACAACCATTATAACCACTATAACAACCATTATCACCACTATAACAACCATTATAACCACTATAACGACCATTATAACCAGTATAACAACCATTAAAACCTCTATGACAACCATTATCACCACTATAACAACCATCATCACCACTGTAACAACCATTATAACCACTATAAGAACCATTATCACCACTATAACGACCATTATCACCACTATAACGACCATTATAACCACTATAACGATCATTATAACCACTATAACAACCATTAAAACCACTATGACAACCATTATAACCACTATAACAACCGTTATAACCACTATAACGACCATTATAACCACTATAACGACCATTATAACCACTATAACAACCATTAAAACCTCTATGACAACCATTATCACCACTATAACAACCATCATCACCACTGTAACAACCATTATAACCACTATAAGAACCATTATCACCACTATAACGACCATTATCACCACTGTAACGACAATTATCAGCACTATAACGGCCATTATCAGCACTATAACAACCATTATCAGCACTATAACCACCATTATCAGCACTATAACGGACATTATCAGCAATATAACGACCATTAGAACCACTGTAACAACCATTATAACCACTATAACAGCCATTATCAGCACTATAACGACCATTGTCAGCACTATAACAACCATTATCAGCACTATAACAACCATTGTCAGCACTATAACGCCCATTATCAGCAATATAACGACCATTATAACCACTGTAACAACCATTATAACCACTATAACAGCCATTATCAGCACTATAACGACCATTATCACCACTATAGCAATCATTATGACCACTGTGACAACCATTATCAGCACTACAACGACCATTATCACCACTATAACGAGCATTATAACCACTATAACAACCATTATAACCAATATAACGACCACTATCAGCATCATAACGACCATTATCAGCACCATAACGACCATTATCAGCACTATAACGACCATTATCACCACTATAACAACCATCATCACCACTGTAACAACCACTATAACCACTATAACAACCATTATCACCACTATAACGACCATTATAACCACTATAACGACCATTATAACCACTATAACAACCATTAAAACCACTATGACAACCATTATCACCACTATAACAACCATTATAACCACTGTAACAACCATTATAACCACTATAAGAACCATTATCACCACTATAACGACCATTATCACCACTGTAACGACAATTATCAGCACTATAACGGCCATTATCAGCACTATAACAACCATTATCAGCACTATAACCACCATTATCAGCACTATAACGGACATTATCAGCAATATAACGACCATTAGAACCACTGTAACAACCATTATAACCACTATAACAGCCATTATCAGCACTATAACGACCATTGTCAGCACTATAACAACCATTATCAGCACTATAACAACCATTGTCAGCACTATAACGCCCATTATCAGCAATATAACGACCATTATAACCACTGTAACAACCATTATAACCACTATAACAGCCATTATCAGCACTATAACGACCATTATCACCACTATAGCAATCATTATGACCACTGTGACAACCATTATCAGCACTACAACGACCATTATCACCACTATAACGAGCATTATAACCACTATAACAACCATTATAACCAATATAACGACCACTATCAGCATCATAACGACCATTATCAGCACCATAACGACCATTATCAGCACTATAACGACCATTATCACCACTATAACAACCATCATCACCACTGTAACAACCACTATAACCACTATAACAACCATTATCACCACTATAACGACCATTATAACCACTATAACGACCATTATAACCACTATAACAACCATTAAAACCTCTATGACAACCATTATCACCACTATAACAACCATCATCACCACTGTAACTACCATTATAACCACTATAACAACCATTATCACCACTATAACGAGCATTATAACCACTATAACAACCATTATAAACAACTATAACAACTATTATAACCAATATAACGACCACTATCAGCACCATCACGACCATTCTCAGCACTATAACGACCATTATCAGCACTATAACGACCATTATCACCACTATAACAACCATCATCACCACTGTAACAACCACTATAACCACTATAACAACCATTATCACCACTATAACGACCATTATAACCACTATAACGACCGTTATAACCACTATAACAACCATTAAAACCACTATGACAACCATTATCACCACTATAACAACCATTATAACCACTATAACGACCATTATAACCACTATAACAACCATTAAAACCTGTATGACAACCATTATCACCACTATAACAACCATCATCACCACTGTAACAACCATTATAACCACTATAAGAACCATTATCACCACTATAACGACCATTATCACCACTATAACGAGCATTATAACCACTATAACAACCATTATAACCACTATAACAACCATTATAACCAATATAAC
The DNA here is from genome assembly GCA_963576845.1 of Megachile leachella. Taxonomy (NCBI): domain Eukaryota; kingdom Metazoa; phylum Arthropoda; class Insecta; order Hymenoptera; family Megachilidae; genus Megachile; species Megachile leachella. The sequence continues at coordinate 12,217,247 of OY756260.1, read as the reverse complement.
GACCACTATCAGCACCATAACGACCATTATCAGCACTATAACGACCATTATCACCACTATAACAACCATCATCACCACTGTAACAACCACTATAACCACTATAACAACCATTATCACCACTATAACGACCATTATAACCACTATAACGACCATTATAACCACTATAACGACCATTATAACCACTATAACAACCATTAAAACCACTATGACAACCATTATCACCACTATAACAACCATCATCACCACTGTAACAATCACTATAACCACTATAACGACCATTATCACCACTATAACGACCATTATAACCACCATAACGAGCATTATAACCACTATACCAACCATTATAACCACTATAACAACTATTATAACCAATATAACGACCACTATCAGCACCATCACGACCATTCTCAGCACTATAACGACCATTATCAGCACTATAACGACCATTATCACCACTATAACAACCATCATCACCACTGTAACAACCATTATAATCACTATAACGACCATTATCACCACTATAACGACCATTATCACCACTATAACAACCATCATCACCACTGTAACAACCACTATAACCACTATAACAACCATTATCACCACTATAACGACCATTATAACCACTATAACGACCGTTATAACCACTATAACAACCATTAAAACCACTATGACAACCATTATCACCACTATAACAACCATTATAACCACTATAACGACCATTATAACCACTATAACAACCATTAAAACCTCTATGACAACCATTATCACCACTATAACAACCATCATCACCACTGTAACAACCATTATAACCACTATAAGAACCATTATCACCACTATAACGACCATTATCACCACTATAACGAGCATTATAACCACTATAACAACCATTATAACCACTATAACAACCATTATAACCAATATAACGACCACTATCAGCACCATAACGACCATTATCAGCACTATAACGACCATTATCACCACTATAACAACCATCATCACCACTGTAACAACCACTATAACCACTATAACAACCATTATCACCACTATAACGACCATTATAACCACTATAACGACCATTATAACCACTATAACGACCATTATAACCACTATAACAACCATTAAAACCACTATGACAACCATTATCACCACTATAACAACCATCATCACCACTGTAACAATCACTATAACCACTATAACAACCATTATCACCACTATAACGACCATTATAACCACCATAACGAGCATTATAACCACTATACCAACCATTATAACCACTATAACAACTATTATAACCAATATAACGACCACTATCAGCACCATCACGACCATTCTCAGCACTATAACGACCATTATCAGCACTATAACGACCATTATCACCACTATAACAACCATCATCACCACTGTAACAACCATTATAACCACTATAACAGCCATTATCAGCACTATAACGACCATTATCAGCACTATAACAACCATTATCAGCACTATAACAACCATTATCAGCACTATAACGCCCATTATCAGCAATATAACGACCATTATAACCACTGTAACGACAATTATCAGCACTATAACGGCCATTATCAGCACTATAACAACCATTATCAGCACTATAACGACCATTATCAGCACTATAACGACCATTATCACCACTATAACAACCATTATAACCACTATAACAACCATTATCACCACTATAACAACCATTATAACCACTATAACGACCATTATAACCAGTATAACAACCATTAAAACCTCTATGACAACCATTATCACCACTATAACAACCATCATCACCACTGTAACAACCATTATAACCACTATAAGAACCATTATCACCACTATAACGACCATTATCACCACTATAACGACCATTATAACCACTATAACGATCATTATAACCACTATAACAACCATTAAAACCACTATGACAACCATTATAACCACTATAACAACCGTTATAACCACTATAACGACCATTATAACCACTATAACGACCATTATAACCACTATAACAACCATTAAAACCTCTATGACAACCATTATCACCACTATAACAACCATCATCACCACTGTAACAACCATTATAACCACTATAAGAACCATTATCACCACTATAACGACCATTATCACCACTGTAACGACAATTATCAGCACTATAACGGCCATTATCAGCACTATAACAACCATTATCAGCACTATAACCACCATTATCAGCACTATAACGGACATTATCAGCAATATAACGACCATTAGAACCACTGTAACAACCATTATAACCACTATAACAGCCATTATCAGCACTATAACGACCATTGTCAGCACTATAACAACCATTATCAGCACTATAACAACCATTGTCAGCACTATAACGCCCATTATCAGCAATATAACGACCATTATAACCACTGTAACAACCATTATAACCACTATAACAGCCATTATCAGCACTATAACGACCATTATCACCACTATAGCAATCATTATGACCACTGTGACAACCATTATCAGCACTACAACGACCATTATCACCACTATAACGAGCATTATAACCACTATAACAACCATTATAACCAATATAACGACCACTATCAGCATCATAACGACCATTATCAGCACCATAACGACCATTATCAGCACTATAACGACCATTATCACCACTATAACAACCATCATCACCACTGTAACAACCACTATAACCACTATAACAACCATTATCACCACTATAACGACCATTATAACCACTATAACGACCATTATAACCACTATAACAACCATTAAAACCACTATGACAACCATTATCACCACTATAACAACCATTATAACCACTATAACGACCATCATCACCACTATAACAACCACTATAACCACTATAACAACCATTATCACCACTATAACAACCACTATAACCACTATAACAACCACTATAACCACTATAACAACCATTATAACTACTATAACAACCATTATCACCACTATAACGACCATTATAACCACTATAACGACCATTATAACCACTATAACGACCATTATAACCACTATAACAACCATTAAAACCACTATGACAACCATTATCACCACTCTAACAACCATCATCACCACTGTAACAACCACTATAACCACTATAACAACCATTATCACCACTATAACGACCATTATAACCACTATAGCGACCATTATAACCACTATAACAACCATTAAAACCACTATGACAACCATTATCACCACTACAACAACCATCATCACCACTGTAACTACCATTATAACCACTATAACAACCATTATCACCACTATAACGAGCATTATAACCACTATAACAACCATTATAACCACTATAACAACCATTATAACCAATATAACGACCACTATCAGCACCATAACGACCATTCTCAGCACTATAACGACCATTATCAGCACTATAACGACCATTATCACCACTATAGCAATCATTATGACCACTGTGACAACCATTATCAGCACTACAACGACCATTATCACCACTATAGCAATCATTATGACCACTGTGACAACCATTATCAGCACTACAAGGACCATTATCACCACTATAACAACCACTATAACCACTATAACAACCACTATAACCACTATAACAACAATTATAACCACTATAACAACTATTATAACCAATATAACGACCACTATCAGCACCATCACGACCATTCTCAGCACTATAACGACCATTATCAGCCCCATGACGACCATTATCAGCACTATAACGACCATTATCACCACTATAACAACCATCATCACCACTGTAACAACCACTATAACCACTATAACAACCATTATCACCACTATAACGACCATTATAACCACTATAACGACCATTGTAACCACTATAACAACCATTAAAACCGCTATGACAACCATTATAACCACTATAACAACCGTTATAACCACTATAACGACCATTATAACCACTATAACGACCATTATAACCACTATAACAACCATTAAAACCTCTATGACAACCATTATCACCACTATAACAACCATCATCACCACTGAACAACCATTATAACCACTATAAGAACCATTATCACCACTATAACGAACATTATCACAACTGTAACGACAATTATCAGCACTATAACGGCCATTATCAGCACTATAACAGCCATTATCAGCACTATAACAACCATTATCAGCACTATAACGGCCATTATCAGCAATATAACGACCATTATAACCACTGTAACAACCATTATAACCACTATAACAGCCATTATCAGCACTATAACGACCATTATCAGCACTATAACAACCATTATCAGCACTATAACAACCATTATCAGCACTATAACGCCCATTATCAGCAATATAACGACCATTATAACCACTGTAACAACCATTATAACCACTATAACAACCATTATCACCACTATAACAACCATTATAACCACTATAACGACCATTATAACCAGTATAACAACCATTAAAACCTCTATGACAACCATTATCACCACTATAACAACCATCATCACCACTGTAACAACCATTATAACCACTATAAGAACCATTATCACCACTATAACGACCATTATCACCACTATAACGACCATTATAACCACTATAACGATCATTATAACCACTATAACAACCATTAAAACCACTATGACAACCATTATAACCACTATAACAACCGTTATAACCACTATAACGACCATTATAACCACTATAACGACCATTATAACCACTATAACAACCATTAAAACCTCTATGACAACCATTATCACCACTATAACAACCATCATCACCACTGTAACAACCATTATAACCACTATAAGAACCATTATCACCACTATAACGACCATTATCACCACTGTAACGACAATTATCAGCACTATAACGGCCATTATCAGCACTATAACAACCATTATCAGCACTATAACCACCATTATCAGCACTATAACGGACATTATCAGCAATATAACGACCATTAGAACCACTGTAACAACCATTATAACCACTATAACAGCCATTATCAGCACTATAACGACCATTGTCAGCACTATAACAACCATTATCAGCACTATAACAACCATTGTCAGCACTATAACGCCCATTATCAGCAATATAACGACCATTATAACCACTGTAACAACCATTATAACCACTATAACAGCCATTATCAGCACTATAACGACCATTATCACCACTATAGCAATCATTATGACCACTGTGACAACCATTATCAGCACTACAACGACCATTATCACCACTATAACGAGCATTATAACCACTATAACAACCATTATAACCAATATAACGACCACTATCAGCATCATAACGACCATTATCAGCACCATAACGACCATTATCAGCACTATAACGACCATTATCACCACTATAACAACCATCATCACCACTGTAACAACCACTATAACCACTATAACAACCATTATCACCACTATAACGACCATTATAACCACTATAACGACCATTATAACCACTATAACGACCGTTATAACCACTATAACAACCATTAAAACCACTATGACAACCATTATCACCACTATAACAACCATTATAACCACTATAACGACCATTATAACCACTATAACAACCATTAAAACCTCTATGACAACCATTATCACCACTATAACAACCATCATCACCACTGTAACAACCATTATAACCACTATAAGAACCATTATCACCACTATAACGACCATTATCACCACTATAACGAGCATTATAACCACTATAACAACCATTATAACCACTATAACAACCATTATAACCAATATAACGACCACTATCAGCACCATAACGACCATTATCAGCACTATAACGACCATTATCACCACTGTAACAACCATCATCACCACTGTAACAACCACTATAACCACTATAACAACCATTATCACCACTATAACGACCATTATAACCACTATAACGACCATTATAACCACTATAACAACCATTAAAACCACTATGACAACCATTATCACCACTATAACAACCATCATCACCACTGTAACAACCATTATAATCACTATAACAACCATTATCACCACTATAACGACCATTATCACCAATATAACGACAATTATCTGCACTATAACGACCATTATCAGCACTATAACGACCATTATCACCACCATAACGACCATTATCAGCACCATAACGACCATTATCAGCACTATAACGACCATTATCAGCACTACAACGACCATTATCACCACTATAACAACCACTATGACCACTATAACAACCACTATAACCACTATAACAACCATTATAACCACTATAACAACCGTTATAACCACTATAACGACCATTATAACCGCTATAACGACCATTATCACCACTATAACAACCATTACAACCACTATGACAACCATTAAAACCACTATGACAACCATTATCACCACTATAACAACCATCATCACCACTGTAACAACCATTATAACCACTATAACAACCATTATCACCATTATAACGGGCATTATAACCACTATAACAACCATTATAACCACTATAACAACCATTATAACCACTATAACGACCATTATAACCACTATAACAACCATTATCACCACTATAACGAGCATTATAACCACAATAACAACCATTATAACCACTATAACAACCATTATAACCAATATAACGACCACTATCAGCACCATCACGACCATTCTCAGCACTATAACGACCATTATCAGCACTATAACGACCATTATCACCACTATAGCAATCATTATGACCACTGTGACAACCATTATCAGCACTACAAGGACCATTATCACCACTATAACAACCACTATAACCACTATAACAACCACTGTAACCACTATAACAACAATTATAACCACTATAACACCCATTATCACCAGTATAACGACCATTATAACCACTATAACCACCATTATAACAACTATAACGACCATTATCAGCACTACAACGACCATTATCACCACTGTGGCAACCATTATCACCACTATAGCAACCATTATCATCACTATGACAACCATTATCGTTACAATAACAAGCATTATAACCACTATAGCAACCACTATCACCACTATAACAATCATTATAACCACTATAACAACCATTATCACCACTATAACGACCATTATAACCACTGTAACAACCATTATAACCACTATAACAGACATTATCAGCACTATAACGACCAGTATCACCACTATAGCAATCATTATGACCACTGTGACAACCATTATCAGCACTACAACGACCATTATCACCACTATAACGAGCATTATAACCACTATAACAACCATTATAACCACTATAACAACAATTATAACCAATATATCGACCACTATCAGCATCATAACGACCATTATCAGCACCATAACGACCATTATCAGCACTAAAACGACCACTGTCACCACTATAACAACCACTATCACCACTATAACAACCATCATCACCACTGTAACAACCATTATCACCACTATAACGACCATTATAACCACTATAACGACCATTATAACCACTATAACGACCATTATAACCACTATAACAACCATTAAAACCACTATAACAACCATCATCACCACTGTAACAATCATTATAACCACTATAACAACCATTATCACCACTATAACGACCATTATCACCACTGTAACGACAATTATCAGCACTATAACGGCCATTATCAGCACTATAACAACCATTATCAGCACTATAACAACCATTATCAGCACTATAACAACCATTATCAGTACTATAACGACCATTGTAACCACTGTAACAACCATTATAACCACTATAACAGCCATTATCAGCACTATAACGACCATTATCACCACTATAGCAATCATTATGACCACTGTGACAACCATTATCAGCACTACAACGACCATTATCACCACTATAGCAATCATTATGACCACTGTGACAACCATTATCAGCACTACGAGGACCATTATCACCACTATAACAACCACTATAACCACTATAACAACCACTATAACCACTATAACAACAATTATAACCACTATAACAACTATTATAACCAATATAACGACCACTATCAGCACCATCACGACCATTCTCAGCACTATAACAACCATTATCAGCACTATAACAACCATTATCAGCACTATAACGGCCATTATCAGCAATATAACGACTATTATAGCCACTGTAACAACCATTATAACCACTATAACAGCCATTATCAGCACTATAACGACCATTATCACCACTATAGCAATCATTATGACCACTGTGACAACCATTATCAGCACTACAACGACCATTATCACCACTATAACGAGCATTATAACCACTATAACAACCATTATCACCACTATAACAACCATTATAACCACTATAACGACCATTATAACCAGTATAACAACCATTAAAACCTCTATGACAACCATTATCACCACTATAACAACCATCATCACCACTGTAACAACCATTGTAACCACTATAAGAACCATTATCACCACTATAACGACCATTATCACCACTGTAACGACAATTATCAGCACTATAACGGCCATTATCAGCACTATAACAACCATTATCAGCACTATAACAACCATTATCAGCACTATAACGGCCATTATCAGCAATATAACGACCATTATAACCACTGTAACAACCATTATAACCACTATAACAGCCATTATCAGCACTATAACGACCATTGTCAGCACTATAACAACCATTATCAGCACTATAACAACCATTGTCAGCACTATAACGCCCATTATCAGCAATATAACGACCATTATAACCACTGTAACAACCATTATAACCACTATAACAGCCATTATCAGCACTATAACGACCATTATCACCACTATAGCAATCATTATGACCACTGTGACAACCATTATCAGCACTACAACGACCATTATCACCACTATAACGAGCATTATAACCACTATAACAACCATTATAACCAATATAACGACCACTATCAGCATCATAACGACCATTATCAGCACCATAACGACCATTATCAGCACTATAACGACCATTATCACCACTATAACAACCATCATCACCACTGTAACAACCACTATAACCACTATAACAACCATTATCACCACTATAACGACCATTATAACCACTATAACAACCATTATAACCACTATAACAACCATTAAAACCACTATGACAACCATTATCACCACTATAACAACCATTATAACCACTATAACGACCATCATCACCACTGTAACAACCACTATAACCACTATAACAACCATTATCACCACTATAACAACCGCTATAACCACTATAACAACCACTATAACCACTATAACAACCATTATAACTACTATAACAACCATTATCACCACTATAACGACCATTATAACCACTATAACGACCATTATAACCACTATAACGACCATTATAACCACTATAACAACCATTAAAACCACTATGACAACCATTATCACCACTCTAACAACCATCATCACCACTGTAACAACCACTATAACCACTATAACAACCATTATCACCACTATAACGACCATTATAACCACTATAACGACCATTATAACCACTATAACAACCATTAAAACCACTATGACAACCATTATCACCACTATAACAACCATCATCACCACTGTAACAACCATTATAACCACTATAACAACCATTATCACCACTATAACGAGCATTATAACCACTATAACAACCATTATAAACAACTATAACAACTATTATAACCAATATAACGACCACTATCAGCACCATCACGACCATTCTCAGCACTATAACGACCATTATCAGCACTATAACGACCATTATCACCACTATAACAACCATCATCACCACTGTAACAACCACTATAACCACTATAACAACCATTATCACCACTATAACGACCATTATAACCACTATAACGACCATTATAACCACTATAACAACCATTAAAACCACTATGACAACCATTATCACCACTATAACAACCATCATCACCACTGTAACAACCATTATAACCACTATAACAACCATTATCACCATTATAACGAGCATTATAACCACTATAACAACCATTATAACCACTATAACAACCATTATAACCACTATAACGACCATTATAACCACTATAACAACCATTATCACCACTATAACGAGCATTATAACCACAATAACAACCATTATAACCACTATAACAACCATTATAACCAATATAACGACCACTATCAGCACCATAACGACCACTATCAGCACCATAGCGACCATTATCAGCACTATAACGACCATTAACACCACTATAACAACCATCATCACCACTGTAACAACCACTATAACCACTATAACAACCATTATCACCACTATAACGACCATTATAACCACTATAACGACCATTATAACCACTATAACAACCATTAAAACCACTATGACAACCATTATCACCACTATAACAACCATCATCACCACTGTAACAACCATTATAACCACTATAAGAACCATTATCACCACTATAACGACCATTATCACCACTGTAACGACAATTATCAGCACTATAACGGCCATTATCAGCACTATAACAACCATTATCAGCACTATAACAACCATTATCAGCACTATAACGGCCATTATCAGCAATATAACAACCACTATAACCACTATAACAACCATTATAACCAATATAACGACCACTATCAGCACCATAACGACCATTATCAGCACCATAACGACCATTATCAGCACTATAACGACCATTAACACCACTATAACAACCATCATCACCACTGTAACAACCACTATAACCACTATAACAACCATTATCACCACTATAACGACCATTATAACCACTATAACGACCATTATAACCACTATAACAACCATTAAAACCACTATGACAACCATTATAACCACTATAACAACCGTTATAACCACTATAACGACCATTATAACCACTATAACGACCATTATAACCACTATAACAACCATTAAAACCTCTATGACAACCATTATCACCACTATAACAACCATCATCACCACTGTAACAACCATTATAACCACTATAAGAACCATTATCACCACTATAACGACCATTATCACCACTGTAACGACAATTATCAGCACTATAACGGCCATTATCAGCACTATAACAACCATTATCAGCACTATAACCACCATTATCAGCACTATAACGGACATTATCAGCAATATAACGACCATTAGAACCACTGTAACAACCATTATAACCACTATAACAGCCATTATCAGCACTATAACGACCATTGTCAGCACTATAACAACCATTATCAGCACTATAACAACCATTGTCAGCACTATAACGCCCATTATCAGCAATATAACGACCATTATAACCACTGTAACAACCATTATAACCACTATAACAGCCATTATCAGCACTATAACGACCATTATCACCACTATAGCAATCATTATGACCACTGTGACAACCATTATCAGCACTACAACGACCATTATCACCACTATAACGAGCATTATAACCACTATAACAACCATTATAACCAATATAACGACCACTATCAGCATCATAACGACCATTATCAGCACCATAACGACCATTATCAGCACTATAACGACCATTATCACCACTATAACAACCATCATCACCACTGTAACAACCACTATAACCACTATAACAACCATTATCACCACTATAACGACCATTATAACCACTATAACGACCATTATAACCACTATAACGACCGTTATAACCACTATAACAACCATTAAAACCACTATGACAACCATTATCACCACTATAACAACCATTATAACCACTATAACGACCATTATAACCACTATAACAACCATTAAAACCTCTATGACAACCATTATCACCACTATAACAACCATCATCACCACTGTAACAACCATTATAACCACTATAAGAACCATTATCACCACTATAACGACCATTATCACCACTATAACGAGCATTATAACCACTATAACAACCATTATAACCACTATAACAACCATTATAACCAATATAACGACCACTATCAGCACCATAACGACCATTATCAGCACTATAACGACCATTATCACCACTGTAACAACCATCATCACCACTGTAACAACCACTATAACCACTATAACAACCATTATCACCACTATAACGACCATTATAACCACTATAACGACCATTATAACCACTATAACAACCATTAAAACCACTATGACAACCATTATCACCACTATAACAACCATCATCACCACTGTAACAACCATTATAATCACTATAACAACCATTATCACCACTATAACGACCATTATCACCAATATAACGACAATTATCTGCAGTATAACGACCATTATCAGCACTATAACGACCATTATCACCACCATAACGACCATTATCAGCACCATAACGACCATTATCAGCACTATAACGACCATTATCAGCACTACAACGACCATTATCACCACTATAACAACCACTATGACCACTATAACAACCACTATAACCACTATAACAACCATTATAACCACTATAACAACCGTTATAACCACTATAACGACCATTATAACCGCTATAACGACCATTATCACCACTATAACAACCATTACAACCACTATGACAACCATTAAAACCACTATGACAATCATTATCACCACTATAACAACCATCATCACCACTGTAACAACCATTATAACCACTATAACAACCATTATCACCATTATAACGGGCATTATAACCACTATAACAACCATTATAACCACTATAACAACCATTATAACCACTATAACGACCATTATAACCACTATAACAACCATTATCACCACTATAACGAGCATTATAACCACAATAACAACCATTATAACCACTATAACAACCATTATAACCAATATAACGACCACTATCAGCACCATCACGACCATTCTCAGCACTATAACGACCATTATCAGCACTATAACGACCATTATCACCACTATAGCAATCATTATGACCACTGTGACAACCATTATCAGCACTACAAGGACCATTATCACCACTATAACAACCACTATAACCACTATAACAACCACTGTAACCACTATAACAACAATTATAACCACTATAACACCCATTATCACCAGTATAACGACCATTATAACCACTATAACCACCATTATAACAACTATAACGACCATTATCAGCACTACAACGACCATTATCACCACTGTGGCAACCATTATCACCACTATAGCAACCATTATCATCACTATGACAACCATTATCGTTACAATAACAAGCATTATAACCACTATAGCAACCACTATCACCACTATAACAATCATTATAACCACTATAACAACCATTATCACCACTATAACGACCATTATAACCACTGTAACAACCATTATAACCACTATAACAGACATTATCAGCACTATAACGACCATTATCACCACTATAGCAATCATTATGACCACTGTGACAACCATTATCAGCACTACAACGACCATTATCACCACTATAACGAGCATTATAACCACTATAACAACCATTATAACCACTATAACAACAATTATAACCAATATATCGACCACTATCAGCATCATAACGACCATTATCAGCACCATAACGACCATTATCAGCACTAAAACGACCACTGTCACCACTATAACAACCACTATCACCACTATAACAACCATCATCACCACTGTAACAACCATTATCACCACTATAACGACCATTATAACCACTATAACGACCATTATAACCACTATAACGACCATTATAACCACTATAACAACCATTAAAACCACTATAACAACCATCATCACCACTGTAACAATCATTATAACCACTATAACAACCATTATCACCACTATAACGACCATTATCACCACTGTAACGACAATTATCAGCACTATAACGGCCATTATCAGCACTATAACAACCATTATCAGCACTATAACAACCATTATCAGCACTATAACAACCATTATCAGTACTATAACGACCATTGTAACCACTGTAACAACCATTATAACCACTATAACAGCCATTATCAGCACTATAACGACCATTATCACCACTATAGCAATCATTATGACCACTGTGACAACCATTATCAGCACTACAACGACCATTATCACCACTATAGCAATCATTATGACCACTGTGACAACCATTATCAGCACTACGAGGACCATTATCACCACTATAACAACCACTATAACCACTATAACAACCACTATAACCACTATAACAACAATTATAACCACTATAACAACTATTATAACCAATATAACGACCACTATCAGCACCATCACGACCATTCTCAGCACTATAACAACCATTATCAGCACTATAACGACCATTAACACCACTATAACAACCATCATCACCACTGTAACAACCACTATAACCACTATAACAACCATTATCACCACTATAACGACCATTATAACCACTATAACGACCATTATAACCACTATAACAACCATTAAAACCACTATGACAACCATTATAACCACTATAACAACCGTTATAACCACTATAACGACCATTATAACCACTATAACGACCATTATAACCACTATAACAACCATTAAAACCTCTATGACAACCATTATCACCACTATAACAACCATCATCACCACTGTAACAACCATTATAACCACTATAAGAACCATTATCACCACTATAACGACCATTATCACCACTGTAACGACAATTATCAGCACTATAACGGCCATTATCAGCACTATAACAACCATTATCAGCACTATAACCACCATTATCAGCACTATAACGGACATTATCAGCAATATAACGACCATTAGAACCACTGTAACAACCATTATAACCACTATAACAGCCATTATCAGCACTATAACGACCATTGTCAGCACTATAACAACCATTATCAGCACTATAACGACCATTGTCAGCACTATAACAACCATTATCAGCACTATAACAACCATTGTCAGCACTATAACGCCCATTATCAGCAATATAACGACCATTATAACCACTGTAACAACCATTATAACCACTATAACAGCCATTATCAGCACTATAACGACCATTATCACCACTATAGCAATCATTATGACCACTGTGACAACCATTATCAGCACTACAACGACCATTATCACCACTATAACGAGCATTATAACCACTATAACAACCATTATAACCAATATAACGACCACTATCAGCATCATAACGACCATTATCAGCACCATAACGACCATTATCAGCACTATAACGACCATTATCACCACTATAACAACCATCATCACCACTGTAACAACCACTATAACCACTATAACAACCATTATCACCACTATAACGACCATTATAACCACTATAACGACCATTATAACCACTATAACAACCATTAAAACCACTATGACAACCATTATCACCACTATAACAACCATTATAACCACTATAACGACCATCATCACCACTGTAACAACCATTATAACCACTATAACGACCATTATAACCAGTATAACAACCATTAAAACCTCTATGACAACCATTATCACCACTATAACAACCATCATCACCACTGTAACAACCATTGTAACCACTATAAGAACCATTATCACCACTATAACGACCATTATCACCACTGTAACGACAATTATCAGCACTATAACGGCCATTATCAGCACTATAACAACCATTATCAGCACTATAACAACCATTATCAGCACTATAACGGCCATTATCAGCAATATAACGACCATTATAACCACTGTAACAACCATTATAACCACTATAACAGCCATTATCAGCACTATAACGACCATTGTCAGCACTATAACAACCATTATCAGCACTATAACAACCATTGTCAGCACTATAACGCCCATTATCAGCAATATAACGACCATTATAACCACTGTAACAACCATTATAACCACTATAACAGCCATTATCAGCACTATAACGACCATTATCACCACTATAGCAATCATTATGACCACTGTGACAACCATTATCAGCACTACAACGACCATTATCACCACTATAACGAGCATTATAACCACTATAACAACCATTATAACCAATATAACGACCACTATCAGCATCATAACGACCATTATCAGCACCATAACGACCATTATCAGCACTATAACGACCATTATCACCACTATAACAACCATCATCACCACTGTAACAACCACTATAACCACTATAACAACCATTATCACCACTATAACGACCATTATAACCACTATAACAACCATTATAACCACTATAACAACCATTAAAACCACTATGACAACCATTATCACCACTATAACAACCATTATAACCACTATAACGACCATCATCACCACTGTAACAACCACTATAACCACTATAACAACCATTATCACCACTATAACAACCGCTATAACCACTATAACAACCACTATAACCACTATAACAACCATTATAACTACTATAACAACCATTATCACCACTATAACGACCATTATAACCACTATAACGACCATTATAACCACTATAACGACCATTATAACCACTATAACAACCATTAAAACCACTATGACAACCATTATCACCACTCTAACAACCATCATCACCACTGTAACAACCACTATAACCACTATAACAACCATTATCACCACTATAACGACCATTATAACCACTATAACGACCATTATAACCACTATAACAACCATTAAAACCACTATGACAACCATTATCACCACTATAACAACCATCATCACCACTGTAACAACCATTATAACCACTATAACAACCATTATCACCACTATAACGAGCATTATAACCACTATAACAACCATTATAAACAACTATAACAACTATTATAACCAATATAACGACCACTATCAGCACCATCACGACCATTCTCAGCACTATAACGACCATTATCAGCACTATAACGACCATTATCACCACTATAACAACCATCATCACCACTGTAACAACCACTATAACCACTATAACAACCATTATCACCACTATAACGACCATTATAACCACTATAACGACCATTATAACCACTATAACAACCATTAAAACCACTATGACAACCATTATCACCACTATAACAACCATCATCACCACTGTAACAACCATTATAACCACTATAACAACCATTATCACCATTATAACGAGCATTATAACCACTATAACAACCATTATAACCACTATAACAACCATTATAACCACTATAACGACCATTATAACCACTATAACAACCATTATCACCACTATAACGAGCATTATAACCACAATAACAACCATTATAACCACTATAACAACCATTATAACCAATATAACGACCACTATCAGCACCATAACGACCACTATCAGCACCATAGCGACCATTATCAGCACTATAACGACCATTAACACCACTATAACAACCATCATCACCACTGTAACAACCACTATAACCACTATAACAACCATTATCACCACTATAACGACCATTATAACCACTATAACGACCATTATAACCACTATAACAACCATTAAAACCACTATGACAACCATTATCACCACTATAACAACCATCATCACCACTGTAACAACCATTATAACCACTATAAGAACCATTATCACCACTATAACGACCATTATCACCACTGTAACGACAATTATCAGCACTATAACGGCCATTATCAGCACTATAACAACCATTATCAGCACTATAACAACCATTATCAGCACTATAACGGCCATTATCAGCAATATAACAACCACTATAACCACTATAACAACCATTATAACCAATATAACGACCACTATCAGCACCATAACGACCATTATCAGCACCATAACGACCATTATCAGCACTATAACGACCATTAACACCACTATAACAACCATCATCACCACTGTAACAACCACTATAACCACTATAACAACCATTATCACCACTATAACGACCATTATAACCACTATAACGACCATTATAACCACTATAACAACCATTAAAACCACTATGACAACCATTATAACCACTATAACAACCGTTATAACCACTATAACGACCATTATAACCACTATAACGACCATTATAACCACTATAACAACCATTAAAACCTCTATGACAACCATTATCACCACTATAACAACCATCATCACCACTGTAACAACCATTATAACCACTATAAGAACCATTATCACCACTATAACGACCATTATCACCACTGTAACGACAATTATCAGCACTATAACGGCCATTATCAGCACTATAACAACCATTATCAGCACTATAACCACCATTATCAGCACTATAACGGACATTATCAGCAATATAACGACCATTAGAACCACTGTAACAACCATTATAACCACTATAACAGCCATTATCAGCACTATAACGACCATTGTCAGCACTATAACAACCATTATCAGCACTATAACAACCATTGTCAGCACTATAACGCCCATTATCAGCAATATAACGACCATTATAACCACTGTAACAACCATTATAACCACTATAACAGCCATTATCAGCACTATAACGACCATTATCACCACTATAGCAATCATTATGACCACTGTGACAACCATTATCAGCACTACAACGACCATTATCACCACTATAACGAGCATTATAACCACTATAACAACCATTATAACCAATATAACGACCACTATCAGCATCATAACGACCATTATCAGCACCATAACGACCATTATCAGCACTATAACGACCATTATCACCACTATAACAACCATCATCACCACTGTAACAACCACTATAACCACTATAACAACCATTATCACCACTATAACGACCATTATAACCACTATAACGACCATTATAACCACTATAACGACCGTTATAACCACTATAACAACCATTAAAACCACTATGACAACCATTATCACCACTATAACAACCATTATAACCACTATAACGACCATTATAACCACTATAACAACCATTAAAACCTCTATGACAACCATTATCACCACTATAACAACCATCATCACCACTGTAACAACCATTATAACCACTATAAGAACCATTATCACCACTATAACGACCATTATCACCACTATAACGAGCATTATAACCACTATAACAACCATTATAACCACTATAACAACCATTATAACCAATATAACGACCACTATCAGCACCATAACGACCATTATCAGCACTATAACGACCATTATCACCACTGTAACAACCATCATCACCACTGTAACAACCACTATAACCACTATAACAACCATTATCACCACTATAACGACCATTATAACCACTATAACGACCATTATAACCACTATAACAACCATTAAAACCACTATGACAACCATTATCACCACTATAACAACCATCATCACCACTGTAACAACCATTATAATCACTATAACAACCATTATCACCACTATAACGACCATTATCACCAATATAACGACAATTATCTGCAGTATAACGACCATTATCAGCACTATAACGACCATTATCACCACCATAACGACCATTATCAGCACCATAACGACCATTATCAGCACTATAACGACCATTATCAGCACTACAACGACCATTATCACCACTATAACAACCACTATGACCACTATAACAACCACTATAACCACTATAACAACCATTATAACCACTATAACAACCGTTATAACCACTATAACGACCATTATAACCGCTATAACGACCATTATCACCACTATAACAACCATTACAACCACTATGACAACCATTAAAACCACTATGACAATCATTATCACCACTATAACAACCATCATCACCACTGTAACAACCATTATAACCACTATAACAACCATTATCACCATTATAACGGGCATTATAACCACTATAACAACCATTATAACCACTATAACAACCATTATAACCACTATAACGACCATTATAACCACTATAACAACCATTATCACCACTATAACGAGCATTATAACCACAATAACAACCATTATAACCACTATAACAACCATTATAACCAATATAACGACCACTATCAGCACCATCACGACCATTCTCAGCACTATAACGACCATTATCAGCACTATAACGACCATTATCACCACTATAGCAATCATTATGACCACTGTGACAACCATTATCAGCACTACAAGGACCATTATCACCACTATAACAACCACTATAACCACTATAACAACCACTGTAACCACTATAACAACAATTATAACCACTATAACACCCATTATCACCAGTATAACGACCATTATAACCACTATAACCACCATTATAACAACTATAACGACCATTATCAGCACTACAACGACCATTATCACCACTGTGGCAACCATTATCACCACTATAGCAACCATTATCATCACTATGACAACCATTATCGTTACAATAACAAGCATTATAACCACTATAGCAACCACTATCACCACTATAACAATCATTATAACCACTATAACAACCATTATCACCACTATAACGACCATTATAACCACTGTAACAACCATTATAACCACTATAACAGACATTATCAGCACTATAACGACCATTATCACCACTATAGCAATCATTATGACCACTGTGACAACCATTATCAGCACTACAACGACCATTATCACCACTATAACGAGCATTATAACCACTATAACAACCATTATAACCACTATAACAACAATTATAACCAATATATCGACCACTATCAGCATCATAACGACCATTATCAGCACCATAACGACCATTATCAGCACTAAAACGACCACTGTCACCACTATAACAACCACTATCACCACTATAACAACCATCATCACCACTGTAACAACCATTATCACCACTATAACGACCATTATAACCACTATAACGACCATTATAACCACTATAACGACCATTATAACCACTATAACAACCATTAAAACCACTATAACAACCATCATCACCACTGTAACAATCATTATAACCACTATAACAACCATTATCACCACTATAACGACCATTATCACCACTGTAACGACAATTATCAGCACTATAACGGCCATTATCAGCACTATAACAACCATTATCAGCACTATAACAACCATTATCAGCACTATAACAACCATTATCAGTACTATAACGACCATTGTAACCACTGTAACAACCATTATAACCACTATAACAGCCATTATCAGCACTATAACGACCATTATCACCACTATAGCAATCATTATGACCACTGTGACAACCATTATCAGCACTACAACGACCATTATCACCACTATAGCAATCATTATGACCACTGTGACAACCATTATCAGCACTACGAGGACCATTATCACCACTATAACAACCACTATAACCACTATAACAACCACTATAACCACTATAACAACAATTATAACCACTATAACAACTATTATAACCAATATAACGACCACTATCAGCACCATCACGACCATTCTCAGCACTATAACAACCATTATCAGCACTATAACGACCATTAACACCACTATAACAACCATCATCACCACTGTAACAACCACTATAACCACTATAACAACCATTATCACCACTATAACGACCATTATAACCACTATAACGACCATTATAACCACTATAACAACCATTAAAACCACTATGACAACCATTATAACCACTATAACAACCGTTATAACCACTATAACGACCATTATAACCACTATAACGACCATTATAACCACTATAACAACCATTAAAACCTCTATGACAACCATTATCACCACTATAACAACCATCATCACCACTGTAACAACCATTATAACCACTATAAGAACCATTATCACCACTATAACGACCATTATCACCACTGTAACGACAATTATCAGCACTATAACGGCCATTATCAGCACTATAACAACCATTATCAGCACTATAACCACCATTATCAGCACTATAACGGACATTATCAGCAATATAACGACCATTAGAACCACTGTAACAACCATTATAACCACTATAACAGCCATTATCAGCACTATAACGACCATTGTCAGCACTATAACAACCATTATCAGCACTATAACGACCATTGTCAGCACTATAACAACCATTATCAGCACTATAACAACCATTGTCAGCACTATAACGCCCATTATCAGCAATATAACGACCATTATAACCACTGTAACAACCATTATAACCACTATAACAGCCATTATCAGCACTATAACGACCATTATCACCACTATAGCAATCATTATGACCACTGTGACAACCATTATCAGCACTACAACGACCATTATCACCACTATAACGAGCATTATAACCACTATAACAACCATTATAACCAATATAACGACCACTATCAGCATCATAACGACCATTATCAGCACCATAACGACCATTATCAGCACTATAACGACCATTATCACCACTATAACAACCATCATCACCACTGTAACAACCACTATAACCACTATAACAACCATTATCACCACTATAACGACCATTATAACCACTATAACGACCATTATAACCACTATAACAACCATTAAAACCACTATGACAACCATTATCACCACTATAACAACCATTATAACCACTATAACGACCATCATCACCACTGTAACAACCACTATAACCACTATAACAACCATTATCACCACTATAACAACCGCTATAACCACTATAACAACCACTATAACCACTATAACAACCATTATAACTACTATAACAACCATTATCACCACTATAACGACCATTATAACCACTATAACGACCATTATAACCACTATAACGACCATTATAACCACTATAACAACCATTAAAACCACTATGACAACCATTATCACCACTCTAACAACCATCATCACCACTGTAACAACCACTATAACCACTATAACAACCATTATCACCACTATAACGACCATTATAACCACTATAACGACCATTATAACCACTATAACAACCATTAAAACCACTATGACAACCATTATCACCACTATAACAACCATCATCACCACTGTAACAACCATTATAACCACTATAACAACCATTATCACCACTATAACGAGCATTATAACCACTATAACAACCATTATAAACAACTATAACAACCATTATAACCAATATAACGACCACTATCAGCACCATCACGACCATTCTCAGCACGATAACGACCATTATCAGCACTATAACGACCATTATCACCACTATAACAACCATCATCACCACTGTAACAACCACTATAACCACTATAACAACCATTATCACCACTATAACGACCATTATAACCACTATAACGACCATTATAACCACTATAACAACCATTAAAACCACTATGACAACCATTATCACCACTATAACAACCATCATCACCACTGTAACAACCATTATAACCACTATAACAACCATTATCACCATTATAACGAGCATTATAACCACTATAACAACCATTATAACCACTATAACAACCATTATAACCACTATAACGACCATTATAACCACTATAACAACCATTATCACCACTATAACGAGCATTATAACCACAATAACAACCATTATAACCACTATAACAACCATTATAACCAATATAACGACCACTATCAGCACCATAACGACCACTATCAGCACCATAGCGACCATTATCAGCACTATAACGACCATTAACACCACTATAACAACCATCATCACCACTGTAACAACCACTATAACCACTATAACAACCATTATCACCACTATAACGACCATTATAACCACTATAACGACCATTATAACCACTATAACAACCATTAAAACCACTATGACAACCATTATCACCACTATAACAACCATCATCACCACTGTAACAACCATTATAACCACTATAAGAACCATTATCACCACTATAACGACCATTATCACCACTGTAACGACAATTATCAGCACTATAACGGCCATTATCAGCACTATAACAACCATTATCAGCACTATAACAACCATTATCAGCACTATAACGGCCATTATCAGCAATATAACAACCACTATAACCACTATAACAACCATTATAACCAATATAACGACCACTATCAGCACCATAACGACCATTATCAGCACCATAACGACCATTATCAGCACTATAACGACCATTAACACCACTATAACAACCATCATCACCACTGTAACAACCACTATAACCACTATAACAACCATTATCACCACTATAACGACCATTATAACCACTATAACGACCATTATAACCACTATAACAACCATTAAAACCACTATGACAACCATTATCACCACTATAACAACCATCATCACCACTGTAACAATCATTATAACCACTATAACAACCATTATCACCACTATGACGACCATTATAACCACTATAACGAGCATTATAACCACTATAACAACCATTATAACCACTATAACAACTATTATAACCAATATAACGACCACTATCAGCACCATCACGACCATTCTCAGCACTATAACGACCATTATCAGCACTATAACGACCATCATCACCACTATAACAACCATCATCACCACTGTAACAACCATTATAATCACTATAACGACCATTATCACCACTATAACGACCATTATCACCACTATAACGACCATTATCAGCACCATAACGACCATTATCAGCACTATAACGACCATTATCAGCACTACAACGACCACTATCACCACTGTGGCAACCATTATCACCACTATAGCAACCATTACGACCACTATAACAACCACTATAACCACTATAACAACCATTATAACTACTATAACAACCATTATCACCACTATAACGACCATTATAACCACTATGACGACCATTATCACCACTATGACAACCATCACAATCACCATGAAAACCATTAAAACCACTATGACAACCATTATCACCACTATAACAACCATCATCACCACTGTAACAACCATTATAACCACTATAACAACCATTATCACCACTATAACGAGCATTATAACCACTATAACAACCATTATAACCACTATAACAACCATTATAACCAATATAACCACCACTATCAGCACCATAACGACCATTCTCAGCACTATAACGACCATTATCAGCACTATAACGACCATTATCACCACTATAGCAATCATTATGACCACTGTGACAACCATTATCAGCACTACAACGACCATTATCACCACTATAGCAATCATTATGACCACTGTGACAACCATTATCAGCACTACAAGGACCATTATCACCACTATAACAACCACTATAACCACTATAACAACCACTATAACCACTATAACAACAATTATAACCACTATAACAACTATTATAACCAATATAACGACCACTATCAGCACCATCACGACCATTCTCAGCACTATAACGACCATTATCAGCACCATGACGACCATTATCAGCACTATAACGACCATTATCACCACTATAACAACCATCATCACCACTGTAACAACCACTATAACCACTATAACAACCATTATCACCACTATAACGACCATTATAACCACTATAACGACCATTGTAACCACTATAACAACCATTAAAACCGCTATGACAACCATTATAACCACTATAACAACCGTTATAACCACTATAACGACCATTATAACCACTATAACGACCATTATAACCACTATAACAACCATTAAAACCTCTATGACAACCATTATCACCACTATAACAACCATCATCACCACTGAACAACCATTATAACCACTATAAGAACCATTATCACCACTATAACGACCATTATCACCACTGTAACGACAATTATCAGCACTATAACGGCCATTATCAGCACTATAACAGCCATTATCAGCACTATAACAACCATTATCAGCACTATAACGGCCATTATCAGCAATATAACGACGATTATAACAACTGTAACAACCATTATAACCACTATAACAGCCATTATCAGCACTATAACGACCATTATCAGCACTATAACAACCATTATCAGCACTATAACAACCATTATCAGCACTATGACGCCCATTATCAGCAATATAACGACCATTATAACCACTGTAACAACCATTATAACCACTATAACAGCCATTATCAGCACTATAACAACCTTTACAACCACTACGACAACCATTACAACCACCATGACAACCATTAAAACCACTATGACAGCCATTATCACCACTATAACAACCATCATCACCACTGTAACAATCATTATAACCACTATAACAACCATTATCACCACTATAACGACCATTATAGCCACTATAACGAGCATTATAACCACTATAACAACCATTAAAACCACTATGACAACCATTATCACCACTATAACAACCATCATCACCACTGTAACAACCATTATAACCACTATAACAACCATTATCACCACTATAACGAGCATTATAACCACTATAACAACCATTATAACCACTATAACAACTATTATAACCAATATAACGACCACTATCAGCACCATCACGACCATTCTCAGCACTATAACGACCATTATCAACACTATAACGACCATTATCACCACTATAACAACCATCATCACCACTGTAACAACCACTATAACCACTATAACAACCATTATCACCACTATAACATCCATTATAACCACTATAATGACCATTATAACCATTATAACCACCATTAAAACCACTATGACAACCATTATCACCACTATAACAACCATTATAACCACTATAACGACCATTATAACCACTATAACAACCATTAAAACCTCTATGACAACCATTATCACCACTATAACAACCATCATCACCACTGTAACAACCATTATAACCACTATAAGAACCATTATCACCACTATAACGACCATTATCACCACTGTAACGACAATTATCAGCACTATAACGGCCATTATCAGCACTATAACAACCATTATCAGCACTATAACAACCATTATCACCACTATAACAACCACTATCACCACTATAACAACCACTATAACCACTATAACAACCATTATAACCACTATAACAACCGTTATAACCACTATAACGACCATTATAACCACTATAACGACCATTATCACCACTATAACAACCATTACAACCACTATGACAACCATTACAACCACCATGACAACCATTAAAACCACTATGACAACAATTATCACCACTAAAATAACCATCATCACCACTCTAACAACCATTATAACCACTATAACAACCATTATCACCACTATAACGACCAATATAACCACTATAACGACCATTATAACCACTGTAACAACCATTATAACCACTATAACAGACATTATCAGCACTATAACGACCATTATCACCACTATAGCAATCATTATGACCACTGTGACAACCATTATCAGCACTACAACGACCATTATCACCACTATAACGAGCATTATAACCACTGTAACAACCATTATAACCACTATAACAACCATTATAACCAATATATCGACCACTATCAGCATCATAACGACCATTATCAGCACCATAACGACCATTATCAGCACTAAAACGACCACTGTCACCACTATAACAACCACTATCACCACTATAACAACCATCATCACCACTGTAACAACCATTATCACCACTATAACGACCATTATAACCACTATAACGACCATTATAACCACTATAACGACCATTATAACCACTATAACAACCATTAAAACCACTATAACAACCATCATCACCACTGTAACAATCATTATAACCACTATAACAACCATTATCACCACTATAACGACCATTATCACCACTGTAACGACAATTATCAGCACTATAACGGCCATTATCAGCACTATAACAACCATTATCAGCACTATAACAACCATTATCTGCACTATAACAACCATTATCAGCACTATAACGACCATTGTAACCACTGTAACAACCATTATAACCACTATAACAGCCATTATCAGCACTATAACGACCATTATCACCACTATAGCAATCATTATGACCACTGTGACAACCATTATCAGCACTACAACGACCATTAGCACCACTATAGCAATCATTATGACCACTGTGACAACCATTATCAGCACTACGAGGACCATTATCACCACTATAACAACCACTATAACCACTATAACAACCACTATAACCACTATAACAACCACTATAACCACTATAACAACAATTATAACCACTATAACAACTATTATAACCAATATAACGACCACTATCAGCACCATCACGACCATTCTCAGCACTATAACAACCATTATCAGCACTATAACAACCATTATCAGCACTATAACGGCCATTATCAGCAATATAACGACTATTATAACCACTGTAACAACCATTATAACCACTATAACAGCCATTATCAGCACTATAACGACCATTATCACCACTATAGCAATCATTATGACCACTGTGACAACCATTATCAGCACTACAACGACCATTATCACCACTATAACGAGCATTATAACCACTATGACAACCATTATAACCACTGTAACAACCGTTATAACCACTATAACGACCATTATAACCACTATAACAACCATTAAAACCTCTATGACAACCATTATCACCACTATGACAACCATCATCACCACTGTAACAACCATTATAACCACTATAAGAACCATTATCACCACTATAACGACCATTATCACCACTGTAACGACAATTATCAGCACTATAACGGCCATTATCAGCACTATAACAACCATTATCAGCACTATAACAACCATTATCAGCACTATAACGGCCATTATCAGCAATATAACGACCATTATAACCACTGTAACAACCATTATAACCACTATAACAGCCATTATCAGCACTATGACGACCATTGTCAGCACTATAACAACCATTATCAGCACTATAACAACCATTGTCAGCACTATAACGCCCATTATCAGCAATATAACGACCATTATAACCACTGTAACAACCATTATAACCACTATAACAGCCATTATCAGCACTATAACGACCATTATCACCACTATAGCAATCATTATGACCACTGTGACAACCATTATCAGCACTACAACGACCATTATCACCACTATAACGAGCATTATAACCACTATAACAACCATTATAACCAATATAACGACCACTATCAGCATCATAACGACCATTATCAGCACCATAACGACCATTATCAGCACTATAACGACCATTATCACCACTATAACAACCATCATCACCACTGTAACAACCACTATAACCACTATAACAACCATTATCACCACTATAACGACCATTATAACCACTATAACGACCATTATAACCACTATAACAACCATTAAAACCACTATGACAACCATTATCACCACTATAACAACCATTATAACCACTATAACGACCATCATCACCACTGTAACAACCACTATAACCACTATAACAACCATTATCACCACTATAACGACCATTATAACCACTATAACGACCATTATAACCACTATAACAACCATTAAAACCACTATGACAACCATTATCACCACTATAACAACCATCATCACCTCTGTAACAACCATTATAACCACTATAACAACCATTATCACCACTATAACGAGCATTATAACCACTATAACAACCATTATAAACAACTATAACAACTATTATAACCAATATAACGACCACTATCAGCACCATCACGACCATTCTCAGCACTATAACGACCATTATCAGCACTATAACGACCATTATCACCACTATAACAACCATCATCACCACTGTAACAACCACTATAACCACTATAACAACCATTATCACCACTATAACGACCATTATAACCACTATAACGACCATTATACCACTATAACAACCATTAAAACCACTATGACAACCATTATCACCACTATAACAACCATTATAACCACTATAACGACCATTATAACCACTATAACAACCATTAAAACCTCTATGACAACAATTATCACCACTAAAACAACCATCATCACCACTGTAACAACCATTATAACCACTATAAGAACCATTATCACCACTATAACGACCATTATCACCACTATAACGAGCATTATAACCACTATAACAACCATTATAACCACTATAACAACCATTATAACCAATATAACGACCACTATCAGCACCATAACGACCATTATCAGCACTATAACGACCATTATCAGCACTACAACGACCATTATCACCACTATAACAACCATTATAACCACTATAACAACCATTATCACCACTATAACGAGCATTATAACCACTATAACAACCATTATAACCACTATAACAACCATTATAACCAATATAACGACCACTATCAGCACCATAACGACCATTATCAGCACTATAACGACCATTATCACCACTATAACAACCATCATCACCACTGTAACAACCACTATAACCACTATAACAACCATTATCACCTCTATAACGACCATTATAACCACTATAACGACCATTATAACCACTATAACAACCATTAAAACCACTATGACAACCATTATCACCACTATAACAACCATCATCACCACTGTAACAACCATTATAATCACTATAACAACCATTATCACCACTATAACGACCATTATCACCAATATAACGACAATTATCTGCACTATAACGACCATTATCAGCACTATAACGACCATTATCACCACCATAACGACCATTATCAGCACCATAACGACCATTATCAGCACTATAACGACCATTATCAGCACTACAACGACCATTATCACCACTATAACAACCACTGTGACCACTATAACAACCATTATAACCACTATAACAACCATTATAACCACTATAACAACCGTTATAACCACTATAACGACCATTATAACCGCTATAACGACCATTATCACCACTATAACAACCATTACAACCACTATGACAACCATTAAAACCACTATGACAACCATTATCACCACTATAACAACCATCATCACCACTGTAACAACCATTATAACCACTATAACAACCATTATCACCATTATAACGAGCATTATAACCACTATAACAACCATTGTAACCACTATAACAACCATTATAACCACTATAACGACCATTATAACCACTATAACAACCATTATCACCACTGTAACAACCACTATAACCACTATAACAACCATTATCACCACTATAACGACCATTATAACCACTATAACGACCATTATAACCACTATAACAACCATTAAAACCACTATGAAAACCATTATCACCACTCTAACAACCATCATCACCACTGTAACAACCACTATAACCACTGTAACAACCATTATCACCACTATAACGACCATTATAACCACTATAACGACCATTATAACCACTATAACGACCATTATAACTACTATAACAACCATTAAAACCTCTATGACAACCATTATCACCACTATAACAACCATCATCACCACTGTAACAACCATTATAACCACTATAACGACCATCATCACCACTGTAACAACCACTATAACCACTATAACAACCATTATCACCACTATAACAACCACTATAACCACTATAACAACCACTATAACCACTATAACAACCATTATAACTACTATAACAACCATTATAACCACTATAACAACTATTATAACCAATATAACGACCACTATCAGCACCATCACGAACATTCTCAGCACTATAACGACCATTAACACCACTATAACAACCATCATCACCACTGTAACAACCACTATAACCACTATAACAACCATTATCACCACTATAACGACCATTACAACCACTATAACGACCATTATAACCACTATAACAACTATTAAAACCACTATGACAACCATTATCACCACTACAACAACCATCATCACCACTGTAACAATCATTATAACCACTATAACAACCATTATCACCACTATAACGAACATTATAACCACTATAACGAGCATTATAACCACTATAACCACCATTATAACCACTATAACAACTATTATAACCAATATAACGACCACTATCAGCACCATCACGAACATTCTCAGCACTATAACGACCATTATCAGCACTATAACGACCATTATCACCACTATAACAACCATCATCACCACTGTAACAACCATTATAATCACTATAACGACCATTATCACCACTATAACGACCATTATCACCACTATAACGACCATTATCAGCACCATAACGACCATTATCAGCACTATAACGACCATTATCAGCACTACAACGACCACTATCACCACTGTGGCAACCATTATCACCACTATAGCAACCATTACGACCACTATAACAACCACTATAACCACTATAACAACCATTATAACCACTATAACAACTGTTATAACCACTATAACGACCATTATCACCACTATAACAACCTTTACAACCACTACGACAACCATTACAATCACCATGACAACCATTAAAACCACTATGACAGCCATTATCACCACTATAACAACCATCATCACCACTGTAACAATCATTATAACCACTATAACAACCATTATCACCACTATAACGACCATTATAACCACTATAACGAGCATTATAACCACTATAACAACCATTAAAACCACTATGACAACCATTACAACCACTATGACAACCATTAAAACCACTATGACAACCATTATCACCACTATAACAACCATCATCACCACTGTAACAACCATTATAACCACTATAACAACCATTATCACCATTATAACGGGCATTATAACCACTATAACGACCATTATAACCACTATAACGACCGTTATAACCACTATAACAACCATTAAAACCACTATGACAACCATTATCACCACTATAACAACCATTATAACCACTATAACGACCATTATAACCACTATAACAACCATTAAAACCTCTATGACAACCATCATCACCACTGTAACAACCATTATAACCACTATAAGAACCATTATCACCACTATAACGACCATTATCACCACTATAACGAGCATTATAACCACTATAACAACCATTATAACCACTATAACAACCATTATAACCAATATAACGACCACTATCAGCACCATAACGACCATTATCAGCACTATAACGACCATTATCACCACTGTAACAACCATCATCACCACTGTAACAACCACTATAATCACTATAACAACCATTATCACCACTATAACGACCATTATAACCACTATAACGACCATTATAACCACTATAACAACCATTAAAACCACTATGACAACCATTATCACCACTATAACAACCATCATCACCACTGTAACAACCATTATAATCACTATAACAACCATTATCACCACTATAACGACCATTATCACCAATATAACGACAATTATCTGCACTATAACGACCATTATCAGCACTATAACGACCATTATCACCACCATAACGACCATTATCAGCACCATAACGACCATTATCAGCACTATAACGACCATTATCAGCACTACAACGACCATTATCACCACTATAACAACCACTATGACCACTATAACAACCACTATAACCACTATAACAACCATTATAACCACTATAACAACCGTTATAACCACTATAACGACCATTATAACCGCTATAACGACCATTATCACCACTATAACAACCATTACAACCACTATGACAACCATTAAAACCACTATGACAACCATTATAACCAATATAACGACCACTATCAGCACCATAACGACCACTATCAGCACCATAACGACCATTATCAGCACTATAACGACCATTAACACCACTATAACAACCATCATCACCACTGTAACAACCACTATAACCACTATAACAACCATTATCACCACTATAACGACCATTATAACCACTATAACGACCATTATAACCACTATAACAACCATTAAAACCACTATGACAACCATTATCACCACTATAACAACCATCATCACCACTGTAACAACCATTATAACCACTATAAGAACCATTATCACCACTATAACGACCATTATCACCACTGTAACGACAATTATCAGCACTATAACGGCCATTATCAGCACTATAACAACCATTATCAGCACTATAACAACCATTATCAGCACTATAACGGCCATTATCAGCAATATAACAACCACTATAACCACTATAACAACCATTATAACCAATATAACGACCACTATCAGCACCATAACGACCATTATCAGCACCATAACGACCATTATCAGCACTATAACGACCATTAACACCACTATAACAACCATCATCACCACTGTAACAACCACTATAACCACTATAACAACCATTATCACCACTATAACGACCATTATAACCACTATAACGACCATTATAACCACTATAACAACCATTAAAACCACTATGACAACCATTATCACCACTATAACAACCATCATCACCACTGTAACAATCATTATAACCACTATAACAACCATTATCACCACTATGACGACCATTATAACCACTATAACGAGCATTATAACCACTATAACAACCATTATAACCACTATAACAACTATTATAACCAATATAACGACCACTATCAGCACCATCACGACCATTCTCAGCACTATAACGACCATTATCAGCACTATAACGACCATTATCACCACTATAACAACCATCATCACCACTGTAACAACCATTATAATCACTATAACGACCATTATCACCACTATAACGACCATTATCACCACTATAACGACCATTATCAGCACCATAACGACCATTATCAGCACTATAACGACCATTATCAGCACTACAACGACCACTATCACCACTGTGGCAACCATTATCACCACTATAGCAACCATTACGACCACTATAACAACCACTATAACCACTATAACAACCATTATAACTACTATAACAACCATTATCACCCCTATAACGACCATTATAACCACTATGACGACCATTATCACCACTATGACAACCATTACAATCACCATGAAAACCATTAAAACCACTATGACAACCATTATCACCACTATAACAACCATCATCACCACTGTAACAACCATTATAACCACTATAACAACCATTATCACCACTATAACGAGCATTATAACCACTATAACAACCATTATAACCACTATAACAACCATTATAACCAATATAACGACCACTATCAGCACCATAACGACCATTCTCAGCACTATAACGACCATTATCAGCACTATAACGACCATTATCACCACTATAGCAATCATTATGACCACTGTGACAACCATTATCAGCACTACAACGACCATTATCACCACTATAGCAATCATTATGACCACTGTGACAACCATTATCAGCACTACAAGGACCATTATCACCACTATAACAACCACTATAACCACTATAACAACCACTATAACCACTATAACAACAATTATAACCACTATAACAACTATTATAACCAATATAACGACCACTATCAGCACCATCACGACCATTCTCAGCACTATAACGACCATTATCAGCACCATGACGACCATTATCAGCACTATAACGACCATTATCACCACTATAACAACCATCATCACCACTGTAACAACCACTATAACCACTATAACAGCCATTATCACCACTATAACGACCATTATAACCACTATAACGACCATTGTAACCACTATAACAACCATTAAAACCGCTATGACAACCATTATAACCACTATAACAACCGTTATAACCACTATAACGACCATTATAACCACTATAACGACCATTATAACCACTATAACAACCATTAAAACCTCTATGACAACCATTATCACCACTATAACAACCATCATCACCACTGAACAACCATTATAACCACTATAAGAACCATTATCACCACTATAACGACCATTATCACCACTGTAACGACAATTATCAGCACTATAACGGCCATTATCAGCACTATAACAGCCATTATCAGCACTATAACAACCATTATCAGCACTATAACGGCCATTATCAGCAATATAACGACGATTATAACAACTGTAACAACCATTATAACCACTATAACAGCCATTATCAGCACTATAACGACCATTATCAGCACTATAACAACCATTATCAGCACTATAACAACCATTATCAGCACTATAACGCCCATTATCAGCAATATAACGACCATTATAACCACTGTAACAACCATTATAACCACTATAACAGCCATTATCAGCACTATAACAACCTTTACAACCACTACGACAACCATTACAACCACCATGACAACCATTAAAACCACTATGACAGCCATTATCACCACTATAACAACCATCATCACCACTGTAACAATCATTATAACCAATATAACAACCATTATCACCACTATAACGACCATTATAGCCACTATAACGAGCATTATAACCACTATAACAACCATTAAAACCACTATGACAACCATTATCACCACTATAACAACCATCATCACCACTGTAACAACCATTATAACCACTATAACAACCATTATCACCACTATAACGAGCATTATAACCACTATAACAACCATTATAACCACTATAACAACTATTATAACCAATATAACGACCACTATCAGCACCATCACGACCATTCTCAGCACTATAACGACCATTATCAACACTATAACGACCATTATCACCACTATAACAACCATCATCACCACTGTAACAACCACTATAACCACTATAACAACCATTATCACCACTATAACATCCATTATAACCACTATAATGACCATTATAACCATTATAACCACCATTAAAACCACTATGACAACCATTATCACCACTATAACAACCATTATAACCACTATAACGACCATTATAACCACTATAACAACCATTAAAACCTCTATGACAACCATTATCACCACTATAACAACCATCATCACCACTGTAACAACCATTATAACCACTATAAGAACCATTATCACCACTATAACGACCATTATCACCACTGTAACGACAATTATCAGCACTATAACGGCCATTATCAGCACTATAACAACCATTATCAGCACTATAACAACCATTATCACCACTATAACAACCACTATCACCACTATAACAACCACTATAACCACTATAACAACCATTATAACCACTATAACAACCGTTATAACCACTATAACGACCATTATAACCACTATAACGACCATTATCACCACTATAACAACCATTACAACCACTATGACAACCATTACAACCACCATGACAACCATTAAAACCACTATGACAACAATTATCACCACTAAAATAACCATCATCACCACTCTAACAACCATTATAACCACTATAACAACCATTATCACCACTATAACGACCAATATAACCACTATAACGACCATTATAACCAGTATAACGACCATTATAACCACTATAACAACCATTAAAACCACTATGACAACCATTATCACCACTATAACAACCATCATCACCACTGTAACAATCATTATAACCACTATAACAACCATTATCACCACTATAACGACCATTATCACCACTGTAACGACAATTATCAGCACTATAACGGCCATTATCAGCACTATAACAACCATCATCAGCACTATAACAACCATTATCAGCACTATAACAACCATTATCAGCACTATAACGACCATTGTAACCACTGTAACAACCATTATAACCACTATAACAGCCATTATCAGCACTATAACGACCATTATCACCACTATAGCAATCATTATGACCACTGTGACAACCATTATCAGCACTACAACGACCATTATCACCACTATAGCAATCATTATGACCACTGTGACAACCATTATCAGCACTACAAGGACCATTATCACCACTATAACAACCACTATAACCACTATAACAACCACTGTAACCACTATAACAACAATTATAACCACTATAACACCCATTATCACCAGTATAACGACCATTATAACCACTATAACAACCATTAAAACCACTATAACAACCATCATCACCACTGTAACAATCATTATAACCACTATAACAACCATTATCACCACTATAACGACCATTATAACCACTATAACAACCATTATAACCACTATAACAACCATTATAACCAATATAACGACCACTATCAGCACCATAACGACCATTCTCAGCACTATAACGACCATTATCAGCACTATAACGACCATTATCACCACTATAGCAATCATTATGACCACTGTGACAACCATTATCAGCACTACAACGACCATTATCACCACTATAGCAATCATTATGACCACTGTGACAACCATTATCAGCACTACAAGGACCATTATCACCACTATAACAACCACTATAACCACTATAACAACCACTATAACCACTATAACAACAATTATAACCACTATAACAACTATTATAACCAATATAACGACCACTATCAGCACCATCACGACCATTCTCAGCACTATAACAACCATTATCAGCACTATAACAACCATTATCAGCACTATAACGGCCATTATCAGCAATATAACGACTATTATAGCCACTGTAACAACCATTATAACCACTATAACAGCCATTATCAGCACTATAACGACCATTATCACCACTATAGCAATCATTATGACCACTGTGACAACCATTATCAGCACTACAACGACCATTATCACCACTATAACGAGCATTATAACCACTATAACAACCATTATCACCACTATAACAACCATTATAACCACTATAACGACCATTATAACCAGTATAACAACCATTAAAACCTCTATGACAACCATTATCACCACTATAACAACCATCATCACCACTGTAACAACCATTGTAACCACTATAAGAACCATTATCACCACTATAACGACCATTATCACCACTGTAACGACAATTATCAGCACTATAACGGCCATTATCAGCACTATAACAACCATTATCAGCACTATAACAACCATTATCAGCACTATAACGGCCATTATCAGCAATATAACGACCATTATAACCACTGTAACAACCATTATAACCACTATAACAGCCATTATCAGCACTATAACGACCATTGTCAGCACTATAACAACCATTATCAGCACTATAACAACCATTGTCAGCACTATAACGCCCATTATCAGCAATATAACGACCATTATAACCACTGTAACAACCATTATAACCACTATAACAGCCATTATCAGCACTATAACGACCATTATCACCACTATAGCAATCATTATGACCACTGTGACAACCATTATCAGCACTACAACGACCATTATCACCACTATAACGAGCATTATAACCACTATAACAACCATTATAACCAATATAACGACCACTATCAGCATCATAACGACCATTATCAGCACCATAACGACCATTATCAGCACTATAACGACCATTATCACCACTATAACAACCATCATCACCACTGTAACAACCACTATAACCACTATAACAACCATTATCACCACTATAACGACCATTATAACCACTATAACGACCATTATAACCACTATAACAACCATTAAAACCACTATGACAACCATTATCACCACTATAACAACCATTATAACCACTATAACGACCATCATCACCACTGTAACAACCACTATAACCACTATAACAACCATTATCACCACTATAACAACCACTATAACCACTATAACAACCACTATAACCACTATAACAACCATTATAACTACTATAACAACCATTATCACCACTATAACGACCATTATAACCACTATAACGACCATTATAACCACTATAACGACCATTATAACCACTATAACAACCATTAAAACCACTATGACAACCATTATCACCACTCTAACAACCATCATCACCACTGTAACAACCACTATAACCACTATAACAACCATTATCACCACTATAACGACCATTATAACCACTATAACGACCATTATAACCACTATAACAACCATTAAAACCACTATGACAACCATTATCACCACTATAACAACCATCATCACCACTGTAACAACCATTATAACCACTATAACAACCATTATCACCACTATAACGAGCATTATAACCACTATAACAACCATTATAAACAACTATAACAACTATTATAACCAATATAACGACCACTATCAGCACCATCACGACCATTCTCAGCACTATAACGACCATTATCAGCACTATAACGACCATTATCACCACTATAACAACCATCATCACCACTGTAACAACCACTATAACCACTATAACAACCATTATCACCACTATAACGACCATTATAACCACTATAACGACCATTATAACCACTATAACAACCATTAAAACCACTATGACAACCATTATCACCACTATAACAACCATCATCACCACTGTAACAACCATTATAACCACTATAACAACCATTATCACCATTATAACGAGCATTATAACCACTATAACAACCATTATAACCACTATAACAACCATTATAACCACTATAACGACCATTATAACCACTATAACAACCATTATCACCACTATAACGAGCATTATAACCACAATAACAACCATTATAACCACTATAACAACCATTATAACCAATATAACGACCACTATCAGCACCATAACGACCACTATCAGCACCATAGCGACCATTATCAGCACTATAACGACCATTAACACCACTATAACAACCATCATCACCACTGTAACAACCACTATAACCACTATAACAACCATTATCACCACTATAACGACCATTATAACCACTATAACGACCATTATAACCACTATAACAACCATTAAAACCACTATGACAACCATTATCACCACTATAACAACCATCATCACCACTGTAACAACCATTATAACCACTATAAGAACCATTATCACCACTATAACGACCATTATCACCACTGTAACGACAATTATCAGCACTATAACGGCCATTATCAGCACTATAACAACCATTATCAGCACTATAACAACCATTATCAGCACTATAACGGCCATTATCAGCAATATAACAACCACTATAACCACTATAACAACCATTATAACCAATATAACGACCACTATCAGCACCATAACGACCATTATCAGCACCATAACGACCATTATCAGCACTATAACGACCATTAACACCACTATAACAACCATCATCACCACTGTAACAACCACTATAACCACTATAACAACCATTATCACCACTATAACGACCATTATAACCACTATAACGACCATTATAACCACTATAACAACCATTAAAACCACTATGACAACCATTATCACCACTATAACAACCATCATCACCACTGTAACAATCATTATAACCACTATAACAACCATTATCACCACTATGACGACCATTATAACCACTATAACGAGCATTATAACCACTATAACAACCATTATAACCACTATAACAACTATTATAACCAATATAACGACCACTATCAGCACCATCACGACCATTCTCAGCACTATAACGACCATTATCAGCACTATAACGACCATTATCACCACTATAACAACCATCATCACCACTGTAACAACCATTATAATCACTATAACGACCATTATCACCACTATAACGACCATTATCACCACTATAACGACCATTATCAGCACCATAACGACCATTATCAGCACTATAACGACCATTATCAGCACTACAACGACCACTATCACCACTGTGGCAACCATTATCACCACTATAGCAACCATTACGACCACTATAACAACCACTATAACCACTATAACAACCATTATAACTACTATAACAACCATTATCACCACTATAACGACCATTATAACCACTATGACGACCATTATCACCACTATGACAACCATTACAATCACCATGAAAACCATTAAAACCACTATGACAACCATTATCACCACTATAACAACCATCATCACCACTGTAACAACCATTATAACCACTATAACAACCATTATCACCACTATAACGAGCATTATAACCACTATAACAACCATTATAACCACTATAACAACCATTATAACCAATATAACGACCACTATCAGCACCATAACGACCATTCTCAGCACTATAACGACCATTATCAGCACTATAACGACCATTATCACCACTATAGCAATCATTATGACCACTGTGACAACCATTATCAGCACTACAACGACCATTATCACCACTATAGCAATCATTATGACCACTGTGACAACCATTATCAGCACTACAAGGACCATTATCACCACTATAACAACCACTATAACCACTATAACAACCACTATAACCACTATAACAACAATTATAACCACTATAACAACTATTATAACCAATATAACGACCACTATCAGCACCATCACGACCATTCTCAGCACTATAACGACCATTATCAGCACCATGACGACCATTATCAGCACTATAACGACCATTATCACCACTATAACAACCATCATCACCACTGTAACAACCACTATAACCACTATAACAACCATTATCACCACTATAACGACCATTATAACCACTATAACGACCATTGTAACCACTATAACAACCATTAAAACCGCTATGACAACCATTATAACCACTATAACAACCGTTATAACCACTATAACGACCATTATAACCACTATAACGACCATTATAACCACTATAACAACCATTAAAACCTCTATGACAACCATTATCACCACTATAACAACCATCATCACCACTGAACAACCATTATAACCACTATAAGAACCATTATCACCACTATAACGACCATTATCACCACTGTAACGACAATTATCAGCACTATAACGGCCATTATCAGCACTATAACAGCCATTATCAGCACTATAACAACCATTATCAGCACTATAACGGCCATTATCAGCAATATAACGACGATTATAACAACTGTAACAACCATTATAACCACTATAACAGCCATTATCAGCACTATAACGACCATTATCAGCACTATAACAACCATTATCAGCACTATAACAACCATTATCAGCACTATGACGCCCATTATCAGCAATATAACGACCATTATAACCACTGTAACAACCATTATAACCACTATAACAGCCATTATCAGCACTATAACAACCTTTACAACCACTACGACAACCATTACAACCACCATGACAACCATTAAAACCACTATGACAGCCATTATCACCACTATAACAACCATCATCACCACTGTAACAATCATTATAACCACTATAACAACCATTATCACCACTATAACGACCATTATAGCCACTATAACGAGCATTATAACCACTATAACAACCATTAAAACCACTATGACAACCATTATCACCACTATAACAACCATCATCACCACTGTAACAACCATTATAACCACTATAACAACCATTATCACCACTATAACGAGCATTATAACCACTATAACAACCATTATAACCACTATAACAACTATTATAACCAATATAACGACCACTATCAGCACCATCACGACCATTCTCAGCACTATAACGACCATTATCAACACTATAACGACCATTATCACCACTATAACAACCATCATCACCACTGTAACAACCACTATAACCACTATAACAACCATTATCACCACTATAACATCCATTATAACCACTATAATGACCATTATAACCATTATAACCACCATTAAAACCACTATGACAACCATTATCACCACTATAACAACCATTATAACCACTATAACGACCATTATAACCACTATAACAACCATTAAAACCTCTATGACAACCATTATCACCACTATAACAACCATCATCACCACTGTAACAACCATTATAACCACTATAAGAACCATTATCACCACTATAACGACCATTATCACCACTGTAACGACAATTATCAGCACTATAACGGCCATTATCAGCACTATAACAACCATTATC
Source organism: Megachile leachella (assembly GCA_963576845.1). Taxonomy (NCBI): domain Eukaryota; kingdom Metazoa; phylum Arthropoda; class Insecta; order Hymenoptera; family Megachilidae; genus Megachile; species Megachile leachella. Next base: position 12,173,788 of record OY756260.1, on the reverse strand, counting down.
AGCACTATAACAACCATTATCACCACTATAACAACCACTATCACCACTATAACAACCACTATAACCACTATAACAACCATTATAACCACTATAACAACCGTTATAACCACTATAACGACCATTATAACTACTATAACGACCATTATCACCACTATAACAACCATTACAACCACTATGACAACCATTACAACCACCATGACAACCATTAAAACCACTATGACAACAATTATCACCACTAAAATAACCATCATCACCACTCTAACAACCATTATAACCACTATAACAACCATTATCACCACTATAACGACCAATATAACCACTATAACGACCATTATAACCAGTATAACGACCATTATAACCACTATAACAACCATTAAAACCACTATGACAACCATTATCACCACTATAACAACCATCATCACCACTGTAACAATCATTATAACCACTATAACAACCATTATCACCACTATAACGACCATTATCACCACTGTAACGACAATTATCAGCACTATAACAGCCATTATCAGCACTATAACGACCATTATCACCACTATAGCAATCATTATGACCACTGTGACAACCATTATCAGCACTATAACAACCATCATCACCACTGTAACAATCATTATAACCACTATAACAACCATTATCACCACTATAACGAACATTATAACCACTATAACGAGCATTATAACCACTATAACAACCATTATAACCACTATAACAACTATTATAACCAATATAACGACCACTATCAGCACCATCACGAACATTCTCAGCACTATAACGACCATTATCAGCACTATAACGACCATTATCACCACTATAACAACCATCATCACCACTGTAACAACCATTATAATCACTATAACGACCATTATCACCACTATAACGACCATTATCACCACTATAACGACCATTATCAGCACCATAACGACCATTATCAGCACTATAACGACCATTATCAGCACTACAACGACCACTATCACCACTGTGGCAACCATTATCACCACTATAGCAACCATTACGACCACTATAACAACCACTATAACCACTATAACAACCATTATAACCACTATAACAACTGTTATAACCACTATAACGACCATTATCACCACTATAACAACCTTTACAACCACTACGACAACCATTACAATCACCATGACAACCATTAAAACCACTATGACAGCCATTATCACCACTATAACAACCATCATCACCACTGTAACAACCATTATAACCACTATAACAACCATTATCACCACTATAACGACCATTATAACCACTATAGCAATCATTATGACCACTGTGACAACCACTATCAGCACTACAAGGACCATTATCACCACTATAACAACCACTATAACCACTATAACAACCACTGTAACCACTATAACAACAATTATAACCACTATAACAACCATTATCACCACTATAACGACCATTATAACCACTATAACCACCATTATAACAACTATAACGACCATTATCAGCACTACAACGACCATTATCACCACTGTGGCAACCATTATCACCACTATAGCAACCATTATCATCACTATGACAACCATTATCGTTACAATAACAAGCATTATAACCACTATAGCAACCACTATCACCACTATAACAATCATTATAACCACTATAACAACCATTATCACCACTATAACGACCATTATAACCACTGTAACAACCATTATAACCACTATAACAGACATTATCAGCACTATAACGACCATTATCACCACTATAGCAATCATTATGACCACTGTGACAACCATTATCAGCACTACAACGACCATTATCACCACTATAACGAGCATTATAACCACTGTAACAACCATTATAACCACTATAACAACCATTATAACCAATATATCGACCACTATCAGCATCATAACGACCATTATCAGCACCATAACGACCATTATCAGCACTAAAACGACCACTGTCACCACTATAACAACCACTATCACCACTATAACAACCATCATCACCACTGTAACAACCATTATCACCACTATAACGACCATTATAACCACTATAACGACCATTATAACCACTATAACGACCATTATAACCACTATAACAACCATTAAAACCACTATAACAACCATCATCACCACTGTAACAATCATTATAACCACTATAACAACCATTATCACCACTATAACGACCATTATCACCACTGTAACGACAATTATCAGCACTATAACGGCCATTATCAGCACTATAACAACCATTATCAGCACTATAACAACCATTATCTGCACTATAACAACCATTATCAGCACTATAACGACCATTGTAACCACTGTAACAACCATTATAACCACTATAACAGCCATTATCAGCACTATAACGACCATTATCACCACTATAGCAATCATTATGACCACTGTGACAACCATTATCAGCACTATAACAACCATTATCACCACTATAACGACCATTATCACCACTGTAACGACAATTATCAGCACTATAACGGCCATTATCAGCACTATAACAACCATTATCAGCACTATAACAACCATTATCAGCACTATAACGGCCATTATCAGCAATATAACGACCATTATAACCACTGTAACAACCATTATAACCACTATAACAGCCATTATCAGCACTATAACGACCATTGTCAGCACTATAACAACCATTATCAGCACTATAACAACCATTGTCAGCACTATAACGCCCATTATCAGCAATATAACGACCATTATAACCACTGTAACAACCATTATAACCACTATAACAGCCATTATCAGCACTATAACGACCATTATCACCACTATAGCAATCATTATGACCACTGTGACAACCATTATCAGCACTACAACGACCATTATCACCACTATAACGAGCATTATAACCACTATAACAACCATTATAACCAATATAACGACCACTATCAGCATCATAACGACCATTATCAGCACCATAACGACCATTATCAGCACTATAACGACCATTATCACCACTATAACAACCATCATCACCACTGTAACAACCACTATAACCACTATAACAACCATTATCACCACTATAACGACCATTATAACCACTATAACGACCATTATAACCACTATAACAACCATTAAAACCACTATGACAACCATTATCACCACTATAACAACCATTATAACCACTATAACGACCATCATCACCACTGTAACAACCACTATAACCACTATAACAACCATTATCACCACTATAACGACCATTATAACCACTATAACGACCATTATAACCACTATAACAACCATTAAAACCACTATGACAACCATTATCACCACTATAACAACCATCATCACCTCTGTAACAACCATTATAACCACTATAACAACCATTATCACCACTATAACGAGCATTATAACCACTATAACAACCATTATAAACAACTATAACAACTATTATAACCAATATAACGACCACTATCAGCACCATCACGACCATTCTCAGCACTATAACGACCATTATCAGCACTATAACGACCATTATCACCACTATAACAACCATCATCACCACTGTAACAACCACTATAACCACTATAACGACCATTATCACCACTATAACGACCATTATCACCACTATAACGACCATTATCAGCACCATAACGACCATTATCAGCACTATAACGACCATTATCAGCACTACAACGACCACTATCACCACTGTGGCAACCATTATCACCACTATAGCAACCATTACGACCACTATAACAACCACTATAACCACTATAACAACCATTATAACCACTATAACAACTGTTATAACCACTATAACGACCATTATCACCACTATAACAACCTTTACAACCACTACGACAACCATTACAATCACCATGACAACCATTAAAACCACTATGACAGCCATTATCACCACTATAACAACCATCATCACCACTGTAACAATCATTATAACCACTATAACAACCATTATCACCACTATAACGACCATTATAACCACTATAACGAGCATTATAACCACTATAACAACCATTAAAACCACTATGACAACCATTATCACCACTATAACAACCATCATCACCACTGTAACAACCATTATAACCACTATAACAACCATTATCACCACTATAACGAGCATTATAACCACTATAACAACCATTATAACCACTATAACAACCATTATAACCAATATAACGACCACTATCAGCACCATAACGACCATTCTCAGCACTATAACGACCATTATCAGCACTATAACGAACATTATCACCACTATAACAACCACTATAACCACTATAACAACCACTATAACCACCATAACAACCATTATAACTACTATAACAACCATTATCACCACTATAACGACCATTATAACCACTATAACGACCATTATAACCACTATAACGACCATTATAACCACTATAACAACCATTAAAACCACTATGACAACCATTATCACCACTATAACAACCATCATCACCACTGTAACAACCACTATAACCACTATAACAACCATTATCACCACTATAACGACCATTATAACCACTATAACGACCATTATAACCACTATAACAACCATTAAAACCACTATGACAACCATTATCACCACTATAACAACCATCATCACCACTGTAACAACCACTATAACCACTATAACAACCATTATCACCACTATAACGACCATTATAACCACTATAACGACCATTATAACCACTATAACAACCATTATAACCAATATAACGACCACTATCAGCACCATCACGACCATTCTCAGCACTATAACGACAATTATCAGCACTATAACGACCATTATCACCACTATAGCAATCATTATGACCACTGTGACAACCATTATCAGCACTACAACGACCATTATCACCACTATAACAACCATCATCACCACTGTAACAACCACTATAACCACTATAACAACCGTTATAACCACTATAACGACCATTATAACCACTATAACGACCATTATCACCACTATGACAACCATTACAACCACCATGAAAACCATTAAAACCACTATGACAACCATTATCACCACTATAATAACCATCATCACCTCTCTAACAACCATTATGACCACTATAACAACCATTATCACCACTGTAACAACCATTATAACCACTATAACAACCATTATCACCACTATAACGAGCATTATAACCACTATAACAACCATTATAACCACTATAACAACCATTATAACCAATATAACGACCACTATCAGCACCATAACGACCATTATCAGCACCATAACGACCATTATCAGCACTATAACGACCATTATCACCACTATAACGACCATTATCACCACTATAACGACAATTATCAGCACTATAACGGCCATTATCAGCACTATAACAACCATTATCGGCACTATAACAACCATTATCAGCACTATAACGGCCATTATCAGCAATATAACGACCATTATAACCACGGTAACAACCATTATAACCACTATAACAGCCATTATCAGCACTATAACGATCATTATCACCACTATAACGACCATTATCACCACTATAGCGTCCATTATCACCACTATAACGACCATTATCAGCACTATTACGGCCATTATCAGCAATATAACGACCTTTATAACCACTATAACAACCATTATCACCACTATAACGACCATTATAACCACTATAACGAGCACTATCAGCACCATAACGACCATTATCAGCACCATAACGACCATTATCAGCACTATAACGATCATTATAACCACTATAACAACCATTAAAACCACTATGACAACCATTACAACCACCATGAAAACCATTAAAACCACTATGACAACCATTATCACCACTATAATAACCATCATCACCTCTCTAACAACCATTATGACCACTATAACAACCATTATCACCACTATAACGACCATTATAACCACTATAACGACCATTATAACCACTATAACGACCATTATAACCACTATAACAACCATTAAAACCACTATGACAACCATTATCACCACTATAACGACCATTATAACCACTATAACGACCATTATAACCACTATAACGACCATTATAACCACTATAACAACCATTAAAACCACTATGACAACCATTATCACCACTATAACAACCATCATCACCACTGTAACAACCATTATAACCACTATAACAACCATTATCACCACTATAACGAGCATTATAACCACTATAACAACCATTATAACCACTATAACAACCATTATAACCAATATAACGACCACTATCAGCACCATAACGACCATTCTCAGCACTATAACGACCATTATCAGCACTATAACGACCATTATCACCACTATAACAACCACTATAACCACTATAACAATCACTATAACCACTATAACAACCATTATAACTACTATAACAACCATTATCACCACTATAACGACCATTATAACCACTATAACGACCATTATAACCACTATAACGACCATTATAACCACTATAACAACCATTAAAACCACTATGACAACCATTATCACCACTATAACAACCATCATCACCACTGTAACAACCACTATAACCACTATAACAACTATTATCACCACTATAACGACCATTATAACCACTATAACGACCATTATAACCACTATAACAACCATTAAAACCACTATGACAACCATTATCACCACTATAACAACCATCATCACCACTGTAAAACCACTATAACCACTATAACAACCATTATCACCACTATAACGACCATTATAACCACTATAACGACCATTATAACCACTATAACAAACATTATAACCAATATAACGACCACTATCAGCACCATCACGACCATTCTCAGCACTATAACGACCATTATCAGCACTATAACGACCATTATCACCACTATAGCAATCATTATGACCACTGTGACAACCATTATCAGCACTACAACGACCATTATCACCACTATAACAACCATCATCACCACTGTAACAACCACTATAACCACTATAACAACCGTTATAACCACTATAACGACCATTATAACCACTATAACGACCATTATCACCACTATGACAACCATTACAACCACCATGAAAACCATTAAAACCACTATGACAACCATTATCACCACTATAATAACCATCATCACCTCTCTAACAACCATTATGACCACTATAACAACCATTATCACCACTATAACGACCATTATAACCACTATAACGACCATTATAACCACTATAACGACCATTATAACCACTATAACAACCATTAAAACCACTATGACAACCATTATCACCACTATAACAACCATCATCACCACTGTAACAACCATTAAAACCACTATAACAACCATTATCACCACTATAACGAGCATTATAACCACTATAACAACCATTATAACCACTATAACAACCATTATAACCAATATAACGACCACTATCAGCACCATAACGACCATTATCAGCACCATAACGACCATTATCAGCACTATAACGACCATTATCACCACTATAACGACCATTATCACCACTATAACGACAATTATCAGCACTATAACGGCCATTATCAGCACTATAACAACCATTATCGGCACTATAACAACCATTATCAGCACTACAACGGCCATTATCAGCAATATAACGACCATTATAACCACGGTAACAACCATTATAACCACTATAACAGCCATTATCAGCACTATAACGATCATTATCACCACTATAACGACCATTATCACCACTATAGCGTCCATTATCACCACTATAACGACCATTATCAGCACTATTACGGCCATTATCAGCAATATAACGACCTTTATAACCACTATAACAACCATTATCACCACTATAACAACCATTATAACCACTATAACGAGCACTATCAGCACCATAACGACCATTATCAGCACCATAACGACCATTATCAGCACCATAACGACCATTATCAGCACTATAACGACCATTATCACCACTATAACGACCATTATCACCACTGTAACGACAATTATCAGCACTATAACGGCCATTATCAGCACTATAACAACCATTATCAGCACTATAACAACCATTATCAGCACTATAACGGCCATTATCAGCAATATAACGACCATTATAACCACTGTAACAACCATTATAACCACTATAACAGCCATTATCAGCACTATAACGACCATTGTCAGCACTATAACAACCATTATCAGCACTATAACAACCATTGTCAGCACTATAACGCCCATTATCAGCAATATAACGACCATTATAACCACTGTAACAACCATTATAACCAATATAACAGCCATTATCAGCACTATAACGACCATTATCACCACTATAGCAATCATTATGACCACTGTGACAACCATTATCAGCACTACAACGACCATTATCACCACTATAACGAGCATTATAACCACTATAACAACCATTATAACCAATATAACGACCACTATCAGCATCATAACGACCATTATCAGCACCATAACGACCATTATCAGCACTATAACGACCATTATCACCACTATAACAACCATCATCACCACTGTAACAACCACTATAACCACTATAACAACCATTATCACCACTATAACGACCATTATAACCACTATAACGACCATTATAACCACTATAACAACCATTAAAACCACTATGACAACCATTATCACCACTATAACAACCATTATAACCACTGTAACGACCATCATCACCACTGTAACAACCACTATAACCACTATAACAACCATTATCACCACTATAACAACCACTATAACCACTATAACAACCACTATAACCACTATAACAACCATTATAACCAACATATCGACCACTATCAGCATCATAACGACCATTATCAGCAACATAACGACCATTATCAGCACTATAACGACCATTATCACCACTATAACAACCATCATCACCACTGTAACAACCACTATAACCACTATAACAACCATTATCACCACTATAACGACCATTATAACCACTATAACGATCATTATAACCACTATAACAACCATTAAAACCACTATGACAACCATTATAACCACTATAACAGCCGTTATAACCACTATAACGACCATTATAACCACTATAACGACCATTATAACCACTATAACAACCATTAAAACCTCTATGACAACCATTATCACCACTATAACAACCATCATCACCACTGTAACAACCATTATAACCACTATAAGAACCATTATCACCACTATAACGACCATTATCACCACTGTAACGACAATTATCAGCATTATAACGGCCATTATCAGCACTATAACAACCATTATCAGCACTATAACAACCATTATCAGCACTATAACGGCCATTATCAGCAATATAACGACCTTATAACCACTGTAACAACCATTATAACCACTATAACAACCATTATCACCACTATAACGAGCATTATAACCACTATAACAACCATTATAAACAACTATAACAACTATTATAACCAATATAACGACCACTATCAGCACCATCACGACCATTCTCAGCACTATAACGACCATTATCACCACTATAACGACCATTATAACCACTATAACGACCATTATAACCACTATAACAACCATTAAAACCACTATGACAACCATTATCACCACTATAACAACCATTATAACCACTATAACGACCATTATAACCACTATAACAACCATTAAAACCTCTATGACAACCATTATCACCACTATAACAAGCATCATCACCACTGTAACAACCATTATAACCACTATAAGAACCATTATCACCACTATAACGACCACTATCACCACTATAACGAGCATTATAACCACTATAACAACCATTATAACCACTATAACAACCATTATAACCAATATAACGACCACTATCAGCACCATAACGACCATTATCAGCACTATAACGACCATTATCAGCACTACAACGACCATTATCACCACTATAACAACCATTATAACCACTATAACAACCATTATCACCACTATAACGAGCATTATAACCACTATAACAACCATTATAACCACTATAACAACCATTATAACCACTATAACAACCATTATAACCAATATAACGACCACTATCAGCACCATAACGACCATTATCAGCACTATAACAACCATCATCACCACTGTAACAACCACTATAACCACTATAACAACCATTATCACCACTATAACGACCATTATAACCACTATAACGATCATTATAACCACTATAACAACCATTAAAACCACTATGACAACCATTATCACCACTGTAAAAACCATTATAATCACTATAACAACCATTATCACCACTATAACGACCATTATCACCAATATAACGACAATTATCTGCACTATAACGACCATTATCAGCACTATAACGACCATTATCACCACCATAACGACCATTATCAGCACCATAACGACCATTATCAGCACTATAACGACCATTATCAGCACTACAACGACCATTATCACCACTATAACAACCACTATGACCACTATAACAACCACTATAACCACTATAACAACCATTATAACCACTATAACAACCGTTATAACCACTATAACGACCATTATAACCGCTATAACGACCATTATCACCACTATAACAACCATTACAACCACTATGACAACCATTAAAACCACTATGACAACCATTATCACCACTATAACAACCATCATCACCACTGTAACAACCATTATAACCACTATAACAACCATTATCACCATTATAACGAGCATTATAACCACTATAACAACCATTATAACCACTATAACAACCATTATAACCACTATAACGACCATTATAACCACTATAACAACCATTATCACCACTATAACGAGCATTATAACCACAATAACAACCATTATAACCACTATAACAACCATTATAACCAATATAACGACCACTATCAGCACCATAACGACCACTATCAGCACCATAACGACCATTATCAGCACTATAACGACCATTAACACCACTATAACAACCATCATCACCACTGTAACAACCACTATAACCACTATAACAACCATTATCACCACTATAACGACCATTATAACCACTATAACGACCATTATAACCACTATAACAACCATTAAAACCACTATGACAACCATTATCACCACTATAACAACCATCATCACCACTGTAACAATCACTATAACCACTATAACAACCATTATCACCACTATAACGACCATTATAACCACTATAACGAGCATTATAACCACTATAACAACCATTATAACCACTATAACAACTATTATAACCAATATAACGACCACTATCAGCACCATCACGACCATTCTCAGCACTATAACGACCATTATCAGCACTATAACGACCATTATCACCACTATAACAACCATCATCACCACTGTAACAACCACTATAACCACTATAACAACCATTAAAATCACTATGACAACCATTATCACCACTATAACAACCATTATAACCACTATAACGACCATTATGACCACTATAACAACCATTAAAACCTCTATGACAACCATTATCACCACTATAACAACCATCATCACCACTGTAACAACCATTATAACCACTATAAGAACCATTATCACCACTATAACGACCATTAACACCACTATAACAACCATCATCACCACTGTAACAACCACTATAACCACTATAACAACCATTATCACCACTATAACGACCATTATAACCACTATAACGACCATTATAACCACTATAACAACCATTAAAACCACTATGACAACCATTATCACCACTATAACAACCATCATCACCACTGTAACAACCACTATAACCACTATAACAACCATTATCACCACTATAACGACCACTATAACCACTATAACGACCATTATAACCACTATAACAACCATTAAAACCACTATGACAACCATTATCACCACTATAACAACCATCATCACCACTGTAACAACCACTATAACCACTATAACAACCATTATCACCACTATAACGACCATTATAACCACTATAACGACCATTATAACCACTATAACAACCATTATAACCAATATAACGACCACTATCGGCACCATCACGACCATTTTCAGCACTATAACGACCATTATCAGCACTATAACGACCATTATCACCACTATAGCAATCATTATGACCACTGTGACAACCATTATCAGCACTACAACGACCATTATTACCACTATAACAACCATCATCACCACTGTAACAACCACTATAACCACTATAACAACCGTTATAACCACTATAACGACCATTATAACCACTATAACGACCATTATCACCACTATGGCAACCATTACAACCACCATGAAAACCATTAAAACCACTATGACAACCATTATCACCACTATAATAACCATCATCACCTCTCTAACAACCATTATGACCACTATAACAACCATCATCACCACTGTAACAACCATTATAACCACTATAACAACCATTATCACCACTATAACGACCATTATAACCACTATAACCACCATTATAAACAACTATAACAACTATTATAACCAATATAACGACCACTATCAGCACCATCACGACCATTCTCAGCACTATAACGACCATTATCACCACTATAACGACCATTATAACCACTATAACGACCATTATAACCACTATAACAACCATTAAAACCACTATGACAACCATTATCACCACTATAACAACCATTATAACCACTATAACGACCATTATAACCACTATAACAACCATTAAAACCTCTATGACAACCATTATCACCACTATAACAAGCATCATCACCACTGTAACAACCATTATAACCACTATAAGAACCATTATCACCACTATAACGACCACTATCACCACTATAACGAGCATTATAACCACTATAACAACCATTATAACCACTATAACAACCATTATAACCAATATAACGACCACTATCAGCACCATAACGACCATTATCAGCACTATAACGACCATTATCAGCACTACAACGACCATTATCACCACTATAACAACCATTATAACCACTATAACAACCATTATCACCACTATAACGAGCATTATAACCACTATAACAACCATTATAACCACTATAACAACCATTATAACCACTATAACAACCATTATAACCAATATAACGACCACTATCAGCACCATAACGACCATTATCAGCACTATAACAACCATCATCACCACTGTAACAACCACTATAACCACTATAACAACCATTATCACCACTATAACGACCATTATAACCACTATAACGATCATTATAACCACTATAACAACCATTAAAACCACTATGACAACCATTATCACCACTGTAAAAACCATTATAATCACTATAACAACCATTATCACCACTATAACGACCATTATCACCAATATAACGACAATTATCTGCACTATAACGACCATTATCAGCACTATAACGACCATTATCACCACCATAACGACCATTATCAGCACCATAACGACCATTATCAGCACTATAACGACCATTATCAGCACTACAACGACCATTATCACCACTATAACAACCACTATGACCACTATAACAACCACTATAACCACTATAACAACCATTATAACCACTATAACAACCGTTATAACCACTATAACGACCATTATAACCGCTATAACGACCATTATCACCACTATAACAACCATTACAACCACTATGACAACCATTAAAACCACTATGACAACCATTATCACCACTATAACAACCATCATCACCACTGTAACAACCATTATAACCACTATAACAACCATTATCACCATTATAACGAGCATTATAACCACTATAACAACCATTATAACCACTATAACAACCATTATAACCACTATAACGACCATTATAACCACTATAACAACCATTATCACCACTATAACGAGCATTATAACCACAATAACAACCATTATAACCACTATAACAACCATTATAACCAATATAACGACCACTATCAGCACCATAACGACCACTATCAGCACCATAACGACCATTATCAGCACTATAACGACCATTAACACCACTATAACAACCATCATCACCACTGTAACAACCACTATAACCACTATAACAACCATTATCACCACTATAACGACCATTATAACCACTATAACGACCATTATAACCACTATAACAACCATTAAAACCACTATGACAACCATTATCACCACTATAACAACCATCATCACCACTGTAACAATCACTATAACCACTATAACAACCATTATCACCACTATAACGACCATTATAACCACTATAACGAGCATTATAACCACTATAACAACCATTATAACCACTATAACAACTATTATAACCAATATAACGACCACTATCAGCACCATCACGACCATTCTCAGCACTATAACGACCATTATCAGCACTATAACGACCATTATCACCACTATAACAACCATCATCACCACTGTAACAACCACTATAACCACTATAACAACCATTAAAATCACTATGACAACCATTATCACCACTATAACAACCATTATAACCACTATAACGACCATTATGACCACTATAACAACCATTAAAACCTCTATGACAACCATTATCACCACTATAACAACCATCATCACCACTGTAACAACCATTATAACCACTATAAGAACCATTATCACCACTATAACGACCATTAACACCACTATAACAACCATCATCACCACTGTAACAACCACTATAACCACTATAACAACCATTATCACCACTATAACGACCATTATAACCACTATAACGACCATTATAACCACTATAACAACCATTAAAACCACTATGACAACCATTATCACCACTATAACAACCATCATCACCACTGTAACAACCACTATAACCACTATAACAACCATTATCACCACTATAACGACCACTATAACCACTATAACGACCATTATAACCACTATAACAACCATTAAAACCACTATGACAACCATTATCACCACTATAACAACCATCATCACCACTGTAACAACCACTATAACCACTATAACAACCATTATCACCACTATAACGACCATTATAACCACTATAACGACCATTATAACCACTATAACAACCATTATAACCAATATAACGACCACTATCGGCACCATCACGACCATTTTCAGCACTATAACGACCATTATCAGCACTATAACGACCATTATCACCACTATAGCAATCATTATGACCACTGTGACAACCATTATCAGCACTACAACGACCATTATTACCACTATAACAACCATCATCACCACTGTAACAACCACTATAACCACTATAACAACCGTTATAACCACTATAACGACCATTATAACCACTATAACGACCATTATCACCACTATGGCAACCATTACAACCACCATGAAAACCATTAAAACCACTATGACAACCATTATCACCACTATAATAACCATCATCACCTCTCTAACAACCATTATGACCACTATAACAACCATCATCACCACTGTAACAACCATTATAACCACTATAACAACCATTATCACCACTATAACGACCATTATAACCACTATAACCACCATTATAACAACTATAACGACCATTATCAGCACTACAACGACCATTATCACCACTGTGGCAACCATTATCACCACTATAGCAACCATTATCATCACTATGACAACCATTATCGTTACAATAACAAGCATTATAACCACTATAGCAACCACTATCACCACTATAACAATCATTATAACCACTATAACAACCATTATCACCACTATAACGACCATTATAACCACTGTAACAACCATTATAACCACTATAACAGACATTATCAGCACTATAACGACCATTATCACCACTATAGCAATCATTATGACCACTGTGACAACCATTATCAGCACTACAACGACCATTATCACCACTATAACGAGCATTATAACCACTATAACAACCATTATAACCACTATAACAACCATTATAACCAATATATCGACCACTATCAGCATCATAACGACCATTATCAGCACCATAACGACCATTATCAGCACTAAAACGACCACTGTCACCACTATAACAACCACTATCACCACTATAACAACCATCATCACCACTGTAACAACCATTATCACCACTATAACGACCATTATAACCACTATAACGACCATTATAACCACTATAACGACCATTATAACCACTATAACAACCATTAAAACCACTATAACAACCATCATCACCACTGTAACAATCATTATAACCACTATAACAACCATTATCACCACTATAACGACCATTATCACCACTGTAACGACAATTATCAGCACTATAACGGCCATTATCAGCACTATAACAACCATTATCAGCACTATAACAACCATTATCTGCACTATAACAACCATTATCAGCACTATAACGACCATTGTAACCACTGTAACAACCATTATAACCACTATAACAGCCATTATCAGCACTATAACGACCATTATCACCACTATAGCAATCATTATGACCACTGTGACAACCATTATCAGCACTACAACGACCATTATCACCACTATAGCAATCATTATGACCACTGTGACAACCATTATCAGCACTACGAGGACCATTATCACCACTATAACAACCACTATAACCACTATAACAACCACTATAACCACTATAACAACAATTATAACCACTATAACAACTATTATAACCAATATAACGACCACTATCAGCACCATCACGACCATTCTCAGCACTATAACAACCATTATCAGCACTATAACAACCATCATCACCACTGTAACAACCATTAAAACCACTATAACAACCATTATCACCACTATAACGAGCATTATAACCACTATAACAACCATTATAACCACTATAACAACCATTATAACCAATATAACGACCACTATCAGCACCATAACGACCATTATCAGCACCATAACGACCATTATCAGCACTATAACGACCATTATCACCACTATAACGACCATTATCACCACTATAAGGACAATTATCAGCACTATAACGGCCATTATCAGCACTATAACAACCATTATCGGCACTATAACAACCATTATCAGCACTACAACGGCCATTATCAGCAATATAACGACCATTATAACCACGGTAACAACCATTATAACCACTATAACAGCCATTATCAGCACTATAACGATCATTATCACCACTATAACGACCATTATCACCACTATAGCGTCCATTATCACCACTATAACGACCATTATCAGCACTATTACGGCCATTATCAGCAATATAACGACCTTTATAACCACTATAACAACCATTATCACCACTATAACAACCATTATAACCACTATAACGAGCACTATCAGCACCATAACGACCATTATCAGCACCATAACGACCATTATCAGCACCATAACGACCATTATCAGCACTATAACGACCATTATCACCACTATAACGACCATTATCACCACTGTAACGACAATTATCAGCACTATAACGGCCATTATCAGCACTATAACAACCATTATCAGCACTATAACAACCATTATCAGCACTATAACGGCCATTATCAGCAATATAACGACCATTATAACCACTGTAACAACCATTATAACCACTATAACAGCCATTATCAGCACTATAACGACCATTGTCAGCACTATAACAACCATTATCAGCACTATAACAACCATTGTCAGCACTATAACGCCCATTATCAGCAATATAACGACCATTATAACCACTGTAACAACCATTATAACCAATATAACAGCCATTATCAGCACTATAACGACCATTATCAGCACTACAACGACCATTATCACCACTATAACAACCATTATAACCACTATAACAACCATTATCACCACTATAACGAGCATTATAACCACTATAACAACCATTATAACCACTATAACAACCATTATAACCACTATAACAACCATTATAACCAATATAACGACCACTATCAGCACCATAACGACCATTATCAGCACTATAACAACCATCATCACCACTGTAACAACCACTATAACCACTATAACAACCATTATCACCACTATAACGACCATTATAACCACTATAACGATCATTATAACCACTATAACAACCATTAAAACCACTATGACAACCATTATCACCACTGTAAAAACCATTATAATCACTATAACAACCATTATCACCACTATAACGACCATTATCACCAATATAACGACAATTATCTGCACTATAACGACCATTATCAGCACTATAACGACCATTATCACCACCATAACGACCATTATCAGCACCATAACGACCATTATCAGCACTATAACGACCATTATCAGCACTACAACGACCATTATCACCACTATAACAACCACTATGACCACTATAACAACCACTATAACCACTATAACAACCATTATAACCACTATAACAACCGTTATAACCACTATAACGACCATTATAACCGCTATAACGACCATTATCACCACTATAACAACCATTACAACCACTATGACAACCATTAAAACCACTATGACAACCATTATCACCACTATAACAACCATCATCACCACTGTAACAACCATTATAACCACTATAACAACCATTATCACCATTATAACGAGCATTATAACCACTATAACAACCATTATAACCACTATAACAACCATTATAACCACTATAACGACCATTATAACCACTATAACAACCATTATCACCACTATAACGAGCATTATAACCACAATAACAACCATTATAACCACTATAACAACCATTATAACCAATATAACGACCACTATCAGCACCATAACGACCACTATCAGCACCATAACGACCATTATCAGCACTATAACGACCATTAACACCACTATAACAACCATCATCACCACTGTAACAACCACTATAACCACTATAACAACCATTATCACCACTATAACGACCATTATAACCACTATAACGACCATTATAACCACTATAACAACCATTAAAACCACTATGACAACCATTATCACCACTATAACAACCATCATCACCACTGTAACAATCACTATAACCACTATAACAACCATTATCACCACTATAACGACCATTATAACCACTATAACGAGCATTATAACCACTATAACAACCATTATAACCACTATAACAACTATTATAACCAATATAACGACCACTATCAGCACCATCACGACCATTCTCAGCACTATAACGACCATTATCAGCACTATAACGACCATTATCACCACTATAACAACCATCATCACCACTGTAACAACCACTATAACCACTATAACAACCATTAAAATCACTATGACAACCATTATCACCACTATAACAACCATTATAACCACTATAACGACCATTATGACCACTATAACAACCATTAAAACCTCTATGACAACCATTATCACCACTATAACAACCATCATCACCACTGTAACAACCATTATAACCACTATAAGAACCATTATCACCACTATAACGACCATTAACACCACTATAACAACCATCATCACCACTGTAACAACCACTATAACCACTATAACAACCATTATCACCACTATAACGACCATTATAACCACTATAACGACCATTATAACCACTATAACAACCATTAAAACCACTATGACAACCATTATCACCACTATAACAACCATCATCACCACTGTAACAACCACTATAACCACTATAACAACCATTATCACCACTATAACGACCACTATAACCACTATAACGACCATTATAACCACTATAACAACCATTAAAACCACTATGACAACCATTATCACCACTATAACAACCATCATCACCACTGTAACAACCACTATAACCACTATAACAACCATTATCACCACTATAACGACCATTATAACCACTATAACGACCATTATAACCACTATAACAACCATTATAACCAATATAACGACCACTATCGGCACCATCACGACCATTTTCAGCACTATAACGACCATTATCAGCACTATAACGACCATTATCACCACTATAGCAATCATTATGACCACTGTGACAACCATTATCAGCACTACAACGACCATTATTACCACTATAACAACCATCATCACCACTGTAACAACCACTATAACCACTATAACAACCGTTATAACCACTATAACGACCATTATAACCACTATAACGACCATTATCACCACTATGGCAACCATTACAACCACCATGAAAACCATTAAAACCACTATGACAACCATTATCACCACTATAATAACCATCATCACCTCTCTAACAACCATTATGACCACTATAACAACCATCATCACCACTGTAACAACCATTATAACCACTATAACAACCATTATCACCACTATAACGACCATTATAACCACTATAACCACCATTATAACAACTATAACGACCATTATCAGCACTACAACGACCATTATCACCACTGTGGCAACCATTATCACCACTATAGCAACCATTATCATCACTATGACAACCATTATCGTTACAATAACAAGCATTATAACCACTATAGCAACCACTATCACCACTATAACAATCATTATAACCACTATAACAACCATTATCACCACTATAACGACCATTATAACCACTGTAACAACCATTATAACCACTATAACAGACATTATCAGCACTATAACGACCATTATCACCACTATAGCAATCATTATGACCACTGTGACAACCATTATCAGCACTACAACGACCATTATCACCACTATAACGAGCATTATAACCACTATAACAACCATTATAACCACTATAACAACCATTATAACCAATATATCGACCACTATCAGCATCATAACGACCATTATCAGCACCATAACGACCATTATCAGCACTAAAACGACCACTGTCACCACTATAACAACCACTATCACCACTATAACAACCATCATCACCACTGTAACAACCATTATCACCACTATAACGACCATTATAACCACTATAACGACCATTATAACCACTATAACGACCATTATAACCACTATAACAACCATTAAAACCACTATAACAACCATCATCACCACTGTAACAATCATTATAACCACTATAACAACCATTATCACCACTATAACGACCATTATCACCACCATAACGACCATTATCAGCACTATAACGACCATTATCACCACTATAACAACCATCATCACCACTGTAACAACCACTATAACCACTATAACAACCATTATCACCACTATAACGACCATTATAACCACTATAACGACCATTATAACCACTATAACAACCATTAAAACCACTATGACAACCATTATCACCACTATAACAACCATTATAACCACTGTAACGACCATCATCACCACTGTAACAACCACTATAACCACTATAACAACCATTATCACCACTATAACAACCACTATAACCACTATAACAACCACTATAACCACTATAACAACCATTATAACCAACATATCGACCACTATCAGCATCATAACGACCATTATCAGCACCATAACGACCATTATCAGCACTATAACGACCATTATCACCACTATAACAACCATCATCACCACTGTAACAACCACTATAACCACTATAACAACCATTACCACCACTATAACGACCATTATAACCACTATAACGATCATTATAACCACTATAACAACCATTAAAACCACTATGACAACCATTATAACCACTATAACAGCCGTTATAACCACTATAACGACCATTATAACCACTATAACGACCATTATAACCACTATAACAACCATTAAAACCTCTATGACAACCATTATCACCACTATAACAACCATCATCACCACTGTAACAACCATTATAACCACTATAAGAACCATTATCACCACTATAACGACCATTATCACCACTGTAACGACAATTATCAGCATTATAACGGCCATTATCAGCACTATAACAACCATTATCAGCACTATAACAACCATTATCAGCACTATAACGGCCATTATCAGCAATATAACGACCTTATAACCACTGTAACAACCATTATAACCACTATAACAACCATTATCACCACTATAACGAGCATTATAACCACTATAACAACCATTATAAACAACTATAACAACTATTATAACCAATATAACGACCACTATCAGCACCATCACGACCATTCTCAGCACTATAACGACCATTATCACCACTATAACGACCATTATAACCACTATAACGACCATTATAACCACTATAACAACCATTAAAACCACTATGACAACCATTATCACCACTATAACAACCATTATAACCACTATAACGACCATTATAACCACTATAACAACCATTAAAACCTCTATGACAACCATTATCACCACTATAACAAGCATCATCACCACTGTAACAACCATTATAACCACTATAAGAACCATTATCACCACTATAACGACCACTATCACCACTATAACGAGCATTATAACCACTATAACAACCATTATAACCACTATAACAACCATTATAACCAATATAACGACCACTATCAGCACCATAACGACCATTATCAGCACTATAACGACCATTATCAGCACTACAACGACCATTATCACCACTATAACAACCATTATAACCACTATAACAACCATTATCACCACTATAACGAGCATTATAACCACTATAACAACCATTATAACCACTATAACAACCATTATAACCACTATAACAACCATTATAACCAATATAACGACCACTATCAGCACCATAACGACCATTATCAGCACTATAACAACCATCATCACCACTGTAACAACCACTATAACCACTATAACAACCATTATCACCACTATAACGACCATTATAACCACTATAACGATCATTATAACCACTATAACAACCATTAAAACCACTATGACAACCATTATCACCACTGTAAAAACCATTATAATCACTATAACAACCATTATCACCACTATAACGACCATTATCACCAATATAACGACAATTATCTGCACTATAACGACCATTATCAGCACTATAACGACCATTATCACCACCATAACGACCATTATCAGCACCATGACGACCATTATCAGCACTATAACGACCATTATCAGCACTACAACGACCATTATCACCACTATAACAACCACTATGACCACTATAACAACCACTATAACCACTATAACAACCATTATAACCACTATAACAACCGTTATAACCACTATAACGACCATTATAACCGCTATAACGACCATTATCACCACTATAACAACCATTACAACCACTATGACAACCATTAAAACCACTATGACAACCATTATCACCACTATAACAACCATCATCACCACTGTAACAACCATTATAACCACTATAACAACCATTATCACCATTATAACGAGCATTATAACCACTATAACAACCATTATAACCACTATAACAACCATTATAACCACTATAACGACCATTATAACCACTATAACAACCATTATCACCACTATAACGAGCATTATAACCACAATAACAACCATTATAACCACTATAACAACCATTATAACCAATATAACGACCACTATCAGCACCATAACGACCACTATCAGCACCATAACGACCATTATCAGCACTATAACGACCATTAACACCACTATAACAACCATCATCACCACTGTAACAACCACTATAACCACTATAACAACCATTATCACCACTATAACGACCATTATAACCACTATAACGACCATTATAACCACTATAACAACCATTAAAACCACTATGACAACCATTATCACCACTATAACAACCATCATCACCACTGTAACAATCACTATAACCACTATAACAACCATTATCACCACTATAACGACCATTATAACCACTATAACGAGCATTATAACCACTATAACAACCATTATAACCACTATAACAACTATTATAACCAATATAACGACCACTATCAGCACCATCACGACCATTCTCAGCACTATAACGACCATTATCAGCACTATAACGACCATTATCACCACTATAACAACCATCATCACCACTGTAACAACCACTATAACCACTATAACAACCATTAAAATCACTATGACAACCATTATCACCACTATAACAACCATTATAACCACTATAACGACCATTATGACCACTATAACAACCATTAAAACCTCTATGACAACCATTATCACCACTATAACAACCATCATCACCACTGTAACAACCATTATAACCACTATAAGAACCATTATCACCACTATAACGACCATTAACACCACTATAACAACCATCATCACCACTGTAACAACCACTATAACCACTATAACAACCATTATCACCACTATAACGACCATTATAACCACTATAACGACCATTATAACCACTATAACAACCATTAAAACCACTATGACAACCATTATCACCACTATAACAACCATCATCACCACTGTAACAACCACTATAACCACTATAACAACCATTATCACCACTATAACGACCACTATAACCACTATAACGACCATTATAACCACTATAACAACCATTAAAACCACTATGACAACCATTATCACCACTATAACAACCATCATCACCACTGTAACAACCACTATAACCACTATAACAACCATTATCACCACTATAACGACCATTATAACCACTATAACGACCATTATAACCACTATAACAACCATTATAACCAATATAACGACCACTATCGGCACCATCACGACCATTTTCAGCACTATAACGACCATTATCAGCACTATAACGACCATTATCACCACTATAGCAATCATTATGACCACTGTGACAACCATTATCAGCACTACAACGACCATTATCACCACTATAACAACCATCATCACCACTGTAACAACCACTATAACCACTATAACAACCGTTATAACCACTATAACGACCATTATAACCACTATAACGACCATTATCACCACTATGGCAACCATTACAACCACCATGAAAACCATTAAAACCACTATGACAACCATTATCACCACTATAATAACCATCATCACCTCTCTAACAACCATTATGACCACTATAACAACCATCATCACCACTGTAACAACCATTATAACCACTATAACAACCATTATCACCACTATAACGACCATTATAACCACTATAACCACCATTATAACAACTATAACGACCATTATCAGCACTACAACGACCATTATCACCACTGTGGCAACCATTATCACCACTATAGCAACCATTATCATCACTATGACAACCATTATCGTTACAATAACAAGCATTATAACCACTATAGCAACCACTATCACCACTATAACAATCATTATAACCACTATAACAACCATTATCACCACTATAACGACCATTATAACCACTGTAACAACCATTATAACCACTATAACAGACATTATCAGCACTATAACGACCATTATCACCACTATAGCAATCATTATGACCACTGTGACAACCATTATCAGCACTACAACGACCATTATCACCACTATAACGAGCATTATAACCACTATAACAACCATTATAACCACTATAACAACCATTATAACCAATATATCGACCACTATCAGCATCATAACGACCATTATCAGCACCATAACGACCATTATCAGCACTAAAACGACCACTGTCACCACTATAACAACCACTATCACCACTATAACAACCATCATCACCACTGTAACAACCATTATCACCACTATAACGACCATTATAACCACTATAACGACCATTATAACCACTATAACGACCATTATAACCACTATAACAACCATTAAAACCACTATAACAACCATCATCACCACTGTAACAATCATTATAACCACTATAACAACCATTATCACCACTATAACGACCATTATCACCACTGTAACGACAATTATCAGCACTATAACGGCCATTATCAGCACTATAACAACCATTATCAGCACTATAACAACCATTATCTGCACTATAACAACCATTATCAGCACTATAACGACCATTGTAACCACTGTAACAACCATTATAACCACTATAACAGCCATTATCAGCACTATAACGACCATTATCACCACTATAGCAATCATTATGACCACTGTGACAACCATTATCAGCACTACAACGACCATTATCACCACTATAGCAATCATTATGACCACTGTGACAACCATTATCAGCACTACGAGGACCATTATCACCACTATAACAACCACTATAACCACTATAACAACCACTATAACCACTATAACAACAATTATAACCACTATAACAACTATTATAACCAATATAACGACCACTATCAGCACCATCACGACCATTCTCAGCACTATAACAACCATTATCAGCACTATAACAACCATTATCAGCACTATAACGGCCATTATCAGCAATATAACGACTATTATAACCACTGTAACAACCATTATAACCACTATAACAGCCATTATCAGCACTATAACGACCATTATCACCACTATAGCAATCATTATGACCACTGTGACAACCATTATCAGCACTACAACGACCATTATCACCACTATAACGAGCATTATAACCACTATGACAACCATTATAACCACTATAACAACCGTTATAACCACTATAACGACCATTATAACCACTATAACGACCATTATAACCACTATAACAACCATTAAAACCTCTATGACAACCATTATCACCACTATAACAACCATCATCACCACTGTAACAACCATTATAACCACTATAAGAACCATTATCACCACTATAACGACCATTATCACCACTGTAACGACAATTATCAGCACTATAACGGCCATTATCAGCACTATAACGCCCATTATCAGCAATATAACGACCATTATAACCACTGTAACAACCATTATAACCACTATAACAGCCATTATCAGCACTATAACGACCATTATCACCACTATAGCAATCATTATGACCACTGTGACAACCATTATCAGCACTACAACGACCATTATCACCACTATAACGAGCATTATAACCACTATAACAACCATTATAACCAATATAACGACCACTATCAGCATCATAACGACCATTATCAGCACCATAACGACCATTATCAGCACTATAACGACCATTATCACCAATATAACAACCATCATCACCACTGTAACAACCACTATAACCACTATAACAACCATTATCACCACTATAACGACCATTATAACCACTATAACGACCATTATAACCACTATAACAACCATTAAAACCACTATGACAACCATTATCACCACTATAACAACCATTATAACCACTATAACGACCATCATCACCACTGTAACAACCACTATAACCACTATAACAACCATTATCACCACTATAACAACCACTATAACCACTATAACAACCACTATAACCACTATAACAACCATTATAACTACTATAACAACCATTATCACCACTATAACGACCATTATAACCACTATAACGACCATTATAACCACTATAACGACCATTATAACCACTATAACAACCATTAAAACCACTATGACAACCATTATCACCACTATAACAAGCATCATCACCACTGTAACAACCATTATAACCACTATAAGAACCATTATCACCACTATAACGACCATTATCACCACTATAACGAGCATTATAACCACTATAACAACCATTATAACCACTATAACAACCATTATAACCAATATAACGACCACTATCAGCACCATAACGACCATTATCAGCACTATAACGACCATTATCAGCACTACAACGACCATTATCACCACTATAACAACCATTATAACCACTATAACAACCATTATCACCACTATAACGAGCATTATAACCACTATAACAACCATTATAACCACTATAACAACCATTATAACCACTATAACAACCATTATAACCAATATAACGACCACTATCAGCACCATAACGACCATTATCAGCACTATAACAACCATCATCACCACTGTAACAACCACTATAACCACTATAACAACCATTATCACCACTATAACGACCATTATAACCACTATAACGATCATTATAACCACTATAACAACCATTAAAACCACTATGACAACCATTATCACCACTGTAAAAACCATTATAATCACTATAACAACCATTATCACCACTATAACGACCATTATCACCAATATAACGACAATTATCTGCACTATAACGACCATTATCAGCACTATAACGACCATTATCACCACCATAACGACCATTATCAGCACCATAACGACCATTATCAGCACTATAACGACCATTATCAGCACTACAACGACCATTATCACCACTATAACAACCACTATGACCACTATAACAACCACTATAACCACTATAACAACCATTATAACCACTATAACAACCGTTATAACCACTATAACGACCATTATAACCGCTATAACGACCATTATCACCACTATAACAACCATTACAACCACTATGACAACCATTAAAACCACTATGACAACCATTATCACCACTATAACAACCATCATCACCACTGTAACAACCATTATAACCACTATAACAACCATTATCACCATTATAACGAGCATTATAACCACTATAACAACCATTATAACCACTATAACAACCATTATAACCACTATAACGACCATTATAACCACTATAACAACCATTATCACCACTATAACGAGCATTATAACCACAATAACAACCATTATAACCACTATAACAACCATTATAACCAATATAACGACCACTATCAGCACCATAACGACCACTATCAGCACCATAACGACCATTATCAGCACTATAACGACCATTAACACCACTATAACAACCATCATCACCACTGTAACAACCACTATAACCACTATAACAACCATTATCACCACTATAACGACCATTATAACCACTATAACGACCATTATAACCACTATAACAACCATTAAAACCACTATGACAACCATTATCACCACTATAACAACCATCATCACCACTGTAACAATCACTATAACCACTATAACAACCATTATCACCACTATAACGACCATTATAACCACTATAACGAGCATTATAACCACTATAACAACCATTATAACCACTATAACAACTATTATAACCAATATAACGACCACTATCAGCACCATCACGACCATTCTCAGCACTATAACGACCATTATCAGCACTATAACGACCATTATCACCACTATAACAACCATCATCACCACTGTAACAACCACTATAACCACTATAACAACCATTAAAATCACTATGACAACCATTATCACCACTATAACAACCATTATAACCACTATAACGACCATTATAACCACTATAACAACCATTAAAACCTCTATGACAACCATTATCACCACTATAACAACCATCATCACCACTGTAACAACCATTATAACCACTATAAGAACCATTATCACCACTATAACGACCATTAACACCACTATAACAACCATCATCACCACTGTAACAACCACTATAACCACTATAACAACCATTATCACCACTATAACGACCATTATAACCACTATAACGACCATTATAACCACTATAACAACCATTATCACCACTATAACGACCATTATAACCACTATAACGACCATTATAACCACTATAACAACCATTATAACCAATATAACGACCACTATCGGCACCATCACGACCATTTTCAGCACTATAACGACCATTATCAGCACTATAACGACCATTATCACCACTATAGCAATCATTATGACCACTGTGACAACCATTATCAGCACTACAACGACCATTATCACCACTATAACAACCATCATCACCACTGTAACAACCACTATAACCACTATAACAACCGTTATAACCACTATAACGACCATTATAACCACAATAACGACCATTATCACCACTATGACAACCATTACAACCACCATGAAAACCATTAAAACCACTATGACAACCATTATCACCACTATAATAACCATCATCACCTCTCTAACAACCATTATGACCACTATAACAACCATCATCACCACTGTAACAACCATTATAACCACTATAACAACCATTATCACCACTATAACGACCATTATAACCACTATAACCACCATTATAACAACTATAACGACCATTATCAGCACTACAACGACCATTATCACCACTGTGGCAACCATTATCACCACTATAGCAACCATTATCATCACTATGACAACCATTATCGTTACAATAACAAGCATTATAACCACTATAGCAACCACTATCACCACTATAACAATCATTATAACCACTATAACAACCATTATCACCACTATAACGACCATTATAACCACTGTAACAACCATTATAACCACTATAACAGACATTATCAGCACTATAACGACCATTATCACCACTATAGCAATCATTATGACCACTGTGACAACCATTATCAGCACTACAACGACCATTATCACCACTATAACGAGCATTATAACCACTATAACAACCATTATAACCACT
This sequence comes from Megachile leachella, assembly GCA_963576845.1. Lineage (NCBI taxonomy): Eukaryota > Metazoa > Arthropoda > Insecta > Hymenoptera > Megachilidae > Megachile > Megachile leachella. The sequence continues at coordinate 12,143,625 of OY756260.1, read as the reverse complement.
ATAACAACCATTATAACCAATATATCGACCACTATCAGCATCATAACGACCATTATCAGCACCATAACGACCATTATCAGCACTAAAACGACCACTGTCACCACTATAACAACCACTATCACCACTATAACAACCATCATCACCACTGTAACAACCATTATCACCACTATATCGACCATTATAACCACTATAACGACCATTATAACCACTATAACAACCATTAAAACCACTATAACAACCATCATCACCACTGTAACAATCATTATAACCACTATAACAACCATTATCACCACTATAACGACCATTATCACCACTGTAACGACAATTATCAGCACTATAACGGCCATTATCAGCACTATAACAACCATTATCAGCACTATAACAACCATTATCTGCACTATAACAACCATTATCAGCACTAGAACGACCATTGTAACCACTGTAACAACCATTATAACCACTATAACAGCCATTATCAGCACTATAACGACCATTATCACCACTATAGCAATCATTATGACCACTGTGACAACCATTATCAGCACTACAACGACCATTATCACCACTATAGCAATCATTATGACCACTGTGACAACCATTATCAGCACTACGAGGACCATTATCACCACTATAACAACCACTATAACCACTATAACAACCACTATAACCACTATAACAACAATTATAACCACTATAACAACTATTATAACCAATATAACGACCACTATCAGCACCATCACGACCATTCTCAGCACTATAACAACCATTATCAGCACTATAACAACCATTATCAGCACTATAACGGCCATTATCAGCAATATAACGACTATTATAACCACTGTAACAACCATTATAACCACTATAACAGCCATTATCAGCACTATAACGACCATTATCACCACTATAGCAATCATTATGACCACTGTGACAACCATTATCAGCACTACAACGACCATTATCACCACTATAACGAGCATTATAACCACTATGACAACCATTATAACCACTATAACAACCGTTATAACCACTATAACGACCATTATAACCACTATAACGACCATTATAACCACTATAACAACCATTAAAACCTCTATGACAACCATTATCACCACTATAACAACCATCATCACCACTGTAACAACCATTATAACCACTATAAGAACCATTATCACCACTATAACGACCATTATCACCACTGTAACGACAATTATCAGCACTATAACGGCCATTATCAGCACTATAACGCCCATTATCAGCAATATAACGACCATTATAACCACTGTAACAACCATTATAACCACTATAACAGCCATTATCAGCACTATAACGACCATTATCACCACTATAGCAATCATTATGACCACTGTGACAACCATTATCAGCACTACAACGACCATTATCACCACTATAACGACCATTATAACCACTATAACGACCATTATAACCACTAAAACGACCATTATAACCACTATAACAACCATTAAAACCACTATGACAACCATTATCACCACTCTAACAACCATCATCACCACTGTAACAACCACTATAACCACTATAACAACCATTATCACCACTATAACGACCATTATAACCACTATAACGACCATTATAACCACTATAACAACCATTAAAACCACTATGACAACCATTATCACCACTATAACAACCATCATCACCACTGTAACAACCATTATAACCACTATAACAACCATTATCACCACTATAACGAGCATTATAACCACTATAACAACCATTATAAACAACTATAACAACTATTATAACCAATATAACGACCACTATCAGCACCATCACGACCATTCTCAGCACTATAACGACCATTATCAGCACTATAACGACCATTATCACCACTATAACAACCATCATCACCACTGTAACAACCACTATAACCACTATAACAACCATTATCACCACTATAACGACCATTATAACCACTATAACGACCATTATAACCACTATAACAACCATTAAAACCACTATGACAACCATTATCACCACTATAACAACCATTATAACCACTATAACGACCATTATAACCACTATAACAACCATTATAACCAATATAACGACCACTATCAGCACCATAACGACCATTATCAGCACTATAACGACCATTATCAGCACTACAACGACCATTATCACCACTATAACAACCATTATCAGCACTACAACGACCATTATCACCACTATAACAACCATCATCACCACTGTAACAACCACTATAACCACTATAACAACCGTTATAACCACTATAACGACCATTATAACCACTATAACGACCATTATCACCACTATGACAACCATTACAACCACCATGAAAACCATTAAAACCACTATGACAACCATTATCACCACTATAATAACCATCATCACCTCTCTAACAACCATTATGACCACTATAACAACCATTATCACCACTATAACGACCATTATAACCACTATAACGACCATTATAACCACTATAACGACCATTATAACCACTATAACAACCATTAAAACCACTATGACAACCATTATCACCACTATAACAACCATCATCACCACTGTAACAACCATTATAACCACTATAACAACCATTATCACCACTATAACGACCATTATAACCACTATAACCACCATTATAACAACTATAACGACCATTATCAGCACTACAACGACTATTATCACCACTGTGGCAACCATTATCACCACTATAGCAACCATTATCATCACTATGACAACCATTATCGTTACAATAACAAGCATTATAACCACTATAGCAACCACTATCACCACTATAACAATCATTATAACCACTATAACAACCATTATCACCACTATAACGACCATTATAACCACTGTAACAACCATTATAACCACTATAACAGACATTATCAGCACTATAACGACCATTATCACCACTATAGCAATCATTATGACCACTGTGACAACCATTATCAGCACTACAACGACCATTATCACCACTATAACGAGCATTATAACCACTATAACAACCATTATAACCACTATAACAACCATTATAACCAATATATCGACCACTATCAGCATCATAACGACCATTATCAGCACCATAACGACCATTATCAGCACTAAAACGACCACTGTCACCACTATAACAACCACTATCACCACTATAACAACCATCATCACCACTGTAACAACCATTATCACCACTATAACGACCATTATAACCACTATAACGACCATTATAACCACTATAACGACCATTATAACCACTATAACAACCATTAAAACCACTATAACAACCATCATCACCACTGTAACAATCATTATAACCACTATAACAACCATTATCACCACTATAACGAACATTATCACCACTGTAACGACAATTATCAGCACTATAACGGCCATTATCAGCACTATAACAACCATTATCAGCACTATAACAACCATTATCTGCACTATAACAACCATTATCAGCACTATAACGACCATTGTAACCACTGTAACAACCATTATAACCACTATAACAGCCATTATCAGCACTATAACGACCATTATCACCACTATAGCAATCATTATGACCACTGTGACAACCATTATCAGCACTACAACGACCATTATCACCACTATAGCAATCATTATGACCACTGTGACAACCATTATCAGCACTACGAGGACCATTATCACCACTATAACAACCACTATAACCACTATAACAACCACTATAACCACTATAACAACAATTATAACCACTATAACAACTATTATAACCAATATAACGACCACTATCAGCACCATCACGACCATTCTCAGCACTATAACAACCATTATCAGCACTATAACAACCATTATCAGCACTATAACGGCCATTATCAGCAATATAACGACTATTATAACCACTGTAACAACCATTATAACCACTATAACAGCCATTATCAGCACTATAACGACCATTATCACCACTATAGCAATCATTATGACCACTGTGACAACCATTATCAGCACTACAACGACCATTATCACCACTATAACGAGCATTATAACCACTATGACAACCATTATAACCACTATAACAACCGTTATAACCACTATAACGACCATTATAACCACTATAACGACCATTATAACCACTATAACAACCATCATCACCACTGTAACAACCATTATAACCACTATAACAACCATTATCACCACTATAACGACCATTATAACCACTATAACCACCATTATAACAACTATAACGACCATTATCAGCACTACAACGACCATTATCACCACTGTGGCAACCATTATCACCACTATAGCAACCATTATCATCACTATGACAACCATTATCGTTACAATAACAAGCATTATAACCACTATAGCAACCACTATCACCACTATAACAATCATTATAACCACTATAACAACCATTATCACCACTATAACGACCATTATAACCACTGTAACAACCATTATAACCACTATAACAGACATTATCAGCACTATAACGACCATTATCACCACTATAGCAATCATTATGACCACTGTGACAACCATTATCAGCACTACAACGACCATTATCACCACTATAACGAGCATTATAACCACTATAACAACCATTATAACCACTATAACAACCATTATAACCAATATATCGACCACTATCAGCATCATAACGACCATTATCAGCACCATAACGACCATTATCAGCACTAAAACGACCACTGTCACCACTATAACAACCACTATCACCACTATAACAACCATCATCACCACTGTAACAACCATTATCACCACTATAACGACCATTATAACCACTATAACGACCATTATAACCACTATAACGACCATTATAACCGCTATAACAACCATTAAAACCACTATAACAACCATCATCACCACTGTAACAATCATTATAACCACTATAACAACCATTATCACCACTATAACGACCATTATCACCACTGTAACGACAATTATCAGCACTATAACGGCCATTATCAGCACTATAACAACCATTATCAGCACTATAACAACCATTATCTGCACTATAACAACCATTATCAGCACTATAACGACCATTGTAACCACTGTAACAACCATTATAACCACTATAACAGCCATTATCAGCACTATAACGACCATTATCACCACTATAGCAATCATTATGACCACTGTGACAACCATTATCAGCACTACAACGACCATTATCACCACTATAGCAATCATTATGACCACTGTGACAACCATTATCAGCACTACGAGGACCATTATCACCACTATAACAACCACTATAACCACTATAACAACCACTATAACCACTATAACAACAATTATAACCACTATAACAACTATTATAACCAATATAACGACCACTATCAGCACCATCACGACCATTCTCAGCACTATAACAACCATTATCAGCACTATAACAACCATTATCAGCACTATAACGGCCATTATCAGCAATATAACGACTATTATAACCACTGTAACAACCATTATAACCACTATAACAGCCATTATCAGCACTATAACGACCATTATCACCACTATAGCAATCATTATGACCACTGTGACAACCATTATCAGCACTACAACGACCATTATCACCACTATAACGAGCATTATAACCACTATGACAACCATTATAACCACTATAACAACCGTTATAACCACTATAACGACCATTATAACCACTATAACGACCATTATAACCACTATAACAACCATCATCACCACTGTAACAACCATTATAACCACTATAACAACCATTATCACCACTATAACGACCATTATAACCACTATAACCACCATTATAACAACTATAACGACCATTATCAGCACTACAACGACCATTATCACCACTGTGGCAACCATTATCACCACTATAGCAACCATTATCATCACTATGACAACCATTATCGTTACAATAACAAGCATTATAACCACTATAGCAACCACTATCACCACTATAACAATCATTATAACCACTATAACAACCATTATCACCACTATAACGACCATTATAACCACTGTAACAACCATTATAACCACTATAACAGACATTATCAGCACTATAACGACCATTATCACCACTATAGCAATCATTATGACCACTGTGACAACCATTATCAGCACTACAACGACCATTATCACCACTATAACGAGCATTATAACCACTATAACAACCATTATAACCACTATAACAACCATTATAACCAATATATCGACCACTATCAGCATCATAACGACCATTATCAGCACCATAACGACCATTATCAGCACTAAAACGACCACTGTCACCACTATAACAACCACTATCACCACTATAACAACCATCATCACCACTGTAACAACCATTATCACCACTATAACGACCATTATAACCACTATAACGACCATTATAACCACTATAACGACCATTATAACCACTATAACAACCATTAAAACCACTATAACAACCATCATCACCACTGTAACAATCATTATAACCACTATAACAACCATTATCACCACTATAACGACCATTATCACCACTGTAACGACAATTATCAGCACTATAACGGCCATTATCAGCACTATAACAACCATTATCAGCACTATAACAACCATTATCTGCACTATAACAACCATTATCAGCACTATAACGACCATTGTAACCACTGTAACAACCATTATAACCACTATAACAGCCATTATCAGCACTATAACGACCATTATCACCACTATAGCAATCATTATGACCACTGTGACAACCATTATCAGCACTACAACGACCATTATCACCACTATAGCAATCATTATGACCACTGTGACAACCATTATCAGCACTACGAGGACCATTATCACCACTATAACAACCACTATAACCACTATAACAACCACTATAACCACTATAACAACAATTATAACCACTATAACAACTATTATAACCAATATAACGACCACTATCAGCACCATCACGACCATTCTCAGCACTATAACAACCATTATCAGCACTATAACAACCATTATCAGCACTATAACGGCCATTATCAGCAATATAACGACTATTATAACCACTGTAACAACCATTATAACCACTATAACAGCCATTATCAGCACTATAACGACCATTATCACCACTATAGCAATCATTATGACCACTGTGACAACCATTATCAGCACTACAACGACCATTATCACCACTATAACGAGCATTATAACCACTATGACAACCATTATAACCACTATAACAACCGTTATAACCACTATAACGACCATTATAACCACTATAACGACCATTATAACCACTATAACAACCATTAAAACCTCTATGACAACCATTATCACCACTATAACAACCATCATCACCACTGTAACAACCATTATAACCACTATAAGAACCATTATCACCACTATAACGACCATTATCACCACTGTAACGACAATTATCAGCACTATAACGGCCATTATCAGCACTATAACAACCATTATCAGCACTATAACAACCATTATCAGCACTATAACGGCCATTATCAGCAATATAACGACCATTATAACCACTGTAACAACCATTATAACCACTATAACAGCCATTATCAGCACTATAACGACCATTATCACCACTATAGCAATCATTATGACCACTGTGACAACCATTATCAGCACTACAACGACCATTATCACCACTATAACGAGCATTATAACCACTATAACAACCATTATAACCAATATAACGACCACTATCAGCATCATAACGACCATTATCAGCACCATAACGACCATTATCAGCACTATAACGACCATTATCACCACTATAACAACCATCATCACCACTGTAACAACCACTATAACCACTATAACAACCATTATCACCACTATAACGACCATTATAACCACTATAACGACCATTATAACCACTATAACAACCATTAAAACCACTATGACAACCATTATCACCACTATAACAACCATTATAACCACTATAACGACCATCATCACCACTGTAACAACCACTATAACCACTATAACAACCATTATCACCACTATAACAACCACTATAACCACTATAACAACCACTATAACCACTATAACAACCATTATAACTACTATAACAACCATTATCACCACTATAACGACCATTATAACCACTATAACGACCATTATAACCACTATAACGACCATTATAACCACTATAACAACCATTAAAACCACTATGACAACCATTATCACCACTCTAACAACCATCATCACCACTGTAACAACCACTATAACCACTATAACAACCATTATCACCACTATAACGACCATTATAACCACTATAACGACCATTATAACCACTATAACAACCATTAAAACCACTATGACAACCATTATCACCACTATAACAACCATCATCACCACTGTAACAACCATTATAACCACTATAACAACCATTATCACCACTATAACGAGCATTATAACCACTATAACAACCATTATAAACAACTATAACAACTATTATAACCAATATAACGACCACTATCAGCACCATCACGACCATTCTCAGCACTATAACGACCATTATCAGCACTATAACGACCATTATCACCACTATAACAACCATCATCACCACTGTAACAACCACTATAACCACTATAACAACCATTATCACCACTATAACGACCATTATAACCACTATAACGATCATTATAACCACTATAACAACCATTAAAACCACTATGACAACCATTATCACCACTATAACAACCATTATAACCACTATAACGACCATTATAACCACTATAACAACCATTATAACCAATATAACGACCACTATCAGCACCATAACGACCATTATCAGCATTATAACGACCATTATCACCACTATAACAACCATCATCACCACTGTAACAACCACTATAACCACTATAACAACCATTATCACCACTATAACGACCATTATAACCACTATAACGACCATTATAACCACTATAACAACCATTAAAACCACTATGACAACCATTATCACCACTATAACAACCATTATAACCACTATAACGACCATCATCACCACTGTAACAACCACTATAACCACTATAACAACCATTATCACCACTATAACAACCACTATAACCACTATAACAACCACTATAACCACTATAACAACCATTATAACTACTATAACAACCATTATCACCACTATAACGACCATTATAACCACTATAACGACCATTATAACCACTATAACGACCATTATAACCACTATAACAACCATTAAAACCACTATGACAACCATTATCACCACTCTAACAACCATCATCACCACTGTAACAACCACTATAACCACTATAACAACCATTATCACCACTATAACGACCATTATAACCACTATAACGACCATTATAACCACTATAACAACCATTAAAACCACTATGACAACCATTATCACCACTATAACAACCATCATCACCACTGTAACAACCATTATAACCACTATAACAACCATTATCACCACTATAACGAGCATTATAACCACTATAACAACCATTATAAACAACTATAACAACTATTATAACCAATATAACGACCACTATCAGCACCATCACGACCATTCTCAGCACTATAACGACCATTATCAGCACTATAACGACCATTATCACCACTATAACAACCATCATCACCACTGTAACAACCACTATAACCACTATAACAACCATTATCACCACTATAACGACCATTATAACCACTATAACGACCATTATAACCACTATAACAACCATTAAAACCACTATGACAACCATTATCACCACTATAACAACCATTATAACCACTATAACGACCATTATAACCACTATAACAACCATTAAAACCTCTATGACAACCATTATCACCACTATAACAACCATCATCACCACTGTAACAACCATTATAACCACTATAAGAACCATTATCACCACTATAACGACCATTATCACCACTGTAACGACAATTATCAGCACTATAACGGCCATTATCAGCACTATAACAACCATTATCAGCACTATAACAACCATTATCAGCACTATAACGGCCATTATCAGCAATATAACGACCATTATAACCACTGTAACAACCATTATAACCACTATAACAGCCATTATCAGCACTATAACGACCATTATCACCACTATAGCAATCATTATGACCACTGTGACAACCATTATCAGCACTACAACGACCATTATCACCACTATAACAACCACTATAACCACTATAACAACCACTATAACCACTATAACAACCATTATAACCAATATAACGACCACTATCAGCACCATAACGACCATTATCAGCACCATAACGACCATTATCAGCACTATAACGACCATTAACACCACTATAACAACCATCATCACCACTGTAACAACCACTATAACCACTATAACAACCATTATCACCACTATAACGACCATTATAACCACTATAACGACCATTATAACCACTATAACAACCATTAAAACAACTATGACAACCATTATCACCACTATAACAACCATCATCACCACTGTAACAATCATTATAACCACTATAACAACCATTATCACCACTATAACGAACATTATAACCACTATAACGAGCATTATAATCACTATAACAACCATTATAACCACTATAACAACTATTATAACCAATATAACGACCACTATCAGCACCATCACGAACATTCTCAGCACTATAACGACCATTAACACCACTATAACAACCATCATCACCACTGTAACAACCACTATAACCACTATAACAACCATTATCACCACTATAACGACCATTATAACCACTATAACGACCATTATAACCACTATAACAACTATTAAAACCACTATGACAACCATTATCACCACTATAACAACCATCATCACCACTGTAACAATCATTATAACCACTATAACAACCATTATCACCACTATAACGAACATTATAACCACTATAACGAGCATTATAACCACTATAACAACCATTATAACCACTATAACAACTATTATAACCAATATAACGACCACTATCAGCACCATCACGAACATTCTCAGCACTATAACGACCATTATCAGCACTATAACGACCATTATCACCACTATAACAACCATCATCACCACTGTAACAACCATTATAATCACTATAACGACCATTATCACCACTATAACGACCATTATCACCACTATAACGACCAGTATCAGCACCATAACGACCATTATCAGCACTATAACGACCATTATCAGCACTACAACGACCACTATCACCACTGTGGCAACCATTATCACAACTATAGCAACCATTACGACCACTATAACAACCACTATAACCACTATAACAACCATTATAACCACTATAACAACTGTTATAACCACTATAACGACCATTATCACCACTATAACAACCTTTACAACCACTACGACAACCATTACAATCACCATGACAACCATTAAAACCACTATGACAGCCATTATCACCACTATAACAACCATCATCACCACTGTAACAATCATTATAACCACTATAACAACCATTATCACCACTATAACGACCATTATAACCACTATAACGAGCATTATAACCACTATAACAACCATTAAAACCACTATGACAACCATTATCACCACTATAACAAACATCATCACCACTGTAACAACCATTATAACCACTATAACAACCATTATCGCCACTATAACGAGCATTATAACCACTATAACAACCATTATAACCACTATAACAACCATTATAACCAATATAACGACCACTATCAGCACCATAACGACCATTCTCAGCACTATAACGACCATTATCAGCACTATAACGAACATTATCACCACTATAACAACCACTATAACCACTATAACAACCACTATAACCACTATAACAACCATTATAACTACTATAACAACCATTATCACCACTATAACGACCATTATAACCACTATAACGACCATTATAACCACTATAACGACCATTATAACCACTATAACAACCATTAAAACCACTATGACAACCATTATCACCACTATAACAACCATCATCACCACTGTAACAACCACTATAACCACTATAACAACCATTATCACCACTATAACGACCATTATAACCACTATAACGACCATTATAACCACTATAACAACCATTAAAACCACTATGACAACCATTATCACCACTATAACAACCATCATCACCACTGTAACAACCACTATAACCACTATAACAACCATTATCACCACTATAACGACCATTATAACCACTATAACGACCATTATAACCACTATAACAACCATTATAACCAATATAACGACCACTATCAGCACCATCACGACCATTCTCAGCACTATAACGACCATTATCAGCACTATAACGACCATTATCACCACTATAGCAATCATTATGACCACTGTGACAACCATTATCAGCACTACAACGACCATTATCACCACTATAACAACCATCATCACCACTGTAACAACCACTATAACCACTATAACAACCGTTATAACCACTATAACGACCATTATAACCACTATAACGACCATTATCACCACTATGACAACCATTACAACCACCATGAAAACCATTAAAACCACTATGACAACCATTATCACCACTATAATAACCATCATCACCTCTCTAACAACCATTATGACCACTATAACAACCATTATCACCACTGTAACAACCATTATAACCACTATAACAACCATTATCACCACTATAACGAGCATTATAACCACTATAACAACCATTATAACCACTATAACAACCATTATAACCAATATAACGACCACTATCAGCACCATAACGACCATTATCAGCACCATAACGACCATTATCAGCACTATAACGACCATTATCACCACTATAACGACCATTATCACCACTATAACGACAATTATCAGCACTATAACGGCCATTATCAGCACTATAACAACCATTATCGGCACTATAACAACCATTATCAGCACTATAACGGCCATTATCAGCAATATAACGACCATTATAACCACGGTAACAACCATTATAACCACTATAACAGCCATTATCAGCACTATAACGATCATTATCACCACTATAACGACCATTATCACCACTATAGCGTCCATTATCACCACTATAACGACCATTATCAGCACTATTACGGCCATTATCAGCAATATAACGACCTTTATAACCACTATAACAACCATTATCACCACTATAACGACCATTATAACCACTATAACGAGCACTATCAGCACCATAACGACCATTATCAGCACTATAACGATCATTGTAACCACTGTAACAACCATTATAACCACTATAACAGCCATTATCAGCACTATAACGACCATTATCACCACTATAGCAATCATTATGACCACTGTGACAACCATTATCAGCACTACAACGACCATTATCACCACTATAGCAATCATTATGACCACTGTGACAACCATTATCAGCACTACGAGGACCATTATCACCACTATAACAACCACTATAACCACTATAACAACCACTATAACCACTATAACAACAATTATAACCACTATAACAACTATTATAACCAATATAACGACCACTATCAGCACCATCACGACCATTCTCAGCACTATAACAACCATTATCAGCACTATAACAACCATTATCAGCACTATAACGGCCATTATCAGCAATATAACGACTATTATAACCACTGTAACAACCATTATAACCACTATAACAGCCATTATCAGCACTATAACGACCATTATCACCACTATAGCAATCATTATGACCACTGTGACAACCATTATCAGCACTACAACGACCATTATCACCACTATAACGAGCATTATAACCACTATAACAACCATTATCACCACTATAACAACCATTATAACCACTATAACGACCATTATAACCAGTATAACAACCATTAAAACCTCTATGACAACCATTATCACCACTATAACAACCATCATCACCACTGTAACAACCATTATAACCACTATAAGAACCATTATCACCACTATAACGACCATTATCACGACTATAACGAGCATTATAACCACTATAACAACCATTATAACCACTATAACAACCATTATAACCAACATATCGACCACTATCAGCATCATAACGACCATTATCAGCACCATAACGACCATTATCAGCACTATAACGACCATTATCACCACTATAACAACCATCATCACCATTGTAACAACCACTATAACCACTATAACAACCATTATCACCACTATAACGACCATTATAACCACTATAACGATCATTGTAACCACTATAACAACCATTAAAACCACTATGACAACCATTATAACCACTATAACAACCGTTATAACCACTATAACGACCATTATAACCACTATAACGACCATTATAACCACTATAACGACCATTATAACCACTATAACAACCATTAAAACCTCTATGACAACCATTATCACCACTATGACAACCATCATCACCACTGTAACAACCATTATAACCACTATAACGACCATCATCACCACTGTAACAACCACTATAACCACTATAACAACCATTATCACCACTATAACAACCACTATAACCACTATAACAACCACTATAACCACTATCACAACCATTATAACTACTATAACAACCATTATAACCACTATAACAACTATTATAACCAATATAACGACCACTATCAGCACCATCACGAACATTCTCAGCACTATAACGACCATTAACACCACTATAACAACCATCATCACCACTGTAACAACCACTATAACCACTATAACAACCATTATCACCACTATAACGACCATTATAACCACTATAACGACCATTATAACCACTATAACAACTATTAAAACCACTATGACAACCATTATCACCACTATAACAACCATCATCACCACTGTAACAATCATTATAACCACTATAACAACCATTATCACCACTATAACGAACATTATAACCACTATAACGAGCATTATAACCACTATAACAACCATTATAACCACTATAACAACTATTATAACCAATATAACGACCACTATCAGCACCATCACGAACATTCTCAGCACTATAACGACCATTATCAGCACTATAACGACCATTATCACCACTATAACAACCATCATCACCACTGTAACAACCATTATAATCACTATAACGACCATTATCACCACTATAACGACCATTATCACCACTATAACGACCATTATCAGCACCATAACGACCATTATCAGCACTATAACGACCATTATCAGCACTACAACGACCACTATCACCACTGTGGCAACCATTATCACAACTATAGCAACCATTACGACCACTATAACAACCACTATAACCACTATAACAACCATTATAACCACTATAACAACTGTTATAACCACTATAACGACCATTATCACCACTATAACAACCTTTACAACCACTACGACAACCATTACAATCACCATGACAACCATTAAAACCACTATGACAGCCATTATCACCACTATAACAACCATCATCACCACTGTAACAATCATTATAACCACTATAACAACCATTATCACCACTACAACGACCATTATAACCACTATAACGAGCATTATAACCACTATAACAACCATTAAAACCACTATGACAACCATTATCACCACTATAACAACCATCATCACCACTGTAACAACCATTATAACCACTATAACAACCATTATCGCCACTATAACGAGCATTATAACCACTATAACAACCATTATAACCACTATAACAACCATTATAACCAATATAACGACCACTATCAGCACCATAACGACCATTCTCAGCACTATAACGACCATTATCAGCACTATAACGAACATTATCACCACTATAACAACCACTATAACCACTATAACAACCACTATAACCACTATAACAACCATTATAACTACTATAACAACCATTATCACCACTATAACGACCATTATAACCACTATAACGACCATTATAACCACTATAACGACCATTATAACCACTATAACAACCATTAAAACCACTATGACAACCATTATCACCACTATAACAACCATCATCACCACTGTAACAACCACTATAACCACTATAACAACCATTATCACCACTATATCGACCATTATAACCACTATAACGACCATTATAACCACTATAACAACCATTATAACCAATATAACGACCACTATCAGCACCATAACGACCATTCTCAGCACTATAACGACCATTATCAGCACTATAACGAACATTATCACCACTATAACAACCACTATAACCACTATAACAACCACTATAACCACTATAACAACCATTATAACTACTATAACAACCATTATCACCACTATAACGACCATTATAACCACTATAACGACCATTATAACCACTATAACAACCATTAAAACCTCTATGACAACCATTATCACCACTATAACAACCATCATCACCACTGTAACAACCACTATAACCACTATAACAACCATTATCACCACTATATCGACCATTATAACCACTATAACGACCATTATAACCACTATAACAACCATTATAACCAATATAACGACCACTATCAGCACCATCACGACCATTCTCAGCACTATAACGACCATTATCAGCACTATAACGACCATTATCACCACTATAGCAATCATTATGACCACTGTGACAACCATTATCAGCACTACAACGACCATTATCACCACTATAACAACCATCATCACCACTGTAACAACCACTATAACCACTATAACAACCGTTATAACCACTATAACGACCATTATAACCACTATAACGACCATTATCACCACTATGACAACCATTACAACCACCATGAAAACCATTAAAACCACTATGACAACCATTATCACCACTATAATAACCATCATCACCTCTCTAACAACCATTATGACCACTATAACAACCATTATCACCACTGTAACAACCATTATAACCACTATAACAACCATTATCACCACTATAACGAGCATTATAACCACTATAACAACCATTATAACCACTATAACAACCATTATAACCAATATAACGACCGCTATCAGCACCATAACGACCATTATCAGCACCATAACGACCATTATCAGCACTATAACGACCATTATCACCACTATAACGACCATTATCACCACTATAACGACAATTATCAGCACTATAACGGCCATTATCAGCACTATAACAACCATTATCTGCACTATAACAACCATTATCAGCACTATAACGGCCATTATCAGCAATATAACGACCATTATAACCACGGTAACAACCATTATAACCACTATAACAGCCATTATCAGCACTATAACGATCATTATCACCACTATAACGACCATTATCACCACTATAGCGTCCATTATCACCACTATAACGACCATTATCAGCACTATTACGGCCATTATCAGCAATATAACGACCTTTATAACCACTATAACAACCATTATCACCACTATAACGACCATTATAACCACTATAACGAGCACTATCAGCACCATAACGACCATTATCAGCACCATAACGACCATTATCAGCACTATAACGATCATTGTAACCACTGTAACAACCATTATAACCACTATAACAGCCATTATCAGCACTATAGCGACCATTATCACCACTATAGCAATCATTATGACCACTGTGACAACCATTATCAGCACTACAACGACCATTATCACCACTATAGCAATCATTATGACCACTGTGACAACCATTATCAGCACTACGAGGACCATTATCACCACTATAACAACCACTATAACCACTATAACAACCACTATAACCACTATAACAACAATTATAACCACTATAACAACTATTATAACCAATATAACGACCACTATCAGCACCATCACGACCATTCTCAGCACTATAACAACCATTATCAGCACTATAACAACCATTATCAGCACTATAACGGCCATTATCAGCAATATAACGACTATTATAACCACTGTAACAACCATTATAACCACTATAACAGCCATTATCAGCACTATAACGACCATTATCACCACTATAGCAATCATTATGACCACTGTGACAACCATTATCAGCACTACAACGACCATTATCACCACTATAACGAGCATTATAACCACTATAACAACCATTATCACCACTATAACAACCATTATAACCACTATAACGACCATTATAACCAGTATAACAACCATTAAAACCTCTATGACAACCATTATCACCACTATAACAACCATCATCACCACTGTAACAACCATTATAACCACTATAAGAACCATTATCACCACTATAACGACCATTATCACGACTATAACGAGCATTATAACCACTATAACAACCATTATAACCACTATAACAACCATTATAACCAACATATCGACCACTATCAGCATCATAACGACCATTATCAGCACCATAACGACCATTATCAGCACTATAACGACCATTATCACCACTATAACAACCATCATCACCATTGTAACAACCACTATAACCACTATAACAACCATTATCACCACTATAACGACCATTATAACCACTATAACGATCATTATAACCACTATAACAACCATTAAAACCACTATGACAACCATTATAACCACTATAACAACCGTTATAACCACTATAACGACCATTATAACCACTATAACGACCATTATAACCACTATAACAACCATTAAAACCTCTATGACAACCATTATCACCACTATAACAACCATCATCACCACTGTAACAACCATTATAACCACTACAAGAACCATTATCACCACTGTAACAACCATTATAACCACTATAACAACCATTATCACCACTATAACGAGCATTATAACCACTATAACAACCATTATAAACAACTATAACAACTATTATAACCAATATAACGACCACTATCAGCACCATCACGACCATTCTCAGCACTATAACGACCATTATCAGCACTATAACGACCATTATCACCACTATAACAACCATCATCACCACTGTAACAACCACTATAACCACTATAACAACCATTATCACCACTATAACGACCATTATAACCACTATAACGATCATTATAACCACTATAACAACCATTAAAACCACTATGACAACCATTATCACCACTATAACAACCATTATAACCACTATAACGACCATTATAACCACTATAACAACCATTATAACCAATATAACGACCACTATCAGCACCATAACGACCATTATCAGCATTATAACGACCATTATCACCACTATAACAACCATCATCACCACTGTAACAACCACTATAACCACTATAACAACCATTATCACCACTATAACGACCATTATAACCACTATAACGACCATTATAACCACTATAACAACCATTAAAACCACTATGACAACCATTATCACCACTATAACAACCATTATAACCACTATAACGACCATCATCACCACTGTAACAACCACTATAACCACTATAACAACCATTATCACCACTATAACAACCACTATAACCACTATAACAACCACTATAACCACTATAACAACCATTATAACTACTATAACAACCATTATCACCACTATAACGACCATTATAACCACTATAACGACCATTATAACCACTATAACGACCATTATAACCACTATAACAACCATTAAAACCACTATGACAACCATTATCACCACTCTAACAACCATCATCACCACTGTAACAACCACTATAACCACTATAACAACCATTATCACCACTATAACGACCATTATAACCACTATAACGACCATTATAACCACTATAACAACCATTAAAACCACTATGACAACCATTATCACCACTATAACAACCATCATCACCACTGTAACAACCATTATAACCACTATAACAACCATTATCACCACTATAACGAGCATTATAACCACTATAACAACCATTATAAACAACTATAACAACTATTATAACCAATATAACGACCACTATCAGCACCATCACGACCATTCTCAGCACTATAACGACCATTATCAGCACTATAACGACCATTATCACCACTATAACAACCATCATCACCACTGTAACAACCACTATAACCACTATAACAACCATTATCACCACTATAACGACCATTATAACCACTATAACGACCATTATAACCACTATAACAACCATTAAAACCACTATGACAACCATTATCACCACTATAACAACCATTATAACCACTATAACGACCATTATAACCACTATAACAACCATTAAAACCTCTATGACAACCATTATCACCACTATAACAACCATCATCACCACTGTAACAACCATTATAACCACTATAAGAACCATTATCACCACTATAACGACCATTATCACCACTGTAACGACAATTATCAGCACTATAACGGCCATTATCAGCACTATAACAACCATTATCAGCACTATAACAACCATTATCAGCACTATAACGGCCATTATCAGCAATATAACGACCATTATAACCACTGTAACAACCATTATAACCACTATAACAGCCATTATCAGCACTATAACGACCATTATCACCACTATAGCAATCATTATGACCACTGTGACAACCATTATCAGCACTACAACGACCATTATCACCACTATAACAACCACTATAACCACTATAACAACCACTATAACCACTATAACAACCATTATAACCAATATAACGACCACTATCAGCACCATAACGACCATTATCAGCACCATAACGACCATTATCAGCACTATAACGACCATTAACACCACTATAACAACCATCATCACCACTGTAACAACCACTATAACCACTATAACAACCATTATCACCACTATAACGACCATTATAACCACTATAACGACCATTATAACCACTATAACAACCATTAAAACAACTATGACAACCATTATCACCACTATAACAACCATCATCACCACTGTAACAATCATTATAACCACTATAACAACCATTATCACCACTATAACGAACATTATAACCACTATAACGAGCATTATAATCACTATAACGACCATTATAACCACTATAACAACCATTATAACCAATATAACGACCACTATCAGCACCATCACGACCATTCTCAGCACTATAACGACCATTATCAGCACTATAACGACCATTATCACCACTATAGCAATCATTATGACCACTGTGACAACCATTATCAGCACTACAACGACCATTATCACCACTATAACAACCATCATCACCACTGTAACAACCACTATAACCACTATAACAACCGTTATAACCACTATAACGACCATTATAACCACTATAACGACCATTATCACCACTATGACAACCATTACAACCACCATGAAAACCATTAAAACCACTATGACAACCATTATCACCACTATAATAACCATCATCACCTCTCTAACAACCATTATGACCACTATAACAACCATTATCACCACTGTAACAACCATTATAACCACTATAACAACCATTATCACCACTATAACGAGCATTATAACCACTATAACAACCATTATAACCACTATAACAACCATTATAACCAATATAACGACCGCTATCAGCACCATAACGACCATTATCAGCACCATAACGACCATTATCAGCACTATAACGACCATTATCACCACTATAACGACCATTATCACCACTATAACGACAATTATCAGCACTATAACGGCCATTATCAGCACTATAACAACCATTATCTGCACTATAACAACCATTATCAGCACTATAACGGCCATTATCAGCAATATAACGACCATTATAACCACGGTAACAACCATTATAACCACTATAACAGCCATTATCAGCACTATAACGATCATTATCACCACTATAACGACCATTATCACCACTATAGCGTCCATTATCACCACTATAACGACCATTATCAGCACTATTACGGCCATTATCAGCAATATAACGACCTTTATAACCACTATAACAACCATTATCACCACTATAACGACCATTATAACCACTATAACGAGCACTATCAGCACCATAACGACCATTATCAGCACCATAACGACCATTATCAGCACTATAACGATCATTGTAACCACTGTAACAACCATTATAACCACTATAACAGCCATTATCAGCACTATAGCGACCATTATCACCACTATAGCAATCATTATGACCACTGTGACAACCATTATCAGCACTACAACGACCATTATCACCACTATAGCAATCATTATGACCACTGTGACAACCATTATCAGCACTACGAGGACCATTATCACCACTATAACAACCACTATAACCACTATAACAACCACTATAACCACTATAACAACAATTATAACCACTATAACAACTATTATAACCAATATAACGACCACTATCAGCACCATCACGACCATTCTCAGCACTATAACAACCATTATCAGCACTATAACAACCATTATCAGCACTATAACGGCCATTATCAGCAATATAACGACTATTATAACCACTGTAACAACCATTATAACCACTATAACAGCCATTATCAGCACTATAACGACCATTATCACCACTATAGCAATCATTATGACCACTGTGACAACCATTATCAGCACTACAACGACCATTATCACCACTATAACGAGCATTATAACCACTATAACAACCATTATCACCACTATAACAACCATTATAACCACTATAACGACCATTATAACCAGTATAACAACCATTAAAACCTCTATGACAACCATTATCACCACTATAACAACCATCATCACCACTGTAACAACCATTATAACCACTATAAGAACCATTATCACCACTATAACGACCATTATCACGACTATAACGAGCATTATAACCACTATAACAACCATTATAACCACTATAACAACCATTATAACCAACATATCGACCACTATCAGCATCATAACGACCATTATCAGCACCATAACGACCATTATCAGCACTATAACGACCATTATCACCACTATAACAACCATCATCACCATTGTAACAACCACTATAACCACTATAACAACCATTATCACCACTATAACGACCATTATAACCACTATAACGATCATTATAACCACTATAACAACCATTAAAACCACTATGACAACCATTATAACCACTATAACAACCGTTATAACCACTATAACGACCATTATAACCACTATAACGACCATTATAACCACTATAACAACCATTAAAACCTCTATGACAACCATTATCACCACTATAACAACCATCATCACCACTGTAACAACCATTATAACCACTACAAGAACCATTATCACCACTATAACGACCATTATCACCACTGTAACGACAATTATCAGCACTATAACGGCCATTATCAGCACTATAACAACCATTATCAGCACTATAACAACCATTATCAGCACTATAACGGCCATTATCAGCAATATAACGACCATTATAACCACTGTAACAACCATTATAACCACTATAACAGCCATTATCAGCACTATAACGACCATTGTCAGCACTATAACAACCATTATCAGCACTATAACAACCATTGTCAGCACTATAACGCCCATTATCAGCAATATAACGACCATTATAACCACTGTAACAACCATTATAACCACTATAACAGCCATTATCAGCACTATAACGACCATTATCACCACTATAGCAATCATTATGACCACTGTGACAACCATTATCAGCACTACAACGACCATTATCACCACTATAACGAGCATTATAACCACTATAACGACCATTATAACCACTATAACGACCATTATAACTACTATAACAACCATTAAAACCTCTATGACAACCATTATCACCACTATAACAACCATCATCACCACTGTAACAACCATTATAACCACTATAACGACCATCATCACCACTGTAACAACCACTATAACCACTATAACAACCATTATCACCACTATAACAACCACTATAACCACTATAACAACCACTATAACCACTATAACAACCATTATAACTACTATAACAACCATTATCACCACTATAACGACCATTATAACCACTATAACGACCATTATCACCACTATAACGACCATTATAACCACTATAACGACCATTATAACCACTATAACAACTATTAAAACCACTATGACAACCATTATCACCACTATAACAACCATCATCACCACTGTAACAATCATTATAACCACTATAACAACCATTATCACCACTATAACGAACATTATAACCACTATAACGAGCATTATAACCACTATAACAACCATTATAACCACTATAACAACTATTATAACCAATATAACGACCACTATCAGCACCATCACGAACATTCTCAGCACTATAACGACCATTATCAGCACTATAACGACCATTATCACCACTATAACAACCATCATCACCACTGTAACAACCATTATAATCACTATAACGACCATTATCACCACTATAACGACCATTATCACCACTATAACGACCATTATCAGCACCATAACGACCATTATCAGCACTATAACGACCATTATCAGCACTACAACGACCACTATCACCACTGTGGCAACCATTATCACCACTATAGCAACCATTACGACCACTATAACAACCACTATAACCACTATAACAACCATTATAACCACTATAACAACTGTTATAACCACTATAACGACCATTATCACCACTATAACAACCTTTACAACCACTACGACAACCATTACAATCACCATGACAACCATTAAAACCACTATGACAGCCATTATCACCACTATAACAACCATCATCACCACTGTAACAATCATTATAACCACTATAACAACCATTATCACCACTATAACGACCATTATAACCACTATAACGAGCATTATAACCACTATAACAACCATTAAAACCACTATGACAACCATTATCACCACTATAACAACCATCATCACCACTGTAACAACCATTATAACCACTATAACAACCATTATCACCACTATAACGAGCATTATAACCACTATAACAACCATTATAACCACTATAACAACCATTATAACCAATATAACGACCACTATCAGCACCATAACGACCATTCTCAGCACTATAACGACCATTATCAGCACTATAACGAACATTATCACCACTATAACAACCACTATAACCACTATAACAACCACTATAACCACTATAACAACCATTATAACTACTATAACAACCATTATCACCACTATAACGACCATTATAACCACTATAACGACCATTATAACCACTATAACGACCATTATAACCACTATAACAACCATTAAAACCACTATGACAACCATTATCACCACTATAACAACCATCATCACCACTGTAACAACCACTATAACCACTATAACAACCATTATCACCACTATAACGACCATTATAACCACTATAACGACCATTATAACCACTATAACAACCATTAAAACCACTATGACAACCATTATCACCACTATAACAACCATCATCACCACTGTAACAACCACTATAACCACTATAACAACCATTATCACCACTATAACGACCATTATAACCACTATAACGACCATTATAACCACTATAACAACCATTATAACCAATATAACGACCACTATCAGCACCATCACGACCATTCTCAGCACTATAACGACAATTATCAGCACTATAACGACCATTATCACCACTATAGCAATCATTATGACCACTGTGACAACCATTATCAGCACTACAACGACCATTATCACCACTATAACAACCATCATCACCACTGTAACAACCACTATAACCACTATAACAACCGTTATAACCACTATAACGACCATTATAACCACTATAACGACCATTATCACCACTATGACAACCATTACAACCACCATGAAAACCATTAAAACCACTATGACAACCATTATCACCACTATAATAACCATCATCACCTCTCTAACAACCATTATGACCACTATAACAACCATTATCACCACTGTAACAACCATTATAACCACTATAACAACCATTATCACCACTATAACGACCATTATAACCACTATAACAACCATTAAAACCACTATGACAACCATTATCACCACTATAACAACCATCATCACCACTGTAACAACCATTATAACCACTATAACAACCATTATCACCACTATAACGAGCATTATAACCACTATAACAACCATTATAACCACTATAACAACCATTATAACCAATATAACGACCACTATCAGCACCATAACGACCATTATCAGCACCATAACGACCATTATCAGCACTATAACGACCATTATCACCACTATAACGACCATTATCACCACTATAACGACAATTATCAGCACTATAACGGCCATTATCAGCACTATAACAACCATTATCGGCACTATAACAACCATTATCAGCACTATAACGGCCATTATCAGCAATATAACGACCATTATAACCACGGTAACAACCATTATAACCACTATAACAGCCATTATCAGCACTATAACGATCATTATCACCACTATAACGACCATTATCACCACTATAGCGTCCATTATCACCACTATAACGACCATTATCAGCACTATTACGGCCATTATCAGCAATATAACGACCTTTATAACCACTATAACAACCATTATCACCACTATAACAACCATTATAACCACTATAACGAGCACTATCAGCACCATAACGACCATTATCAGCACCATAACGACCATTATCAGCACTATAACGACCATTATCACCACTATAACAACCATCATCACCACTGTAACAACCACTATAACCACTATAACAACCATTATCACCACTATAACGACCAATATAACCACTATAACGACCATTATAACCACTATAACAACCATTAAAACCTCTATGACAACCATTATCACCACTATAACAACCATCATCACCACTGTAACAACCATTATAACCACTATAAGAACCATTATCACCACTATAACGACCATTATCACCACTGTAACGACAATTATCAGCACTATAACGGCCATTATCAGCACTATAACAACCATTATCAGCACTATAACAACCATTATCAGCACTATAACGGCCATTATCAGCAATATAACGACCATTATAACCACTGTAACAACCATTATAACCACTATAACAGCCATTATCAGCACTATAACGACCATTGTCAGCACTATAACAACCATTATCAGCACTATAACAACCATTGTCAGCACTATAACGCCCATTATCAGCAATATAACGACCATTATAACCACTGTAACAACCATTATAACCAATATAACAGCCATTATCAGCACTATAACGACCATTATCACCACTATAGCAATCATTATGACCACTGTGACAACCATTATCAGCACTACAACGACCATTATCACCACTATAACGAGCATTATAACCACTATAACAACCATTATAACCAATATAACGACCACTATCAGCATCATAACGACCATTATCAGCACCATAACGACCATTATCAGCACTATAACGACCATTATCACCACTATAACAACCATCATCACCACTGTAACAACCACTATAACCACTATAACAACCATTATCACCACTATAACAACCACTATAACCACTATAACAACCACTATAACCACTATAACAACCATTATAACCAACATATCGACCACTATCAGCATCATAACGACCATTATCAGCACCATAACGACCATTATCAGCACTATAACGACCATTATCACCACTATAACAACCATCATCACCACTGTAACAACCACTATAACCACTATAACAACCATTATCACCACTATAACGACCATTATAACCACTATAACGATCATTATAACCACTATAACAACCATTAAAACCACTATGACAACCATTATAACCACTATAACAGCCGTTATAACCACTATAACGACCATTATAACCACTATAACGACCATTATAACCACTATAACAACCATTAAAACCTCTATGACAACCATTATCACCACTATAACAACCATCATCACCACTGTAACAACCATTATAACCACTATAAGAACCATTATCACCACTATAACGACCATTATCACCACTGTAACGACAATTATCAGCACTATAACGGCCATTATCAGCACTATAACAACCATTATCAGCACTATAACAACCATTATCAGCACTATAACGGCCATTATCAGCAATATAACGACCATTATAACCACTGTAACAACCATTATAACCACTATAACAACCATTATCACCACTATAACGAGCATTATAACCACTATAACAACCATTATAAACAACTATAACAACTATTATAACCAATATAACGACCACTATCAGCACCATCACGACCATTCTCAGCACTATAACGACCATTATCAGCACTATAACGACCATTATCACCACTATAACAACCATCATCACCACTGTAACAACCACTATAACCACTATAACAACCATTATCACCACTATAACGACCATTATAACCACTATAACGACCATTATAACCACTATAACAACCATTAAAACCACTATGACAACCATTATCACCACTATAACAACCATTATAACCACTATAACGACCATTATAACCACTATAACAACCATTAAAACCTCTATGACAACCATTATCACCACTATAACAACCATCATCACCACTGTAACAACCATTATAACCACTATAAGAACCATTATCACCACTATAACGACCATTATCACCACTATAACGAGCATTATAACCACTATAACAACCATTATAACCACTATAACAACCATTATAACCAATATAACGACCACTATCAGCACCATAACGACCATTATCAGCACTATAACGACCATTATCAGCACTACAACGACCATTATCACCACTATAACAACCATTATAACCACTATAACAACCATTATCACCACTATAACGAGCATTATAACCACTATAACAACCATTATAACCACTATAACAACCATTATAACCACTATAACAACCATTATAACCAATATAACGACCACTATCAGCACCATAACGACCATTATCAGCACTATAACGACCATTATCAGCACTACAACGACCATTATCACCACTATAACAACCACTATGACCACTATAACAACCACTATAACCACTATAACAACCATTATAACCACTATAACAACCGTTATAACCACTATAACGACCATTATAACCGCTATAACGACCATTATCACCACTATAACAACCATTACAACCACTATGACAACCATTAAAACCACTATGACAACCATTATCACCACTATAACAACCATCATCACCACTGTAACAACCATTATAACCACTATAACAACCATTATCACCATTATAACGAGCATTATAACCACTATAACAACCATTATAACCACTATAACAACCATTATAACCACTATAACGACCATTATAACCACTATAACAACCATTATCACCACTATAACGAGCATTATAACCACAATAACAACCATTATAACCACTATAACAACCATTATAACCAATATAACGACCACTATCAGCACCATAACGACCACTATCAGCACCATAACGACCATTATCAGCACTATAACGACCATTAACACCACTATAACAACCATCATCACCACTGTAACAACCACTATAACCACTATAACAACCATTATCACCACTATAACGACCATTATAACCACTATAACGACCATTATAACCACTATAACAACCATTAAAACCACTATGACAACCATTATCACCACTATAACAACCATCATCACCACTGTAACAATCACTATAACCACTATAACAACCATTATCACCACTATAACGACCATTATAACCACTATAACGAGCATTATAACCACTATAACAACCATTATAACCACTATAACAACTATTATAACCAATATAACGACCACTATCAGCACCATCACGACCATTCTCAGCACTATAACGACCATTATCAGCACTATAACGACCATTATCACCACTATAACAACCATCATCACCACTGTAACAACCACTATAACCACTATAACAACCATTAAAATCACTATGACAACCATTATCACCACTATAACAACCATTATAACCACTATAACGACCATTATAACCACTATAACAACCATTAAAACCTCTATGACAACCATTATCACCACTATAACAACCATCATCACCACTGTAACAACCATTATAACCACTATAAGAACCATTATCACCACTATAACGACCATTAACACCACTATAACAACCATCATCACCACTGTAACAACCACTATAACCACTATAACAACCATTATCACCACTATAACGACCATTATAACCACTATAACGACCATTATAACCACTATAACAACCATTAAAACCACTATGACAACCATTATCACCACTATAACAACCATCATCACCACTGTAACAACCACTATAACCACTATAACAACCATTATCACCACTATAACGACCACTATAACCACTATAACGACCATTATAACCACTATAACAACCATTAAAACCACTATGACAACCATTATCACCACTATAACAACCATCATCACCACTGTAACAACCACTATAACCACTATAACAACCATTATCACCACTATAACGACCATTATAACCACTATAACGACCATTATAACCACTATAACAACCATTATAACCAATATAACGACCACTATCGGCACCATCACGACCATTTTCAGCACTATAACGACCATTATCAGCACTATAACGACCATTATCACCACTATAGCAATCATTATGACCACTGTGACAACCATTATCAGCACTACAACGACCATTATCACCACTATAACAACCATCATCACCACTGTAACAACCACTATAACCACTATAACAACCGTTATAACCACTATAACGACCATTATAACCACTATAACGACCATTACCACCACTATGACAACCATTACAACCACCATGAAAACCATTAAAACCACTATGACAACCATTATCACCACTATAATAACCATCATCACCTCTCTAACAACCATTATGACCACTATAACAACCATCATCACCACTGTAACAACCATTATAACCACTATAACAACCATTATCACCACTATAACGACCATTATAACCACTATAACCACCATTATAACAACTATAACGACCATTATCAGCACTACAACGACCATTATCACCACTGTGGCAACCATTATCACCACTATAGCAACCATTATCATCACTATGACAACCATTATCGTTACAATAACAAGCATTATAACCACTATAGCAACCACTATCACCACTATAACAATCATTATAACCACTATAACAACCATTATCACCACTATAACGACCATTATAACCACTGTAACAACCATTATAACCACTATAACAGACATTATCAGCACTATAACGACCATTATCACCACTATAGCAATCATTATGACCACTGTGACAACCATTATCAGCACTACAACGACCATTATCACCACTATAACGAGCATTATAACCACTATAACAACCATTATAACCACTATAACAACCATTATAACCAATATATCGACCACTATCAGCATCATAACGACCATTATCAGCACCATAACGACCATTATCAGCACTAAAACGACCACTGTCACCACTATAACAACCACTATCACCACTATAACAACCATCATCACCACTGTAACAACCATTATCACCACTATAACGACCATTATAACCACTATAACGACCATTATAACCACTATAACGACCATTATAACCACTATAACAACCATTAAAACCACTATAACAACCATCATCACCACTGTAACAACCATTATAACCACTATAACAACCATTATCACCACTATAACGAGCATTATAACCACTATAACAACCATTATAAACAACTATAACAACTATTATAACCAATATAACGACCACTATCAGCACCATCACGACCATTCTCAGCACTATAACGACCATTATCAGCACTATAACGACCATTATCACCACTATAACAACCATCATCACCACTGTAACAACCACTATAACCACTATAACAACCATTATCACCACTATAACGACCATTATAACCACTATAACGACCATTATAACCACTATAACAACCATTAAAACCACTATGACAACCATTATCACCACTATAACAACCATTATAACCACTATAACGACCATTATAACCACTATAACAACCATTAAAACCTCTATGACAACCATTATCACCACTATAACAACCATCATCACCACTGTAACAACCATTATAACCACTATAAGAACCATTATCACCACTATAACGACCATTATAACCACTATAACGACCATTATAACCACTATAACAACCATTAAAACCACTATGACAACCATTATCACCACTATAACAACCATTATAACCACTATAACGACCATCATCACCACTGTAACAACCACTATAACCACTATAACAACCATTATCACCACTATAACAACCACTATAACCACTATAACAACCACTATAACCACTATAACAACCATTATAACTACTATAACAACCATTATCACCACTATAACGACCATTATAACCACTATAACGACCATTATAACCACTATAACAACCATTAAAACCACTATGACAACCATTATCACCACTCTAACAACCATCATCACCACTGTAACAACCACTATAACCACTATAACAACCATTATCACCACTATAACGACCACTATAACCACTATAACGACCATTATAACCACTATAACAACCATTAAAACCACTATGACAACCGTTATCACCACTATAACAACCATCATCACCACTGTAACAACCATTATAACCACTATAACAACCATTATCACCACTATAACGAGCATTATAACCACTATAACAACCATTATAAACAACTATAACAACTATTATAACCAATATAACGACCACTATCAGCACCATCACGACCATTCTCAGCACTATAACGACCATTATCAGCACTATAACGACCATTATCACCACTATAACAACCATCATCACCACTGTAACAACCACTATAACCACTATAACAACCATTATCACCACTATAACGACCATTATAACCACTATAACGACCATTATAACCACTATAACAACCATTAAAACCACTATGACAACCATTATCACCACTATAACAACCATTATAACCACTATAACGACCATTATAACCACTATAACAACCATTATAACCAATATAACGACCACTATCAGCACCATAACGACCATTATCAGCACTATAACGACCATTATCACCACTATAACAACCATCATCACCACTGTAACAACCACTATAACCACTATAACAACCATTATCACCACTATAACGACCATTATAACCACTATAACGACCATTATAACCACTATAACAACCATTAAAACCACTATGACAACCATTATCACCACTATAACAACCATTATAACCGCTATAACGACCATCATCACCACTGTAACAACCACTATAACCACTATAACAACCATTATCACCACTATAACAACCACTATAACCACTATAACAACCACTATAACCACTATAACAACCATTATAACTACTATAACAACCATTATCACCACTATAACGACCATTATAACCACTATAACGACCATTATAACCACTAAAACGACCATTATAACCACTATAACAACCATTAAAACCACTATGACAACCATTATCACCACTCTAACAACCATCATCACCACTGTAACAACCACTATAACCACTATAACAACCATTATCACCACTATAACGACCATTATAACCACTATAACGACCATTATAACCACTATAACAACCATTAAAACCACTATGACAACCATTATCACCACTATAACAACCATCATCACCACTGTAACAACCATTATAACCACTATAACAACCATTATCACCACTATAACGAGCATTATAACCACTATAACAACCATTATAAACAACTATAACAACTATTATAACCAATATAACGACCACTATCAGCACCATCACGACCATTCTCAGCACTATAACGACCATTATCAGCACTATAACGACCATTATCACCACTATAACAACCATCATCACCACTGTAACAACCACTATAACCACTATAACAACCATTATCACCACTATAACGACCATTATAACCACTATAACGACCATTATAACCACTATAACAACCATTAAAACCACTATGACAACCATTATCACCACTATAACAACCATTATAACCACTATAACGACCATTATAACCACTATAACAACCATTATAACCAATATAACGACCACTATCAGCACCATAACGACCATTATCAGCACTATAACGACCATTATCAGCACTACAACGACCATTATCACCACTATAACAACCATTATCAGCACTACAACGACCATTATCACCACTATAACAACCATCATCACCACTGTAACAACCACTATAACCACTATAACAACCGTTATAACCACTATAACGACCATTATAACCACTATAACGACCATTATCACCACTATGACAACCATTACAACCACCATGAAAACCATTAAAACCACTATGACAACCATTATCACCACTATAATAACCATCATCACCTCTCTAACAACCATTATGACCACTATAACAACCATTATCACCACTATAACGACCATTATAACCACTATAACGACCATTATAACCACTATAACGACCATTATAACCACTATAACAACCATTAAAACCACTATGACAACCATTATCACCACTATAACAACCATCATCACCACTGTAACAACCATTATAACCACTATAACAACCATTATCACCACTATAACGACCATTATAACCACTATAACCACCATTATAACAACTATAACGACCATTATCAGCACTACAACGACCATTATCACCACTGTGGCAACCATTATCACCACTATAGCAACCATTATCATCACTATGACAACCATTATCGTTACAATAACAAGCATTATAACCACTATAGCAACCACTATCACCACTATAACAATCATTATAACCACTATAACAACCATTATCACCACTATAACGACCATTATAACCACTGTAACAACCATTATAACCACTATAACAGACATTATCAGCACTATAACGACCATTATCACCACTATAGCAATCATTATGACCACTGTGACAACCATTATCAGCACTACAACGACCATTATCACCACTATAACGAGCATTATAACCACTATAACAACCATTATAACCACTATAACAACCATTATAACCAATATATCGACCACTATCAGCATCATAACGACCATTATCAGCACCATAACGACCATTATCAGCACTAAAACGACCACTGTCACCACTATAACAACCACTATCACCACTATAACAACCATCATCACCACTGTAACAACCATTATCACCACTATAACGACCATTATAACCACTATAACGACCATTATAACCACTATAACGACCATTATAACCACTATAACAACCATTAAAACCACTATAACAACCATCATCACCACTGTAACAATCATTATAACCACTATAACAACCATTATCACCACTATAACGACCATTATCACCACTGTAACGACAATTATCAGCACTATAACGGCCATTATCAGCACTATAACAACCATTATCAGCACTATAACAACCATTATCTGCACTATAACAACCATTATCAGCACTATAACGACCATTGTAACCACTGTAACAACCATTATAACCACTATAACAGCCATTATCAGCACTATAACGACCATTATCACCACTATAGCAATCATTATGACCACTGTGACAACCATTATCAGCACTACAACGACCATTATCACCACTATAGCAATCATTATGACCACTGTGACAACCATTATCAGCACTACGAGGACCATTATCACCACTATAACAACCACTATAACCACTATAACAACCACTATAACCACTATAACAACAATTATAACCACTATAACAACTATTATAACCAATATAACGACCACTATCAGCACCATCACGACCATTCTCAGCACTATAACAACCATTATCAGCACTATAACAACCATTATCAGCACTATAACGGCCATTATCAGCAATATAACGACTATTATAACCACTGTAACAACCATTATAACCACTATAACAGCCATTATCAGCACTATAACGACCATTATCACCACTATAGCAATCATTATGACCACTGTGACAACCATTATCAGCACTACAACGACCATTATCACCACTATAACGAGCATTATAACCACTATGACAACCATTATAACCACTATAACAACCGTTATAACCACTATAACGACCATTATAACCACTATAACGACCATTATAACCACTATAACAACCATTAAAACCTCTATGACAACCATTATCACCACTATAACAACCATCATCACCACTGTAACAACCATTATAACCACTATAAGAACCATTATCACCACTATAACGACCATTATCACCACTGTAACGACAATTATCAGCACTATAACGGCCATTATCAGCACTATAACAACCATTATCAGCACTATAACAACCATTATCAGCACTATAACGGCCATTATCAGCAATATAACGACCATTATAACCACTGTAACAACCATTATAACCACTATAACAGCCATTATCAGCACTATAACGACCATTGTCAGCACTATAACAACCATTATCAGCACTATAACAACCATTGTCAGCACTATAACGCCCATTATCAGCAATATAACGACCATTATAACCACTGTAACAACCATTATAACCACTATAACAGCCATTATCAGCACTATAACGACCATTATCACCACTATAGCAATCATTATGACCACTGTGACAACCATTATCAGCACTACAACGACCATTATCACCACTATAACGAGCATTATAACCACTATAACAACCATTATAACCAATATAACGACCACTATCAGCATCATAACGACCATTATCAGCACCATAACGACCATTATCAGCACTATAACGACCATTATCACCACTATAACAACCATCATCACCACTGTAACAACCACTATAACCACTATAACAACCATTATCACCACTATAACGACCATTATAACCACTATAACGACCATTATAACCACTATAACAACCATTAAAACCACTATGACAACCATTATCACCACTATAACAACCATTATAACCACTATAACGACCATCATCACCACTGTAACAACCACTATAACCACTATAACAACCATTATCACCACTATAACAACCACTATAACCACTATAACAACCACTATAACCACTATAACAACCATTATAACTACTATAACAACCATTATCACCACTATAACGACCATTATAACCACTATAACGACCATTATAACCACTATAACGACCATTATAACCACTATAACAACCATTAAAACCACTATGACAACCATTATCACCACTCTAACAACCATCATCACCACTGTAACAACCACTATAACCACTATAACAACCATTATCACCACTATAACGACCATTATAACCACTATAACGACCATTATAACCACTATAACAACCATTAAAACCACTATGACAACCATTATCACCACTATAACAACCATCATCACCACTGTAACAACCATTATAACCACTATAACAACCATTATCACCACTATAACGAGCATTATAACCACTATAACAACCATTATAAACAACTATAACAACTATTATAACCAATATAACGACCACTATCAGCACCATCACGACCATTCTCAGCACTATAACGACCATTATCACCACTATAACGACCATTATCACCACTATAACAACCATCATCACCACTGTAACAACCACTATAACCACTATAACAACCATTATCACCACTATAACGACCATTATAACCACTATAACGACCATTATAACCACTATAACAACCATTAAAACCACTATGACAACCATTATCACCACTATAACAACCATTATAACCACTATAACGACCATTATAACCACTATAACAACCATTAAAACCTCTATGACAACCATTATCACCACTATAACAACCATCATCACCACTGTAACAACCATTATAACCACTATAAGAACCATTATCACCACTATAACGACCATTATCACCACTATAACGAGCATTATAACCACTATAACAACCATTATAACCACTATAACAACCATTATAACCAATATAACGACCACTATCAGCACCATAACGACCATTATCAGCACTATAACGACCATTATCAGCACTACAACGACCATTATCACCACTATAACGAGCATTATAACCACTATAACAACCATTATAACCAATATAACGACCACTATCAGCATCATAACGACCATTATCAGCACCATAACGACCATTATCAGCACTATAACGACCATTATCACCACTATAACAACCATCATCACCACTGTAACAACCACTATAACCACTATAACAACCATTATCACCACTATAACGACCATTATAACCACTATAAGGACCATTATAACCACTATAACAACCATTAAAACCACTATGACAACCATTATCACCACTATAACAACCATTATAACCACTATAACGACCATTATAACCACTATAACAACCATTATAACCAATATAACGACCACTATCAGCACCATAACGACCATTATCAGCACTATAACGACCATTATCACCACTATAACAACCATCATCACCACTGTAACAACCACTATAACCACTATAACAACCATTATCACCACTATAACGACCATTATAACCACTATAACGACCATTATAACCACTATAACAACCATTAAAACCACTATGACAACCATTATCACCACTATAACAACCATTATAACCACTATAACGACCATCATCACCACTGTAACAACCACTATAACCACTATAACAACCATTATCACCACTATAACAACCACTATAACCACTATAACAACCACTATAACCACTATAACAACCATTATAACTACTATAACAACCATTATCACCACTATAACGACCATTATAACCACTATAACGACCATTATAACCACTAAAACGACCATTATAACCACTATAACAACCATTAAAACCACTATGACAACCATTATCACCACTCTAACAACCATCATCACCACTGTAACAACCACTATAACCACTATAACAACCATTATCACCACTATAACGACCATTATAACCACTATAACGACCATTATAACCACTATAACAACCATTAAAACCACTATGACAACCATTATCACCACTATAACAACCATCATCACCACTGTAACAACCATTATAACAACTATAACAACCATTATCACCACTATAACGAGCATTATAACCACTATAACAACCATTATC
Source organism: Megachile leachella (assembly GCA_963576845.1). Lineage (NCBI taxonomy): Eukaryota > Metazoa > Arthropoda > Insecta > Hymenoptera > Megachilidae > Megachile > Megachile leachella. Next base: position 12,104,708 of record OY756260.1, on the reverse strand, counting down.
ACCACTATAACAACCACTATAACCACTATAACAACCACTATAACCACTATAACAACCATTATAACTACTATAACAACCATTATCACCACTATAACGACCATTATAACCACTATAACGACCATTATAACCACTAAAACGACCATTATAACCACTAGAACAACCATTAAAACCACTATGACAACCATTATCACCACTCTAACAACCATCATCACCACTGTAACAACCACTATAACCACTATAACAACCATTATCACCACTATAACGACCATTATAACCACTATAACGACCATTATAACCACTATAACAACCATTAAAACCACTATGACAACCATTATCACCACTATAACAACCATCATCACCACTGTAACAACCATTATAACCACTATAACAACCATTATCACCACTATAACGAGCATTATAACCACTATAACAACCATTATAAACAACTATAACAACTATTATAACCAATATAACGACCACTATCAGCACCATCACGACCATTCTCAGCACTATAACGACCATTATCAGCACTATAACGACCATTATCACCACTATAACAACCATCATCACCACTGTAACAACCACTATAACCACTATAACAACCATTATCACCACTATAACGACCATTATAACCACTATAACGACCATTATAACCACTATAACAACCATTAAAACCACTATGACAACCATTATCACCACTATAACAACCATTATAACCACTATAACAACCATTATAACCACTATAACAACCATTATAACCAATATAACGACCACTATCAGCACCATAACGACCATTATCAGCACTATAACGACCATTATCAGCACTACAACGACCATTATCACCACTATAACAACCATTATCAGCACTACAACGACCATTATCACCACTATAACAACCATCATCACCACTGTAACAACCACTATAACCACTATAACAACCGTTATAACCACTATAACGACCATTATAACCACTATAACGACCATTATCACCACTATGACAACCATTACAACCACCATGAAAACCATTAAAACCACTATGACAACCATTATCACCACTATAATAACCATCATCACCTCTCTAACAACCATTATGACCACTATAACAACCATTATCACCACTATAACGACCATTATAACCACTATAACGACCATTATAACCACTATAACGACCATTATAACCACTATAACAACCATTAAAACCACTATGACAACCATTATCACCACTATAACAACCATCATCACCACTGTAACAACCATTATAACCACTACAACAACCATTATCACCACTATAACGACCATTATAACCACTATAACCACCATTATAACAACTATAACGACCATTATCAGCACTACAACGACCATTATCACCACTGTGGCAACCATTATCACCACTATAGCAACCATTATCATCACTATGACAACCATTATCGTTACAATAACAAGCATTATAACCACTATAGCAACCACTATCACCACTATAACAATCATTATAACCACTATAACAACCATTATCACCACTATAACGACCATTATAACCACTGTAACAACCATTATAACCACTATAACAGACATTATCAGCACTATAACGACCATTATCACCACTATAGCAATCATTATGACCACTGTGACAACCATTATCAGCACTACAACGACCATTATCACCACTATAACGAGCATTATAACCACTATAACAACCATTATAACCACTATAACAACCATTAGAACCAATATATCGACCACTATCAGCATCATAACGACCATTATCAGCACCATAACGACCATTATCAGCACTAAAACGACCACTGTCACCACTATAACAACCACTATCACCACTATAACAACCATCATCACCACTGTAACAACCATTATCACCACTATAACGACCATTATAACCACTATAACGACCATTATAACCACTATAACGACCATTATAACCACTATAACAACCATTAAAACCACTATAACAACCATCATCACCACTGTAACAATCATTATAACCACTATAACAACCATTATCACCACTATAACGACCATTATCACCACTGTAACGACAATTATCAGCACTATAACGGCCATTATCAGCACTATAACAACCATTATCAGCACTATAACAACCATTATCTGCACTATAACAACCATTATCAGCACTATAACGACCATTGTAACCACTGTAACAACCATTATAACCACTATAACAGCCATTATCAGCACTATAACGACCATTATCACCACTATAGCAATCATTATGAGCACTGTGACAACCATTATCAGCACTACAACGACCATTATCACCACTATAGCAATCATTATGACCACTGTGACAACCATTATCAGCACTACGAGGACCATTATCACCACTATAACAACCACTATAACCACTATAACAACCACTATAACCACTATAACAACAATTATAACCACTATAACAACTATTATAACCAATATAACGACCACTATCAGCACCATCACGACCATTCTCAGCACTATAACAACCATTATCAGCACTATAACAACCATTATCAGCACTATAACGGCCATTATCAGCAATATAACGACTATTATAACCACTGTAACAACCATTATAACCACTATAACAGCCATTATCAGCACTATAACGACCATTATCACCACTATAGCAATCATTATGACCACTGTGACAACCATTATCAGCACTACAACGACCATTATCACCACTATAACGAGCATTATAACCACTATGACAACCATTATAACCACTATAACAACCGTTATAACCACTATAACGACCATTATAACCACTATAACGACCATTATAACCACTATAACAACCATTAAAACCTCTATGACAACCATTATCACCACTATAACAACCATCATCACCACTGTAACAACCATTATAACCACTATAAGAACCATTATCACCACTATAACGACCATTATCACCACTGTAACGACAATTATCAGCACTATAACGGCCATTATCAGCACTATAACAACCATTATCAGCACTATAACATCCATTATCAGCACTATAACGGCCATTATCAGCAATATAACGACCATTATAACCACTGTAACAACCATTATAACCACTATAACAGCCATTATCAGCACTATAACGACCATTGTCAGCACTATAACAACCATTATCAGCACTATAACAACCATTGTCAGCACTATAACGCCCATTATCAGCAATATAACGACCATTATAACCACTGTAACAACCATTATAACCACTATAACAGCCATTATCAGCACTATAACGACCATTATCACCACTATAGCAATCATTATGACCACTGTGACAACCATTATCAGCACTACAACGACCATTATCACCACTATAACGAGCATTATAACCACTATAACAACCATTATAACCAATATAACGACCACTATCAGCATCATAACGACCATTATCAGCACCATAACGACCATTATCAGCACTATAACGACCATTATCACCACTATAACAACCATCATCACCACTGTAACAACCACTATAACCACTATAACAACCATTATCACCACTATAACGACCATTATAACCACTATGACGACCATTATAACCACTATAACAACCATTAAAACCACTATGACAACCATTATCACCACTATAACAACCATTATAACCACTATAACGACCATCATCACCACTGTAACAACCACTATAACCACTATAACAACCATTATCACCACTATAACAACCACTATAACCACTATAACAACCACTATAACCACTATAACAACCATTATAACTACTATAACAACCATTATCACCACTATAACGACCATTATAACCACTATAACGACCATTATAACCACTATAACGACCATTATAACCACTATAACAACCATTAAAACCACTATGACAACCATTATCACCACTCTAACAACCATCATCACCACTGTAACAACCACTATAACCACTATAACAACCATTATCACCACTATAACGAGCATTATAACCACTATAACAACCATTATAAACAACTATAACAACTATTATAACCAATATAACGACCACTATCAGCACCATCACGACCATTCTCAGCACTATAACGACCATTATCAGCACTATAACGACCATTATCACCACTATAACAACCATCATCACCACTGTAACAACCACTATAACCACTATAACAACCATTATCACCACTATAACGACCATTATAACCACTATAACGACCATTATAACCACTATAACAACCATTAAAACCACTATGACAACCATTATCACCACTATAACAACCATTATAACCACTATAACGACCATTATAACCACTATAACAACCATTAAAACCTCTATGACAACCATTATCACCACTATAACAACCATCATCACCACTGTAACAACCATTATAACCACTATAAGAACCATTATCACCACTATAACGACCATTATCACCACTATAACGAGCATTATAACCACTATAACAACCATTATAACCAATATAACGACCACTATCAGCACCATAACGACCATTATCAGCACTATAACGACCATTATCAGCACTACAACGACCATTATCACCACTATAACGAGCATTATAACCACTATAACAACCATTATAACCAATGTAACGACCACTATCAGCATCATAACGACCATTATCAGCACCATAACGACCATTATCAGCACTATAACGACCATTATCACCACTATAACAACCATCATCACCACTGTAACAACCACTATAACCACTATAACAACCATTATCACCACTATAACGACCATTATAACCACTATAACGACCATTATAACCACTATAACAACCATTAAAACCACTATGACAACCATTATCACCACTATAACAACCATTATAACCACTATAACGACCATCATCACCACTGTAACAACCACTATAACCACTATAACAACCATTATCACCACTATAACAACCACTATAACCACTATAACAACCACTATAACCACTATAACAACCATTATAACTACTATAACAACCATTATCACCACTATAACGACCATTATAACCACTATAACGACCATTATAACCACTATAACGACCATTATAACCACTATAACAACCATTAAAACCACTATGACAACCATTATCACCACTCTAACAACCATCATCACCACTGTAACAACCACTATAACCACTATAACAACCATTATCACCACTATAACGACCATTATAACCACTATAACGACCATTATAACCACTATAACAACCATTAAAACCACTATGACAACCATTATCACCACTATAACAACCATCATCACCACTGTAACAACCATTATAACCACTATAACAACCATTATCACCACTATAACGAGCATTATAACCACTATAACAACCATTATAAACAACTATAACAACTATTATAACCAATATAACGACCACTATCAGCACCATCACGACCATTCTCAGCACTATAACGACCATTATCAGCACTATAACGACCATTATCACCACTATAACAACCATCATCACCACTGTAACAACCACCATAACCACTATAACAACCATTATCACCACTATAACGACCATTATAACCACTATAACGACCATTATAACCACTATAACAACCATTAAAACCACTATGACAACCATTATCACCACTATAACAACCATTATAACCACTATAACGACCATTATAACCACTATAACAACCATTATAACCAATATAACGACCACTATCAGCACCATAACGACCATTATCAGCACTATAACGACCATTATCACCACTATAACAACCATCATCACCACTGTAACAACCACTATAACCACTATAACAACCATTATCACCACTATAACGACCATTATAACCACTATAACGACCATTATAACCACTATAACAACCATTAAAACCACTATGACAACCATTATCACCACTATAACAACCATTATAACCACTATAACGACCATCATCACCACTGTAACAACCACTATAACCACTATAACAACCATTATCACCACTATAACAACCACTATAACCACTATAACAACCACTATAACCACTATAACAACCATTATAACTACTATAACAACCATTATCACCACTATAACGACCATTATAACCACTATAACGACCATTATAACCACTATAACGACCATTATAACCACTATAACAACCATTAAAACCACTATGACAACCATTATCACCACTCTAACAACCATCATCACCACTGTAACAACCACTATAACCACTATAACAACCATTATCACCACTATAACGACCATTATAACCACTATAACGACCATTATAACCACTATAACAACCATTAAAACCACTATGACAACCATTATCACCACTATAACAACCATCATCACCACTGTAACAACCATTATAACCACTATAACAACCATTATCACCACTATAACGAGCATTATAACCACTATAACAACCATTATAAACAACTATAACAACTATTATAACCAATATAACGACCACTATCAGCACCATCACGACCATTCTCAGCACTATAACGACCATTATCAGCACTATAACGACCATTATCACCACTATAACAACCATCATCACCACTGTAACAACCACTATAACCACTATAACAACCATTATCACCACTATAACGACCATTATAACCACTATAACGACCATTATAACCACTATAACAACCATTAAAACCACTATGACAACCATTATCACCACTATAACAACCATCATCACCACTGTAACAATCACTATAACCACTATAACAACCATTATCACCACTATAACGACCATTATAACCACTATAACGAGCATTATAACCACTATAACAACCATTATAACCACTATAACAACTATTATAACCAATATAACGACCACTATCAGCACCATCACGACCATTCTCAGCACTATAACGACCATTATCAGCACTATAACGACCATTATCACCACTATAACAACCATCATCACCACTGTAACAACCACTATAACCACTATAACAACCATTAAAATCACTATGACAACCATTATCACCACTATAACAACCATTATAACCACTATAACGACCATTATAACCACTATAACAACCATTAAAACCTCTATGACAACCATTATCACCACTATAACAACCATCATCACCACTGTAACAACCATTATAACCACTATAAGAACCATTATCACCACTATAACGACCATTATCACCACTGTAACGACAATTATCAGCACTATAACGGCCATTATCAGCACTATAACAACCATTATCAGCACTATAACAACCATTATCAGCACTATAACGGCCATTATCAGCAATATAACGACCATTATAACCACTGTAACAACCATTATAACCACTATAACAGCCATTATCAGCACTATAACGACCATTATCACCACTATAGCAATCATTATGACCACTGTGACAACCATTATCAGCACTACAACGACCATTATCACCACTATAACGAGCATTATAACCACTATAACAACCATTATAACCACTATAACAACCATTATAACCAATATATCGACCACTATCAGCATCATAACGACCATTATCAGCACCATAACGACCATTATCAGCACTAAAACGACCACTGTCACCACTATAACAACCACTATCACCACTATAACAACCATCATCACCACTGTAACAACCATTATCACCACTATAACGACCATTATAACCACTATAACGACCATTATAACCACTATAACGACCATTATAACCACTATAACAACCATTAAAACCACTATAACAACCATCATCACCACTGTAACAATCATTATAACCACTATAACAACCATTATCACCACTATAACGACCATTATCACCACTGTAACGACAATTATCAGCACTATAACGGCCATTATCAGCACTATAACAACCATTATCAGCACTATAACAACCATTATCTGCACTATAACAACCATTATCAGCACTATAACGACCATTGTAACCACTGTAACAACCATTATAACCACTATAACAGCCATTATCAGCACTATAACGACCATTATCACCACTATAGCAATCATTATGAGCACTGTGACAACCATTATCAGCACTACAACGACCATTATCACCACTATAGCAATCATTATGACCACTGTGACAACCATTATCAGCACTACGAGGACCATTATCACCACTATAACAACCACTATAACCACTATAACAACCACTATAACCACTATAACAACAATTATAACCACTATAACAACTATTATAACCAATATAACGACCACTATCAGCACCATCACGACCATTCTCAGCACTATAACAACCATTATCAGCACTATAACAACCATTATCAGCACTATAACGGCCATTATCAGCAATATAACGACTATTATAACCACTGTAACAACCATTATAACCACTATAACAGCCATTATCAGCACTATAACGACCATTATCACCACTATAGCAATCATTATGACCACTGTGACAACCATTATCAGCACTACAACGACCATTATCACCACTATAACGAGCATTATAACCACTATGACAACCATTATAACCACTATAACAACCGTTATAACCACTATAACGACCATTATAACCACTATAACGACCATTATAACCACTATAACGACCATTATAACCACTATAACAACCATTAAAACCTCTATGACAACCATTATCACCACTATAACAACCATCATCACCACTGTAACAACCATTATAACCACTATAAGAACCATTATCACCACTATAACGACCATTATCACCACTGTAACGACAATTATCAGCACTATAACGGCCATTATCAGCACTATAACAACCATTATCAGCACTATAACATCCATTATCAGCACTATAACGGCCATTATCAGCAATATAACGACCATTATAACCACTGTAACAACCATTATAACCACTATAACAGCCATTATCAGCACTATAACGACCATTGTCAGCACTATAACAACCATTATCAGCACTATAACAACCATTGTCAGCACTATAACGCCCATTATCAGCAATATAACGACCATTATAACCACTGTAACAACCATTATAACCACTATAACAGCCATTATCAGCACTATAACGACCATTATCACCACTATAGCAATCATTATGACCACTGTGACAACCATTATCAGCACTACAACGACCATTATCACCACTATAACGAGCATTATAACCACTATAACAACCATTATAACCAATATAACGACCACTATCAGCATCATAACGACCATTATCAGCACCATAACGACCATTATCAGCACTATAACGACCATTATCACCACTATAACAACCATCATCACCACTGTAACAACCACTATAACCACTATAACAACCATTATCACCACTATAACGACCATTATAACCACTATGACGACCATTATAACCACTATAACAACCATTAAAACCACTATGACAACCATTATCACCACTATAACAACCATTATAACCACTATAACGACCATCATCACCACTGTAACAACCACTATAACCACTATAACAACCATTATCACCACTATAACAACCACTATAACCACTATAACAACCACTATAACCACTATAACAACCATTATAACTACTATAACAACCATTATCACCACTATAACGACCATTATAACCACTATAACGACCATTATAACCACTATAACGACCATTATAACCACTATAACAACCATTAAAACCACTATGACAACCATTATCACCACTCTAACAACCATCATCACCACTGTAACAACCACTATAACCACTATAACAACCATTATCACCACTATAACGAGCATTATAACCACTATAACAACCATTATAAACAACTATAACAACTATTATAACCAATATAACGACCACTATCAGCACCATCACGACCATTCTCAGCACTATAACGACCATTATCAGCACTATAACGACCATTATCACCACTATAACAACCATCATCACCACTGTAACAACCACTATAACCACTATAACAACCATTATCACCACTATAACGACCATTATAACCACTATAACGACCATTATAACCACTATAACAACCATTAAAACCACTATGACAACCATTATCACCACTATAACAACCATTATAACCACTATAACGACCATTATAACCACTATAACAACCATTAAAACCTCTATGACAACCATTATCACCACTATAACAACCATCATCACCACTGTAACAACCATTATAACCACTATAAGAACCATTATCACCACTATAACGACCATTATCACCACTATAACGAGCATTATAACCACTATAACAACCATTATAACCAATATAACGACCACTATCAGCACCATAACGACCATTATCAGCACTATAACGACCATTATCAGCACTACAACGACCATTATCACCACTATAACGAGCATTATAACCACTATAACAACCATTATAACCAATATAACGACCACTATCAGCATCATAACGACCATTATCAGCACCATAACGACCATTATCAGCACTATAACGACCATTATCACCACTATAACAACCATCATCACCACTGTAACAACCACTATAACCACTATAACAACCATTATCACCACTATAACGACCATTATAACCACTATAACGACCATTATAACCACTATAACAACCATTAAAACCACTATGACAACCATTATCACCACTATAACAACCATTATAACCACTATAACGACCATCATCACCACTGTAACAACCACTATAACCACTATAACAACCATTATCACCACTATAACAACCACTATAACCACTATAACAACCACTATAACCACTATAACAACCATTATAACTACTATAACAACCATTATCACCACTATAACGACCATTATAACCACTATAACGACCATTATAACCACTATAACGACCATTATAACCACTATAACAACCATTAAAACCACTATGACAACCATTATCACCACTCTAACAACCATCATCACCACTGTAACAACCACTATAACCACTATAACAACCATTATCACCACTATAACGACCATTATAACCACTATAACGACCATTATAACCACTATAACAACCATTAAAACCACTATAACAACCATTATCACCACTATAACAACCATCATCACCACTGTAACAACCATTATAACCACTATAACAACCATTATCACCACTATAACGAGCATTATAACCACTATAACAACCATTATAAACAACTATAACAACTATTATAACCAATATAACGACCACTATCAGCACCATCACGACCATTCTCAGCACTATAACAACCATTATCACCACTATAACGAGCATTATAACCACTATAACAACCATTATAACCACTATAACAACCATTATAACCAATATAACGACCACTATCAGCACCATAACGACCATTCTCAGCACTATGACGACCATTATCAGCACTATAACGACCATTATCACCACTATAACAACCACTATAACCACTATAACAACCACTATAACCACTATAACAACCGTTATAACTACTATAACAACCATTATCACCACTATAACGACCATTATAACCACTATAACGACCATTATAACCACTATAACGACCATTATAACCACTATAACAACCATTAAAACCACTATGACAACCATTATCACCACTATAACAACCATCATCACCACTGTAACAACCACTATAACCACTATAACAACTATTATCACCACTATAACGACCATTATAACCACTATAACGACCATTATAACCACTATAACAACCATTAAAACCACTATGACAACCATTATCACCACTATAACAACCATCATCACCACTGTAAAACCACTATAACCACTATAACAACCATTATCACCACTATAACGACCATTATAACCACTATAACGACCATTATAACCACTATAACAAACATTATAACCAATATAACGACCACTATCAGCACCATCACGACCATTCTCAGCACTATAACGACCATTATCAGCACTATAACGACCATTATCACCACTATAGCAATCATTATGACCACTGTGACAACCATTATCAGCACTACAACGACCATTATCACCACTATAACAACCATCATCACCACTGTAACAATCACTATAACCACTATAACAACCGTTATAACCACTATAACGACCATTATAACCACTATAACGACCATTATCACCACTATGACAACCATTACAACCACCATGAAAACCATTAAAACCACTATGACAACCATTATCACCACTATAATAACCATCATCACCTCTCTAACAACCATTATGACCACTATAACAACCATTATCACCACTATAACGACCATTATAACCACTATAACGACCATTATAACCACTATAACGACCATTATAACCACTATAACAACCATTAAAACCACTATGACAACCATTATCACCACTATAACAACCATCATCACAACTGTAACAACCATTATAACCACTATAACAACCATTATCACCACTATAACGAGCATTATAACCACTATAACGAGCATTATAACCACTATAACAACCATTATAACCACTATAACAACCATTATAACCAATATAACGACCACTATCAGCACCATAACGACCATTATCAGCACCATAACGACCATTATCAGCACTATAACGACCATTATCACCACTATAACGACCATTATCACCACTATAACGACAATTATCAGCACTATAACGGCCATTATCAGCACTATAACAACCATTATCGGCACTATAACAACCATTATCAGCACTATAACGGCCATTATCAGCAATATAACGACCATTATAACCACGGTAACAACCATTATAACCACTATAACAGCCATTATCAGCACTATAACGATCATTATCACCACTATAACGACCATTATCACCACTATAGCGTCCATTATCACCACTATAACGACCATTATCAGCACTATTACGGCCATTATCAGCAATATAACGACCTTTATAACCACTATAACAACCATTATCACCACTATAACAACCATTATAACCACTATAACGAGCACTATCAGCACCATAACGACCATTATCAGCACCATAACGACCATTATCAGCACTATAACGACCATTATCACCACTATAACAACCATCATCACCACTGTAACAACCACTATAACCACTATAACAACCATTATCACCACTATAACGACCATTATAACCACTATAACGATCATTATAACCACTATAACAACCATTAAAACCACTATGACAACCATTATAACCACTATAACAACCGTTATAACCACTATAACGACCATTATAACCACTATAACAACCATTAAAACCTCTATGACAACCATTATCACCACTATAACAACCATCATCACCACTGTAACAACCATTATAACCACTATAAGAACCATTATCACCACTATAACGACCATTATCACCACTGTAACGACAATTATCAGCACTATAACGGCCATTATCAGCACTATAACAACCATTATCAGCACTATAACAACCATTATCAGCACTATAACGGCCATTATCAGCAATATAACGACCATTATAACCACTGTAACAACCATTATAACCACTATAACAGCCATTATCAGCACTATAACGACCATTGTCAGCACTATAACAACCATTATCAGCACTATAACAACCATTGTCAGCACTATAACGCCCATTATCAGCAATATAACGACCATTATAACCACTGTAACAACCATTATAACCAATATAACAGCCATTATCAGCACTATAACGACCATTATCACCACTATAGCAATCATTATGACCTCTGTGACAACCATTATCAGCACTACAACGACCATTATCACCACTATAACGAGCATTATAACCACTATAACAACCATTATAACCAATATAACGACCACTATCAGCATCATAACGACCATTATCAGCACCATAACGACCATTATCAGCACTATAACGACCATTATCACCACTATAACAACCATCATCACCACTGTAACAACCACTATAACCACTATAACAACCATTATCACCACTATAACGACCATTATAACCACTATAACGACCATTATAACCACTATAACAACCATTAAAACCACTATGACAACCATTATCACCACTATAACAACCATTATAACCACTGTAACGACCATCATCACCACTGTAACAACCACTATAACCACTATAACAACCATTATCACCACTATAACAACCACTGTAACCACTATAACAACCACTATAACCACTATAACAACCATTATAACCAACATATCGACCACTATCAGCATCATAACGACCGTTATCAGCACCATAACGACCATTATCAGCACTATAACGACCATTATCACCACTATAACAACCATCATCACCACTGTAACAACCACTATAACCACTATAACAACCATTATCACCACTATAACGACCATTATAACCACTATAACGATCATTATAACCACTATAACAACCATTAAAACCACTATGACAACCATTATAACCACTATAACGACCATTATAACCACTATAACAACCATTAAAACCACTATGACAACCATTATCACCACTATAACAACCATCATCACCACTGTAACAACCATTATAACCACTATAACAACCATTATCACCACTATAACGAGCATTATAACCACTATAACAACCATTATAACCACTATAACAACCATTATAACCAATATAACGACCACTATCAGCACCATAACGACCATTCTCAGCACTATGACGACCATTATCAGCACTATAACGACCATTATCACCACTATAACAACCACTATAACCACTATAACAACCACTATAACCACTATAACAACCATTATAACTACTATAACAACCATTATCACCACTATAACGACCATTATAACCACTATAACGACCATTATAACCACTATAACGACCATTATAACCACTATAACAACCATTAAAACCACTATGACAACCATTATCACCACTATAACAACCATCATCACCACTGTAACAACCACTATAACCACTATAACAACTATTATCACCACTATAACGACCATTATAACCACTATAACGACCATTATAACCACTATAACAACCATTAAAACCACTATGACAACCATTATCACCACTATAACAACCATCATCACCACTGTAAAACCACTATAACCACTATAACAACCATTATCACCACTATAACGACCATTATAACCACTATAACGACCATTATAACCACTATAACAAACATTATAACCAATATAACGACCACTATCAGCACCATCACGACCATTCTCAGCACTATAACGACCATTATCAGCACTATAACGACCATTATCACCACTATAGCAATCATTATGACCACTGTGACAACCATTATCAGCACTACAACGACCATTATCACCACTATAACAACCATCATCACCACTGTAACAACCACTATAACCACTATAACAACCGTTATAACCACTATAACGACCATTATAACCACTATAACGACCATTATCACCACTATGACAACCATTACAACCACTATGAAAACCATTAAAACCACTATGACAACCATTATCACCACTATAATAACCATCATCACCTCTCTAACAACCATTATGACCACTATAACAACCATTATCACCACTATAACGACCATTATAACCACTATAACGACCATTATAACCACTATAACGACCATTATAACCACTATAACAACCATTATAACCACTATAACAACCATTATCACCACTATAACGAGCATTATAACCACTATAACGAGCATTATAACCACTATAACAACCATTATAACCACTATAACAACCATTATAACCAATATAACGACCACTATCAGCACCATAACGACCATTATCAGCACCATAACGACCATTATCAGCACTATAACGACCATTATCACCACTATAACGACCATTATCACCACTATAACGACAATTATCAGCACTATAACGGCCATTATCAGCACTATAACAACCATTATCGGCACTATAACAACCATTATCAGCACTATAACGGCCATTATCAGCAATATAACGACCATTATAACCACGGTAACAACCATTATAACCACTATAACAGCCATTATCAGCACTATAACGATCATTATCACCACTATAACGACCATTATCACCACTATAGCGTCCATTATCACCACTATAACGACCATTATCAGCACTATTACGGCCATTATCAGCAATATAACGACCTTTATAACCACTATAACAACCATTATCACCACTATAACAACCATTATAACCACTATAACGAGCACTATCAGCACCATAACGACCATTATCAGCACCATAACGACCATTATCAGCACTATAACGACCATTATCACCACTATAACAACCATCATCACCACTGTAACAACCACTATAACCACTATAACAACCATTATCACCACTATAACGACCATTATAACCACTATAACGATCATTATAACCACTATAACAACCATTAAAACCACTATGACAACCATTATAACCACTATAACAACCGTTATAACCACTATAACGACCATTATAACCACTATAACAACCATTAAAACCTCTATGACAACCATTATCACCACTATAACAACCATCATCACCACTGTAACAACCATTATAACCACTATAAGAACCATTATCACCACTATAACGACCATTATCACCACTGTAACGACAATTATCAGCACTATAACGGCCATTATCAGCACTATAACAACCATTATCAGCACTATAACAACCATTATCAGCACTATAACGGCCATTATCAGCAATATAACGACCATTATAACCACTGTAACAACCATTATAACCACTATAACAGCCATTATCAGCACTATAACGACCATTGTCAGCACTATAACAACCATTATCAGCACTATAACAACCATTGTCAGCACTATAACGCCCATTATCAGCAATATAACGACCATTATAACCACTGTAACAACCATTATAACCAATATAACAGCCATTATCAGCACTATAACGACCATTATCACCACTATAGCAATCATTATGACCTCTGTGACAACCATTATCAGCACTACAACGACCATTATCACCACTATAACGAGCATTATAACCACTATAACAACCATTATAACCAATATAACGACCACTATCAGCATCATAACGACCATTATCAGCACCATAACGACCATTACCAGCACTATAACGACCATTATCACCACTATAACAACCATCATCACCACTGTAACAACCACTATAACCACTATAACAACCATTATCACCACTATAACGACCATTATAACCACTATAACGACCATTATAACCACTATAACAACCATTAAAACCACTATGACAACCATTATCACCACTATAACAACCATTATAACCACTGTAACGACCATCATCACCACTGTAACAACCACTATAACCACTATAACAACCATTATCACCACTATAACAACCACTATAACCACTATAACAACCACTATAACCACTATAACAACCATTATAACCAACATATCGACCACTATCAGCATCATAACGACCATTATCAGCACCATAACGACCATTATCAGCACTATAACGACCATTATCACCACTATAACAACCATCATCACCACTGTAACAACCACTATAACCACTATAACAACCATTATCACCACTATAACGACCATTATAACCACTATAACGATCATTATAACCACTATAACAACCATTAAAACCACTATGACAACCATTATAACCACTATAACAACCGTTATAACCACTATAACGACCATTATAACCACTATAACGACCATTATAACCACTATAACAACCATTAAAACCTCTATGACAACCATTATCACCACTATAACAACCATCATCACCACTGTAACAACCATTATAACCACTATAAGAACCATTATCACCACTATAACGACCATTATCACCACTGTAACGACAATTATCAGCACTATAACGGCCATTATCAGCACTATAACAACCATTATCAGCACTATAACAACCATTATCAGCACTATAACGGCCATTATCAGCAATATAACGACCATTATAACCACTGTAACAACCATTATAACCACTATAACAACCATTATCACCACTATAACGAGCATTATAACCACTATAACAACCATTATAAACAACTATAACAACTATTATAACCAATATAACGACCACTATCAGCACCATCACGACCATTCTCAGCACTATAACGACCATTATCACCACTATAACAACCATCATCACCACTGTAACAACCACTATAACCACTATAACAACCATTATCACCACTATAACGACCATTATAACCACTATAACGACCATTATAACCACTATAACAACCATTAAAACCACTATGACAACCATTATCACCACTATAACAACCATTATAACCACTATAACGACCATTATAACCACTATAACAACCATTAAAACCTCTATGACAACCATTATCACCACTATAACAACCATCATCACCACTGTAACAACCATTATAACCACTATAAGAACCATTATCACCACTATAACGACCATTATCACCACTATAACGAGCATTATAACCACTATAACAACCATTATAAGCACTATAACAACCATTATAACCAATATAACGACCACTATCAGCACCATAACGACCATTATCAGCACTATAACGACCATTATCAGCACTACAACGACCATTATCACCACTATAACAACCATTATAACCACTATAACAACCATTATCACCACTATAACGAGCATTATAACCACTATAACAACCATTATAACCACTATAACAACCATTATAACCACTATAACAACCATTATAACCACTATAACAACCATTATAACCAATATAACGACCACTATCAGCACCATAACGACCATTATCAGCACTATAACGACCATTATCACCACTATAACAACCATCATCACCACTGTAACAACCACTATAACCACTATAACAACCATTATCACCACTATAACGACCATTATAACCACTATAACGACCATTATAACCACTATAACAACCATTAAAACCACTATGACAACCATTATCACCACTGTAAAAACTATTATAATCAGTATAACAACCATTATCACCACTATAACGACCATTATCACCATTATAACGAGCATTATAACCACTATAACAACCATTATAACCACTATAACAACCATTATAACCACTATAACGACCATTATAACCACTATAACGACCATTATCACCACTATAACGAGCATTATAACCACTATAACAACCATTATAAGCACTATAACAACCATTATAACCAATATAACGACCACTATCAGCACCATAACGACCATTATCAGCACTATAACGACCATTATCAGCACTACAACGACCATTATCACCACTATAACAACCATTATAACCACTATAACAACCATTATCACCACTATAACGAGCATTATAACCACTATAACAACCATTATAACCACTATAACAACCATTATAACCACTATAACAACCATTATAACCACTATAACAACCATTATAACCAATATAACGACCACTATCAGCACCATAACGACCATTATCAGCACTATAACGACCATTATCACCACTATAACAACCATCATCACCACTGTAACAACCACTATAACCACTATAACAACCATTATCACCACTATAACGACCATTATAACCACTATAACGACCATTATAACCACTATAACAACCATTAAAACCACTATGACAACCATTATCACCACTGTAAAAACTATTATAATCAGTATAACAACCATTATCACCACTATAACGACCATTATCACCATTATAACGAGCATTATAACCACTATAACAACCATTATAACCACTATAACAACCATTATAACCACTATAACGACCATTATAACCACTATAACAACCATTATCACCACTATAACGAGCATTATAACCACAATAACAACCATTATAACCACTATAACAACCATTATAACCACTATAACAACCATTATAACCACTATAACGACCATTATAACCACTATAACAACCATTATCACCACTATAACGAGCATTATAACCACAAT
This sequence comes from Megachile leachella, assembly GCA_963576845.1. Classification (NCBI taxonomy): domain Eukaryota; kingdom Metazoa; phylum Arthropoda; class Insecta; order Hymenoptera; family Megachilidae; genus Megachile; species Megachile leachella. The sequence goes on along the minus strand of OY756260.1, from coordinate 12,084,976 downwards.
AACAACCATTATAACCACTATAACAACCATTATAACCAATATAACGACCACTATCAGCACCATAACGACCACTATCAGCACCATAACGACCATTATCAGCACTATAACGACCATTAACACCACTATAACAACCATCATCACCACTGTAACAACCATTATAACCACTATAACAACCATTATAACCACTATAACAACTATTATAACCAATATAACGACCACTATCAGCACCATCACGACCATTCTCAGCACTATAACGACCATTATCAGCACTATAACGACCATTATCACCACTATAACAACCATCATCACCACTGTAACAACCACTATAACCACTATAACAACCATTAAAATCACTATGACAACCATTATCACCACTATAACAACCATTATAACCACTATAACGACCATTATAACCACTATAACAACCATTAAAACCTCTATGACAACCATTATCACCACTATAACAACCATCATCACCACTGTAACAACCATTATAACCACTATAAGAACCATTATCACCACTATAACGACCATTAACACCACTATAACAACCATCATCACCACTGTAACAACCACTATAACCACTATAACAACCATTATCACCACTATAACGACCATTATAACCACTATAACGACCATTATAACCACTATAACAACCATTAAAACCACTATGACAACCATTATCACCACTATAACAACCATCATCACCACTGTAACAACCACTATAACCACTATAACAACCATTATCACCACTATAACGACCATTATAACCACTATAACGACCATTATAACCACTATAACAACCATTAAAACCACTATGACAACCATTATCACCACTATAACAACCATCATCACCACTGTAACAACCACTATAACCACTATAACAACCATTATCACCACTATAACGACCATTATAACCACTATAACGACCATTATAACCACTATAACAACCATTATAACCAATATAACGACCACTATCGGCACCATCACGACCATTTTCAGCACTATAACGACCATTATCAGCACTATAACGACCATTATCACCACTATAGCAATCATTATGACCACTGTGACAACCATTATCAGCACTACAACGACCATTATCACCACTATAACAACCATCATCACCACTGTAACAACCACTATAACCACTATAACAACCGTTATAACCACTATAACGACCATTATAACCACTATAACGACCATTATCACCACTATGACAACCATTACAACCACCATGAAAACCATTAAAACCACTATGACAACCATTATCACCACTATAATAACCATCATCACCTCTCTAACAACCATTATGACCACTATAACAACCATTATCACCACTATAACGACCATTATAACCACTATAACGACCATTATAACCACTATAACGACCATTATAACCACTATAACAACCATTAAAACCACTATGACAACCATTATCACCACTATAACAACCATCATCACCACTGTAACAACCATTATAACCACTATAACAACCATTATCACCACTATAACGAGCATTATAACCACTATAACAACCATTATAACCACTATAACAACCATTATAACCAATATAACGACCACTATCAGCACCATAACGACCATTATCAGCACCATAACGACCATTATCAGCACTATAACGACCATTATCACCACTATAACGACCATTATCACCACTATAACGACAATTATCAGCACTATAACGGCCATTATCAGCAATATAACGACCATTATAACCACTGTAACAACCATTATAACCACTATAACAGCCATTATCAGCACTATAACGACCATTGTCAGCACTATAACAACCATTATCAGCACTATAACAACCATTGTCAGCACTATAACGCCCATTATGAGCAATATAACGACCATTATAACCACTGTAACAACCATTATAACCAATATAACAGCCATTATCAGCACTATAACGACCATTATCACCACTATAGCAATCATTATGACCACTGTGACAACCATTATCAGCACTACAACGACCATTATCACCACTATAACGAGCATTATAACCACTATAACAACCATTATAACCAATATAACGACCACTATCAGCATCATAACGACCATTATCAGCACCATAACGACCATTATCAGCACTATAACGACCATTATCACCACTATAACAACCATCATCACCACTGTAACAACCACTATAACCACTATAACAACCATTATCACCACTATAACGACCATTATAACCACTATAACGACCATTATAACCACTATAACAACCATTAAAACCACTATGACAACCATTATCACCACTATAACAACCATTATAACCACTGTAACGACCATCATCACCACTGTAACAACCACTATAACCACTATAACAACCATTATCACCACTATAACAACCACTATAACCACTATAACAACCACTATAACCACTATAACAACCATTATAACCAACATATCGACCACTATCAGCATCATAACGACCATTATCAGCACCATAACGACCATTATCAGCACTATAACGACCATTATCACCACTATAACAACCATCATCACCACTGTAACAACCACTATAACCACTATAACAACCATTATCACCACTATAACGACCATTATAACCACTATAACGATCATTATAACCACTATAACAACCATTAAAACCACTATGACAACCATTATAACCACTATAACAACCGTTATAACCACTATAACGACCATTATAACCACTATAACGACCATTATAACCACTATAACAACCATTAAAACCTCTATGACAACCATTATCACCACTATAACAACCATCATCACCACTGTAACAACCATTATAACCACTATAAGAACCATTATCACCACTATAACGACCATTATCACCACTGTAACGACAATTATCAGCACTATAACGGCCATTATCAGCACTATAACAACCATTATCAGCACTATAACAACCATTATCAGCACTATAACGGCCATTATCAGCAATATAACGACCATTATAACCACTGTAACAACCATTATAACCACTATAACAGCCATTATCAGCACTATAACGACCATTGTCAGCACTATAACAACCATTATCAGCACTATAACAACCATTGTCAGCACTATAACGCCCATTATCAGCAATATAACGACCATTATAACCACTGTAACAACCATTATAACCACTATAACAGCCATTATCAGCACTATAACGACCATTATCACCACTATAGCAATCATTATGACCACTGTGACAACCATTATCAGCACTACAACGACCATTATCACCACTATAACGAGCATTATAACCACTATAACAACCATCATCACCACTGTAACAACCACTATAACCACTATAACAACCATTATCACCACTATAACGACCATTATAACCACTATAACGATCATTATAACCACTATAACAACCATTAAAACCACTATGACAACCATTATAACCACTATAACAACCGTTATAACCACTATAACGACCATTATAACCACTATAACAACCATTAAAACCTCTATGACAACCATTATCACCACTATAACAACCATCATCACCACTGTAACAACCATTATAACCACTATAAGAACCATTATCACCACTATAACGACCATTATCACCACTGTAACGACAATTATCAGCACTATAACGGCCATTATCAGCACTATAACAACCATTATCAGCACTATAACAACCATTATCAGCACTATAACGGCCATTATCAGCAATATAACGACCATTATAACCACTGTAACAACCATTATAACCACTATAACAGCCATTATCAGCACTATAACGACCATTGTCAGCACTATAACAACCATTATCAGCACTATAACAACCATTGTCAGCACTATAACGCCCATTATCAGCAATATAACGACCATTATAACCACTGTAACAACCATTATAACCAATATAACAGCCATTATCAGCACTATAACGACCATTATCACCACTATAGCAATCATTATGACCTCTGTGACAACCATTATCAGCACTACAACGACCATTATCACCACTATAACGAGCATTATAACCACTATAACAACCATTATAACCAATATAACGACCACTATCAGCATCATAACGACCATTATCAGCACCATAACGACCATTACCAGCACTATAACGACCATTATCACCACTATAACAACCATCATCACCACTGTAACAACCACTATAACCACTATAACAACCATTATCACCACTATAACGACCATTATAACCACTATAACGACCATTATAACCACTATAACAACCATTAAAACCACTATGACAACCATTATCACCACTATAACAACCATTATAACCACTGTAACGACCATCATCACCACTGTAACAACCACTATAACCACTATAACAACCATTATCACCACTATAACAACCACTATAACCACTATAACAACCACTATAACCACTATAACAACCATTATAACCAACATATCGACCACTATCAGCATCATAACGACCATTATCAGCACCATAACGACCATTATCAGCACTATAACGACCATTATCACCACTATAACAACCATCATCACCACTGTAACAACCACTATAACCACTATAACAACCATTATCACCACTATAACGACCATTATAACCACTATAACGATCATTATAACCACTATAACAACCATTAAAACCACTATGACAACCATTATAACCACTATAACAACCGTTATAACCACTATAACGACCATTATAACCACTATAACGACCATTATAACCACTATAACAACCATTAAAACCTCTATGACAACCATTATCACCACTATAACAACCATCATCACCACTGTAACAACCATTATAACCACTATAAGAACCATTATCACCACTATAACGACCATTATCACCACTGTAACGACAATTATCAGCACTATAACGGCCATTATCAGCACTATAACAACCATTATCAGCACTATAACAACCATTATCAGCACTATAACGGCCATTATCAGCAATATAACGACCATTATAACCACTGTAACAACCATTATAACCACTATAACAACCATTATCACCACTATAACGAGCATTATAACCACTATAACAACCATTATAAACAACTATAACAACTATTATAACCAATATAACGACCACTATCAGCACCATCACGACCATTCTCAGCACTATAACGACCATTATCACCACTATAACAACCATCATCACCACTGTAACAACCACTATAACCACTATAACAACCATTATCACCACTATAACGACCATTATAACCACTATAACGACCATTATAACCACTATAACAACCATTAAAACCACTATGACAACCATTATCACCACTATAACAACCATTATAACCACTATAACGACCATTATAACCACTATAACAACCATTAAAACCTCTATGACAACCATTATCACCACTATAACAACCATCATCACCACTGTAACAACCATTATAACCACTATAAGAACCATTATCACCACTATAACGACCATTATCACCACTATAACGAGCATTATAACCACTATAACAACCATTATAAGCACTATAACAACCATTATAACCAATATAACGACCACTATCAGCACCATAACGACCATTATCAGCACTATAACGACCATTATCAGCACTACAACGACCATTATCACCACTATAACAACCATTATAACCACTATAACAACCATTATCACCACTATAACGAGCATTATAACCACTATAACAACCATTATAACCACTATAACAACCATTATAACCACTATAACAACCATTATAACCAATATAACGACCACTATCAGCACCATAACGACCATTATCAGCACTATAACGACCATTATCACCACTATAACAACCATCATCACCACTGTAACAACCACTATAACCACTATAACAACCATTATCACCACTATAACGACCATTATAACCACTATAACGACCATTATAACCACTATAACAACCATTAAAACCACTATGACAACCATTATCACCACTGTAAAAACTATTATAATCAGTATAACAACCATTATCACCACTATAACGACCATTATCACCAATATAACGACAATTATCTGCACTATAACGACCATTATCAGCACTATAACGACCATTATCACCACCATAACGACCATTATCAGCACCATAACGACCATTATCAGCACTATAACGACCATTATCAGCACTACAACGACCATTATCACCACTATAACAACCACTATGACCACTATAACAACCACTATAACCACTATAACAACCATTATAACCAGTATAACAACCGTTATAACCACTATAACGACCATTATAACCGCTATAACGACCATTATCACCACTATAACAACCATTACAACCACTATGACAACCATTAAAACCACTATGACAACCATTATCACCACTATAACAACCATCATCACCACTGTAACAACCATTATAACCACTATAACAACCATTATCACCATTATAACGAGCATTATAACCACTATAACAACCATTATAACCACTATAACAACCATTATAACCACTATAACGACCATTATAACCACTATAACAACCATTATCACCACTATAACGAGCATTATAACCACAATAACAACCATTATAACCACTATAACAACCATTATAACCAATATAACGACCACTATCAGCACCATAACGACCACTATCAGCACCATAACGACCATTATCAGCACTATAACGACCATTAACACCACTATAACAACCATCATCACCACTGTAACAACCATTATAACCACTATAACAACCATTATAACCACTATAACAACTATTATAACCAATATAACGACCACTATCAGCACCATCACGACCATTCTCAGCACTATAACGACCATTATCAGCACTATAACGACCATTATCACCACTATAACAACCATCATCACCACTGTAACAACCACTATAACCACTATAACAACCATTAAAATCACTATGACAACCATTATCACCACTATAACAACCATTATAACCACTATAACGACCATTATAACCACTATAACAACCATTAAAACCTCTATGACAACCATTATCACCACTATAACAACCATCATCACCACTGTAACAACCATTATAACCACTATAAGAACCATTATCACCACTATAACGACCATTAACACCACTATAACAACCATCATCACCACTGTAACAACCACTATAACCACTATAACAACCATTATCACCACTATAACGACCATTATAACCACTATAACGACCATTATAACCACTATAACAACCATTAAAACCACTATGACAACCATTATCACCACTATAACAACCATCATCACCACTGTAACAACCACTATAACCACTATAACAACCATTATCACCACTATAACGACCATTATAACCACTATAACGACCATTATAACCACTATAACAACCATTAAAACCACTATGACAACCATTATCACCACTATAACAACCATCATCACCACTGTAACAACCACTATAACCACTATAACAACCATTATCACCACTATAACGACCATTATAACCACTATAACGACCATTATAACCACTATAACAACCATTATAACCAATATAACGACCACTATCGGCACCATCACGACCATTTTCAGCACTATAACGACCATTATCAGCACTATAACGACCATTATCACCACTATAGCAATCATTATGACCACTGTGACAACCATTATCAGCACTACAACGACCATTATCACCACTATAACAACCATCATCACCACTGTAACAACCACTATAACCACTATAACAACCGTTATAACCACTATAACGACCATTATAACCACTATAACGACCATTATCACCACTATGACAACCATTACAACCACCATGAAAACCATTAAAACCACTATGACAACCATTATCACCACTATAATAACCATCATCACCTCTCTAACAACCATTATGACCACTATAACAACCATTATCACCACTATAACGACCATTATAACCACTATAACGACCATTATAACCACTATAACGACCATTATAACCACTATAACAACCATTAAAACCACTATGACAACCATTATCACCACTATAACAACCATCATCACCACTGTAACAACCATTATAACCACTATAACAACCATTATCACCACTATAACGAGCATTATAACCACTATAACAACCATTATAACCACTATAACAACCATTATAACCAATATAACGACCACTATCAGCACCATAACGACCATTATCAGCACCATAACGACCATTATCAGCACTATAACGACCATTATCACCACTATAACGACCATTATCACCACTATAACGACAATTATCAGCACTATAACGGCCATTATCAGCAATATAACGACCATTATAACCACTGTAACAACCATTATAACCACTATAACAGCCATTATCAGCACTATAACGACCATTGTCAGCACTATAACAACCATTATCAGCACTATAACAACCATTGTCAGCACTATAACGCCCATTATGAGCAATATAACGACCATTATAACCACTGTAACAACCATTATAACCAATATAACAGCCATTATCAGCACTATAACGACCATTATCACCACTATAGCAATCATTATGACCACTGTGACAACCATTATCAGCACTACAACGACCATTATCACCACTATAACGAGCATTATAACCACTATAACAACCATTATAACCAATATAACGACCACTATCAGCATCATAACGACCATTATCAGCACCATAACGACCATTATCAGCACTATAACGACCATTATCACCACTATAACAACCATCATCACCACTGTAACAACCACTATAACCACTATAACAACCATTATCACCACTATAACGACCATTATAACCACTATAACGACCATTATAACCACTATAACAACCATTAAAACCACTATGACAACCATTATCACCACTATAACAACCATTATAACCACTGTAACGACCATCATCACCACTGTAACAACCACTATAACCACTATAACAACCATTATCACCACTATAACAACCACTATAACCACTATAACAACCACTATAACCACTATAACAACCATTATAACCAACATATCGACCACTATCAGCATCATAACGACCATTATCAGCACCATAACGACCATTATCAGCACTATAACGACCATTATCACCACTATAACAACCATCATCACCACTGTAACAACCACTATAACCACTATAACAACCATTATCACCACTATAACGACCATTATAACCACTATAACGATCATTATAACCACTATAACAACCATTAAAACCACTATGACAACCATTATAACCACTATAACAACCGTTATAACCACTATAACGACCATTATAACCACTATAACGACCATTATAACCACTATAACAACCATTAAAACCTCTATGACAACCATTATCACCACTATAACAACCATCATCACCACTGTAACAACCATTATAACCACTATAAGAACCATTATCACCACTATAACGACCATTATCACCACTGTAACGACAATTATCAGCACTATAACGGCCATTATCAGCACTATAACAACCATTATCAGCACTATAACAACCATTATCAGCACTATAACGGCCATTATCAGCAATATAACGACCATTATAACCACTGTAACAACCATTATAACCACTATAACAGCCATTATCAGCACTATAACGACCATTGTCAGCACTATAACAACCATTATCAGCACTATAACAACCATTGTCAGCACTATAACGCCCATTATCAGCAATATAACGACCATTATAACCACTGTAACAACCATTATAACCACTATAACAGCCATTATCAGCACTATAACGACCATTATCACCACTATAGCAATCATTATGACCACTGTGACAACCATTATCAGCACTACAACGACCATTATCACCACTATAACGAGCATTATAACCACTATAACAACCATTATAACCAATATAACGACCACTATCAGCATCATAACGACCATTATCAGCACCATAACGACCATTATCAGCACTATAACGACCATTATCACCACTATAACAACCATCATCACCACTGTAACAACCACTATAACCACTATAACAACCATTATCACCACTATAACGACCATTATAACCACTATAACGACCATTATAACCACTATAACAACCATTAAAACCACTATGACAACCATTATCACCACTATAACAACCATTATAACCACTGTAACAACCACTATAACCACTATAACAACCATTATCACCACTATAACAACCACTATAACCACTATAACAACCACTATAACCACTATAACAACCATTATAACTACTATAACAACCATTATCACCACTATAACGACCATTATAACCACTATAACGACCATTATAACCACTATAACGACCATTATAACCACTATAACAACCATTAAAACCACTATGACAACCATTATCACCACTATGACAACCATCATCACCACTGTAACAACCATTATAACCACTATAACAACCATTATCACCACTATAACGAGCATTATAACCACTATAACAACCATTATAAACAACTATAACAACTATTATAACCAATATAACGACCACTATCAGCACCATCACGACCATTCTCAGCACTATAACGACCATTATCAGCACTATAACGACCATTATCACCACTATAACAACCATCATCACCACTGTAACAACCACTATAACCACTATAACAACCATTATCACCACTATAACGACCATTATAACCACTATAACGACCATTATAACCACTATAACAACCATTAAAACCACTATGACAACCATTATCACCACTATAACAACCATTATAACCACTATAACGACCGTTATAACCACTATAACGACCATTATAACCGCTATAACGACCATTATCACCACTATAACAACCATTACAACCACTATGACAACCATTAAAACCACTATGACAACCATTATCACCACTATAACAACCATCATCACCACTGTAACAACCATTATAACCACTATAACAACCATTATCACCATTATAACGAGCATTATAACCACTATAACAACCATTATAACCACTATAACAACCATTATAACCACTATAACGACCATTATAACCACTATAACAACCATTATCACCACTATAACGAGCATTATAACCACAATAACAACCATTATAACCACTATAACAACCATTATAACCAATATAACGACCACTATCAGCACCATAACGACCACTATCAGCACCATAACGACCATTATCAGCACTATAACGACCATTAACACCACTATAACAACCATCATCACCACTGTAACAACCACTATAACCGCTATAACAACCATTATCACCACTATAACGACCATTATAACCACTATAACGACCATTATAACCACTATAACAACCATTAAAACCACTATGACAACCATTATCACCACTATAACAACCATCATCACCACTGTAACAATCACTATAACCACTATAACAACCATTATCACCACTATAACGACCATTATAACCACTATAACGAGCATTATAACCACTATAACAACCATTATAAACACTATAACAACTATTATAACCAATATAACGACCACTATCAGCACCATCACGACCATTCTCAGCACTATAACGACCATTATCAGCACTATAACGACCATTATCACCACTATAACAACCATCATCACCACTGTAACAACCACTATAACCACTATAACAACCATTAAAATCACTATGACAACCATTATCACCACTATAACAACCATTATAACCACTATAACGACCATTATAACCACTATAACAACCATTAAAATCTCTATGACAACCATTATCACCACTATAACAACCATCATCACCACTGTAACAACCATTATAACCACTATAAGAACCATTATCACCACTATAACGACCATTAACACCACTATAACAACCATCATCACCACTGTAACAACCACTATAACCACTATAACAACCATTATCACCACTATAACGACCATTATAACCACTATAACAACCATTATAACCACTATAACAACTATTATAACCAATATAACGACCACTATCAGCACCATCACGAACATTCTCAGCACTATAACGACCATTATCAGCACTATAACGACCATTATCACCACTATAACAACCATCATCACCACTGTAACAACCATTATAATCACTATAACGACCATTATCACCACTATAACGACCATTATCACCACTATAACGACCATTATCAGCACCATAACGACCATTATCAGCACTATAACGACCATTATCAGCACTACAACGACCACTATCACCACTGTGGCAACCATTATCACCACTATAGCAACCATTACGACCACTATAACAACCACTATAACCACTATAACAACCATTATAACCACTATAACAACTGTTATAACCACTATAACGACCATTATCACCACTATAACAACCTTTACAACCACTACGACAACCATTACAATCACCATGACAACCATTAAAACCACTATGACAGCCATTATCACCACTATAACAACCATCATCACCACTGTAACAATCATTATAACCACTATAACAACCATTATCACCACTATAACGACCATTATAACCACTATAACGAGCATTATAACCACTATGACAACCATTAAAACCACTATGACAACCATTATCACCACTATAACAACCATCATCACCACTGTAACAACCATTATAACCACTATAACAACCATTATCACCATTATAACGAGCATTATAACCACTATAACAACCATTATAACCACTATAACAACCATTATAACCACTATAACGACCATTATAACCACTATAACAACCATTATCACCACTATAACGAGCATTATAACCACAATAACAACCATTATAACCACTATAACAACCATTATAACCAATATAACGACCACTATCAGCACCATAACGACCACTATCAGCACCATAACGACCATTATCAGCACTATAACGACCATTAACACCACTATAACAACCATCATCACCACTGTAACAACCACTATAACCACTATAACAACCATTATCACCACTATAACGACCATTATAACCACTTTTTTTTTTTTTTTTTTTTTTTTTTTTTTTTTTTACGTGGGGGAAATCTTCCAAAGATACCCCGCACCCCTGGGGGAGGGCGCGGGGTTATGCCGGATTTTTACCGGCTAAAACCCCCACGGTGGTCCTACCTCAGCGCATGGAAGGGGGGCCCCGGGAACTCTAACGAACACGACCGGAACCCCCCGCGCCTTGGCTCCTTAGAGCCCCATCCCGGGGGAGGCCGGAGAGACCTCCCCCATGCTCATCCCGTTTACGACGGCGCCCGGACCACCGAGGCGCCGCCGTCCCCCCCCGGGGCAGTGTTCGATGGCGTCCTGGGCCCCCACCCAGGACGCCGACTGCCCCTGCGGCGGCTCTGCGAGGGGAGCTATCTAGCCTCCCCGGAGCCGCCGCTGCCCCACCGGATCCGAGAACCCGGGAGGGCCGGCGGTCCCCACTAGTTTGGGGTACCGCCGGCCCGCCTTCCTCATCGGGGGGAGTCCGGCCGTGTCCCGCGACGGACACGGCGGCTCCCCCGACCTCTTACGGTCCTCTCGCGGGCCCGCTCCGCGGCCTCCTTCTGCAACATAACCTCTTCGCAGAAGGAGGCCACGGCCCTCCAGTTCCTCTCCCTTGCCAGCATCGCCCCAAATACTGCTGGCAGGGAGAGGTCATGACCTATTTCATATTTCAGGACACGGCGCAGCGCTGAAAAGGCGGGGCAAACCTCCAGCGTATGCTGCGCCGTGTCCAAATCCTCCCCACAGTGATGGCAGGCCGCCGTCGTCTCCTTCCCAATTCGACGCAGGTATTCACCGAAGCATCCGTGCCCGGTGAACACCTGCGTCATACGGTAGGTGAGTCTACCATGGCCTCTCTCCCGCCACTCCTCCAGATGTGGCAGGAGAGCCCCGACGACTGGCTTGCTGGCGTATCTGCTGATCTCGATACGCCAGCGGGTTTCAGCCAGTCGTCTGGCCTGACGCCTGATCGCTTCGATCGCCGTAGGGTCCGGCGGGACGCCGTCGAGTCGTCGCAGGGCACGGATGCGCGTGTATGACGACGCATCCGCCCCCGCGAGGAACTCGAACGGGATAAGTCCCGCCAGAGCCATCGCCGCCCCGTAGGAGATGGTGCGGTATCCCCTTATGACCCTGATGGCCAACCGCCGCTGCAGCCGATGCACTAACTGAAGACTGCGGCGGCTGGCCATCAGGGATCGTGCCCACACTGGTGCCCCGTAGGACACCATGGACCGCACCACCCCCACGTAAAGGCGGCGAACCTTCTCATCGGGTCCCCCGAGATTGGGCATTATGCGGCCCAATGCGGCCGCAGCCCGCTCTACTCGGGGGACCAGGCGATCGAAGTGTCGATCAAAACGCCAGTGGCTGTCGAGGTCGAGTCCCAAATACCTCAAACTGGACCCAACCTCGACCCATGACTCACCTACCCGGACCCACGAGGGGGGGGGGAGGTCCCCGCGACCGAGGCCTGTTGTGGAAAACAATAGCCTCGGTCTTGCGGGGATCAATGCTCAACCCCAACTCGTGGATCCGTCCGACGACGGCGGCTACTGCCACCTCGACCAGACGGATGGTCCTCTCCAGCTCCACCCCGACGGCCAGTATGTAAGTGTCGTCTGCATAGCAGACGACATAACAGCCGTCGGGGAGGGCGGCCCGCAGGACGCGGTCGTACCCCAGGTTCCACAGATATGGTCCCAAAGCGGAACCCTGGGGTACGCCGCATGTGGTCTCCCTGCAGACAATGCCGTCCCGGCCCTTGTACACTATCCACCTGTCTTGCAGGTAGGACCCGATCACCCTCCTTAGGTAGGGAGGCACCTGGTGATATACCAGGGCCTCCCTACCATTATAACCACTATAACGACCATTATAACCACTATAACAACCATTAAAACCACTATGACAACCATTATCACCACTATAACAACCATCATCACCACTGTAACAATCACTATAACCACTATAACAACCATTATCACCACTATAACGACCATTATAACCACTATAACGAGCATTATAACCACTATAACAACCATTATAAACACTATAACAACTATTATAACCAATATAACGACCACTATCAGCACCATCACGACCATTCTCAGCACTATAACGACCATTATCAGCACTATAACGACCATTATCACCACTATAACAACCATCATCACCACTGTAACAACCACTATAACCACTATAACAACCATTAAGATCACTATGACAACCATTATCACCACTATAACAACCATTATAACCACTATAACGACCATTATCACCACTATAACGACCATTATCAGCACCATAACGACCATTATCAGCACTATAACGACCATTATCAGCACTACAACGACCACTATCACCACTGTGGCAACCATTATCACCACTATAGCAACCATTACGACCACTATAACAACCACTATAACCACTATAACAACCATTATAACCACTATAACAACTGTTATAACCACTATAACGACCATTATCACCACTATAACAACCTTTACAACCACTACGACAACCATTACAATCACCATGACAACCATTAAAACCACTATGACAGCCATTATCACCACTATAACAACCATCATCACCACTGTAACAATCATTATAACCACTATAACAACCATTATCACCACTATAACGACCATTATAACCACTATAACGAGCATTATAACCACTATAACAACCATTAAAACCACTATGACAACCATTATCACCACTATAACAACCATCATCACCACTGTAACAACCATTATAACCACTATAACAACCATTATCACCACTATAACGAGCATTACAACCACTATAACAACCATTATAACCACTATAACAACTATTATAACCAATATAACGACCACTATCAGCACCATAACGACCATTCTCAGCACTATAACGACCATTATCAGCACTATAACGACCATTATCACCACTATAACAACCACTATAACCACTATAACAACCACTATAACCGCTATAACAACCATTATAACTACTATAACAACCATTATCACCACTATAACGACCATTATAACCACTATAACCACCATTATAACCACTATAACGACCATTATAACCACTATAACAACCATTAAAACCACTATGACAGCCATTATCACCACTATAACAACCATCATCACCACTGTAACAATCATTATAACCACTATAACAACCATTATCACCACTATAACGACCATTATAACCACTATAACGAGCATTATAACCACTATAACAACCATTAAAACCTCTATGACAACCATTATCACCACAATAACAACCATCATCACCACTGTAACAACCATTATAACGACTATAAGAACCATTATCACCACTATAACGACCATTATCACCACTATGACAACCATTACAACCACCATGAAAACCATTAAAACCACTATGACAACCATTATCACCACTATAATAACCATCATCACCTCTCTAACAACCATTATGACCACTATAACAACCATTATCACCACTATAACGACCATTATAACCACTATAACGACCATTATAACCACTATAACGACCATTATAACCACTATAACAACCATTAAAACCACTATGACAACCATTATCACCACTATAACGACCATTATAACCACTATAACGACCATTATAACCACTATAACCACCATTATAACCACTATAACAACCATTAAAACAACTATGACAACCATTATCACCACTATAACAACCATCATCACCACTGTAACAACCATTATAACCACTATAACAACCATTATCACCACTATAACGAGCATTATAACCACTATAACAACCATTATAACCACTATAACAACCATTATAACCAATATAACGACCACTATCAGCACCATAACGACCATTCTCAGCACTATAACGACCATTATCAGCACTATAACGACCATTATCACCACTATAACAACCACTATAACCACTATAACAACCACTATAACCACTATAACAACCATTATAACTACTATAACAAACATTATCACCACTATAACGACCATTATAACCACTATAACGACCATTATAACCACTATAACGACCATTATAACCACTATAACAACCATTAAAACCACTATGACAACCATTATCACCACTATAACAACCATCATCACCACTGTAACAACCACTATAACCACTATAACAACCATTATCACCACTATAACGACCATTATAACCACTATAACGACCATTACAACCACTATAACAACCATTAAAACCACTATGACAACCATTATCACCACTATAACAACCATCATCACCACTGTAACAACCACTATAACCACTATAACAACCATTATCACCACTATAACGACCATTATAACCACTATAACGACCATTATAACCACTATAACAACCATTATAACCAATATAACGACCACTATCAGCACCATCACGACCATTCTCAGCACTATAACGACCATTATCAGCACTATAACGACCATTATCACCACTATAGCAATCATTATGACCACTGTGACAACCATTATCAGCACTACAACGACCATTATCACCACTATAACAACCATTATAACCACTATAACGAGCATTATAACCACTATAACAACCATTAAAACCACTATGACAACCATTATCACCACTATAACAACCATCATCACCACTGTAACAATCATTATAACCACTATAACAACCATTATCACCACTATAACGACCATTATAACCACTATAACGAGCATTATAACCACTATAACAACCATTAAAACCACTATGACAACCATTATCACCACTATAACAACCATCATCACCACTGTAACAACCATTATAACCACTATAACAACCATTATCACCACTATAACGAGCATTACAACCACTATAACAACCATTATAACCACTATAACAACTATTATAACCAATATAACGACCACTATCAGCACCATAACGACCATTATCAGCACTATAACGACCATTATCACCACTATAACAACCATCATCACCACTGTAACAACCACTATAACCACTATAACAACCATTATAACTACTATAACAACCATAATCACCACTATAACGACCATTATAACCACTATAACGACCATTATAACCACTATAACGACCATTATAACCACTATAACGACCATTATAACCACTATAACAACCATTAAAACCACTATAACAACCATTATAACTACTATAACAACCATTATCACCACTATAACGACCATTATAACCACTATAACGACCATTATAACCACTATAACGACCATTATAACCACTATAACAACCATTAAAACCACTATGACAACCATTATCACCACTATAACGACCATTATAACCACTATAACGACCATTATAACCACTATAACAACCATTAAAAACCCTATAACAACCATCATCACCACTGTAACAACCACTATAACCACTATAACAACCATTATAACTACTATAACAACCATTATCACCACTATAACAACCATCATCACCACTGTAACAATCATTATAACCACTATAACAACCACTATAACCACTATAACAACCATTATAACTACTATAACAAACATTATCACCACTATAACGACCATTATAACCACTATAACGACCATTATAACCACTATAACAACCATTAAAACCACTATGACAACCATTATCACCACTATAACAACCATCATCACCACTGTAACAACCACTATAACCACTATAACAACCATTATCACCACTATAACGACCATTATAACCACTATAACAACCATAAAAACCACTATGACAACCATTATCACCACTATAACAACCATCATCACCACTGTAACAACCACTATAACCACTATAACAACCATTGTCACCACTATAACGACCATTATAACCACTATAACGACCATTATAACCACTATAACAACCATTATAACCAATATAACGACCACTATCAGCACCATCACGACCATTCTCAGCACTATAACGACCATTATCAGCACTATAACGATCATTATCACCACTATAACGACCATTATCACCACTATAGCGTCCATTATCACCACTATAACGACCATTATCAGCACTATTACGGCCATTATCAGCAATATAACGACCTTTATAACCACTATAACAACCATTATCACCACTATAACGACCATTATAACCACTATAACGAGCACTATCAGCACCATAACGACCATTCTCAGCACTATAACGACCATTATCAGCACTATAACGACCATTATCAGCACTATTACGGCCACTATCAGCAATATAATGACCATTATAACCACTGTAACAACCATTATAACCACTATAACAGCCATTATCAGCACTATAACGACCATTATCAGCACTACAACGACCATTATCACCACTGTGGCAACCATTATCACCACTATAGCAACCATTACGACCACTATAACAACCACTATAACCACTATAACAACCATTATAACCACTATAACAACTGTTATAACCACTATAACGACCATTATCACCACTATAACAACCTTTACAACCACTACGACAACCATTACAACCACCATGACAACCATTAAAACCACTATGACAGCCATTATCACCACTATAACAACCATCATCACCACTGTAACAATCATTATAACCACTATAACAACCATTATCACCACTATAACGACCATTATAACCACTATAACGAGCATTATAACCACTATAACAACCATTAAAACCACTATGACAACCATTATCACCACTATAACAACCATCATCACCACTGTAACGACCATTATAACCACTATAACAACCATTATCACCACTATAACGAGCATTACAACCACAATAACAACCATTATAACCACTATAACAACTATTATAACCAATATAACGACCACTATCAGCACCATAACGACCATTATCAGCACTATAACGACCATTATCACCACTATAACAACCATCATCACCACTGTAACAACCACTATAACCACTATAACAACCATTATAACTACTATAACAACCATTATCACCACTATAACGACCATTATAACCACTATAACGACCATTATAACCACTATAACGACCATTATAACCACTATAACGACCAGTATAACCACTATAACAACCATTAAAACCACTATGACAACCATTATCACCACTATAACAACCATCATCACCACTGTAACAACCACTATAACCACTATAACAACCATTATCACCACTATAACGACCATTATAACCACTATAACGACCATTATAACCATTATAACAACCATTAAAACCACTATGACAACCATTATCACCACTATAACGAGCATTATAACCACTATAACAACCATTATAACCACTATAACAACTATTATAACCAATATAACGACCACTATCAGCACCATCACGACCATTCTCAGCACTATAACGACCATTATCAGCACTATAACGACCATTATCACCACTATAACAACCATCATCACCACTGTAACAACCACTATAACCACTATAACAACCATTATCACCACTATAACGACCATTATAACCACTATAACGACCATTATAACCACTATAACAACCATTAAAACCACTATGACAACCATTATCACCACTATAACAACCATTATAACCACTATAACAACCATTATAACCACTATAACAACTGTTATAACCACTATAGCGACCATTATCACCACTATAACAACCTTTACAACCACTACGACAACCATTACAACCACCATGACAACCATTAAAACCACTATAACAACCATTATAACTACTATAACAACCATTATCACCACTATAACGACCATTATAACCACTATAAAGACCATTATAACCACTATAACGACCATTATAACCACTATAACGACCATTATAACCACTATAACAACCATTATAACCACTATAACAACCATTAAAACCTCTATGACAACCATTATCACCACTATAACAACCATCATCACCACTGTAACAACCATTATAACCACTATAAGAACCATTATCACCACTATAACGACCATTATCACCACTGCAACGACAATTATCAGCACTATAACGGCCATTATCAGCACTATAACAACCATTATCAGCACTATAACAACCATTATCAGCACTATAACGGCCATTATCAGCAATATAACGACCATTATAACCACTGTAACAACCATTATAACCACTATAACAGCCATTATCAGCACTATAACGACCATTATCACCACTATAGCAATCATTATGACCACTGTGACAACCATTATCAGCACTACAACGACCATTATCACCACTATAACAACCACTATAACCACTATATTAACCACTATAACCACTATAACAACCATTATAACCAATATAACGACCACTATCAGCACCATAACGACCATTATCAGCACCATAACGACCATTATCAGCACTATAACGACCATTAACACCACTATAGCAACCATCATCACCACTGTAACAACCACTATAACCACTATAACAACCATTATCACCACTATAACGACCATTATAACCACTATAACGACCATTATAACCACTATAACAACCATTAAAACCACTATGACAACCATTATCACCACTATAACAACCATCATCACCACTGTAACAATCATTATAACCACTATAACAACCATTATCACCACTATAACGAACATTATAACCACTATAACAACCATTATAACCACTATAACAACTATTATAACCAATATAACGACCACTATCAGCACCATCACGAACATTCTCAGCACTATAACGACCATTATCAGCACTATAACGACCATTATCACCACTATAACAACCATCATCACCACTGTAACAACCATTATAATCACTATAACGACCATTATCACCACTATAACGACCATTATCACCACTATAACGACCATTATCAGCACCATAACGACCATTATCAGCACTATAACGACCATTATCAGCACTACAACGACCACTATCACCACTGTGGCAACCATTATCACCACTATAGCAACCATTACGACCACTATAACAACCACTATAACCACTATAACAACCATTATAACCACTATAACAACTGTTATAACCACTATAACGACCATTATCACCACTATAACAACCTTTACAACCACTACGACAACCATTACAATCACCATGACAACCATTAAAACCACTATGACAGCCATTATCACCACTATAACAACCATCATCACCACTGTAACGACCATCATCACCACTGTAACAACCATTATAACGACTATAAGAACCATTATCACCACTATAACGACCATTATCACCACTATGACAACCATTACAACCACCATGAAAACCATTAAAACCACTATGACAACCATTATCACCACTATAATAACCATCATCACCTCTCTAACAACCATTATGACCACTATAACAACCATTATCACCACTATAACGACCATTATAACCACTATAACGACCATTATAACCACTATAACGACCATTATAACCACTATAACAACCATTAAAACCACTATGACAACCATTATCACCACTATAACGACCATTATAACCACTATAACGACCATTATAACCACTATAACCACCATTATAACCACTATAACAACCATTAAAACAACTATGACAACCATTATCACCACTATAACAACCATCATCACCACTGTAACAACCATTATAACCACTATAACAACCATTATCACCACTATAACGAGCATTATAACCACTATAACAACCATTATAACCACTATAACAACCATTATAACCAATATAACGACCACTATCAGCACCATAACGACCATTCTCAGCACTATAACGACCATTATCAGCACTATAACGACCATTATCACCACTATAACAACCACTATAACCACTATAACAACCACTATAACCACTATAACAACCATTATAACTACTATAACAAACATTATCACCACTATAACGACCATTATAACCACTATAACGACCATTATAACCACTATAACGACCATTATAACCACTATAACAACCATTAAAACCACTATGACAACCATTATCACCACTATAACAACCATCATCACCACTGTAACAACCACTATAACCACTATAACAACCATTATCACCACTATAACGACCATTATAACCACTATAACGACCATTACAACCACTATAACAACCATTAAAACCACTATGACAACCATTATCACCACTATAACAACCATCATCACCACTGTAACAACCACTATAACCACTATAACAACCATTATCACCACTATAACGACCATTATAACCACTATAACGACCATTATAACCACTATAACAACCATTATAACCAATATAACGACCACTATCAGCACCATCACGACCATTCTCAGCACTATAACGACCATTATCAGCACTATAACGACCATTATCACCACTATAGCAATCATTATGACCACTGTGACAACCATTATCAGCACTACAACGACCATTATCACCACTATAACAACCATTATAACCACTATAACGAGCATTATAACCACTATAACAACCATTAAAACCACTATGACAACCATTATCACCACTATAACAACCATCATCACCACTGTAACAATCATTATAACCACTATAACAACCATTATCACCACTATAACGACCATTATAACCACTATAACGAGCATTATAACCACTATAACAACCATTAAAACCACTATGACAACCATTATCACCACTATAACAACCATCATCACCACTGTAACAACCATTATAACCACTATAACAACCATTATCACCACTATAACGAGCATTACAACCACTATAACAACCATTATAACCACTATAACAACTATTATAACCAATATAACGACCACTATCAGCACCATAACGACCATTATCAGCACTATAACGACCATTATCACCACTATAACAACCATCATCACCACTGTAACAACCACTATAACCACTATAACAACCATTATAACTACTATAACAACCATAATCACCACTATAACGACCATTATAACCACTATAACGACCATTATAACCACTATAACGACCATTATAACCACTATAACGACCATTATAACCACTATAACAACCATTAAAACCACTATAACAACCATTATAACTACTATAACAACCATTATCACCACTATAACGACCATTATAACCACTATAACGACCATTATAACCACTATAACGACCATTATAACCACTATAACAACCATTAAAACCACTATGACAACCATTATCACCACTATAACGACCATTATAACCACTATAACGACCATTATAACCACTATAACAACCATTAAAAACCCTATAACAACCATCATCACCACTGTAACAACCACTATAACCACTATAACAACCATTATAACTACTATAACAACCATTATCACCACTATAACAACCATCATCACCACTGTAACAATCATTATAACCACTATAACAACCACTATAACCACTATAACAACCATTATAACTACTATAACAAACATTATCACCACTATAACGACCATTATAACCACTATAACGACCATTATAACCACTATAACAACCATTAAAACCACTATGACAACCATTATCACCACTATAACAACCATCATCACCACTGTAACAACCACTATAACCACTATAACAACCATTATCACCACTATAACGACCATTATAACCACTATAACAACCATAAAAACCACTATGACAACCATTATCACCACTATAACAACCATCATCACCACTGTAACAACCACTATAACCACTATAACAACCATTGTCACCACTATAACGACCATTATAACCACTATAACGACCATTATAACCACTATAACAACCATTATAACCAATATAACGACCACTATCAGCACCATCACGACCATTCTCAGCACTATAACGACCATTATCAGCACTATAACGATCATTATCACCACTATAACGACCATTATCACCACTATAGCGTCCATTATCACCACTATAACGACCATTATCAGCACTATTACGGCCATTATCAGCAATATAACGACCTTTATATCCACTATAACAACCATTATCACCACTATAACGACCATTATAACCACTATAACGAGCACTATCAGCACCATAACGACCATTCTCAGCACTATAACGACCATTATCAGCACTATAACGACCATTATCAGCACTATTACGGCCACTATCAGCAATATAATGACCATTATAACCACTGTAACAACCATTATAACCACTATAACAGCCATTATCAGCACTATAACGACCATTATCAGCACTACAACGACCATTATCACCACTGTGGCAACCATTATCACCACTATAGCAACCATTACGACCACTATAACAACCACTATAACCACTATAACAACCATTATAACCACTATAACAACTGTTATAACCACTATAACGACCATTATCACCACTATAACAACCTTTACAACCACTACGACAACCATTACAACCACCATGACAACCATTAAAACCACTATGACAGCCATTATCACCACTATAACAACCATCATCACCACTGTAACAATCATTATAACCACTATAACAACCATTATCACCACTATAACGACCATTATAACCACTATAACGAGCATTATAACCACTATAACAACCATTAAAACCACTATGACAACCATTATCACCACTATAACAACCATCATCACCACTGTAACGACCATTATAACCACTATAACAACCATTATCACCACTATAACGAGCATTACAACCACAATAACAACCATTATAACCACTATAACAACTATTATAACCAATATAACGACCACTATCAGCACCATAACGACCATTATCAGCACTATAACGACCATTATCACCACTATAACAACCATCATCACCACTGTAACAACCACTATAACCACTATAACAACCATTATAACTACTATAACAACCATTATCACCACTATAACGACCATTATAACCACTATAACGACCATTATAACCACTATAACGACCAGTATAACCACTATAACAACCATTAAAACCACTATGACAACCATTATCACCACTATAACAACCATCATCACCACTGTAACAACCACTATAACCACTATAACAACCATTATCACCACTATAACGACCATTATAACCACTATAACGACCATTATAACCATTATAACAACCATTAAAACCACTATGACAACCATTATCACCACTATAACGAGCATTATAACCACTATAACAACCATTATAACCACTATAACAACTATTATAACCAATATAACGACCACTATCAGCACCATCACGACCATTCTCAGCACTATAACGACCATTATCAGCACTATAACGACCATTATCACCACTATAACAACCATCATCACCACTGTAACAACCACTATAACCACTATAACAACCATTATCACCACTATAACGACCATTATAACCACTATAACGACCATTATAACCACTATAACAACCATTAAAACCACTATGACAACCATTATCACCACTATAACAACCATTATAACCACTATAACAACCATTATAACCACTATAACAACTGTTATAACCACTATAGCGACCATTATCACCACTATAACAACCTTTACAACCACTACGACAACCATTACAACCACCATGACAACCATTAAAACCACTATAACAACCATTATAACTACTATAACAACCATTATCACCACTATAACGACCATTATAACCACTATAAAGACCATTATAACCACTATAACGACCATTATAACCACTATAACGACCATTATAACCACTATAACAACCATTATAACCACTATAACAACCATTAAAACCTCTATGACAACCATTATCACCACTATAACAACCATCATCACCACTGTAACAACCATTATAACCACTATAAGAACCATTATCACCACTATAACGACCATTATCACCACTGCAACGACAATTATCAGCACTATAACGGCCATTATCAGCACTATAACAACCATTATCAGCACTATAACAACCATTATCAGCACTATAACGGCCATTATCAGCAATATAACGACCATTATAACCACTGTAACAACCATTATAACCACTATAACAGCCATTATCAGCACTATAACGACCATTATCACCACTATAGCAATCATTATGACCACTGTGACAACCATTATCAGCACTACAACGACCATTATCACCACTATAACAACCACTATAACCACTATATTAACCACTATAACCACTATAACAACCATTATAACCAATATAACGACCACTATCAGCACCATAACGACCATTATCAGCACCATAACGACCATTATCAGCACTATAACGACCATTAACACCACTATAGCAACCATCATCACCACTGTAACAACCACTATAACCACTATAACAACCATTATCACCACTATAACGACCATTATAACCACTATAACGACCATTATAACCACTATAACAACCATTAAAACCACTATGACAACCATTATCACCACTATAACAACCATCATCACCACTGTAACAATCATTATAACCACTATAACAACCATTATCACCACTATAACGAACATTATAACCACTATAACAACCATTATAACCACTATAACAACTATTATAACCAATATAACGACCACTATCAGCACCATCACGAACATTCTCAGCACTATAACGACCATTATCAGCACTATAACGACCATTATCACCACTATAACAACCATCATCACCACTGTAACAACCATTATAATCACTATAACGACCATTATCACCACTATAACGACCATTATCACCACTATAACGACCATTATCAGCACCATAACGACCATTATCAGCACTATAACGACCATTATCAGCACTACAACGACCACTATCACCACTGTGGAAACCATTATCACCACTATAGCAACCATTACGACCACTATAACAACCACTATAACCACTATAACAACCATTATAACCACTATAACAACTGTTATAACCACTATAAAGACCATTATCACCACTATAACAACCTTTACAACCACTACGACAACCATTACAATCACCATGACAACCATTAAAACCACTATGACAGCCATTATCACCACTATAACAACCATCATCACCACTGTAACAATCATTATAACCACTATAACAACCATTATCACCACTATAACGACCATTATAACCACTATAACGAGCATTATAACCACTATAACAACCATTAAAACCACTATGACAACCATTATCACCACTATAACAACCATCATCACCACTGTAACAACCATTATAACCACTATAACAACCATTATCACCACTATAACGAACATTATAACCACTATAACAACCATTATAACCACTATAACAACTATTATAACCAATATAACGACCACTATCAGCACCATAACGACCATTATCAGCACCATAACGACCATTATCAGCACTATAACGACCATTAACACCACTATAGCAACCATCATCACCACTGTAACAACCACTATAACCACTATAACAACCATTATCACCACTATAACGACCATTATAACCACTATAACGACCATTATAACCACTATAACAACCATTAAAACCACTATGACAACCATTATCACCACTATAACAACCATCATCACCACTGTAACAATCACTATAACCACTATAACAACCATTATCACCACTATAACGACCATTATAACCACTATAACGAGCATTATAACCACTATAACAACCATTATAAACACTATAACAACTATTATAACCAATATAACGACCACTATCAGCACCATCACGACCATTCTCAGCACTATAACGACCATTATCAGCACTATAACGACCATTATCACCACTATAACAACCATCATCACCACTGTAACAACCACTATAACCACTATAACAACCATTAAGATCACTATGACAACCATTATCACCACTATAACAACCATTATAACCACTATAACGACCATTATCACCACTATAACGACCATTATCAGCACCATAACGACCATTATCAGCACTATAACGACCATTATCAGCACTACAACGACCACTATCACCACTGTGGCAACCATTATCACCACTATAGCAACCATTACGACCACTATAACAACCACTATAACCACTATAACAACCATTATAACCACTATAACAACTGTTATAACCACTATAACGACCATTATCACCACTATAACAACCTTTACAACCACTACGACAACCATTACAATCACCATGACAACCATTAAAACCACTATGACAGCCATTATCACCACTATAACAACCATCATCACCACTGTAACAATCATTATAACCACTATAACAACCATTATCACCACTATAACGACCATTATAACCACTATAACGAGCATTATAACCACTATAACAACCATTAAAACCACTATGACAACCATTATCACCACTATAACAACCATCATCACCACTGTAACAACCATTATAACCACTATAACAACCATTATCACCACTATAACGAGCATTATAACCACTATAACAACCATTATAACCACTATAACAACCATTATAACCAATATAACGACCACTATCAGCACCATAACGACCATTCTCAGCACTATAACGACCATTATCAGCACTATAACGACCATTATCACCACTATAACAACCACTATAACCACTATAACAACCACTATAACCACTATAACAACCATTATAACTACTATAACAAACATTATCACCACTATAACGACCATTATAACCACTATAACGACCATTATAACCACTATAACGACCATTATAACCACTATAACAACCATTAAAACCACTATGACAACCATTATCACCACTATAACAACCATCATCACCACTGTAACAACCACTATAACCACTATAACAACCATTATCACCACTATAACGACCATTATAACCACTATAACGACCATTACAACCACTATAACAACCATTAAAACCACTATGACAACCATTATCACCACTATAACAACCATCATCACCACTGTAACAACCACTATAACCACTATAACAACCATTATCACCACTATAACGACCATTATAACCACTATAACGACCATTATAACCACTATAACAACCATTATAACCAATATAACGACCACTATCAGCACCATCACGACCATTCTCAGCACTATAACGACCATTATCAGCACTATAACGACCATTATCACCACTATAGCAATCATTATGACCACTGTGACAACCATTATCAGCACTACAACGACCATTATCACCACTATAACAACCATTATAACCACTATAACGAGCATTATAACCACTATAACAACCATTAAAACCACTATGACAACCATTATCACCACTATAACAACCATCATCACCACTGTAACAATCATTATAACCACTATAACAACCATTATCACCACTATAACGACCATTATAACCACTATAACGAGCATTATAACCACTATAACAACCATTAAAACCACTATGACAACCATTATCACCACTATAACAACCATCATCACCACTGTAACAACCATTATAACCACTATAACAACCATTATCACCACTATAACGAGCATTACAACCACTATAACAACCATTATAACCACTATAACAACTATTATAACCAATATAACGACCACTATCAGCACCATAACGACCGTTATCAGCACTATAACGACCATTATCACCACTATAACAACCATCATCACCACTGTAACAACCACTATAACCACTATAACAACCATTATAACTACTATAACAACCATAATCACCACTGTAACGACCATTATAACCACTATAACGACCATTATAACCACTATAACGACCATTATAACCACTATAACGACCATTATAACCACTATAACAACCATTAAAACCACTATAACAACCATTATAACTACTATAACAACCATTATCACCACTATAACGACCATTATAACCACTATAACGACCATTATAACCACTATAACGACCATTATAACCACTATAACAACCATTAAAACCACTATGACAACCATTATCACCACTATAACGACCATTATAACCACTATAACGACCATTATAACCACTATAACAACCATTAAAAACCCTATAACAACCATCATCACCACTGTAACAACCACTATAACCACTATAACAACCATTATAACTACTATAACAACCATTATCACCACTATAACAACCATCATCACCACTGTAACAATCATTATAACCACTATAACAACCACTATAACCACTATAACAACCATTATAACTACTATAACAAACATTATCACCACTATAACGACCATTATAACCACTATAACGACCATTATAACCACTATAACAACCATTAAAACCACTATGACAACCATTATCACCACTATAACAACCATCATCACCACTGTAACAACCACTATAACCACTATAACAACCATTATCACCACTATAACGACCATTATAACCACTATAACAACCATAAAAACCACTATGACAACCATTATCACCACTATAACAACCATCATCACCACTGTAACAACCACTATAACCACTATAACAACCATTGTCACCACTATAACGACCATTATAACCACTATAACGACCATTATAACCACTATAACAACCATTATAACCAATATAACGACCACTATCAGCACCATCACGACCATTCTCAGCACTATAACGACCATTATCAGCACTATAACGATCATTATCACCACTATAACGACCATTATCACCACTATAGCGTCCATTATCACCACTATAACGACCATTATCAGCACTATTACGGCCATTATCAGCAATATAACGACCTTTATAACCACTATAACAACCATTATCACCACTATAACGACCATTATAACCACTATAACGAGCACTATCAGCACCATAACGACCATTCTCAGCACTATAACGACCATTATCAGCACTATAACGACCATTATCAGCACTATTACGGCCACTATCAGCAATATAATGACCATTATAACCACTGTAACAACCATTATAACCACTATAACAGCCATTATCAGCACTATAACGACCATTATCAGCACTACAACGACCATTATCACCACTGTGGCAACCATTATCACCACTATAGCAACCATTACGACCACTATAACAACCACTATAACCACTATAACAACCATTATAACCACTATAACAACTGTTATAACCACTATAACGACCATTATCACCACTATAACAACCTTTACAACCACTACGACAACCATTACAACCACCATGACAACCATTAAAACCACTATGACAGCCATTATCACCACTATAACAACCATCATCACCACTGTAACAATCATTATAACCACTATAACAACCATTATCACCACTATAACGACCATTATAACCACTATAACGAGCATTATAACCACTATAACAACCATTAAAACCACTATGACAACCATTATCACCACTATAACAACCATCATCACCACTGTAACGACCATTATAACCACTATAACAACCATTATCACCACTATAACGAGCATTACAACCACAATAACAACCATTATAACCACTATAACAACTATTATAACCAATATAACGACCACTATCAGCACCATAACGACCATTATCAGCACTATAACGACCATTATCACCACTATAACAACCATCATCACCACTGTAACAACCACTATAACCACTATAACAACCATTATAACTACTATAACAACCATTATCACCACTATAACGACCATTATAACCACTATAACGACCATTATAACCACTATAACGACCATTATAACCACTATAACGACCAGTATAACCACTATAACAACCATTAAAACCACTATGACAACCATTATCACCACTATAACAACCATCATCACCACTGTAACAACCACTATAACCACTATAACAACCATTATCACCACTATAACGACCATTATAACCACTATAACGACCATTATAACCATTATAACAACCATTAAAACCACTATGACAACCATTATCACCACTATAACGAGCATTATAACCACTATAACAACCATTATAACCACTATAACAACTATTATAACCAATATAACGACCACTATCAGCACCATCACGACCATTCTCAGCACTATAACGACCATTATCAGCACTATAACGACCATTATCACCACTATAACAACCATCATCACCACTGTAACAACCACTATAACCACTATAACAACCATTATCACCACTATAACGACCATTATAACCACTATAACGACCATTATAACCACTATAACAACCATTAAAACCACTATGACAACCATTATCACCACTATAACAACCATTATAACCACTATAACAACCATTATAACCACTATAACAACTGTTATAACCACTATAGCGACCATTATCACCACTATAACAACCTTTACAACCACTACGACAACCATTACAACCACCATGACAACCATTAAAACCACTATAACAACCATTATAACTACTATAACAACCATTATCACCACTATAACGACCATTATAACCACTATAACGACCATTATAACCACTATAACGACCATTATAACCACTATAACGACCATTATAACCACTATAACAACCATTATAACCACTATAACAACCATTAAAACCTCTATGACAACCATTATCACCACTATAACAACCATCATCACCACTGTAACAACCATTATAACCACTATAAGAACCATTATCACCACTATAACGACCATTATCACCACTGCAACGACAATTATCAGCACTATAACGGCCATTATCAGCACTATAACAACCATTATCAGCACTATAACAACCATTATCAGCACTATAACGGCCATTATCAGCAATATAACGACCATTATAACCACTGTAACAACCATTATAACCACTATAACAGCCATTATCAGCACTATAACGACCATTATCACCACTATAGCAATCATTATGACCACTGTGACAACCATTATCAGCACTACAACGACCATTATCACCACTATAACAACCACTATAACCACTATATTAACCACTATAACCACTATAACAACCATTATAACCAATATAACGACCACTATCAGCACCATAACGACCATTATCAGCACCATAACGACCATTATCAGCACTATAACGACCATTAACACCACTATAGCAACCATCATCACCACTGTAACAACCACTATAACCACTATAACAACCATTATCACCACTATAACGACCATTATAACCACTATAACGACCATTATAACCACTATAACAACCATTAAAACCACTATGACAACCATTATCACCACTATAACAACCATCATCACCACTGTAACAATCATTATAACCACTATAACAACCATTATCACCACTATAACGAACATTATAACCACTATAACAACCATTATAACCACTATAACAACTATTATAACCAATATAACGACCACTATCAGCACCATCACGAACATTCTCAGCACTATAACGACCATTATCAGCACTATAACGACCATTATCACCACTATAACAACCATCATCACCACTGTAACAACCATTATAATCACTATAACGACCATTATCACCACTATAACGACCATTATCACCACTATAACGACCATTATCAGCACCATAACGACCATTATCAGCACTATAACGACCATTATCAGCACTACAACGACCACTATCACCACTGTGGAAACCATTATCACCACTATAGCAACCATTACGACCACTATAACAACCACTATAACCACTATAACAACCATTATAACCACTATAACAACTGTTATAACCACTATAAAGACCATTATCACCACTATAACAACCTTTACAACCACTACGACAACCATTACAATCACCATGACAACCATTAAAACCACTATGACAGCCATTATCACCACTATAACAACCATCATCACCACTGTAACAATCATTATAACCACTATAACAACCATTATCACCACTATAACGACCATTATAACCACTATAACGAGCATTATAACCACTATAACAACCATTAAAACCACTATGACAACCATTATCACCACTATAACAACCATCATCACCACTGTAACAACCATTATAACCACTATAACAACCATTATCACCACTATAACGAGCATTACAACCACTATAACAACCATTATAACCACTATAACAACTATTATAACCAATATAACGACCACTATCAGCACCATAACGACCATTCTCAGCACTATAACGACCATTATCAGCACTATAACGACCATTATCACCACTATAACAACCACTATAACCACTATAACAACCACTATAACCGCTATAACAACCATTATAACTACTATAACAACCATTATCACCACTATAACGACCATTATAACCACTATAACGACCATTATAACCACTATAACAACCATTAAAACCACTATGACAGCCATTATCACCACTATAACAACCATCATCACCACTGTAACAATCATTATAACCACTATAACAACCATTATCACCACTATAACGACCATTATAACCACTATAACGAGCATTATAACCACTATAACAACCATTAAAACCTCTATGACAACCATTATCACCACAATAACAACCATCATCACCACTGTAACAACCATTATAACGACTATAAGAACCATTATCACCACTATAACGACCATTATCACCACTATGACAACCATTACAACCACCATGAAAACCATTAAAACCACTATGACAACCATTATCACCACTATAATAACCATCATCACCTCTCTAACAACCATTATGACCACTATAACAACCATTATCACCACTATAACGACCATTATAACCACTATAACGACCATTATAACCACTATAACGACCATTATAACCACTATAACAACCATTAAAACCACGATGACAACCATTATCACCACTATAACGACCATTATAACCACTATAACGAGCATTATAACCACTATAACAACCATTAAAACCACTATGACAACCATTATCACCACTATAACAACCATCATCACCACTGTAACAACCATTATAACCACTATAACAACCACTATAACCGCTATAACAACCATTATAACTACTATAACAACCATTATCACCACTATAACGACCATTATAACCACTATAACGACCATTATAACCACTATAACGACCATTATAACCACTATAACAACCATTAAAACCACTATGACAACCATTATCACCACTATAACAACCATCATCACCACTGTAACAACCACTATAACCACTATAACAACCATTATCACCACTATAACGACCATTATAACCACTATAACGACCATTACAACCACTATAACAACCATTAAAACCACTATGACAACCATTATCACCACTATAACAACCATCATCACCACTGTAACAACCACTATAACCACTATAACAACCATTATCACCACTATAACGACCATTATAACCACTATAACGACCATTATAACCACTATAACAACCATTATAACCAATATAACGACCACTATCAGCACCATCACGACCATTCTCAGCACTATAACGACCATTATCAGCACTATAACGACCATTATCACCACTATAGCAATCATTATGACCACTGTGACAACCATTATCAGCACTACAACGACCATTATCACCACTATAACAACCATTATAACCACTATAACGAGCATTATAACCACTATAACAACCATTAAAACCACTATGACAACCATTATCACCACTATAACAACCATCATCACCACTGTAACAATCATTATAACCACTATAACAACCATTATCACCACTATAACGACCATTATAACCACTATAACGAGCATTATAACCACTATAACAACCATTAAAACCACTATGACAACCATTATCACCACTATAACAACCATCATCACCACTGTAACAACCATTATAACCACTATAACAACCATTATCACCACTATAACGAGCATTACAACCACTATAACAACCATTATAACCACTATAACAACTATTATAACCAATATAACGACCACTATCAGCACCATAACGACCGTTATCAGCACTATAACGACCATTATCACCACTATAACAACCATCATCACCACTGTAACAACCACTATAACCACTATAACAACCATTATAACTACTATAACAACCATAATCACCACTGTAACGACCATTATAACCACTATAACGACCATTATAACCACTATAACGACCATTATAACCACTATAACGACCATTATAACCACTATAACAACCATTAAAACCACTATAACAACCATTATAACTACTATAACAACCATTATCACCACTATAACGACCATTATAACCACTATAACGACCATTATAACCACTATAACGACCATTATAACCACTATAACAACCATTAAAACCACTATGACAACCATTATCACCACTATAACGACCATTATAACCACTATAACGACCATTATAACCACTATAACAACCATTAAAAACCCTATAACAACCATCATCACCACTGTAACAACCACTATAACCACTATAACAACCATTATAACTACTATAACAACCATTATCACCACTATAACAACCATCATCACCACTGTAACAATCATTATAACCACTATAACAACCACTATAACCACTATAACAACCATTATAACTACTATAACAAACATTATCACCACTATAACGACCATTATAACCACTATAACGACCATTATAACCACTATAACAACCATTAAAACCACTATGACAACCATTATCACCACTATAACAACCATCATCACCACTGTAACAACCACTATAACCACTATAACAACCATTATCACCACTATAACGACCATTATAACCACTATAACAACCATAAAAACCACTATGACAACCATTATCACCACTATAACAACCATCATCACCACTGTAACAACCACTATAACCACTATAACAACCATTGTCACCACTATAACGACCATTATAACCACTATAACGACCATTATAACCACTATAACAACCATTATAACCAATATAACGACCACTATCAGCACCATCACGACCATTCTCAGCACTATAACGACCATTATCAGCACTATAACGATCATTATCACCACTATAACGACCATTATCACCACTATAGCGTCCATTATCACCACTATAACGACCATTATCAGCACTATTACGGCCATTATCAGCAATATAACGACCTTTATAACCACTATAACAACCATTATCACCACTATAACGACCATTATAACCACTATAACGAGCACTATCAGCACCATAACGACCATTCTCAGCACTATAACGACCATTATCAGCACTATAACGACCATTATCAGCACTATTACGGCCACTATCAGCAATATAATGACCATTATAACCACTGTAACAACCATTATAACCACTATAACAGCCATTATCAGCACTATAACGACCATTATCAGCACTACAACGACCATTATCACCACTGTGGCAACCATTATCACCACTATAGCAACCATTACGACCACTATAACAACCACTATAACCACTATAACAACCATTATAACCACTATAACAACTGTTATAACCACTATAACGACCATTATCACCACTATAACAACCTTTACAACCACTACGACAACCATTACAACCACCATGACAACCATTAAAACCACTATGACAGCCATTATCACCACTATAACAACCATCATCACCACTGTAACAATCATTATAACCACTATAACAACCATTATCACCACTATAACGACCATTATAACCACTATAACGAGCATTATAACCACTATAACAACCATTAAAACCACTATGACAACCATTATCACCACTACAACAACCATCATCACCACTGTAACGACCATTATAACCACTATAACAACCATTATCACCACTATAACGAGCATTACAACCACAATAACAACCATTATAACCACTATAACAACTATTATAACCAATATAACGACCACTATCAGCACCATAACGACCATTATCAGCACTATAACGACCATTATCACCACTATAACAACCATCATCACCACTGTAACAACCACTATAACCACTATAACAACCATTATAACTACTATAACAACCATTATCACCACTATAACGACCATTATAACCACTATAACGACCATTATAACCACTATAACGACCATTATAACCACTATAACGACCAGTATAACCACTATAACAACCATTAAAACCACTATGACAACCATTATCACCACTATAACAACCATCATCACCACTGTAACAACCACTATAACCACTATAACAACCATTATCACCACTATAACGACCATTATAACCACTATAACGACCATTATAACCATTATAACAACCATTAAAACCACTATGACAACCATTATCACCACTATAACGAGCATTATAACCACTATAACAACCATTATAACCACTATAACAACTATTATAACCAATATAACGACCACTATCAGCACCATCACGACCATTCTCAGCACTATAACGACCATTATCAGCACTATAACGACCATTATCACCACTATAACAACCATCATCACCACTGTAACAACCACTATAACCACTATAACAACCATTATCACCACTATAACGACCATTATAACCACTATAACGACCATTATAACCACTATAACAACCATTAAAACCACTATGACAACCATTATCACCACTATAACAACCATTATAACCACTATAACAACCATTATAACCACTATAACAACTGTTATAACCACTATAGCGACCATTATCACCACTATAACAACCTTTACAACCACTACGACAACCATTACAACCACCATGACAACCATTAAAACCACTATAACAACCATTATAACTACTATAACAACCATTATCACCACTATAACGACCATTATAACCACTATAACGACCATTATAACCACTATAACGACCATTATAACCACTATAACGACCATTATAACCACTATAACAACCATTATAACCACTATAACAACCATTAAAACCTCTATGACAACCATTATCACCACTATAACAACCATCATCACCACTGTAACAACCATTATAACCACTATAAGAACCATTATCACCACTATAACGACCATTATCACCACTGCAACGACAATTATCAGCACTATAACGGCCATTATCAGCACTATAACAACCATTATCAGCACTATAACAACCATTATCAGCACTATAACGGCCATTATCAGCAATATAACGACCATTATAACCACTGTAACAACCATTATAACCACTATAACAGCCATTATCAGCACTATAACGACCATTATCACCACTATAGCAATCATTATGACCACTGTGACAACCATTATCAGCACTACAACGACCATTATCACCACTATAACAACCACTATAACCACTATATTAACCACTATAACCACTATAACAACCATTATAACCAATATAACGACCACTATCAGCACCATAACGACCATTATCAGCACCATAACGACCATTATCAGCACTATAACGACCATTAACACCACTATAGCAACCATCATCACCACTGTAACAACCACTATAACCACTATAACAACCATTATCACCACTATAACGACCATTATAACCACTATAACGACCATTATAACCACTATAACAACCATTAAAACCACTATGACAACCATTATCACCACTATAACAACCATCATCACCACTGTAACAATCATTATAACCACTATAACAACCATTATCACCACTATAACGAACATTATAACCACTATAACAACCATTATAACCACTATAACAACTATTATAACCAATATAACGACCACTATCAGCACCATCACGAACATTCTCAGCACTATAACGACCATTATCAGCACTATAACGACCATTATCACCACTATAACAACCATCATCACCACTGTAACAACCATTATAATCACTATAACGACCATTATCACCACTATAACGACCATTATCACCACTATAACGACCATTATCAGCACCATAACGACCATTATCAGCACTATAACGACCATTATCAGCACTACAACGACCACTATCACCACTGTGGAAACCATTATCACCACTATAGCAACCATTACGACCACTATAACAACCACTATAACCACTATAACAACCATTATAACCACTATAACAACTGTTATAACCACTATAAAGACCATTATCACCACTATAACAACCTTTACAACCACTACGACAACCATTACAATCACCATGACAACCATTAAAACCACTATGACAGCCATTATCACCACTATAACAACCATCATCACCACTGTAACAATCATTATAACCACTATAACAACCATTATCACCACTATAACGACCATTATAACCACTATAACGAGCATTATAACCACTATAACAACCATTAAAACCACTATGACAACCATTATCACCACTATAACAACCATCATCACCACTGTAACAACCATTATAACCACTATAACAACCATTATCACCACTATAACGAGCATTACAACCACTATAACAACCATTATAACCACTATAACAACTATTATAACCAATATAACGACCACTATCAGCACCATAACGACCATTCTCAGCACTATAACGACCATTATCAGCACTATAACGACCATTATCACCACTATAACAACCACTATAACCACTATAACAACCACTATAACCGCTATAACAACCATTATAACTACTATAACAACCATTATCACCACTATAACGACCATTATAACCACTATAACGACCATTATAACCACTATAACAACCATTAAAACCACTATGACAGCCATTATCACCACTATAACAACCATCATCACCACTGTAACAATCATTATAACCACTATAACAACCATTATCACCACTATAACGACCATTATAACCACTATAACGAGCATTATAACCACTATAACAACCATTAAAACCTCTATGACAACCATTATCACCACAATAACAACCATCATCACCACTGTAACAACCATTATAACGACTATAAGAACCATTATCACCACTATAACGACCATTATCACCACTATGACAACCATTACAACCACCATGAAAACCATTAAAACCACTATGACAACCATTATCACCACTATAATAACCATCATCACCTCTCTAACAACCATTATGACCACTATAACAACCATTATCACCACTATAACGACCATTATAACCACTATAACGACCATTATAACCACTATAACGACCATTATAACCACTATAACAACCATTAAAACCACGATGACAACCATTATCACCACTATAACGACCATTATAACCACTATAACGACCATTATAACCACTATAACGACCATTATAACCACTATAACAACCATTAAAACCACTATGACAACCATTATCACCACTATAACAACCATCATCACCACTGTAACAACCATTATAACCACTATAACAACCATTATCACCACTATAACGACCATTATAACCACTATAACGACCATTATAACCACTATAACAACCATTAAAACCACTATGACAGCCATTATCACCACTATAACAACCATCATCACCACTGTAACAATCATTATAACCACTATAACAACCATTATCACCACTATAACGACCATTATAACCACTATAACGACCATTATAACCACTATAACGACCATTATAACCACTATAACAACCATTAAAACCACTATGACAACCATTATCACCACTATAACAACCATCATCACCACTGTAACAACCACTATAGCCACTATAACAACCATTATCACCACTATAACGACCATTATAACCACTATAACGACCATTATAACCACTATAACAACCATTAAAACCACTATGACAACCATTATCACCACTATAACAACCATCATCACCACTGTAACAACCACTATAACCACTATAACAACCATTATCACCACTATAACGACCATTATAACCACTATAACGACCATTATAACCACTATAACAACCATTATAACCAATATAACGACCATTATAACCACTATAACAACCATTAAAACCACTATGACAACCATTATCACCACTATAACCATCATCACCACTGTAACAACCATTATAACCACTATAACAACCATTATCACCACTATAACGAGCATTATAACCACTATAACAACCATTATAACCACTATAACAACCATTATAACCAATATAACGACCACTATCAGCACCATAACGACCATTATCAGCACCATAACGACCATTATCAGCACTATAACGACCATTATCACCACTATAACGACCATTATCACCACTATAACGACAATTATCAGCACTATAACGGCCATTATCAGCACTATAACAACCATTATCGGCACTATAACAACCATTATCAGCACTATAACGGTCATTATCAGCAATATAACGGCCATTATAACCACGGTAACAACCATTATAACCACTATAACAGCCATTATCAGCACTATAACGATCATTATCACCACTATAACGACCATTATCACCACTATAGCGTCCATTATCACCACTATAACGACCATTATCAGCACTATTACGGCCATTATCAGCAATATAACGACCTTTATAACCACTATAACAACCATTATCACCACTATAACGACCATTATAACCACTATAACGAGCACTATCAGCACCATAACGACCATTCTCAGCACTATAACGACCATTATCAGCACTATAACGACCATTATCAGCACTATTACGGCCATTATCAGCAATATAACGACCATTATAACCACTGTAACAACCATTATAACCACTATAACAGCCATTATCAGCACTATAACGACCATTATCAGCACTACAACGACCATTATCACCACTGTGGCAACCATTATCACCACTATAGCAACCATTACGACCACCATAACAACCACTATAACCACTATAACAACCATTATAACCACTATAACAACTGTTATAACCACTATAACGACCATTATCACCACTATAACAACCTTTACAACCACTACGACAACCATTACAACCACCATGACAACCATTAAAACCACTATGACAGCCATTATCACCACTATAACAACCATCATCACCACTGTAACAATCATTATAACCACTATAACAACCATTATCACCACTATAACGACCATTATAACCACTATAACGAGCATTATAACCACTATAACAACCATTAAAACCACTATGACAACCATTATCACCACTATAACAACCATCATCACCACTGTAACAACCATTATAACCACTATAACAACCATTATCACCACTATAACGAGCATTACAACCACTATAACAACCATTATAACCACTATAACAACTATTATAACCAATATAACGACCACTATCAGCACCATAACGACCATTATCAGCACTATAACGACCATTATCACCACTATAACAACCATCATCACCACTGTAACAACCACTATAACCACTATAACAACCATTATAACTACTATAACAACCATTATCACCACTATAACGACCATTATAACCACTATAACGACCATTATAACCACTATAACGACCATTATAACCACTATAACGACCATTATAACCACTATAACAACCATTAAAACCACTATGACAACCATTATCACCACTATAACAACCATCATCACCACTGTAACAACCACTATAACCACTATAAGAACCATTATCACCACTATAACGACCATTATCACCACTGTAACGACAATTATCAGCACTATAACGGCCATTATCAGCACTATAACAACCATTATCAGCACTATAACAACCATTATCAGCACTATAACGGCCATTATCAGCAATATAACGACCATTATAACCACTGTAACAACCATTATAACCACTATAACAGCCATTATCAGCACTATAACGACCATTATCACCACTATAGCAATCATTATGACCACTGTGACAACCATTATCAGCACTACAACGACCATTATCACCACTATAACAACCACTATAACCACTATAACAACCACTATAACCACTATAACAACCATTATAACCAATATAACGACCACTATCAGCACCATAACGACCATTATCAGCACCATAACGACCATTATCAGCACTATAACGACCAT
Source organism: Megachile leachella (assembly GCA_963576845.1). NCBI lineage: Eukaryota > Metazoa > Arthropoda > Insecta > Hymenoptera > Megachilidae > Megachile > Megachile leachella. The sequence goes on along the minus strand of OY756260.1, from coordinate 12,040,638 downwards.
TAACACCACTATAACAACCATCATCACCACTGTAACAACCACTATAACCACTATAACAACCATTATCACCACTATAACGACCATTATAACCACTATAACGACCATTATAACCACTATAACAACCATTAAAACCACTATGACAACCATTATCTACACTATAACAACCATCATCACCACTGTAACAATCATTATAACCACTATAACAACCATTATCACCACTATAACGACCATTATAACCACTATAACAACCATTATAACCACTATACCAACTGTTATAACCACTATAACGACCATTATCACCACTATAACAACCTTTACAACCACTACGACAACCATTACAATCACCATGACAACCATTAAAACCACTATGACAGCCATTATCACCACTATAACAACCATCATCACCACTGTAACGACCATTATAACCACTATAACGACCATTATAACCACTATAACGACCATTACAACCACTATAACAACCATTATAACCACTATAACAACTATTATAACCAATATAACGACCATTATAACCACTATAACGACCATTATAACCACTATAACAACCATTATAACCACTATAACAACCATTAAAACCTCTATGACAACCATTATCACCACTATAACAACCATCATCACCACTGTAACAACCATTATAACCACTATAAGAACCATTATCACCACTATAACGACCATTATCACCACTGTAACGACAATTATCAGCACTATAACGGCCATTATCAGCACTATAACAACCATTATCAGCACTATAACAACCATTATCAGCACTATAACGGCCATTATCAGCAATATAACGACCATTGTAACCACTGTAACAACCATTATAACCACTATAACAGCCATTATCAGCACTATAACGACCATTATCACCACTATAGCAATCATTATGACCACTGTGACAACCATTATCAGCACTACAACGACCATTATCACCACTATAACAACCACTATAACCACTATAACAACCACTATAACCACTATAACAACCATTATAACCAATATAACGACCACTATCAGCACCATAACGACCATTATCAGCACCATAACGACCATTATCAGCACTATAACGACCATTAACACCACTATAGCAACCATCATCACCACTGTAACAACCACTATAACCACTATAACAACCATTATTACCACTATAACGACCATTATAACCACTATAACGACCATTATAACCACTATAACAACCATTAAAACCACTATGACAACCATTATCACCACTATAACAACCATCATCACCACTGTAACAATCATTATAACCACTATGACAACCATTATCACCACTATAACGAACATTATAACCACTATAACAACCATTATAACCACTATAACAACTATTATAACCAATATAACGACCACTATCAGCACCATCACGAACATTCTCAGCACTATAACGACCATTATCAGCACTATAACGACCATTATCACCACTATAACAACCGTCATCACCACTGTAACAACCATTATAATCACTATAACGACCATTATCACCACTATAACGACCATTATCACCACTATAACGACCATTATCAGCACCATAACGACCATTATCAGCACTATAACGACCATTATCAGCACTACAACGACCACTATCACCACTGTGGAAACCATTATCACCACTATAGCAACCATTACGACCACTATAACAACCACTATAACCACTACAACAACCATTATAACCACTATAACAACTGTTATAACCACTATAAAGACCATTATCACCACTATAACAACCTTTACAACCACTACGACAACCATTACAATCACCATGACAACCATTAAAACCACTATGACAGCCATTATCACCACTATAACAACCATCATCACCACTGTAGCAATCATTATAACCACTATAACAACCATTATCACCACTATAACGACCATTATAACCACTATAACGACCATTATAACCACTATAACAACCATTATAACCAATATAACGACCACTATCAGCACCATCACGACCATTCTCAGCACTATAACGACCATTATCAGCACTATAACGATCATTATCACCACTATAACGACCATTATCACCACTATAGCGTCCATTATCACCACTATAACGACCATTATCAGCACTATTACGGCCATTATCAGCAATATAACGACCTTTATAACCACTATAACAACCATTATCACCACTATAACGACCATTATAACCACTATAACGAGCACTATCAGCACCATAACGACCATTCTCAGCACTATAACGACCATTATCAGCACTATAACGACCATTATCAGCACTATTACGGCCACTATCAGCAATATAATGACCATTATAACCACTGTAACAACCATTATAACCACTATAACAGCCATTATCAGCACTATAACGACCATTATCAGCACTACAACGACCATTATCACCACTGTGGCAACCATTATCACCACTATAGCAACCATTACGACCACTATAACAACCACTATAACCACTATAACAACCATTATAACCACTATAACAACTGTTATAACCACTATAACGACCATTATCACCACTATAACAACCTTTACAACCACTACGACAACCATTACATCCACCATGACAACCATTAAAACCACTATGACAGCCATTATCACCACTATAACAACCATCATCACCACTGTAACAATCATTATAACCACTATAACAACCATTATCACCACTATAACGACCATTATAACCACTATAACGAGCATTATAACCACTATAACAACCATTAAAACCACTATGACAACCATTATCACCACTATAACAACCATCATCACCACTGTAACGACCATTATAACCACTATAACAACCATTATCACCACTATAACGAGCATTACAACCACAATAACAACCATTATAACCACTATAACAACTATTATAACCAATATAACGACCACTATCAGCACCATAACGACCATTATCAGCACTATAACGACCATTATCACCACTATAACAACCATCATCACCACTGTAACAACCACTATAACCACTATAACAACCATTATAACTACTATAACAACCATTATCACCACTATAACGACCATTATAACCACTATAACGACCATTATAACCACTATAACGACCATTATAACCACTATAACGACCAGTATAACCACTATAACAACCATTAAAACCACTATGACAACCATTATCACCACTATAACAACCATCATCACCACTGTAACAACCACTATAACCACTATAACAACCATTATCACCACTATAACGACCATTATAACCACTATAACGACCATTACAACCATTATAACAACCATTAAAACCACTATGACAACCATTATCACCACTATAACGAGCATTATAACCACTATAACAACCATTATAACCACTATAACAACTATTATAACCAATATAACGACCACTATCAGCACCATCACGACCATTCTCAGCACTATAACGACCATTATCAGCACTATAACGACCATTATCACCACTATAACAACCATCATCACCACTGTAGCAACCACTATAACCACTATAACAACCATTATCACCACTATAACGACCATTATAACCACTATAACGACCATTATAACCACTATAACAACCATTAAAACCACTATGACAACCATTATCACCACTATAACAACCATTATAACCACTATAACAACCATTATAACCACTATAACAACTGTTATAACCACTATAGCGACCATTATCACCACTATAACAACCTTTACAACCACAACGACAACCATTACAACCACCATGACAACCATTAAAACCACTATAACAACCATTATAACTACTATAACAACCATTATCACCACTATAACGACCATTATAACCACTATAACGACCATTATAACCACTATAACGACCATTATAACCACTATAACGACCATTATAACCACTATAACAACCATTATAACCACTATAACAACCATTAAAACCTCTATGACAACCATTATCACCACTATAACAACCATCATCACCACTGTAACAACCATTATAACCACTATAAGAACCATTATCACCACTATAACGACCATTATCACCACTGCAACGACAATTATCAGCACTATAACGGCCATTATCAGCACTATAACAACCATTATCAGCACTATAACAACCATTATCAGCACTATAACGGCCATTATCAGCAATATAACGACCATTATAACCACTGTAACAACCATTATAACCACTATAACAGCCATTATCAGCACTATAACGGCCATTATCACCACTATAGCAATCATTATGACCACTGTGACAACCATTATCAGCACTACAACGACCATTATCACCACTATAACAACCACTATAACCACTATATTAACCACTATAACCACTATAACAACCATTATAACCAATATAACGACCACTATCAGCACCATAACGACCATTATCAGCACCATAACGACCATTATCAGCACTATAACGACCATTAACACCACTATAGCAACCATCATCACCACTGTAACAACCACTATAACCACTATAACAACCATTATCACCACTATAACGACCATTATAACCACTATAACGACCATTATAACCACTATAACAACCATTAAAACCACTATGACAACCATTATCACCACTATAACAACCATCATCACCACTGTAACAATCATTATAACCACTATAACAACCATTATAACCACTATAACAACTATTATAACCAATATAACGACCACTATCAGCACCATCACGAACATTCTCAGCACTATAACGACCATTATCAGCACTATAACGACCATTATCACCACTATAACAACCATCATCACCACTGTAACAACCATTATAATCACTATAACGACCATTATCACCACTATAACGACCATTATCACCACTATAACGACCATTATCAGCACCATAACGACCATTATCAGCACTATAACGACCATTATCAGCACTACAACGACCACTATCACCACTGTGGAAACCATTATCACCACTATAGCAACCATTACGACCACTATAACAACCACTATAACCACTATAACAACCATTATAACCACTATAACAACTGTTATAACCACTATAAAGACCATTATCACCACTATAACAACCTTTACAACCACTACGACAACCATTACAATCACCATGACAACCATTAAAACCACTATGACAGCCATTATCACCACTATAACAACCATCATCACCACTGTAACAATCATTATAACCACTATAACAACCATTATCACCACTATAACGACCATTATAATCACTATAACGAGCATTATAACCACTATAACAACCATTAAAACCACTATGACAACCATTATCACCACTATAACAACCATCATCACCACTGTAACAACCATTATAACCACTATAACAACCATTATCACCACTATAACGAGCATTACAACCACTATAACAACCATTATAACCACTATAACAACTATTATAACCAATATAACGACCACTATCAGCACCATAACGACCATTCTCAGCACTATAACGACCATTATCAGCACTATAACGACCATTATCACCACTATAACAACCACTATAACCACTATAACAACCACTATAACCGCTATAACAACCATTATAACTACTATAACAACCATTATCACCACTATAACGACCATTATAACCACTATAACGACCATTATAACCACTATAACAACCATTAAAACCACTATGACAGCCATTATCACCACTATAACAACCATCATCACCACTGTAACAATCATTATAACCACTATAACAACCATTATCACCACTATAACGACCATTATAACCACTATAACGAGCATTATAACCACTATAACAACCATTAAAACCTCTGTGACAACCATTATCACCACAATAACAACCATCATCACCACTGTAACAACCATTATAACGACTATAAGAACCATTATCACCACTATAACGACCATTATCACCACTATGACAACCATTACAACCACCATGAAAACCATTAAAACCACTATGACAACCATTATCACCACTATAATAACCATCATCACCTCTCTAACAACCATTATGACCACTATAACAACCATTATCACCACTATAACGACCATTATAACCACTATAACGACCATTATAACCACTATAACGACCATTATAACCACTATAACAACCATTAAAACCACGATGACAACCATTATCACCACTATAACGACCATTATAACCACTATAACGACCATTATAACCACTATAACGACCATTATAACCACTATAACAACCATTAAAACCACTATGACAACCATTATCACCACTATAACAACCATCATCACCACTGTAACAACCATTATAACCACTATAACAACCATTATCACCACTATAACGAGCATTATAACCACTATAACAACCATTATAACCACTATAACAACCATTATAACCAATATAACGACCACTATCAGCACCATAACGACCATTCTCAGCACTATAACGACCATTATCACCACTATAACGACCATTATCACCACTATAACAACCACTATAACCACTATAACAACCACTATAACCACTATAACAACCATTATAACTACTATAACAAACATTATCACCACTATAACGACCATTATAACCACTATAACGACCATTATAACCACTATAACGACCATTATAACCACTATAACAACCATTAAAACCACTATGACAACCATTATCACCACTATAACAACCATCATCACCACTGTAACAACCACTATAACCACTATAACAACCATTATCACCACTATAACGACCATTATAACCACTATAACGACCATTATAACCACTATAACAACCATTAAAACCACTATGACAACCATTATCACCACTATAACAACCATCATCACCACTGTAACAACCACTATAACCACTATAACAACCATTATCACCACTATAACGACCATTATAACCACTATAACGACCATTATAACCACTATAACAACCATTATAACCAATATAACGACCATTATAACCACTATAACAACCATTAAAACCACTATGACAACCATTATCACCACTATAACCATCATCACCACTGTAACAACCATTATAACCACTATAACAACCATTATCACCACTATAACGAGCATTATAACCACTATAACAACCATTATAACCACTATAACAACCATTATAACCAATATAACGACCACTATCAGCACCATAACGACCATTATCAGCACCATAACGACCATTATCAGCACTATAACGACCATTATCACCACTATAACGACCATTATCACCACTATAACGACAATTATCAGCACTATAACGGCCATTATCAGCACTATAACAACCATTATCGGCACTATAACAACCATTATCAGCACTATAACGGTCATTATCAGCAATATAACGGCCATTATAACCACGGTAACAACCATTATAACCACTATAACAGCCATTATCAGCACTATAACGATCATTATCACCACTATAACGACCATTATCACCACTATAGCGTCCATTATCACCACTATAACGACCATTATCAGCACTATTACGGCCATTATCAGCAATATAACGACCTTTATAACCACTATAACAACCATTATCACCACTGTAACAACCATTATAACCACTATAACAGCCATTATCAGCACTATAACGACCATTATCAGCACTACAACGACCATTATCACCACTGTGGCAACCATTATCACCACTATAGCAACCATTACGACCACCATAACAACCACTATAACCACTATAACAACCATTATAACCACTATAACAACTGTTATAACCACTATAACGACCATTATCACCACTATAACAACCTTTACAACCACTACGACAACCATTACAACCACCATGACAACCATTAAAACCACTATGACAGCCATTATCACCTCTATAACAACCATCATCACCACTGTAACAATCATTATAACCACTATAACAACCATTATCACCACTATAACGACCATTATAACCACTATAACGAGCATTATAACCACTATAACAACCATTAAAACCACTATGACAACCATTATCACCACTATAACAACCATCATCACCACTGTAACAACCATTATAACCACTATAACAACCATTATCACCACTATAACGAGCATTACAACCACTATAACAACCATTATAACCACTATAACAACTATTATAACCAATATAACGACCACTATCAGCACCATAACGACCATTATCAGCACTATAACGACCATTATCACCACTATAACAACCATCATCACCACTGTAACAACCACTATAACCACTATAACAACCATTATAACTACTATAACAACCATTATCACCACTATAACGACCATTATAACCACTATAACGACCATTATAACCACTATAACGACCATTATAACCACTATAACGACCATTATAACCACTATAACAACCATTAAAACCACTATGACAACCATTATCACCACTATAACAACCATCATCACCACTGTAACAACCACTATAACCACTATAAGAACCATTATCACCACTATAACGACCATTATCACCACTGTAACGACAATTATCAGCACTATAACGGCCATTATCAGCACTATAAAAACCATTATCAGCACTATAACAACCATTATCAGCACTATAACGGCCATTATCAGCAATATAACGACCATTATAACCACTGTAACAACCATTATAACCACTATAACAGCCATTATCAGCACTATAACGACCATTATCACCACTATAGCAATCATTATGACCACTGTGACAACCATTATCAGCACTACAACGACCATTATCACCACTATAACAACCACTATAACCACTATAACAACCACTATAACCACTATAACAACCATTATAACCAATATAACGACCACTATCAGCACCATAACGACCATTATCAGCACCATAACGACCATTATCAGCACTATAACGACCATTAACACCACTATAACAACCATCATCACCACTGTAACAACCACTATAACCACTATAACAACCATTATCACCACTATAACGACCATTATAACCACTATAACGACCATTATAACCACTATAACAACCATTAAAACCACTATGACAACCATTATCTACACTATAACAACCATCATCACCACTGTAACAATCATTATAACCACTATAACAACCATTATCACCACTATAACGAACATTATAACCACTATAACAACCATTATAACCACTATAACAACTATTATAACCAATATAACGACCACTATCAGCACCATCACGAACATTCTCAGCACTATAACGACCATTATCAGCACTATAACGACCATTATCACCACTATAACAACCATCATCACCACTGTAACAACCATTATAATCACTATAACGACCATTATCACCACTATAACGACCATTATCACCACTATAACGACCATTATCAGCACCATAACGACCATTATCAGCACTATAACGACCATTATCAGCACTACAACGACCACTATCACCACTGTGGCAACCATTATCACCACTATAGCAACCATTACGACCACTATAACAACCACTATAACCACTATAACAACCATTATAACCACTATACCAACTGTTATAACCACTATAACGACCATTATCACCACTATAACAACCTTTACAACCACTACGACAACCATTACAATCACCATGACAACCATTAAAACCACTATGACAGCCATTATCACCACTATAACAACCATCATCACCACTGTAACGACCATTATAACCACTATAACGACCATTATAACCACTATAACGACCATTACAACCACTATAACAACCATTATAACCACTATAACAACTATTATAACCAATATAACGACCACTATCAGCACCATAACGACCATTATCAGCACTATAACGACCATTATCACCACTATAACAACCATCATCACCACTGTAACAACCACTATAACCACTATAACAACCATTATAACTACTATAACAACCATTATCACCACTATAACGACCATTATAACCACTATAACGACCATTATAACCACTATAACGACCATTATAACCACTATAACGACCAGTATAACCACTATAACAACCATTAAAACCACTATGACAACCATTATCACCACTATAACAACCATCATCACCACTGTAACAACCACTATAACCACTATAACAACCATTATCACCACTATAACGACCATTATAACCACTATAACGACCATTATAACCATTATAACAACCATTAAAACCACTATGACAACCATTATCACCACTATAACGAGCATTATAACCCCTATAACAACCATTATAACCACTATAACAACTATTATAACCAATATAACGACCACTATCAGCACCATCACGACCATTCTCAGCACTATAACGACCATTATCAGCACTATAACGACCATTATCACCACTATAACAACCATCATCACCACTGTAACAACCACTATAACCACTATAACAACCATTATCACCACTATAACGACCATTATAACCACTATAACGACCATTATAACCACTATAACAACCATTAAAACCACTATGACAACCATTATCACCACTATAACAACCATTATAACCACTATAACAACCATTATAACCACTATAACAACTGTTATAACCACTATAGCGACCATTATCACCACTATAACAACCTTTACAACCACTACGACAACCATTACAACCACCATGACAACCATTAAAACCACTATAACAACCATTATAACTACTATAACAACCATTATCACCACTATAACGACCATTATAACCACTATAACGACCATTATAACCACTATAACGACCATTATAACCACTATAACGACCATTATAACCACTATAACAACCATTATAACCACTATAACAACCATTAAAACCTCTATGACAACCATTATCACCACTATAACAACCATCATCACCACTGTAACAACCATTATAACCACTATAAGAACCATTATCACCACTATAACGACCATTATCACCACTGTAACGACAATTATCAGCACTATAACGGCCATTATCAGCACTATAACAACCATTATCAGCACTATAACAAACATTATCAGCACTATAACGGCCATTATCAGCAATATAACGACCATTATAACCACTGTAACAACCATTATAACCACTATAACAGCCATTATCAGCACTATAACGACCATTATCACCACTATAGCAATCATTATGACCACTGTGACAACCATTATCAGCACTACAACGACCATTATCACCACTATAACAACCACTATAACCACTATAACAACCACTATAACCACTATAACAACCATTATAACCAATATAACGACCACTATCAGCACCATAACGACCATTATCAGCACCATAACGACCATTATCAGCACTATAACGACCATTAACACCACTATAGCAACCATCATCACCACTGTAACAACCACTATAACCACTATAACAACCATTATTACCACTATAACGACCATTATAACCACTATAACGACCATTATAACCACTATAACAACCATTAAAACCACTATGACAACCATTATCACCACTATAACAACCATCATCACCACTGTAACAATCATTATAACCACTATGACAACCATTATCACCACTATAACGAACATTATAACCACTATAACAACCATTATAACCACTATAACAACTATTATAACCAATATAACGACCACTATCAGCACCATCACGAACATTCTCAGCACTATAACGACCATTATCAGCACTATAACGACCATTATCACCACTATAACAACCATCATCACCACTGTAACAACCATTATAATCACTATAACGACCATTATCACCACTATAACGACCATTATCACCACTATAACGACCATTATCAGCACCATAACGACCATTATCAGCACTATAACGACCATTATCAGCACTACAACGACCACTATCACCACTGTGGAAACCATTATCACCACTATAGCAACCATTACGACCACTATAACAACCACTATAACCACTACAACAACCATTATAACCACTATAACAACTGTTATAACCACTATAAAGACCATTATCACCACTATAACAACCTTTACAACCACTACGACAACCATTACAATCACCATGACAACCATTAAAACCACTATGACAGCCATTATCACCACTATAACAACCATCATCACCACTGTAACAATCATTATAACCACTATAACAACCATTATCACCACTATAACGACCACTATAACCACTATAACGAGCATTATAACCACTATAACAACCATTAAAACCACTATGACAACCATTATCACCACTATAACAACCATCATCACCACTGTAACAACCATTATAACCACTATAACAACCATTATCACCACTATAACGAGCATTACAACCACTATAACAACCATTATAACCACTATAACAACTATTATAACCAATATAACGACCACTATCAGCACCATAACGACCATTCTCAGCACTATAACGACCATTATCAGCACTATAACGACCATTATCACCACTATAACAACCACTATAACCACTATAACAACCACTATAACCGCTATAACAACCATTATAACTACTATAACAACCATTATCACCACTATAACGACCATTATAACCACTATAACGACCATTATAACCACTATAACAACCATTAAAACCACTATGACAGCCATTATCACCACTATAACAACCATCATCACCACTGTAACAATCATTATAACCACTATAACAACCATTATCACCACTATAACGACCATTATAACCACTATAACGAGCATTATAACCACTATAACAACCATTAAAACCTCTATGACAACCATTATCACCACAATAACAACCATCATCACCACTGTAACAACCATTATAACGACTATAAGAACCATTATCACCACTATAACGACCATTATCACCACTATGACAACCATTACAACCACCATGAAAACCATTAAAACCACTATGACAACCATTATCACCACTATAATAACCATCATCACCTCTCTAACAACCATTATGACCACTATAACAACCATTATCACCACTATAACGACCATTATAACCACTATAACGACCATTATAACCACTATAACGACCATTATAACCACTATAACAACCATTAAAACCACTATGACAACCATTATCACCACTATAACGACCATTATAACCACTATAACGACCATTATAACCACTATAACGACCATTATAACCACTATAACAACCATTAAAACCACTATGACAACCATTATCACCACTATAACAACCATCATCACCACTGTAACAACCATTATAACCACTATAACAACCATTATCACCACTATAACGAGCATTATAACCACTATAACAACCATTATAACCACTATAACAACCATTATAACCAATATAACGACCACTATCAGCACCATAACGACCATTCTCAGCACTATAACGACCATTATCAGCACTATAACGACCATTATCACCACTATAACAACTACTATAACCACTATAACAACCACTATAACCACTATAACAACCATTATAACTACTATAACAAACATTATCACCACTATAACGACCATTATAACCACTATAACGACCATTATAACCACTATAACGACCATTATAACCACTATAACAACCATTAAAACCACTATGACAACCATTATCACCACTATAACAACCATCATCACCACTGTAACAACCACTATAACCACTATAACAACCATTATCACCACTATAACGACCATTATAACCACTATAACGACCATTATAACCACTATAACAACCATTAAAACCACTATGACAACCATTATCACCACTATAACAACCATCATCACCACTGTAACAACCACTATAACCACTATAACAACCATTATCACCACTATAACGACCATTATAACCACTATAACGACCATTATAACCACTATAACAACCATTATAACCAATATAACGACCATTATAACCACTATAACAACCATTAAAACCACTATGACAACCATTATCACCACTATAACCATCATCACCACTGTAACAACCATTATAACCACTATAACAACCATTATCACCACTATAACGAGCATTATAACCACTATAACAACCATTATAACCACTATAACAACCATTATAACCAATATAACGACCACTATCAGCACCATAACGACCATTATCAGCACCATAACGACCATTATCAGCACTATAACGACCATTATCACCACTATAACGACCATTATCACCACTATAACGACAATTATCAGCACTATAACGGCAATTATCAGCACTATAACAACCATTATCGGCACTATAACAACCATTATCAGCACTATAACGGTCATTATCAGCAATATAACGGCCATTATAACCACGGTAACAACCATTATAACCACTATAACAGCCATTATCAGCACTATAACGATCATTATCACCACTATAACGACCATTATCACCACTATAGCGTCCATTATCACCACTATAACGACCATTATCAGCACTATTACGGCCATTATCAGCAATATAACGACCTTTATAACCACTATAACAACCATTATCACCACTATAACGACCATTATAACCACTATAACGAGCACTATCAGCACCATAACGACCATTCTCAGCACTATAACGACCATTATCAGCACTATAACGACCATTATCAGCACTATTACGGCCATTATCAGCAAAATAACGACCATTATAACCACTGTAACAACCATTATAACCACTATAACAGCCATTATCAGCACTATAACGACCATTATCAGCACTACAACGACCATTATCACCACTGTGGCAACCATTATCACCACTATAGCAACCATTACGACCACCATAACAACCACTATAACCACTATAACAACCATTATAACCACTATAACAACTGTTATAACCACTATAACGACCATTATCACCACTATAACAACCTTTACAACCACTACGACAACCATTACAACCACCATGACAACCATTAAAACCACTATGACAGCCATTATCACCACTATAACAACCATCATCACCACTGTAACAATCATTATAACCACTATAACAACCATTATCACCACTATAACGACCATTATAACCACTATAACGAGCATTATAACCACTATAACAACCATTAAAACCACTATGACAACCATTATCACCACTATAACAACCATCATCACCACTGTAACAACCATTATAACCACTATAACAACCATTATCACCACTATAACGAGCATTACAACCACTATAACAACCATTATAACCACTATAACAACTATTATAACCAATATAACGACCACTATCAGCACCACAACGACCATTATCAGCACTATAACGACCATTATCACCACTATAACAACCATCATCACCACTGTAACAACCACTATAACCACTATAACAACCATTATAACTACTATAACAACCATTATCACCACTATAACGACCATTATAACCACTATAACGACCATTATAACCACTATAACGACCATTATAACCACTATAACGACCATTATAACCACTATAACAACCATTAAAACCACTATGACAACCATTATCACCACTATAACAACCATCATCACCACTGTAACAACCACTAT
This sequence comes from Megachile leachella, assembly GCA_963576845.1. Lineage (NCBI taxonomy): Eukaryota > Metazoa > Arthropoda > Insecta > Hymenoptera > Megachilidae > Megachile > Megachile leachella. The sequence continues at coordinate 12,025,311 of OY756260.1, read as the reverse complement.
AACCACTATAAGAACCATTATCACCACTATAACGACCATTATCACCACTGTAACGACAATTATCAGCACTATAACGGCCATTATCAGCACTATAACAACCATTATCAGCACTATAACAACCATTATCAGCACTATAACGGCCATTATCAGCAATATAACGACCATTATAACCACTGTAACAACCATTATAACCACTATAACAGCCATTATCAGCACTATAACGACCATTATCACCACTATAGCAATCATTATGACCACTGTGACAACCATTATCAGCACTACAACGACCATTATCACCACTATAACAACCACTATAACCACTATAACAACCACTATAACCACTATAACAACCATTATAACCAATATAACGACCACTATCAGCACCATAACGACCATTATCAGCACCATAACGACCATTATCAGCACTATAACGACCATTAACACCACTATAACAACCATCATCACCACTGTAACAACCACTATAACCACTATAACAACCATTATCACCACTATAACGACCATTATAACCACTATAACGACCATTATAACCACTATAACAACCATTAAAACCACTATGACAACCATTATCACCACTATAACAACCATCATCACCACTGTAACAATCATTATAACCACTATAACAACCATTATCACCACTATAACGAACATTATAACCACTATAACAACCATTATAACCACTATAACAACCATCATCACCACTGTAACAACCATTATAACCACTATAACAACCATTATCACCACTATAACGAGCATTACAACCACTATAACAACCATTATAACCACTATAACAACTATTATAACCAATATAACGACCACTATCAGCACCATAACGACCATTCTCAGCACTATAACGACCATTATCAGCACTATAACGACCATTATCACCACTATAACAACCACTATAACCACTATAACAACCACTATAACCGCTATAACAACCATTATAACTACTATAACAACCATTATCACCACTATAACGACCATTATAACCACTATAACGACCATTATAACCACTATAACAACCATTAAAACCACTATGACAGCCATTATCACCACTATAACAACCATCATCACCACTGTAACAATCATTATAACCACTATAACAACCATTATCACCACTATAACGACCATTATAACCACTATAACGAGCAGTATAACCACTATAACAACCATTAAAACCTCTATGACAACCATTATCACCACAATAACAACCATCATCACCACTGTAACAACCATTATAACGACTATAAGAACCATTATCACCACTATAACGACCATTATCACCACTATGACAACCATTACAACCACCATGAAAACCATTAAAACCACTATGACAACCATTATCACCACTATAATAACCATCATCACCTCTCTAACAACCATTATGACCACTATAACAACCATTATCACCACTATAACGACCATTATAACCACTATAACGACCATTATAACCACTATAACGACCATTATAACCACTATAACAACCATTAAAACCACTATGACAACCATTATCACCACTATAACGACCATTATAACCACTATAACGACCATTATAACCACTATAACAACCATTAAAACCACTATGACAACCATTATCACCACTATAACAACCATCATCACCACTGTAACAACCATTATAACCACTATAACAACCATTATCACCACTATAACGAGCATTATAACCACTATAACAACCATTATAACCACTATAACAACCATTATAACCAATATAACGACCACTATCAGCACCATAACGACCATTCTCAGCACTATAACGACCATTATCAGCACTATAACGACCATTATCACCACTATAACAACCACTATAACCACTATAACAACCACTATAACCACTATAACAACCATTATAACTACTATAACAAACATTATCACCACTATAACGACCATTATAACCACTATAACGACCATTATAACCACTATAACGACCATTATAACCACTATAACAACCATTAAAACCACTATGACAACCATTATCACCACTATAACAACCATCATCACCACTGTAACAACCACTATAACCACTATAACAACCATTATCACCACTATAACGACCATTATAACCACTATAACGACCATTATAACCACTATAACAACCATTAAAACCACTATGACAACCATTATCACCACTATAACAACCATCATCACCACTGTAACAACCACTATAACCACTATAACAACCATTATCACCACTATAACGACCATTATAACCACTATAACGACCATTATAACCACTATAACAACCACTATAACCAATATAACGACCACTATCAGCACCATCACGACCATTCTCAGCACTATAACGACCATTATCAGCACTATAACGACCATTATCACCACTATAGCAATCATTATGACCACTGTGACAACCATTATCAGCACTACAACGACCATTATCACCACTATAACAACCATCATCACCACCGTAACAACCACTATAACCACTATAACAACCGTTATAACCACTATAACGACCATTATAACCACTATAACGACCATTATCACCACTATGACAACCATTACAACCACTATAACAACCATCATCACCACTGTAACAACCATTATAACCACTATAACAACCATTATCACCACTATAACGAGCATTATAACCACTATAACAACCATTATAACCACTATAACAACCATTATAACCAATATAACGACCACTATCAGCAACGTAACGACCATTCTCAGCACTATAACGACCATTATCAGCACTATAACGACCATTATCACCACTATAACAACCACTATAACCACCATAACAACCACTATAACCACTATAACAACCATTATAACTACTATAACAAACATTATCACCACTATAACGACCATTATAACCACTATAACGACCATTATAACCACTATAACGACCATTATAACCACTATAACAACCATTAAAACCACTATGACAACCATTATCACCACTATAACAACCATCATCACCACTGTAACAACCACTATAACCACTATAACAACCATCATCACCACTGTAACAACCACTATAACCACTATAACAACCATTATCACCACTATAACGACCATTATAACCACTATAACGACCATTATAACCACTATAACAACCATTATAACCAATATAACGACCACTATCAGCACCATCACGACCATTCTCAGCACTATAACGACCATTATCAGCACTATAACGACCATTATCACCACTATAGCAATCATTATGACCACTGTGACAACCATTATCAGCACTACAACGACCATTATCACCACTATAACAACCATCATCACCACTGTAACAACCACTATAACCACTATAACAACCGTTATAACCACTATAACGACCATTATAACCACTATAACGACCATTATCACCACTATGACAACCATTACAACCACCATGAAAACCATTAAAACCACTATGACAACCATTATCACCACTATAATAACCATCATCACCTCTCTAACAACCATTATGACCACTATAACAACCATTATCACCACTATAACGACCATTATAACCACTATAACGACCATTATAACCACTATAACGACCATTATAACCACTATAACAACCATTAAAACCACTATGACAACCATTATCACCACTATAACAACCATTATAACCACTATAACAACCATTAAAACCACTATGACAACCATTATCACCACTATAACAACCATTATAACCACTGTAACGACCATCATCACCACTGTAACAACCACTATAACCACTATAACAACCATTATCACCACTATAACAACCACTATAACCACTATAACAACCACTATAACCACTATAACAACCATTATAACCAACATATCGACCACTATCAGCATCATAACGACCATTATCAGCACCATAACGACCATTATCAGCACTATAACGACCATTATCACCACTATAACAACCATCATCACCACTGTAACAACCACTATAACCACTATAACAACCATTATCACCACTATAACGACCATTATAACCACTATAACGATCATTATAACCACTATAACAACCATTAAAACCACTATGACAACCATTATAACCACTATAACAACCGTTATAACCACTATAACGACCATTATAACCACTATAACGACCATTATAACCACTATAACAACCATTAAAACCTCTATGACAACCATTATCACCACTATAACAACCATCATCACCACTGTAACAACCACTATAACCACTATAACAACCATTATCACCACTATAACGACCATTATAACCACTATAACGACCATTATAACCACTATAACAACCATTAAAACCACTATGACAACCATTATCACCACTATAACAACCATTATAACCACTATAACGACCATTATAACCACTATAACAACCATTAAAACCTCTATGACAACCATTATCACCACTATAACAACCATCATCACCACTGTAACAACCATTATAACCACTATAAGAACCATTATCACCACTATAACGACCATTATCACCACTATAACGAGCATTATAACCACTATAACAACCATTATAACCACTATAACAACCATTATAACCAATATAACGACCACTATCAGCACCATAACGACCATTATCAGCACTATAACGACCATTATCAGCACTACAACGACCATTATCACCACTATAACAACCATTATAACCACTATAACAACCATTATCACCACTATAACGAGCATTATAACCACTATAACAACCATTATAACCACTATAACAACCATTATAACCACTATAACAACCATTATAACCAATATAACGACCACTATCAGCACCATAACGACCATTATCAGCACTATAACGACCATTATCACCACTATAACAACCATCATCACCACTGTAACAACCACTATAACCACTATAACAACCATTATCACCACTATAACGACCATTATAACCACTATAACGACCATTATAACCACTATAACAACCATTAAAACCACTATGACAACCATTATCACCACTGTAACAACCATTATAATCACTATAACAACCATTATCACCACTATAACGACCATTATCACCAATATAACGACAATTATCTGCACTATAACGACCATTGTCAGCACTATAACGACCATTATCACCACCATAACGACCATTATCAGCACCATAACGACCATTATCAGCACTATAACGACCATTATCAGCACTACAACGACCATTATCACCACTATAACAACCACTATGACCACTATAACAACCACTATAACCACTATAACAACCATTATAACCACTATAACAACCGTTATAACCACTATAACGACCATTCTAACCGCTATAACGACCATTATCACCACTATAACAACCATTACAACCACTATGACAACCATTAAAACCACTATGACAACCATTATCACCACTATAACAACCATCATCACCACTGTAACAACCATTATAACCACTATAACAACCATTATCACCATTATAACGAGCATTATAACCACTATAACAACCATTATAACCACTATAACAACCATTATAACCACTATAACGACCATTATAACCACTATAACAACCATTATCACCACTATAACGAGCATTATAACCACAATAACAACCATTATAACCACTATAACAACCATTATAACCAATATAACGACCACTATCAGCACCATAACGACCACTATCAGCACCATAACGACCATTATCAGCACTATAACGACCATTAACACCACTATAACAACCATCATCACCACTGTAACAACCACTATAACCACTATAACAACCATTATCACCACTATAACGACCATTATAACCACTATAACGACCATTATAACCGCTATAACAACCATTAAAACCACTATGACAACCATTATCACCACTATAACAACCATCATCACCACTGTAACAATGACTATAACCACTATAACAACCATTATCACCACTATAACGACCATTATAACCACTATAACGAGCATTATAACCACTATAACAACCATTATAAACACTATAACAACTATTATAACCAATATAACGACCACTATCAGCACCATCACGACCATTCTCAGCACTACAACGACCATTATCAGCACTATAACGACCATTATCACCACTATAACAACCATCATCACCACTGTAACAACCACTATAACCACTATAACAACCATTAAAATCACTATGACAACCATTATCACCACTATAACTACCATTATAACCACTATAACGACCATTATAACCACTATAACAACCATTAAAACCTCTATGACAACCATTATCACCACTATAACAACCATCATCACCACTGTAACAACCATTATAACCCCTATAAGAACCATTATCACCACTACAACGACCATTAACACCACTATAACAACCATCATCACCACTGTAACAACCACTATAACCACTATAACAACCATTATCACCACTATAACGACCATTATAACCACTATAACGACCATTATAACCACTATAACAACCATTAAAACCACTATGACAACCATTATCACCACTATAACAACCATCATCACCACTGTAACAATCATTATAACCACTATAACAACCATTATCACCACTATAACGAACATTATAACCACTATAACAACCATTATAACCACTATAACAACTATTATAACCAATATAACGACCACTATCAGCACCATCACGAACATTCTCAGCACTATAACGACCATTATCAGCACTATAACGACCATTATCACCACTATAACAACCATCATCACCACTGTAACAACCATTATAATCACTATAACGACCATTATCACCACTATAACGACCATTATCACCACTATAACGACCATTATCAGCACCATAACGACCATTATCAGCACTATAACGACCATTATCAGCACTACAACGACCACTATCACCACTGTGGCAACCATTATCACCACTATAGCAACCATTACGACCACTATAACAACCACTATAACCACTATAACAACCATTATAACCTCTATAACAACTGTTATAACCACTATAACGACCATTATCACCACTACAACAACCTTTACAACCACTACGACAACCATTACAATCACCATGACAACCATTAAAACCACTATGACAGCCATTATCACCACTATAACAACCATCATCACCACTGTAACAATCATTATAACCACTATAACAACCATTATCACCACTATAACGACCATTATAACCACTATAACGAGCATTATAACCACTATAACAACCATTAAAACCACTATGACAACCATTATCACCACTATAACAACCATCATCACCACTGTAACAACCATTATAACCACTATAACAACCATTATAACCACTATAACAACTATTATAACCAATATAACGACCACTATCAGCACCATAACGACCATTCTCAGCACTATAACGACCATTATCAGCACTATAACGACCATTATCACCACTATAACAACCACTATAACCACTATAACAACCACTATAACCGCTATAACAACCATTATAACTACTATAACAACCATTATCACCACTATAACGACCATTATAACCACTATAACGACCATTATAACCACTGTAACGACCATTATAACCACTATAACAACCATTAAAACCACTATGACAGCCATTATCACCACTATAACAACCATCATCACCACTGTAACAATCATTATAACCACTATAACAACCATTATCACCACTATAACGACCATTATAACCACTATAACGAGCATTATAACCACTATAACAACCATTAAAACCTCTATGACAACCATTATCACCACAATAACAACCATCATCACCACTGTAACAACCATTATAACGACTATAAGAACCATTATCACCACTATAACGACCATTATCACCACTATGACAACCATTACAACCACCATGAAAACCATTAAAACCACTATGACAACCATTATCACCACTATAATAACCATCATCACCTCTCTAACAACCATTACGACCACTATAACAACCATTATCACCACTATAACGACCATTATAACCACTATAACGACCATTATAACCACTATAACGACCATTATAACCACTATAACAACCATTAAAACCACTATGACAACCATTATCACCACTATAACGACCATTATAACCACTATAACGACCATTATAACCACTATAACGACCATTATAACCACTATAACAACCATTAAAACCACTATGACAACCATTATCACCACTATAACAACCATCATCACCACTGTAACAACCATTATAACCACTATAACAACCATTATCACCACTATAACGAGCATTATAACCACTATAACAACCATTATAACCACTATAACAACCATTATAACCAATATAACGACCACTATCAGCACCATAACGACCATTCTCAGCACTATAACGACCATTATCAGCACTATAACGACCATTATCACCACTATAACAACCATCATCACCACTGTAACAACCATTATAACTACTATAACAACCATTATCACCACTATAACGACCATTATAACCACTATAACGACCATTATAACCACTATAACGACCATTATAACCACTATAACGACCAGTATAACCACTATAACAACCATTAAAACCACTATAACAACCATTACCACCACTATAACGACCATTATAACCACTATAACGAGCATTATAACCACTATAACAACCATTATAAACACTATAACAACTATTATAACCAATATAACGACCACTATCAGCACCATCACGACCATTCTCAGCACTATAACGACCATTATCAGCACTATAACGACCATTATCACCACTATAACAACCATCATCACCACTGTAACAACCACTATAACCACTATAACAACCATTAAAATCACTATGACAACCATTATCACCACTATAACTACCATTATAACCACTATAACGACCATTATAACCACTATAACAACCATTAAAACCTCTATGACAACCATTATCACCACTATAACAACCATCATCACCACTGTAACAACCATTATAACCACTATAAGAACCATTATCACCACTACAACGACCATTAACACCACTATAACAACCATCATCACCACTGTAACAACCACTATAACCACTATAACAACCATTATCACCACTATAACGACCATTATAACCACTATAACGACCATTATAACCACTATAACAACCATTAAAACCACTATGACAACCATTATCACCACTATAACAACCATCATCACCACTGTAACAATCATTATAACCACTATAACAACCATTATCACCACTATAACGACCATTATAACCACTATAACGAGCATTATAACCACTATAACAACCATTAAAACCACTATGACAACCATTATCACCACTATAACAACCATCATCACCACTGTAACAACCATTATAACCACTATAACAACCATTATCACCACTATAACGAGCATTACAACCACTATAACAACCATTATAACCACTATAACAACTATTATAACCAATATAACGACCACTATCAGCACCATAACGACCATTATCAGCACTATAACGACCATTATCACCACTATAACAACCATCATCACCACTGTAACAACCACTATAACCACTATAACAACCATTATAACCACTATAACGAGCATTATAACCACTATAACAACCATTAAAACCACTATGACAACCATTATCACCACTATAACAACCATCATCACCACTGTAACAACCATTATAACCACTATAACAACCATTATCACCACTATAACGAGCATTACAACCACTATAACAACCATTATAACCACTATAACAACTATTATAACCAATATAACGACCACTATCAGCACCATAACGACCATTATCAGCACTATAACGACCATTATCACCACTATAACAACCATCATCACCACTGTAACAACCACTATAACCACTATAACAACCATTATAACTACTATAACAACCATTATCACCACTATAACGACCATTATAACCACTATAACGACCATTATAACCACTATAACGACCATTATAACCACTATAACGACCAGTATAACCACTATAACAACCATTAAAACCACTATAACAACCATTACCACCACTATAACGACCATTATAACCACTATAACGAGCATTATAACCACTATAACAACCATTATAAACACTATAACAACTATTATAACCAATATAACGACCACTATCAGCACCATCACGACCATTCTCAGCACTATAACGACCATTATCAGCACTATAACGACCATTATCACCACTATAACAACCATCATCACCACTGTAACAACCACTATAACCACTATAACAACCATTAAAATCACTATGACAACCATTATCACCACTATAACTACCATTATAACCACTATAACGACCATTATAACCACTATAACAACCATTAAAACCTCTATGACAACCATTATCACCACTATAACAACCATCATCACCACTGTAACAACCATTATAACCACTATAAGAACCATTATCACCACTACAACGACCATTAACACCACTATAACAACCATCATCACCACTGTAACAACCACTATAACCACTATAACAACCATTATCACCACTATAACGACCATTATAACCACTATAACGACCATTATAACCACTATAACAACCATTAAAACCACTATGACAACCATTATCACCACTATAACAACCATCATCACCACTGTAACAATCATTATAACCACTATAACAACCATTATCACCACTATAACGAACATTATAACCACTATAACAACCATTATAACCACTATAAGAACTATTATAACCAATATAACGACCACTATCAGCACCATCACGAACATTCTCAGCACTATAACGACCATTATCAGCACTATAACGACCATTATCACCACTATAACAACCATCATCACCACTGTAACAACCATTATAATCACTATAACGACCATTATCACCACTATAACGACCATTATCACCACTATAACGACCATTATCAGCACCATAACGACCATTATCAGCACTATAACGACCATTATCAGCACTACAACGACCACTATCACCACTGTGGCAACCATTATCACCACTATAGCAACCATTACGACCACTATAACAACCACTATAACCACTATAACAACCATTATAACCTCTATAACAACTGTTATAACCACTATAACGACCATTATCACCACTATAACAACCTTTACAACCACTACGACAACCATTACAATCACCATGACAACCATTAAAACCACTATGACAGCCATTATCACCACTATAACAACCATCATCACCACTGTAACAATCATTATAACCACTATAACAACCATTATCACCACTATAACGACCATTATAACCACTATAACGAGCATTATAACCACTATAACAACCATTAAAACCACTATGACAACCATTATCACCACTATAACAACCATCATCACCACTGTAACAACCATTATAACCACTATAACAACCATTATCACCACTATAACGAGCATTACAACCACTATAACAACCATTATAACCACTATAACAACTATTATAACCAATATAACGACCACTATCAGCACCATAACGACCATTCTCAGCACTATAACGACCATTATCAGCACTATAACGACCATTATCACCACTATAACAACCACTATAACCACTATAACAACCACTATAACCGCTATAACAACCATTATAACTACTATAACAACCATTATCACCACTATAACGACCATTATAACCACTATAACGACCATTATAACCACTATAACGACCATTATAACCACTATAACAACCATTAAAACCACTATGACAGCCATTATCACCACTATAACAACCATCATCACCACTGTAACAATCATTATAACCACTATAACAACCATTATCACCACTATAACGACCATTATAACCACTATAACGAGCATTATAACCACTATAACAACCATTAAAACCTCTATGACAACCATTATCACCACAATAACAACCATCATCACCACTGTAACAACCATTATAACGACTATAAGAACCATTATCACCACTATAACGACCATTATCACCACTATGACAACCATTACAACCACCATGAAAACCATTAAAACCACTATGACAACCATTATCACCACTATAATAACCATCATCACCTCTCTAACAACCATTACGACCACTATAACAACCATTATCACCACTATAACGACCATTATAACCACTATAACGACCATTATAACCACTATAACGACCATTATAACCACTATAACAACCATTAAAACCACTATAACAACCATCATCACCACTGTAACAACCACTATAACCACTATAACAACCATTATCACCACTATAACGACCATTATAACCACTATAACAACCATTAAAACCACTATGACAACCATTATCACCACTATAACAACCATCATCACCACTGTAGCAACCACTATTACCACTATAACAACCATTATCACCACTATAACGACCATTATAACCACTATAACGACCATTATAACCACTATAACAACCATTATAACCAATATAACGACCACTATCAGCACCATCACGACCATTCTCAGCACTATAACGACCATTATCAGCACTATAACGATCATTATCACCACTATAACGACCATTATCACCACTATAGCGTCCATTATCACCACTATAACGACCATTATCAGCACTATTACGGCCATTATCAGCAATATAACGACCTTTATAACCACTATAACAACCATTATCACCACTATAACGACCATTATAACCACTATAACGAGCACTATCAGCACCATAACGACCATTCTCAGCACTATAACGACCATTATCAGCACTATAACGACCATTATCAGCACTATTACGGCCATTATCAGCAATATAACGACCATTATAACCACTGTAACAACCATTATAACCACTATAACAGCCATTATCAGCACTATAACGACCATTATCAGCACTACAACGACCATTATCACCACTGTGGCAACCATTATCACCACTATAGCAACCATTACGACCACTATAACAACCACTATAACCACTATAACAACCATTATAACCACTATAACAACTGTTATAACTACTATAACGACCATTATCACCACTATAACAACCTTTACAACCACTACGACAACCATTACAACCACCATGACAACCATTAAAACCACTATGACAGCCATTATCACCACTATAACAACCATCATCACCACTGTAACAATCATTATAACCACTATAACAACCATTATCACCACTATAACGACCATTATAACCACTATAACGAGCATTATAACCACTATAACAACCATTAAAACCACTATGACAACCATTATCACCACTATAACAACCATCATCACCACTGTAACAACCATTATAACCACTATAACAACCATTATCACCACTATAACGAGCATTACAACCACTATAACAACCATTATAACCACTATAACAACTATTATAACCAATATAACGACCACTATCAGCACCATAACGACCATTATCAGCACTATAACGACCATTATCACCACTATAACAACCATCATCACCACTGTAACAACCACTATAACCACTATAACAACCATTATAACTACTATAACAACCATTATCACCACTATAACGACCATTATAACCACTATAACGACCATTATAACCACTATAACGACCATTATAACCACTATAACGACCAGTATAACCACTATAACAACCATTAAAACCACTATGACAACCATTATCGCCACTATAACAACCATCATCACCACTGTAACAACCACTATAACCACTATAACAACCATTATCACCACTATAACGACCATTATAACCACTATAACGACCATTATAACCATTATAACAACCATTAAAACCACTATGACAACCATTATCACCACTATAACGAGCATTATAACCACTATAACAACCATTATAACCACTATAACAACTATTATAACCAATATAACGACCACTATCAGCACCATCACGACCATTCTCAGCACTATAACGACCATTATCAGCACTATAACGACCATTATCACCACTATAACAACCATTATAACCACTATAACAACCATTATAACCACTATAACAACTGTTATAACCACTATAACGACCATTATCACCACTACAACAACCTTTACAACCACTACGACAACCATTACAACCACCATGACAACCATTAAAACCACTATAACAACCATTATAACTACTATAACAACCATTATCACCACTATAACGACCATTATAACCACTATAACGACCATTATAACCACTATAACGACCATTATAACCACTATAACGACCATTATAACCACTATAACGACCAGTATAACCACTATAACAACCATTAAAACCACTATAACAACCATTACCACCACTATAACGACCATTATAACCACTATAACGAGCATTATAACCACTATAACAACCATTATAAACACTATAACAACTATTATAACCAATATAACGACCACTATCAGCACCATCACGACCATTCTCAGCACTATAACGACCATTATCAGCACTATAACGACCATTATCACCACTATAACAACCATCATCACCACTGTAACAACCACTATAACCACTATAACAACCATTAAAATCACTATGACAACCATTATCACCACTATAACTACCATTATAACCACTATAATGACCATTATAACCACTATAACAACCATTAAAACCTCTATGACAACCATTATCACCACTATAACAACCATCATCACCACTGTAACAACCATTATAACCACTATAAGAACCATTATCACCACTACAACGACCATTAACACCACTATAACAACCATCATCACCACTGTAACAACCACTATAACCACTATAACAACCATTATCACCACTATAACGACCATTATAACCACTATAACGACCATTATAACCACTATAACAACCATTAAAACCACTATGACAACCATTATCACCACTATAACAACCATCATCACCACTGTAACAATCATTATAACCACTATAACAACCATTATCACCACTATAACGAACATTATAACCACTATAACAACCATTATAACCACTATAACAACTATTATAACCAATATAACGACCACTATCAGCACCATCACGAACATTCTCAGCACTATAACGACCATTATCAGCACTATAACGACCATTATCACCACTATAACAACCATCATCACCACTGTAACAACCATTATAATCACTATAACGACCATTATCACCACTATAACGACCATTATCACCACTATAACGACCATTATCAGCACCATAACGACCATTATCAGCACTATAACGACCATTATCAGCACTACAACGACCACTATCACCACTGTGGCAACCATTATCACCACTATAGCAACCATTACGACCACTATAACAACCACTATAACCACTATAACAACCATTATAACCTCTATAACAACTGTTATAACCACTATAACGACCATTATCACCACTATAACAACCTTTACAACCACTACGACAACCATTACAATCACCATGACAACCATTAAAACCACTATGACAGCCATTATCACCACTATAACAACCATCATCACCACTGTAACAATCATTATAACCACTATAACAACCATTATCACCACTATAACGACCATTATAACCACTATAACGAGCATTATAACCACTATAACAACCATTAAAACCACTATGACAACCATTATCACCACTATAACAACCATCATCACCACTGTAACAACCATTATAACCACTATAACAACCATTATCACCACTATAACGAGCATTACAACCACTATAACAACCATTATAACCACTATAACAACTATTATAACCAATATAACGACCACTATCAGCACCATAACGACCATTCTCAGCACTATAACGACCATTATCAGCACTATAACGACCATTATCACCACTATAACAACCACTATAACCACTATAACAACCACTATAACCGCTATAACAACCATTATAACGACTATAACAACCATTATCACCACTATAACGACCATTATAACCACTATAACGACCATTATAACCACTATAACGACCATTATAACCACTATAACAACCATTAAAACCACTATGACAGCCATTATCACCACTATAACAACCATCATCACCACTGTAACAATCATTATAACCACTATAACAACCATTATCACCACTATAACGACCATTATAACCACTATAACGAGCATTATAACCACTATAACAACCATTAAAACCTCTATGACAACCATTATCACCACAATAACAACCATCATCACCACTGTAACAACCATTATAACGACTATAAGAACCATTATCACCACTATAACGACCATTATCACCACTATGACAACCATTACAACCACCATGAAAACCATTAAAACCACTATGACAACCATTATCACCACTATAATAACCATCATCACCTCTCTAACAACCATTACGACCACTATAACAACCATTATCACCACTATAACGACCATTATAACCACTATAACGACCATTATAACCACTATAACGACCATTATAACCACTATAACAACCATTAAAACCACTATGACAACCATTATCACCACTATAACGACCATTATAACCACTATAACGACCATTATAACCACTATAACGACCATTATAACCACTATAACAACCATTATAACCAATATAACGACCACTATCAGCACCATCACGACCATTCTCAGCACTATAACGACCATTATCAGCACTATAACGACCATTATCACCACTATAGCAATCATTATGACCACTGTGACAACCATTATCAGCACTACAACGACCATTATCACCACTACAACAACCATTATAACCACTATAACGAGCATTATAACCACTATAACAACCATTAAAACCACTATGACAACCATTATCACCACTATAACGACCATTATAACCACTATAACGACCATTATAACCACTATAACGACCATTATAACCACTATAACAACCATTAAAACCACTATAACAACCATCATCACCACTGTAACAACCACTATAACCACTATAACAACCATTATCACCACTATAACGACCATTATAACCACTATAACAACCATTAAAACCACTATGACAACCATTATCACCACTATAACAACCATCATCACCACTGTAACAACCACTATTACCACTATAACAACCATTATCACCACTATAACGACCATTATAACCACTATAACGACCATTATAACCACTATAACAACCATTATAACCAATATAACGACCACTATCAGCACCATCACGACCATTCTCAGCACTATAACGACCATTATCAGCACTATAACGATCATTATCACCACTATAACGACCATTATCACCACTATAGCGTCCATTATCACCACTATAACGACCATTATCAGCACTATTACGGCCATTATCAGCAATATAACGACCTTTATAACCACTATAACAACCATTATCACCACTATAACGACCATTATAACCACTATAACGAGCACTATCAGCACCATAACGACCATTCTCAGCACTATAACGACCATTATCAGCACTATAACGACCATTATCAGCACTATTACGGCCATTATCAGCAATATAACGACCATTATAACCACTGTAACAACCATTATAACCACTATAACAGCCATTATCAGCACTATAACGACCATTATCAGCACTACAACGACCATTATCACCACTGTGGCAACCATTATCACCACTATAGCAACCATTACGACCACTATAACAACCACTATAACCACTATAACAACCATTATAACCACTATAACAACTGTTATAACCACTATAACGACCATTATCACCACTATAACAACCTTTACAACCACTACGACAACCATTACAACCACCATGACAACCATTAAAACCACTATGACAGCCATTATCACCACTATAACAACCATCATCACCACTGTAACAAATATTATATCCACTATAACAACCATTATCACCACTATAACGACCATTATAACCACTATAACGAGCATTATAACCACTATAACAACCATTAAAACCACTATGACAACCATTATCACCACTATAACAACCATCATCACAACTGTAACAACCATTATAACCACTATAACAACCATTATCACCACTATAACGAGCATTACAACCACTATAACAACCATTATAACCACTATAACAACTATTATAACCAATATAACGACCACTATCAGCACCATAACGACCATTATCAGCACTATAACGACCATTATCACCACTATAACAACCATCATCACCACTGTAACAACCACTATAACCACTATAACAACCATTATAACTACTATAACAACCATTATCACCACTATAACGACCATTATAACCACTATAACGACCATTATAACCACTATAACGACCATTATAACCACTATAACGACCAGTATAACCACTATAACAACCATTAAAACCACTATGACAACCATTATCACCACTATAACGAGCATTATAACCACTATAACAACCATTATAACCACTATAACAACTATTATAACCAATATAACGACCACTATCAGCACCATCACGACCATTCTCAGCACTATAACGACCATTATCAGCACTATAACGACCATTATCACCACTATAACAACCATCATCACCACTGTAACAACCACTATAACCACTATAACAACCATTATCACCACTATAACGACCATTATAACCACTATAACGACCATTATAACCACTATAACAACCATTAAAACCACTATGACAACCATTATCACCACTATAACAACCATTATAACCACTATAACAACCATTATAACCACTATAACAACTGTTATAACCACTATAACGACCATTATCACCACTATAACAACCTTTACAACCACTACGACAACCATTACAACCACCATGACAACCATTAAAACCACTATAACAACCATTATAACTACTATAACAACCATTATCACCACTATAACGACCATTATAACCACTATAACGACCATTATAACCACTATAACGACCATTATAACCACTATAACGACCATTATAACCACTATAACAACCATTAAAACCTCTATGACAACCATTATCACCACTATAACAACCATCATCACCACTGTAACAATCATTATAACCACTATAACAACCATTATCACCACTATAACGAACATTATAACCACTATAACAACCATTATAACCACTATAACAACTATTATAACCAATATAACGACCACTATCAGCACCATCACGAACATTCTCAGCACTATAACGACCATTATCAGCACTATAACGACCATTATCACCACTATAACAACCATCATCACCACTGTAACAACCATTATAATCACTATAACGACCATTATCACCACTATAACGACCATTATCACCACTATAACGACCATTATCAGCACCATAACGACCATTATCAGCACTATAACGACCATTATCAGCACTACAACGACCACTATCACCACTGTGGCAACCATTATCACCACTATAGCAACCATTACGACCACTATAACAACCACTATAACCACTATAACAACCATTATAACCACTATAACAACTGTTATAACCACTATAACGACCATTATCACCACTATAACAACCTTTACAACCACTACGACAACCATTACAATCACCATGACAACCATTAAAACCACTATGACAGCCATTATCACCACTATAACAACCATCATCACCACTGTAACAATCATTATAACCACTATAACAACCATTATCACCACTATAACGACCATTATAACCACTATAACGAGCATTATAACCACTATAACAACCATTAAAACCACTATGACAACCATTATCACCACAATAACAACCATCATCACCACTGTAACAACCATTATAACGACTATAAGAACCATTATCACCACTATAACGACCATTATCACCACTATGACAACCATTACAACCACCATGAAAACCATTAAAACCACTATGACAACCATTATCACCACTATAATAACCATCATCACCTCTCTAACAACCATTATGACCACTATAACAACCATTATCACCACTATAACGACCATTATAACCACTATAACGACCATTATAACCACTATAACGACCATTGTAACCACTATAACAACCATTAAAACCACTATGACAACCATTATCACCACTATAACAACCATTATAACCACTATAACGACCATTATAACCACTATAACGACCATTATAACCACTATAACAACCATTAAAACCACTATGACAACCATTATCCTCACTATAACAACCATCATCACCACTGTAACAACCATTATAACCACTATAAGAACCATTACCACCACTATAACGAGCATTATAACCACTATAACAACCATTATAACCACTATAACAACCATTATAACCAATATAACGACCACTATCAGCACCATAACGACCATTCTCAGCACTATAACGACCATTATCAGCACTATAACGACCATTATCACCACTATAACAACCACTATTACCACTATAACAACCACTATAACCACTATAACAACCATTATAACTACTATAACAAACATTATCACCACTATAACGACCATTATCACCACTATAACGAGCATTACAACCATTATAACAACCATTATAACCACTATAACAACTATTATAACCAATATAACGACCACTATCAGCACCATAACGACCATTATCAGCACTATAACGACCATTATCACCACTATAACAACCATCATCACCACTGTAACAACCACTATAACCACTATAACAACCATTATAACTACTATAACAACCATTATCACCACTATAACGACCATTATAACCACTATAACGACCATTATAACCACTATAACGACCATTATAACCACTATAACGACCATTATAACCACTATAACAACCATTAAAACCACTATGACAACCATTATCACCACTATAACAACCATCATCACCACTGTAACAACCACTATAACCACTATAACAACCATTATCACCACTATAACGACCATTATAACCACTATAACGACCATTATAACCATTATAACAACCATTAAAACCACTATGACAACCATTATCACCACTATAACGAGCATTATAACCACTATAACAACCATTATAACCACTATAACAACTATTATAACCAATATAACGACCACTATCAGCACCATCACGACCATTCTCAGCACTATAACGACCATTATCAGCACCTTTAACGACCATTATCACCACTATAACAACCATCATCACCACTGTAACAACCACTATAACCACTATAACAACCATTATCACCACTATAACGACCATTATAACCACTATAACGACCATTATAACCACTATAACAACCATTAAAACCACTATGACAACCATTATCACCACTATAACAACCATTATAACCACTATAACAACCATTATAACCACTATAACAACTGTTATAACCACTATAACGACCATTATCACCACTATAACAACCTTTACAACCACTACGACAACCATTACAACCACCATGACAACCATTAAAACCACTATGACAGCCATTATCACCACTATAACAACCATCATCACCACTATAACGACCATTATAACCACTATAACGACCATTATAACCACTATAACGACCATTATAACCACTATAACGACCATTATAACCACTATAACAACCATTATAACCACTATAACAACCATTAAAACCTCTATGACAACCATTATCACCACTATAACAACCATCATCACCACTGTAACAACCATTATAACCACTATAAGAACCATTATCACCACTATAACGACCATTATCACCACTGTAACGACAATTATCAGCACTATAACGGCCATTATCAGCACTATAACAACCATTATCAGCACTATAACAACCATTATCAGCACTATAACGGCCATTATCAGCAATATAACGACCATTATAACCACTGTAACAACCATTATAACCACTATAACAGCCATTATCAGCACTATAACGACCATTATCACCACTATAGCAATCATTATGACCACTGTGACAACCATTATCAGCACTACAACGACCATTGTCACCACTATAACAACCACTATAACCACTATAACAACCACTATAACCACTATAACAACCATTATAACCAATATAACGACCACTATCAGCACCATAACGACCATTATCAGCACCATAACGACCATTATCAGCACTATAACGACCATTAACACCACTATAACAACCATCATCACCACTGTAACAACCACTATAACCACTATAACAACCATTATCACCACTATAACGACCATTATAACCACTATAACGACCATTATAACCACTATAACAACCATTAAAACCACTATGACAACCATTATCACCACTATAACAACCATCATCACCACTGTAACAATCATTATAACCACTATAACAACCATTATCACCACTATAACGAACATTATAACCACTATAACAACCATTATAACCACTATAACAACCATTAAAACCTCTATGACAACCATTATCACCACAATAACAACCATCATCACCACTGTAACAACCATTATAACGACTATAAGGACCATTATCACCACTATAACGACCATTATCACCACTATGACAACCATTACAACCACCATGAAAACCATTAAAACCACTATGACAACCATTATCACCACTATAATAACCATCATCACCTCTCTAACAACCATTATGACCACTATAACAACCATTATCACCACTATAACGACCATTATAACCACTATAACGACCATTATCACCACTATAACAACCTTTACAACCACTACGACAACCATTACAACCACCATGACAACCATTAAAACCACTATGACAGCCATTATCACCACTGTAACAACCATTATAATCACTATAACGACCATTATCACCACTATAACGACCATTATCAGCACTATAACGACCATTATCAGCACCATAACGACCATTATCAGCACTATAACGACCATTATCAGCACTACAACGACCACTATCACCACTGTGGCAACCATTATCACCACTATAGCAACCATTACGACCACTATAACAACCACTATAACCACTATAACAACCATTATAACCACTATAACAACTGTTATAACCACTATAACGACCATTATCACCACTATAACAACCTTTACAACCACTACGACAACCATTACAATCACCATGACAACCATTAAAACCACTATGACAGCCATTATCACCACTATAACAACCATCATCACCACTGTAACAATCATTATAACCACTATAACAACCATTACCACCACTATAACGACCATTATAACCACTATAACGAGCATTATAACCACTATAACGACCATTATAACCACTATAACAACCATTAAAACCACTATGACAGCCATTATCACCACTATAACAACCATCATCACCACTGTAACAATCATTATAACCACTATAACAACCATTATCACCACTATAACGACCATTATAACCACTATAACGAGCATTATAACCACTATAACAACCATTAAAACCTCTATGACAACCATTATCACCACAATAACAACCATCATCACCACTGTAACAACCATTATAACGACTATAAGGACCATTATCACCACTATAACGACCATTATCACCACTATGACAACCATTACAACCACCATGAAAACCATTAAAACCACTATGACAACCATTATCACCACTATAATAACCATCATCACCTCTCTAACAACCATTATGACCACTATAACAACCATTATCACCACTATAACGACCATTATAACCACTATAACGACCATTATAACCACTATAACGACCATTATAACCACTATAACAACCATTAAAACCACTATGACAACCGTTATCACCACTATAACGACCATTATAACCACTATAACGACCATTATAACCACTATAACGACCATTATAACCACTATAACAACCATTAAAACCACTATGACAACCATTACAACCACTATAACAACCATCATCACCACTGTAACAACCACTATAACCACTATAACAACCGTTATAACCACTATAACGACCATTATAACCACTATAACGACCATTATCACCACTATGACAACCATTACAACCACTATAACAACCATCATCACCACTGTAACAACCATTATAACCACTATAACAACCATTATCACCACTATAACGAGCATTATAACCACTATAACAACCATTATAACCACTATAACAACCATTATAACCAATATAACGACCACTATCAGCACCATAACGACCATTCTCAGCACTATAACGACCATTATCAGCACTATAACGACCATTATCACCACTATAACAACCACTATAACCACTATAACAACCACTATAACCACTATAACAACCATTATAACTACTATAACAAACATTATCACCACTATAACGACCATTATAACCACTATAACGACCATTATAACCACTGTAACAACCATTATAACCACTATAACAACCATTATCACCACTATAACGAGCATTATAACCACTATAACAACCATTATAACCACTATAACAACCATTATAACCAATATAACGACCACTATCAGCACCATAACGACCATTATCAGCACCATAACGACCATTATCAGCACTATAACGACCATTATCACCACTATAACGACCATTATCACCACTATAACGACAATTATCAGCACTATAACGGCCATTATCAGCACTATAACAACCATTATCGGCACTATAACAACCATTATCAGCACTATAACGGCCATTATCAGCAATATAACGACCATTATAACCACGGTAACAACCATTATAACCACTATAACAGCCATTATCAGCACTATAACGATCATTATCACCACTATAACGACCATTATCACCACTATAGCGTCCATTATCACCACTATAACGACCATTATCAGCACTATTACGGCCATTATCAGCAATATAACGACCTTTATAACCACTAGAACAACCATTATCACCACTATAGCGACCATTATAACCACTATAACGAGCACTATCAGCACCATAACGACCATTCTCAGCACTATAACGACCATTATCAGCACTATAACGACCATTATCAGCACTATTACGGCCATTATCAGCAATATAACGACCATTATAACCACTGTAACAACCATTATAACCACTATAACAGCCATTATCAGCACTATAACGACCATTATCAGCACTACAACGACCATTATCACCACTGTGGCAACCATTATCACCACTATAGCAACCATTACGACCACTATAACAACCACTATAACCACTATAACAACCATTATAACCACTATAACAACTGTTATAACCACTATAACGACCATTATCACCACTATAACAACCTTTACAACCACTACGACAACCATTACAACCACCATGACAACCATTAAAACCACTATGACAGCCATTATCACCACTATAACAACCATCATCACCACTGTAACAAATATTATATCCACTATAACAACCATTATCACCACTATAACGACCATTATAACCACTATAACGAGCATTATAACCACTATAACAACCATTAAAACCACTATGACAACCATTATCACCACTATAACAACCATCATCACCACTGTAACAACCATTATAACCACTATAACAACCATTATCACCACTATAACGAGCATTACAACCACTATAACAACCATTATAACCACTATAACAACTATTATAACCAATATAACGACCACTATCAGCACCATAACGACCATTATCAGCACTATAACGACCATTATCACCACTATAACAACCATCATCACCACTGTAACAACCACTATAACCACTATAACAACCATTATAACTACTATAACAACCATTATCACCACTATAACGACCATTATAACCACTATAACGAGCATTATAACCACTATAACGACCATTATAACCACTATAACAACCATTAAAACCACTATGACAACCATTAAAACCACTATGACAACCATTATCACCACTATAACAACCATCATCACCACTGTAACAACCACTATAACCACTATAACAACCATTATCACCACTATAACGACCATTATAACCACTATAACGACCATTATAACCATTATAACAACCATTAAAACCACTATGACAACCATTATCACCACTATAACGAGCATTATAACCACTATAACAACCATTATAACCACTATAACAACTATTATAACCAATATAACGACCACTATCAGCACCATCACGACCATTCTCAGCACTATAACGACCATTATCAGCACTATAACGATCATTATCACCACTATAACAACCATCATCACCACTGTAACAACCACTATAACCACTATAACAACCATTATCACCACTATAACGACCATTATAACCACTATAACGACCATTATAACCACTATAACAACCATTAAAACCACTATAACAACCATTATCACCACTATAACAACCATTATAACCACTATAACAACCATTATAACCACTATAACAACTGTTATAACCACTATAACGACCATTATCACCACTATAACAACATTTACAACCACTACGACAACCATTACAACCACCATGACAACCATTAAAACCACTATAACAACCATTATAACTACTATAACAACCATTATCACCACTATAACGACCATTATAACCACTATAACGACCATTATAACCACTATAACGACCATTATAACCACTATAACGACCATTATAACCACTATAACAACCATTAAAACCACTATGACAACCATTATCACCACTATAACAACCATCATCACCACTGTAACAACCACTATAACCACTATAACAACCATTATCACCACTATAACGACCATTATAACCACTATAACGACCATTATAACCATTATAACAACCATTAAAACCACTATGACAACCATTATCACCACTATAACGAGCATTATAACCACTATAACAACCATTATAACCACTATAACAACTATTATAACCAATATAACGACCACTATCAGCACCATCACGACCATTCTCAGCACTATAACGACCATTATCAGCACTATAACGACCATTATCACCACTATAACGACCATCATCACCACTGTAACAACCACTATAACCACTATAACAACCATTATCACCACTATAACGACCATTATAACCACTATAACAACCATTATCACCACTATAACGACCATTATAACCACTATAACGACCATTATAACCACTATAACAACCATTAAAACCACTATGACAACCATTATCACCACTATAACAACCATTATAACCACTATAACAACCATTATAACCACTATAACAACTGTTATAACCACTATAACGACCATTATCACCACTATAACAACCTTTACAACCACTACGACAACCATTACAACCACCATGACAACCATTAAAACCACTATAACAACCATTATAACTACTATAACAACCATTATCACCACTATAACGACCATTATAACCACTATAACGACTATTATAACCACTATAACGACCATTATAACCACTATAACGACCATTATAACCACTATTACAACCATTATAACCACTATAACAACCATTAAAACCACTATGACAACCATTATCACCACTATAACAACCATCATCACCACTGTAACAACCACTATAACCACTATAACAACCATTATCACCACTATAACGACCATTATAACCACTATAACGACCATTATAACCATTATAACAACCATTAAAACCACTATGACAACCATTATCACCACTATAACGAGCATTATAACCACTATAACAACCATTATAACCACTATAACAACTATTATAACCAATATAACGACCACTATCAGCACCATCACGACCATTCTCAGCACTATAACGACCATTATCAGCACTATAACGACCATTATCACCACTATAACGACCATCATCACCACTGTAACAACCACTATAACCACTATAACAACCATTATCACCACTATAACGACCATTATAACCACTATAACAACCATTATCACCACTATAACGACCATTATAACCACTATAACGACCATTATAACCACTATAACAACCATTAAAACCACTATGACAACCATTATCACCACTATAACAACCATTATAACCACTATAACAACCATTATAACCACTATAACAACTGTTATAACCACTATAACGACCATTATCACCACTATAACAACCTTTACAACCACTACGACAACCATTACAACCACCATGACAACCATTAAAACCACTATAACAACCATTATAACTACTATAACAACCATTATCACCACTATAACGACCATTATAACCACTATAACGACCATTATAACCACTATAACGACCATTATAACCACTATAACGACCATTATAACCACTATTACAACCATTATAACCACTATAACAACCATTAAAACCTCTATGACAACCATTATCACCACTATAACAACCATCATCACCACTGTAACAACCATTATAACCACTATAAGAACCATTATCACCACTATAACGACCATTATCACCACTGTAACGACAATTATCAGCACTATAACGGCCATTATCAGCACCATAACAACCATTATCAGCACTATAACAACCATTATCAGCACTATAACGGCCATTATCAGCAATATAACGACCATTATAACCACTGTAACAACCATTATAACCACTATAACAGCCATTATCAGCACTATAACGACCATTATCACCACTATAGCAATCATTATGACCACTGTGACAACCATTATCAGCACTACAACGACCATTATCACCACTATAACAACCACTATAACCACTATAACAACCACTATAACCACTATAACAACCATTATAACCAATATAACGACCACTATCAGCACCATAACGACCATTATCAGCACCATAACGACCATTATCAGCACTATAACGACCATTAACACCACTATAACAACCATCATCACCACTGTAACAACCACTATAACCACTATAACAACCATTATCACCACTATAACGACCATTATAACCACTATAACGACCATTATAACCACTATAACAACCATTAAAACCACTATGACAACCATTATCACCACTATAACAACCATCATCACCACTGTAACAATCATTATAACCACTATAACAACCATTATCACCACTATAACGAACATTATAACCACTATAACAACCATTATAACCACTATAACAACTATTATAACCAATATAACGACCACTATCAGCACCATCACGAACATTCTCAGCACTATAACGACCATTATCAGCACTATAACGACCATTATCACCACTATAACAACCATCATCACCACTGTAACAACCATTATAATCACTATAACGACCATTATCACCACTATAACGACCATTATCACCACTATAACGACCATTATCAGCACCATAACGACCATTATCAGCACTATAACGACCATTATCAGCACTACAACGACCACTATCACCACTGTGGCAACCATTATCACCACTATAGCAACCATTACGACCACTATAACAACCACTATAACCACTATAACAACCATTATAATCACTATAACAACTGTTATAACCACTATAACGACCATTATCACCACTATAACAACCTTTACAACCACTACGACAACCATTACAATCACCATGACAACCATTAAAACCACTATGACAGCCATTATCA
Source organism: Megachile leachella (assembly GCA_963576845.1). Lineage (NCBI taxonomy): Eukaryota > Metazoa > Arthropoda > Insecta > Hymenoptera > Megachilidae > Megachile > Megachile leachella. Next base: position 11,996,160 of record OY756260.1, on the reverse strand, counting down.
CCACTATAACAACCATCATCACCACTGCAACAATCATTATAACCACTATAACAACCATTATCACCACTATAACGACCATTATAACCACTATAACGAGCATTATAACCACTATAACGACCATTATAACCACTATAACAACCATTAAAACCACTATGACAGCCATTATCACCACTATAACAACCATCATCACCACTGTAACAATCATTATAACCACTATAACAACCATTATCACCACTATAACGACCATTATAACCACTATAACGAGCATTATAACCACTATAACAACCATTAAAACCTCTATGACAACCATTATCACCACAATAACAACCATCATCACCACTGTAACAACCATTATAACGACTATAAGAACCATTATCACCACTATAACGACCATTATCACCACTATGACAACCATTACAACCACCATGAAAACCATTAAAACCACTATGACAACCATTATCACCACTATAATAACCATCATCACCTCTCTAACAACCATTATGACCACTATAACAACCATTATCACCACTATAACGACCATTATAACCACTATAACGACCATTATAACCACTATAACGACCATTATAACCACTATAACAACCATTAAAACCACTATGACAACCATTATCACCACTATAACGACCATTATAACCACTATAACGACCATTATAACCACTATAACGACCATTATAACCACTATAACAACCATTAAAACCACTATAACAACCATTATAACCAATATAACGACCACTATCAGCACCATAACGACCATTCTCAGCACTATAACGACCATTATCAGCACTATAACGACCATTATCACCACTATAACAACCACTATAACCACTATAACAACCACTATAACCACTATAACAACCATTATAACTACTATAACAAACATTATCACCACTATAACGACCATTATAACCACTATAACGACCATTATAACCACTATAACGACCATTATAACCACTATAACAACCATTAAAACCACTATGACAACCATTATCACCACTATAACAACCATCATCACCACTGTAACAACCACTATAACCACTATAACAACCATTATCACCACTATAACGACCATTATAACCACTATAACGACCATTATAACCACTATAACAACCATTAAAACCACTATGACAACCATTATCACCACTATAACAACCATCATCACCACTGTAACAACCACTATAACCACTATAACAACCATTATCACCACTATAACGACCATTATAACCACTATAACGACCATTATAACCACTATAACAACCATTATAACCAATATAACGACCACTATCAGCACCATCACGACCATTCTCAGCACTATAACGACCATTATCAGCACTATAACGACCATTATCACCACTATAGCAATCATTATGACCACTGTGACAACCATTATCAGCACTACAACGACCATTATCACCACTATAACAACCATCATCACCACTGTAACAACCACTATAACCACTATAACAACCGTTATAACCACTATAACGACCATTATAACCACTATAACGACCATTATCACCACTATGACAACCATTACAACCACTATAACAACCATCATCACCACTGTAACAACCATTATAACCACTATAACAACCATTACCACCACTATAACGAGCATTATAACCACTATAACAACCATTATAACCACTATAACAACCATTATAACCAATATAACGACCACTATCAGCACCATAACGACCATTCTCAGCACTATAACGACCATTATCAGCACTATAACGACCATTATCACCACTATAACAACCACTATAACCACTATAACAACCACTATAACCACTATAACAACCATTATAACTACTATAACAAACATTATCACCACTATAACGACCATTATAACCACTATAACGACCATTATAACCACTATAACGACCATTATAACCACTATAACAACCATTAAAACCACTATGACAACCATTATCACCACTATAACAAACATCATCACCACTGTAACAACCACTATAACAACCATTATCACCACTATAACGACCATTATAACCACTATAACGACCATTATAACCACTATAACAACCATTAAAACCACTATGACAACCATTATCACCACTATAACAACCATCATCACCACTGTAACAACCACTATAACCACTATAACAACCATTATCACCACTATAACGACCATTATAACCACTATAACGACCATTATAACCACTATAACAACCATTATAACCAATATAACGACCACTATCAGCACCATCACGACCATGCTCAGCACTATAACGACCATTATCAGCACTATAACGACCATTATCACCACTATAGCAATCATTATGACCACTGTGACAACCATTATCAGCACTACAACGACCATTATCACCACTATAACAACCATCATCACCACTGTAACAACCACTATAACCACTATAACAACCGTTATAACCACTATAACGACCATTATAACCACTATAACGACCATTATCACCACTATGACAACCATTACAACCACCATGAAAACCATTAAAACCACTATGACAACCATTATCACCACTATAATAACCATCATCACCTCTCTAACAACCATTATGACCACTATAACAACCATTATCACCACTATAACGACCATTATAACCACTATAACGACCATTATAACCACTATAACAATCATTATAACCACTATAACAACCATTATCACCACTATAACGACCATTATCACCACTGTAACGACAATTATCAGCACTATAACGGCCATTATTAGCACTATAACAACCATTATCAGCACTATAACGACCATTATAACCACTATAACGACCATTATAACCACTATAACGACCATTATAACCATTATAACAACCATTAAAACCACTATGACAACCATTATCACCACTATAACAACCATTATAACCACTATAACGACCATTATAACCACTATAACAACCATTAAAACCTCTATGACAACCATTATCACCACTATAACAACCATCATCACCACTGTAACAACCATTATAACCACTATAACAACCATTATCACCACTATAACGAGCTTTATAACCACAATAACAACCATTATAACCACTATAACAACCATTATCACCACTATAACGACCATTATCACCACTGTAACGACAATTATCAGCACTATAACGGCCATTATTAGCACTATAACAACCATTATCACCACTATAACGACCATTATCAGCACTATAACGACCATTATCACCACTATAACGACCATTATCACCACTATAACGACCATTATAACCACTATAACAACCATTATAACCAATATAACGACCACTATCAGCACCATAACGACCATTATCAGCACCATAACGACCATTATCAGCACTATAACGACCATTATCAGCACTACAACGACCATTATCACCACTATAACAACCACTATAACCACTATAACAACCACTATAACCAGTATAACAACCATTATAACCACTATAACAACCGTTATAACCACTATAACGACCATTATAACCACTATAACGACCACTATCAGCACTATAACAACCATTACAACCAATATAACGACCACTATCAGCACCATAACGACCATTATCAGCACCATAACGACCATTATCAGCACTATAACGACCATTATCACCACTATAACAACCATCATCACCACTGTAACAACCATTATAATCACTATAACGACCATTATCACCACTATAACGACCATTATCACCACTATAACGACCATTATCAGCACCATAACGACCATTATAACCACTATAACGACCATTATCAGCACTACAACGACCATTATCACCACTGTGGCAACCATTATCACTACTATAACAACCATTATCATCACTATGACAACCATTATCGTTACAATAACAAGCATTATAACCACTATAGCAACCACTACCACCACTATAACAATCATTATCTCCACTATAACAACCATTATCACCACCATAACAACCATTACGACCACTATAACAACCACTATAACGACTATAACAAACATTATAACCACTATAACAACTGTTATAACCACTATAACGACCATTATAACCACTATAACAACCTTTACAACCACTACGACAACCATTACAACCACCATGACAACCATTAAAACCACTATGACAGCCATTATCACCACTATAACAACCATCATCACCACTGTAACAATCATTATAACCACTATAACAACCATTATCACCACTATAACGACCATTATCACCACTGTAACGACAATTATCAGCACTATAACGGCCATTATCAGCACTATAACAACCATTATCAGCACTATAACGACCATTATAACCACTATAACGACCATTATAACCACTATCACGACCATTATAACCATTATAACAACCATTAAAACCACTATGACAACCATTATCACCACTATAACAACCATTATAACCACTATAACGACCATTATAACCACTATAGCAACCATTAAAACCTCTATGACAACCATTATCACCACTATAACAACCATCATCACCACTGTAACAACCATTATAACCACTATAAGAACCAATATAACCACTATAACGACCATTATAACCAGTTTAACGACCATTATAACCACTCTAACAACCATTAAAACCACTATGACAACCATTATCACCTCTATAACAACCATCATCACCACTGTAACAATCATTATAACCACTATAACAACCATTATCACCACTATAACGACCATTATCACCACTGTAACGACAATTATCAGCACTATAACGGCCATTATCAGCACTATAACAACCATCATCAGCACTATAACAACCATTATCAGCACTATAACAACCATTATCAGCACTATAACTACCATTGTAACCACTGTAACAACCATTATAACCACTATAACAGCCATTATCAGCACTATAACGACCATTATCACCACTATAGCAATCATTATGACCACTGTGACAACCATTATCAGCACTACAAGGACCATTATCACCACTATAACAACCATTATAACCACTATAACGACCATTATAACCACTATAGCAACCATTAAAACCTCTATGACAACCATTATCACCACTATAACGACCATTATAACCACTATAACGACCATTATAACCACTATAACGACCATTATAACCACTATAACAACCATTAAAACCACTATAACAACCATTATAACCAATATAACGACCACTATCAGCACCATAACGACCATTCTCAGCACTATAACGACCATTATCAGCACTATAACGACCATTATCACCACTATAACAACCACTATAACCACTATAACAACCACTATAACCACTATAACAACCATTATAACTACTATAACAAACATTATCACCACTATAACGACCATTATAACCACTATAACGACCATTATAACCACTATAACGACCATTATAACCACTATAACAACCATTAAAACCACTATGACAACCATTATCACCACTATAACAACCATCATCACCACTGTAACAACCACTATAACCACTATAACAACCATTATCACCACTATAACGACCATTATAACCACTATAACGACCATTATAACCACTATAACAACCATTATAACCAATATAACGACCACTATCAGCACCATAACGACCATTCTCAGCACTATAACGACCATTATCAGCACTATAACGACCATTATCACCACTATAACAACCACTATAACCACTATAACAACCACTATAACCACTATAACAACCATTATAACTACTATAACAAACATTATCACCACTATAACGACCATTATAACCACTATAACGACCATTATAACCACTATAACGACCATTATAACCACTATAACAACCATTAAAACCACTATGACAACCATTATCACCACTATAACAAACATCATCACCACTGTAACAACCACTATAACAACCATTATCACCACTATAACGACCATTATAACCACTATAACGACCATTATAACCACTATAACAACCATTAAAACCACTATGACAACCATTATCACCACTATAACAACCATCATCACCACTGTAACAACCACTATAACCACTATAACAACCATTATCACCACTATAACGACCATTATAACCACTATAACGACCATTATAACCACTATAACAACCATTATAACCAATATAACGACCACTATCAGCACCATCACGACCATGCTCAGCACTATAACGACCATTATCAGCACTATAACGACCATTATCACCACTATAGCAATCATTATGACCACTGTGACAACCATTATCAGCACTACAACGACCATTATCACCACTATAACAACCATCATCACCACTGTAACAACCACTATAACCACTATAACAACCGTTATAACCACTATAACGACCATTATAACCACTATAACGACCATTATCACCACTATGACAACCATTACAACCACCATGAAAACCATTAAAACCACTATGACAACCATTATCACCACTATAATAACCATCATCACCTCTCTAACAACCATTATGACCACTATAACAACCATTATCACCACTATAACGACCATTATAACCACTATAACGACCATTATAACCACTATAACAATCATTATAACCACTATAACAACCATTATCACCACTATAACGACCATTATCACCACTGTAACGACAATTATCAGCACTATAACGGCCATTATTAGCACTATAACAACCATTATCAGCACTATAACGACCATTATAACCACTATAACGACCATTATAACCACTATAACGACCATTATAACCATTATAACAACCATTAAAACCACTATGACAACCATTATCACCACTATAACAACCATTATAACCACTATAACGACCATTATAACCACTATAACAACCATTAAAACCTCTATGACAACCATTATCACCACTATAACAACCATCATCACCACTGTAACAACCATTATAACCACTATAACAACCATTATCACCACTATAACGAGCTTTATAACCACAATAACAACCATTATAACCACTATAACAACCATTATCACCACTATAACGACCATTATCACCACTGTAACGACAATTATCAGCACTATAACGGCCATTATTAGCACTATAACAACCATTATCACCACTATAACGACCATTATCAGCACTATAACGACCATTATCACCACTATAACGACCATTATCACCACTATAACGACCATTATAACCACTATAACAACCATTATAACCAATATAACGACCACTATCAGCACCATAACGACCATTATCAGCACCATAACGACCATTATCAGCACTATAACGACCATTATCAGCACTACAACGACCATTATCACCACTATAACAACCACTATAACCACTATAACAACCACTATAACCAGTATAACAACCATTATAACCACTATAACAACCGTTATAACCACTATAACGACCATTATAACCACTATAACGACCACTATCAGCACTATAACAACCATTACAACCAATATAACGACCACTATCAGCACCATAACGACCATTATCAGCACCATAACGACCATTATCAGCACTATAACGACCATTATCACCACTATAACAACCATCATCACCACTGTAACAACCATTATAATCACTATAACGACCATTATCACCACTATAACGACCATTATCACCACTATAACGACCATTATCAGCACCATAACGACCATTATAACCACTATAACGACCATTATCAGCACTACAACGACCATTATCACCACTGTGGCAACCATTATCACTACTATAACAACCATTATCATCACTATGACAACCATTATCGTTACAATAACAAGCATTATAACCACTATAGCAACCACTACCACCACTATAACAATCATTATCTCCACTATAACAACCATTATCACCACCATAACAACCATTACGACCACTATAACAACCACTATAACGACTATAACAAACATTATAACCACTATAACAACTGTTATAACCACTATAACGACCATTATAACCACTATAACAACCTTTACAACCACTACGACAACCATTACAACCACCATGACAACCATTAAAACCACTATGACAGCCATTATCACCACTATAACAACCATCATCACCACTGTAACAATCATTATAACCACTATAACAACCATTATCACCACTATAACGACCATTATCACCACTGTAACGACAATTATCAGCACTATAACGGCCATTATCAGCACTATAACAACCATTATCAGCACTATAACGACCATTATAACCACTATAACGACCATTATAACCACTATCACGACCATTATAACCATTATAACAACCATTAAAACCACTATGACAACCATTATCACCACTATAACAACCATTATAACCACTATAACGACCATTATAACCACTATAGCAACCATTAAAACCTCTATGACAACCATTATCACCACTATAACAACCATCATCACCACTGTAACAACCATTATAACCACTATAAGAACCAATATAACCACTATAACGACCATTATAACCAGTTTAACGACCATTATAACCACTCTAACAACCATTAAAACCACTATGACAACCATTATCACCTCTATAACAACCATCATCACCACTGTAACAATCATTATAACCACTATAACAACCATTATCACCACTATAACGACCATTATCACCACTGTAACGACAATTATCAGCACTATAACGGCCATTATCAGCACTATAACAACCATCATCAGCACTATAACAACCATTATCAGCACTATAACAACCATTATCAGCACTATAACTACCATTGTAACCACTGTAACAACCATTATAACCACTATAACAGCCATTATCAGCACTATAACGACCATTATCACCACTATAGCAATCATTATGACCACTGTGACAACCATTATCAGCACTACAAGGACCATTATCACCACTATAACAACCATTATAACCACTATAACGACCATTATAACCACTATAGCAACCATTAAAACCTCTATGACAACCATTATCACCACTATAACGACCATTATAACCACTATAACGACCATTATAACCACTATAACGACCATTATAACCACTATAACAACCATTAAAACCACTATAACAACCATTATAACCAATATAACGACCACTATCAGCACCATAACGACCATTCTCAGCACTATAACGACCATTATCAGCACTATAACGACCATTATCACCACTATAACAACCACTATAACCACTATAACAACCACTATAACCACTATAACAACCATTATAACTACTATAACAAACATTATCACCACTATAACGACCATTATAACCACTATAACGACCATTATAACCACTATAACGACCATTATAACCACTATAACAACCATTAAAACCACTATGACAACCATTATCACCACTATAACAACCATCATCACCACTGTAACAACCACTATAACCACTATAACAACCATTATCACCACTATAACGACCATTATAACCACTATAACGACCATTATAACCACTATAACAACCATTAAAACCACTATGACAACCATTATCACCACTATAACAACCATCATCACCACTGTAACAACCACTATAACCACTATAACAACCATTATCACCACTATAACGACCATTATAACCACTATAACGACCAGTATAACCACTATAACAACCATTAAAACCACTATGACAACCATTATCGCCACTATAACAACCATCATCACCACTGTAACAACCACTATAACCACTATAACAACCATTATCACCACTATAACGAGCATTATAACCACTATAACGACCATTATAACCATTATAACAACCATTAAAACCACTATGACAACCATTATCACCACTATAACGAGCATTATAACCACTATAACAACCATTATAACCACTATAACAACTATTATAACCAATATAACGACCACTATCAGCACCATCACGACCATTCTCAGCACTATAACGACCATTATCAGCACTATAACGACCATTATCACCACTATAACAACCATCATCACCACTGTAACAACCACTATAACCACTATAACAACCATTATCACCACTATAACGACCATTATAACCACTATAACGACCATTATAACCACTATAACAACCATTAAAACCACTATGACAACCATTATCACCACTATAACAACCATTATAACCACTATAACAACCATTATAACCACTATAACAACTGTTATAACCACTATAACGACCATTATCACCACTATAACAACCTTTACAACCACTACGACAACCATTACAACCACCATGACAACCATTAAAACCACTATAACAACCATTATAACTACTATAACAACCATTATCACCACTATAACGACCATTATAACCACTATAACGACCATTATAACCACTATAACGACCATTATAACCACTATAACGACCATTATAACCACTATAACAACCATTAAAACCTCTATGACAACCATTATCACCACTATAACAACCATCATCACCACTGTAACAATCATTATAACCACTATAACAACCATTATCACCACTATAACGAACATTATAACCACTATAACAACCATTATAACCACTATAACAACTATTATAACCAATATAACGACCACTATCAGCACCATCACGAACATTCTCAGCACTATAACGACCATTATCAGCACTATAACGACCATTATCACCACTATAACAACCATCATCACCACTGTAACAACCATTATAATCACTATAACGACCATTATCACCACTATAACGACCATTATCACCACTATAACGACCATTATCAGCACCATAACGACCATTATCAGCACTATAACGACCATTATCAGCACTACAACGACCACTATCACCACTGTGGCAACCATTATCACCACTATAGCAACCATTACGACCACTATAACAACCACTATAACCACTATAACAACCATTATAACCACTATAACAACTGTTATAACCACTATAACGACCATTATCACCACTATAACAACCTTTACAACCACTACGACAACCATTACAATCACCATGACAACCATTAAAACCACTATGACAGCCATTATCACCACTATAACAACCATCATCACCACTGTAACAATCATTATAACCACTATAACAACCATTATCACCACTATAACGACCATTATAACCACTATAACGAGCATTATAACCACTATAACAACCATTAAAACCACTATGACAACCATTATCACCACAATAACAACCATCATCACCACTGTAACAACCATTATAACGACTATAAGAACCATTATCACCACTATAACGACCATTATCACCACTATGACAACCATTACAACCACCATGAAAACCATTAAAACCACTATGACAACCATTATCACCACTATAATAACCATCATCACCTCTCTAACAACCATTATGACCACTATAACAACCATTATCACCACTATAACGACCATTATAACCACTATAACGACCATTATAACCACTATAACGACCATTGTAACCACTATAACAACCATTAAAACCACTATGACAACCATTATCACCACTATAACAACCATTATAACCACTATAACGACCATTATAACCACTATAACGACCATTATAACCACTATAACAACCATTAAAACCACTATGACAACCATTATCCTCACTATAACAACCATCATCACCACTGTAACAACCATTATAACCACTATAAGAACCATTACCACCACTATAACGAGCATTATAACCACTATAACAACCATTATAACCACTATAACAACCATTATAACCAATATAACGACCACTATCAGCACCATAACGACCATTCTCAGCACTATAACGACCATTATCAGCACTATAACGACCATTATCACCACTATAACAACCACTATTACCACTATAACAACCACTATAACCACTATAACAACCATTATAACTACTATAACAAACATTATCACCACTATAACGACCATTATCACCACTATAACGAGCATTACAACCATTATAACAACCATTATAACCACTATAACAACTATTATAACCAATATAACGACCACTATCAGCACCATAACGACCATTATCAGCACTATAACGACCATTATCACCACTATAACAACCATCATCACCACTGTAACAACCACTATAACCACTATAACAACCATTATAACTACTATAACAACCATTATCACCACTATAACGACCATTATAACCACTATAACGACCATTATAACCACTATAACGACCATTATAACCACTATAACGACCATTATAACCACTATAACAACCATTAAAACCACTATGACAACCATTATCACCACTATAACAACCATCATCACCACTGTAACAACCACTATAACCACTATAACAACCATTATCACCACTATAACGACCATTATAACCACTATAACGACCATTATAACCATTATAACAACCATTAAAACCACTATGACAACCATTATCACCACTATAACGAGCATTATAACCACTATAACAACCATTATAACCACTATAACAACTATTATAACCAATATAACGACCACTATCAGCACCATCACGACCATTCTCAGCACTATAACGACCATTATCAGCACCTTTAACGACCATTATCACCACTATAACAACCATCATCACCACTGTAACAACCACTATAACCACTATAACAACCATTATCACCACTATAACGACCATTATAACCACTATAACGACCATTATAACCACTATAACAACCATTAAAACCACTATGACAACCATTATCACCACTATAACAACCATTATAACCACTATAACAACCATTATAACCACTATAACAACTGTTATAACCACTATAACGACCATTATCACCACTATAACAACCTTTACAACCACTACGACAACCATTACAACCACCATGACAACCATTAAAACCACTATGACAGCCATTATCACCACTATAACAACCATCATCACCACTATAACGACCATTATAACCACTATAACGACCATTATAACCACTATAACGACCATTATAACCACTATAACGACCATTATAACCACTATAACAACCATTATAACCACTATAACAACCATTAAAACCTCTATGACAACCATTATCACCACTATAACAACCATCATCACCACTGTAACAACCATTATAACCACTATAAGAACCATTATCACCACTATAACGACCATTATCACCACTGTAACGACAATTATCAGCACTATAACGGCCATTATCAGCACTATAACAACCATTATCAGCACTATAACAACCATTATCAGCACTATAACGGCCATTATCAGCAATATAACGACCATTATAACCACTGTAACAACCATTATAACCACTATAACAGCCATTATCAGCACTATAACGACCATTATCACCACTATAGCAATCATTATGACCACTGTGACAACCATTATCAGCACTACAACGACCATTGTCACCACTATAACAACCACTATAACCACTATAACAACCACTATAACCACTATAACAACCATTATAACCAATATAACGACCACTATCAGCACCATAACGACCATTATCAGCACCATAACGACCATTATCAGCACTATAACGACCATTAACACCACTATAACAACCATCATCACCACTGTAACAACCACTATAACCACTATAACAACCATTATCACCACTATAACGACCATTATAACCACTATAACGACCATTATAACCACTATAACAACCATTAAAACCACTATGACAACCATTATCACCACTATAACAACCATCATCACCACTGTAACAATCATTATAACCACTATAACAACCATTATCACCACTATAACGAACATTATAACCACTATAACAACCATTATAACCACTATAACAACCATTAAAACCTCTATGACAACCATTATCACCACAATAACAACCATCATCACCACTGTAACAACCATTATAACGACTATAAGGACCATTATCACCACTATAACGACCATTATCACCACTATGACAACCATTACAACCACCATGAAAACCATTAAAACCACTATGACAACCATTATCACCACTATAATAACCATCATCACCTCTCTAACAACCATTATGACCACTATAACAACCATTATCACCACTATAACGACCATTATAACCACTATAACGACCATTATCACCACTATAACAACCTTTACAACCACTACGACAACCATTACAACCACCATGACAACCATTAAAACCACTATGACAGCCATTATCACCACTGTAACAACCATTATAATCACTATAACGACCATTATCACCACTATAACGACCATTATCAGCACTATAACGACCATTATCAGCACCATAACGACCATTATCAGCACTATAACGACCATTATCAGCACTACAACGACCACTATCACCACTGTGGCAACCATTATCACCACTATAGCAACCATTACGACCACTATAACAACCACTATAACCACTATAACAACCATTATAACCACTATAACAACTGTTATAACCACTATAACGACCATTATCACCACTATAACAACCTTTACAACCACTACGACAACCATTACAATCACCATGACAACCATTAAAACCACTATGACAGCCATTATCACCACTATAACAACCATCATCACCACTGTAACAATCATTATAACCACTATAACAACCATTACCACCACTATAACGACCATTATAACCACTATAACGAGCATTATAACCACTATAACGACCATTATAACCACTATAACAACCATTAAAACCACTATGACAGCCATTATCACCACTATAACAACCATCATCACCACTGTAACAATCATTATAACCACTATAACAACCATTATCACCACTATAACGACCATTATAACCACTATAACGAGCATTATAACCACTATAACAACCATTAAAACCTCTATGACAACCATTATCACCACAATAACAACCATCATCACCACTGTAACAACCATTATAACGACTATAAGGACCATTATCACCACTATAACGACCATTATCACCACTATGACAACCATTACAACCACCATGAAAACCATTAAAACCACTATGACAACCATTATCACCACTATAATAACCATCATCACCTCTCTAACAACCATTATGACCACTATAACAACCATTATCACCACTATAACGACCATTATAACCACTATAACGACCATTATAACCACTATAACGACCATTATAACCACTATAACAACCATTAAAACCACTATGACAACCGTTATCACCACTATAACGACCATTATAACCACTATAACGACCATTATAACCACTATAACGACCATTATAACCACTATAACAACCATTAAAACCACTATGACAACCATTACAACCACTATAACAACCATCATCACCACTGTAACAACCACTATAACCACTATAACAACCGTTATAACCACTATAACGACCATTATAACCACTATAACGACCATTATCACCACTATGACAACCATTACAACCACTATAACAACCATCATCACCACTGTAACAACCATTATAACCACTATAACAACCATTATCACCACTATAACGAGCATTATAACCACTATAACAACCATTATAACCACTATAACAACCATTATAACCAATATAACGACCACTATCAGCACCATAACGACCATTCTCAGCACTATAACGACCATTATCAGCACTATAACGACCATTATCACCACTATAACAACCACTATAACCACTATAACAACCACTATAACCACTATAACAACCATTATAACTACTATAACAAACATTATCACCACTATAACGACCATTATAACCACTATAACGACCATTATAACCACTGTAACAACCATTATAACCACTATAACAACCATTATCACCACTATAACGAGCATTATAACCACTATAACAACCATTATAACCACTATAACAACCATTATAACCAATATAACGACCACTATCAGCACCATAACGACCATTATCAGCACCATAACGACCATTATCAGCACTATAACGACCATTATCACCACTATAACGACCATTATCACCACTATAACGACAATTATCAGCACTATAACGGCCATTATCAGCACTATAACAACCATTATCGGCACTATAACAACCATTATCAGCACTATAACGGCCATTATCAGCAATATAACGACCATTATAACCACGGTAACAACCATTATAACCACTATAACAGCCATTATCAGCACTATAACGATCATTATCACCACTATAACGACCATTATCACCACTATAGCGTCCATTATCACCACTATAACGACCATTATCAGCACTATTACGGCCATTATCAGCAATATAACGACCTTTATAACCACTAGAACAACCATTATCACCACTATAGCGACCATTATAACCACTATAACGAGCACTATCAGCACCATAACGACCATTCTCAGCACTATAACGACCATTATCAGCACTATAACGACCATTATCAGCACTATTACGGCCATTATCAGCAATATAACGACCATTATAACCACTGTAACAACCATTATAACCACTATAACAGCCATTATCAGCACTATAACGACCATTATCAGCACTACAACGACCATTATCACCACTGTGGCAACCATTATCACCACTATAGCAACCATTACGACCACTATAACAACCACTATAACCACTATAACAACCATTATAACCACTATAACAACTGTTATAACCACTATAACGACCATTATCACCACTATAACAACCTTTACAACCACTACGACAACCATTACAACCACCATGACAACCATTAAAACCACTATGACAGCCATTATCACCACTATAACAACCATCATCACCACTGTAACAAATATTATATCCACTATAACAACCATTATCACCACTATAACGACCATTATAACCACTATAACGAGCATTATAACCACTATAACAACCATTAAAACCACTATGACAACCATTATCACCACTATAACAACCATCATCACCACTGTAACAACCATTATAACCACTATAACAACCATTATCACCACTATAACGAGCATTACAACCACTATAACAACCATTATAACCACTATAACAACTATTATAACCAATATAACGACCACTATCAGCACCATAACGACCATTATCAGCACTATAACGACCATTATCACCACTATAACAACCATCATCACCACTGTAACAACCACTATAACCACTATAACAACCATTATAACTACTATAACAACCATTATCACCACTATAACGACCATTATAACCACTATAACGAGCATTATAACCACTATAACGACCATTATAACCACTATAACGACCATTATAACCACTATAACAACCATTAAAACCACTATGACAACCATTATCACCACTATAACAACCATCATCACCACTGTAACAACCACTATAACCACTATAACAACCATTATCACCACTATAACGACCATTATAACCACTATAACGACCATTATAACCATTATAACAACCATTAAAACCACTATGACAACCATTATCACCACTATAACGAGCATTATAACCACTATAACAACCATTATAACCACTATAACAACTATTATAACCAATATAACGACCACTATCAGCACCATCACGACCATTCTCAGCACTATAACGACCATTATCAGCACTATAACGACCATTATCACCACTATAACAACCATCATCACCACTGTAACAACCACTATAACCACTATAACAACCATTATCACCACTATAACGACCATTATAACCACTATAACGACCATTATAACCACTATAACAACCATTAAAACCACTATAACAACCATTATCACCACTATAACAACCATTATAACCACTATAACAACCATTATAACCACTATAACAACTGTTATAACCACTATAACGACCATTATCACCACTATAACAACATTTACAACCACTACGACAACCATTACAACCACCATGACAACCATTAAAACCACTATAACAACCATTATAACTACTATAACAACCATTATCACCACTATAACGACCATTATAACCACTATAACGACCATTATAACCACTATAACGACCATTATAACCACTATAACGACCATTATAACCACTATAACAACCATTAAAACCACTATGACAACCATTATCACCACTATAACAACCATCATCACCACTGTAACAACCACTATAACCACTATAACAACCATTATCACCACTATAACGACCATTATAACCACTATAACGACCATTATAACCATTATAACAACCATTAAAACCACTATGACAACCATTATCACCACTATAACGAGCATTATAACCACTATAACAACCATTATAACCACTATAACAACTATTATAACCAATATAACGACCACTATCAGCACCATCACGACCATTCTCAGCACTATAACGACCATTATCAGCACTATAACGACCATTATCACCACTATAACGACCATCATCACCACTGTAACAACCACTATAACCACTATAACAACCATTATCACCACTATAACGACCATTATAACCACTATA
Organism: Megachile leachella; assembly: GCA_963576845.1. Lineage (NCBI taxonomy): Eukaryota > Metazoa > Arthropoda > Insecta > Hymenoptera > Megachilidae > Megachile > Megachile leachella. Next base: position 11,977,983 of record OY756260.1, on the reverse strand, counting down.
ACAACCATTATCACCACTATAACGACCATTATAACCACTATAACGACCATTATAACCACTATAACAACCATTAAAACCACTATGACAACCATTATCACCACTATAACAACCATTATAACCACTATAACAACCATTATAACCACTATAACAACTGTTATAACCACTATAACGACCATTATCACCACTATAACAACCTTTACAACCACTACGACAACCATTACAACCACCATGACAACCATTAAAACCACTATAACAACCATTATAACTACTATAACAACCATTATCACCACTATAACGACCATTATAACCACTATAACGACTATTATAACCACTATAACGACCATTATAACCACTATAACGACCATTATAACCACTATTACAACCATTATAACCACTATAACAACCATTAAAACCACTATGACAACCATTATCACCACTATAACAACCATCATCACCACTGTAACAACCACTATAACCACTATAACAACCATTATCACCACTATAACGACCATTATAACCACTATAACGACCATTATAACCATTATAACAACCATTAAAACCACTATGACAACCATTATCACCACTATAACGAGCATTATAACCACTATAACAACCATTATAACCACTATAACAACTATTATAACCAATATAACGACCACTATCAGCACCATCACGACCATTCTCAGCACTATAACGACCATTATCAGCACTATAACGACCATTATCACCACTATAACGACCATCATCACCACTGTAACAACCACTATAACCACTATAACAACCATTATCACCACTATAACGACCATTATAACCACTATAACAACCATTATCACCACTATAACGACCATTATAACCACTATAACGACCATTATAACCACTATAACAACCATTAAAACCACTATGACAACCATTATCACCACTATAACAACCATTATAACCACTATAACAACCATTATAACCACTATAACAACTGTTATAACCACTATAACGACCATTATCACCACTATAACAACCTTTACAACCACTACGACAACCATTACAACCACCATGACAACCATTAAAACCACTATAACAACCATTATAACTACTATAACAACCATTATCACCACTATAACGACCATTATAACCACTATAACGACCATTATAACCACTATAACGACCATTATAACCACTATAACGACCATTATAACCACTATTACAACCATTATAACCACTATAACAACCATTAAAACCTCTATGACAACCATTATCACCACTATAACAACCATCATCACCACTGTAACAACCATTATAACCACTATAAGAACCATTATCACCACTATAACGACCATTATCACCACTGTAACGACAATTATCAGCACTATAACGGCCATTATCAGCACCATAACAACCATTATCAGCACTATAACAACCATTATCAGCACTATAACGGCCATTATCAGCAATATAACGACCATTATAACCACTGTAACAACCATTATAACCACTATAACAGCCATTATCAGCACTATAACGACCATTATCACCACTATAGCAATCATTATGACCACTGTGACAACCATTATCAGCACTACAACGACCATTATCACCACTATAACAACCACTATAACCACTATAACAACCACTATAACCACTATAACAACCATTATAACCAATATAACGACCACTATCAGCACCATAACGACCATTATCAGCACCATAACGACCATTATCAGCACTATAACGACCATTAACACCACTATAACAACCATCATCACCACTGTAACAACCACTATAACCACTATAACAACCATTATCACCACTATAACGACCATTATAACCACTATAACGACCATTATAACCACTATAACAACCATTAAAACCACTATGACAACCATTATCACCACTATAACAACCATCATCACCACTGTAACAATCATTATAACCACTATAACAACCATTATCACCACTATAACGAACATTATAACCACTATAACAACCATTATAACCACTATAACAACTATTATAACCAATATAACGACCACTATCAGCACCATCACGAACATTCTCAGCACTATAACGACCATTATCAGCACTATAACGACCATTATCACCACTATAACAACCATCATCACCACTGTAACAACCATTATAATCACTATAACGACCATTATCACCACTATAACGACCATTATCACCACTATAACGACCATTATCAGCACCATAACGACCATTATCAGCACTATAACGACCATTATCAGCACTACAACGACCACTATCACCACTGTGGCAACCATTATCACCACTATAGCAACCATTACGACCACTATAACAACCACTATAACCACTATAACAACCATTATAATCACTATAACAACTGTTATAACCACTATAACGACCATTATCACCACTATAACAACCTTTACAACCACTACGACAACCATTACAATCACCATGACAACCATTAAAACCACTATGACAGCCATTATCACCACTATAACAACCATCATCACCACTGTAACAATCATTATAACCACTATAACAACCATTATCACCACTATAACGACCATTATAACCACTATAACGAGCATTATAACCACTATAACGACCATTATAACCACTATAACAACCATTAAAACCACTATGACAGCCATTATCACCACTATAACAACCATCATCACCACTGTAACAATCATTATAACCACTATAACAACCATTATCACCACTATAACGACCATTATAACCACTATAACGAGCATTATAACCACTATAACAACCATTAAAACCTCTATGACAACCATTATCACCACAATAACAACCATCATCACCACTGTAACAACCATTATAACGACTATAAGAACCATTATCACCACTATAACGACCATTATCACCACTATGACAACCATTACAACCACCATGAAAACCATTAAAACCACTATGACAACCATTATCACCACTATAATAACCATCATCACCTCTCTAACAACCATTATGACCACTATAACAACCATTATCACCACTATAACGACCATTATAACCACTATAACGACCATTATAACCACTATAACGACCATTATAACCACTATAACAACCATTAAAACCACTATGACAACCATTATCACCACTATAACGACCATTATAACCACTATAACGACCATTATAACCACTATAACGACCATTATAACCACTATAACAACCATTAAAACCACTATAACAACCATTATAACCAATATAACGACCACTATCAGCACCATAACGACCATTCTCAGCACTATAACGACCATTATCAGCACTATAACGACCATTATCACCACTATAACAACCACTATAACCACTATAACAACCACTATAACCACTATAACAACCATTATAACTACTATAACAAACATTATCACCACTATAACGACCATTATAACCACTATAACGACCATTATAACCACTATAACGACCATTATAACCACTATAACAACCATTAAAACCACTATGACAACCATTATCACCACTATAACAACCATCATCACCACTGTAACAACCACTATAACCACTATAACAACCATTATCACCACTATAACGACCATTATAACCACTATAACGACCATTATAACCACTATAACAACCATTAAAACCACTATGACAACCATTATCACCACTATAACAACCATCATCACCACTGTAACAACCACTATAACCACTATAACAACCATTATCACCACTATAACGACCATTATAACCACTATAACGACCATTATAACCACTATAACAACCATTATAACCAATATAACGACCACTATCAGCACCATCACGACCATTCTCAGCACTATAACGACCATTATCAGCACTATAACGACCATTATCACCACTATAGCAATCATTATGACCACTGTGACAACCATTATCAGCACTACAACGACCATTATCACCACTATAACAACCATCATCACCACTGTAACAACCACTATAACCACTATAACAACCGTTATAACCACTATAACGACCATTATAACCACTATAACGACCATTATCACCACTATGACAACCATTACAACCACTATAACAACCATCATCACCACTGTAACAACCATTATAACCACTATAACAACCATTACCACCACTATAACGAGCATTATAACCACTATAACAACCATTATAACCACTATAACAACCATTATAACCAATATAACGACCACTATCAGCACCATAACGACCATTCTCAGCACTATAACGACCATTATCAGCACTATAACGACCATTATCACCACTATAACAACCACTATAACCACTATAACAACCACTATAACCACTATAACAACCATTATAACTACTATAACAAACATTATCACCACTATAACGACCATTATAACCACTATAACGACCATTATAACCACTATAACGACCATTATAACCACTATAACAACCATTAAAACCACTATGACAACCATTATCACCACTATAACAAACATCATCACCACTGTAACAACCACTATAACAACCATTATCACCACTATAACGACCATTATAACCACTATAACGACCATTATAACCACTATAACAACCATTAAAACCACTATGACAACCATTATCACCACTATAACAACCATCATCACCACTGTAACAACCACTATAACCACTATAACAACCATTATCACCACTATAACGACCATTATAACCACTATAACGACCATTATAACCACTATAACAACCATTATAACCAATATAACGACCACTATCAGCACCATCACGACCATGCTCAGCACTATAACGACCATTATCAGCACTATAACGACCATTATCACCACTATAGCAATCATTATGACCACTGTGACAACCATTATCAGCACTACAACGACCATTATCACCACTATAACAACCATCATCACCACTGTAACAACCACTATAACCACTATAACAACCGTTATAACCACTATAACGACCATTATAACCACTATAACGACCATTATCACCACTATGACAACCATTACAACCACCATGAAAACCATTAAAACCACTATGACAACCATTATCACCACTATAATAACCATCATCACCTCTCTAACAACCATTATGACCACTATAACAACCATTATCACCACTATAACGACCATTATAACCACTATAACGACCATTATAACCACTATAACAATCATTATAACCACTATAACAACCATTATCACCACTATAACGACCATTATCACCACTGTAACGACAATTATCAGCACTATAACGGCCATTATTAGCACTATAACAACCATTATCAGCACTATAACGACCATTATAACCACTATAACGACCATTATAACCACTATAACGACCATTATAACCATTATAACAACCATTAAAACCACTATGACAACCATTATCACCACTATAACAACCATTATAACCACTATAACGACCATTATAACCACTATAACAACCATTAAAACCTCTATGACAACCATTATCACCACTATAACAACCATCATCACCACTGTAACAACCATTATAACCACTATAACAACCATTATCACCACTATAACGAGCTTTATAACCACAATAACAACCATTATAACCACTATAACAACCATTATCACCACTATAACGACCATTATCACCACTGTAACGACAATTATCAGCACTATAACGGCCATTATTAGCACTATAACAACCATTATCACCACTATAACGACCATTATCAGCACTATAACGACCATTATCACCACTATAACGACCATTATCACCACTATAACGACCATTATAACCACTATAACAACCATTATAACCAATATAACGACCACTATCAGCACCATAACGACCATTATCAGCACCATAACGACCATTATCAGCACTATAACGACCATTATCAGCACTACAACGACCATTATCACCACTATAACAACCACTATAACCACTATAACAACCACTATAACCAGTATAACAACCATTATAACCACTATAACAACCGTTATAACCACTATAACGACCATTATAACCACTATAACGACCACTATCAGCACTATAACAACCATTACAACCAATATAACGACCACTATCAGCACCATAACGACCATTATCAGCACCATAACGACCATTATCAGCACTATAACGACCATTATCACCACTATAACAACCATCATCACCACTGTAACAACCATTATAATCACTATAACGACCATTATCACCACTATAACGACCATTATCACCACTATAACGACCATTATCAGCACCATAACGACCATTATAACCACTATAACGACCATTATCAGCACTACAACGACCATTATCACCACTGTGGCAACCATTATCACTACTATAACAACCATTATCATCACTATGACAACCATTATCGTTACAATAACAAGCATTATAACCACTATAGCAACCACTACCACCACTATAACAATCATTATCTCCACTATAACAACCATTATCACCACCATAACAACCATTACGACCACTATAACAACCACTATAACGACTATAACAAACATTATAACCACTATAACAACTGTTATAACCACTATAACGACCATTATAACCACTATAACAACCTTTACAACCACTACGACAACCATTACAACCACCATGACAACCATTAAAACCACTATGACAGCCATTATCACCACTATAACAACCATCATCACCACTGTAACAATCATTATAACCACTATAACAACCATTATCACCACTATAACGACCATTATCACCACTGTAACGACAATTATCAGCACTATAACGGCCATTATCAGCACTATAACAACCATTATCAGCACTATAACGACCATTATAACCACTATAACGACCATTATAACCACTATCACGACCATTATAACCATTATAACAACCATTAAAACCACTATGACAACCATTATCACCACTATAACAACCATTATAACCACTATAACGACCATTATAACCACTATAGCAACCATTAAAACCTCTATGACAACCATTATCACCACTATAACAACCATCATCACCACTGTAACAACCATTATAACCACTATAAGAACCAATATAACCACTATAACGACCATTATAACCAGTTTAACGACCATTATAACCACTCTAACAACCATTAAAACCACTATGACAACCATTATCACCTCTATAACAACCATCATCACCACTGTAACAATCATTATAACCACTATAACAACCATTATCACCACTATAACGACCATTATCACCACTGTAACGACAATTATCAGCACTATAACGGCCATTATCAGCACTATAACAACCATCATCAGCACTATAACAACCATTATCAGCACTATAACAACCATTATCAGCACTATAACGACCATTGTAACCACTGTAACAACCATTATAACCACTATAACAGCCATTATCAGCACTATAACGACCATTATCACCACTATAGCAATCATTATGACCACTGTGACAACCATTATCAGCACTACAAGGACCATTATCACCACTATAACAACCATTATAACCACTATAACGACCATTATAACCACTATAGCAACCATTAAAACCTCTATGACAACCATTATCACCACTATAACGACCATTATAACCACTATAACGACCATTATAACCACTATAACGACCATTATAACCACTATAACAACCATTAAAACCACTATAACAACCATTATAACCAATATAACGACCACTATCAGCACCATAACGACCATTCTCAGCACTATAACGACCATTATCAGCACTATAACGACCATTATCACCACTATAACAACCACTATAACCACTATAACAACCACTATAACCACTATAACAACCATTATAACTACTATAACAAACATTATCACCACTATAACGACCATTATAACCACTATAACGACCATTATAACCACTATAACGACCATTATAACCACTATAACAACCATTAAAACCACTATGACAACCATTATCACCACTATAACAACCATCATCACCACTGTAACAACCACTATAACCACTATAACAACCATTATCACCACTATAACGACCATTATAACCACTATAACGACCATTATAACCACTATAACAACCATTAAAACCACTATGACAACCATTATCACCACTATAACAACCATCATCACCACTGTAACAACCACTATAACCACTATAACAACCATTATCACCACTATAACGACCATTATAACCACTATAACGACCATTATAACCACTATAACAACCATTATAACCAATATAACGACCACTATCAGCACCATCACGACCATTCTCAGCACTATAACGACCATTATCAGCACTATAACGACCATTATCACCACTATAGCAATCATTATGACCACTGTGACAACCATTATCAGCACTACAACGACCATTATCACCACTATAACAACCATCATCACCACTGTAACAACCACTATAACCACTATAACAACCGTTATAACCACTATAACGACCATTATAACCACTATAACGACCATTATCACCACTATGACAACCATTACAACCACTATAACAACCATCATCACCACTGTAACAACCATTATAACCACTATAACAACCATTATCACCACTATAACGAGCATTATAACCACTATAACAACCATTATAACCACTATAACAACCATTATAACCAATATAACGACCACTATCAGCACCATAACGACCATTCTCAGCACTATAACGACCATTATCAGCACTATAACGACCATTATCACCACTATAACAACCACTATAACCACTATAACAACCACTATAACCACTATAACAACCATTATAACTACTATAACAAACATTATCACCACTATAACGACCATTATAACCACTATAACGACCATTATAACCACTATAACGACCATTATAACCACTATAACAACCATTAAAACCACTATGACAACCATTATCACCACTATAACAACCATCATCACCACTGTAACAACCACTATAACAACCATTATCACCACTATAACGACCATTATAACCACTATAACGACCATTATAACCACTATAACAACCATTATAACCAATATAACGACCACTATCAGCACCATCACGACCATGCTCAGCACTATAACGACCATTATCAGCACTATAACGACCATTATCACCACTATAGCAATCATTATGACCACTGTGACAACCATTATCAGCACTACAACGACCATTATCACCACTATAACAACCATCATCACCACTGTAACAACCACTATAACCACTATAACAACCATTATAACCACTATAACGACCATTATAACCACTATAACGACCATTATCACCACTATGACAACCATTACAACCACCATGAAAACCATTAAAACCACTATGACAACCATTATCACCACTATAATAACCATCATCACCTCTCTAACAACCATTATGACCACTATAACAACCATTATCACCACTATAACGACCATTATAACCACTATAACGACCATTATAACCACTATAACAATCATTATAACCACTATAACAACCATTATCACCACTATAACGACCATTATCACCACTGTAACGACAATTATCAGCACTATAACGGCCATTATTAGCACTATAACAACCATTATCAGCACTATAACGACCATTATAACCACTATAACGACCATTATAACCACTATAACGACCATTATAACCATTATAACAACCATTAAAACCACTATGACAACCATTATCACCACTATAACAACCATTATAACCACTATAACGACCATTATAACCACTATAACAACCATTAAAACCTCTATGACAACCATTATCACCACTATAACAACCATCATCACCACTGTAACAACCATTATAACCACTATAACAACCATTATCACCACTATAACGAGCATTATAACCACAATAACAACCATTATAACCACTATAACAACCATTATCACCACTATAACGACCATTATCACCACTGTAACGACAATTATCAGCACTATAACGGCCATTATTAGCACTATAACAACCATTATCACCACTATAACGACCATTATCAGCACTATAACGACCATTATCACCACTATAACGACCATTATAACCACTATAACGACCATTATAACCACTATAACAACCATTAAAACCACTATGACAACCATTATCACCACTATAACAACCATCATCACCACTGTAACAACCACTATAACCACTATAACAACCATTATCACCACTATAACGACCATTATAACCACTATAACGACCATTATAACCACTATAACAACCATTATAACCAATATAACGACCACTATCAGCACCATCACGACCATTCTCAGCACTATAACGACCATTATCAGCACTATAACGACCATTATCACCACTATAGCAATCATTATGACCACTGTGACAACCATTATCAGCACTACAACGACCATTATCACCACTATAACAACCATCATCACCACTGTAACAACCACTATAACCACTATAACAACCGTTATAACCACTATAACGACCATTATAACCACTATAACGACCATTATCACCACTATGACAACCATTACAACCACTATAACAACCATCATCACCACTGTAACAACCATTATAACCACTATAACAACCATTATCACCACTATAACGAGCATTATAACCACTATAACAACCATTATAACCACTATAACAACCATTATAACCAATATAACGACCACTATCAGCACCATAACGACCATTCTCAGCACTATAACGACCATTATCAGCACTATAACGACCATTATCACCACTATAACAACCACTATAACCACTATAACAACCACTATAACCACTATAACAACCATTATAACTACTATAACAAACATTATCACCACTATAACGACCATTATAACCACTATAACGACCATTATAACCACTATAACGACCATTATAACCACTATAACAACCATTAAAACCACTATGACAACCATTATCACCACTATAACAACCATCATCACCACTGTAACAACCACTATAACAACCATTATCACCACTATAACGACCATTATAACCACTATAACGACCATTATAACCACTATAACAACCATTATAACCAATATAACGACCACTATCAGCACCATCACGACCATGCTCAGCACTATAACGACCATTATCAGCACTATAACGACCATTATCACCACTATAGCAATCATTATGACCACTGTGACAACCATTATCAGCACTACAACGACCATTATCACCACTATAACAACCATCATCACCACTGTAACAACCACTATAACCACTATAACAACCATTATAACCACTATAACGACCATTATAACCACTATAACGACCATTATCACCACTATGACAACCATTACAACCACCATGAAAACCATTAAAACCACTATGACAACCATTATCACCACTATAATAACCATCATCACCTCTCTAACAACCATTATGACCACTATAACAACCATTATCACCACTATAACGACCATTATAACCACTATAACGACCATTATAACCACTATAACAATCATTATAACCACTATAACAACCATTATCACCACTATAACGACCATTATCACCACTGTAACGACAATTATCAGCACTATAACGGCCATTATTAGCACTATAACAACCATTATCAGCACTATAACGACCATTATAACCACTATAACGACCATTATAACCACTATAACGACCATTATAACCATTATAACAACCATTAAAACCACTATGACAACCATTATCACCACTATAACAACCATTATAACCACTATAACGACCATTATAACCACTATAACAACCATTAAAACCTCTATGACAACCATTATCACCACTATAACAACCATCATCACCACTGTAACAACCATTATAACCACTATAACAACCATTATCACCACTATAACGAGCATTATAACCACAATAACAACCATTATAACCACTATAACAACCATTATCACCACTATAACGACCATTATCACCACTGTAACGACAATTATCAGCACTATAACGGCCATTATTAGCACTATAACAACCATTATCACCACTATAACGACCATTATCAGCACTATAACGACCATTATCACCACTATAACGACCATTATCACCACTATAACGACCATTATAACCACTATAACAACCATTATAACCAATATAACGACCACTATCAGCACCATAACGACCATTATCAGCACCATAACGACCATTATCAGCACTATAACGACCATTATCAGCACTACAACGACCATTATCACCACTATAACAACCACTATAACCACTATAACAACCACTATAACCAGTATAACAACCATTATAACCACTATAACAACCGTTATAACCACTATAACGACCATTATAACCACTATAACGACCACTATCAGCACTATAACAACCATTACAACCAATATAACGACCACTATCAGCACCATAACGACCATTATCAGCACCATAACGACCATTATCAGCACTATAACGACCATTATCACCACTATAACAACCATCATCACCACTGTAACAACCATTATAATCACTATAACGACCATTATCACCACTATAACGACCATTATCACCACTATAACGACCATTATCAGCACCATAACGACCATTATAACCACTATAACGACCATTATCAGCACTACAACGACCATTATCACCACTGTGGCAACCATTATCACTACTATAACAACCATTATCATCACTATGACAACCATTATCGTTACAATAACAAGCATTATAACCACTATAGCAACCACTACCACCACTATAACAATCATTATCTCCACTATAACAACCATTATCACCACCATAACAACCATTACGACCACTATAACAACCACTATAACGACTATAACAAACATTATAACCACTATAACAACTGTTATAACCACTATAACGACCATTATAACCACTATAACAACCTTTACAACCACTACGACAACCATTACAACCACCATGACAACCATTAAAACCACTATGACAGCCATTATCACCACTATAACAACCATCATCACCACTGTAACAATCATTATAACCACTATAACAACCATTATCACCACTATAACGACCATTATCACCACTGTAACGACAATTATCAGCACTATAACGGCCATTATCAGCACTATAACAACCATTATCAGCACTATAACGACCATTATAACCACTATAACGACCATTATAACCACTATCACGACCATTATAACCATTATAACAACCATTAAAACCACTATGACAACCATTATCACCACTATAACAACCATTATAACCACTATAACGACCATTATAACCACTATAGCAACCATTAAAACCTCTATGACAACCATTATCACCACTATAACAACCATCATCACCACTGTAACAACCATTATAACCACTATAAGAACCAATATAACCACTATAACGACCATTATAACCAGTTTAACGACCATTATAACCACTCTAACAACCATTAAAACCACTATGACAACCATTATCACCTCTATAACAACCATCATCACCACTGTAACAATCATTATAACCACTATAACAACCATTATCACCACTATAACGACCATTATCACCACTGTAACGACAATTATCAGCACTATAACGGCCATTATCAGCACTATAACAACCATCATCAGCACTATAACAACCATTATCAGCACTATAACAACCATTATCAGCACTATAACGACCATTGTAACCACTGTAACAACCATTATAACCACTATAACAGCCATTATCAGCACTATAACGACCATTATCACCACTATAGCAATCATTATGACCACTGTGACAACCATTATCAGCACTACAAGGACCATTATCACCACTATAACAACCACTATAACCACTATAACAACCACTATAAGCACTATAACAACCATTATAACCACTATAACAACCATTATCACCACAATAACGACCATTATAACCACTATAACCACCATTATAACAACTATAACGACCATTATCAGCACTACAACGACCATTATCACCACTGTGGCAACCATTATCACCACTATAGCAACCATTATCATCACTATGACAACCATTATCGTTACAATAACAAGCATTATAACCACTATAGCAACCACTATCACCACTATAACAATCGTTATAACCACTATAACAACCATTATCACCACTATAACAACCATCATCACCACTGTAACAACCACTATAACCACTATAACAACCATTATCACCACTATAACGACCATTATAACCACTATAACGACCATTGTAACCACTATAACAACCATTAAAACCGCTATGACAACCATTATAACCACTATAACAACCGTTATAACCACTATAACGACCATTATAACCACTATAACGACCATTATAACCACTATAACAACCATTAAAACCTCTATGACAACCATTATCACCACTATAACAACCATCATCACCACTGAACAACCATTATAACCACTATAAGAACCATTATTACCACTATAACGACCATTATCACCACTGTAACGACAATTATCAGCACTATAACGGCCATTATCAGCACTATAACAGCCATTATCAGCACTATAACAACCATTATCAGCACTATAACGGCCATTATCAGCAATATAACGACCATTATAACCACTATAACAGCCATTATCAGCACTATAACGACCATTATCAGCACTATAACAACCATTATCAGCACTATAACAACCATTATCAGCACTATAACGCCCATTATCAGCAATATAACGACCATTATAACCACTGTAACAACCATTATAACCATTATAACAGCCATTATCAGCACTATAACAACCTTTACAACCACTACGACAACCATTACAACCACCATGACAACCATTAAAACCACTATGACAGCCATTATCACCACTATAACAACCATCATCACCACTGTAACAATCATTATTACCACTATAACAACCATTATCACCACTATAACGACCATTATAACCACTATAACGAGCATTATAACCACTATAACAACCATTAAAACCACTATGACAACCATTATCACCACTATAACAACCATCATCACCACTGTAACAACCATTATAACCACTATAACAACCATTATCACCACTATAACGAGCATTATAACCACTATAACAACCATTATAACCACTATAACAACTATTATAACCAATATAACGACCACTATCAGCACCATCACGACCATTCTCAGCACTATAACGACCACTATCAACACTATAACGACCATTATCACCACTATAACAACCATCATCACCACTGTAACAACCACTATAACCACTATAACAACCACTATCACCACTATAACGACCATTATAACCACTATAACGACCATTATAACCATTATAACCACCATTAAAACCACTATGACAACCATTATCACCACTATAACAACCATTATAACCACTATAACGACCATTGTAACCACTATAACAACCATTAAAACCTCTATGACAACCATTACAACCACCATGACAACCATTAAAACCACTATGACAGCCATTATCACCACTATAACAACCATCATCACCACTGTAACAATTATTATAACCACTATAACAACCATTATCACCACTATAACGACCATTATAACCACTATAACGAGCATTATAACCACTATAACAACCATTAAAACCACTATGACAACCATTATCACCACTATAACAATCATCATCACCACTGTAACAACCACTATCACCACTATAACAACCACTATAACAACCATTATAACCACTATAACAACCGTTATAACCACTATAACGACCATTATAACCACTATAACGACCATTATCACCACCATAACAACCATTACAACCACTATGACAACCATTACAACCACCATGACAACCATTAAAACCACTATGACAACAATTATCACCACTAAAATAACCATCATCACCACTCTAACAACCATTATAACCACTATAACAACCATTATCACCACTATAACGACCAATATAACCACTATAACGACCATTATAACCAGTATAACGACCATTATAACCACTATAACAACCATTAAAACCACTATGACAACCATTATCACCACTATAACAACCATCATCACCACTGTAACAATCATTATAACCACTATAACAACCATTATCACCACTATAACGACCATTATCACCACTGTAACGACAATTATCAGCACTATAACGGCCATTATCAGCACTATAACGACCATTATCACCACTATAGCAATCATTATGACCACTGTGACAACCATTATCAGCACTACAACGACCATTATCACCACTATAACGAGCATTATAACCACTATAACGACCATTATAACCATTATAACCACCATTAAAACCACTATGACAACCATTATCACCACTATAACAACCATTATAACCACTATAACGACCATTATAACCACTATAACAACCATTAAAACCTCTATGACAACCATTATCACCACTATAACAACCATCATCACCACTGTAACAACCATTATAACCACTATAAGAACCATTATCACCACTATAACGACCATTATCACCACTGTAACGACAATTATCAGCACTATAACGGCCATTATCAGCACTATAACAACCATTATCAGCACTATAACGACCATTATCAGCACTATAACGACCATTATCACCACTATAACGACCATTATAACCACTATAACGACCATTATCACCACTATAACGACCATTATCACCACTGTAACGACAATTATCACCACTATGACAACCATTACAACCACCATGAAAACCATTAAAACCACTATGACAACCATTATCACCACTATAATAACCATCATCACCTCTCTAACAACCATTATGACCACTATAACAACCATTATCACCACTATAACGACCATTATAACCACTATAACGACCATTATAACCACTATAACAATCATTATAACCACTATAACAACCATTATCACCACTATAACGACCATTATAACCACTATAACAACCATTAAAACCACTATGACAACCATTATCACCACTATAACAACCATCATCACCACTGTAACAACCACTATAACCACTATAACAACCATTATCACCACTATAACGACCATTATAACCACTATAACGACCATTATAACCACTATAACAACCATTATAACCAATATAACGACCACTATCAGCACCATCACGACCATGCTCAGCACTATAACGACCATTATCAGCACTATAACGACCATTATCACCACTATAGCAATCATTATGACCACTGTGACAACCATTATCAGCACTACAACGACCATTATCACCACTATAACAACCATCATCACCACTGTAACAACCACTATAACCACTATAACAACCGTTATAACCACTATAACGACCATTATAACCACTATAACGACCATTATCACCACTATGACAACCATTACAACCACCATGAAAACCATTAAAACCACTATGACAACCATTATCACCACTATAATAACCATCATCACCTCTCTAACAACCATTATGACCACTATAACAACCATTATCACCACTATAACGACCATTATAACCACTATAACGACCATTATAACCACTATAACAATCATTATAACCACTATAACAACCATTATCACCACTATAACGACCATTATCACCACTGTAACGACAATTATCAGCACTATAACGGCCATTATTAGCACTATAACAACCATTATCAGCACTATAACGACCATTATAACCACTATAACGACCATTATAACCACTATAACGACCATTATAACCATTATAACAACCATTAAAACCACTATGACAACCATTATCACCACTATAACAACCATTATAACCACTATAACGACCATTATAACCACTATAACAACCATTAAAACCTCTATGACAACCATTATCACCACTATAACAACCATCATCACCACTGTAACAACCATTATAACCACTATAACAACCATTATCACCACTATAACGAGCTTTATAACCACAATAACAACCATTATAACCACTATAACAACCATTATCACCACTATAACGACCATTATCACCACTGTAACGACAATTATCAGCACTATAACGGCCATTATTAGCACTATAACAACCATTATCACCACTATAACGACCATTATCAGCACTATAACGACCATTATCACCACTATAACGACCATTATCACCACTATAACGACCATTATAACCACTATAACAACCATTATAACCAATATAACGACCACTATCAGCACCATAACGACCATTATCAGCACCATAACGACCATTATCAGCACTATAACGACCATTATCAGCACTACAACGACCATTATCACCACTATAACAACCACTATAACCACTATAACAACCACTATAACCAGTATAACAACCATTATAACCACTATAACAACCGTTATAACCACTATAACGACCATTATAACCACTATAACGACCACTATCAGCACTATAACAACCATTACAACCAATATAACGACCACTATCAGCACCATAACGACCATTATCAGCACCATAACGACCATTATCAGCACTATAACGACCATTATCACCACTATAACAACCATCATCACCACTGTAACAACCATTATAATCACTATAACGACCATTATCACCACTATAACGACCATTATCACCACTATAACGACCATTATCAGCACCATAACGACCATTATAACCACTATGACAACCATTATCACCTCTATAACAACCATCATCACCACTGTAACAATCATTATAACCACTATAACAACCATTATCACCACTATAACGACCATTATCACCACTGTAACGACAATTATCAGCACTATAACGGCCATTATCAGCACTATAACAACCATCATCAGCACTATAACAACCATTATCAGCACTATAACAACCATTATCAGCACTATAACGACCATTGTAACCACTGTAACAACCATTATAACCACTATAACAGCCATTATCAGCACTATAACGACCATTATCACCACTATAGCAATCATTATGACCACTGTGACAACCATTATCAGCACTACAAGGACCATTATCACCACTATAACAACCATTATAACCACTATAACGACCATTATAACCACTATAGCAACCATTAAAACCTCTATGACAACCATTATCACCACTATAACGACCATTATAACCACTATAACGACCATTATAACCACTATAACGACCATTATAACCACTATAACAACCATTAAAACCACTATAACAACCATTATAACCAATATAACGACCACTATCAGCACCATAACGACCATTCTCAGCACTATAACGACCATTATCAGCACTATAACGACCATTATCACCACTATAACAACCACTATAACCACTATAACAACCACTATAACCACTATAACAACCATTATAACTACTATAACAAACATTATCACCACTATAACGACCATTATAACCACTATAACGACCATTATAACCACTATAACGACCATTATAACCACTATAACAACCATTAAAACCACTATGACAACCATTATCACCACTATAACAACCATCATCACCACTGTAACAACCACTATAACCACTATAACAACCATTATCACCACTATAACGACCATTATAACCACTATAACGACCATTATAACCACTATAACAACCATTAAAACCACTATGACAACCATTATCACCACTATAACAACCATCATCACCACTGTAACAACCACTATAACCACTATAACAACCATTATCACCACTATAACGACCATTATAACCACTATAACGACCATTATAACCACTATAACAACCATTATAACCAATATAACGACCACTATCAGCACCATCACGACCATTCTCAGCACTATAACGACCATTATCAGCACTATAACGACCATTATCACCACTATAGCAATCATTATGACCACTGTGACAACCATTATCAGCACTACAACGACCATTATCACCACTATAACAACCATCATCACCACTGTAACAACCACTATAACCACTATAACAACCGTTATAACCACTATAACGACCATTATAACCACTATAACGACCATTATCACCACTATGACAACCATTACAACCACTATAACAACCATCATCACCACTGTAACAACCATTATAACCACTATAACAACCATTATCACCACTATAACGAGCATTATAACCACTATAACAACCATTATAACCACTATAACAACCATTATAACCAATATAACGACCACTATCAGCACCATAACGACCATTCTCAGCACTATAACGACCATTATCAGCACTATAACGACCATTATCACCACTATAACAACCACTATAACCACTATAACAACCACTATAACCACTATAACAACCATTATAACTACTATAACAAACATTATCACCACTATAACGACCATTATAACCACTATAACGACCATTATAACCACTATAACGACCATTATAACCACTATAACAACCATTAAAACCACTATGACAACCATTATCACCACTATAACAACCATCATCACCACTGTAACAACCACTATAACAACCATTATCACCACTATAACGACCATTATAACCACTATAACGACCATTATAACCACTATAACAACCATTATAACCAATATAACGACCACTATCAGCACCATCACGACCATGCTCAGCACTATAACGACCATTATCAGCACTATAACGACCATTATCACCACTATAGCAATCATTATGACCACTGTGACAACCATTATCAGCACTACAACGACCATTATCACCACTATAACAACCATCATCACCACTGTAACAACCACTATAACCACTATAACAACCATTATAACCACTATAACGACCATTATAACCACTATAACGACCATTATCACCACTATGACAACCATTACAACCACCATGAAAACCATTAAAACCACTATGACAACCATTATCACCACTATAATAACCATCATCACCTCTCTAACAACCATTATGACCACTATAACAACCATTATCACCACTATAACGACCATTATAACCACTATAACGACCATTATAACCACTATAACAATCATTATAACCACTATAACAACCATTATCACCACTATAACGACCATTATCACCACTGTAACGACAATTATCAGCACTATAACGGCCATTATTAGCACTATAACAACCATTATCAGCACTATAACGACCATTATAACCACTATAACGACCATTATAACCACTATAACGACCATTATAACCATTATAACAACCATTAAAACCACTATGACAACCATTATCACCACTATAACAACCATTATAACCACTATAACGACCATTATAACCACTATAACAACCATTAAAACCTCTATGACAACCATTATCACCACTATAACAACCATCATCACCACTGTAACAACCATTATAACCACTATAACAACCATTATCACCACTATAACGAGCATTATAACCACAATAACAACCATTATAACCACTATAACAACCATTATCACCACTATAACGACCATTATCACCACTGTAACGACAATTATCAGCACTATAACGGCCATTATTAGCACTATAACAACCATTATCACCACTATAACGACCATTATCAGCACTATAACGACCATTATCACCACTATAACGACCATTATCACCACTATAACGACCATTATAACCACTATAACAACCATTATAACCAATATAACGACCACTATCAGCACCATAACGACCATTATCAGCACCATAACGACCATTATCAGCACTATAACGACCATTATCAGCACTACAACGACCATTATCACCACTATAACAACCACTATAACCACTATAACAACCACTATAACCAGTATAACAACCATTATAACCACTATAACAACCGTTATAACCACTATAACGACCATTATAACCACTATAACGACCACTATCAGCACTATAACAACCATTACAACCAATATAACGACCACTATCAGCACCATAACGACCATTATCAGCACCATAACGACCATTATCAGCACTATAACGACCATTATCACCACTATAACAACCATCATCACCACTGTAACAACCATTATAATCACTATAACGACCATTATCACCACTATAACGACCATTATCACCACTATAACGACCATTATCAGCACCATAACGACCATTATAACCACTATAACGACCATTATCAGCACTACAACGACCATTATCACCACTGTGGCAACCATTATCACTACTATAACAACCATTATCATCACTATGACAACCATTATCGTTACAATAACAAGCATTATAACCACTATAGCAACCACTACCACCACTATAACAATCATTATCTCCACTATAACAACCATTATCACCACCATAACAACCATTACGACCACTATAACAACCACTATAACGACTATAACAAACATTATAACCACTATAACAACTGTTATAACCACTATAACGACCATTATAACCACTATAACAACCTTTACAACCACTACGACAACCATTACAACCACCATGACAACCATTAAAACCACTATGACAGCCATTATCACCACTATAACAACCATCATCACCACTGTAACAATCATTATAACCACTATAACAACCATTATCACCACTATAACGACCATTATCACCACTGTAACGACAATTATCAGCACTATAACGGCCATTATCAGCACTATAACAACCATTATCAGCACTATAACGACCATTATAACCACTATAACGACCATTATAACCACTATCACGACCATTATAACCATTATAACAACCATTAAAACCACTATGACAACCATTATCACCACTATAACAACCATTATAACCACTATAACGACCATTATAACCACTATAGCAACCATTAAAACCTCTATGACAACCATTATCACCACTATAACAACCATCATCACCACTGTAACAACCATTATAACCACTATAAGAACCAATATAACCACTATAACGACCATTATAACCAGTTTAACGACCATTATAACCACTCTAACAACCATTAAAACCACTATGACAACCATTATCACCTCTATAACAACCATCATCACCACTGTAACAATCATTATAACCACTATAACAACCATTATCACCACTATAACGACCATTATCACCACTGTAACGACAATTATCAGCACTATAACGGCCATTATCAGCACTATAACAACCATCATCAGCACTATAACAACCATTATCAGCACTATAACAACCATTATCAGCACTATAACGACCATTGTAACCACTGTAACAACCATTATAACCACTATAACAGCCATTATCAGCACTATAACGACCATTATCACCACTATAGCAATCATTATGACCACTGTGACAACCATTATCAGCACTACAAGGACCATTATCACCACTATAACAACCACTATAACCACTATAACAACCACTATAAGCACTATAACAACCATTATAACCACTATAACAACCATTATCACCACAATAACGACCATTATAACCACTATAACCACCATTATAACAACTATAACGACCATTATCAGCACTACAACGACCATTATCACCACTGTGGCAACCATTATCACCACTATAGCAACCATTATCATCACTATGACAACCATTATCGTTACAATAACAAGCATTATAACCACTATAGCAACCACTATCACCACTATAACAATCGTTATAACCACTATAACAACCATTATCACCACTATAACAACCATCATCACCACTGTAACAACCACTATAACCACTATAACAACCATTATCACCACTATAACGACCATTATAACCACTATAACGACCATTGTAACCACTATAACAACCATTAAAACCGCTATGACAACCATTATAACCACTATAACAACCGTTATAACCACTATAACGACCATTATAACCACTATAACGACCATTATAACCACTATAACAACCATTAAAACCTCTATGACAACCATTATCACCACTATAACAACCATCATCACCACTGAACAACCATTATAACCACTATAAGAACCATTATTACCACTATAACGACCATTATCACCACTGTAACGACAATTATCAGCACTATAACGGCCATTATCA
This sequence comes from Megachile leachella, assembly GCA_963576845.1. Lineage (NCBI taxonomy): Eukaryota > Metazoa > Arthropoda > Insecta > Hymenoptera > Megachilidae > Megachile > Megachile leachella. The sequence goes on along the minus strand of OY756260.1, from coordinate 11,954,329 downwards.
GCACTATAACAGCCATTATCAGCACTATAACAACCATTATCAGCACTATAACGGCCATTATCAGCAATATAACGACCATTATAACCACTATAACAGCCATTATCAGCACTATAACGACCATTATCAGCACTATAACAACCATTATCAGCACTATAACAACCATTATCAGCACTATAACGCCCATTATCAGCAATATAACGACCATTATAACCACTGTAACAACCATTATAACCATTATAACAGCCATTATCAGCACTATAACAACCTTTACAACCACTACGACAACCATTACAACCACCATGACAACCATTAAAACCACTATGACAGCCATTATCACCACTATAACAACCATCATCACCACTGTAACAATCATTATTACCACTATAACAACCATTATCACCACTATAACGACCATTATAACCACTATAACGAGCATTATAACCACTATAACAACCATTAAAACCACTATGACAACCATTATCACCACTATAACAACCATCATCACCACTGTAACAACCATTATAACCACTATAACAACCATTATCACCACTATAACGAGCATTATAACCACTATAACAACCATTATAACCACTATAACAACTATTATAACCAATATAACGACCACTATCAGCACCATCACGACCATTCTCAGCACTATAACGACCACTATCAACACTATAACGACCATTATCACCACTATAACAACCATCATCACCACTGTAACAACCACTATAACCACTATAACAACCACTATCACCACTATAACGACCATTATAACCACTATAACGACCATTATAACCATTATAACCACCATTAAAACCACTATGACAACCATTATCACCACTATAACAACCATTATAACCACTATAACGACCATTGTAACCACTATAACAACCATTAAAACCTCTATGACAACCATTACAACCACCATGACAACCATTAAAACCACTATGACAGCCATTATCACCACTATAACAACCATCATCACCACTGTAACAATCATTATAACCACTATAACAACCATTATCACCACTATAACGACCATTATAACCACTATAACGAGCATTATAACCACTATAACAACCATTAAAACCACTATGACAACCATTATCACCACTATAACAACCATCATCACCACTGTAACAACCACTATCACCACTATAACAACCACTATAACAACCATTATAACCACTATAACAACCGTTATAACCACTATAACGACCATTATAACCACTATAACGACCATTATCACCACCATAACAACCATTACAACCACTATGACAACCATTACAACCACCATGACAACCATTAAAACCACTATGACAACAATTATCACCACTAAAATAACCATCATCACCACTCTAACAACCATTATAACCACTATAACAACCATTATCACCACTATAACGACCAATATAACCACTATAACGACCATTATAACCAGTATAACGACCATTATAACCACTATAACAACCATTAAAACCACTATGACAACCATTATCACCACTATAACAACCATCATCACCACTGTAACAATCATTATAACCACTATAACAACCATTATCACCACTATAACGACCATTATCACCACTGTAACGACAATTATCAGCACTATAACGGCCATTATCAGCACTATAACGACCATTATCACCACTATAGCAATCATTATGACCACTGTGACAACCATTATCAGCACTACAACGACCATTATCACCACTATAACGAGCATTATAACCACTATAACGACCATTATAACCATTATAACCACCATTAAAACCACTATGACAACCATTATCACCACTATAACAACCATTATAACCACTATAACGACCATTATAACCACTATAACAACCATTAAAACCTCTATGACAACCATTATCACCACTATAACAACCATCATCACCACTGTAACAACCATTATAACCACTATAAGAACCATTATCACCACTATAACGACCATTATCACCACTGTAACGACAATTATCAGCACTATAACGGCCATTATCAGCACTATAACAACCATTATCAGCACTATAACAACCATTATCACCACTATAACAACCACTATCACCACTATAACAACCACTATAACCACTATAACAACCATTATAACCACTATAACAACCGTTATAACCACTATAACGACCATTATAACCACTATAACGACCATTATCACCACTATAACAACCATTACAACCACTATGACAACCATTACAACCACCATGACAACCATTAAAACCACTATGACAGCCATTATCACCACTATAACAACCATCATCACCACTGTAACAATCATTATAACCACTATAACAACCATTATCACCACTATAACGACCATTATCACCACTGTAACGACAATTATCAGCACTATAACGGCCATTATTAGCACTATAACAACCATTATCAGCACTATAACGACCATTATAACCACTATAACGACCATTATAACCACTATAACGACCATTATAACCATTATAACAACCATTAAAACCACTATGACAACCATTATCACCACTATAACAACCATTATAACCACTATAACGACCATTATAACCACTATAACAACCATTAAAACCTCTATGACAACCATTATCACCACTATAACAACCATCATCACCACTGTAACAACCATTATAACCACTATAACAACCATTATCACCACTATAACGAGCATTATAACCACAATAACAACCATTATAACCACTATAACAACCATTATCACCACTATAACGACCATTATCACCACTGTAACGACAATTATCAGCACTATAACGGCCATTATTAGCACTATAACAACCATTATCACCACTATAACGACCATTATCAGCACTATAACGACCATTATCACCACTATAACGACCATTATCACCACTATAACGACCATTATAACCACTATAACAACCATTATAACCAATATAACGACCACTATCAGCACCATAACGACCATTATCAGCACCATAACGACCATTATCAGCACTATAACGACCATTATCAGCACTACAACGACCATTATCACCACTATAACAACCACTATAACCACTATAACAACCACTATAACCAGTATAACAACCATTATAACCACTATAACAACCGTTATAACCACTATAACGACCATTATAACCACTATAACGACCACTATCAGCACTATAACAACCATTACAACCAATATAACGACCACTATCAGCACCATAACGACCATTATCAGCACCATAACGACCATTATCAGCACTATAACGACCATTATCACCACTATAACAACCATCATCACCACTGTAACAACCATTATAATCACTATAACGACCATTATCACCACTATAACGACCATTATCACCACTATAACGACCATTATCAGCACCATAACGACCATTATCAGCACTATAACGACCATTATCAGCACTACAACGACCATTATCGCCACTGTGGCAACCATTATCACTACTATAACAACCATTATCATCACTATGACAACCATTATCGTTACAATAACAAGCATTATAACCACTATAGCAACCACTACCACCACTATAACAATCATTATCTCCACTATAACAACCATTATCACCACCATAACAACCATTACGACCACTATAACAACCACTATAACGACTATAACAAACATTATAACCACTATAACAACTGTTATAACCACTATAACGACCATTATAACCACTATAACAACCTTTACAACCACTACGACAACCATTACAACCACCATGACAACCATTAAAACCACTATGACAGCCATTATCACCACTATAACAACCATCATCACCACTGTAACAATCATTATAACCACTATAACAACCATTATCACCACTATAACGACCATTATCACCACTGTAACGACAATTATCAGCACTATAACGGCCATTATTAGCACTATAACAACCATTATCAGCACTATAACGACCATTATAACCACTATAACGACCATTATAACCACTATAACGACCATTATAACCATTATAACAACCATTAAAACCACTATGACAACCATTATCACCACTATAACAACCATTATAACCACTATAACGACCATTATAACCACTATAACAACCATTAAAACCTCTATGACAACCATTATCACCACTATAACAACCATCATCACCACTGTAACAATCATTATAACCACTATAACAACCATTATCACCACTATAACGACCATTATCACCACTGTAACGACAATTATCAGCACTATAACGGCCATTATTAGCACTATAACAACCATTATCAGCACTATAACGACCATTATAACCACTATAACGACCATTATAACCACTATAACGACCATTATAACCATTATAACAACCATTAAAACCACTATGACAACCATTATCACCACTATAACAACCATTATAACCACTATAACGACCATTATAACCACTATAACAACCATTAAAACCTCTATGACAACCATTATCACCACTATAACAACCATCATCACCACTGTAACAACCATTATAACCACTATAACAACCATTATCACCACTATAACGAGCATTATAACCACAATAACAACCATTATAACCACTATAACAACCATTATCACCACTATAACGACCATTATCACCACTGTAACGACAATTATCAGCACTATAACGGCCATTATTAGCACTATAACAACCATTATCACCACTATAACGAGCATTATAACCACAATAACAACCATTATAACCACTATAACAACCATTATCACCACTATAACGACCATTATCACCACTGTAACGACAATTATCAGCACTATAACGGCCATTATTAGCACTATAACAACCATTATCACCACTATAACGACCATTATCAGCACTATAACGACCATTATCACCACTATAACGACCATTATCACCACTATAACGACCATTATAACCACTATAACAACCATTATAACCAATATAACGACCACTATCAGCACCATAACGACCATTATCAGCACCATAACGACCATTATCAGCACTATAACGACCATTATCACCACTATAACAACCATCATCACCACTGTAACAACCATTATAATCACTATAACGACCACTATAACCAGTATAACAACCATTATAACCACTATAACAACCGTTATAACCACTATAACGACCATTATAACCACTATAACGACCACTATCAGCACTATAACAACCATTACAACCAATATAACGACCACTATCAGCACCATAACGACCATTATCAGCACCATAACGACCATTATCAGCACTATAACGACCATTATCACCACTATAACAACCATCATCACCACTGTAACAACCATTATAATCACTATAACGACCATTATCACCACTATAACGACCATTATCACCACTATAACGACCATTATCAGCACCATAACGACCATTATCAGCACTATAACGACCATTATCAGCACTACAACGACCATTATCACCACTGTGGCAACCATTATCACTACTATAACAACCATTATCATCACTATGACAACCATTATCGTTACAATAACAAGCATTATAACCACTATAGCAACCACTACCACCACTATAACAATCATTATCTCCACTATAACAACCATTATCACCACCATAACAACCATTACGACCACTATAACAACCACTATAACGACTATAACAAACATTATAACCACTATAACAACTGTTATAACCACTATAACGACCATTATAACCACTATAACAACCTTTACAACCACTACGACAACCATTACAACCACCATGACAACCATTAAAACCACTATGACAGCCATTATCACCACTATAACAACCATCATCACCACTGTAACAATCATTATAACCACTATAACAACCATTATCACCACTATAACGACCATTATCACCACTGTAACGACAATTATCAGCACTATAACGGCCATTATCAGCACTATAACAACCATTATCAGCACTATAACGACCATTATAACCACTATAACGACCATTATAACCACTATCACGACCATTATAACCATTATAACAACCATTAAAACCACTATGACAACCATTATCACCACTATAACAACCATTATAACCACCATAACGACCATTATAACCACTATAACAACCATTAAAACCTCTATGACAACCATTATCACCACTATAACAACCATCATCACCACTGTAACAACCATTATAACCACTATAAGAACCAATATAACCACTATAACGACCATTATAACCAGTTTAACGACCATTATAACCACTCTAACAACCATTAAAACCACTATGACAACCATTATCACCTCTATAACAACCATCATCACCACTGTAACAATCATTATAACCACTATAACAACCATTATCACCACTATAACGACCATTATCACCACTGTAACGACAATTATCAGCACTATAACGGCCATTATCAGCACTATAACAACCATCATCAGCACTATAACAACCATTATCAGCACTATAACAACCATTATCAGCACTATAACGACCATTGTAACCACTGTAACAACCATTATAACCACTATAACAGCCATTATCAGCACTATAACGACCATTATCACCACTATAGCAATCATTATGACCACTGTGACAACCATTATCAGCACTACAAGGACCATTATCACCACTATAACAACCACTATAACCACTATAACAACCACTATAAGCACTATAACAACCATTGTAACCACTATAACAACCATTATCACCACAATAACGACCATTATAACCACTATAACCACCATTATAACAACTATAACGACCATTATCAGCACTACAACGACCATTATCACCACTGTGGCAACCATTATCACCACTATAGCAACCATTATCATCACTATGACAACCATTATCGTTACAATAACAAGCATTATAACCACTATAGCAACCACTATCACCACTATAACAATCGTTATAACCACTATAACAACCATTATCACCACTATAACAACCATCATCACCACTGTAACAACCACTATAACCACTATAACAACCATTATCACCACTATAACGACCATTATAACCACTATAACGACCATTGTAACCACTATAACAACCATTAAAACCGCTATGACAACCATTATAACCACTATAACAACCGTTATAACCACTATAACGACCATTATAACCACTATAACGACCATTATAACCACTATAACAACCATTAAAACCTCTATGACAACCATTATCACCACTATAACAACCATCATCACCACTGAACAACCATTATAACCACTATAAGAACCATTATCACCACTATAACGACCATTATCACCACTGTAACGACAATTATCAGCACTATAACGGCCATTATCAGCACCATAACAGCCATTATCAGCACTATAACAACCATTATCAGCACTATAACGGCCATTATCAGCAATATAACGACCATTATAACCACTATAACAGCCATTATCAGCACTATAACGACCATTATCAGCACTATAACAACCATTATCACCACTCTAACAACCATTATAACCACTATAACAACCATTATCACCACTATAACGACCAATATAACCACTATAACGACCATTATAACCAGTATAACGACCATTATAACCACTATAACAACCATTAAAACCACTATGACAACCATTATCACCACTATAACAACCATCATCACCACTGTAACAATCATTATAACCACTATAACAACCATTATCACCACTATAACGACCATTATCACCACTGTAACGACAATTATCAGCACTATAACGGCCATTATCAGCACTATAACAACCATCATCAGCACTATAACAACCATTATCAGCACTATAACAACCATTATCAGCACTATAACGACCAATATCACCACTATAGCAATCATTATGACCACTGTGACAACCATTATCAGCACTACAAGGACCATTATCACCACTATAACAACCACTATAACCACTATAACAACCACTATAACAACCATTATAACCACTATAACAACCATTATCACCACTATAACGACCATTATAACCACTGTAACCACCATTATAACAACTATAACGACCATTATCAGCACTACAACGACCATTATCACCACTATAGCAACCATTATCATCACTATGACAACCATTATCGTTACAATAACAAGCATTATAACCACTATAGCAACCACTATCACCACTATAACAATCATTATAACCACTATAACAACCATTATCACCACTATAACGACCATTATAACCACTGTAACAACCATTATAACCACTATAACAGCCATTATCAGCACTATAACGACCATTATCACCACTATAGCAATCATTATGACCACTGTGACAACCATTATCAGCACTACAACGACCATTATCACCACTATAACGAGCATTATAACCACTATAACGACCATTATAACCATTATAACCACCATTAAAACCACTATGACAACCATTATCACCACTATAACAACCATTATAACCACTATAACGACCATTATAACCACTATAACAACCATTAAAACCTCTATGACAACCATTATCACCACTATAACAACCATCATCACCACTGTAACAACCATTATAACCACTATAAGAACCATTATCACCACTATAACGACCATTATCACCACTGTAACGACAATTATCAGCACTATAACGGCCATTATCAGCACTATAACAGCCATTATCAGCACTATAACAACCATCATCACCACTGTAACAACCATTAAAACCTCTATGACAACCATTATCACCACTATAACAACCATCATCACCACTGTAACAACCACTATAACCACTATAACAACCATCATCACCACTGTAACAACCATTATAACCACTATAAGAACCATTATCACCACTATAACGACCATTATCACCACTGTAACGACAATTATCAGCACTATAACGGCCATTATCAGCACTATAACAACCATTATCAGCACTATAACAACCATTATCACCACTATAACAACCACTATCACCACTATAACAACCACTATAACCACTATAACAACCATTATAACCACTATAACAACCGTTATAACCACTATAACGACCATTATAACCACTATAACGACCATTATCACCACTATAACAACCATTACAACCACTATGACAACCATTACAACCACCATGACAACCATTAAAACCACTATGACAACAATTATCACCACTAAAATAACCATCATCACCACTCTAACAACCATTATAACCACTATAACAACCATTATCACCACTATAACGACCAATATAACCACTATAACGACCATTATAACCAGTATAACGACCATTATAACCACTATAACAACCATTAAAACCACTATGACAACCATTATCAGCACTATAACAACCATTATCAGCACTATAACAACCATTATCAGCACTATAACGACCATTGTAACCACTGTAACAACCATTATAACCACTATAACAGCCATTATCAGCACTATAACGACCATTATCACCACTATAGCAATCATTATGACCACTGTGACAACCATTATCAGCACTACAAGGACCATTATCACCACTATAACAACCACTATAACCACTATAACAACCACTATAACAACCATTATAACCACTATAACAACCATTATCACCACTATATCGACCATTATAACCACTATAACCACCATTATAACAACTATAACGACCATTATCAGCACTATAACGACCATTATCACCACTATAGCAATCATTATGACCACTGTGACAACCATTATCAGCACTACAACGACCATTATCACCACTATAACGAGCATTATAACCACTATAACAACCATTATAACCACTATAACAACCATTATAACGAATATATCGACCACTATCAGCATCATAACGACCATTATCAGCACCATAACGACCATTATCAGCACTAAAACGACCACTGTTACCACTATAACAACCACTATCACCACTATAACAACCATCATCACCACTGTAACAACCATTATCACCACTATAACGACCATTATAACCACTATAACGACCATTATAACCACTATAACGACCATTATAACCACTATAACAACCATCATCACCACTGTAACAATCATTATAACCACTATAACAAACATTATCACCACTATAACGACCATTATCACCACTGTAACGACAATTATCAGCACTATAACGGCCATTATCAGCACTATAACAACCATTATCAGCACTATAACAACCATTATCAGCACTATAACAACCATTATCAGCACTATAACGACCACTGTAACCACTGTAACAACCATTATAACCACTATAACAGCCATTATCAGCACTATAACGACCATTATCACCACTATAGCAATCATTATGACCACTGTGACAACCATTATCAGCACTACAACGACCATTATCACCACTATAGCAATCATTATGACCACTGTGACAACCATTATCAGCACTACAAGGACCATTATCACCACTATAACAACCACTATAACCACTATAACAACCACTATAACCACTAAAACAACAATTATAACCACTATAACAACTATTATAACCAATATAACGACCACTATCAGCACCATCACGACCATTCTCAGCACTATAACAACCATTATCAGCACTATAACAACCATTATCAGCACTATAACGGCCATTATCAGCAATATAACGACCATTATAACCACTGTAACAACCATTATAACCACTATAACAGCCATTATCAGCACCATAACGACCATTATCACCACTATAGCAATCATTATGACCACTGTGACAACCATTATCAGCACTACAACGACCATTATCACCACTATAACGAGCATTATAACCACTATAACAACCATTATAACCACTATAACAACCATTATAACCAATATATCGACCACTATCAGCATCATAACGACCATTATCAGCACCATGACGACCATTATCAGCACTATAACGACCATTATCACCACTATAACAACCATCATCACCACTGTAACAACCACTATAACCACTATAACAACCATTATCACCACTATAACGACCATTATAACCACTATAACGACCATTATAACCACTATAACAACCATTAAAACCTCTATGACAACCATTATCACCACTATAACAACCATCATCACCACTGTAACAACCATTATAACCACTATAAGAACCATTATCACCACTATAACGACCATTATCACCACTGTAACGACAATTATCAGCACTATAACGGCCATTATCAGCACTATAACAGCCATTATCAGCACTATAACAACCATTATCAGCACTATAACGGCCATTATCAGCAATATAACGACCATTATAACCACTGTAACAACCATTATAACCACTATAACAGCCATTATCAGCACTATAACGACCATTATCAGCACTATAACAACCATTATCAGCACTATAACAACCATTATCAGCACTATAACAACCATTATCAGCACTATAACGCCCATTATCAGCAATATAACGACCATTATAACCACTATAACAACCATTATAACCACTATAACAGCCATTATCAGCACTATAACAACCATTATCAGCACTATAACGGCCATTATCAGCAATATAACGACCATTATAACCACTATAACAGCCATTATCAGCACTATAACGACCATTATCAGCACTATAACAACCATTATCACCACTCTAACAACCATTATAACCACTATAACAACCATTATCACCACTATAACGACCAATATAACCACTATAACGACCATTATAACCAGTATAACGACCATTATAACCACTATAACAACCATTAAAACCACTATGACAACCATTATCACCACTATAACAACCATCATCACCACTGTAACAATCATTATAACCACTATAACAACCATTATCACCACTATAACGACCATTATCACCACTGTAACGACAATTATCAGCACTATAACGGCCATTATCAGCACTATAACAACCATCATCAGCACTATAACAACCATTATCAGCACTATAACAACCATTATCAGCACTATAACGACCAATATCACCACTATAGCAATCATTATGACCACTGTGACAACCATTATCAGCACTACAAGGACCATTATCACCACTATAACAACCACTATAACCACTATAACAACCACTATAACAACCATTATAACCACTATAACAACCATTATCACCACTATAACGACCATTATAACCACTGTAACCACCATTATAACAACTATAACGACCATTATCAGCACTACAACGACCATTATCACCACTATAGCAACCATTATCATCACTATGACAACCATTATCGTTACAATAACAAGCATTATAACCACTATAGCAACCACTATCACCACTATAACAATCATTATAACCACTATAACAACCATTATCACCACTATAACGACCATTATAACCACTGTAACAACCATTATAACCACTATAACAGCCATTATCAGCACTATAACGACCATTATCACCACTATAGCAATCATTATGACCACTGTGACAACCATTATCAGCACTACAACGACCATTATCACCACTATAACGAGCATTATAACCACTATAACGACCATTATAACCATTATAACCACCATTAAAACCACTATGACAACCATTATCACCACTATAACAACCATTATAACCACTATAACGACCATTATAACCACTATAACAACCATTAAAACCTCTATGACAACCATTATCACCACTATAACAACCATCATCACCACTGTAACAACCATTATAACCACTATAAGAACCATTATCACCACTATAACGACCATTATCACCACTGTAACGACAATTATCAGCACTATAACGGCCATTATCAGCACTATAACAGCCATTATCAGCACTATAACAACCATCATCACCACTGTAACAACCATTAAAACCTCTATGACAACCATTATCACCACTATAACAACCATCATCACCACTGTAACAACCACTATAACCACTATAACAACCATCATCACCACTGTAACAACCATTATAACCACTATAAGAACCATTATCACCACTATAACGACCATTATCACCACTGTAACGACAATTATCAGCACTATAACGGCCATTATCAGCACTATAACAACCATTATCAGCACTATAACAACCATTATCACCACTATAACAACCACTATCACCACTATAACAACCACTATAACCACTATAACAACCATTATAACCACTATAACAACCGTTATAACCACTATAACGACCATTATAACCACTATAACGACCATTATCACCACTATAACAACCATTACAACCACTATGACAACCATTACAACCACCATGACAACCATTAAAACCACTATGACAACAATTATCACCACTAAAATAACCATCATCACCACTCTAACAACCATTATAACCACTATAACAACCATTATCACCACTATAACGACCAATATAACCACTATAACGACCATTATAACCAGTATAACGACCATTATAACCACTATAACAACCATTAAAACCACTATGACAACCATTATCAGCACTATAACAACCATTATCAGCACTATAACAACCATTATCAGCACTATAACGACCATTGTAACCACTGTAACAACCATTATAACCACTATAACAGCCATTATCAGCACTATAACGACCATTATCACCACTATAGCAATCATTATGACCACTGTGACAACCATTATCAGCACTACAAGGACCATTATCACCACTATAACAACCACTATAACCACTATAACAACCACTATAACAACCATTATAACCACTATAACAACCATTATCACCACTATAACGACCATTATAACCACTATAACCACCATTATAACAACTATAACGACCATTATCACCACTATAACGACCATTATCACCACTATAGCAATCATTATGACCACTGTGACAACCATTATCAGCACTACAACGACCATTATCACCACTATAACGAGCATTATAACCACTATAACAACCATTATAACCACTATAACAACCATTATAACGAATATATCGACCACTATCAGCATCATAACGACCATTATCAGCACCATAACGACCATTATCAGCACTAAAACGACCACTGTTACCACTATAACAACCACTATCACCACTATAACAACCATCATCACCACTGTAACAACCATTATCACCACTATAACGACCATTATAACCACTATAACGACCATTATAACCACTATAACGACCATTATAACCACTATAACAACCATCATCACCACTGTAACAATCATTATAACCACTATAACAAACATTATCACCACTATAACGACCATTATCACCACTGTAACGACAATTATCAGCACTATAACGGCCATTATCAGCACTATAACAACCATTATCAGCACTATAACAACCATTATCAGCACTATAACAACCATTATCAGCACTATAACGACCATTGTAACCACTGTAACAACCATTATAACCACTATAACAGCCATTATCAGCACTATAACGACCATTATCACCACTATAGCAATCATTATGACCACTGTGACAACCATTATCAGCACTACAACGACCATTATCACCACTATAGCAATCATTATGACCACTGTGACAACCATTATCAGCACTACAAGGACCATTATCACCACTATAACAACCACTATAACCACTATAACAACCACTATAACCACTAAAACAACAATTATAACCACTATAACAACTATTATAACCAATATAACGACCACTATCAGCACCATCACGACCATTCTCAGCACTATAACAACCATTATCAGCACTATAACAACCATTATCAGCACTATAACGGCCATTATCAGCAATATAACGACCATTATAACCACTGTAACAACCATTATAACCACTATAACAGCCATTATCAGCACCATAACGACCATTATCACCACTATAGCAATCATTATGACCACTGTGACAACCATTATCAGCACTACAACGACCATTATCACCACTATAACGAGCATTATAACCACTATAACAACCATTATAACCACTATAACAACCATTATAACCAATATATCGACCACTATCAGCATCATAACGACCATTATCAGCACCATGACGACCATTATCAGCACTATAACGACCATTATCACCACTATAACAACCATCATCACCACTGTAACAACCACTATAACCACTATAACAACCATTATCACCACTATAACGACCATTATAACCACTATAACGACCATTATAACCACTATAACAACCATTAAAACCTCTATGACAACCATTATCACCACTATAACAACCATCATCACCACTGTAACAACCATTATAACCACTATAAGAACCATTATCACCACTATAACGACCATTATCACCACTGTAACGACAATTATCAGCACTATAACGGCCATTATCAGCACTATAACAGCCATTATCAGCACTATAACAACCATTATCAGCACTATAACGGCCATTATCAGCAATATAACGACCATTATAACCACTGTAACAACCATTATAACCACTATAACAGCCATTATCAGCACTATAACGACCATTATCAGCACTATAACAACCATTATCAGCACTATAACAACCATTATCAGCACTATAACAACCATTATCAGCACTATAACGCCCATTATCAGCAATATAACGACCATTATAACCACTATAACAACCATTATAACCACTATAACAGCCATTATCAGCACTATAACGACCATTATCACCACTATAGCAATCATTATGACCACTGTGACAACCATTATCAGCACTACAACGACCATTATCACCACTATAACGAGCATTATAACCACTATAACGACCATTATAACCACTATAACAACCATTAAATCCACTATGACAACCATTATAACCACTATGACAACCGTTATAACCACTATAACGACCATTATAACCACTATAACGACCATTATAACCACTATAACAACCATTAAAACCTCTATGACAACCATTATAACCACTATAACAACCATTATCACCACTATAACGACCATTATAACCACTATAACGACCATTATAACCACTATAACGAGCATTATAACCACTATAACAACCATTAAAACCACTATAACAACCATTATCACCACTATAACAACCATCATCACCACTGTAACAACCATTATAACCACTATAACAACCATTATCACCACTATAACGAGCATTATAACCTCTATAACAACCATTATAACCACTATAACAACTATTATAACCAATATAACGACCACTATCAGCACCATCACGACCATTCTCAGCACTATAACGACCATTATCAGCACTATAACGACCATTATCACCACTATAGCAATCATTATGACCACTGTGACACCCATTATCAGCACTACAACGACCATTATCACCACTATAACAACCACTATAACCACTATAACAACCACTATAACCACTATAACAACCATTATAACCACTATAACAACCGTTATAACCACTATAACGACCATTATAACCACTATAACGACCATTATCACCACTATGACAACCATTACAACCACCATGAAAACCATTAAAACCACTATGACAACCATTATCACCACTATAATAACCATCATCACCTCTCTAACAACCATTATGACCACTATAACAACCATTATCACCACTATAACGACCATTATAACCACTATAACGACCATTATAACCACTATAACGACCATTATAACCACTATAACAACTATTAAAACCACTATGACAACCATTATCACCACTATAACAACTATTATAACCAATATAACGACCACTATCAGCACCATCACGACCATTCTCAGCACTATAACGACCATTATCAGCACTATAACGACCATTATCACCACTATAACAACCATCATCACCACTGTAACAACCACCATTACCACTATAACAACCATTATCACCACTATAACGACCATTATAACCACTATAACGACCATTATAACCACTATAACAACCATTAAAACCACTATGACAACCATTATCACCACTATAACAACCATTATAACCACTATAACGACCATTATAACCACTGTAACAACCATTATAACCACTATAACAGCCATTATCAGCACTATAACGGCCATTATCACCACTATAGCAATCATTATGACCACTGTGACAACCATTATCAGCACTACAACGACCATTATCACCACTATAACGAGCATTATAACCACTATAACAACCATTATAACCACTATAACAACCATTATCACCACTATAACAACCATCATCACCACTGTAACAACCATTATAACCACTATAACAACCATTATCACCACTATAACGAGCATTATAACCTCTATAACAACCATTATAACCACTATAACAACTATTATAACCAATATAACGACCACTATCAGCACTATCACGACCATTCTCAGCACTATAACGACCATTATCACCACTATAACAACCATCATCACCACTGTAACAACCACTATAACCACTATAACAACCATTATCACCACTATAACGACCATTATAACCACTATAACGACCATTATAACCACTATAACAACCAGTAAAACCAATATGACAACCATTATCACCACTATAACAACCATTATAACCACTATAACGACCATTATAACCACTGTAACAACCATTATAACCACTATAACAGCCATTATCAGCACTATAACGACCATTATCACCACTATAGCAATCATTATGACCACTGTGACAACCATTATCAGCACTATAACGACCATTATCACCACTATAACGACCATTATCACCACTATAACGACAATTATCAGCACTATAACGGCCATTATCAGCACTATAACAACCATTTTCGGCACTATAACAACCATTATCAGCACTATAACGGCCATTATCAGCAATATAACGACCATTATAACCACTGTAACAACCATTATAACCACTATAACAGCCATTATCAGCACTATAACGATCATTATCACCACTATAACGACCATTATCACCACTATAGCGTCAATTATCACCACTATAACGACCATTATCACCACTATTACGGCCATTATCAGCAATATAACGACCATTATAACCACTATAACAACCATTAAAACCTCTATGACAACCATTATCACCACTATAACAACCATCATCACCACTGTAACAACCATTATAACCACTATAAGAACCATTATCACCACTATAACGACCATTATCACCACTGTAACGACAATTATCAGCACTATAACGGCCATTATCAGCACTATAACAGCCATTATCAGCACTATAACAACCATTATCAGCACTATAACGGCCATTATCAGCAATATAACGACCATTATAACCACTGTAACAACCATTATAACCACTATAACAGCCATTATCAGCACTATAACGACCATTATCATCACTATGACAACCATTATCGTTACAATAACAAGCATTATAACCACTATAGCAACCACTATCACCACTATAACAATCATTATCTCCACTATAACAACCATTATCACCACTATAACAACCATTACGACCACTATAACAACCACTATAACGACTATAACAAACATTATAACCACTATAACAACTGTTATAACAACTATAACGACCATTATCAGCACTACAACGACCATTATCACCACTGTGGCAACCATTATCACCACTATAGCAACCATTATCATCACTATGACAACCATTATCGTTACAATAACAAGCATTATAACCACTATAGCAACCACTATCACCACTATAACAATCGTTATAACCACTATAACAACCATTATCACCACTATAACAACCATCATCACCACTGTAACAACCACTATAACCACTATAACAACCATTATCACCACTATAACGACCATTATAACCACTATAACGACCATTGTAACCACTATAACAACCATTAAAACCGCTATGACAACCATTATAACCACTATAACAACCGTTATAACCACTATAACGACCATTATAACCACTATAACGACCATTATAACCACTATAACAACCATTAAAACCTCTATGACAACCATTATCACCACTATAACAACCATCATCACCACTGAACAACCATTATAACCACTATAAGAACCATTATTACCACTATAACGACCATTATCACCACTGTAACGACAATTATCAGCACTATAACGGCCATTATCAGCACTATAACAGCCATTATCAGCACTATAACAACCATTATCAGCACTATAACGGCCATTATCAGCAATATAACGACCATTATAACCACTATAACAGCCATTATCAGCACTATAACGACCATTATCAGCACTATAACAACCATTATCAGCACTATAACAACCATTATCAGCACTATAACGCCCATTATCAGCAATATAACGACCATTATAACCACTGTAACAACCATTATAACCATTATAACAGCCATTATCAGCACTATAACAACCTTTACAACCACTACGACAACCATTACAACCACCATGACAACCATTAAAACCACTATGACAGCCATTATCACCACTATAACAACCATCATCACCACTGTAACAATCATTATTACCACTATAACAACCATTATCACCACTATAACGACCATTATAACCACTATAACGAGCATTATAACCACTATAACAACCATTAAAACCACTATGACAACCATTATCACCACTATAACAACCATCATCACCACTGTAACAACCATTATAACCACTATAACAACCATTATCACCACTATAACGAGCATTATAACCACTATAACAACCATTATAACCACTATAACAACTATTATAACCAATATAACGACCACTATCAGCACCATCACGACCATTCTCAGCACTATAACGACCACTATCAACACTATAACGACCATTATCACCACTATAACAACCATCATCACCACTGTAACAACCACTATAACCACTATAACAACCACTATCACCACTATAACGACCATTATAACCACTATAACGACCATTATAACCATTATAACCACCATTAAAACCACTATGACAACCATTATCACCACTATAACAACCATTATAACCACTATAACGACCATTGTAACCACTATAACAACCATTAAAACCTCTATGACAACCATTACAACCACCATGACAACCATTAAAACCACTATGACAGCCATTATCACCACTATAACAACCATCATCACCACTGTAACAATCATTATAACCACTATAACAACCATTATCACCACTATAACGACCATTATAACCACTATAACGAGCATTATAACCACTATAACAACCATTAAAACCACTATGACAACCATTATCACCACTATAACAACCATCATCACCACTGTAACAACCACTATCACCACTATAACAACCACTATAACAACCATTATAACCACTATAACAACCGTTATAACCACTATAACGACCATTATAACCACTATAACGACCATTATCACCACCATAACAACCATTACAACCACTATGACAACCATTACAACCACCATGACAACCATTAAAACCACTATGACAACAATTATCACCACTAAAATAACCATCATCACCACTCTAACAACCATTATAACCACTATAACAACCATTATCACCACTATAACGACCAATATAACCACTATAACGACCATTATAACCAGTATAACGACCATTATAACCACTATAACAACCATTAAAACCACTATGACAACCATTATCACCACTATAACAACCATCATCACCACTGTAACAATCATTATAACCACTATAACAACCATTATCACCACTATAACGACCATTATCACCACTGTAACGACAATTATCAGCACTATAACGGCCATTATCAGCACTATAACGACCATTATCACCACTATAGCAATCATTATGACCACTGTGACAACCATTATCAGCACTACAACGACCATTATCACCACTATAACGAGCATTATAACCACTATAACGACCATTATAACCATTATAACCACCATTAAAACCACTATGACAACCATTATCACCACTATAACAACCATTATAACCACTATAACGACCATTATAACCACTATAACAACCATTAAAACCTCTATGACAACCATTATCACCACTATAACAACCATCATCACCACTGTAACAACCATTATAACCACTATAAGAACCATTATCACCACTATAACGACCATTATCACCACTGTAACGACAATTATCAGCACTATAACGGCCATTATCAGCACTATAACAACCATTATCAGCACTATAACAACCATTATCACCACTATAACAACCACTATCACCACTATAACAACCACTATAACCACTATAACAACCATTATAACCACTATAACAACCGTTATAACCACTATAACGACCATTATAACCACTATAACGACCATTATCACCACTATAACAACCATTACAACCACTATGACAACCATTACAACCACCATGACAACCATTAAAACCACTATGACAGCCATTATCACCACTATAACAACCATCATCACCACTGTAACAATCATTATAACCACTATAACAACCATTATCACCACTATAACGACCATTATCACCACTGTAACGACAATTATCAGCACTATAACGGCCATTATTAGCACTATAACAACCATTATCAGCACTATAACGACCATTATAACCACTATAACGACCATTATAACCACTATAACGACCATTATAACCATTATAACAACCATTAAAACCACTATGACAACCATTATCACCACTATAACAACCATTATAACCACTATAACGACCATTATAACCACTATAACAACCATTAAAACCTCTATGACAACCATTATCACCACTATAACAACCATCATCACCACTGTAACAACCATTATAACCACTATAACAACCATTATCACCACTATAACGAGCATTATAACCACAATAACAACCATTATAACCACTATAACAACCATTATCACCACTATAACGACCATTATCACCACTGTAACGACAATTATCAGCACTATAACGGCCATTATTAGCACTATAACAACCATTATCACCACTATAACGACCATTATCAGCACTATAACGACCATTATCACCACTATAACGACCATTATCACCACTATAACGACCATTATAACCACTATAACAACCATTATAACCAATATAACGACCACTATCAGCACCATAACGACCATTATCAGCACCATAACGACCATTATCAGCACTATAACGACCATTATCAGCACTACAACGACCATTATCACCACTATAACAACCACTATAACCACTATAACAACCACTATAACCAGTATAACAACCATTATAACCACTATAACAACCGTTATAACCACTATAACGACCATTATAACCACTATAACGACCACTATCAGCACTATAACAACCATTACAACCAATATAACGACCACTATCAGCACCATAACGACCATTATCAGCACCATAACGACCATTATCAGCACTATAACGACCATTATCACCACTATAACAACCATCATCACCACTGTAACAACCATTATAATCACTATAACGACCATTATCACCACTATAACGACCATTATCACCACTATAACGACCATTATCAGCACCATAACGACCATTATCAGCACTATAACGACCATTATCAGCACTACAACGACCATTATCGCCACTGTGGCAACCATTATCACTACTATAACAACCATTATCATCACTATGACAACCATTATCGTTACAATAACAAGCATTATAACCACTATAGCAACCACTACCACCACTATAACAATCATTATCTCCACTATAACAACCATTATCACCACCATAACAACCATTACGACCACTATAACAACCACTATAACGACTATAACAAACATTATAACCACTATAACAACTGTTATAACCACTATAACGACCATTATAACCACTATAACAACCTTTACAACCACTACGACAACCATTACAACCACCATGACAACCATTAAAACCACTATGACAGCCATTATCACCACTATAACAACCATCATCACCACTGTAACAATCATTATAACCACTATAACAACCATTATCACCACTATAACGACCATTATCACCACTGTAACGACAATTATCAGCACTATAACGGCCATTATTAGCACTATAACAACCATTATCAGCACTATAACGACCATTATAACCACTATAACGACCATTATAACCACTATAACGACCATTATAACCATTATAACAACCATTAAAACCACTATGACAACCATTATCACCACTATAACAACCATTATAACCACTATAACGACCATTATAACCACTATAACAACCATTAAAACCTCTATGACAACCATTATCACCACTATAACAACCATCATCACCACTGTAACAATCATTATAACCACTATAACAACCATTATCACCACTATAACGACCATTATCACCACTGTAACGACAATTATCAGCACTATAACGGCCATTATTAGCACTATAACAACCATTATCAGCACTATAACGACCATTATAACCACTATAACGACCATTATAACCACTATAACGACCATTATAACCATTATAACAACCATTAAAACCACTATGACAACCATTATCACCACTATAACAACCATTATAACCACTATAACGACCATTATAACCACTATAACAACCATTAAAACCTCTATGACAACCATTATCACCACTATAACAACCATCATCACCACTGTAACAACCATTATAACCACTATAACAACCATTATCACCACTATAACGAGCATTATAACCACAATAACAACCATTATAACCACTATAACAACCATTATCACCACTATAACGACCATTATCACCACTGTAACGACAATTATCAGCACTATAACGGCCATTATTAGCACTATAACAACCATTATCACCACTATAACGAGCATTATAACCACAATAACAACCATTATAACCACTATAACAACCATTATCACCACTATAACGACCATTATCACCACTGTAACGACAATTATCAGCACTATAACGGCCATTATTAGCACTATAACAACCATTATCACCACTATAACGACCATTATCAGCACTATAACGACCATTATCACCACTATAACGACCATTATCACCACTATAACGACCATTATAACCACTATAACAACCATTATAACCAATATAACGACCACTATCAGCACCATAACGACCATTATCAGCACCATAACGACCATTATCAGCACTATAACGACCATTATCACCACTATAACAACCATCATCACCACTGTAACAACCATTATAATCACTATAACGACCACTATAACCAGTATAACAACCATTATAACCACTATAACAACCGTTATAACCACTATAACGACCATTATAACCACTATAACGACCACTATCAGCACTATAACAACCATTACAACCAATATAACGACCACTATCAGCACCATAACGACCATTATCAGCACCATAACGACCATTATCAGCACTATAACGACCATTATCACCACTATAACAACCATCATCACCACTGTAACAACCATTATAATCACTATAACGACCATTATCACCACTATAACGACCATTATCACCACTATAACGACCATTATCAGCACCATAACGACCATTATCAGCACTATAACGACCATTATCAGCACTACAACGACCATTATCACCACTGTGGCAACCATTATCACTACTATAACAACCATTATCATCACTATGACAACCATTATCGTTACAATAACAAGCATTATAACCACTATAGCAACCACTACCACCACTATAACAATCATTATCTCCACTATAACAACCATTATCACCACCATAACAACCATTACGACCACTATAACAACCACTATAACGACTATAACAAACATTATAACCACTATAACAACTGTTATAACCACTATAACGACCATTATAACCACTATAACAACCTTTACAACCACTACGACAACCATTACAACCACCATGACAACCATTAAAACCACTATGACAGCCATTATCACCACTATAACAACCATCATCACCACTGTAACAATCATTATAACCACTATAACAACCATTATCACCACTATAACGACCATTATCACCACTGTAACGACAATTATCAGCACTATAACGGCCATTATCAGCACTATAACAACCATTATCAGCACTATAACGACCATTATAACCACTATAACGACCATTATAACCACTATCACGACCATTATAACCATTATAACAACCATTAAAACCACTATGACAACCATTATCACCACTATAACAACCATTATAACCACCATAACGACCATTATAACCACTATAACAACCATTAAAACCTCTATGACAACCATTATCACCACTATAACAACCATCATCACCACTGTAACAACCATTATAACCACTATAAGAACCAATATAACCACTATAACGACCATTATAACCAGTTTAACGACCATTATAACCACTCTAACAACCATTAAAACCACTATGACAACCATTATCACCTCTATAACAACCATCATCACCACTGTAACAATCATTATAACCACTATAACAACCATTATCACCACTATAACGACCATTATCACCACTGTAACGACAATTATCAGCACTATAACGGCCATTATCAGCACTATAACAACCATCATCAGCACTATAACAACCATTATCAGCACTATAACAACCATTATCAGCACTATAACGACCATTGTAACCACTGTAACAACCATTATAACCACTATAACAGCCATTATCAGCACTATAACGACCATTATCACCACTATAGCAATCATTATGACCACTGTGACAACCATTATCAGCACTACAAGGACCATTATCACCACTATAACAACCACTATAACCACTATAACAACCACTATAAGCACTATAACAACCATTGTAACCACTATAACAACCATTATCACCACAATAACGACCATTATAACCACTATAACCACCATTATAACAACTATAACGACCATTATCAGCACTACAACGACCATTATCACCACTGTGGCAACCATTATCACCACTATAGCAACCATTATCATCACTATGACAACCATTATCGTTACAATAACAAGCATTATAACCACTATAGCAACCACTATCACCACTATAACAATCGTTATAACCACTATAACAACCATTATCACCACTATAACAACCATCATCACCACTGTAACAACCACTATAACCACTATAACAACCATTATCACCACTATAACGACCATTATAACCACTATAACGACCATTGTAACCACTATAACAACCATTAAAACCGCTATGACAACCATTATAACCACTATAACAACCGTTATAACCACTATAACGACCATTATAACCACTATAACGACCATTATAACCACTATAACAACCATTAAAACCTCTATGACAACCATTATCACCACTATAACAACCATCATCACCACTGAACAACCATTATAACCACTATAAGAACCATTATCACCACTATAACGACCATTATCACCACTGTAACGACAATTATCAGCACTATAACGGCCATTATCAGCACCATAACAGCCATTATCAGCACTATAACAACCATTATCAGCACTATAACGGCCATTATCAGCAATATAACGACCATTATAACCACTATAACAGCCATTATCAGCACTATAACGACCATTATCAGCACTATAACAACCATTATCACCACTCTAACAACCATTATAACCACTATAACAACCATTATCACCACTATAACGACCAATATAACCACTATAACGACCATTATAACCAGTATAACGACCATTATAACCACTATAACAACCATTAAAACCACTATGACAACCATTATCACCACTATAACAACCATCATCACCACTGTAACAATCATTATAACCACTATAACAACCATTATCACCACTATAACGACCATTATCACCACTGTAACGACAATTATCAGCACTATAACGGCCATTATCAGCACTATAACAACCATCATCAGCACTATAACAACCATTATCAGCACTATAACAACCATTATCAGCACTATAACGACCAATATCACCACTATAGCAATCATTATGACCACTGTGACAACCATTATCAGCACTACAAGGACCATTATCACCACTATAACAACCACTATAACCACTATAACAACCACTATAACAACCATTATAACCACTATAACAACCATTATCACCACTATAACGACCATTATAACCACTGTAACCACCATTATAACAACTATAACGACCATTATCAGCACTACAACGACCATTATCACCACTATAGCAACCATTATCATCACTATGACAACCATTATCGTTACAATAACAAGCATTATAACCACTATAGCAACCACTATCACCACTATAACAATCATTATAACCACTATAACAACCATTATCACCACTATAACGACCATTATAACCACTGTAACAACCATTATAACCACTATAACAGCCATTATCAGCACTATAACGACCATTATCACCACTATAGCAATCATTATGACCACTGTGACAACCATTATCAGCACTACAACGACCATTATCACCACTATAACGAGCATTATAACCACTATAACGACCATTATAACCATTATAACCACCATTAAAACCACTATGACAACCATTATCACCACTATAACAACCATTATAACCACTATAACGACCATTATAACCACTATAACAACCATTAAAACCTCTATGACAACCATTATCACCACTATAACAACCATCATCACCACTGTAACAACCATTATAACCACTATAAGAACCATTATCACCACTATAACGACCATTATCACCACTGTAACGACAATTATCAGCACTATAACGGCCATTATCAGCACTATAACAGCCATTATCAGCACTATAACAACCATCATCACCACTGTAACAACCATTAAAACCTCTATGACAACCATTATCACCACTATAACAACCATCATCACCACTGTAACAACCACTATAACCACTATAACAACCATCATCACCACTGTAACAACCATTATAACCACTATAAGAACCATTATCACCACTATAACGACCATTATCACCACTGTAACGACAATTATCAGCACTATAACGGCCATTATCAGCACTATAACAACCATTATCAGCACTATAACAACCATTATCACCACTATAACAACCACTATCACCACTATAACAACCACTATAACCACTATAACAACCATTATAACCACTATAACAACCGTTATAACCACTATAACGACCATTATAACCACTATAACGACCATTATCACCACTATAACAACCATTACAACCACTATGACAACCATTACAACCACCATGACAACCATTAAAACCACTATGACAACAATTATCACCACTAAAATAACCATCATCACCACTCTAACAACCATTATAACCACTATAACAACCATTATCACCACTATAACGACCAATATAACCACTATAACGACCATTATAACCAGTATAACGACCATTATAACCACTATAACAACCATTAAAACCACTATGACAACCATTATCAGCACTATAACAACCATTATCAGCACTATAACAACCATTATCAGCACTATAACGACCATTGTAACCACTGTAACAACCATTATAACCACTATAACAGCCATTATCAGCACTATAACGACCATTATCACCACTATAGCAATCATTATGACCACTGTGACAACCATTATCAGCACTACAAGGACCATTATCACCACTATAACAACCACTATAACCACTATAACAACCACTATAACAACCATTATAACCACTATAACAACCATTATCACCACTATATCGACCATTATAACCACTATAACCACCATTATAACAACTATAACGACCATTATCAGCACTATAACGACCATTATCACCACTATAGCAATCATTATGACCACTGTGACAACCATTATCAGCACTACAACGACCATTATCACCACTATAACGAGCATTATAACCACTATAACAACCATTATAACCACTATAACAACCATTATAACGAATATATCGACCACTATCAGCATCATAACGACCATTATCAGCACCATAACGACCATTATCAGCACTAAAACGACCACTGTTACCACTATAACAACCACTATCACCACTATAACAACCATCATCACCACTGTAACAACCATTATCACCACTATAACGACCATTATAACCACTATAACGACCATTATAACCACTATAACGACCATTATAACCACTATAACAACCATCATCACCACTGTAACAATCATTATAACCACTATAACAAACATTATCACCACTATAACGACCATTATCACCACTGTAACGACAATTATCAGCACTATAACGGCCATTATCAGCACTATAACAACCATTATCAGCACTATAACAACCATTATCAGCACTATAACAACCATTATCAGCACTATAACGACCACTGTAACCACTGTAACAACCATTATAACCACTATAACAGCCATTATCAGCACTATAACGACCATTATCACCACTATAGCAATCATTATGACCACTGTGACAACCATTATCAGCACTACAACGACCATTATCACCACTATAGCAATCATTATGACCACTGTGACAACCATTATCAGCACTACAAGGACCATTATCACCACTATAACAACCACTATAACCACTATAACAACCACTATAACCACTAAAACAACAATTATAACCACTATAACAACTATTATAACCAATATAACGACCACTATCAGCACCATCACGACCATTCTCAGCACTATAACAACCATTATCAGCACTATAACAACCATTATCAGCACTATAACGGCCATTATCAGCAATATAACGACCATTATAACCACTGTAACAACCATTATAACCACTATAACAGCCATTATCAGCACCATAACGACCATTATCACCACTATAGCAATCATTATGACCACTGTGACAACCATTATCAGCACTACAACGACCATTATCACCACTATAACGAGCATTATAACCACTATAACAACCATTATAACCACTATAACAACCATTATAACCAATATATCGACCACTATCAGCATCATAACGACCATTATCAGCACCATGACGACCATTATCAGCACTATAACGACCATTATCACCACTATAACAACCATCATCACCACTGTAACAACCACTATAACCACTATAACAACCATTATCACCACTATAACGACCATTATAACCACTATAACGACCATTATAACCACTATAACAACCATTAAAACCTCTATGACAACCATTATCACCACTATAACAACCATCATCACCACTGTAACAACCATTATAACCACTATAAGAACCATTATCACCACTATAACGACCATTATCACCACTGTAACGACAATTATCAGCACTATAACGGCCATTATCAGCACTATAACAGCCATTATCAGCACTATAACAACCATTATCAGCACTATAACGGCCATTATCAGCAATATAACGACCATTATAACCACTGTAACAACCATTATAACCACTATAACAGCCATTATCAGCACTATAACGACCATTATCAGCACTATAACAACCATTATCAGCACTATAACAACCATTATCAGCACTATAACAACCATTATCAGCACTATAACGCCCATTATCAGCAATATAACGACCATTATAACCACTATAACAACCATTATAACCACTATAACAGCCATTATCAGCACTATAACAACCATTATCAGCACTATAACGGCCATTATCAGCAATATAACGACCATTATAACCACTATAACAGCCATTATCAGCACTATAACGACCATTATCAGCACTATAACAACCATTATCACCACTCTAACAACCATTATAACCACTATAACAACCATTATCACCACTATAACGACCAATATAACCACTATAACGACCATTATAACCAGTATAACGACCATTATAACCACTATAACAACCATTAAAACCACTATGACAACCATTATCACCACTATAACAACCATCATCACCACTGTAACAATCATTATAACCACTATAACAACCATTATCACCACTATAACGACCATTATCACCACTGTAACGACAATTATCAGCACTATAACGGCCATTATCAGCACTATAACAACCATCATCAGCACTATAACAACCATTATCAGCACTATAACAACCATTATCAGCACTATAACGACCAATATCACCACTATAGCAATCATTATGACCACTGTGACAACCATTATCAGCACTACAAGGACCATTATCACCACTATAACAACCACTATAACCACTATAACAACCACTATAACAACCATTATAACCACTATAACAACCATTATCACCACTATAACGACCATTATAACCACTGTAACCACCATTATAACAACTATAACGACCATTATCAGCACTACAACGACCATTATCACCACTATAGCAACCATTATCATCACTATGACAACCATTATCGTTACAATAACAAGCATTATAACCACTATAGCAACCACTATCACCACTATAACAATCATTATAACCACTATAACAACCATTATCACCACTATAACGACCATTATAACCACTGTAACAACCATTATAACCACTATAACAGCCATTATCAGCACTATAACGACCATTATCACCACTATAGCAATCATTATGACCACTGTGACAACCATTATCAGCACTACAACGACCATTATCACCACTATAACGAGCATTATAACCACTATAACGACCATTATAACCATTATAACCACCATTAAAACCACTATGACAACCATTATCACCACTATAACAACCATTATAACCACTATAACGACCATTATAACCACTATAACAACCATTAAAACCTCTATGACAACCATTATCACCACTATAACAACCATCATCACCACTGTAACAACCATTATAACCACTATAAGAACCATTATCACCACTATAACGACCATTATCACCACTGTAACGACAATTATCAGCACTATAACGGCCATTATCAGCACTATAACAGCCATTATCAGCACTATAACAACCATCATCACCACTGTAACAACCATTAAAACCTCTATGACAACCATTATCACCACTATAACAACCATCATCACCACTGTAACAACCACTATAACCACTATAACAACCATCATCACCACTGTAACAACCATTATAACCACTATAAGAACCATTATCACCACTATAACGACCATTATCACCACTGTAACGACAATTATCAGCACTATAACGGCCATTATCAGCACTATAACAACCATTATCAGCACTATAACAACCATTATCACCACTATAACAACCACTATCACCACTATAACAACCACTATAACCACTATAACAACCATTATAACCACTATAACAACCGTTATAACCACTATAACGACCATTATAACCACTATAACGACCATTATCACCACTATAACAACCATTACAACCACTATGACAACCATTACAACCACCATGACAACCATTAAAACCACTATGACAACAATTATCACCACTAAAATAACCATCATCACCACTCTAACAACCATTATAACCACTATAACAACCATTATCACCACTATAACGACCAATATAACCACTATAACGACCATTATAACCAGTATAACGACCATTATAACCACTATAACAACCATTAAAACCACTATGACAACCATTATCAGCACTATAACAACCATTATCAGCACTATAACAACCATTATCAGCACTATAACGACCATTGTAACCACTGTAACAACCATTATAACCACTATAACAGCCATTATCAGCACTATAACGACCATTATCACCACTATAGCAATCATTATGACCACTGTGACAACCATTATCAGCACTACAAGGACCATTATCACCACTATAACAACCACTATAACCACTATAACAACCACTATAACAACCATTATAACCACTATAACAACCATTATCACCACTATAACGACCATTATAACCACTATAACCACCATTATAACAACTATAACGACCATTATCACCACTATAACGACCATTATCACCACTATAGCAATCATTATGACCACTGTGACAACCATTATCAGCACTACAACGACCATTATCACCACTATAACGAGCATTATAACCACTATAACAACCATTATAACCACTATAACAACCATTATAACGAATATATCGACCACTATCAGCATCATAACGACCATTATCAGCACCATAACGACCATTATCAGCACTAAAACGACCACTGTTACCACTATAACAACCACTATCACCACTATAACAACCATCATCACCACTGTAACAACCATTATCACCACTATAACGACCATTATAACCACTATAACGACCATTATAACCACTATAACGACCATTATAACCACTATAACAACCATCATCACCACTGTAACAATCATTATAACCACTATAACAAACATTATCACCACTATAACGACCATTATCACCACTGTAACGACAATTATCAGCACTATAACGGCCATTATCAGCACTATAACAACCATTATCAGCACTATAACAACCATTATCAGCACTATAACAACCATTATCAGCACTATAACGACCATTGTAACCACTGTAACAACCATTATAACCACTATAACAGCCATTATCAGCACTATAACGACCATTATCACCACTATAGCAATCATTATGACCACTGTGACAACCATTATCAGCACTACAACGACCATTATCACCACTATAGCAATCATTATGACCACTGTGACAACCATTATCAGCACTACAAGGACCATTATCACCACTATAACAACCACTATAACCACTATAACAACCACTATAACCACTAAAACAACAATTATAACCACTATAACAACTATTATAACCAATATAACGACCACTATCAGCACCATCACGACCATTCTCAGCACTATAACAACCATTATCAGCACTATAACAACCATTATCAGCACTATAACGGCCATTATCAGCAATATAACGACCATTATAACCACTGTAACAACCATTATAACCACTATAACAGCCATTATCAGCACCATAACGACCATTATCACCACTATAGCAATCATTATGACCACTGTGACAACCATTATCAGCACTACAACGACCATTATCACCACTATAACGAGCATTATAACCACTATAACAACCATTATAACCACTATAACAACCATTATAACCAATATATCGACCACTATCAGCATCATAACGACCATTATCAGCACCATGACGACCATTATCAGCACTATAACGACCATTATCACCACTATAACAACCATCATCACCACTGTAACAACCACTATAACCACTATAACAACCATTATCACCACTATAACGACCATTATAACCACTATAACGACCATTATAACCACTATAACAACCATTAAAACCTCTATGACAACCATTATCACCACTATAACAACCATCATCACCACTGTAACAACCATTATAACCACTATAAGAACCATTATCACCACTATAACGACCATTATCACCACTGTAACGACAATTATCAGCACTATAACGGCCATTATCAGCACTATAACAGCCATTATCAGCACTATAACAACCATTATCAGCACTATAACGGCCATTATCAGCAATATAACGACCATTATAACCACTGTAACAACCATTATAACCACTATAACAGCCATTATCAGCACTATAACGACCATTATCAGCACTATAACAACCATTATCAGCACTATAACAACCATTATCAGCACTATAACAACCATTATCAGCACTATAACGCCCATTATCAGCAATATAACGACCATTATAACCACTATAACAACCATTATAACCACTATAACAGCCATTATCAGCACTATAACGACCATTATCACCACTATAGCAATCATTATGACCACTGTGACAACCATTATCAGCACTACAACGACCATTATCACCACTATAACGAGCATTATAACCACTATAACGACCATTATAACCACTATAACAACCATTAAATCCACTATGACAACCATTATAACCACTATGACAACCGTTATAACCACTATAACGACCATTATAACCACTATAACGACCATTATAACCACTATAACAACCATTAAAACCTCTATGACAACCATTATAACCACTATAACAACCATTATCACCACTATAACGACCATTATAACCACTATAACGACCATTATAACCACTATAACGAGCATTATAACCACTATAACAACCATTAAAACCACTATAACAACCATTATCACCACTATAACAACCATCATCACCACTGTAACAACCATTATAACCACTATAACAACCATTATCACCACTATAACGAGCATTATAACCTCTATAACAACCATTATAACCACTATAACAACTATTATAACCAATATAACGACCACTATCAGCACCATCACGACCATTCTCAGCACTATAACGACCATTATCAGCACTATAACGACCATTATCACCACTATAGCAATCATTATGACCACTGTGACACCCATTATCAGCACTACAACGACCATTATCACCACTATAACAACCACTATAACCACTATAACAACCACTATAACCACTATAACAACCATTATAACCACTATAACAACCGTTATAACCACTATAACGACCATTATAACCACTATAACGACCATTATCACCACTATGACAACCATTACAACCACCATGAAAACCATTAAAACCACTATGACAACCATTATCACCACTATAATAACCATCATCACCTCTCTAACAACCATTATGACCACTATAACAACCATTATCACCACTATAACGACCATTATAACCACTATAACGACCATTATAACCACTATAACGACCATTATAACCACTATAACAACTATTAAAACCACTATGACAACCATTATCACCACTATAACAACTATTATAACCAATATAACGACCACTATCAGCACCATCACGACCATTCTCAGCACTATAACGACCATTATCAGCACTATAACGACCATTATCACCACTATAACAACCATCATCACCACTGTAACAACCACCATTACCACTATAACAACCATTATCACCACTATAACGACCATTATAACCACTATAACGACCATTATAACCACTATAACAACCATTAAAACCACTATGACAACCATTATCACCACTATAACAACCATTATAACCACTATAACGACCATTATAACCACTGTAACAACCATTATAACCACTATAACAGCCATTATCAGCACTATAACGGCCATTATCACCACTATAGCAATCATTATGACCACTGTGACAACCATTATCAGCACTACAACGACCATTATCACCACTATAACGAGCATTATAACCACTATAACAACCATTATAACCACTATAACAACCATTATCACCACTATAACAACCATCATCACCACTGTAACAACCATTATAACCACTATAACAACCATTATCACCACTATAACGAGCATTATAACCTCTATAACAACCATTATAACCACTATAACAACTATTATAACCAATATAACGACCACTATCAGCACTATCACGACCATTCTCAGCACTATAACGACCATTATCACCACTATAACAACCATCATCACCACTGTAACAACCACTATAACCACTATAACAACCATTATCACCACTATAACGACCATTATAACCACTATAACGACCATTATAACCACTATAACAACCAGTAAAACCAATATGACAACCATTATCACCACTATAACAACCATTATAACCACTATAACGACCATTATAACCACTGTAACAACCATTATAACCACTATAACAGCCATTATCAGCACTATAACGACCATTATCACCACTATAGCAATCATTATGACCACTGTGACAACCATTATCAGCACTATAACGACCATTATCACCACTATAACGACCATTATCACCACTATAACGACAATTATCAGCACTATAACGGCCATTATCAGCACTATAACAACCATTTTCGGCACTATAACAACCATTATCAGCACTATAACGGCCATTATCAGCAATATAACGACCATTATAACCACTGTAACAACCATTATAACCACTATAACAGCCATTATCAGCACTATAACGATCATTATCACCACTATAACGACCATTATCACCACTATAGCGTCAATTATCACCACTATAACGACCATTATCACCACTATTACGGCCATTATCAGCAATATAACGACCATTATAACCACTATAACAACCATTAAAACCTCTATGACAACCATTATCACCACTATAACAACCATCATCACCACTGTAACAACCATTATAACCACTATAAGAACCATTATCACCACTATAACGACCATTATCACCACTGTAACGACAATTATCAGCACTATAACGGCCATTATCAGCACTATAACAGCCATTATCAGCACTATAACAACCATTATCAGCACTATAACGGCCATTATCAGCAATATAACGACCATTATAACCACTGTAACAACCATTATAACCACTATAACAGCCATTATCAGCACTATAACGACCATTATCATCACTATGACAACCATTATCGTTACAATAACAAGCATTATAACCACTATAGCAACCACTATCACCACTATAACAATCATTATCTCCACTATAACAACCATTATCACCACTATAACAACCATTACGACCACTATAACAACCACTATAACGACTATAACAAACATTATAACCACTATAACAACTGTTATAACCACTATAACGACCATTATCACCACTATAACAACCTTTACAACCACTACGACAACCATTACAACCACCATGACAACCATTAAAACCACTATGACAGCCATTATCACCACTATAACAACCATCATCACCACTGTAACAATCATTATAACCACTATAACAACCATTATCACCACTATAACGACCATTATAACCACTATAACAACCATTAAAACCACTATGACAACCATTATCACCACTATAACAACCATCATCACCACTGTAACAACCATTATAACCACTATAACAACCATTATCACATCTATAACGAGCATTATAACCACTATAACAACCATTGTAACCACTATAACAACTATTATAACCAATATAACGACCACTATCAGCACCATCACGACCATTCTCAGCACTATAACGACCATTATCAGCACTATAACGACCATTATCACCACTATAACAACCATCATCACCACTGTAACAACCATTATAACCACTATAACAACCATTATCACCACT
The DNA here is from genome assembly GCA_963576845.1 of Megachile leachella. NCBI lineage: Eukaryota > Metazoa > Arthropoda > Insecta > Hymenoptera > Megachilidae > Megachile > Megachile leachella. The sequence goes on along the minus strand of OY756260.1, from coordinate 11,916,764 downwards.
ATAACGAGCATTATAACCACTATAACAACCATTATAACCACTATAACAACCATTATAACCAATATAACGACCACTATCAGCACCATAACGACCATTATCAGCACCATAACGACCATTATCAGCACTATAACGACCATTATCACCACTATAACGACCATTATCACCACTATAACGACAATTATCAGCACTATAACGGCCATTATCAGCACTATAACAACCATTTTCGGCACTATAACAACCATTATCAGCACTATAACGGCCATTATCAGCAATATAACGACCATTATAACCACTGTAACAACCATTATAACCACTATAACAGCCATTATCAGCACTATAACGATCATTATCACCACTATAACGACCATTATCACCACTATAGCGTCAATTATCACCACTATAACGACCATTATCAGCACTATTACGGCCATTATCAGCAATATAACGACCATTATAACCACTATAACAACCATTAAAACCTCTATGACAACCATTATCACCACTATAACAACCATCATCACCACTGTAACAACCATTATAACCACTATAAGAACCATTATCACCACTATAACGACCATTATCACCACTGTAACGACAATTATCAGCACTATAACGGCCATTATCAGCACTATAACAGCCATTATCAGCACTATAACAACCATTATCAGCACTATAACGGTCATTATCAGCAATATAACGACCATTATAACCACTGTAACAACCATTATAACCACTATAACAGCCATTATCAGCACTATAACGACCATTATCACCATTATAGCAATCATTATGACCACTGTGACAACCATTATCAGCACTACAACGACCATTATCACCACTATAACGAGCATTATAACCACTATAACAACCATTATAACCAATATAACGACCACTATCAGCATCATAACGACCATTATCAGCACCATAACGACCATTATCAGCACTACAACGACCATTATCACCACTATAACAACCATCATCACCACTGTAACAACCACTATAACCACTATAACAACCATTATCACCACTATAACAACCATCATCACCACTGTAACAACCATTATAACCACTATAACAACCATTATCACCAGTATAACGAGCATTATAACCTCTATAACAACCATTATAACCACTATAACAACTATTATAACCAATATAACGACCACTATCAGCACCATCACGACCATTCTCAGCACTATAACAACCATCATCACCACTGTAACAACCACTATAACCACTATAACAACCATTATCACCACTATAACGACCATTATAACCACTATAACGACCATTATAACCACTATAACAACCAGTAAAACCACTATGACAACCATTATCACCACTATAACAACCATTATAACCACTATAACGACCATTATAACCACTGTAACAACCATTATAACCACTATAACAGCCATTATCAGCACTATAACGACCATTATCACCACTATAACGAGCATTATAACCACTATAACAACCATTATAACCACTATAACAACCATTATCACCACTATAACAACCATCATCACCACTGTAAGAACCATTATAACCACTATAACAACCACTATCACCACTGTAACGAGCATTATAACCTCTATAACAACCATTATAACCACTATAACAACCATTATCACCACTATAACAACCATCATCACCACTGTAACAACCATTATAACCACTATAACAACCATTATCACCACTATAACGAGCATTATAACCTCTATAACAACCATTATAACCACTATAACAACTATTATAACCAATATAACGACCACTATCAGCACTATCACGACCATTCTCAGCACTATAACGACCATTATCAGCACTATAACGACCATTATCACCACTATAACAACCATCATGACCACTGTAAGAACTACTATAACCACTATAACAACCATTATCACCACAATAACGATCATTATCACCACTATAGCGACCATTATAACCACTATAATGACCATTATCACCACTATAACGACCGTTATCACCACTATAACGACCATTATAACCACTATAACGACCATTATCACCACTATAGCGACCATTATCACCACGATAACGACCATTATCACCACTATAACGACCATTATCACCACAATAACGATCATTATCACCACTATAGCGACCATTATAACCACTATAACGGCCATTATCAGCACTATAACGATCATTATAACCAGTATAACAACCATTATCACCACGATAACAACCATTATCAGCACTATAACGACCATTATCACCACTATAACGACCATTATCACCACTATAACGACCATTATCACCACTATAACGGCCATTATCAGCACTATAACGAAAATTATAACCACTATAACGACCATTATAACCACTATAACGACCATTGTCACCACTATAACGACCATTGTCACCACTATAGCAACCATTATATCCAATACAACAACCATTGTAACCACTATAACAACCATTATAACCACTATAACAACCATTATAACCACTATGACAACCATTATCACCACTGTAACAACAATTATCACCGCTATAACAACCATTATCACCACTATAACGACCATTATAACCACTATAACGACCATTATCACCACTATAGCGACCATTATCTGTACTGTAACGACCATTATAACCACTATAACAACCAGTATCACCAATATAACGACAATTATCTGCACTATAACGACCATAATCAGCACTATAACGACCATTATCGCCACTATAACGACAATTATCAGCACCATAACGACCATTATCAGCACTATAACGACCATTATCAGCACTATAGCGACCATTATCACCACTGTGGCAACCATTATCACCACTATAGCAACCATTATCATCACTATGACAACCATTATCATTACTATAACAACCATTATAACAACTATACCAACCACTATCACCACTATAACAACCATTATCACCACTATAACAACCATTATCAGCACTATAGTAACCAGTATGGCCACTGTGACAACCATTATCAGCACTACAACGACCATTATCACCACTATAACAACCACTATAACCACTATAACAACCACTATAAACACTATACCAACCATTATAACCACTATAACAACCATTATAACCACTATAACAACCATTATCGCCACTATAACAACCATTACAACCACTATGACAACCATTACAAGCACCATGATAACCATTATAACCACTATGACAACCATTATCACCACTATAACGACCATTATAACCACTATAACGACCATTATAACCACTATAACGACCATTATAACCACTATAACAACCATTATCACCACTATAACAACCACTATCACTACTGTAACAACCATTATAACCACTATACCATCCACTATCACCACTATAACAACCATTATCACCACTATAACGACCATTATCACCACTGTAACGACAATTATCAGCACTATAACGGCCATTATCAGCACTATAACGACCATTATCACCACTATAGCAATCATTATGACCACTGTGACAACCATTATCAGCACTACAACGACCATTATCACCACTATAACGAGCATTATAACCACTATAACGACCATTATAACCATTATAACCACCATTAAAACCACTATGACAACCATTATCACCACTATAACAACCATTATAACCACTATAACGACCATTATAACCACTATAACAACCATTAAAACCTCTATGACAACCATTATCACCACTATAACAACCATCATCACCACTGTAACAACCATTATAACCACTATAAGAACCATTATCACCACTATAACGACCATTATCACCACTGTAACGACAATTATCAGCACTATAACGGCCATTATCAGCACTATAACAACCATTATCAGCACTATAACAACCATTATCACCACTATAACAACCACTATCACCACTATAACAACCACTATAACCACTATAACAACCATTATAACCACTATAACAACCGTTATAACCACTATAACGACCATTATAACCACTATAACGACCATTATCACCACTATAACAACCATTACAACCACTATGACAACCATTACAACCACCATGACAACCATTAAAACCACTATGACAGCCATTATCACCACTATAACAACCATCATCACCACTGTAACAATCATTATAACCACTATAACAACCATTATCACCACTATAACGACCATTATCACCACTGTAACGACAATTATCAGCACTATAACGGCCATTATTAGCACTATAACAACCATTATCAGCACTATAACGACCATTATAACCACTATAACGACCATTATAACCACTATAACGACCATTATAACCATTATAACAACCATTAAAACCACTATGACAACCATTATCACCACTATAACAACCATTATAACCACTATAACGACCATTATAACCACTATAACAACCATTAAAACCTCTATGACAACCATTATCACCACTATAACAACCATCATCACCACTGTAACAACCATTATAACCACTATAACAACCATTATCACCACTATAACGAGCATTATAACCACAATAACAACCATTATAACCACTATAACAACCATTATCACCACTATAACGACCATTATCACCACTGTAACGACAATTATCAGCACTATAACGGCCATTATTAGCACTATAACAACCATTATCACCACTATAACGACCATTATCAGCACTATAACGACCATTATCACCACTATAACGACCATTATCACCACTATAACGACCATTATAACCACTATAACAACCATTATAACCAATATAACGACCACTATCAGCACCATAACGACCATTATCAGCACCATAACGACCATTATCAGCACTATAACGACCATTATCAGCACTACAACGACCATTATCACCACTATAACAACCACTATAACCACTATAACAACCACTATAACCAGTATAACAACCATTATAACCACTATAACAACCGTTATAACCACTATAACGACCATTATAACCACTATAACGACCACTATCAGCACTATAACAACCATTACAACCAATATAACGACCACTATCAGCACCATAACGACCATTATCAGCACCATAACGACCATTATCAGCACTATAACGACCATTATCACCACTATAACAACCATGATCACCACTGTAACAACCATTATAATCACTATAACGACCATTATCACCACTATAACGACCATTATCACCACTATAACGACCATTATCAGCACCATAACGACCATTATCAGCACTATAACGACCATTATCAGCACTACAACGACCATTATCGCCACTGTGGCAACCATTATCACTACTATAACAACCATTATCATCACTATGACAACCATTATCGTTACAATAACAAGCATTATAACCACTATAGCAACCACTACCACCACTATAACAATCATTATCTCCACTATAACAACCATTATCACCACCATAACAACCATTACGACCACTATAACAACCACTATAACGACTATAACAAACATTATAACCACTATAACAACTGTTATAACCACTATAACGACCATTATAACCACTATAACAACCTTTACAACCACTACGACAACCATTACAACCACCATGACAACCATTAAAACCACTATGACAGCCATTATCACCACTATAACAACCATCATCACCACTGTAACAATCATTATAACCACTATAACAACCATTATCACCACTATAACGACCATTATCACCACTGTAACGACAATTATCAGCACTATAACGGCCATTATTAGCACTATAACAACCATTATCAGCACTATAACGACCATTATAACCACTATAACGACCATTATAACCACTATAACGACCATTATAACCATTATAACAACCATTAAAACCACTATGACAACCATTATCACCACTATAACAACCATTATAACCACTATAACGACCATTATAACCACTATAACAACCATTAAAACCTCTATGACAACCATTATCACCACTATAACAACCATCATCACCACTGTAACAATCATTATAACCACTATAACAACCATTATCACCACTATAACAACCATCATCACCACTGTAACAATCATTATAACCACTATAACAACCATTATCACCACTATAACGACCATTATCACCACTGTAACGACAATTATCAGCACTATAACGGCCATTATTAGCACTATAACAACCATTATCAGCACTATAACGACCATTATAACCACTATAACGACCATTATAACCACTATAACGACCATTATAACCATTATAACAACCATTAAAACCACTATGACAACCATTATCACCACTATAACAACCATTATAACCACTATAACGACCATTATAACCACTATAACAACCATTAAAACCTCTATGACAACCATTATCACCACTATAACAACCATCATCACCACTGTAACAACCATTATAACCACTATAACAACCATTATCACCACTATAACGAGCATTATAACCACAATAACAACCATTATAACCACTATAACAACCATTATCACCACTATAACGACCATTATCACCACTGTAACGACAATTATCAGCACTATAACGGCCATTATTAGCACTATAACAACCATTATCACCACTATAACGACCATTATCAGCACTATAACGACCATTATCACCACTATAACGACCATTATCACCACTATAACGACCATTATAACCACTATAACAACCATTATAACCAATATAACGACCACTATCAGCACCATAACGACCATTATCAGCACCATAACGACCATTATCAGCACTATAACGACCATTATCAGCACTACAACGACCATTATCACCACTATAACAACCACTATAACCACTATAACAACCACTATAACCAGTATAACAACCATTATAACCACTATAACAACCGTTATAACCACTATAACGACCATTATAACCACTATAACGACCACTATCAGCACTATAACAACCATTACAACCAATATAACGACCACTATCAGCACCATAACGACCATTATCAGCACCATAACGACCATTATCAGCACTATAACGACCATTATCACCACTATAACAACCATGATCACCACTGTAACAACCATTATAATCACTATAACGACCATTATCACCACTATAACGACCATTATCACCACTATAACGACCATTATCAGCACCATAACGACCATTATCAGCACTATAACGACCATTATCAGCACTACAACGACCATTATCGCCACTGTGGCAACCATTATCACTACTATAACAACCATTATCATCACTATGACAACCATTATCGTTACAATAACAAGCATTATAACCACTATAGCAACCACTACCACCACTATAACAATCATTATCTCCACTATAACAACCATTATCACCACCATAACAACCATTACGACCACTATAACAACCACTATAACGACTATAACAAACATTATAACCACTATAACAACTGTTATAACCACTATAACGACCATTATAACCACTATAACAACCTTTACAACCACTACGACAACCATTACAACCACCATGACAACCATTAAAACCACTATGACAGCCATTATCACCACTATAACAACCATCATCACCACTGTAACAATCATTATAACCACTATAACAACCATTATCACCACTATAACGACCATTATCACCACTGTAACGACAATTATCAGCACTATAACGGCCATTATTAGCACTATAACAACCATTATCAGCACTATAACGACCATTATAACCACTATAACGACCATTATAACCACTATAACGACCATTATAACCATTATAACAACCATTAAAACCACTATGACAACCATTATCACCACTATAACAACCATTATAACCACTATAACGACCATTATAACCACTATAACAACCATTAAAACCTCTATGACAACCATTATCACCACTATAACAACCATCATCACCACTGTAACAATCATTATAACCACTATAACAACCATTATCACCACTATAACGACCATTATCACCACTGTAACGACAATTATCAGCACTATAACGGCCATTATTAGCACTATAACAACCATTATCAGCACTATAACGACCATTATAACCACTATAACGACCATTATAACCACTATAACGACCATTATAACCATTATAACAACCATTAAAACCACTATGACAACCATTATCACCACTATAACAACCATTATAACCACTATAACGACCATTATAACCACTATAACAACCATTAAAACCTCTATGACAACCATTATCACCACTATAACAACCATCATCACCACTGTAACAACCATTATAACCACTATAACAACCATTATCACCACTATAACGAGCATTATAACCACAATAACAACCATTATAACCACTATAACAACCATTATCACCACTATAACGACCATTATCACCACTGTAACGACAATTATCAGCACTATAACGGCCATTATTAGCACTATAACAACCATTATCACCACTATAACGACCATTATCAGCACTATAACGACCATTATCACCACTATAACGACCATTATCACCACTATAACGACCATTATAACCACTATAACAACCATTATAACCAATATAACGACCACTATCAGCACCATAACGACCATTATCAGCACCATAACGACCATTATCAGCACTATAACGACCATTATCAGCACTACAACGACCATTATCACCACTATAACAACCACTATAACCACTATAACAACCACTATAACCAGTATAACAACCATTATAACCACTATAACAACCGTTATAACCACTATAACGACCATTATAACCACTATAACGACCACTATCAGCACTATAACAACCATTACAACCAATATAACGACCATTATAACCACTATAACGACCATTATAACCACTATAACAACCATTAAAACCACTATGACAACCATTATCACCACTATAACAACCATCATCACCACTGTAACAACCACTATAACAACCATTATCACCACTATAACGACCATTATAACCACTATAACGACCATTATAACCACTATAACAACCATTAAAACCACTATGACAACCATTATCACCACTATAACAACCATCATCACCACTGTAACAACCACTATAACCACTATAACAACCATTATCACCACTATAACGACCATTATAACCACTATAACGACCATTATAACCACTATAACAACCATTATAACCAATATAACGACCACTATCAGCACCATCACGACCATGCTCAGCACTATAACGACCATTATCAGCACTATAACGACCATTATCACCACTATAGCAATCATTATGACCACTGTGACAACCATTATCAGCACTACAACGACCATTATCACCACTATAACAACCATCATCACCACTGTAACAACCACTATAACCACTATAACAACCGTTATAACCACTATAACGACCATTATAACCACTATAACGACCATTATCACCACTATGACAACCATTACAACCACCATGAAAACCATTAAAACCACTATGACAACCATTATCACCACTATAATAACCATCATCACCTCTCTAACAACCATTATGACCACTATAACAACCATTATCACCACTATAACGACCATTATAACCACTATAACGACCATTATAACCACTATAACAATCATTATAACCACTATAACAACCATTATCACCACTATAACGACCATTATCACCACTGTAACGACAATTATCAGCACTATAACGGCCATTATTAGCACTATAACAACCATTATCAGCACTATAACGACCATTATAACCACTATAACGACCATTATAACCACTATAACGACCATTATAACCATTATAACAACCATTATAACCAATATAACGACCACTATCAGCACCATAACGACCATTATCAGCACCATAACGACCATTATCAGCACTATAACGACCATTATCAGCACTATAACGACCATTATCAGCACTGTAACGACAATTATCAGCACTATAACGGCCATTATTAGCACTATAACAACCATTATCACCACTATAACGACCATTATCAGCACTATAACGACCATTATCACCACTATAACGACCATTATCACCACTATAACGACCATTATAACCACTATAACAACCATTATAACCAATATAACGACCACTATCAGCACCATAACGACCATTATCAGCACCATAACGACCATTATCAGCACTATAACGACCATTATCAGCACTACAACGACCATTATCACCACTATAACAACCACTATAACCACTATAACAACCACTATAACCAGTATAACAACCATTATAACCACTATAACAACCGTTATAACCACTATAACGACCATTATAACCACTATAACGACCACTATCAGCACTATAACAACCATTACAACCAATATAACGACCACTATCAGCACCATAACGACCATTATCAGCACCATAACGACCATTATCAGCACTATAACGACCATTATCACCACTATAACAACCATCATCACCACTGTAACAACCATTATAATCACTATAACGACCATTATCACCACTATAACGACCATTATCACCACTATAACGACCATTATCAGCACCATAACGACCATTATAACCACTATAACGACCATTATCAGCACTACAACGACCATTATCACCACTGTGGCAACCATTATCACTACTATAACAACCATTATCATCACTATGACAACCATTATCGTTACAATAACAAGCATTATAACCACTATAGCAACCACTACCACCACTATAACAATCATTATCTCCACTATAACAACCATTATCACCACCATAACAACCATTACGACCACTATAACAACCACTATAACGACTATAACAAACATTATAACCACTATAACAACTGTTATAACCACTATAACGACCATTATAACCACTATAACAACCTTTACAACCACTACGACAACCATTACAACCACCATGACAACCATTAAAACCACTATGACAGCCATTATCACCACTATAACAACCATCATCACCACTGTAACAATCATTATAACCACTATAACAACCATTATCACCACTATAACGACCATTATCACCACTGTAACGACAATTATCAGCACTATAACGGCCATTATCAGCACTATAACAACCATTATCAGCACTATAACGACCATTATAACCACTATAACGACCATTATAACCACTATCACGACCATTATAACCATTATAACAACCATTAAAACCACTATGACAACCATTATCACCACTATAACAACCATTATAACCACTATAACGACCATTATAACCACTATAGCAACCATTAAAACCTCTATGACAACCATTATCACCACTATAACAACCATCATCACCACTGTAACAACCATTATAACCACTATAAGAACCAATATAACCACTATAACGACCATTATAACCAGTTTAACGACCATTATAACCACTCTAACAACCATTAAAACCACTATGACAACCATTATCACCTCTATAACAACCATCATCACCACTGTAACAATCATTATAACCACTATAACAACCATTATCACCACTATAACGACCATTATCACCACTGTAACGACAATTATCAGCACTATAACGGCCATTATCAGCACTATAACAACCATCATCAGCACTATAACAACCATTATCAGCACTATAACAACCATTATCAGCACTATAACGACCATTGTAACCACTGTAACAACCATTATAACCACTATAACAGCCATTATCAGCACTATAACGACCATTATCACCACTATAGCAATCATTATGACCACTGTGACAACCATTATCAGCACTACAAGGACCATTATCACCACTATAACAACCATTATAACCACTATAACGACCATTATAACCACTATAGCAACCATTAAAACCTCTATGACAACCATTATCACCACTATAACGACCATTATAACCACTATAACGACCATTATAACCACTATAACGACCATTATAACCACTATAACAACCATTAAAACCACTATAACAACCATTATAACCAATATAACGACCACTATCAGCACCATAACGACCATTCTCAGCACTATAACGACCATTATCAGCACTATAACGACCATTATCACCACTATAACAACCACTATAACCACTATAACAACCACTATAACCACTATAACAACCATTATAACTACTATAACAAACATTATCACCACTATAACGACCATTATAACCACTATAACGACCATTATAACCACTATAACGACCATTATAACCACTATAACAACCATTAAAACCACTATGACAACCATTATCACCACTATAACAACCATCATCACCACTGTAACAACCACTATAACCACTATAACAACCATTATCACCACTATAACGACCATTATAACCACTATAACGACCATTATAACCACTATAACAACCATTAAAACCACTATGACAACCATTATCACCACTATAACAACCATCATCACCACTGTAACAACCACTATAACCACTATAACAACCATTATCACCACTATAACGACCATTATAACCACTATAACGACCATTATAACCACTATAGCAACCATTATAACCAATATAACGACCACTATCAGCACCATCACGACCATTCTCAGCACTATAACGACCATTATCAGCACTATAACGACCATTATCACCACTATAGCAATCATTATGACCACTGTGACAACCATTATCAGCACTACAACGACCATTATCACCACTATAACAACCATCATCACCACTGTAACAACCACTATAACCACTATAACAACCGTTATAACCACTATAACGACCATTATAACCACTATAACGACCATTATCACCACTATGACAACCATTACAACGACTATAACAACCATCATCACCACTGTAACAACCATTATAACCACTATAACAACCATTATCACCACTATAACGAGCATTATAACCACTATAACAACCATTATAACCACTATAACAACCATTATAACCAATATAACGACCACTATCAGCACCATAACGACCATTCTCAGCACTATAACGACCATTATCAGCACTATAACGACCATTATCACCACTATAACAACCACTATAACCACTATAACAACCACTATAACCACTATAACAACCATTATAACTACTATAACAAACATTATCACCACTATAACGACCATTATAACCACTATAACGACCATTATAACCACTATAACGACCATTATAACCACTATAACAACCATTAAAACCACTATGACAACCATTATCACCACTATAACAACCATCATCACCACTGTAACAACCACTATAACAACCATTATCACCACTATAACGACCATTATAACCACTATAACGACCATTATAACCACTATAACAACCATTAAAACCACTATGACAACCATTATCACCACTATAACAACCATCATCACCACTGTAACAACCACTATAACCACTATAACAACCATTATCACCACTATAACGACCATTATAACCACTATAACGACCATTATAACCACTATAACAACCATTATAACCAATATAACGACCACTATCAGCACCATCACGACCATGCTCAGCACTATAACGACCATTATCAGCACTATAACGACCATTATCACCACTATAGCAATCATTATGACCACTGTGACAACCATTATCAGCACTACAACGACCATTATCACCACTATAACAACCATCATCACCACTGTAACAACCACTATAACCACTATAACAACCATTATAACCACTATAACGACCATTATAACCACTATAACGACCATTATCACCACTATGACAACCATTACAACCACCATGAAAACCATTAAAACCACTATGACAACCATTATCACCACTATAATAACCATCATCACCTCTCTAACAACCATTATGACCACTATAACAACCATTATCACCACTATAACGACCATTATAACCACTATAACGACCATTATAACCACTATAACAATCATTATAACCACTATAACAACCATTATCACCACTATAACGACCATTATCACCACTGTAACGACAATTATCAGCACTATAACGGCCATTATTAGCACTATAACAACCATTATCAGCACTATAACGACCATTATAACCACTATAACGACCATTATAACCACTATAACGACCATTATAACCATTATAACAACCATTAAAACCACTATGACAACCATTATCACCACTATAACAACCATTATAACCACTATAACGACCATTATAACCACTATAACAACCATTAAAACCTCTATGACAACCATTATCGCCACTATAACAACCATCATCACCACTGTAACAACCATTATAACCACTATAACAACCATTATCACCACTATAACGAGCATTATAACCACAATAACAACCATTATAACCACTATAACAACCATTATCACCACTATAACGACCATTATCACCACTGTAACGACAATTATCAGCACTATAACGGCCATTATTAGCACTATAACAACCATTATCACCACTATAACGACCATTATCAGCACTATAACGACCATTATCACCACTATAACGACCATTATCACCACTATAACGACCATTATAACCACTATAACAACCATTATAACCAATATAACGACCACTATCAGCACCATAACGACCATTATCAGCACCATAACGACCATTATCAGCACTATAACGACCATTATCAGCACTACAACGACCATTATCACCACTATAACAACCACTATAACCACTATAACAACCACTATAACCAGTATAACAACCATTATAACCACTATAACAACCGTTATAACCACTATAACGACCATTATAACCACTATAACGACCACTATCAGCACTATAACAACCATTACAACCAATATAACGACCACTATCAGCACCATAACGACCATTATCAGCACCATAACGACCATTATCAGCACTATAACGACCATTATCACCACTATAACAACCATCATCACCACTGTAACAACCATTATAATCACTATAACGACCATTATCACCACTATAACGACCATTATCACCACTATAACGACCATTATCAGCACCATAACGACCATTATAACCACTATAACGACCATTATCAGCACTACAACGACCATTATCACCACTGTGGCAACCATTATCACTACTATAACAACCATTATCATCACTATGACAACCATTATCGTTACAATAACAAGCATTATAACCACTATAGCAACCACTACCACCACTATAACAATCATTATCTCCACTATAACAACCATTATCACCACCATAACAACCATTACGACCACTATAACAACCACTATAACGACTATAACAAACATTATAACCACTATAACAACTGTTATAACCACTATAACGACCATTATAACCACTATAACAACCTTTACAACCACTACGACAACCATTACAACCACCATGACAACCATTAAAACCACTATGACAGCCATTATCACCACTATAACAACCATCATCACCACTGTAACAATCATTATAACCACTATAACAACCATTATCACCACTATAACGACCATTATCACCACTGTAACGACAATTATCAGCACTATAACGGCCATTATCAGCACTATAACAACCATTATCAGCACTATAACGACCATTATAACCACTATAACGACCATTATAACCACTATCACGACCATTATAACCATTATAACAACCATTAAAACCACTATGACAACCATTATCACCACTATAACAACCATTATAACCACTATAACGACCATTATAACCACTATAGCAACCATTAAAACCTCTATGACAACCATTATCACCACTATAACAACCATCATCACCACTGTAACAACCATTATAACCACTATAAGAACCAATATAACCACTATAACGACCATTATAACCAGTTTAACGACCATTATAACCACTCTAACAACCATTAAAACCACTATGACAACCATTATCACCTCTATAACAACCATCATCACCACTGTAACAATCATTATAACCACTATAACAACCATTATCACCACTATAACGACCATTATCACCACTGTAACGACAATTATCAGCACTATAACGGCCATTATCAGCACTATAACAACCATCATCAGCACTATAACAACCATTATCAGCACTATAACAACCATTATCAGCACTATAACGACCATTGTAACCACTGTAACAACCATTATAACCACTATAACAGCCATTATCAGCACTATAACGACCATTATCACCACTATAGCAATCATTATGACCACTGTGACAACCATTATCAGCACTACAAGGACCATTATCACCACTATAACAACCACTATAACCACTATAACAACCACTATAAGCACTATAACAACCATTATAACCACTATAACAACCATTATCACCACAATAACGACCATTATAACCACTATAACCACCATTATAACAACTATAACGACCATTATCAGCACTACAACGACCATTATCACCACTGTGGCAACCATTATCACCACTATAGCAACCATTATCATCACTATGACAACCATTATCGTTACAATAACAAGCATTATAACCACTATAGCAACCACTATCACCACTATAACAATCGTTATAACCACTATAACAACCATTATCACCACTATAACAACCATCATCACCACTGTAACAACCACTATAACCACTATAACAACCATTATCACCACTATAACGACCATTATAACCACTATAACGACCATTGTAACCACTATAACAACCATTAAAACCGCTATGACAACCATTATAACCACTATAACAACCGTTATAACCACTATAACGACCATTATAACCACTATAACGACCATTATAACCACTATAACAACCATTAAAACCTCTATGACAACCATTATCACCACTATAACAACCATCATCACCACTGAACAACCATTATAACCACTATAAGAACCATTATTACCACTATAACGACCATTATCACCACTGTAACGACAATTATCAGCACTATAACGGCCATTATCAGCACTATAACAGCCATTATCAGCACTATAACAACCATTATCAGCACTATAACGGCCATTATCAGCAATATAACGACCATTATAACCACTATAACAGCCATTATCAGCACTATAACGACCATTATCAGCACTATAACAACCATTATCAGCACTATAACAACCATTATCAGCACTATAACGCCCATTATCAGCAATATAACGACCATTATAACCACTGTAACAACCATTATAACCATTATAACAGCCATTATCAGCACTATAACAACCTTTACAACCACTACGACAACCATTACAACCACCATGACAACCATTAAAACCACTATGACAGCCATTATCACCACTATAACAACCATCATCACCACTGTAACAATCATTATTACCACTATAACAACCATTATCACCACTATAACGACCATTATAACCACTATAACGAGCATTATAACCACTATAACAACCATTAAAACCACTATGACAACCATTATCACCACTATAACAACCATCATCACCACTGTAACAACCATTATAACCACTATAACAACCATTATCACCACTATAACGAGCATTATAACCACTATAACAACCATTATAACCACTATAACAACTATTATAACCAATATAACGACCACTATCAGCACCATCACGACCATTCTCAGCACTATAACGACCACTATCAACACTATAACGACCATTATCACCACTATAACAACCATCATCACCACTGTAACAACCACTATAACCACTATAACAACCACTATCACCACTATAACGACCATTATAACCACTATAACGACCATTATAACCATTATAACCACCATTAAAACCACTATGACAACCATTATCACCACTATAACAACCATTATAACCACTATAACGACCATTGTAACCACTATAACAACCATTAAAACCTCTATGACAACCATTACAACCACCATGACAACCATTAAAACCACTATGACAGCCATTATCACCACTATAACAACCATCATCACCACTGTAACAATCATTATAACCACTATAACAACCATTATCACCACTATAACGACCATTATAACCACTATAACGAGCATTATAACCACTATAACAACCATTAAAACCACTATGACAACCATTATCACCACTATAACAACCATCATCACCACTGTAACAACCACTATCACCACTATAACAACCACTATAACAACCATTATAACCACTATAACAACCATCATCACCACTGTAACAACCATTATAACCACTATAACAACCATTATCACCACTATAACGAGCATTATAACCACAATAACAACCATTATAACCACTATAACAACCATTATCACCACTATAACGACCATTATCACCACTGTAACGACAATTATCAGCACTATAACGGCCATTATTAGCACTATAACAACCATTATCACCACTATAACGACCATTATCAGCACTATAACGACCATTATCACCACTATAACGACCATTATCACCACTATAACGACCATTATAACCACTATAACAACCATTATAACCAATATAACGACCACTATCAGCACCATAACGACCATTATCAGCACCATAACGACCATTATCAGCACTATAACGACCATTATCAGCACTACAACGACCATTATCACCACTATAACAACCACTATAACCACTATAACAACCACTATAACCAGTATAACAACCATTATAACCACTATAACAACCGTTATAACCACTATAACGACCATTATAACCACTATAACGACCACTATCAGCACTATAACAACCATTACAACCAATATAACGACCACTATCAGCACCATAACGACCATTATCAGCACCATAACGACCATTATCAGCACTATAACGACCATTATCACCACTATAACAACCATCATCACCACTGTAACAACCATTATAATCACTATAACGACCATTATCACCACTATAACGACCATTATCACCACTATAACGACCATTATCAGCACCATAACGACCATTATCAGCACTATAACGACCATTATCAGCACTACAACGACCATTATCGCCACTGTGGCAACCATTATCACTACTATAACAACCATTATCATCACTATGACAACCATTATCGTTACAATAACAAGCATTATAACCACTATAGCAACCACTACCACCACTATAACAATCATTATCTCCACTATAACAACCATTATCACCACCATAACAACCATTACGACCACTATAACAACCACTATAACGACTATAACAAACATTATAACCACTATAACAACTGTTATAACCACTATAACGACCATTATAACCACTATAACAACCTTTACAACCACTACGACAACCATTACAACCACCATGACAACCATTAAAACCACTATGACAGCCATTATCACCACTATAACAACCATCATCACCACTGTAACAATCATTATAACCACTATAACAACCATTATCACCACTATAACGACCATTATCACCACTGTAACGACAATTATCAGCACTATAACGGCCATTATTAGCACTATAACAACCATTATCAGCACTATAACGACCATTATAACCACTATAACGACCATTATAACCACTATAACGACCATTATAACCATTATAACAACCATTAAAACCACTATGACAACCATTATCACCACTATAACAACCATTATAACCACTATAACGACCATTATAACCACTATAACAACCATTAAAACCTCTATGACAACCATTATCACCACTATAACAACCATCATCACCACTGTAACAATCATTATAACCACTATAACAACCATTATCACCACTATAACGACCATTATCACCACTGTAACGACAATTATCAGCACTATAACGGCCATTATTAGCACTATAACAACCATTATCAGCACTATAACGACCATTATAACCACTATAACGACCATTATAACCACTATAACGACCATTATAACCATTATAACAACCATTAAAACCACTATGACAACCATTATCACCACTATAACAACCATTATAACCACTATAACGACCATTATAACCACTATAACAACCATTAAAACCTCTATGACAACCATTATCACCACTATAACAACCATCATCACCACTGTAACAACCATTATAACCACTATAACAACCATTATCACCACTATAACGAGCATTATAACCACAATAACAACCATTATAACCACTATAACAACCATTATCACCACTATAACGACCATTATCACCACTGTAACGACAATTATCAGCACTATAACGGCCATTATTAGCACTATAACAACCATTATCACCACTATAACGAGCATTATAACCACAATAACAACCATTATAACCACTATAACAACCATTATCACCACTATAACGACCATTATCACCACTGTAACGACAATTATCAGCACTATAACGGCCATTATTAGCACTATAACAACCATTATCACCACTATAACGACCATTATCAGCACTATAACGACCATTATCACCACTATAACGACCATTATCACCACTATAACGACCATTATAACCACTATAACAACCATTATAACCAATATAACGACCACTATCAGCACCATAACGACCATTATCAGCACCATAACGACCATTATCAGCACTATAACGACCATTATCACCACTATAACAACCATCATCACCACTGTAACAACCATTATAATCACTATAACGACCACTATAACCAGTATAACAACCATTATAACCACTATAACAACCGTTATAACCACTATAACGACCATTATAACCACTATAACGACCACTATCAGCACTATAACAACCATTACAACCAATATAACGACCACTATCAGCACCATAACGACCATTATCAGCACCATAACGACCATTATCAGCACTATAACGACCATTATCACCACTATAACAACCATCATCACCACTGTAACAACCATTATAATCACTATAACGACCATTATCACCACTATAACGACCATTATCACCACTATAACGACCATTATCAGCACCATAACGACCATTATCAGCACTATAACGACCATTATCAGCACTACAACGACCATTATCACCACTGTGGCAACCATTATCACTACTATAACAACCATTATCATCACTATGACAACCATTATCGTTACAATAACAAGCATTATAACCACTATAGCAACCACTACCACCACTATAACAATCATTATCTCCACTATAACAACCATTATCACCACCATAACAACCATTACGACCACTATAACAACCACTATAACGACTATAACAAACATTATAACCACTATAACAACTGTTATAACCACTATAACGACCATTATAACCACTATAACAACCTTTACAACCACTACGACAACCATTACAACCACCATGACAACCATTAAAACCACTATGACAGCCATTATCACCACTATAACAACCATCATCACCACTGTAACAATCATTATAACCACTATAACAACCATTATCACCACTATAACGACCATTATCACCACTGTAACGACAATTATCAGCACTATAACGGCCATTATCAGCACTATAACAACCATTATCAGCACTATAACGACCACTATAACCACTATAACGACCATTATAACCACTATCACGACCATTATAACCATTATAACAACCATTAAAACCACTATGACAACCATTATCACCACTATAACAACCATTATAACCACCATAACGACCATTATAACCACTATAACAACCATTAAAACCTCTATGACAACCATTATCACCACTATAACAACCATCATCACCACTGTAACAACCATTATAACCACTATAAGAACCAATATAACCACTATAACGACCATTATAACCAGTTTAACGACCATTATAACCACTCTAACAACCATTAAAACCACTATGACAACCATTATCACCTCTATAACAACCATCATCACCACTGTAACAATCATTATAACCACTATAACAACCATTATCACCACTATAACGACCATTATCACCACTGTAACGACAATTATCAGCACTATAACGGCCATTATCAGCACTATAACAACCATCATCAGCACTATAACAACCATTATCAGCACTATAACAACCATTATCAGCACTATAACGACCATTGTAACCACTGTAACAACCATTATAACCACTATAACAGCCACTATCAGCACTATAACGACCATTATCACCACTATAGCAATCATTATGACCACTGTGACAACCATTATCAGCACTACAAGGACCATTATCACCACTATAACAACCACTATAACCACTATAACAACCACTATAAGCACTATAACAACCATTGTAACCACTATAACAACCATTATCACCACAATAACGACCATTATAACCACTATAACCACCATTATAACAACTATAACGACCATTATCAGCACTACAACGACCATTATCACCACTGTGGCAACCATTATCACCACTATAGCAACCATTATCATCACTATGACAACCATTATCGTTACAATAACAAGCATTATAACCACTATAGCAACCACTATCACCACTATAACAATCGTTATAACCACTATAACAACCATTATCACCACTATAACAACCATCATCACCACTGTAACAACCACTATAACCACTATAACAACCATTATCACCACTATAACGACCATTATAACCACTATAACGACCATTGTAACCACTATAACAACCATTAAAACCGCTATGACAACCATTATAACCACTATAACAACCGTTATAACCACTATAACGACCATTATAACCACTATAACGACCATTATAACCACTATAACAACCATTAAAACCTCTATGACAACCATTATCACCACTATAACAACCATCATCACCACTGAACAACCATTATAACCACTATAAGAACCATTATCACCACTATAACGACCATTATCACCACTGTAACGACAATTATCAGCACTATAACGGCCATTATCAGCACCATAACAGCCATTATCAGCACTATAACAACCATTATCAGCACTATAACGGCCATTATCAGCAATATAACGACCATTATAACCACTATAACAGCCATTATCAGCACTATAACGACCATTATCAGCACTATAACAACCATTATCACCACTCTAACAACCATTATAACCACTATAACAACCATTATCACCACTATAACGACCAATATAACCACTATAACGACCATTATAACCAGTATAACGACCATTATAACCACTATAACAACCATTAAAACCACTATGACAACCATTATCACCACTATAACAACCATCATCACCACTGTAACAATCATTATAACCACTATAACAACCATTATCACCACTATAACGACCATTATCACCACTGTAACGACAATTATCAGCACTATAACGGCCATTATCAGCACTATAACAACCATCATCAGCACTATAACAACCATTATCAGCACTATAACAACCATTATCAGCACTATAACGACCAATATCACCACTATAGCAATCATTATGACCACTGTGACAACCATTATCAGCACTACAAGGACCATTATCACCACTATAACAACCACTATAACCACTATAACAACCACTATAACAACCATTATAACCACTATAACAACCATTATCACCACTATAACGACCATTATAACCACTGTAACCACCATTATAACAACTATAACGACCATTATCAGCACTACAACGACCATTATCACCACTATAGCAACCATTATCATCACTATGACAACCATTATCGTTACAATAACAAGCATTATAACCACTATAGCAACCACTATCACCACTATAACAATCATTATAACCACTATAACAACCATTATCACCACTATAACGACCATTATAACCACTGTAACAACCATTATAACCACTATAACAGCCATTATCAGCACTATAACGACCATTATCACCACTATAGCAATCATTATGACCACTGTGACAACCATTATCAGCACTACAACGACCATTATCACCACTATAACGAGCATTATAACCACTATAACGACCATTATAACCATTATAACCACCATTAAAACCACTATGACAACCATTATCACCACTATAACAACCATTATAACCACTATAACGACCATTATAACCACTATAACAACCATTAAAACCTCTATGACAACCATTATCACCACTATAACAACCATCATCACCACTGTAACAACCATTATAACCACTATAAGAACCATTATCACCACTATAACGACCATTATCACCACTGTAACGACAATTATCAGCACTATAACGGCCATTATCAGCACTATAACAGCCATTATCAGCACTATAACAACCATCATCACCACTGTAACAACCATTAAAACCTCTATGACAACCATTATCACCACTATAACAACCATCATCACCACTGTAACAACCACTATAACCACTATAACAACCATCATCACCACTGTAACAACCATTATAACCACTATAAGAACCATTATCACCACTATAACGACCATTATCACCACTGTAACGACAATTATCAGCACTATAACGGCCATTATCAGCACTATAACAACCATTATCAGCACTATAACAACCATTATCACCACTATAACAACCACTATCACCACTATAACAACCACTATAACCACTATAACAACCATTATAACCACTATAACAACCGTTATAACCACTATAACGACCATTATAACCACTATAACGACCATTATCACCACTATAACAACCATTACAACCACTATGACAACCATTACAACCACCATGACAACCATTAAAACCACTATGACAACAATTATCACCACTAAAATAACCATCATCACCACTCTAACAACCATTATAACCACTATAACAACCATTATCACCACTATAACGACCAATATAACCACTATAACGACCATTATAACCAGTATAACGACCATTATAACCACTATAACAACCATTAAAACCACTATGACAACCATTATCAGCACTATAACAACCATTATCAGCACTATAACAACCATTATCAGCACTATAACGACCATTGTAACCACTGTAACAACCATTATAACCACTATAACAGCCATTATCAGCACTATAACGACCATTATCACCACTATAGCAATCATTATGACCACTGTGACAACCATTATCAGCACTACAAGGACCATTATCACCACTATAACAACCACTATAACCACTATAACAACCACTATAACAACCATTATAACCACTATAACAACCATTATCACCACTATAACGACCATTATAACCACTATAACCACCATTATAACAACTATAACGACCATTATCAGCACTATAACGACCATTATCACCACTATAGCAATCATTATGACCACTGTGACAACCATTATCAGCACTACAACGACCATTATCACCACTATAACGAGCATTATAACCACTATAACAACCATTATAACCACTATAACAACCATTATAACGAATATATCGACCACTATCAGCATCATAACGACCATTATCAGCACCATAACGACCATTATCAGCACTAAAACGACCACTGTTACCACTATAACAACCACTATCACCACTATAACAACCATCATCACCACTGTAACAACCATTATCACCACTATAACGACCATTATAACCACTATAACGACCATTATAACCACTATAACGACCATTATAACCACTATAACAACCATCATCACCACTGTAACAATCATTATAACCACTATAACAAACATTATCACCACTATAACGACCATTATCACCACTGTAACGACAATTATCAGCACTATAACGGCCATTATCAGCACTATAACAACCATTATCAGCACTATAACAACCATTATCAGCACTATAACAACCATTATCAGCACTATAACGACCACTGTAACCACTGTAACAACCACTATAACCACTATAACAGCCATTATCAGCACTATAACGACCATTATCACCACTATAGCAATCATTATGACCACTGTGACAACCATTATCAGCACTACAACGACCATTATCACCACTATAGCAATCATTATGACCACTGTGACAACCATTATCAGCACTACAAGGACCATTATCACCACTATAACAACCACTATAACCACTATAACAACCACTATAACCACTAAAACAACAATTATAACCACTATAACAACTATTATAACCAATATAACGACCACTATCAGCACCATCACGACCATTCTCAGCACTATAACAACCATTATCAGCACTATAACAACCATTATCAGCACTATAACGGCCATTATCAGCAATATAACGACCATTATAACCACTGTAACAACCATTATAACCACTATAACAGCCATTATCAGCACCATAACGACCATTATCACCACTATAGCAATCATTATGACCACTGTGACAACCATTATCAGCACTACAACGACCATTATCACCACTATAACGAGCATTATAACCACTATAACAACCATTATAACCACTATAACAACCATTATAACCAATATATCGACCACTATCAGCATCATAACGACCATTATCAGCACCATGACGACCATTATCAGCACTATAACGACCATTATCACCACTATAACAACCATCATCACCACTGTAACAACCACTATAACCACTATAACAACCATTATCACCACTATAACGACCATTATAACCACTATAACGACCATTATAACCACTATAACAACCATTAAAACCTCTATGACAACCATTATCACCACTATAACAACCATCATCACCACTGTAACAACCATTATAACCACTATAAGAACCATTATCACCACTATAACGACCATTATCACCACTGTAACGACAATTATCAGCACTATAACGGCCATTATCAGCACTATAACAGCCATTATCAGCACTATAACAACCATTATCAGCACTATAACGGCCATTATCAGCAATATAACGACCATTATAACCACTGTAACAACCATTATAACCACTATAACAGCCATTATCAGCACTATAACGACCATTATCAGCACTATAACAACCATTATCAGCACTATAACAACCATTATCAGCACTATAACAACCATTATCAGCACTATAACGCCCATTATCAGCACTATAACGACCATTATCACCACTATAACAACCATCATCACCACTGTAACAACCACTATAACCACTATAACGACCATTATAACCACTATAACAACCTTTACAACCACTACGACAACCATTACAACCACCATGACAACCATTAAAACCACTATGACAGCCATTATCACCACTATAACAACCATCATCACCACTGTAACAATCATTATAACCACTATAACAACCATTATCACCACTATAACGACCATTATCACCACTGTAACGACAATTATCAGCACTATAACGGCCATTATCAGCACTATAACAACCATTATCAGCACTATAACGACCACTATAACCACTATAACGACCATTATAACCACTATCACGACCATTATAACCATTATAACAACCATTAAAACCACTATGACAACCATTATCACCACTATAACAACCATTATAACCACCATAACGACCATTATAACCACTATAACAACCATTAAAACCTCTATGACAACCATTATCACCACTATAACAACCATCATCACCACTGTAACAACCATTATAACCACTATAAGAACCAATATAACCACTATAACGACCATTATAACCAGTTTAACGACCATTATAACCACTCTAACAACCATTAAAACCACTATGACAACCATTATCACCTCTATAACAACCATCATCACCACTGTAACAATCATTATAACCACTATAACAACCATTATCACCACTATAACGACCATTATCACCACTGTAACGACAATTATCAGCACTATAACGGCCATTATCAGCACTATAACAACCATCATCAGCACTATAACAACCATTATCAGCACTATAACAACCATTATCAGCACTATAACGACCATTGTAACCACTGTAACAACCATTATAACCACTATAACAGCCACTATCAGCACTATAACGACCATTATCACCACTATAGCAATCATTATGACCACTGTGACAACCATTATCAGCACTACAAGGACCATTATCACCACTATAACAACCACTATAACCACTATAACAACCACTATAAGCACTATAACAACCATTGTAACCACTATAACAACCATTATCACCACAATAACGACCATTATAACCACTATAACCACCATTATAACAACTATAACGACCATTATCAGCACTACAACGACCATTATCACCACTGTGGCAACCATTATCACCACTATAGCAACCATTATCATCACTATGACAACCATTATCGTTACAATAACAAGCATTATAACCACTATAGCAACCACTATCACCACTATAACAATCGTTATAACCACTATAACAACCATTATCACCACTATAACAACCATCATCACCACTGTAACAACCACTATAACCACTATAACAACCATTATCACCACTATAACGACCATTATAACCACTATAACGACCATTGTAACCACTATAACAACCATTAAAACCGCTATGACAACCATTATAACCACTATAACAACCGTTATAACCACTATAACGACCATTATAACCACTATAACGACCATTATAACCACTATAACAACCATTAAAACCTCTATGACAACCATTATCACCACTATAACAACCATCATCACCACTGAACAACCATTATAACCACTATAAGAACCATTATCACCACTATAACGACCATTATCACCACTGTAACGACAATTATCAGCACTATAACGGCCATTATCAGCACCATAACAGCCATTATCAGCACTATAACAACCATTATCAGCACTATAACGGCCATTATCAGCAATATAACGACCATTATAACCACTATAACAGCCATTATCAGCACTATAACGACCATTATCAGCACTATAACAACCATTATCACCACTCTAACAACCATTATAACCACTATAACAACCATTATCACCACTATAACGACCAATATAACCACTATAACGACCATTATAACCAGTATAACGACCATTATAACCACTATAACAACCATTAAAACCACTATGACAACCATTATCACCACTATAACAACCATCATCACCACTGTAACAATCATTATAACCACTATAACAACCATTATCACCACTATAACGACCATTATCACCACTGTAACGACAATTATCAGCACTATAACGGCCATTATCAGCACTATAACAACCATCATCAGCACTATAACAACCATTATCAGCACTATAACAACCATTATCAGCACTATAACGACCAATATCACCACTATAGCAATCATTATGACCACTGTGACAACCATTATCAGCACTACAAGGACCATTATCACCACTATAACAACCACTATAACCACTATAACAACCACTATAACAACCATTATAACCACTATAACAACCATTATCACCACTATAACGACCATTATAACCACTGTAACCACCATTATAACAACTATAACGACCATTATCAGCACTACAACGACCATTATCACCACTATAGCAACCATTATCATCACTATGACAACCATTATCGTTACAATAACAAGCATTATAACCACTATAGCAACCACTATCACCACTATAACAATCATTATAACCACTATAACAACCATTATCACCACTATAACGACCATTATAACCACTGTAACAACCATTATAACCACTATAACAGCCATTATCAGCACTATAACGACCATTATCACCACTATAGCAATCATTATGACCACTGTGACAACCATTATCAGCACTACAACGACCATTATCACCACTATAACGAGCATTATAACCACTATAACGACCATTATAACCATTATAACCACCATTAAAACCACTATGACAACCATTATCACCACTATAACAACCATTATAACCACTATAACGACCATTATAACCACTATAACAACCATTAAAACCTCTATGACAACCATTATCACCACTATAACAACCATCATCACCACTGTAACAACCATTATAACCACTATAAGAACCATTATCACCACTATAACGACCATTATCACCACTGTAACGACAATTATCAGCACTATAACGGCCATTATCAGCACTATAACAGCCATTATCAGCACTATAACAACCATCATCACCACTGTAACAACCATTAAAACCTCTATGACAACCATTATCACCACTATAACAACCATCATCACCACTGTAACAACCACTATAACCACTATAACAACCATCATCACCACTGTAACAACCATTATAACCACTATAAGAACCATTATCACCACTATAACGACCATTATCACCACTGTAACGACAATTATCAGCACTATAACGGCCATTATCAGCACTATAACAACCATTATCAGCACTATAACAACCATTATCACCACTATAACAACCACTATCACCACTATAACAACCACTATAACCACTATAACAACCATTATAACCACTATAACAACCGTTATAACCACTATAACGACCATTATAACCACTATAACGACCATTATCACCACTATAACAACCATTACAACCACTATGACAACCATTACAACCACCATGACAACCATTAAAACCACTATGACAACAATTATCACCACTAAAATAACCATCATCACCACTCTAACAACCATTATAACCACTATAACAACCATTATCACCACTATAACGACCAATATAACCACTATAACGACCATTATAACCAGTATAACGACCATTATAACCACTATAACAACCATTAAAACCACTATGACAACCATTATCAGCACTATAACAACCATTATCAGCACTATAACAACCATTATCAGCACTATAACGACCATTGTAACCACTGTAACAACCATTATAACCACTATAACAGCCATTATCAGCACTATAACGACCATTATCACCACTATAGCAATCATTATGACCACTGTGACAACCATTATCAGCACTACAAGGACCATTATCACCACTATAACAACCACTATAACCACTATAACAACCACTATAACAACCATTATAACCACTATAACAACCATTATCACCACTATAACGACCATTATAACCACTATAACCACCATTATAACAACTATAACGACCATTATCAGCACTATAACGACCATTATCACCACTATAGCAATCATTATGACCACTGTGACAACCATTATCAGCACTACAACGACCATTATCACCACTATAACGAGCATTATAACCACTATAACAACCATTATAACCACTATAACAACCATTATAACGAATATATCGACCACTATCAGCATCATAACGACCATTATCAGCACCATAACGACCATTATCAGCACTAAAACGACCACTGTTACCACTATAACAACCACTATCACCACTATAACAACCATCATCACCACTGTAACAACCATTATCACCACTATAACGACCATTATAACCACTATAACGACCATTATAACCACTATAACGACCATTATAACCACTATAACAACCATCATCACCACTGTAACAATCATTATAACCACTATAACAAACATTATCACCACTATAACGACCATTATCACCACTGTAACGACAATTATCAGCACTATAACGGCCATTATCAGCACTATAACAACCATTATCAGCACTATAACAACCATTATCAGCACTATAACAACCATTATCAGCACTATAACGACCACTGTAACCACTGTAACAACCACTATAACCACTATAACAGCCATTATCAGCACTATAACGACCATTATCACCACTATAGCAATCATTATGACCACTGTGACAACCATTATCAGCACTACAACGACCATTATCACCACTATAGCAATCATTATGACCACTGTGACAACCATTATCAGCACTACAAGGACCATTATCACCACTATAACAACCACTATAACCACTATAACAACCACTATAACCACTAAAACAACAATTATAACCACTATAACAACTATTATAACCAATATAACGACCACTATCAGCACCATCACGACCATTCTCAGCACTATAACAACCATTATCAGCACTATAACAACCATTATCAGCACTATAACGGCCATTATCAGCAATATAACGACCATTATAACCACTGTAACAACCATTATAACCACTATAACAGCCATTATCAGCACCATAACGACCATTATCACCACTATAGCAATCATTATGACCACTGTGACAACCATTATCAGCACTACAACGACCATTATCACCACTATAACGAGCATTATAACCACTATAACAACCATTATAACCACTATAACAACCATTATAACCAATATATCGACCACTATCAGCATCATAACGACCATTATCAGCACCATGACGACCATTATCAGCACTATAACGACCATTATCACCACTATAACAACCATCATCACCACTGTAACAACCACTATAACCACTATAACAACCATTATCACCACTATAACGACCATTATAACCACTATAACGACCATTATAACCACTATAACAACCATTAAAACCTCTATGACAACCATTATCACCACTATAACAACCATCATCACCACTGTAACAACCATTATAACCACTATAAGAACCATTATCACCACTATAACGACCATTATCACCACTGTAACGACAATTATCAGCACTATAACGGCCATTATCAGCACTATAACAGCCATTATCAGCACTATAACAACCATTATCAGCACTATAACGGCCATTATCAGCAATATAACGACCATTATAACCACTGTAACAACCATTATAACCACTATAACAGCCATTATCAGCACTATAACGACCATTATCAGCACTATAACAACCATTATCAGCACTATAACAACCATTATCAGCACTATAACAACCATTATCAGCACTATAACAACCATTATCAGCACTATAACGCCCATTATCAGCAATATAACGACCATTATAACCACTATAACAACCATTATAACCACTATAACAGCCATTATCAGCACTATAACAACCATTATCAGCACTATAACGGCCATTATCAGCAATATAACGACCATTATAACCACTATAACAGCCATTATCAGCACTATAACGACCATTATCAGCACTATAACAACCATTATCACCACTCTAACAACCATTATAACCACTATAACAACCATTATCACCAC
This sequence comes from Megachile leachella, assembly GCA_963576845.1. NCBI lineage: Eukaryota > Metazoa > Arthropoda > Insecta > Hymenoptera > Megachilidae > Megachile > Megachile leachella. The sequence goes on along the minus strand of OY756260.1, from coordinate 11,884,281 downwards.
TATAACGACCAATATAACCACTATAACGACCATTATAACCAGTATAACGACCATTATAACCACTATAACAACCATTAAAACCACTATGACAACCATTATCACCACTATAACAACCATCATCACCACTGTAACAATCATTATAACCACTATAACAACCATTATCACCACTATAACGACCATTATCACCACTGTAACGACAATTATCAGCACTATAACGGCCATTATCAGCACTATAACAACCATCATCAGCACTATAACAACCATTATCAGCACTATAACAACCATTATCAGCACTATAACGACCAATATCACCACTATAGCAATCATTATGACCACTGTGACAACCATTATCAGCACTACAAGGACCATTATCACCACTATAACAACCACTATAACCACTATAACAACCACTATAACAACCATTATAACCACTATAACAACCATTATCACCACTATAACGACCATTATAACCACTGTAACCACCATTATAACAACTATAACGACCATTATCAGCACTACAACGACCATTATCACCACTATAGCAACCATTATCATCACTATGACAACCATTATCGTTACAATAACAAGCATTATAACCACTATAGCAACCACTATCACCACTATAACAATCATTATAACCACTATAACAACCATTATCACCACTATAACGACCATTATAACCACTGTAACAACCATTATAACCACTATAACAGCCATTATCAGCACTATAACGACCATTATCACCACTATAGCAATCATTATGACCACTGTGACAACCATTATCAGCACTACAACGACCATTATCACCACTATAACGAGCATTATAACCACTATAACGACCATTATAACCATTATAACCACCATTAAAACCACTATGACAACCATTATCACCACTATAACAACCATTATAACCACTATAACGACCATTATAACCACTATAACAACCATTAAAACCTCTATGACAACCATTATCACCACTATAACAACCATCATCACCACTGTAACAACCATTATAACCACTATAAGAACCATTATCACCACTATAACGACCATTATCACCACTGTAACGACAATTATCAGCACTATAACGGCCATTATCAGCACTATAACAGCCATTATCGGCACTATAACAACCATCATCACCACTGTAACAACCATTAAAACCTCTATGACAACCATTATCACCACTATAACAACCATCATCACCACTGTAACAACCACTATAACCACTATAACAACCATCATCACCACTGTAACAACCATTATAACCACTATAAGAACCATTATCACCACTATAACGACCATTATCACCACTGTAACGACAATTATCAGCACTATAACGGCCATTATCAGCACTATAACAACCATTATCAGCACTATAACAACCATTATCACCACTATAACAACCACTATCACCACTATAACAACCACTATAACCACTATAACAACCATTATAACCACTATAACAACCGTTATAACCACTATAACGACCATTATAACCACTATAACGACCATTATCACCACTATAACAACCATTACAACCACTATGACAACCATTACAACCACCATGACAACCATTAAAACCACTATGACAACAATTATCACCACTAAAATAACCATCATCACCACTCTAACAACCATTATAACCACTATAACAACCATTATCACCACTATAACGACCAATATAACCACTATAACGACCATTATAACCAGTATAACGACCATTATAACCACTATAACAACCATTAAAACCACTATGACAACCATTATCAGCACTATAACAACCATTATCAGCACTATAACAACCATTATCAGCACTATAACGACCATTGTAACCACTGTAACAACCATTATAACCACTATAACAGCCATTATCAGCACTATAACGACCATTATCACCACTATAGCAATCATTATGACCACTGTGACAACCATTATCAGCACTACAAGGACCATTATCACCACTATAACAACCACTATAACCACTATAACAACCACTATAACAACCATTATAACCACTATAACAACCATTATCACCACTATAACGACCATTATAACCACTATAACCACCATTATAACAACTATAACGACCATTATCACCACTATAACGACCATTATCACCACTATAGCAATCATTATGACCACTGTGACAACCATTATCAGCACTACAACGACCATTATCACCACTATAACGAGCATTATAACCACTATAACAACCATTATAACCACTATAACAACCATTATGACGAATATATCGACCACTATCAGCATCATAACGACCATTATCAGCACCATAACGACCATTATCAGCACTAAAACGACCACTGTTACCACTATAACAACCACTATCACCACTATAACAACCATCATCACCACTGTAACAACCATTATCACCACTATAACGACCATTATAACCACTATAACGACCATTATAACCACTATAACGACCATTATAACCACTATAACAACCATCATCACCACTGTAACAATCATTATAACCACTATAACAAACATTATCACCACTATAACGACCATTATCACCACTGTAACGACAATTATCAGCACTATAACGGCCATTATCAGCACTATAACAACCATTATCAGCACTATAACAACCATTATCAGCACTATAACAACCATTATCAGCACTATAACGACCATTGTAACCACTGTAACAACCATTATAACCACTATAACAGCCATTATCAGCACTATAACGACCATTATCACCACTATAGCAATCATTATGACCACTGTGACAACCATTATCAGCACTACAACGACCATTATCACCACTATAGCAATCATTATGACCACTGTGACAACCATTATCAGCACTACAAGGACCATTATCACCACTATAACAACCACTATAACCACTATAACAACCACTATAACCACTAAAACAACAATTATAACCACTATAACAACTATTATAACCAATATAACGACCACTATCAGCACCATCACGACCATTCTCAGCACTATAACAACCATTATCAGCACTATAACAACCATTATCAGCACTATAACGGCCATTATCAGCAATATAACGACCATTATAACCACTGTAACAACCATTATAACCACTATAACAGCCATTATCAGCACCATAACGACCATTATCACCACTATAGCAATCATTATGACCACTGTGACAACCATTATCAGCACTACAACGACCATTATCACCACTATAACGAGCATTATAACCACTATAACAACCATTATAACCACTATAACAACCATTATAACCAATATATCGACCACTATCAGCATCATAACGACCATTATCAGCACCATGACGACCATTATCAGCACTATAACGACCATTATCACCACTATAACAACCATCATCACCACTGTAACAACCACTATAACCACTATAACAACCATTATCACCACTATAACGACCATTATAACCACTATAACGACCATTATAACCACTATAACAACCATTAAAACCTCTATGACAACCATTATCACCACTATAACAACCATCATCACCACTGTAACAACCATTATAACCACTATAAGAACCATTATCACCACTATAACGACCATTATCACCACTGTAACGACAATTATCAGCACTATAACGGCCATTATCAGCACTATAACAGCCATTATCAGCACTATAACAACCATTATCAGCACTATAACGGCCATTATCAGCAATATAACGACCATTATAACCACTGTAACAACCATTATAACCACTATAACAGCCATTATCAGCACTATAACGACCATTATCAGCACTATAACAACCATTATCAGCACTATAACAACCATTATCAGCACTATAACAACCATTATCAGCACTATAACGCCCATTATCAGCAATATAACGACCATTATAACCACTATAACAACCATTATAACCACTATAACAGCCATTATCAGCACTATAACGACCATTATCACCACTATAGCAATCATTATGACCACTGTGACAACCATTATCAGCACTACAACGACCATTATCACCACTATAACGAGCATTATAACCACTATAACGACCATTATAACCACTATAACAACCATTAAATCCACTATGACAACCATTATAACCACTATGACAACCGTTATAACCACTATAACGACCATTATAACCACTATAACGACCATTATAACCACTATAACAACCATTAAAACCTCTATGACAACCATTATAACCACTATAACAACCATTATCACCACTATAACGACCATTATAACCACTATAACGACCATTATAACCACTATAACGAGCATTATAACCACTATAACAACCATTAAAACCACTATAACAACCATTATCACCACTATAACAACCATCATCACCACTGTAACAACCATTATAACCACTATAACAACCATTATCACCACTATAACGAGCATTATAACCTCTATAACAACCATTATAACCACTATAACAACTATTATAACCAATATAACGACCACTATCAGCACCATCACGACCATTCTCAGCACTATAACGACCATTATCAGCACTATAACGACCATTATCACCACTATAGCAATCATTATGACCACTGTGACAACCATTATCAGCACTACAACGACCATTATCACCACTATAACAACCACTATAACCACTATAACAACCACTATAACCACTATAACAACCATTATAACCACTATAACAACCGTTATAACCACTATAACGACCATTATAACCACTATAACGACCATTATCACCACTATGACAACCATTACAACCACCATGAAAACCATTAAAACCACTATGACAACCATTATCACCACTATAATAACCATCATCACCTCTCTAACAACCATTATGACCACTATAACAACCATTATCACCACTATAACGACCATTATAACCACTATAACGACCATTATAACCACTATAACGACCATTATAACCACTATAACAACTATTAAAACCACTATGACAACCATTATCACCACTATAACAACTATTATAACCAATATAACGACCACTATCAGCACCATCACGACCATTCTCAGCACTATAACGACCATTATCAGCACTATAACGACCATTATCACCACTATAACAACCATCATCACCACTGTAACAACCACTATTACCACTATAACAACCATTATCACCACTATAACGACCATTATAACCACTATAACGACCATTATAACCACTATAACAACCATTAAAACCACTATGACAACCATTATCACCACTATAACAACCATTATAACCACTATAACGACCATTATAACCACTGTAACAACCATTATAACCACTATAACAGCCATTATCAGCACTATAACGGCCATTATCACCACTATAGCAATCATTATGACCACTGTGACAACCATTATCAGCACTACAACGACCATTATCACCACTATAACGAGCATTATAACCACTATAACAACCATTATAACCACTATAACAACCATTATCACCACTATAACAACCATCATCACCACTGTAACAACCATTATAACCACTATAACAACCATTATCACCACTATAACGAGCATTATAACCTCTATAACAACCATTATAACCACTATAACAACTATTATAACCAATATAACGACCACTATCAGCACTATCACGACCATTCTCAGCACTATAACGACCATTATCACCACTATAACAACCATCATCACCACTGTAACAACCACTATAACCACTATAACAACCATTATCACCACTATAACGACCATTATAACCACTATAACGACCATTATAACCACTATAACAACCAGTAAAACCAATATGACAACCATTATCACCACTATAACAACCATTATAACCACTATAACGACCATTATAACCACTGTAACAACCATTATAACCACTATAACAGCCATTATCAGCACTATAACGACCATTATCACCACTATAGCAATCATTATGACCACTGTGACAACCATTATCAGCACTATAACGACCATTATCACCACTATAACGACCATTATCACCACTATAACGACAATTATCAGCACTATAACGGCCATTATCAGCACTATAACAACCATTTTCGGCACTATAACAACCATTATCAGCACTATAACGGCCATTATCAGCAATATAACGACCATTATAACCACTGTAACAACCATTATAACCACTATAACAGCCATTATCAGCACTATAACGATCATTATCACCACTATAACGACCATTATCACCACTATAGCGTCAATTATCACCACTATAACGACCATTATCACCACTATTACGGCCATTATCAGCAATATAACGACCATTATAACCACTATAACAACCATTAAAACCTCTATGACAACCATTATCACCACTATAACAACCATCATCACCACTGTAACAACCATTATAACCACTATAAGAACCATTATCACCACTATAACGACCATTATCACCACTGTAACGACAATTATCAGCACTATAACGGCCATTATCAGCACTATAACAGCCATTATCAGCACTATAACAACCATTATCAGCACTATAACGGCCATTATCAGCAATATAACGACCATTATAACCACTGTAACAACCATTATAACCACTATAACAGCCATTATCAGCACTATAACGACCATTATCACCATTATAGCAATCATTATGACCACTGTGACAACCATTATCAGCACTACAACGACCATTATCACCACTATAACGAGCATTATAACCACTATAACAACCATTATAACCAATATAACGACCACTATCAGCATCATAACGACCATTATCAGCACCATAACGACCATTATCAGCACTACAACGACCATTATCACCACTATAACAACCATCATCACCACTGTAACAACCACTATAACCACTATAACAACCATTATCACCACTATAACAACCATTATAACCACTATAACGACCATTATCACCACTATAACAACCATTACAACCACTATGACAACCATTACAACCACCATGACAACCATTAAAACCACTATGACAACAATTATCACCACTAAAATAACCATCATCACCACTCTAACAACCATTATAACCACTATAACAACCATTATCACCACTATAACGACCAATATAACCACTATAACGACCATTATAACCAGTATAACGACCATTATAACCACTATAACAACCATTAAAACCACTATGACAACCATTATCAGCACTATAACAACCATTATCAGCACTATAACAACCATTATCAGCACTATAACGACCATTGTAACCACTGTAACAACCATTATAACCACTATAACAGCCATTATCAGCACTATAACGACCATTATCACCACTATAGCAATCATTATGACCACTGTGACAACCATTATCAGCACTACAAGGACCATTATCACCACTATAACAACCACTATAACCACTATAACAACCACTATAACAACCATTATAACCACTATAACAACCATTATCACCACTATAACGACCATTATAACCACTATAACCACCATTATAACAACTATAACGACCATTATCACCACTATAACGACCATTATCACCACTATAGCAATCATTATGACCACTGTGACAACCATTATCAGCACTACAACGACCATTATCACCACTATAACGAGCATTATAACCACTATAACAACCATTATAACCACTATAACAACCATTATGACGAATATATCGACCACTATCAGCATCATAACGACCATTATCAGCACCATAACGACCATTATCAGCACTAAAACGACCACTGTTACCACTATAACAACCACTATCACCACTATAACAACCATCATCACCACTGTAACAACCATTATCACCACTATAACGACCATTATAACCACTATAACGACCATTATAACCACTATAACGACCATTATAACCACTATAACAACCATCATCACCACTGTAACAATCATTATAACCACTATAACAAACATTATCACCACTATAACGACCATTATCACCACTGTAACGACAATTATCAGCACTATAACGGCCATTATCAGCACTATAACAACCATTATCAGCACTATAACAACCATTATCAGCACTATAACAACCATTATCAGCACTATAACGACCATTGTAACCACTGTAACAACCATTATAACCACTATAACAGCCATTATCAGCACTATAACGACCATTATCACCACTATAGCAATCATTATGACCACTGTGACAACCATTATCAGCACTACAACGACCATTATCACCACTATAGCAATCATTATGACCACTGTGACAACCATTATCAGCACTACAAGGACCATTATCACCACTATAACAACCACTATAACCACTATAACAACCACTATAACCACTAAAACAACAATTATAACCACTATAACAACTATTATAACCAATATAACGACCACTATCAGCACCATCACGACCATTCTCAGCACTATAACAACCATTATCAGCACTATAACAACCATTATCAGCACTATAACGGCCATTATCAGCAATATAACGACCATTATAACCACTGTAACAACCATTATAACCACTATAACAGCCATTATCAGCACCATAACGACCATTATCACCACTATAGCAATCATTATGACCACTGTGACAACCATTATCAGCACTACAACGACCATTATCACCACTATAACGAGCATTATAACCACTATAACAACCATTATAACCACTATAACAACCATTATAACCAATATATCGACCACTATCAGCATCATAACGACCATTATCAGCACCATGACGACCATTATCAGCACTATAACGACCATTATCACCACTATAACAACCATCATCACCACTGTAACAACCACTATAACCACTATAACAACCATTATCACCACTATAACGACCATTATAACCACTATAACGACCATTATAACCACTATAACAACCATTAAAACCTCTATGACAACCATTATCACCACTATAACAACCATCATCACCACTGTAACAACCATTATAACCACTATAAGAACCATTATCACCACTATAACGACCATTATCACCACTGTAACGACAATTATCAGCACTATAACGGCCATTATCAGCACTATAACAGCCATTATCAGCACTATAACAACCATTATCAGCACTATAACGGCCATTATCAGCAATATAACGACCATTATAACCACTGTAACAACCATTATAACCACTATAACAGCCATTATCAGCACTATAACGACCATTATCAGCACTATAACAACCATTATCAGCACTATAACAACCATTATCAGCACTATAACAACCATTATCAGCACTATAACGCCCATTATCAGCAATATAACGACCATTATAACCACTATAACAACCATTATAACCACTATAACAGCCATTATCAGCACTATAACGACCATTATCACCACTATAGCAATCATTATGACCACTGTGACAACCATTATCAGCACTACAACGACCATTATCACCACTATAACGAGCATTATAACCACTATAACGACCATTATAACCACTATAACAACCATTAAATCCACTATGACAACCATTATAACCACTATGACAACCGTTATAACCACTATAACGACCATTATAACCACTATAACGACCATTATAACCACTATAACAACCATTAAAACCTCTATGACAACCATTATAACCACTATAACAACCATTATCACCACTATAACGACCATTATAACCACTATAACGACCATTATAACCACTATAACGAGCATTATAACCACTATAACAACCATTAAAACCACTATAACAACCATTATCACCACTATAACAACCATCATCACCACTGTAACAACCATTATAACCACTATAACAACCATTATCACCACTATAACGAGCATTATAACCTCTATAACAACCATTATAACCACTATAACAACTATTATAACCAATATAACGACCACTATCAGCACCATCACGACCATTCTCAGCACTATAACGACCATTATCAGCACTATAACGACCATTATCACCACTATAGCAATCATTATGACCACTGTGACAACCATTATCAGCACTACAACGACCATTATCACCACTATAACAACCACTATAACCACTATAACAACCACTATAACCACTATAACAACCATTATAACCACTATAACAACCGTTATAACCACTATAACGACCATTATAACCACTATAACGACCATTATCACCACTATGACAACCATTACAACCACCATGAAAACCATTAAAACCACTATGACAACCATTATCACCACTATAATAACCATCATCACCTCTCTAACAACCATTATGACCACTATAACAACCATTATCACCACTATAACGACCATTATAACCACTATAACGACCATTATAACCACTATAACGACCATTATAACCACTATAACAACTATTAAAACCACTATGACAACCATTATCACCACTATAACAACTATTATAACCAATATAACGACCACTATCAGCACCATCACGACCATTCTCAGCACTATAACGACCATTATCAGCACTATAACGACCATTATCACCACTATAACAACCATCATCACCACTGTAACAACCACTATTACCACTATAACAACCATTATCACCACTATAACGACCATTATAACCACTATAACGACCATTATAACCACTATAACAACCATTAAAACCACTATGACAACCATTATCACCACTATAACAACCATTATAACCACTATAACGACCATTATAACCACTGTAACAACCATTATAACCACTATAACAGCCATTATCAGCACTATAACGGCCATTATCACCACTATAGCAATCATTATGACCACTGTGACAACCATTATCAGCACTACAACGACCATTATCACCACTATAACGAGCATTATAACCACTATAACAACCATTATAACCACTATAACAACCATTATCACCACTATAACAACCATCATCACCACTGTAACAACCATTATAACCACTATAACAACCATTATCACCACTATAACGAGCATTATAACCTCTATAACAACCATTATAACCACTATAACAACTATTATAACCAATATAACGACCACTATCAGCACTATCACGACCATTCTCAGCACTATAACGACCATTATCACCACTATAACAACCATCATCACCACTGTAACAACCACTATAACCACTATAACAACCATTATCACCACTATAACGACCATTATAACCACTATAACGACCATTATAACCACTATAACAACCAGTAAAACCAATATGACAACCATTATCACCACTATAACAACCATTATAACCACTATAACGACCATTATAACCACTGTAACAACCATTATAACCACTATAACAGCCATTATCAGCACTATAACGACCATTATCACCACTATAGCAATCATTATGACCACTGTGACAACCATTATCAGCACTATAACGACCATTATCACCACTATAACGACCATTATCACCACTATAACGACAATTATCAGCACTATAACGGCCATTATCAGCACTATAACAACCATTTTCGGCACTATAACAACCATTATCAGCACTATAACGGCCATTATCAGCAATATAACGACCATTATAACCACTGTAACAACCATTATAACCACTATAACAGCCATTATCAGCACTATAACGATCATTATCACCACTATAACGACCATTATCACCACTATAGCGTCAATTATCACCACTATAACGACCATTATCACCACTATTACGGCCATTATCAGCAATATAACGACCATTATAACCACTATAACAACCATTAAAACCTCTATGACAACCATTATCACCACTATAACAACCATCATCACCACTGTAACAACCATTATAACCACTATAAGAACCATTATCACCACTATAACGACCATTATCACCACTGTAACGACAATTATCAGCACTATAACGGCCATTATCAGCACTATAACAGCCATTATCAGCACTATAACAACCATTATCAGCACTATAACGGCCATTATCAGCAATATAACGACCATTATAACCACTGTAACAACCATTATAACCACTATAACAGCCATTATCAGCACTATAACGACCATTATCACCATTATAGCAATCATTATGACCACTGTGACAACCATTATCAGCACTACAACGACCATTATCACCACTATAACGAGCATTATAACCACTATAACAACCATTATAACCAATATAACGACCACTATCAGCATCATAACGACCATTATCAGCACCATAACGACCATTATCAGCACTACAACGACCATTATCACCACTATAACAACCATCATCACCACTGTAACAACCACTATAACCACTATAACAACCATTATCACCACTATAACAACCATCATCACCACTGTAACAACCATTATAACCACTATAACAACCATTATCACCAGTATAACGAGCATTATAACCTCTATAACAACCATTATAACCACTATAACAACTATTATAACCAATATAACGACCACTATCAGCACCATCACGACCATTCTCAGCACTATAACAACCATCATCACCACTGTAACAACCACTATAACCACTATAACAACCATTATCACCACTATAACGACCATTATAACCACTATAACGACCATTATAACCACTATAACAACCATTAAAACCACTATGACAACCATTATCACCACTATAACAACCATTATAACCACTATAACGACCATTATAACCACTGTAACAACCATTATAACCACTATAACAGCCATTATCAGCACTATAACGACCATTATCACCACTATAACGAGCATTATAACCACTATAACAACCATTATAACCACTATAACAACCATTATCACCACTATAACAACCATCATCACCACTGTAAGAACCATTATAACCACTATAACAACCACTATCACCACTGTAACGAGCATTATAACCTCTATAACAACCATTATAACCACTATAACAACCATTATCACCACTATAACAACCATCATCACCACTGTAACAACCATTATAACCACTATAACAACCATTATCACCACTATAACGAGCATTATAACCTCTATAACAACCATTATAACCACTATAACAACTATTATAACCAATATAACGACCACTATCAGCACTATCACGACCATTCTCAGCACTATAACGACCATTATCAGCACTATAACGACCATTATCACCACTATAACAACCATCATGACCACTGTAAGAACTACTATAACCACTATAACAACCATTATCACCACAATAACGATCATTATCACCACTATAGCGACCATTATAACCACTATAATGACCATTATCACCACTATAACGACCGTTATCACCACTATAACGACCATTATAACCACTATAACGACCATTATCACCACTATAGCGACCATTATCACCACGATAACGACCATTATCACCACTATAACGACCATTATCACCACAATAACGATCATTATCACCACTATAGCGACCATTATAACCACTATAATGACCATTATCACCACTATAACGACTGTTATCACCACTATAACGACCATTATAACCACTATAACGACCATTATCACCACTATAGCGACCATTATCAGCACTATAACGATCATTATAACCAGTATAACAACCATTATCACCACGATAACAACCATTATCAGCACTATAACGACCATTATCACCACTATAACGACCATTATCACCACTATAACGACCATTATCACCACTATAACGGCCATTATCAGCACTATAACGAAAATTATAACCACTATAACGACCATTATAACCACTATAACGACCATTGTCACCACTATAACGACCATTGTCACCACTATAGCAACCATTATATCCAATACAACAACCATTGTAACCACTATAACAACCATTATAACCACTATAACAACCATTATAACCACTATGACAACCATTATCACCACTGTAACAACAATTATCACCGCTATAACAACCATTATCACCACTATAACGACCATTATAACCACTATAACGACCATTATCACCACTATAGCGACCATTATCTGTACTGTAACGACCATTATAACCACTATAACAACCAGTATCACCAATATAACGACAATTATCTGCACTATAACGACCATAATCAGCACTATAACGACCATTATCGCCACTATAACGACAATTATCAGCACCATAACGACCATTATCAGCACTATAACGACCATTATCAGCACTATAGCGACCATTATCACCACTGTGGCAACCATTATCACCACTATAGCAACCATTATCATCACTATGACAACCATTATCATTACTATAACAACCATTATAACAACTATACCAACCACTATCACCACTATAACAACCATTATCACCACTATAACAACCATTATCAGCACTATAGCAACCAGTATGGCCACTGTGACAACCATTATCAGCACTACAACGACCATTATCACCACTATAACAACCACTATAACCACTATAACAACCACTATAAACACTATACCAACCATTATAACCACTATAACAACCATTATAACCACTATAACAACCATTATCGCCACTATAACAACCATTACAACCACTATGACAACCATTACAAGCACCATGATAACCATTATAACCACTATGACAACCATTATCACCACTATAACGACCATTATAACCACTATAACGACCATTATAACCACTATAACGACCATTATAACCACTATAACAACCATTATCACCACTATAACAACCACTATCACTACTGTAACAACCATTATAACCACTATACCATCCACTATCACCACAATAACAACCATTATCACCACTATAACAACCATTATCACCACTGTAACAACCATTATCACCACTATAACAACCATTATCACCACTATAACGACCATTATCACCACTGTAACGACAATTATCAGCACTATAACGGCCATTATCAGCACTATAACGACCATTATCACCACTATAGCAATCATTATGACCACTGTGACAACCATTATCAGCACTACAACGACCATTATCACCACTATAACGAGCATTATAACCACTATAACGACCATTATAACCATTATAACCACCATTAAAACCACTATGACAACCATTATCACCACTATAACAACCATTATAACCACTATAACGACCATTATAACCACTATAACAACCATTAAAACCTCTATGACAACCATTATCACCACTATAACAACCATCATCACCACTGTAACAACCATTATAACCACTATAAGAACCATTATCACCACTATAACGACCATTATCACCACTGTAACGACAATTATCAGCACTATAACGGCCATTATCAGCACTATAACAACCATTATCAGCACTATAACAACCATTATCACCACTATAACAACCACTATCACCACTATAACAACCACTATAACCACTATAACAACCATTATAACCACTATAACAACCGTTATAACCACTATAACGACCATTATAACCACTATAACGACCATTATCACCACTATAACAACCATTACAACCACTATGACAACCATTACAACCACCATGACAACCATTAAAACCACTATGACAGCCATTATCACCACTATAACAACCATCATCACCACTGTAACAATCATTATAACCACTATAACAACCATTATCACCACTATAACGACCATTATCACCACTGTAACGACAATTATCAGCACTATAACGGCCATTATTAGCACTATAACAACCATTATCAGCACTATAACGACCATTATAACCACTATAACGACCATTATAACCACTATAACGACCATTATAACCATTATAACAACCATTAAAACCACTATGACAACCATTATCACCACTATAACAACCATTATAACCACTATAACGACCATTATAACCACTATAACAACCATTAAAACCTCTATGACAACCATTATCACCACTATAACAACCATCATCACCACTGTAACAACCATTATAACCACTATAACAACCATTATCACCACTATAACGAGCATTATAACCACAATAACAACCATTATAACCACTATAACAACCATTATCACCACTATAACGACCATTATCACCACTGTAACGACAATTATCAGCACTATAACGGCCATTATTAGCACTATAACAACCATTATCACCACTATAACGACCATTATCAGCACTATAACGACCATTATCACCACTATAACGACCATTATCACCACTATAACGACCATTATAACCACTATAACAACCATTATAACCAATATAACGACCACTATCAGCACCATAACGACCATTATCAGCACCATAACGACCATTATCAGCACTATAACGACCATTATCAGCACTACAACGACCATTATCACCACTATAACAACCACTATAACCACTATAACAACCACTATAACCAGTATAACAACCATTATAACCACTATAACAACCGTTATAACCACTATAACGACCATTATAACCACTATAACGACCACTATCAGCACTATAACAACCATTACAACCAATATAACGACCACTATCAGCACCATAACGACCATTATCAGCACCATAACGACCATTATCAGCACTATAACGACCATTATCACCACTATAACAACCATGATCACCACTGTAACAACCATTATAATCACTATAACGACCATTATCACCACTATAACGACCATTATCACCACTATAACGACCATTATCAGCACCATAACGACCATTATCAGCACTATAACGACCATTATCAGCACTACAACGACCATTATCGCCACTGTGGCAACCATTATCACTACTATAACAACCATTATCATCACTATGACAACCATTATCGTTACAATAACAAGCATTATAACCACTATAGCAACCACTACCACCACTATAACAATCATTATCTCCACTATAACAACCATTATCACCACCATAACAACCATTACGACCACTATAACAACCACTATAACGACTATAACAAACATTATAACCACTATAACAACTGTTATAACCACTATAACGACCATTATAACCACTATAACAACCTTTACAACCACTACGACAACCATTACAACCACCATGACAACCATTAAAACCACTATGACAGCCATTATCACCACTATAACAACCATCATCACCACTGTAACAATCATTATAACCACTATAACAACCATTATCACCACTATAACGACCATTATCACCACTGTAACGACAATTATCAGCACTATAACGGCCATTATTAGCACTATAACAACCATTATCAGCACTATAACGACCATTATAACCACTATAACGACCATTATAACCACTATAACGACCATTATAACCATTATAACAACCATTAAAACCACTATGACAACCATTATCACCACTATAACAACCATTATAACCACTATAACGACCATTATAACCACTATAACAACCATTAAAACCTCTATGACAACCATTATCACCACTATAACAACCATCATCACCACTGTAACAATCATTATAACCACTATAACAACCATTATCACCACTATAACGACCATTATCACCACTGTAACGACAATTATCAGCACTATAACGGCCATTATTAGCACTATAACAACCATTATCAGCACTATAACGACCATTATAACCACTATAACGACCATTATAACCACTATAACGACCATTAAAACCACTATGACAACCATTATCACCACTATAACAACCATTATAACCACTATAACGACCATTATAACCACTATAACAACCATTAAAACCTCTATGACAACCATTATCACCACTATAACAACCATCATCACCACTGTAACAATCATTATAACCACTATAACAACCATTATCACCACTATAACGACCATTATCACCACTGTAACGACAATTATCAGCACTATAACGGCCATTATTAGCACTATAACAACCATTATCAGCACTATAACGACCATTATAACCACTATAACGACCATTATAACCACTATAACGACCATTATAACCATTATAACAACCATTAAAACCACTATGACAACCATTATCACCACTATAACAACCATTATAACCACTATAACGACCATTATAACCACTATAACAACCATTAAAACCTCTATGACAACCATTATCACCACTATAACAACCATCATCACCACTGTAACAACCATTATAACCACTATAACAACCATTATCACCACTATAACGAGCATTATAACCACAATAACAACCATTATAACCACTATAACAACCATTATCACCACTATAACGACCATTATCACCACTGTAACGACAATTATCAGCACTATAACGGCCATTATTAGCACTATAACAACCATTATCACCACTATAACGACCATTATCAGCACTATAACGACCATTATCACCACTATAACGACCATTATCACCACTATAACGACCATTATAACCACTATAACAACCATTATAACCAATATAACGACCACTATCAGCACCATAACGACCATTATCAGCACCATAACGACCATTATCAGCACTATAACGACCATTATCAGCACTACAACGACCATTATCACCACTATAACAACCACTATAACCACTATAACAACCACTATAACCAGTATAACAACCATTATAACCACTATAACAACCGTTATAACCACTATAACGACCATTATAACCACTATAACGACCACTATCAGCACTATAACAACCATTACAACCAATATAACGACCACTATCAGCACCATAACGACCATTATCAGCACCATAACGACCATTATCAGCACTATAACGACCATTATCACCACTAAAACAACCATCATCACCACTGTAACAACCATTATAATCACTATAACGACCATTATCACCACTATAACGACCATTATCACCACTATAACGACCATTATCAGCACCATAACGACCATTATCAGCACTATAACGACCATTATCAGCACTACAACGACCATTATCACCACTGTGGCAACCATTATCACTACTATAACAACCATTATCATCACTATGACAACCATTATCGTTACAATAACAAGCATTATAACCACTATAGCAACCACTACCACCACTATAACAATCATTATCTCCACTATAACAACCATTATCACCACCATAACAACCATTACGACCACTATAACAACCACTATAAGGACTATAACAAACATTATAACCACTATAACAACTGTTATAACCACTATAACGACCATTATAACCACTATAACAACCTTTACAACCACTACGACAACCATTACAACCACCATGACAACCATTAAAACCACTATGACAGCCATTATCACCACTATAACAACCATCATCACCACTGTAACAATCATTATAACCACTATAACAACCATTATCACCACTATAACGACCATTATCACCACTGTAACGACAATTATCAGCACTATAACGGCCATTATCAGCACTATAACAACCATTATCAGCACTATAACGACCATTATAACCACTATAACGACCATTATAACCACTATCACGACCATTATAACCATTATAACAACCATTAAAACCACTATGACAACCATTATCACCACTATAACAACCATTATAACCACTATAACGACCATTATAACCACTATAACAACCATTAAAACCTCTATGACAACCATTATCACCACTATAACAACCATCATCACCACTGTAACAACCATTATAACCACTATAAGAACCAATATAACCACTATAACGACCATTATAACCAGTTTAACGACCATTATAACCACTCTAACAACCATTAAAACCACTATGACAACCATTATCACCTCTATAACAACCATCATCACCACTGTAACAATCATTATAACCACTATAACAACCATTATCACCACTATAACGACCATTATCACCACTGTAACGACAATTATCAGCACTATAACGGCCATTATCAGCACTATAACAACCATCATCAGCACTATAACAACCATTATCAGCACTATAACAACCATTATCAGCACTATAACGACCATTGTAACCACTGTAACAACCATTATAACCACTATAACAGCCATTATCAGCACTATAACGACCATTATCACCACTATAGCAATCATTATGACCACTGTGACAACCATTATCAGCACTACAAGGACCATTATCACCACTATAACAACCACTATAACCACTATAACAACCACTATAAGCACTATAACAACCATTGTAACCACTATAACAACCATTATCACCACAATAACGACCATTATAACCACTATAACCACCATTATAACAACTATAACGACCATTATCAGCACTACAACGACCATTATCACCACTGTGGCAACCATTATCACCACTATAGCAACCATTATCATCACTATGACAACCATTATCGTTACAATAACAAGCATTATAACTACTATAGCAACCACTATCACCACTATAACAATCGTTATAACCACTATAACAACCATTATCACCACTATAACAACCATCATCACCACTGTAACAACCACTATAACCACTATAACAACCATTATCACCACTATAACGACCATTATAACCACTATAACGACCATTGTAACCACTATAACAACCATTAAAACCGCTATGACAACCATTATAACCACTATAACAACCGTTATAACCACTATAACGACCATTATAACCACTATAACGACCATTATAACCACTATAACAACCATTAAAACCTCTATGACAACCATTATCACCACTATAACAACCATCATCACCACTGAACAACCATTATAACCACTATAAGAACCATTATCACCACTATAACGACCATTATCACCACTGTAACGACAATTATCAGCACTATAACGGCCATTATCAGCACTATAACAGCCATTATCAGCACTATAACAACCATTATCAGCACTATAACGGCCATTATCAGCAATATAACGACCATTATAACCACTATAACAGCCATTATCAGCACTATAACGACCATTATCAGCACTATAACAACCATTATCACCACTCTAACAACCATTATAACCACTATAACAACCATTATCACCACTATAACGACCAATATAACCACTATAACGACCATTATAACCAGTATAACGACCATTATAACCACTATAACAACCATTAAAACCACTATGACAACCATTATCACCACTATAACAACCATCGTCACCACTGTAACAATCATTATAACCACTATAACAACCATTATCACCACTATAACGACTATTATCACCACTGTAACGACAATTATCAGCACTATAACGGCCATTATCAGCACTATAACAACCATCATCAGCACTATAACAACCATTATCAGCACTATAACAACCATTATCAGCACTATAACGACCAATATCACCACTATAGCAATCATTATGACCACTGTGACAACCATTATCAGCACTACAAGGACCATTATCACCACTATAACAACCACTATAACCACTATAACAACCACTATAACAACCATTATAACCACTATAACAACCATTATCACCACTATAACGACCATTATAACCACTGTAACCACCATTATAACAACTATAACGACCATTATCAGCACTACAACGACCATTATCACCACTATAGCAACCATTATCATCACTATGACAACCATTATCGTTACAATAACAAGCATTATAACCACTATAGCAACCACTATCACCACTATAACAATCATTATAACCACTATAACAACCATTATCACCACTATAACGACCATTATAACCACTGTAACAACCATTATAACCACTATAACAGCCATTATCAGCACTATAACGACCATTATCACCACTATAGCAATCATTATGACCACTGTGACAACCATTATCAGCACTACAACGACCATTATCACCACTATAACGAGCATTATAACCACTATAACGACCATTATAACCATTATAACCACCATTAAAACCACTATGACAACCATTATCACCACTATAACAACCATTATAACCACTATAACGACCATTATAACCACTATAACAACCATTAAAACCTCTATGACAACCATTATCACCACTATAACAACCATCATCACCACTGTAACAACCATTATAACCACTATAAGAACCATTATCACCACTATAACGACCATTATCACCACTGTAACGACAATTATCAGCACTATAACGGCCATTATCAGCACTATAACAGCCATTATCAGCACTATAACAACCATCATCACCACTGTAACAACCATTAAAACCTCTATGACAACCATTATCACCACTATAACAACCATCATCACCACTGTAACAACCACTATAACCACTATAACAACCATCATCACCACTGTAACAACCATTATAACCACTATAAGAACCATTATCACCACTATAACGACCATTATCACCACTGTAACGACAATTATCAGCACTATAACGGCCATTATCAGCACTATAACAACCATTATCAGCACTATAACAACCATTATCACCACTATAACAACCACTATCACCACTATAACAACCACTATAACCACTATAACAACCATTATAACCACTATAACAACCGTTATAACCACTATAACGACCATTATAACCACTATAACGACCATTATCACCACTATAACAACCATTACAACCACTATGACAACCATTACAACCACCATGACAACCATTAAAACCACTATGACAACAATTATCACCACTAAAATAACCATCATCACCACTCTAACAACCATTATAACCACTATAACAACCATTATCACCACTATAACGACCAATATAACCACTATAACGACCATTATAACCAGTATAACGACCATTATAACCACTATAACAACCATTAAAACCACTATGACAACCATTATCAGCACTATAACAACCATTATCAGCACTATAACAACCATTATCAGCACTATAACGACCATTGTAACCACTGTAACAACCATTATAACCACTATAACAGCCATTATCAGCACTATAACGACCATTATCACCACTATAGCAATCATTATGACCACTGTGACAACCATTATCAGCACTACAACGACCATTATCACCACTATAACGAGCATTATAACCACTATAACAACCATTATAACCACTATAACAACCATTATAACCAATATATCGACCACTATCAGCATCATAACGACCATTATCAGCACCATGACGACCATTATCAGCACTATAACGACCATTATCACCACTATAACAACCATCATCACCACTGTAACAACCACTATAACCACTATAACAACCATTATCACCACTATAACGACCATTATAACCACTATAACGACCATTATAACCACTATAACAACCATTAAAACCTCTATGACAACCATTATCACCACTATAACAACCATCATCACCACTGTAACAACCATTATAACCGCTATAAGAACCATTATCACCACTATAACGACCATTAGCACCACTGTAACGACAATTATCAGCACTATAACGGCCATTATCAGCACTATAACAGCCATTATCAGCACTATAACAACCATTATCAGCACTATAACGGCCATTATCAGCAATATAACGACCATTATAACCACTGTAACAACCATTATAACCACTATAACAGCCATTATCAGCACTATAACGACCATTATCAGCACTATAACAACCATTATCAGCACTATAACAACCATTATCAGCACTATAACAACCATTATCAGCACTATAACGCCCATTATCAGCAATATAACGACCATTATAACCACTATAACAACCATTATAACCACTATAACAGCCATTATCAGCACTATAACGACCATTATCACCACTATAGCAATCATTATGACCACTGTGACAACCATTATCAGCACTACAACGACCATTATCACCACTATAACGAGCATTATAACCACTATAACGACCATTATAACCACTATAACAACCATTAAATCCACTATGACAACCATTATAACCACTATGACAACCGTTATAACCACTATAACGACCATTATAACCACTATAACGACCATTATAACCACTATAACAACCATTAAAACCTCTATGACAACCATTATAACCACTATAACAACCATTATCACCACTATAACGACCATTATAACCACTATAACGACCATTATAACCACTATAACGAGCATTATAACCACTATAACAACCATTAAAACCACTATAACAACCATTATCACCACTATAACAACCATCATCACCACTGTAACAACCATTATAACCACTATAACAACCATTATCACCACTATAACGAGCATTATAACCTCTATAACAACCATTATAACCACTATAACAACTATTATAACCAATATAACGACCACTATCAGCACCATCACGACCATTCTCAGCACTATAACGACCATTATCAGCACTATAACGACCATTATCACCACTATAGCAATCATTATGACCACTGTGACAACCATTATCAGCACTACAACGACCATTATCACCACTATAACAACCACTATAACCACTATAACAACCACTATAACCACTATAACAACCATTATAACCACTATAACAACCGTTATAACCACTATAACGACCATTATAACCACTATAACGACCATTATCACCACTATGACAACCATTACAACCACCATGAAAACCATTAAAACCACTATGACAACCATTATCACCACTATAATAACCATCATCACCTCTCTAACAACCATTATGACCACTATAACAACCATTATCACCACTATAACGACCATTATAACCACTATAACGACCATTATAACCACTATAACGACCATTATAACCACTATAACAACTATTAAAACCACTATGACAACCATTATCACCACTATAACAACTATTATAACCAATATAACGACCACTATCAGCACCATCACGACCATTCTCAGCACTATAACGACCATTATCAGCACTATAACGACCATTATCACCACTATAACAACCATCATCACCACTGTAACAACCACTATTACCACTATAACAACCATTATCACCACTATAACGACCATTATAACCACTATAACGACCATTATAACCACTATAACAACCATTAAAACCACTATGACAACCATTATCACCACTATAACAACCATTATAACCACTATAACGACCATTATAACCACTATAACAACCAGTAAAACCAATATGACAACCATTATCACCACTATAACAACCATTATAACCACTATAACGACCATTATAACCACTGTAACAACCATTATAACCACTATAACAGCCATTATCAGCACTATAACGACCATTATCACCACTATAGCAATCATTATGACCACTGTGACAACCATTATCAGCACTATAACGACCATTATCACCACTATAACGACCATTATCACCACTATAACGACAATTATCAGCACTATAACGGCCATTATCAGCACTATAACAACCATTTTCGGCACTATAACAACCATTATCAGCACTATAACGGCCATTATCAGCAATATAACGACCATTATAACCACTGTAACAACCATTATAACCACTATAACAGCCATTATCAGCACTATAACGATCATTATCACCACTATAACGACCATTATCACCACTATAGCGTCAATTATCACCACTATAACGACCATTATCACCACTATTACGGCCATTATCAGCAATATAACGACCATTATAACCACTATAACAACCATTAAAACCTCTATGACAACCATTATCACCACTATAACAACCATCATCACCACTGTAACAACCATTATAACCACTATAAGAACCATTATCACCACTATAACGACCATTATCACCACTGTAACGACAATTATCAGCACTATAACGGCCATTATCAGCACTATAACAGCCATTATCAGCACTATAACAACCATTATCAGCACTATAACGGCCATTATCAGCAATATAACGACCATTATAACCACTGTAACAACCATTATAACCACTATAACAGCCATTATCAGCACTATAACGACCATTATCA
This sequence comes from Megachile leachella, assembly GCA_963576845.1. NCBI lineage: Eukaryota > Metazoa > Arthropoda > Insecta > Hymenoptera > Megachilidae > Megachile > Megachile leachella. Next base: position 11,858,807 of record OY756260.1, on the reverse strand, counting down.
TCACTATGACAACCATTATCGTTACAATAACAAGCATTATAACCACTATAGCAACCACTATCACCACTATAACAATCATTATCTCCACTATAACAACCATTATCACCACTATAACAACCATTACGACCACTATAACAACCACTATAACGACTATAACAAACATTATAACCACTATAACAACTGTTATAACCACTATAACGACCATTATCACCACTATAACAACCTTTACAACCACTACGACAACCATTACAACCACCATGACAACCATTAAAACCACTATGACAGCCATTATCACCACTATAACAACCATCATCACCACTGTAACAATCATTATAACCACTATAACAACCATTATCACCACTATAACGACCATTATAACCACTATAACAACCATTAAAACCACTATGACAACCATTATCACCACTATAACAACCATCATCACCACTGTAACAACCATTATAACCACTATAACAACCATTATCACATCTATAACGAGCATTATAACCACTATAACAACCATTGTAACCACTATAACAACTATTATAACCAATATAACGACCACTATCAGCACCATCACGACCATTCTCAGCACTATAACGACCATTATCAGCACTATAACGACCATTATCACCACTATAACAACCATCATCACCACTGTAACAACCATTATAACCACTATAACAACCATTATCACCACTATAACGAGCATTATAACCACTATAACAACCATTATAACCACTATAACAACCATTATAACCAATATAACGACCACTATCAGCACCATAACGACCATTATCAGCACCATAACGACCATTATCAGCACTATAACGACCATTATCACCACTATAACGACCATTATCACCACTATAACGACAATTATCAGCACTATAACGGCCATTATCAGCACTATAACAACCATTTTCGGCACTATAACAACCATTATCAGCACTATAACGGCCATTATCAGCAATATAACGACCATTATAACCACTGTAACAACCATTATAACCACTATAACAGCCATTATCAGCACTATAACGATCATTATCACCACTATAACGACCATTATCACCACTATAGCGTCAATTATCACCACTATAACGACCATTATCAGCACTATTACGGCCATTATCAGCAATATAACGACCATTATAACCACTATAACAACCATTAAAACCTCTATGACAACCATTATCACCACTATAACAACCATCATCACCACTGTAACAACCATTATAACCACTATAAGAACCATTATCACCACTATAACGACCATTATCACCACTGTAACGACAATTATCAGCACTATAACGGCCATTATCAGCACTATAACAGCCATTATCAGCACTATAACAACCATTATCAGCACTATAACGGTCATTATCAGCAATATAACGACCATTATAACCACTGTAACAACCATTATAACCACTATAACAGCCATTATCAGCACTATAACGACCATTATCACCATTATAGCAATCATTATGACCACTGTGACAACCATTATCAGCACTACAACGACCATTATCACCACTATAACGAGCATTATAACCACTATAACAACCATTATAACCAATATAACGACCACTATCAGCATCATAACGACCATTATCAGCACCATAACGACCATTATCAGCACTACAACGACCATTATCACCACTATAACAACCATCATCACCACTGTAACAACCACTATAACCACTATAACAACCATTATCACCACTATAACAACCATCATCACCACTGTAACAACCATTATAACCACTATAACAACCATTATCACCAGTATAACGAGCATTATAACCTCTATAACAACCATTATAACCACTATAACAACTATTATAACCAATATAACGACCACTATCAGCACCATCACGACCATTCTCAGCACTATAACAACCATCATCACCACTGTAACAACCACTATAACCACTATAACAACCATTATCACCACTATAACGAGCATTATAACCACAATAACAACCATTATAACCACTATAACAACCATTATCACCACTATAACGACCATTATCACCACTGTAACGACAATTATCAGCACTATAACGGCCATTATTAGCACTATAACAACCATTATCACCACTATAACGACCATTATCAGCACTATAACGACCATTATCACCACTATAACGACCATTATCACCACTATAACGACCATTATAACCACTATAACAACCATTATAACCAATATAACGACCACTATCAGCACCATAACGACCATTATCAGCACCATAACGACCATTATCAGCACTATAACGACCATTATCAGCACTACAACGACCATTATCACCACTATAACAACCACTATAACCACTATAACAACCACTATAACCAGTATAACAACCATTATAACCACTATAACAACCGTTATAACCACTATAACGACCATTATAACCACTATAACGACCACTATCAGCACTATAACAACCATTACAACCAATATAACGACCACTATCAGCACCATAACGACCATTATCAGCACCATAACGACCATTATCAGCACTATAACGACCATTATCACCACTATAACAACCATGATCACCACTGTAACAACCATTATAATCACTATAACGACCATTATCACCACTATAACGACCATTATCACCACTATAACGACCATTATCAGCACCATAACGACCATTATCAGCACTATAACGACCATTATCCGCACTACAACGACCATTATCGCCACTGTGGCAACCATTATCACTACTATAACAACCATTATCATCACTATGACAACCATTATCGTTACAATAACAAGCATTATAACCACTATAGCAACCACTACCACCACTATAACAATCATTATCTCCACTATAACAACCATTATCACCACCATAACAACCATTACGACCACTATAACAACCACTATAACGACTATAACAAACATTATAACCACTATAACAACTGTTATAACCACTATAACGACCATTATAACCACTATAACAACCTTTACAACCACTACGACAACCATTACAACCACCATGACAACCATTAAAACCACTATGACAGCCATTATCACCACTATAACAACCATCATCACCACTGTAACAATCATTATAACCACTATAACAACCATTATCACCACTATAACGACCATTATCACCACTGTAACGACAATTATCAGCACTATAACGGCCATTATTAGCACTATAACAACCATTATCAGCACTATAACGACCATTATAACCACTATAACGACCATTATAACCACTATAACGACCATTATAACCATTATAACAACCATTAAAACCACTATGACAACCATTATCACCACTATAACAACCATTATAACCACTATAACGACCATTATAACCACTATAACAACCATTAAAACCTCTATGACAACCATTATCACCACTATAACAACCATCATCACCACTGTAACAATCATTATAACCACTATAACAACCATTATCACCACTATAACGACCATTATCACCACTGTAACGACAATTATCAGCACTATAACGGCCATTATTAGCACTATAACAACCATTATCAGCACTATAACGACCATTATAACCACTATAACGACCATTATAACCACTATAACGACCATTATAACCATTATAACAACCATTAAAACCACTATGACAACCATTATCACCACTATAACAACCATTATAACCACTATAACGACCATTATAACCACTATAACAACCATTAAAACCTCTATGACAACCATTATCACCACTATAACAACCATCATCACCACTGTAACAACCATTATAACCACTATAACAACCATTATCACCACTATAACGAGCATTATAACCACAATAACAACCATTATAACCACTATAACAACCATTATCACCACTATAACGACCATTATCACCACTGTAACGACAATTATCAGCACTATAACGGCCATTATTAGCACTATAACAACCATTATCACCACTATAACGACCATTATCAGCACTATAACGACCATTATCACCACTATAACGACCATTATCACCACTATAACGACCATTATAACCACTATAACAACCATTATAACCAATATAACGACCACTATCAGCACCATAACGACCATTATCAGCACCATAACGACCATTATCAGCACTATAACGACCATTATCAGCACTACAACGACCATTATCACCACTATAACAACCACTATAACCACTATAACAACCACTATAACCAGTATAACAACCATTATAACCACTATAACAACCGTTATAACCACTATAACGACCATTATAACCACTATAACGACCACTATCAGCACTATAACAACCATTACAACCAATATAACGACCACTATCAGCACCATAACGACCATTATCAGCACCATAACGACCATTATCAGCACTATAACGACCATTATCACCACTAAAACAACCATCATCACCACTGTAACAACCATTATAATCACTATAACGACCATTATCACCACTATAACGACCATTATCACCACTATAACGACCATTATCAGCACCATAACGACCATTATCAGCACTATAACGACCATTATCAGCACTACAACGACCATTATCACCACTGTGGCAACCATTATCACTACTATAACAACCATTATCATCACTATGACAACCATTATCGTTACAATAACAAGCATTATAACCACTATAGCAACCACTACCACCACTATAACAATCATTATCTCCACTATAACAACCATTATCACCACCATAACAACCATTACGACCACTATAACAACCACTATAACGACTATAACAAACATTATAACCACTATAACAACTGTTATAACCACTATAACGACCATTATAACCACTATAACAACCTTTACAACCACTACGACAACCATTACAACCACCATGACAACCATTAAAACCACTATGACAGCCATTATCACCACTATAACAACCATCATCACCACTGTAACAATCATTATAACCACTATAACAACCATTATCACCACTATAACGACCATTATCACCACTGTAACGACAATTATCAGCACTATAACGGCCATTATCAGCACTATAACAACCATTATCAGCACTATAACGACCATTATAACCACTATAACGACCATTATAACCACTATCACGACCATTATAACCATTATAACAACCATTAAAACCACTATGACAACCATTATCACCACTATAACAACCATTATAACCACTATAACGACCATTATAACCACTATAACAACCATTAAAACCTCTATGACAACCATTATCACCACTATAACAACCATCATCACCACTGTAACAACCATTATAACCACTATAAGAACCAATATAACCACTATAACGACCATTATAACCAGTTTAACGACCATTATAACCACTCTAACAACCATTAAAACCACTATGACAACCATTATCACCTCTATAACAACCATCATCACCACTGTAACAATCATTATAACCACTATAACAACCATTATCACCACTATAACGACCATTATCACCACTGTAACGACAATTATCAGCACTATAACGGCCATTATCAGCACTATAACAACCATCATCAGCACTATAACAACCATTATCAGCACTATAACAACCATTATCAGCACTATAACGACCATTGTAACCACTGTAACAACCATTATAACCACTATAACAGCCATTATCAGCACTATAACGACCATTATCACCACTATAGCAATCATTATGACCACTGTGACAACCATTATCAGCACTACAAGGACCATTATCACCACTATAACAACCACTATAACCACTATAACAACCACTATAAGCACTATAACAACCATTGTAACCACTATAACAACCATTATCACCACAATAACGACCATTATAACCACTATAACCACCATTATAACAACTATAACGACCATTATCAGCACTACAACGACCATTATCACCACTGTGGCAACCATTATCACCACTATAGCAACCATTATCATCACTATGACAACCATTATCGTTACAATAACAAGCATTATAACTACTATAGCAACCACTATCACCACTATAACAATCGTTATAACCACTATAACAACCATTATCACCACTATAACAACCATCATCACCACTGTAACAACCACTATAACCACTATAACAACCATTATCACCACTATAACGACCATTATAACCACTATAACGACCATTGTAACCACTATAACAACCATTAAAACCGCTATGACAACCATTATAACCACTATAACAACCGTTATAACCACTATAACGACCATTATAACCACTATAACGACCATTATAACCACTATAACAACCATTAAAACCTCTATGACAACCATTATCACCACTATAACAACCATCATCACCACTGAACAACCATTATAACCACTATAAGAACCATTATCACCACTATAACGACCATTATCACCACTGTAACGACAATTATCAGCACTATAACGGCCATTATCAGCACTATAACAGCCATTATCAGCACTATAACAACCATTATCAGCACTATAACGGCCATTATCAGCAATATAACGACCATTATAACCACTATAACAGCCATTATCAGCACTATAACGACCATTATCAGCACTATAACAACCATTATCACCACTCTAACAACCATTATAACCACTATAACAACCATTATCACCACTATAACGACCAATATAACCACTATAACGACCATTATAACCAGTATAACGACCATTATAACCACTATAACAACCATTAAAACCACTATGACAACCATTATCACCACTATAACAACCATCATCACCACTGTAACAATCATTATAACCACTATAACAACCATTATCACCACTATAACGACCATTATCACCACTGTAACGACAATTATCAGCACTATAACGGCCATTATCAGCACTATAACAACCATCATCAGCACTATAACAACCATTATCAGCACTATAACAACCATTATCAGCACTATAACGACCAATATCACCACTATAGCAATCATTATGACCACTGTGACAACCATTATCAGCACTACAAGGACCATTATCACCACTATAACAACCACTATAACCACTATAACAACCACTATAACAACCATTATAACCACTATAACAACCATTATCACCACTATAACGACCATTATAACCACTGTAACCACCATTATAACAACTATAACGACCATTATCAGCACTACAACGACCATTATCACCACTATAGCAACCATTATCATCACTATGACAACCATTATCGTTACAATAACAAGCATTATAACCACTATAGCAACCACTATCACCACTATAACAATCATTATAACCACTATAACAACCATTATCACCACTATAACGACCATTATAACCACTGTAACAACCATTATAACCACTATAACAGCCATTATCAGCACTATAACGACCATTATCACCACTATAGCAATCATTATGACCACTGTGACAACCATTATCAGCACTACAACGACCATTATCACCACTATAACGAGCATTATAACCACTATAACGACCATTATAACCATTATAACCACCATTAAAACCACTATGACAACCATTATCACCACTATAACAACCATTATAACCACTATAACGACCATTATAACCACTATAACAACCATTAAAACCTCTATGACAACCATTATCACCACTATAACAACCATCATCACCACTGTAACAACCATTATAACCACTATAAGAACCATTATCACCACTATAACGACCATTATCACCACTGTAACGACAATTATCAGCACTATAACGGCCATTATCAGCACTATAACAGCCATTATCAGCACTATAACAACCATCATCACCACTGTAACAACCATTAAAACCTCTATGACAACCATTATCACCACTATAACAACCATTATCACCACTGTAACAACCACTATAACCACTATAACAACCATCATCACCACTGTAACAACCATTATAACCACTATAAGAACCATTATCACCACTATAACGACCATTATCACCACTGTAACGACAATTATCAGCACTATAACGGCCATTATTAGCACTATAACAACCATTATCAGCACTATAACGACCATTATAACCACTATAACGACCATTATAACCACTATAACGACCATTATAACCACTATAACAACCATTAAAACCACTATGACAACCATTATCAGCACTATAACAACCATTATCAGCACTATAACAACCATTATCAGCACTATAACGACCATTGTAACCACTGTAACAACCATTATAACCACTATAACAGCCATTATCAGCACTATAACGACCATTATCACCACTATAGCAATCATTATGACCACTGTGACAACCATTATCAGCACTACAACGACCATTATCACCACTATAACGAGCATTATAACCACTATAACAACCATTATAACCACTATAACAACCATTATAACCAATATATCGACCACTATCAGCATCATAACGACCATTATCAGCACCATGACGACCATTATCAGCACTATAACGACCATTATCACCACTATAACAACCATCATCACCACTGTAACAACCACTATAACCACTATAACAACCATTATCACCACTATAACGACCATTATAACCACTATAACGACCATTATAACCACTATAACAACCATTAAAACCTCTATGACAACCATTATCACCACTATAACAACCATCATCACCACTGTAACAACCATTATAACCACTATAAGAACCATTATCACCACTATAACGACCATTATCACCACTGTAACGACAATTATCAGCACTATAACGGCCATTATCAGCACTATAACAGCCATTATCAGCACTATAACAACCATTATCAGCACTATAACGGCCATTATCAGCAATATAACGACCATTATAACCACTGTAACAACCATTATAACCACTATAACAGCCATTATCAGCACTATAACGACCATTATCAGCACTATAACAACCATTATCAGCACTATAACAACCATTATCAGCACTATAACAACCATTATCAGCACTATAACGCCCATTATCAGCAATATAACGACCATTATAACCACTATAACAACCATTATAACCACTATAACAGCCATTATCAGCACTATAACGACCATTATCACCACTATAGCAATCATTATGACCACTGTGACAACCATTATCAGCACTACAACGACCATTATCACCACTATAACGAGCATTATAACCACTATAACGACCATTATAACCACTATAACAACCATTAAATCCACTATGACAACCATTATAACCACTATGACAACCGTTATAACCACTATAACGACCATTATAACCACTATAACGACCATTATAACCACTATAACAACCATTAAAACCTCTATGACAACCATTATAACCACTATAACAACCATTATCACCACTATAACGACCATTATAACCACTATAACGACCATTATAACCACTATAACGAGCATTATAACCACTATAACAACCATTAAAACCACTATAACAACCATTATCACCACTATAACAACCATCATCACCACTGTAACAACCATTATAACCACTATAACAACCATTATCACCACTATAACGAGCATTATAACCTCTATAACAACCATTATAACCACTATAACAACTATTATAACCAATATAACGACCACTATCAGCACCATCACGACCATTCTCAGCACTATAACGACCATTATCAGCACTATAACGACCATTATCACCACTATAGCAATCATTATGACCACTGTGACAACCATTATCAGCACTACAACGACCATTATCACCACTATAACAACCACTATAACCACTATAACAACCACTATAACCACTATAACAACCATTATAACCACTATAACAACCGTTATAACCACTATAACGACCATTATAACCACTATAACGACCATTATCACCACTATGACAACCATTACAACCACCATGAAAACCATTAAAACCACTATGACAACCATTATCACCACTATAATAACCATCATCACCTCTCTAACAACCATTATGACCACTATAACAACCATTATCACCACTATAACGACCATTATAACCACTATAACGACCATTATAACCACTATAACGACCATTATAACCACTATAACAACTATTAAAACCACTATGACAACCATTATCACCACTATAACAACTATTATAACCAATATAACGACCACTATCAGCACCATCACGACCATTCTCAGCACTATAACGACCATTATCAGCACTATAACGACCATTATCACCACTATAACAACCATCATCACCACTGTAACAACCACTATTACCACTATAACAACCATTATCACCACTATAACGACCATTATATCCACTATAACGACCATTATAACCACTATAACAACCATTAAAACCACTATGACAACCATTATCACCACTATAACAACCATTATAACCACTATAACGACCATTATAACCACTGTAACAACCATTATAACCACTATAACAGCCATTATCAGCACTATAACGGCCATTATCACCACTATAGCAATCATTATGACCACTGTGACAACCATTATCAGCACTACAACGACCATTATCACCACTATAACGAGCATTATAACCACTATAACAACCATTATAACCACTATAACAACCATTATCACCACTATAACAACCATCATCACCACTGTAACAACCATTATAACCACTATAACAACCATTATCACCACTATAACGAGCATTATAACCTCTATAACAACCATTATAACCACTATAACAACTATTATAACCAATATAACGACCACTATCAGCACTATCACGACCATTCTCAGCACTATAACGACCATTATCACCACTATAACAACCATCATCACCACTGTAACAACCACTATAACCACTATAACAACCATTATCACCACTATAACGACCATTATAACCACTATAACAACCAGTAAAACCAATATGACAACCATTATCACCACTATAACAACCATTATAACCACTATAACGACCATTATAACCACTGTAACAACCATTATAACCACTATAACAGCCATTATCAGCACTATAACGACCATTATCACCACTATAGCAATCATTATGACCACTGTGACAACCATTATCAGCACTATAACGACCATTATCACCACTATAACGACCATTATCACCACTATAACGACAATTATCAGCACTATAACGGCCATTATCAGCACTATAACAACCATTTTCGGCACTATAACAACCATTATCAGCACTATAACGGCCATTATCAGCAATATAACGACCATTATAACCACTGTAACAACCATTATAACCACTATAACAGCCATTATCAGCACTATAACGATCATTATCACCACTATAACGACCATTATCACCACTATAGCGTCAATTATCACCACTATAACGACCATTATCACCACTATTACGGCCATTATCAGCAATATAACGACCATTATAACCACTATAACAACCATTAAAACCTCTATGACAACCATTATCACCACTATAACAACCATCATCACCACTGTAACAACCATTATAACCACTATAAGAACCATTATCACCACTATAACGACCATTATCACCACTGTAACGACAATTATCAGCACTATAACGGCCATTATCAGCACTATAACAGCCATTATCAGCACTATAACAACCATTATCAGCACTATAACGGCCATTATCAGCAATATAACGACCATTATAACCACTGTAACAACCATTATAACCACTATAACAGCCATTATCAGCACTATAACGACCATTATCATCACTATGACAACCATTATCGTTACAATAACAAGCATTATAACCACTATAGCAACCACTATCACCACTATAACAATCATTATCTCCACTATAACAACCATTATCACCACTATAACAACCATTACGACCACTATAACAACCACTATAACGACTATAACAAACATTATAACCACTATAACAACTGTTATAACCACTATAACGACCATTATCACCACTATAACAACCTTTACAACCACTACGACAACCATTACAACCACCATGACAACCATTAAAACCACTATGACAGCCATTATCACCACTATAACAACCATCATCACCACTGTAACAATCATTATAACCACTATAACAACCATTATCACCACTATAACGACCATTATAACCACTATAACAACCATTAAAACCACTATGACAACCATTATCACCACTATAACAACCATCATCACCACTGTAACAACCATTATAACCACTATAACAACCATTATCACATCTATAACGAGCATTATAACCACTATAACAACCATTGTAACCACTATAACAACTATTATAACCAATATAACGACCACTATCAGCACCATCACGACCATTCTCAGCACTATAACGACCATTATCAGCACTATAACGACCATTATCACCACTATAACAACCATCATCACCACTGTAACAACCATTATAACCACTATAACAACCATTATCGCCACTATAACGAGCATTATAACCACTATAACAACCATTATAACCACTATAACAACCATTATAACCAATATAACGACCACTATCAGCACCATAACGACCATTATCAGCACCATAACGACCATTATCAGCACTATAACGACCATTATCACCACTATAACGACCATTATCACCACTATAACGACAATTATCAGCACTATAACGGCCATTATCAGCACTATAACAACCATTTTCGGCACTATAACAACCATTATCAGCACTATAACGGCCATTATCAGCAATATAACGACCATTATAACCACTGTAACAACCATTATAACCACTATAACAGCCATTATCAGCACTATAACGATCATTATCACCACTATAACGACCATTATCACCACTATAGCGTCAATTATCACCACTATAACGACCATTATCAGCACTATTACGGCCATTATCAGCAATATAACGACCATTATAACCACTATAACAACCATTAAAACCTCTATGACAACCATTATCACCACTATAACAACCATCATCACCACTGTAACAACCATTATAACCACTATAAGAACCATTATCACCACTATAACGACCATTATCACCACTGTAACGACAATTATCAGCACTATAACGGCCATTATCAGCACTATAACAGCCATTATCAGCACTATAACAACCATTATCAGCACTATAACGGTCATTATCAGCAATATAACGACCATTATAACCACTGTAACAACCATTATAACCACTATAACAGCCATTATCAGCACTATAACGACCATTATCACCATTATAGCAATCATTATGACCACTGTGACAACCATTATCAGCACTACAACGACCATTATCACCACTATAACGAGCATTATAACCACTATAACAACCATTATAACCAATATAACGACCACTATCAGCATCATAACGACCATTATCAGCACCATAACGACCATTATCAGCACTACAACGACCATTATCACCACTATAACAACCATCATCACCACTGTAACAACCACTATAACCACTATAACAACCATTATCACCACTATAACAACCATCATCACCACTGTAACAACCATTATAACCACTATAACAACCATTATCACCAGTATAACGAGCATTATAACCTCTATAACAACCATTATAACCACTATAACAACTATTATAACCAATATAACGACCACTATCAGCACCATCACGACCATTCTCAGCACTATAACAACCATCATCACCACTGTAACAACCACTATAACCACTATAACAACCATTATCACCACTATAACGACCATTATAACCACTATAACGACCATTATAACCACTATAACAACCATTAAAACCACTATGACAACCATTATCACCACTATAACAACCATTATAACCACTATAACGACCATTATAACCACTGTAACAACCATTATAACCACTATAACAGCCATTATCAGCACTATAACGACCATTATCACCACTATAACGAGCATTATAACCACTATAACAACCATTATAACCACTATAACAACCATTATCACCACTATAACAACCATCATCACCACTGTAAGAACCATTATAACCACTATAACAACCACTATCACCACTGTAACGAGCATTATAACCTCTATAACAACCATTATAACCACTATAACAACCATTATCACCACTATAACAACCATCATCACCACTGTAACAACCATTATAACCACTATAACAACCATTATCACCACTATAACGAGCATTATAACCTCTATAACAACCATTATAACCACTATAACAACTATTATAACCAATATAACGACCACTATCAGCACTATCACGACCATTCTCAGCACTATAACGACCATTATCAGCACTATAACGACCATTATCACCACTATAACAACCATCATGACCACTGTAAGAACTACTATAACCACTATAACAACCATTATCACCACAATAACGATCATTATCACCACTATAGCGACCATTATAACCACTATAATGACCATTATCACCACTATAACGACCGTTATCACCACTATAACGACCATTATAACCACTATAACGACCATTATCACCACTATAGCGACCATTATCACCACGATAACGACCATTATCACCACTATAACGACCATTATCACCACAATAACGATCATTATCACCACTATAGCGACCATTATAACCACTATAATGACCATTATCACCACTATAACGACTGTTATCACCACTATAACGACCATTATAACCACTATAACGACCATTATCACCACTATAGCGACCATTATCAGCACTATAACGATCATTATAACCAGTATAACAACCATTATCACCACGATAACAACCATTATCAGCACTATAACGACCATTATCACCACTATAACGACCATTATCACCACTATAACGACCATTATCACCACTATAACGGCCATTATCAGCACTATAACGAAAATTATAACCACTATAACGACCATTATAACCACTATAACGACCATTGTCACCACTATAACGACCATTGTCACCACTATAGCAACCATTATATCCAATACAACAACCATTGTAACCACTATAACAACCATTATAACCACTATAACAACCATTATAACCACTATGACAACCATTATCACCACTGTAACAACAATTATCACCGCTATAACAACCATTATCACCACTATAACGACCATTATAACCACTATAACGACCATTATCACCACTATAGCGACCATTATCTGTACTGTAACGACCATTATAACCACTATAACAACCAGTATCACCAATATAACGACAATTATCTGCACTATAACGACCATAATCAGCACTATAACGACCATTATCGCCACTATAACGACAATTATCAGCACCATAACGACCATTATCAGCACTATAACGACCATTATCAGCACTATAGCGACCATTATCACCACTGTGGCAACCATTATCACCACTATAGCAACCATTATCATCACTATGACAACCATTATCATTACTATAACAACCATTATAACAACTATACCAACCACTATCACCACTATAACAACCATTATCACCACTATAACAACCATTATCAGCACTATAGCAACCAGTATGGCCACTGTGACAACCATTATCAGCACTACAACGACCATTATCACCACTATAACAACCACTATAACCACTATAACAACCACTATAAACACTATACCAACCATTATAACCACTATAACAACCATTATAACCACTATAACAACCATTATCGCCACTATAACAACCATTACAACCACTATGACAACCATTACAAGCACCATGATAACCATTATAACCACTATGACAACCATTATCACCACTATAACGACCATTATAACCACTATAACGACCATTATAACCACTATAACGACCATTATAACCACTATAACAACCATTATCACCACTATAACAACCACTATCACTACTGTAACAACCATTATAACCACTATACCATCCACTATCACCACAATAACAACCATTATCACCACTATAACAACCATTATCACCACTGTAACAACCATTATCACCACTATAACAACCATTATCACCACTATAACGACCATTATCACCACTGTAACGACAATTATCAGCACTATAACGGCCATTATCAGCACTATAACGACCATTATCACCACTATAGCAATCATTATGACCACTGTGACAACCATTATCAGCACTACAACGACCATTATCACCACTATAACGAGCATTATAACCACTATAACGACCATTATAACCATTATAACCACCATTAAAACCACTATGACAACCATTATCACCACTATAACAACCATTATAACCACTATAACGACCATTATAACCACTATAACAACCATTAAAACCTCTATGACAACCATTATCACCACTATAACAACCATCATCACCACTGTAACAACCATTATAACCACTATAAGAACCATTATCACCACTATAACGACCATTATCACCACTGTAACGACAATTATCAGCACTATAACGGCCATTATCAGCACTATAACAACCATTATCAGCACTATAACAACCATTATCACCACTATAACAACCACTATCACCACTATAACAACCACTATAACCACTATAACAACCATTATAACCACTATAACAACCGTTATAACCACTATAACGACCATTATAACCACTATAACGACCATTATCACCACTATAACAACCATTACAACCACTATGACAACCATTACAACCACCATGACAACCATTAAAACCACTATGACAGCCATTATCACCACTATAACAACCATCATCACCACTGTAACAATCATTATAACCACTATAACAACCATTATCACCACTATAACGACCATTATCACCACTGTAACGACAATTATCAGCACTATAACGGCCATTATTAGCACTATAACAACCATTATCAGCACTATAACGACCATTATAACCACTATAACGACCATTATAACCACTATAACGACCATTATAACCATTATAACAACCATTAAAACCACTATGACAACCATTATCACCACTATAACAACCATTATAACCACTATAACGACCATTATAACCACTATAACAACCATTAAAACCTCTATGACAACCATTATCACCACTATAACAACCATCATCACCACTGTAACAACCATTATAACCACTATAACAACCATTATCACCACTATAACGAGCATTATAACCACAATAACAACCATTATAACCACTATAACAACCATTATCACCACTATAACGACCATTATCACCACTGTAACGACAATTATCAGCACTATAACGGCCATTATTAGCACTATAACAACCATTATCACCACTATAACGACCATTATCAGCACTATAACGACCATTATCACCACTATAACGACCATTATCACCACTATAACGACCATTATAACCACTATAACAACCATTATAACCAATATAACGACCACTATCAGCACCATAACGACCATTATCAGCACCATAACGACCATTATCAGCACTATAACGACCATTATCAGCACTACAACGACCATTATCACCACTATAACAACCACTATAACCACTATAACAACCACTATAACCAGTATAACAACCATTATAACCACTATAACAACCGTTATAACCACTATAACGACCATTATAACCACTATAACGACCACTATCAGCACTATAACAACCATTACAACCAATATAACGACCACTATCAGCACCATAACGACCATTATCAGCACCATAACGACCATTATCAGCACTATAACGACCATTATCACCACTATAACAACCATCATCACCACTGTAACAACCATTATAATCACTATAACGACCATTATCACCACTATAACGACCATTATCACCACTATAACGACCATTATCAGCACCATAACGACCATTATCAGCACTATAACGACCATTATCAGCACTACAACGACCATTATCGCCACTGTGGCAACCATTATCACTACTATAACAACCATTATCATCACTATGACAACCATTATCGTTACAATAACAAGCATTATAACCACTATAGCAACCACTACCACCACTATAACAATCATTATCTCCACTATAACAACCATTATCACCACCATAACAACCATTACGACCACTATAACAACCACTATAACGACTATAACAAACATTATAACCACTATAACAACTGTTATAACCACTATAACGACCATTATAACCACTATAACAACCTTTACAACCACTACGACAACCATTACAACCACCATGACAACCATTAAAACCACTATGACAGCCATTATCACCACTATAACAACCATCATCACCACTGTAACAATCATTATAACCACTATAACAACCATTATCACCACTATAACGACCATTATCACCACTGTAACGACAATTATCAGCACTATAACGGCCATTATTAGCACTATAACAACCATTATCAGCACTATAACGACCATTATAACCACTATAACGACCATTATAACCACTATAACGACCATTATAACCATTATAACAACCATTAAAACCACTATGACAACCATTATCACCACTATAACAACCATTATAACCACTATAACGACCATTATAACCACTATAACAACCATTAAAACCTCTATGACAACCATTATCACCACTATAACAACCATCATCACCACTGTAACAATCATTATAACCACTATAACAACCATTATCACCACTATAACGAGCATTATAACCACAATAACAACCATTATAACCACTATAACAACCATTATCACCACTATAACGACCATTATCACCACTGTAACGACAATTATCAGCACTATAACGGCCATTATTAGCACTATAACAACCATTATCACCACTATAACGACCATTATCAGCACTATAACGACCATTATCACCACTATAACGACCATTATCACCACTATAACGACCATTATAACCACTATAACAACCATTATAACCAATATAACGACCACTATCAGCACCATAACGACCATTATCAGCACCATAACGACCATTATCAGCACTATAACGACCATTATCAGCACTACAACGACCATTATCACCACTATAACAACCACTATAACCACTATAACAACCACTATAACCAGTATAACAACCATTATAACCACTATAACAACCGTTATAACCACTATAACGACCATTATAACCACTATAACGACCACTATCAGCACTATAACAACCATTACAACCAATATAACGACCACTATCAGCACCATAACGACCATTATCAGCACCATAACGACCATTATCAGCACTATAACGACCATTATCACCACTAAAACAACCATCATCACCACTGTAACAACCATTATAATCACTATAACGACCATTATCACCACTATAACGACCATTATCACCACTATAACGACCATTATCAGCACCATAACGACCATTATCAGCACTATAACGACCATTATCAGCACTACAACGACCATTATCACCACTGTGGCAACCATTATCACTACTATAACAACCATTATCATCACTATGACAACCATTATCGTTACAATAACAAGCATTATAACCACTATAGCAACCACTACCACCACTATAACAATCATTATCTCCACTATAACAACCATTATCACCACCATAACAACCATTACGACCACTATAACAACCACTATAACGACTATAACAAACATTATAACCACTATAACAACTGTTATAACCACTATAACGACCATTATAACCACTATAACAACCTTTACAACCACTACGACAACCATTACAACCACCATGACAACCATTAAAACCACTATGACAGCCATTATCACCACTATAACAACCATCATCACCACTGTAACAATCATTATAACCACTATAACAACCATTATCACCACTATAACGACCATTATCACCACTGTAACGACAATTATCAGCACTATAACGGCCATTATCAGCACTATAACAACCATTATCAGCACTATAACGACCATTATAACCACTATAACGACCATTATAACCACTATCACGACCATTATAACCATTATAACAACCATTAAAACCACTATGACAACCATTATCACCACTATAACAACCATTATAACCACTATAACGACCATTATAACCACTATAACAACCATTAAAACCTCTATGACAACCATTATCACCACTATAACAACCATCATCACCACTGTAACAACCATTATAACCACTATAAGAACCAATATAACCACTATAACGACCATTATAACCAGTTTAACGACCATTATAACCACTCTAACAACCATTAAAACCACTATGACAACCATTATCACCTCTATAACAACCATCATCACCACTGTAACAATCATTATAACCACTATAACAACCATTATCACCACTATAACGAGCATTATAACCACAATAACAACCATTATAACCACTATAACAACCATTATCACCACTATAACGACCATTATCACCACTGTAACGACAATTATCAGCACTATAACGGCCATTATTAGCACTATAACAACCATTATCACCACTATAACGACCATTATCAGCACTATAACGACCATTATCACCACTATAACGACCATTATCACCACTATAACGACCATTATAACCACTATAACAACCATTATAACCAATATAACGACCACTATCAGCACCATAACGACCATTATCAGCACCATAACGACCATTATCAGCACTATAACGACCATTATCAGCACTACAACGACCATTATCACCACTATAACAACCACTATAACCACTATAACAACCACTATAACCAGTATAACAACCATTATAACCACTATAACAACCGTTATAACCACTATAACGACCATTATAACCACTATAACGACCACTATCAGCACTATAACAACCATTACAACCAATATAACGACCACTATCAGCACCATAACGACCATTATCAGCACCATAACGACCATTATCAGCACTATAACGACCATTATCACCACTAAAACAACCATCATCACCACTGTAACAACCATTATAATCACTATAACGACCATTATCACCACTATAACGACCATTATCACCACTATAACGACCATTATCAGCACCATAACGACCATTATCAGCACTATAACGACCATTATCAGCACTACAACGACCATTATCACCACTGTGGCAACCATTATCACTACTATAACAACCATTATCATCACTATGACAACCATTATCGTTACAATAACAAGCATTATAACCACTATAGCAACCACTACCACCACTATAACAATCATTATCTCCACTATAACAACCATTATCACCACCATAACAACCATTACGACCACTATAACAACCACTATAACGACTATAACAAACATTATAACCACTATAACAACTGTTATAACCACTATAACGACCATTATAACCACTATAACAACCTTTACAACCACTACGACAACCATTACAACCACCATGACAACCATTAAAACCACTATGACAGCCATTATCACCACTATAACAACCATCATCACCACTGTAACAATCATTATAACCACTATAACAACCATTATCACCACTATAACGACCATTATCACCACTGTAACGACAATTATCAGCACTATAACGGCCATTATCAGCACTATAACAACCATTATCAGCACTATAACGACCATTATAACCACTATAACGACCATTATAACCACTATCACGACCATTATAACCATTATAACAACCATTAAAACCACTATGACAACCATTATCACCACTATAACAACCATTATAACCACTATAACGACCATTATAACCACTATAACAACCATTAAAACCTCTATGACAACCATTATCACCACTATAACAACCATCATCACCACTGTAACAACCATTATAACCACTATAAGAACCAATATAACCACTATAACGACCATTATAACCAGTTTAACGACCATTATAACCACTCTAACAACCATTAAAACCACTATGACAACCATTATCACCTCTATAACAACCATCATCACCACTGTAACAATCATTATAACCACTATAACAACCATTATCACCACTATAACGACCATTATCACCACTGTAACGACAATTATCAGCACTATAACGGCCATTATCAGCACTATAACAACCATCATCAGCACTATAACAACCATTATCAGCACTATAACAACCATTATCAGCACTATAACGACCATTGTAACCACTGTAACAACCATTATAACCACTATAACAGCCATTATCAGCACTATAACGACCATTATCACCACTATAGCAATCATTATGACCACTGTGACAACCATTATCAGCACTACAAGGACCATTATCACCACTATAACAACCACTATAACCACTATAACAACCACTATAAGCACTATAACAACCATTGTAACCACTATAACAACCATTATCACCACAATAACGACCATTATAACCACTATAACCACCATTATAACAACTATAACGACCATTATCAGCACTACAACGACCATTATCACCACTGTGGCAACCATTATCACCACTATAGCAACCATTATCATCACTATGACAACCATTATCGTTACAATAACAAGCATTATAACTACTATAGCAACCACTATCACCACTATAACAATCGTTATAACCACTATAACAACCATTATCACCACTATAACAACCATCATCACCACTGTAACAACCACTATAACCACTATAACAACCATTATCACCACTATAACGACCATTATAACCACTATAACGACCATTGTAACCACTATAACAACCATTCAAACCGCTATGACAACCATTATAACCACTATAACAACCGTTATAACCACTATAACGACCATTATAACCACTATAACGACCATTATAACCACTATAACAACCATTAAAACCTCTATGACAACCATTATCACCACTATAACAACCATCATCACCACTGAACAACCATTATAACCACTATAAGAACCATTATCACCACTATAACGACCATTATCACCACTGTAACGACAATTATCAGCACTATAACGGCCATTATCAGCACTATAACAGCCATTATCAGCACTATAACAACCATTATCAGCACTATAACGGCCATTATCAGCAATATAACGACCATTATAACCACTATAACAGCCATTATCAGCACTATAACGACCATTATCAGCACTATAACAACCATTATCACCACTCTAACAACCATTATAACCACTATAACAACCATTATCACCACTATAACGACCAATATAACCACTATAACGACCATTATAACCAGTATAACGACCATTATAACCACTATAACAACCATTAAAACCACTATGACAACCATTATCACCACTATAACAACCATCATCACCACTGTAACAATCATTATAACCACTATAACAACCATTATCACCACTATAACGACCATTATCACCACTGTAACGACAATTATCAGCACTATAACGGCCATTATCAGCACTATAACAACCATCATCAGCACTATAACAACCATTATCAGCACTATAACAACCATTATCAGCACTATAACGACCAATATCACCACTATAGCAATCATTATGACCACTGTGACAACCATTATCAGCACTACAAGGACCATTATCACCACTATAACAACCACTATAACCACTATAACAACCACTATAACAACCATTATAACCACTATAACAACCATTATCACCACTATAACGACCATTATAACCACTGTAACCACCATTATAACAACTATAACGACCATTATCAGCACTACAACGACCATTATCACCACTATAGCAACCATTATCATCACTATGACAACCATTATCGTTACAATAACAAGCATTATAACCACTATAGCAACCACTATCACCACTATAACAATCATTATAACCACTATAACAACCATTATCACCACTATAACGACCATTATAACCACTGTAACAACCATTATAACCACTATAACAGCCATTATCAGCACTATAACGACCATTATCACCACTATAGCAATCATTATGACCACTGTGACAACCATTATCAGCACTACAACGACCATTATCACCACTATAACGAGCATTATAACCACTATAACGACCATTATAACCATTATAACCACCATTAAAACCACTATAACAACCATC
This sequence comes from Megachile leachella, assembly GCA_963576845.1. Taxonomy (NCBI): domain Eukaryota; kingdom Metazoa; phylum Arthropoda; class Insecta; order Hymenoptera; family Megachilidae; genus Megachile; species Megachile leachella. Next base: position 11,835,122 of record OY756260.1, on the reverse strand, counting down.
ATCACCACTGTAACAACCATTATAACCACTATAAGAACCATTATCACCACTATAACGACCATTATCACCACTGTAACGACAATTATCAGCACTATAACGGCCATTATCAGCACTATAACAGCCATTATCAGCACTATAACAACCATCATCACCACTGTAACAACCATTAAAACCTCTATGACAACCATTATCACCACTATAACAACCATCATCACCACTGTAACAACCACTATAACCACTATAACAACCATCATCACCACTGTAACAACCATTATAACCACTATAAGAACCATTATCACCACTATAACGACCATTATCACCACTGTAACAACAATTATCAGCACTATAACGGCCATTATCAGCACTATAACAACCATTATCAGCACTATAACAACCATTATCACCACTATAACAACCACTATCACCACTATAACAACCACTATAACCACTATAACAACCATTATAACCACTATAACAACCGTTATAACCACTATAACGACCATTATAACCACTATAACGACCATTATCACCACTATAACAACCATTACAACCACTATGACAACCATTACAACCACCATGACAACCATTAAAACCACTATGACAACAATTATCACCACTAAAATAACCATCATCACCACTCTAACAACCATTATAACCACTATAACAACCATTATCACCACTATAACGACCAATATAACCACTATAACGACCATTATAACCAGTATAACGACCATTATAACCACTATAACAACCATTAAAACCACTATGACAACCATTATCAGCACTATAACAACCATTATCAGCACTATAACAACCATTATCAGCACTATAACGACCATTGTAACCACTGTAACAACCATTATAACCACTATAACAGCCATTATCAGCACTATAACGACCATTATCACCACTATAGCAATCATTATGACCACTGTGACAACCATTATCAGCACTACAAGGACCATTATCACCACTATAACAACCACTATAACCACTATAACAACCACTATAACAACCATTATAACCACTATAACAACCATTATCACCACTATAACGACCATTATAACCACTATAACCACCATTATAACAACTATAACGACCATTATCAGCACTATAACGACCATTATCACCACTATAGCAATCATTATGACCACTGTGACAACCATTATCAGCACTACAACGACCATTATCACCACTATAACGAGCATTATAACCACTATAACAACCATTATAACCACTATAACAACCATTAAAACGAATATATCGACCACTATCAGCATCATAACGACCATTATCAGCACCATAACGACCATTATCAGCACTAAAACGACCACTGTTACCACTATAACAACCACTATCACCACTATAACAACCATCATCACCACTGTAACAACCATTATCACCACTATAACGACCATTATAACCACTATAACGACCATTATAACCACTATAACGACCATTATAACCACTATAACAACCATCATCACCACTGTAACAATCATTATAACCACTATAACAAACATTATCACCACTATAACGACCATTATCACCACTGTAACGACAATTATCAGCACTATAACGGCCATTATCAGCACTATAACAACCATTATCAGCACTATAACAACCATTATCAGCACTATAACAACCATTATCAGCACTATAACGACCATTGTAACCACTGTAACAACCATTATAACCACTATAACAGCCATTATCAGCACTATAACGACCATTATCACCACTATAGCAATCATTATGACCACTGTGACAACCATTATCAGCACTACAACGACCATTATCACCACTATAGCAATCATTATGACCACTGTGACAACCATTATCAGCACTACAAGGACCATTATCACCACTATAACAACCACTATAACCACTATAACAACCACTATAACCACTAAAACAACAATTATAACCACTATAACAACTATTATAACCAATATAACGACCACTATCAGCACCATCACGACCATTCTCAGCACTATAACAACCATTATCAGCACTATAACAACCATTATCAGCACTATAACGGCCATTATCAGCAATATAACGACCATTATAACCACTGTAACAACCATTATAACCACTATAACAGCCATTATCAGCACCATAACGACCATTATCACCACTATAGCAATCATTATGACCACTGTGACAACCATTATCAGCACTACAACGACCATTATCACCACTATAACGAGCATTATAACCACTATAACAACCATTATAACCACTATAACAACCATTATAACCAATATATCGACCACTATCAGCATCATAACGACCATTATCAGCACCATGACGACCATTATCAGCACTATAACGACCATTATCACCACTATAACAACCATCATCACCACTGTAACAACCACTATAACCACTATAACAACCATTATCACCACTATAACGACCATTATAACCACTATAACGACCATTATAACCACTATAACAACCATTAAAACCTCTATGACAACCATTATCACCACTATAACAACCATCATCACCACTGTAACAACCATTATAACCACTATAAGAACCATTATCACCACTATAACGACCATTATCACCACTGTAACGACAATTATCAGCACTATAACGGCCATTATCAGCACTATAACAGCCATTATCAGCACTATAACAACCATTATCAGCACTATAACGGCCATTATCAGCAATATAACGACCATTATAACCACTGTAACAACCATTATAACCACTATAACAGCCATTATCAGCACTATAACGACCATTATCAGCACTATAACAACCATTATCAGCACTATAACAACCATTATCAGCACTATAACAACCATTATCAGCACTATAACGCCCATTATCAGCAATATAACGACCATTATAACCACTATAACAACCATTATAACCACTATAACAGCCATTATCAGCACTATAACGACCATTATCACCACTATAGCAATCATTATGACCACTGTGACAACCATTATCAGCACTACAACGACCATTATCACCACTATAACGAGCATTATAACCACTATAACGACCATTATAACCACTATAACAACCATTAAATCCACTATGACAACCATTATAACCACTATGACAACCGTTATAACCACTATAACGACCATTATAACCACTATAACGACCATTATAACCACTATAACAACCATTAAAACCTCTATGACAACCATTATAACCACTATAACAACCATTATCACCACTATAACGACCATTATAACCACTATAACGACCATTATAACCACTATAACGAGCATTATAACCACTATAACAACCATTAAAACCACTATAACAACCATTATCACCACTATAACAACCATCATCACCACTGTAACAACCATTATAACCACTATAACAACCATTATCACCACTATAACGAGCATTATAACCTCTATAACAACCATTATAACCACTATAACAACTATTATAACCAATATAACGACCACTATCAGCACCATCACGACCATTCTCAGCACTATAACGACCATTATCAGCACTATAACGACCATTATCACCACTATAGCAATCATTATGACCACTGTGACAACCATTATCAGCACTACAACGACCATTATCACCACTATAACAACCACTATAACCACTATAACAACCACTATAACCACTATAACAACCATTATAACCACTATAACAACCGTTATAACCACTATAACGACCATTATAACCACTATAACGACCATTATCACCACTATGACAACCATTACAACCACCATGAAAACCATTAAAACCACTATGACAACCATTATCACCACTATAATAACCATCATCACCTCTCTAACAACCATTATGACCACTATAACAACCATTATCACCACTATAACGACCATTATAACCACTATAACGACCATTATAACCACTATAACGACCATTATAACCACTATAACAACTATTAAAACCACTATGACAACCATTATCACCACTATAACAACTATTATAACCAATATAACGACCACTATCAGCACCATCACGACCATTCTCAGCACTATAACGACCATTATCAGCACTATAACGACCATTATCACCACTATAACAACCATCATCACCACTGTAACAACCACTATTACCACTATAACAACCATTATCACCACTATAACGACCATTATAACCACTATAACGACCATTATAACCACTATAACAACCATTAAAACCACTATGACAACCATTATCACCACTATAACAACCATTATAACCACTATAACGACCATTATAACCACTGTAACAACCATTATAACAACTATAACAGCCATTATCAGCACTATAACGGCCATTATCACCACTATAGCAATCATTATGACCACTGTGACAACCATTATCAGCACTACAACGACCATTATCACCACTATAACGAGCATTATAACCACTATAACAACCATTATAACCACTATAACAACCATTATCACCACTATAACAACCATCATCACCACTGTAACAACCATTATAACCACTATAACAACCATTATCACCACTATAACGAGCATTATAACCTCTATAACAACCATTATAACCACTATAACAACTATTATAACCAATATAACGACCACTATCAGCACTATCACGACCATTCTCAGCACTATAACGACCATTATCACCACTATAACAACCATCATCACCACTGTAACAACCACTATAACCACTATAACAACCATTATCACCACTATAACGACCATTATAACCACTATAACGACCATTATAACCACTATAACAACCATTAAAACCAATATGACAACCATTATCACCACTATAACAACCATTATAACCACTATAACGACCATTATAACCACTGTAACAACCATTATAACCACTATAACAGCCATTATCAGCACTATAACGACCATTATCACCACTATAGCAATCATTATGACCACTGTGACAACCATTATCAGCACTATAACGACCATTATCACCACTATAACGACCATTATCACCACTATAACGACAATTATCAGCACTATAACGGCCATTATCAGCACTATAACAACCATTTTCGGCACTATAACAACCATTATCAGCACTATAACGGCCATTATCAGCAATATAACGACCATTATAACCACTGTAACAACCATTATAACCACTATAACAGCCATTATCAGCACTATAACGATCATTATCACCACTATAACGACCATTATCACCACTATAGCGTCAATTATCACCACTATAACGACCATTATCACCACTATTACGGCCATTATCAGCAATATAACGACCATTATAACCACTATAACAACCATTAAAACCTCTATGACAACCATTATCACCACTATAACAACCATCATCACCACTGTAACAACCATTATAACCACTATAAGAACCATTATCACCACTATAACGACCATTATCACCACTGTAACGACAATTATCAGCACTATAACGGCCATTATCAGCACTATAACAGCCATTATCAGCACTATAACAACCATTATCAGCACTATAACGGCCATTATCAGCAATATAACGACCATTATAACCACTGTAACAACCATTATAACCACTATAACAGCCATTATCAGCACTATAACGACCATTATCATCACTATGACAACCATTATCGTTACAATAACAAGCATTATAACCACTATAGCAACCACTATCACCACTATAACAATCATTATCTCCACTATAACAACCATTATCACCACTATAACAACCATTACGACCACTATAACAACCACTATAACGACTATAACAAACATTATAACCACTATAACAACTGTTATAACCACTATAACGACCATTATCACCACTATAACAACCTTTACAACCACTACGACAACCATTACAACCACCATGACAACCATTAAAACCAATATGACAGCCATTATCACCACTATAACAACCATCATCACCACTGTAACAATCATTATAACCACTATAACAACCATTATCACCACTATAACGACCATTATAACCACTATAACAACCATTAAAACCACTATGACAACCATTATCACCACTATAACAACCATCATCACCACTGTAACAACCATTATAACCACTATAACAACCATTATCACATCTATAACGAGCATTATAACCACTATAACAACCATTGTAACCACTATAACAACTATTATAACCAATATAACGACCACTATCAGCACCATCACGACCATTCTCAGCACTATAACGACCATTATCAGCACTATAACGACCATTATCACCACTATAACAACCATCATCACCACTGTAACAACCATTATAACCACTATAACAACCATTATCACCACTATAACGAGCATTATAACCACTATAACAACCATTATAACCACTATAACAACCATTATAACCAATATAACGACCACTATCAGCACCATAACGACCATTATCAGCACCATAACGACCATTATCAGCACTATAACGACCATTATCACCACTATAACGACCATTATCACCACTATAACGACAATTATCAGCACTATAACGGCCATAATCAGCACTATAACAACCATTTTCGGCACTATAACAACCATTATCAGCACTATAACGGCCATTATCAGCAATATAACGACCATTATAACCACTGTAACAACCATTATAACCACTATAACAGCCATTATCAGCACTATAACGATCATTATCACCACTATAACGACCATTATCACCACTATAGCGTCAATTATCACCACTATAACGACCATTATCAGCACTATTACGGCCATTATCAGCAATATAACGACCATTATAACCACTATAACAACCATTAAAACCTCTATGACAACCATTATCACCACTATAACAACCATCATCACCACTGTAACAACCATTATAACCACTATAAGAACCATTATCACCACTATAACGACCATTATCACCACTGTAACGACAATTATCAGCACTATAACGGCCATTATCAGCACTATAACAGCCATTATCAGCACTATAACAACCATTATCAGCACTATAACGGTCATTATCAGCAATATAACGACCATTATAACCACTGTAACAACCATTATAACCACTATAACAGCCATTATCAGCACTATAACGACCATTATCACCATTATAGCAATCATTATGACCACTGTGACAACCATTATCAGCACTACAACGACCATTATCACCACTATAACGAGCATTATAACCACTATAACAACCATTATAACCAATATAACGACCACTATCAGCATCATAACGACCATTATCAGCACCATAACGACCATTATCAGCACTACAACGACCATTATCACCACTATAACAACCATCATCACCACTGTAACAACCACTATAACCACTATAACAACCATTATCACCACTATAACAACCATCATCACCACTGTAACAACCATTATAACCACTATAACAACCATTATCACCAGTATAACGAGCATTATAACCTCTATAACAACCATTATAACCACTATAACAACTATTATAACCAATATAACGACCACTATCAGCACCATCACGACCATTCTCAGCACTATAACAACCATCATCACCACTGTAACAACCACTATAACCACTATAACAACCATTATCACCACTATAACGACCATTATAACCACTATAACGACCATTATAACCACTATAACAACCATTAAAACCACTATGACAACCATTATCACCACTATAACAACCATTATAACCACTATAACGACCATTATAACCACTGTAACAACCATTATAACACTATAACAGCCATTATCAGCACTATAACGACCATTATCACCACTATAACGAGCATTATAACCACTATAACAACCATTATAACCACTATAACAACCATTATCACCACTATAACAACCATCATCACCACTGTAAGAACCATTATAACCACTATAACAACCACTATCACCACTGTAACGAGCATTATAACCTCTATAACAACCATTATAACCACTATAACAACCATTATCACCACTATAACAACCATCATCACCACTGTAACAACCATTATAACCACTATAACAACCATTATCACCACTATAACGAGCATTATAACCTCTATAACAACCATTATAACCACTATAACAACTATTATAACCAATATAACGACCACTATCAGCACTATCACGACCATTCTCAGCACTATAACGACCATTATCAGCACTATAACGACCATTATCACCACTATAACAACCATCATGACCACTGTAAGAACTACTATAACCACTATAACAACCATTATCACCACAATAACGATCATTATCACCACTATAGCGACCATTATAACCACTATAATGACCATTATCACCACTATAACGACCGTTATCACCACTATAACGACCATTATAACCACTATAACGACCATTATCACCACTATAGCGACCATTATCACCACGATAACGACCATTATCACCACTATAACGACCATTATCACCACAATAACGATCATTATCACCACTATAGCGACCATTATAACCACTATAATGACCATTATCACCACTATAACGACTGTTATCACCACTATAACGACCATTATAACCACTATAACGACCATTATCACCACTATAGCGACCATTATCAGCACTATAACGATCATTATAACCAGTATAACAACCATTATCACCACGATAACAACCATTATCAGCACTATAACGACCATTATCACCACTATAACGACCATTATCACCACTATAACGACCATTATCACCACTATAACGGCCATTATCAGCACTATAACGAAAATTATAACCACTATAACGACCATTATAACCACTATAACGACCATTGTCACCACTATAACGACCATTGTCACCACTATAGCAACCATTATATCCAATACAACAACCATTGTAACCACTATAACAACCATTATAACCACTATAACAACCATTATAACCACTATGACAACCATTATCACCACTGTAACAACAATTATCACCGCTATAACAACCATTATCACCACTATAACGACCATTATAACCACTATAACGACCATTATCACCACTATAGCGACCATTATCTGTACTGTAACGACCATTATAACCACTATAACAACCAGTATCACCAATATAACGACAATTATCTGCACTATAACGACCATAATCAGCACTATAACGACCATTATCGCCACTATAACGACAATTATCAGCACCATAACGACCATTATCAGCACTATAACGACCATTATCAGCACTATAGCGACCATTATCACCACTGTGGCAACCATTATCACCACTATAGCAACCATTATCATCACTATGACAACCATTATCATTACTATAACAACCATTATAACAACTATACCAACCACTATCACCACTATAACAACCATTATCACCACTATAACAACCATTATCAGCACTATAGCAACCATTATGGCCACTGTGACAACCATTATCAGCACTACAACGACCATTATCACCACTATAACAACCACTATAACCACTATAACAACCACTATAAACACTATACCAACCATTATAACCACTATAACAACCATTATAACCACTATAACAACCATTATCGCCACTATAACAACCATTACAACCACTATGACAACCATTACAAGCACCATGATAACCATTATAACCACTATGACAACCATTATCACCACTATAACGACCATTATAACCACTATAACGACCATTATAACCACTATAACGACCATTATAACCACTATAACAACCATTATCACCACTATAACAACCACTATCACTACTGTAACAACCATTATAACCACTATACCATCCACTATCACCACAATAACAACCATTATCACCACTATAACAACCATTATCACCACTGTAACAACCATTATCACCACTATAACAACCATTATCACCACTATAACAACCATTATCACCACTATAACAACCATTATCACCACTGTAACAACCATTATCACCACTATAACAACCTTTATCACCACGATAACAACCATTATCAGCACTATAACGACCATTATCGCCACTATAACGACAATTATAAGCACCATAACGACCATTATCAGCACTATAACGACCATTATCAGCACTATAGCGACCATTATCACCACTGTGGCAACCATTATCACCACTATAGCAACCATTATCATCACTATGACAACCATTATCATTACTATAACAACCATTATAACCACTATACCAACCACTATCACCACTATAACAACCATTATCACCACTATAACAACCATTATCGCCACTATTACAACCATTACATCCACTATGACAACCATTATGACCACTGTGACATCCATTATCAGCACTACAACCACCATTATCACCACTATAACAACCACTATAACCACTATTACAACCACTATAACCACTATAACAACCATTATCACCACTATAACAACCATTATAACCACTATAACAACCATTATCGCCACTATAACAATCGTTACAACCACTATGACAACCATTACAAGCACCAAGATAACCATTATAACCACTATAGCGACCATTATAACCACTATAACGACCATTATAACCACTATAACGACCATTATAACCACTATAACGACCATTATAACCACTATAACAACCATTATCACCACTATAACAACCACTATCACTACTGTAACAACCATTATAACCACTATACCATCCACTATCACCACTATAACAACCATTATCACCACTATAACAACCATTATCACCACTGTAACAACCATTATCACCACTATAACAACCATTATCACCACTATAACAACCATTATCACCACTATAACAACCATTATCACCACTGTAACAACCATTATCACCACTATAACAACCATTATCACCACTATAACAACCATTATCACCACGATAACAACCATTATCACCACTATAACGACCATTATCACCACTATAACGACCATTATCACCACTATAACGACCATTATCACCACTATAACAACCATTATATCCAATACAACAACCATTGTAACCACTATAACAACCATTATAACCACTATAACAACCATTATAACCACTATGACAACCATTATCACCACTATAACAACCACTATAGCCAGTATGAAAACCATTATAACCACTATGACAACCATTATCACCACTGTAACAACCATTATGATCACTGTAACAACCATTATCACCACTGTAACAACCATTATCACCACTGTAACAACAATTATCACCGCTATAACAACCATTATCACCACTATAACGACCATTATAACCACTATAACGACCATTATCACCACTATAGCGACCATTATCTGTACTGTAACGACCATTATAACCACTATAACAACCAGTATCACCAATATAACGACAATTATCTGCACTATAACGACCATTATCAGCACTATAACGACCATTATCGCCACTATAACGACAATTATAAGCACCATAACGACCATTATCAGCACTATAACGACCATTATCAGCACTATAGCGACCATTATCACCACTGTGGCAACCATTATCACCACTATAGCAACCATTATCATCACTATGACAACCATTATCATTACTATAACAACCATTATAACCACTATACCAACCACTATCACCACTATAACAACCATTATCACCACTATAACAACCATTATCGCCACTATTACAACCATTACATCCACTATGACAACCATTATGACCACTGTGACATCCATTATCAGCACTACAACCACCATTATCACCACTATAACAACCACTATAACCACTATTACAACCACTATAACCACTATAACAACCATTATAACCACTATAACAACCATTATAACCACTATAACAACCATCATCGCCACTATAACAACCATTACAACCACTATGACAACCATTACAAGCACCAAGATAACCATTATAACCACTATAACGACCATTATCACCACTATAACGACCATTATAACCACTATAACAACCATTAAAACCACTATGACAACCATTATCACCACTATAACAACCATCATCACCACTGTAACAACCATTATAACCACTATAACAACCATTATCACATCTATAACGAGCATTATAACCACTATAACAACCATTGTAACCACTATAACAACTATTATAACCAATATAACGACCACTATCAGCACCATCACGACCATTCTCAGCACTATAACGACCATTATCAGCACTATAACGACCATTATCACCACTATAACAACCATCATCACCACTGTAACAACCATTATAACCACTATAACAACCATTATCACCACTATAACGAGCATTATAACCACTATAACAACCATTATAACCACTATAACAACCATTATAACCAATATAACGACCACTATCAGCACCATAACGACCATTATCAGCACCATAACGACCATTATCAGCACTATAACGACCATTATCACCACTATAACGACCATTATCACCACTATAACGACAATTATCAGCACTATAACGGCCATAATCAGCACTATAACAACCATTTTCGGCACTATAACAACCATTATCAGCACTATAACGGCCATTATCAGCAATATAACGACCATTATAACCACTGTAACAACCATTATAACCACTATAACAGCCATTATCAGCACTATAACGATCATTATCACCACTATAACGACCATTATCACCACTATAGCGTCAATTATCACCACTATAACGACCATTATCAGCACTATTACGGCCATTATCAGCAATATAACGACCATTATAACCACTATAACAACCATTAAAACCTCTATGACAACCATTATCACCACTATAACAACCATCATCACCACTGTAACAACCATTATAACCACTATAAGAACCATTATCACCACTATAACGACCATTATCACCACTGTAACGACAATTATCAGCACTATAACGGCCATTATCAGCACTATAACAGCCATTATCAGCACTATAACAACCATTATCAGCACTATAACGGTCATTATCAGCAATATAACGACCATTATAACCACTGTAACAACCATTATAACCACTATAACAGCCATTATCAGCACTATAACGACCATTATCACCATTATAGCAATCATTATGACCACTGTGACAACCATTATCAGCACTACAACGACCATTATCACCACTATAACGAGCATTATAACCACTATAACAACCATTATAACCAATATAACGACCACTATCAGCATCATAACGACCATTATCAGCACCATAACGACCATTATCAGCACTACAACGACCATTATCACCACTATAACAACCATCATCACCACTGTAACAACCACTATAACCACTATAACAACCATTATCACCACTATAACAACCATCATCACCACTGTGACAACCATTATAACCACTATAACAACCATTATCACCAGTATAACGAGCATTATAACCTCTATAACAACCATTATAACCACTATAACAACTATTATAACCAATATAACGACCACTATCAGCACCATCACGACCATTCTCAGCACTATAACAACCATCATCACCACTGTAACAACCACTATAACCACTATAACAACCATTATCACCACTATAACGACCATTATAACCACTATAACGACCATTATAACCACTATAACAACCATTAAAACCACTATGACGACCATTATCACCACTATAACAACCATTATAACCACTATAACGACCATTATAACCACTGTAACAACCATTATAACCACTATAACAGCCATTATCAGCACTATAACGACCATTATCACCACTATAACGAGCATTATAACCACTATAACAACCATTATAACCACTATAACAATCATTATCACCACTATAACAACCATCATCACCACTGTAAGAACCATTATAACCACTATAACAACCACTATCACCACTGTAACGAGCATTATAACCTCTATAACAACCATTATAACCACTATAACAACCATTATCACCACTATAACAACCATCATCACCACTGTAACAACCATTATAACCACTATAACAACCATTATCACCACTATAACGAGCATTATAACCTCTATAACAACCATTATAACCACTATAACAACTATTATAACCAATATAACGACCACTATCAGCACTATCACGACCATTCTCAGCACTATAACGACCATTATCAGCACTATAACGACCATTATCACCACTATAACAACCATCATGACCACTGTAAGAACTACTATAACCACTATAACAACCATTATCACCACAATAACGATCATTATCACCACTATAGCGACCATTATAACCACTATAATGACCATTATCACCACTATAACGACCGTTATCACCACTATAACGACCATTATAACCACTATAACGACCATTATCACCACTATAGCGACCATTATCACCACGATAACGACCATTATCACCACTATAACGACCATTATCACCACAATAACGATCATTATCACCACTATAGCGACCATTATAACCACTATAATGACCATTATCACCACTATAACGACTGTTATCACCACTATAACGACCATTATAACCACTATAACGACCATTATCACCACTATAGCGACCATTATCAGCACTATAACGATCATTATAACCAGTATAACAACCATTATCACCACGATAACAACCATTATCAGCACTATAACGACCATTATCACCACTATAACGACCATTATCACCACTATAACGACCATTATCACCACTATAACGGCCATTATCAGCACTATAACGAAAATTATAACCACTATAACGACCATTATAACCACTATAACGACCATTGTCACCACTATAACGACCATTGTCACCACTATAGCAACCATTATATCCAATACAACAACCATTGTAACCACTATAACAACCATTATAACCACTATAACAACCATTATAACCACTATGACAACCATTATCACCACTGTAACAACAATTATCACCGCTATAACAACCATTATCACCACTATAACGACCATTATAACCACTATAACGACCATTATCACCACTATAGCGACCATTATCTGTACTGTAACGACCATTATAACCACTATAACAACCAGTATCACCAATATAACGACAATTATCTGCACTATAACGACCATAATCAGCACTATAACGACCATTATCGCCACTATAACGACAATTATCAGCACCATAACGACCATTATCAGCACTATAACGACCATTATCAGCACTATAGCGACCATTATCACCACTGTGGCAACCATTATCACCACTATAGCAACCATTATCATCACTATGACAACCATTATCATTACTATAACAACCATTATAACAACTATACCAACCACTATCACCACTATAACAACCATTATCACCACTATAACAACCATTATCAGCACTATAGCAACCATTATGGCCACTGTGACAACCATTATCAGCACTACAACGACCATTATCACCACTATAACAACCACTATAACCACTATAACAACCACTATAAACACTATACCAACCATTATAACCACTATAACAACCATTATAACCACTATAACAACCATTATCGCCACTATAACAACCATTACAACCACTATGACAACCATTACAAGCACCATGATAACCATTATAACCACTATGACAACCATTATCACCACTATAACGACCATTATAACCACTATAACGACCATTATAACCACTATAACGACCATTATAACCACTATAACAACCATTATCACCACTATAACAACCACTATCACTACTGTAACAACCATTATAACCACTATACCATCCACTATCACCACAATAACAACCATTATCACCACTATAACAACCATTATCACCACTGTAACAACCATTATCACCACTATAACAACCATTATCACCACTATAACAACCATTATCACCACTATAACAACCATTATCACCACTGTAACAACCATTATCACCACTATAACAACCTTTATCACCACGATAACAACCATTATCAGCACTATAACGACCATTATCGCCACTATAACGACAATTATAAGCACCATAACGACCATTATCAGCACTATAACGACCATTATCAGCACTATAGCGACCATTATCACCACTGTGGCAACCATTATCACCACTATAGCAACCATTATCATCACTATGACAACCATTATCATTACTATAACAACCATTATAACCACTATACCAACCACTATCACCACTATAACAACCATTATCACCACTATAACAACCATTATCGCCACTATTACAACCATTACATCCACTATGACAACCATTATGACCACTGTGACATCCATTATCAGCACTACAACCACCATTATCACCACTATAACAACCACTATAACCACTATTACAACCACTATAACCACTATAACAACCATTATCACCACTATAACAACCATTATAACCACTATAACAACCATTATCGCCACTATAACAATCGTTACAACCACTATGACAACCATTACAAGCACCAAGATAACCATTATAACCACTATAGCGACCATTATAACCACTATAACGACCATTATAACCACTATAACGACCATTATAACCACTATAACGACCATTATAACCACTATAACAACCATTATCACCACTATAACAACCACTATCACTACTGTAACAACCATTATAACCACTATACCATCCACTATCACCACTATAACAACCATTATCACCACTATAACAACCATTATCACCACTGTAACAACCATTATCACCACTATAACAACCATTATCACCACTATAACAACCATTATCACCACTGTAACAACCATTATCACCACTATAACAACCATTATCACCACTATAACAACCATTATCACCACGATAACAACCATTATCACCACTATAACGACCATTATCACCACTATAACGACCATTATCACCACTATAACGACCATTATCACCACTATAACAACCATTATATCCAATACAACAACCATTGTAACCACTATAACAACCATTATAACCACTATAACAACCATTATAACCACTATGACAACCATTATCACCACTATAACAACCACTATAGCCAGTATGAAAACCATTATAACCACTATGACAACCATTATCACCACTGTAACAACCATTATGATCACTGTAACAACCATTATCACCACTGTAACAACCATTATCACCACTGTAACAACAATTATCACCGCTATAACAACCATTATCACCACTATAACGACCATTATAACCACTATAACGACCATTATCACCACTATAGCGACCATTATCTGTACTGTAACGACCATTATAACCACTATAACAACCAGTATCACCAATATAACGACAATTATCTGCACTATAACGACCATTATCAGCACTATAACGACCATTATCGCCACTATAACGACAATTATAAGCACCATAACGACCATTATCAGCACTATAACGACCATTATCAGCACTATAGCGACCATTATCACCACTGTGGCAACCATTATCACCACTATAGCAACCATTATCATCACTATGACAACCATTATCATTACTATAACAACCATTATAACCACTATACCAACCACTATCACCACTATAACAACCATTATCACCACTATAACAACCATTATCGCCACTATTACAACCATTACATCCACTATGACAACCATTATGACCACTGTGACATCCATTATCAGCACTACAACCACCATTATCACCACTATAACAACCACTATAACCACTATTACAACCACTATAACCACTATAACAACCATTATAACCACTATAACAACCATTATAACCACTATAACAACCATCATCGCCACTATAACAACCATTACAACCACTATGACAACCATTACAAGCACCAAGATAACCATTATAACCACTATAACGACCATTATAACCACTATAACGACCATTATAACCACTATAACAAGCATTATCACCACTATAACAACCACCATCACTACTGTAACAACCATTATAACCACTATACCATCCACTATCACCACTATAACAACCATTATCACCACTATAACAACCATTATCACCACTATAACAACCATTATCACCACTATAACAACCACTATAGCCACTATGACAACCATTATAACCACTATGACAACCATTGTCACCACTGTAACAACCATTATGATCACTGTTACAACCATTATCACCACTGTAACAACCATTATCACCACTGTAACAACCATTATCACCACTGTAACAACCATTATCACCACTATAACAACCATTATCACCAATATGACGACCATTATAACCACTATAACGACCATTATCACCACTATAACGACCATTATCAGCACTATAACGACCATTATCACCACTATAACGACCATTATCACCACTATAACGACCATTATCACCACAATAACGATCATTATCACCACTATAGCGACCACTATAACCACTATAATGACCATTATCACCACTATAACGACCGTTATCACCACTATAACGACCATTATAACCACTATAACGACCATTATCACCACTATAGCGACCATTATCACCACTATAACGACCATTATCACCACTATAACGACCATTATCACCACAATAACGATCATTATCACCACTATAGCGACCATTATAACCACTATAATGACCATTATCACCACTATAACGACTGTTATCACCACTATAACGACCATTATAACCACTATAACGACCATTATCACCACTATAGCGACCATTATCAGCACTATAACGATCATTATAACCAGTATAACAACCATTATCACCACGATAACAACCATTATCAGCACTATAACGACCATTATCACCACTATAACGACCATTATCACCACTATAACGACCATTATCACCACTATAACGGCCATTATCAGCACTATAACGAAAATTATAACCACTATAACGACCATTATAACCACTATAACGACCATTGTCACCACTATAACGACCATTGTCACCACTATAGCAACCATTATATCCAATACAACAACCATTGTAACCACTATAACAACCATTATAACCACTATAACAACCATTATAACCACTATGACAACCATTATCACCACTATAACAACCACTATAGCCACTATGACAACCATTATAACCACTATGACAACCATTATCACCACCGTAACAACCATTATGATCACTGTAACAACCATTATCACCACTGTAACAACAATTATCACCGCTCTAACAACCATTATCACCACTACAACGACCATTATAACCACTATAACGACCATTATCACCACTATAGCGACCATTATCTGTACTGTAACGACCATTATAACCACTATAACAACCAGTATCACCAATATAACGACAATTATCTGCACTATAACGACCATAATCAGCACTATAACGACCATTATCGCCACTATAACGACCATTATCGCCACTATAACGACAATTATAAGCACCATAACGACCATTATCAGCACTATAACGACCATTATCAGCACTATAGCGACCATTATCACCACTGTGGCAACCATTATCACCACTATAGCAACCATTATCATCACTATGACAACCATTATCATTACTATAACAACCATTATAACCACTATACCAACCACTATCACCACTATAACAACCATTATCACCACTATAACAACCATTATCGCCACTATTACAACCATTACATCCACTATGACAACCATTATGACCACTGTGACATCCATTATCAGCACTACAACCACCATTATCACCACTATAACAACCATTATATCCAATACAACAACCATTGTAACCACTATAACAACCATTATAACCACTATAACAACCATTATAACCACTATGACAACCATTATCACCACTATAACAACCACTATAGCCAGTATGACAACCATTATAACCACTATGACAACCATTATCACCACTGTAACAACCATTATGATCACTGTAACAACCATTATCACCACTGTAACAACCATTATCACCACTGTAACAACAATTATCACCGCTATAACAACCATTATCACCACTATAACGACCATTATAACCACTATAACGACCATTATCACCACTATAGCGACCATTATCTGTACTGTAACGACCATTATAACCACTATAGCAACCAGTATCACCAATATAACGACAATTATCTGCACTATAACGACCATTATCAGCACTATAACGACCATTATCGCCACTATAACGACAATTATAAGCACCATAACGACCATTATCAGCACTATAACGACCATTATCAGCACTATAGCGACCATTATCACCACTGTGGCAACCATTATCACCACTATAGCAACCATTATCATCACTATGACAACCATTATCATTACTATAACAACCATTATAACCACTATACCAACCACTATCACCACTATAACAACCATTATCACCACTATAACAACCATTATCGCCACTATTACAACCATTACATCCACTATGACAACCATTATGACCACTGTGACATCCATTATCAGCACTACAACCACCATTATCACCACTATAACAACCACTATAACCACTATTACAACCACTATAACCACTATAACAACCATTATAACCACTATAACAACCATTATAACCACTATAACAACCATCATCGCCACTATAACAACCATTACAACCACTATGACAACCATTACAAGCACCAAGATAACCATTATAACCACTATAACGACCATTATAACCACTATAACGACCATTGTAACCACTATAACAAGCATTATCACCACTATAACAACCACCATCACTACTGTAACAACCATTATAACCACTATACCATCCACTATCACCACTATAACAACCATTATCACCACTATAACAACCATTATCACCACTATAACAACCATTATCACCACTATAACAACCACTATAGCCACTATGACAACCATTATAACCACTATGACAACCATTGTCACCACTGTAACAACCATTATGATCACTGTTACAACCATTATCACCACTGTAACAACCATTATCACCACTGTAACAACCATTATCACCACTGTAACAACCATTATCACCACTATAACAACCATTATCACCAATATGACGACCATTATAACCACTATAACGACCATTATCACCACTATAGCGACCATTATCAGCACTATAACAACCACTATAACCACTATAACAACCACTACAACCACCATTATAACCACTATAACAACCATCATCACCACTGTAAGAACCATAATAACCACTATAACAACCATTATCGCCACTATAACGACCATTATAACCACTATAACGACCATTATAACCACTATAACGACCATTATAACCACTATAACGACCACTATCACCACTATAGCGACCATTATCAGCACTATAACGACCATTATAACCAGTATAACAACCATTATCACCAATATAACGACCATTATCAGTACTATAACGGCCATTATCAGCACTATAACGTCCATTCTAACCACTATAACGACCATTATAACCACTATAACGACCATTGTCACCACTATAACGACCATTGTCACCACTATAACAACCATTATATCCAATACAACAACCATTGTAACCACTATAACAACCATTATAACCACTATAACAACTATTATAACCACTATAACAACCATTATAACAACTATAACAACCATTACAACCAGTATAACAACCATTACAACCACTATAACAACCATTACAACCACCATGACGACCATTACAACCACCATGACGACCATTACGACCACCATGACAACCATTATAACCACTATAACAACCATTATCACCACTATAACAACCACTATAGCCACTATGACAACCATTATAACCACTATGACAACCATTATCACCACTGTAACAACCATTATGATCACTGTAACAACCATTATCACCACTGTAACAACCATTATCACCACTGTAACAACAACTAACAACGATATAACAACCATTATCACCACTATAACGACCATTATAACCACTAAAACAACCACTATAACCACTGCGGATGAGCAATCGGGTTCACTACTACGCATGCACACTCGGCGTCGCTACTGCGCATGCGCAGTGAGACTCACTACTGCGCATGCGCAGTGAGACTCCCTACAGCGCATGCGCAGTGAGACTCACTACAGCGCATGCGCAATCGGTCTTACTACTGCGCATGAGCACTCGGAATCACTACTGCGGATATGCAATCGGTCTCACTACTGCGCATGCATACCCCGGCTCTGTTATGCACATGCGCACTCGGCCTCACTACTGGGCATGCGCACTCGGCCTCACTACCGCGCATGCGCACTCAGACTCACTACTGCGGATGCGCAATCGGGTTCACAACTGCGCATGCCCACACGGGCTCACGACTGCGTATGCGCACTCGGACTCACTACTGCGCATGCGGACTCGGACTCACTACTGCGGATGCGCAAATGGGCTCACTACTGCGCATGCGCACTCGGACTCACTACTGCGGATGCGCAATCGGGTTCACAACTGCGCATGCCCACACGGGCTCACGACTGCGCATGCGCACTCGGACTCACTACTGCGGATGCGCAAATGGGCTCACTACTGTGCATGCGCAATCGGGCTCACTACTACGCATGCGCTCTCCGCCCCACTACTGCGCATGCGCACTCCGCCTCACGACTGCGCATGAGCATTCGGACTCACTTCTGCAGATACACAATCGGGATCACTACTGTATATTCGCAATCGGGCTTACTACTGTGCATGCGCTCTCGGACACACCCATGCACATGCGCACGCGGCCACACTACTGCGCATGCGCACGCGGCGTCACTACCGCGCATGCGCACTTGGCGTCACTACTGCGCATGCTCCCTCCGCCCCACTACTGCGCTTGCGCACTAGGACTAACTTCTGCGCCTGCGCACTCGGGTTCAGTACTCCGCATGCGCATTCCGGCTCACTACTACGCTTGCGCACTCCGCGTCACTACTGCGCATGCGCACTCGGGCTCATTACTGCGCATGCGCTCTCCGCCTCACTACTGCACATTCGCACAATGCCTGAATATTGCGCATGCGCACTCGAACTCACTACTGCGGATGCGCACTCGGACTCACTAATAATGTATGTTATATTGATAATAATAAGAGCAATAAGTATAATTATTACAGTCCTGGCAATAATAACAGTATAATATGTGTAATAATGCATGTTATATTGATAATGTTGGGAGCAAAAAGTATAATCATTATAGTCCTGGCAATAATAACAATATAATATGGGTGATAATGCGTGTTATATTGATAATAATAAAAATAATAAGTATTATTATTATAGTTCTAGCGATAATAACTGCATAATATGGGTAATAGAGCATGTTATATTGATAATAATAAAAGTAATAAGTATAATTATTACAGTTCTAGCGATAATAACTGTATAATATGGATCATAATGAATGTTCTATTGATGATATTGGGAGTAATAAGTATAATTATTATAGTTCTGGCGATAGTAACTGCATAATATGGGTAATAATGCATGTTATATTGATAATAATAAAAGTAATAAGTATAATTATTATAGTTCTAGCGATACTAACTGCATAATATGGGTAATAGTGCATGTCATATTAATATTAATAAAGGTAATAAGTATAATTAATATAGTTTTTGCGATAATAACTGTATAACATGGGTAATAATGCATGTTATATTGATAATTTAAAAGTAATAAGTATAATTATTACAGTTCTAGCGATAATACCTGTGTAATGTGGGTAATAAAGCATGTTATATTGATAATAATGTATCTAATAAGTATAATTATTATTTTTCTGGCGATAATAACTGTATAATACGAGTAATAATGCATGTTCTATTGATAATATTGGGAGTAATAAGTACAATTATTACAGTTCTAGCGATAATAACTGTATAGTATGGATAATAATGCATGTTATATTGATAATATTGGGAGTAATAAGTATAATTATTGTAGTTCTACCGATAAGAACTGTATAATATGGGTAATCGTGCATGTTGTATTGATAATGTTGGGAGTAATAAGTATAATTATTACAGTTCTAACGAGAATAACTGTATAATATGTATAATAGTGCACGTTATATTCATAATAATAAAAGCAATAAGTATAATTGTTATGGCTCTAGCGACAATAACTGCATAATATGGGTAATAATGCATGTTATATTGAGAATAATAAAAGTAATAAGTATAATTATTATTTATCTGGCGATAATAACTGTATAATATGGGTAATAGTGCATGTTATATTGATAATATTGGGTGTAATAACTATAATTATTATAGGTCTGGTGATAATAACTGTATAATATGGGTAATAATGCATGTTATATTGATAATCATAAAGGTAATACGTATAATTGTTATAGTTCTAGCAATAATAACTGCATAATATTGGAAATAATGCGTGTTACATTTATAATATTAAAAGCAATAAATATAACTATTATAGGTCTGGCGATAATAACTGTATAATATGGGTAATAATGCATGTTATATTGATAATTTAACAGTAATATGTATAATTATTACAGTTCTAGCGATAATAACTGTGTAATGTAGGGTAATAATGCATGTTATATTGATAATAATAAAGGTAATACGTATAATTGTTATAGTTCTAGCAATAATAACTGCATAATATTGGAAATAATGCGTGTTACATTTATAATATTAAAAGCAATAAATGTAATTATTATAGTTCTGGCGATAGTGACTGTATAATATGGATAATAATGCACGTTATATTGATAATATTGGGAGTAATAAGTATAATTATTATAGTTCTGGCGATAATAACAGTATAATATGGTTAATAATGCATGTTATATTGATAATAATAAAAGTAATAAGTATGATTATTATAGTTCTAGCGATACTAACTGCATAATATTTGTAATAGTGCATGTTATATTGATATTAATAAAAGCAATAAGTATAATTATTATAGTTCTGGCGATAATAACTGTATAACATGGGTAATAATGCATGTTATATTGATAATAATGAAGGTAATAAGTATAATTATTATTTTTCTAGCGATAATAACTGTATAATATGGGTCATAATGCATGTTATATTGATAATATTCGGAGTAATAAGAATAGTTATTGTAGTTCTAACGATAATAACTGCACAATATGGGTAACCATGCATGTCATATTGATAATATTGGGAGCAATAAGTATAATCATTATAGTCCTGGCAGTAGTAACAGTATAATATGGATTATAATGCATGTTATATTGATAATAATAAAAGTAATAAGTATAATTATTACAGTTCTAGCGCTAATAACTGTATAATATGGGTAATAATGCATGTTATATTGATAATTTAAAAGTAATAAGTATAATTATTAAAGTTCTAGCGATAATAACTGTATAGTATGGATAATAATGCATGCTATATTGATAATTTTGGGAGTAATAAGTATAATTATTGTAGTTCTAACGATAATAACTGTATAATATGGGTAATCATGCATGTTATATTGATAACGTTGGGAGTAATAAGTATAATTATTATAGTTCTGGCGATAATAACAGTATAATATGGGTAATAGTGCATGTTATATTGATAATAATAGAAGTAATAAGCATCATTGTTTCAGTTCTAGCAATAATAAGTGCATAATATGGGTAATAAAGCATATTATATTCATAATAATAAAAGCAATAAGTATAATTATTAAGTTTCTGGCGATAGTAACTGTATAATATGGGTAATAATGCATGTTATATTGATAATAATAAAAGTAATAAGTATAATTATTATTTTCCTGGCGATAATAACTGCATAATATGGGTAATAATGCATGTTATATTGATAATAGTAAAAGTAATAAGTATAATTATTATAGTCCTAGCAATAATAACTGCATAATATGGGTAATAAAGCATGTTATATCCATAATAATAAAAGCAATAATTATAATTATTATAGTTCTAGCGACAATTACTGCATAATATGGGTAATAATGCATGTTATATTGATAACAATAAAAGTAATAAGTATAATTATTATTTTCCTGGCGATAATAACTGTATAATGTGAGTAATAATGCATGTTATATTGATAATTTAAAAGTAATAATTATAATTATTACAGTTCTAGCGATAATAACTGTGTAATGTGGGTAATAATGCATGTTATATTGATAATAATGTAGCTAATAAGTATAATTATTATTTTTCTGGCGATAATAACTGTATATTATGGGTCATAATGCATGTTATATTGATAATTTAAAAGTAATAAGTATAATTATTATTTTTCTGTCGATAATAACAGTATAATATCTGTAATAATGCATGTTATATTGATAATTTAAAAGTAATAAGTACAATTATTAAAGTTCTAGCGATAATAACTGTATAGTATGGATAATAATGCATGCTATATTGATAATTGTGGGAGTAATGAGTATAATTATTGTAGTTCTAACGATAATAACTGTATAATATGGGTAATCATGCATGTTATATTGATAATGTTGGGAGTAATAAGTATAATTATTATAGTTCTGGCGATAATAACTGCATAATATGGGTAATAGTGCATGTTATATTGATAATAATAAAAGTAATAAGTATAATTATTACATTTCTAGCGATAATAACTGTATAATATGGGTCATAATGCATGTTATATTGATAACATTCGGAGTAATAAGTATAGTTATTGTAGTTCTAACGATAATAACTGCACAATATGGGTAATCATGCATGTCATATTGATAATATTGGGAGCAATAAGTATAATCATTATAGTCCTGGCAATAATAACAATATAATATGGGTTATAATGCGTGTTATATTGATAATAATAAAAATAATAAGTATTATTATTATAGTTCTAGCGATAATAACTGCATAATATGGGTAATAGAGCATGTTATATTGATAATAATAAAAGTAATAAGTATAATTATTACAGTTCTAGCGATAATAACTGTATAATATGGATCATAATGAATGTTCTATTGATGATATTGGGAGTAATAAGTATAATTATTTTAGTTCTGGCGATAGTAACTGCATAATATGGATAATAATGCACGTTATATTGATAATATTGGGAGTAATAAGTATAATTATTATTTTTCTGGCGATAATAACTGTATAATACGAGTAATAATGCATGTTCTATTGATAATATTGGGAGTGTTAAGTACAATTATTACAGTTCTAGCGATAATAACTGTATAGTATGGATAATAATGCATATTATATTGATAATATTGGGAGTAATAATTATAATTATTGTAGTTCTAACGATAATAACTGTATAATATGGGTAATCGTGCACGTTGTATTGATAATGTTGGGAGTAATAAGTATAATTATTATTGTTCTGGCGATAATAACAGTATAATATGGTTAAAAATGCGTGTTATATAGATAATAATAAAAGTAATAAGTATAATTATTATTTATCTGGCGATAATAACTGTATAATATGGGTAATAATGCATGTTATATTGATAATATTGGGAGTAATAACTATAATTATTATAGGTCTGGCGATAATAACTGTATAATATGGGTAATAATGCATGTTATAATGATAATTTAAAAGTAATACGTATAATTGTTATAGTTCTACCAATAGTAACTGCATAATATGGGTAAAAATGCATGTTATATTCATAACAATAAAAGGAATAAGTATAATTATTATAGTTCTGGCGATAGTAACTGTATAATATGGGTAATAATGCATGTTACATTGATAATAATAAAGGTAATACGTATAATTGTTATAGTTCTAGCAATAATAACTGCATAATATTGGAAATAATGCATGTTACATTTATAATATTAAAAGCAATAAATATAATTATTATAGTTCTGGCGATAATAACTGTGTAATATGGGTCACAATGCATGTTATATTGATAACATTCGGAGTAATAAGTATAGTTATTGTAGTTCTAACGATAATAACTGTACAATATGGGTAATAATGCATATTATATTGATAATATTGGGAGTAATAACAATAATTATTATAGGTCCGGCGATAATAACTGTATAATATGGGTAATAATGGATGTTATAATGATAATTTAAAAGTAATAAGTATAATTATTACAGTTCCCAACGATAATAACCGTGTAATGTGGGTAATCATGCATGTTATATTCAGAATATTGGGAGCAATAAGTATAATTATAATAGTTCTGGCGATAATAACCGTATAATATGGGTAATAAAGCATGTTATATTGATTATATTGGGACTAATAAGTATAATTATTATAGTCCAGGCAATAATAACAGTATAATATGGGTAATAATGCACGTTATATTGATAATAATAAGAATAATAAGTATTATTATTATAGTTCTAGCGATAATAACTGCATAATATGGGTAATAATGCATGTTATATTGATATTAATAAAAGTAATAAGTATAATTATTATTTTTCTGGCGATAATAACTGTATAATATGGGTAATAATGCATGTTATATTGATAATTTAAAAGTAATAAGTATAATTATTACAGTTCTAGCGATAATAACTGTATAGTATGGATAATAATGCATGTTATATTGATAATTTTGGGAGTAATAAGTATAATTATTATAGTTCCAACGATAATAACTGTATAATATGGATAATAATGCATGTTATATTGATAATATTGGGCGTAATAAGTATAATTATTATAGTTCTGGCGATAATAACAGTATAATATGGTTAATAATGCGTGTTATATTGATAATAATAAAAGTAATAAGTATAATTATTATTTATCTGGCGATAATAACTGTATAATATGGGTAATAATGCATGTTATATTGATAGTATTGGGATTAATAACTATAATTATTATAGGTCTGGCGATAATAACTGTATAATATGGGTAATAATGCATTTTATAATGATAATTTAAAAGTATTAAGTATAATTATTACAGTTCTAGCGATAATAACTGCGTAATGTGGGTAATCATGCATGTTATATTGAGAATATTGGGAGCAATAAGTATAATTATATTAGTTCTGGCGATAATAACCGTATAATATGGGTAATAATGCATGTTATATTGATAATAATAAATGTAATAAGTATAATTGTTATAGTTCTAGCAATAATAACTGCATAATATGGGTAATAATGCATGTTATATTGATAATAATAAAAGTAATAAGTATAATTATTATTTCTCTGGCGATAATACCTGTATAATATGGGTAATAATGCATGTTATATTGATAATTTAAAAGTAATAAGTATAATTATTACAGCTCTAGCGATAATAACTGTGTAATGTGGGTAATAATGCATGTTATATTGATAATAATGTATCTAATAAGTATAATTATTATTTTTCTGGCGATAATACCTGTATAATATGGGTAATAATGCATGTTATATTGATAATTTAAAAGTAATAAGTATAATTATTACAGTTCTAGCGATAATAACTGTATAGTATGGATAACCATGCATGTTATATTGATAATGTTGGGAGTAATAAGTATAATTATTATAGTTCTGGCGATAATAACAGTATAATATGGGTAATAATGCATGTTATATCGATAATATTGGGAGTAATAAGTATAATTATTATAGTTCTGGCGATAATAACAGTATAATATGGTTAATAATGCATGTTATATTGATAATAATAAAAGTAATAAGTATGATTATTATAGTTCTAGCGATACTAACTGCATAATATTTGTAATAGTGCATGTTATATTGATATTAATAAAAGCAATAAGTATAATTATTATAGTTCTGGCGATAGTAACTGTATAATATGGGTAAAAATGCATGTTATATTGATAATTTAAAAGTAATAAGTATAATTATTACAGTTCTAGCGCTAATAACTGTATAATATGGGTAATAATGCATGTTATATTGATAATTTAAAAGTAATGAGTATAATTATTAAAGTTCTAGCGACAATAACTGTATAGTATGGATAATAATGCATGCTATATTGATAATTTTGGGAGTAATAAGTATAATTATTGTAGTTCTAACGATAATAACTGTATAATATGGGTAATCATGCATGTTATATTGATAATGTTGGGAGTAACAAGTATAATTATTATAGTTCTGGCGACAATAACAGTATAATATGGGTAATAGTGCATGTTATATTGATAATAATAGAAGTAATAAGCATCATTGTTTCAGTTCTAGCAATAATAAGTGCATAATATGGGTAATAAAGCATATTATATTCATAATAATAAAAGCAATAAGTATAATTATTAAGGTTCTGGCGATAGTAACTGTATAATATGGGTAATAATGCATGTTATATTGATAATAATAAAAATAATAAGTATTATTATTATAGATCTAGCGATAATAACTGCATAATATGGGTAATAGTGCATGTTATATTGATAATAATAAAAGTAATAAGTATAATTATTACAGTTCTAGCGATAATAACTGTATAATATGGATCATAATGAATGTTCTATTGATGATATTGAGAGTAATAAGTATAATTATTATAGTTCTGGCGATACTAACTGCATAATATGGGTAATAGTGCATGTCATATTAATATTAATAAAGGTAATAAGTATAATTAATATAGTTTTTGCGATAATAACTGTATAACATGGGTAATAATGCATGTTATATTGATAATATTGGGAGTAATAACTATAATTATTATAGGTCTGGCGATAATAACTGTATAATATGGGTAATAATGCATGTTATAATGATAATTTAAAAGTAATACGTATAATTGTTATAGTTCTACCAATAGTAACTGCATAATATGGGTAAAAATGCATGTTATATTCATAACAATAAAAGGAATAAGTATAATTATTATAGTTCTGGCGATAGTAACTGTATAATATGGGTAATAATGCATGTTATATTGATAATTTAAAAGTAATAAGTATAATTATTACAGTTCTAGCGATAATACCTGTGTAATGTGGGTAATAAAGCATGTTATATTGATAATAATGTATCTAATAAGTATAATTATTATTTATCTGGCGATAATAACTGTATAATGTGGGTAATAATGCATGTTATATTCATAATATTGGGAGTAATAACTATAATTATTATAGGTCTGGCGATAATAACTGTATAATATGGGTAATAATGCATGTTATATTGATAATAATAAATGTAATAAGTATAATTGTTATAGTTCTAGCAATAATAACTGCATAATATGGGTAATAAAGCATGTTATATTCATAATAATAAAAGCAATAAGTATAGTTATTATAGTTCTAGCGACAATAACTGCATAATATGGGTAATAATGCATGTTATATTGATAATAATAAAAGTAATAAGTATAATTATTATTTCTCTGGCGATAATAACTGTATAATATGGGTAATAATGCACGTTATATTGATAATAATAAAAATAATAAGTATTATTATTATCGTTCTGCCGATAGTAACGGTATAATATGGGTAATAATGCATGTTATATTGATAATATTGGGTGTAATAATTATAATTATTATAGGTCTGGCGATAATAACTGTATAATATGGGTAATAATGCATGTTACATTGATAATTTAAAAGTAATACGTATAATTATTACAGTTCTAGCGATAATAACTGCATAATATGGTAATAGTGCATGTTATATTGATAATAATAAAAGTAATAGGTATAATTACTATAGTTCTAGCGATAATAACTCCGTAATGTGGGTAATAATGCATGTTATATTGATAATAATGTAGCTAATAAGTATAATTATTATTTTTCTGGCGATAATAACTGTATAATATGGGTAATAATGCATGTTATATTGATAATTTAAAAGTAATAAGTATAATTATTATTTTTCTGGCCATAATAACTGTATAATATGGATAATAATGCATGTTATATTGATAATTTTGGGAGTAATAAGTATAATTATTGTAGTTCTAACGATAATAACTGTATAATATGGGTAATCATGCATGTTATATTGATAATGTGGGGAGTAATAAGTATAATTATTATAGTCCTGGCAATAATAACAGTATAATATGGGTTATAATGCATGTTATATTGATAATAATAAAAATAATAAGTATTATTATTATAGTTCCAGCGATAATAACTGCATAATGTGGGTAATAGTGCATGTTATATTGATAATAATAAAAGTAATAAGTATAATTGTTATAGTTCTAGCAATAATAACTGCATAATATTGGAAATAATGCATGTTACATTTATAATATTAAAAGCAATAAATATAATTATTATAGTTCTGGCGATAGTGACTGTATAATATGGATAATAATGCACGTTATATTGATAATATTGGGAGTAATAAGTATAATTCTTATAGTTCTAGCGATAATAACAGTATAATATGGTTAATAATGCGTGTTATATAGATAATAATAAAAGTAATAAGTATAATTATTATTTATCTGGCGATAATAACTGTATAATATGGGTAATAATGCATGTTATATTGATAATATTGGGAGTAATAACTATAATTATTATAGGTCTGGCGATAATAACTGTATAATATGGGTAATAATGCATGTTATATTGATAATTTAACAGTAATAAGTATAATTATTGCAGTTCTAGCGATAATAACTGTGTAATGTGGGTAATAATGCATGTTATATTGATAATAATGTAGCTAATAAGTATAATTATTGTTTTTCTGGCGATAATAACTGTATAATATGGGTAATAATGCATGTTATAATGATAATTTAAAAGTAATACGTATAATTGTTATAGTTCTAACAATAGTAACTGCATAATATGGGTAAAAATGCATGTTATATTCATAACAATAAAAGGAATAAGTATAATTATTATAGTTCTGGCGATAGTAACTGTATAATATGGGTAATAATGCGTGTTATATTGATAACAATGTAGCTAATAAGTATAATTATTATTTTTCTGGCGATAATAACTGTATAATATGGGTAATAATGCATGTTCTATTGATAATATTGGGAGTAATAAGTACAATTATTACAGTTCTAGCGATAATAACTGTATAGTATGGATAATAATGCATGTTATATTGATAATATTGGGAGTAATAAGTATAATTATTGTATTTCTACCGATAATAACTGTATAATATGGGTAATCGTGCATGTTGTATTGATAATGTTGGGAGTAATAAGTATAATTATTACAGTTCTAACGATAATAACTGTATGATATGTATAATAGTGCATGTTATATTCATAATAATAAAAGCAATAAGTATAATTGTTATGGTTCTACCGACAATAACTGCATAATATGGGTAATAATGCATGTTATATTGAGAATAATAAAAGTAATAAGTATAATTATTATTTATCTGGCGATAATAACTGTATAATATGGGTAATAGTGCATGTTATATTGATAATATTGGGTGTAATAACTATAATTATTATAGGTCTGGCGATAATAACTGTATACTATGGGTAATAATGTCTGTTATAATCATAATTTAAAAGTAATAAGTATAATTATTACAGTTCTAGCGATAATAACTGTATAATATGGATCATAATGAATGTTATATTGATGATATTGGCAGTAATAAGTATAATTATTATAGTTCTGGCGATAACAACAGTATAATATGGTTAATAATGCGTGTTATATTGATAATAATAAAAGTAATAAGTATAATTATTATTTATCTGGCGATAATAACAGTATAATATGGGTAATAATGCATGTTATATTGATAATAATAAAAGTAATACGTATAATTGTTATTGTTCTAGCAATAATAACTGCATAATATTGGAAATAATGCATGTTACATTTATAATATTAAAAGCAATAAATATAATTATTATAGTTCTGGCGACAGTGACTGTATAATATGGATAATAATGCACGTTATATTGATAATATTGGGAGTAATAAGTATAATTATTATAGTTCTTCCGATAATAACAGTATAATATGGTTAATAATGCATGTGATATTGATAATAATAAAAGTAATAAGTATGATTATTATAGTTCTAGCGATACTAACTGCATAATATTTGTAATAGTGCATGTTATATTGATATTAATAAAAGCAATAAGAATAATTATTATAGTTCTGGCGATAGTAACTGTACAATATGGGTAAAAATGCATGTTATATTGATAATTTGAAAGTAATAAGTATAATTATTACAGTTCTTGCGATAATAACTGTGTAATGTGGGTAATAATGCATATTATATTGATAATAATGAAGGTAATAAGTATAATTATTATTTTTCTGGAGATAATAACTGTATAATACGAGTAATAATGCATGTTCTATTGATAATATTGGGAGTAATAAGTATAATTATTGTAGTTCTAACGATAATCACTGTATAATATGGGTAATCGTGCACGTTGTATTGATAATGTTGGGAGTAATAAGTATAGTTATTATAGTTCTAACGATAATAACTGTATAATATGGGTCATAGTGCATATTATATTGATATTAATAAAGGTAATAAGTATAATTAATATAGTTCTGGCGATAATAACTGTATCACATGGGTAATAATGCATGTTATATTGATAATAATGAAGGTAATAAGTATAATTATTATTTTTCTAGCGATAATAACTGTATAATATGGATCATAATGAATGTTATATTGATGATATTGGGAGTAATAAATATAATTATTGTAGTTCTACCGATAATAACTGTATAATATGGGTAATCGTGCATGTTGTATTGATAATGTTGGGAGTAATAAGTATAATTATTATAGTTCTAACGATAATAACTGTATATTATGTATAATAGTGCATGTTATATTCATAATAATAAAAGCAATAAGTATAATTATTATGGTTCTAGCGACAATAACTGCATAATATGGGTAATAATGCATGTTATATTGATAATAATAAAAGTAATAAGTATGATTATTATAGTTCTAGCGATACTAACTGCATAATATTTGTAATAGTGCATGTTATATTGATATTAATAAAAGGAATAAGTATAATTATTATAGTTCTGGCGATAGTAACAGTATAATATGGTTAATAATGCGTGTTATATAGATAATAATAAAAGTAATAAGTATAATTATTATTTATCTGGCGATAATAACAGTATAATATGGGTAATAATGCATGTTATATTGATAATAATAAAAGTAATACGTATAATTGTTATTGTTCTAGCAATAATAACTGCATAATATTGGAAATAATGCATGTTACATTTATAATATTAAAAGCAATAAATATAATTATTATAGTTCTGGCGATAGTGACTGTATAATATGGATAATAATGCACGTTATATTGATAATATTGGGAGTAATAAGTATAATTATTATAGTTCTGGCGATAATAACAGTATAATATGGTTAATAATGCATGTTATATTGATAATAATAAAAGTAATAAGTATGATTAATATAGTTCTAGCGATACTAACTGCATAATATTTGTAATAGTGCATGTTATATTGATATTAATAGAAGCAATAAGTATAATTATTATAGTTCTGGCGATAGTAACTGTATAATATGGGTAAAAATGCATGTTATATTGATAATTTAAAAGTAATAAGTATAATTATTACAGTTCTTGAGATAATAACTGTGTAATGTGGGTAATAATGCATATTATATTGATAATAATGAAGGTAATAAGTATAATTATTATTTTTCTGGAGGTAATAACTGTATAATACGAGAAATTATGCATGTTCTATTGATAATATTGGGAGTAATAAGTATAATTATTGTAGTTCTAACGATAATCACTGTATAATATGGGTAATCGTGCACGTTGTATTGATAATGTTGGGAGTAATAAGTATAGTTATTATAGTTCTAACGATAATAACTGTATAATATGGGTCATAGTGCATATTATATTGATATTAATAAAGGTAATAAGTATTATTAATATAGTTCTGGCGATAATAACTGTATAACATGGGTAATAATGCATGTTATATTGATAATAATGAAGGTAATAAGTATAATTATTATTTTTCTAGCGATAATAACTGTATAATATGGGTCATAATGCATGTTATATTGATAATATTCGGAGTAATAAGTATAGTTATTGTAGTTCTAACGATAATAACTGCACAATATGGGTAATCATGCATGTCATATTGATAATATTGGGAGCAATAAGTATAATCATTATAGTCCTGGCAATAGTAACAGTATAATATGGATTATAATGCATGTTATATTGATAATAATAAAAGTAATAAGTATAATTATTACAGTTCTAGCGATAATAACTGTATAATATGGATCATAATGAATGTTATATTGATGATATTGGGAGTAATAAATATAATTATTGTAGTTCTACCGATAATAACTGTATAACATGGGTAATAGTGCATGTTATATTGATAATTTGGGAGTAATAAGTATAATTATTATAGTTCTGGCGATAATAACAGTATAATATGGTTAATAATGCATGTTATATTGATAGTAATAAAAGTAATAAGTATGATTATTATAGTTCTAGCGATACTAACTGCATAATATGGGTAATAATGCATGTTATATTCATAATAATAAAAGCAATAAGTATAATTATTATAGTTCTAGCGACAATAACTGCATAATATGGGTAATAATGCATGTTATATTGATAATAATAAAAGTAATACGTATAATTGTTATAGTTCTAGCAATAGTAACTGCATAATATGGGTAATAATGCATGTTATATTCATAATAATAAAAGGAATAAGTATAATTATTAAAGTTCTGGCGATAGTAACTGAATAATATGGGTAATAATGCATGTTATATTGGTAATAATAAAAGTAATACGTATAATTGTTATTGTTCTAGCAATAATAACTGCATAATATTGGAAATAATGCATGTTACATTTATAATATTAAAAGCAATAAATATAATTGTTATAGTTCTGGCGATAGTGACTGTATAATATGGATAATAATGCACGTTATATTGATAATATTGGGAGTAATAACTATAATTATTATAGGTCTGGCGATAATAACTGTATAATATGGGTAATAATGCAGTTTATAATGATAATTTAAAAGTAATAAGTATAATTATTACAGTTCTAGCGATAATAACTGTGTAATGTGGGTAATCATGCATGTTATATTGAGAATATTGGGAGCAATAAGTATAATTATATTAGTTCTAGCGACAATAACCGTATAATAAGGGCAATAATGCATGTTATATTGATAATAATAAATGTAATAAGTATAATTGTTATAGTTCTAGCAATAATAACTGCATAATATGGGTAATAAAGCATGTTATATACATAATAATAAAAGCAATAATTATAATTATTATAGTTCTAGCGACAATATGGGTAATAATGCATGTTATATTGATAATAATAAAAGTAATAAGTATAATTGTCATAGTTCTAGCAATAATAACTGCATAATATGGGTAATAAAGCATGTTATATACATAATAATAAAAGCAATAATTATAATTATTATAGTTCTAGCGACAATAACTGTATAATATGGGTAATAATGCATGTTATATTGATAATTTAAAAGTAATAAGTATAATTATTATTTTTCTGGCGATAATAACTGTATAATATGGGTAATAATGCACGTTATATTGATAATAATAAAAATAATAAGTATTATTATTATAGTTCTGCCGATAGTAACGGTATGATATGGGTAATAATGCATGTTATATTGATAATATTGGGTGTAATAATTATAATTATTATAGGTCTGGCGATAATAACTGTATAATATGGGTAATAATGCATGTTACATTGATAATTTAAAAGTAATAAGTATAATTATTACAGTTCTAGCGATAATAACTGCATAATATGGTAATAGTGCATGTTATATTGATAATAATAAAAGTAATAGGTATAATTATTATAGTTCTAGCGATAATAACTGCGTAATGTGGGTAATAATGCATGTTATATTGATAATAATGTAGCTAATAAGTATAATTATTATTTTTCTGGCGATAATAACTGTATAATATGGGTAATAATGCATGTTATATTGATAATTTTGGGAGTAATAAGTATAATTATTGTAGTTCTAACGATAATAACTGTATAATATGGGTAATAATGCATGTTGTATTGATAATAATAAAAGTAATACGTATAATTGTTATAGTTCTAGCAATAGTAACTGCATAATATGGGTAATAATGCATGTTATATTGATAATAATAAAAGCGATAAGTATAATTATTATAGTTCTAGCGACAATAACTGCATAATATGGGTAATAATGCATGTTATATTGATAATAATAAAAGTAATAAGTATAATTATTATTTTTCTGGCGATAATAACTGTATAATATGGGTAATAATGCATGTTATATTGATAATTTAAAAGTAATAAGTATAATTATTACAGTTCTAGCGATAATAACTGTATAGTATGGATAATAATGCATGTTATATTGATAATTTTGGGAGTAATAAGTATAATTATTATAGTTCCAACGATAATAACTGTATAATATGGGTAATAATGCATGTTATATTGATAATTTAACAGTAATAAGTATAATTATTACAGTTCTAGCGATAATAACTGTGTAATGTGGGTAATAATGCGTGTTATATTGATAACAATGTAGCTAATAAGTATAATTATTATTTTTCTGGCGATAATAACTGTATAATATGGGTAATAATGCATGTTATATTGATAATTTAAAAGTAATACGTATAATTGTTATAGTTCTACCAATAGTAACTGCATAATATGGGTAAAAATGCATGTTATATTCATAATAATAAAAGGAATAAGTATAATTATTATAGTTCTGGCGATAGTAACTGTATAATATGGGTAATAATGCATGTTATATTGATAATAATAAAGGTAATACGTATAATTGTTATAGTTCTAGCAATAATAACTGCATAATATTGGAAATAATGCATGTTACATTTATAATATTGAAAGCAATTTTGGCGGTTCAGCTAGCTGTAGTAGGGAGGCTAGGAAAAGTAATGGAGTGGGAGAACGTTTCGTCCGGGACCTGCTAGTGGACTCATCAGTAGGGCATCCTAGCAGGCCCTTGCCTTAGACGCGGGGATGTAAGGAAGGGATGGACAGGAACTATATATATGAATACAAAGGCTCTTTGAGTACTTGCGAGAAAGTCAAGTCTCGATCCTATGCGCCGTCTAGTGGCGATGAGCGTGGGAGTGAAACCGCCACAGCAATAAATATAATTATTATAGTTCTGGCGATAATAACTGTGTAATATGGGTCATAATGCATGTTATAATGATAACATTCGGAGTAATAAGTATAGTTATTGTATTTCTAACGATAATAACTGTACAATATGGGTAACCATACATGTCATATTGATAATATTGGGAGCAATAAGTATAATTATTATAGTCCTGGCAATAATAACAGTATAATATGGGTAATAAATGCACGTTATATTGATAATGATAAAAATAATAGGTATTATTATTATAGTTCTAGCGATAATAACAGCATAATATGGGTAATAGTGCATGTTATATTGATAATAGCAAAAGTAATAAGTATAATTGTTATAGTTCTAGCAATAATAACTGCATAATATGGGTAATAATGCATGTTATACTGATAATAATAAATGTAATAAGTGTAATTGTTATAGTTCTAGCAATAATAACTGCATACTATGGGTAATAAAGCATGTTATATTCATAATAATAAAAGCAATAAGTATAATTATTACAGTTCTAGCGATAAAAACTGTGTAATGTGGGTAATAATGCATGTTATATTGATAATAATGTAGCTAATAAGTACAATTATTATTTTTCTGGCGATAATAACAGTATAACATGGGTAATAATGCATGTTATATTGATAATTTAAAAGTAATAAGTATAATTATTATAGTTCTAGCGATACTAACTGCATAATATTTGTAATAGTGCATGTTATATTGATATAAATAAAAGCAATAAGTATAATTATTACATTTCTAACGATAATAACTGTATAATATGGGTAATAATGCATGTTATATTGGTAATATTGGGAGTAATAATTATAATTATTACAGATCTGGCAATAATAACAGTATAATATGGGTAATAATGCATATTATATTGATAATAATAAAAGTAATAAGTATAATTATTATAGTTCTAGCGATACTAACTGCATAATATTTGTAATAGTGCATGTTATATTGATATAAATAAAAGCAATAAGTATAATTATTACATTTCTAACGATAATAACTGTATAATATGGGTAATCATGCATGTTATATTGATAATGTCGGGAGTAATAATTATAATTATTATAGGTCTGGCGATAATAACTGTATAATATGGGTAATAATGCATTTTATAGTGATAATTTAAAAGTACTAAGTATAATTATTACAGTTCTAGCGATAATAACTGTGTAATGTGGGTAATCATGCATGTTATATTGAGAATATAGGGAGCAATAAGTATAATTATATTAGTTCTGGCGATAATAACCGTATAATATGGGTAATAATGCATGTTATATTGATAAAAATAAATGTAATAAGTATAATTGTTATAGTTCTAGCAATAGTAACTGCATAATATGGGTAATAAAGAATGTTATATACATAATAATAAAAGCAATAAGTATAATTATTATAGTTCTAGCGATACTAACTGCATAATATGGGTAATAGTGCATGTTATATTGATATTAATAATGGTAATAAGTATAATTATTATAGTTCTAGCAATAATAACTGCATAATATGGGTAATAAAGCATGTTGTATTCATAATAATAAAAGCAATAAGTATAATTATTATAGTTCTAGCGATACTAACTGCATAATATGGGTAATAGTGCATGTTATATTGATATTAATAATGGTAATAAGCATAATTATTATAGTTCTGGCGATAATAACAGTATAATATGGGTAATAGTGCATGTTATATTAATAATAATAAAAGTACTAAGTATAATTGTTATAGTTCTAGCAATAATAACTGCATAATATGGGTAATAAAGCATATTATATTCATAATAATAAAAGCAATAAGTATAATTATTATAGTTCTGGCGATAGTAACTGTATAATATGGGTAATAATGCATGTTATATTGATAATATTGGGAGTAATAATTATAATTATTACAGATCTGGCAATAATAACAGTATAATATGGGTAATCATGCATGTTATATTGATAATATTGGGAGTAATAAGTATAATTATTGTAGTTCTAACGATAATAACTGTATAATATGGGTAGTCATGCATGTTATATTGATAATGTTGGGAGTAATAAGTATAATTATTATAGTTCTGGCGATAATAACAGTATAATATGGGTAATAATGCATGTTATATTGATAATAATAAAAGTTATACGTATAATTGTTATAGTTCTAGCAATAGTAACTGCATAATATGGGTAATAATGCATGTTATATTCATAATAATAAAAGGAATAAGTATAATTATTAAAGTTCTGGCGATAGTAACTGTATAATATGGGTAATAATGCATGTTATATTGATAATATTGGGAGTAATAATTATAATTATTACTGATCTGGCAATAATCACAGTATAATATGGGTAATAATGCATGTTATATTGATAACAATAAAAGTAATAAGTATAAGTATTATAGTTCAAGCGATAGTAACTGCATAATATGGGTATTAATGCATGTTATATTGATAATAATAAAAGTAATAAGTATAATTATTATAGTTCTAGCGATACTAACTGCATAATATTTGTAATAGTGCATGTTATATTGATATTAATAAAAGCAATAAGTATAATTATTACATTTCTAGCGATAATAACTGTGTAATATGGGTCATAATGCATGTTATATTGATAACATTCGGAGTAATAAGTATAGTTATTGTAGTTCTAACGATAATAACTGTACAATATGGGTAATCATGCATGTCATATTGATAATATTGAGAGCAATAAGTATAATTATTATAGTTCTGGCGATAATAACAGTATAATATGGGTAATAATGCATTTTATATTGATAATTTAAAAGTAATAAGTATAATTATTATAGCTCTGGCGATAATAACAGTATAATATGGGTAAAAATGCATGTTATATTGATAATATTGGGAATCATAAGTATAATTATTATAGTTCTGGCGATAATAACAGTATAATATGGGTAATAATGCATGTTATAATGATAATTTCAAAGAAATAAGTATAATTATTACAGTTCTAGCGATAATAAATGTGAAATGTGGGTAATCATGCATGTTATATTGAGAATATTGGGAGCAATAAGTATAATTATTATAGTTCTGGCGATAATAACCGAATAATATCGGTAATAATGCATGTTATATTGATAATAATAAAAGTAATAAGTATAATTATTATAGTTCTAGCGATCATAAGTGCATAATATGGGTAATAATGCATGTTATAAATATAATAATAAAAGTAATAAGTATAATTATTACAGTTCTAGCGATAATAACTGTGGAATGTGGGTAATAATGCATGTTATATTGATAATAATGAAGGTAATAAGTATAATTATTATTTTTCTGGCGATAATAACTGTATAATATGGGTAATAATGCATGTTATATTGATAGTGTTGGCAGTAATAACTATAATTATTATAAGTCTGGCGATAATAACTGTATAATATGGGTAATAATGCATGTTATAATGATAATTTAAAAGTAATAAGTATAATTATTACAGTTCTAGCGATAATAACTGTGTAATGTGGGTAATCATGCATGTTATATTGAGAATATTGGGAGCAATAAGTATAATTATTATAGTTCTGGCGATAATAACCATATAATATGGGTAATAATGCATGTTATATTGATAATAATAAAAGTAATAAGTATAATTGTTATAGTTCTAGCAATAATAACTGCATAATATGGGTAATAAAGCATGTTATATCCATAATAATAAAAGCAATAAGTATTTTTATTATTTTTCTGGCGATAATAACTGTATAATACGAGTAACAATGCATGTTCTATTGATTATATTGGGAGTAATAAGTCTAATTACTATAGTTCTGGCGACAATCACAGTATAATACGGGTAATAATGCATGTTATATTGATAATAATAAAAGCAATAAGTATAATTATTACAGTTCTAGCGATAATAACTGCATAATATGGGTAATAGTGCATGTTATATTGATAATAATAAAAGCAATAAGTATAATTATTACATTTCTAGCGATAATAACTGTGTAATATGGGTCATAATGCATGTTATATTGATAACATTCGGAGTAATAAGTATAGTTATTGTAGTTCTAACGATAATAACTGTACAATATGGGTAATCATGCATGTCATATTGATAATATTGAGAGCAATAAGTATAATTATTATAGTTCTGGCGATAATAACAGTATAATATGGGTAATAATGCATTTTATATTGATAATTTAAAAGTAATAAGTATAATTATTACAGTTCTAGCGATAATAACTGTGTAATGTGGGTAATAATGCATGTTATATTGATAATAATAAAAGTAATAAGTATAATTATTATAGTTCTAGCGATCATAAGTGCATAATATGGGTAACAATGCATGTTATAATGATAATAATAAAAGTAATAAGTATAATTGTTATAGTTCTAGCAATAATAACTGCATAATGTGGGTAATAAAGCATGTTATATCCATAATAATAAAAGCAATAAGTATTTTTATTATTTTTCTGGCGATAATTACTGTATAATACGAGTAACAATGCATGTTCTATTGATAATATTGGGAGTAATAAGTCTAATTACTACAGTTCTGGCGATAATCACAGTATAATATGGGTAATAATGCATGTTATATTGATAATAATAAAAGTAGTAAGTATAACTGTTATAGTTCTAGCAATAGTAATTGCATAATGCGGGTAATAATGCAGGTTATATTGATAATAATAAAAGTAATAAGTATAATTATTACAGTTCTGGCGATAATAAGTGTGTAATGTGGGTAATAATGCATGTTATATTGATAACATTGGGAGTAATAAGTATAGTTATTATAGTTCTGGCGATAATAACAGCACAATATGGGTAATAGTGCATGTTATATTGATATTAATAAAGGTAATAAGTATAACTATTAGAGTTCTAGCGATAATAACTGTATAACATGGGTAATAATGCATGTTATATTGATAATAATAAAAGTAATAAGTATAATTATTACAGTTCTAGCGATAATAACTGTACAGTATGGATAATAATGCAAGTTATATTGATAAAATTGGGAGTAATAAGTATAATTATTGTAGTTCTAACGATAATAACTATATAATATGGGTAATGATGCATGTTGTATTGATAATATTGGGAGTAATAAGTATAATTATTATAGTTCCGACGATCATAACTGTATAATATGGGTAATCATGCATGTTATATTGATAATATTGGGAGTAATAAGTACAATTATTATAGCTCTGGCGATAATAACAGTATAATACGGGTAATAATGCATGTTATATTGATAATAATGAAAGTAATAAGTACAATTGTTATAGTTCTAGCGATAATACTTGCATAATATGGGTAAAAATGCATGTTATATTCATAATAATAAAAGTAGTAAGTATAATTGTTATAGTTCTAGCAATAGTAACTGCATAATATGGGTAATAATGCATGTTATATTGATAATAGTAAAAGTAATAAGTATAATTATAACAGGTCTAGCGATAATAGCT
The DNA here is from genome assembly GCA_963576845.1 of Megachile leachella. Lineage (NCBI taxonomy): Eukaryota > Metazoa > Arthropoda > Insecta > Hymenoptera > Megachilidae > Megachile > Megachile leachella. Next base: position 11,790,819 of record OY756260.1, on the reverse strand, counting down.
GTATAATATGGGTCATAATGAATGTTATATTAATAATATTGGGAGTAATAAGTATAATTATTATAGCTCTGGCGATAATAACAGTATAATATGGGTAATAATGCATGTTATATTGATAATAGTAAAAGTAATAAGTATAGTTATAACAGGTCTAGCGATAATTGCTGTATAATATGGGTAATAATGCATGCTATAATGATAATTTAAAAGTAATAAGTGTAATTGTTATAGTTCTAGCAATAATTACTGCATAATATGGGTAATAAAGCATGTTATAATGATAATTTAAAAGTAATAAGTATAATTATTACAGTTCCCAACGATAATAACTGTGTAATGTGGGTAATCATGCATGTTATATTGAGAATATTGGGAGCAATAAGTATAATTATTATAGGTCTGGCCATAATAACCGTATAATATGGGCAATAATGCATGTTATATTGATAATAATAAAAGTAATAAGAATAATTGTTATAGTTCTAGCAATAATAACTGCATAATATGGGTAATAAAGCATGTCATATACATAATAATAAAAGCAATAATTATAATTATTATAGTTCTAGCGATAATAACTGTATAATTTGGGTAATTATGCATGTTATATTCATAATAATAAAAGTAATAAGTATAATTATTATTTATCTGGCGATAATAACTGTATAATATGGGTAATAATGCATGTTATATTGATAATATTGGGAGTAATAACTATAATTATTATAGGTCTGGCGATAATAACTGTATAATATGGGTAATAATGCATGTTATATTGATAATTGTTGGAGCAATAAGTATAATTATTATAGTTCTGGCGATAATAACCGTATAATATGGGTAATAATGCATGTTATATTGATAATTTAAAAGTAATAAGTGTAATTGTTATAGTTCTAGCAATAATTACTGCATAATATGGGTAATAATGCATGTTATATTGATAATTTAAAAGTAATAAGTATAATTATTACAGTTCTAGCGATAATAACTGTATAGTATGGATAACCATGCATGTTATATTGATAATGTTGGGAGTAATAAGTATAATTATTATAGTTCTGGCGATAATAACAGTATAATATGGGTAATAATGCATGTTATATTGATAATAATAAAAGTAATACGTGTAATTGTTATAGTTCTAGCAATAGTAACTACATAATACGGGTAATAATGCATGTTATATTCATAATAATAAAAGGAATAAGTATAATTATTAAAGTTCTGGCGATAGTAATTGAATAAAATGGGTAATAAAGCATGTTATATACATAATAATAAAAGCAATAGTTATAATTATTATAGTTCTAGCGACAGTAACTGCATTATATGGGTAATAATGCATGTTATATTGATAATAATAAAAGTAATAAGTATAATTATTATTCTTCTGGCGATAATAACTGTATAATATGGGTAATAATGCATGTTATATTGATAATTTAACAGTAATAAGTATAATTATTACAGTTCTAGCGATAATAACTGTGTAATGTGGGTAATAATGCGTGTTATATTGATAACAATGTAGCTAATAAGTATAATTATTATTTTTCTGGCGATAATAACTGTATAATATGGGTAATAATGCATGTTCTATTGATAATATTGGGAGTAATAAGTACAATTATTACAGTTCTAGCGATAATAACTGTATAGTATGGATAATAATGCATGTTATATTGATAATATTGGGAGGAATAAGTATAATTATTGTAGTTCTACCGATAATAACTGTATAATATGGGTAATCGTGCATGTTGTATTGATCATGTTGGGAGTAATAAGTATAATTATTACAGTTCTAACGATAATAACTGTATGATATGTATAATAGTGCATGTTATATTCATAATAATAAAAGCAATAAGTATAATTGTTATGGTTCTACCGACAATAACTGCATAATATGGGTAATAATGCATGTTATATTGAGAATAATAAAAGTAATAAGTATAATTATTATTTATCTGGCGATAATAACTGTATAATATGGGTAATAGTGCATGTTATATTGATAATATTGGGTGTAATAACTATAATTATTATAGGTCTGGCGATAATAACTGTATAATATGGGTAATAATGTCTGTTATAATCATAATTTAAAAGTAATAAGTATAATTATTACAGTTCTAGCGATAATAACTGTATAATATGGATCATAATGAATGTTATATTGATGATATTGGCAGTAATAAGTATAATTATTATAGTTCTGGCGATAACAACAGTATAATATGGTTAATAATGCGTGTTATATTGATAATAATAAAAGTAATAAGTATAATTATTATTCTTCTGGCGATAGTAACTGTATAATATGGATAAAAATGCATGTTATATTGATAATTTAAAAGTAATAAGTATAATTATTACAGTTCTTGAGATAATAACAGTGTAATGTGGGTAATAATGCATATTATATTGATAATAATGAAGGTAATAAGTATAATTATTATTTTTCTGGAGGTAATAACTGTATAATGCGAGAAATTATGCATGTTCTATTGATAATATTGGGAGTAATAAGTATAATTATTGTAGTTCTAACGATAATCACTGTATAATATGGGTAATCGTGCACGTTGTATTGATAATGTTGGGAGTAATAAGTTTAGTTATTATAGTTCTAACGATAATAACTGTATAATATGGGTCATAGTGCATATTATATTGATATTAATAAAGGTAATACGTATAATTGTTATAGTTCTAGCAATAGTAACTGCATAATATGGGTAATAATGCATGTTATATTCATAATAATAAAAGGAATAAGTATAATTATTAAAGTTCTGGCGATAGTAACTGAATAATATGGGTAATAATGCATGTTATATTGGTAATAATAAAAGTAATACGTATAATTGTTATTGTTCTAGCAATAATAACTGCATAATATTGGAAATAATGCATGTTACATTTATAATATTAAAAGCAATAAATATAATTGTTATAGTTCTGGCGATAGTGACTGTATAATATGGATAATAATGCACGTTATATTGATAATATTGGGAGTAATAACTATAATTATTATAGGTCTGGCGATAATAACTGTATAATATGGGTAATAATGCAGTTTATAATGATAATTTAAAAGTAATAAGTATAATTATTACAGTTCTAGCGATAATAACTGTGTAATGTGGGTAATCATGCATGTTATATTGAGAATATTGGGAGCAATAAGTATAATTATATTAGTTCTAGCGACAATAACCGTATAATAAGGGCAATAATGCATGTTATATTGATAATAATAAATGTAATAAGTATAATTGTTATAGTTCTAGCAATAATAACTGCATAATATGGGTAATAAAGCATGTTATATACATAATAATAAAAGCAATAATTATAATTATTATAGTTCTAGCGACAATATGGGTAATAATGCATGTTATATTGATAATAATAAAAGTAATAAGTATAATTGTCATAGTTCTAGCAATAATAACTGCATAATATGGGTAATAAAGCATGTTATATACATAATAATAAAAGCAATAATTATAATTATTATAGTTCTAGCGACAATAACTGTATAATATGGGTAATAATGCATGTTATATTGATAATTTAAAAGTAATAAGTATAATTATTATTTTTCTGGCGATAATAACTGTATAATATGGGTAATAATGCACGTTATATTGATAATAATAAAAATAATAAGTATTATTATTATAGTTCTGCCGATAGTAACGGTATGATATGGGTAATAATGCATGTTATATTGATAATATTGGGTGTAATAATTATAATTATTATAGGTCTGGCGATAATAACTGTATAATATGGGTAATAATGCATGTTACATTGATAATTTAAAAGTAATAAGTATAATTATTACAGTTCTAGCGATAATAACTGCATAATATGGTAATAGTGCATGTTATATTGATAATAATAAAAGTAATAGGTATAATTATTATAGTTCTAGCGATAATAACTGCGTAATGTGGGTAATAATGCATGTTATATTGATAATAATGTAGCTAATAAGTATAATTATTATTTTTCTGGCGATAATAACTGTATAATATGGGTAATAATGCATGTTATATTGATAATTTTGGGAGTAATAAGTATAATTATTGTAGTTCTAACGATAATAACTGTATAATATGGGTAATAATGCATGTTGTATTGATAATAATAAAAGTAATACGTATAATTGTTATAGTTCTAGCAATAGTAACTGCATAATATGGGTAATAATGCATGTTATATTGATAATAATAAAAGCGATAAGTATAATTATTATAGTTCTAGCGACAATAACTGCATAATATGGGTAATAATGCATGTTATATTGATAATAATAAAAGTAATAAGTATAATTATTATTTTTCTGGCGATAATAACTGTATAATATGGGTAATAATGCATGTTATATTGATAATTTAAAAGTAATAAGTATAATTATTACAGTTCTAGCGATAATAACTGTATAGTATGGATAATAATGCATGTTATATTGATAATTTTGGGAGTAATAAGTATAATTATTATAGTTCCAACGATAATAACTGTATAATATGGGTAATAATGCATGTTATATTGATAATTTAACAGTAATAAGTATAATTATTACAGTTCTAGCGATAATAACTGTGTAATGTGGGTAATAATGCGTGTTATATTGATAACAATGTAGCTAATAAGTATAATTATTATTTTTCTGGCGATAATAACTGTATAATATGGGTAATAATGCATGTTATATTGATAATTTAAAAGTAATACGTATAATTGTTATAGTTCTACCAATAGTAACTGCATAATATGGGTAAAAATGCATGTTATATTCATAATAATAAAAGGAATAAGTATAATTATTATAGTTCTGGCGATAGTAACTGTATAATATGGGTAATAATGCATGTTATATTGATAATAATAAAGGTAATACGTATAATTGTTATAGTTCTAGCAATAATAACTGCATAATATTGGAAATAATGCATGTTACATTTATAATATTGAAAGCAATTTTGGCGGTTCAGCTAGCTGTAGTAGGGAGGCTAGGAAAAGTAAAGGAGTGGGAGAACGTTTCGTCCGGGACCTGCTAGTGGACTCATCAGTAGGGCATCCTAGCAGGCCCTTGCCTTAGACGCGGGGATGTAAGGAAGGGATGGACAGGAACTATATATATGAATACAAAGGCTCTTTGAGTACTTGCGAGAAAGTCAAGTCTCGATCCTATGCGCCGTCTAGTGGCGATGAGCGTGGGAGTGAAACCGCCACAGCAATAAATATAATTATTATAGTTCTGGCGATAATAACTGTGTAATATGGGTCATAATGCATGTTATAATGATAACATTCGGAGTAATAAGTATAGTTATTGTATTTCTAACGATAATAACTGTACAATATGGGTAACCATACATGTCATATTGATAATATTGGGAGCAATAAGTATAATTATTATAGTCCTGGCAATAATAACAGTATAATATGGGTAATAAATGCACGTTATATTGATAATGATAAAAATAATAGGTATTATTATTATAGTTCTAGCGATAATAACAGCATAATATGGGTAATAGTGCATGTTATATTGATAATAGCAAAAGTAATAAGTATAATTGTTATAGTTCTAGCAATAATAACTGCATAATATGGGTAATAATGCATGTTATACTGATAATAATAAATGTAATAAGTGTAATTGTTATAGTTCTAGCAATAATAACTGCATACTATGGGTAATAAAGCATGTTATATTCATAATAATAAAAGCAATAAGTATAATTATTACAGTTCTAGCGATAAAAACTGTGTAATGTGGGTAATAATGCATGTTATATTGATAATAATGTAGCTAATAAGTACAATTATTATTTTTCTGGCGATAATAACAGTATAACATGGGTAATAATGCATGTTATATTGATAATTTAAAAGTAATAAGTATAATTATTATAGTTCTAGCGATACTAACTGCATAATATTTGTAATAGTGCATGTTATATTGATATAAATAAAAGCAATAAGTATAATTATTACATTTCTAACGATAATAACTGTATAATATGGGTAATAATGCATGTTATATTGGTAATATTGGGAGTAATAATTATAATTATTACAGATCTGGCAATAATAACAGTATAATATGGGTAATAATGCATATTATATTGATAATAATAAAAGTAATAAGTATAATTATTATAGTTCTAGCGATACTAACTGCATAATATTTGTAATAGTGCATGTTATATTGATATAAATAAAAGCAATAAGTATAATTATTACATTTCTAACGATAATAACTGTATAATATGGGTAATCATGCATGTTATATTGATAATGTCGGGAGTAATAATTATAATTATTATAGGTCTGGCGATAATAACTGTATAATATGGGTAATAATGCATTTTATAGTGATAATTTAAAAGTACTAAGTATAATTATTACAGTTCTAGCGATAATAACTGTGTAATGTGGGTAATCATGCATGTTATATTGAGAATATAGGGAGCAATAAGTATAATTATATTAGTTCTGGCGATAATAACCGTATAATATGGGTAATAATGCATGTTATATTGATAAAAATAAATGTAATAAGTATAATTGTTATAGTTCTAGCAATAGTAACTGCATAATATGGGTAATAAAGCATGTTATATACATAATAATAAAAGCAATAAGTATAATTATTATAGTTCTAGCGATACTAACTGCATAATATGGGTAATAGTGCATGTTATATTGATATTAATAATGGTAATAAGTATAATTATTATAGTTCTAGCAATAATAACTGCATAATATGGGTAATAAAGCATGTTGTATTCATAATAATAAAAGCAATAAGTATAATTATTATAGTTCTAGCGATACTAACTGCATAATATGGGTAATAGTGCATGTTATATTGATATTAATAATGGTAATAAGCATAATTATTATAGTTCTGGCGATAATAACAGTATAATATGGGTAATAGTGCATGTTATATTAATAATAATAAAAGTACTAAGTATAATTGTTATAGTTCTAGCAATAATAACTGCATAATATGGGTAATAAAGCATATTATATTCATAATAATAAAAGCAATAAGTATAATTATTATAGTTCTGGCGATAGTAACTGTATAATATGGGTAATAATGCATGTTATATTGATAATATTGGGAGTAATAATTATAATTATTACAGATCTGGCAATAATAACAGTATAATATGGGTAATCATGCATGTTATATTGATAATATTGGGAGTAATAAGTATAATTATTATAGCTCTGGCGATAATAACAGTATAATATCTGTAATAATGCATGTTATATTGATAATATTGGGAGTAATAAGTATAATTATTGTAGTTCTAACGATAATAACTGTATAATATGGGTAATCATGCATGTTATATTGATAATGTTGGGAGTAATAAGTATAATTATTATAGTTCTGGCGATAATAACAGTATAATATGGGTAATAATGCATGTTATATTGATAATAATAAAAGTTATACGTATAATTGTTATAGTTCTAGCAATAGTAACTGCATAATATGGGTAATAATGCATGTTATATTCATAATAATAAAAGGAATAAGTATAATTATTAAAGTTCTGGCGATAGTAACTGTATAATATGGGTAATAATGCATGTTATATTGATAATATTGGGAGTAATAATTATAATTATTACTGATCTGGCAATAATCACAGTATAATATGGGTAATAATGCATGTTATATTGATAACAATAAAAGTAATAAGTATAAGTATTATAGTTCAAGCGATAGTAACTGCATAATATGGGTATTAATGCATGTTATATTGATAATAATAAAAGTAATAAGTATAATTATTATAGTTCTAGCGATACTAACTGCATAATATTTGTAATAGTGCATGTTATATTGATATTAATAAAAGCAATAAGTATAATTATTACATTTCTAGCGATAATAACTGTGTAATATGGGTCATAATGCATGTTATATTGATAACATTCGGAGTAATAAGTATAGTTATTGTAGTTCTAACGATAATAACTGTACAATATGGGTAATCATGCATGTCATATTGATAATATTGAGAGCAATAAGTATAATTATTATAGTTCTGGCGATAATAACAGTATAATATGGGTAATAATGCATTTTATATTGATAATTTAAAAGTAATAAGTATAATTATTATAGCTCTGGCGATAATAACAGTATAATATGGGTAAAAATGCATGTTATATTGATAATATTGGGAATCATAAGTATAATTATTATAGTTCTGGCGATAATAACAGTATAATATGGGTAATAATGCATGTTATAATGATAATTTCAAAGAAATAAGTATAATTATTACAGTTCTAGCGATAATAAATGTGAAATGTGGGTAATCATGCATGTTATATTGAGAATATTGGGAGCAATAAGTATAATTATTATAGTTCTGGCGATAATAACCGAATAATATCGGTAATAATGCATGTTATATTGATAATAATAAAAGTAATAAGTATAATTATTATAGTTCTAGCGATCATAAGTGCATAATATGGGTAATAATGCATGTTATAAATATAATAATAAAAGTAATAAGTATAATTATTACAGTTCTAGCGATAATAACTGTGGAATGTGGGTAATAATGCATATTATATTGATAATAATGAAGGTAATAAGTATAATTATTATTTTTCTGGCGATAATAACTGTATAATATGGGTAATAATGCATGTTATATTGATAGTGTTGGCAGTAATAACTATAATTATTATAAGTCTGGCGATAATAACTGTATAATATGGGTAATAATGCATGTTATAATGATAATTTAAAAGTAATAAGTATAATTATTACAGTTCTAGCGATAATAACTGTGTAATGTGGGTAATCATGCATGTTATATTGAGAATATTGGGAGCAATAAGTATAATTATTATAGTTCTGGCGATAATAACCATATAATATGGGTAATAATGCATGTTATATTGATAATAATAAAAGTAATAAGTATAATTGTTATAGTTCTAGCAATAATAACTGCATAATATGGGTAATAAAGCATGTTATATCCATAATAATAAAAGCAATAAGTATTTTTATTATTTTTCTGGCGATAATAACTGTATAATACGAGTAACAATGCATGTTCTATTGATTATATTGGGAGTAATAAGTCTAATTACTATAGTTCTGGCGACAATCACAGTATAATACGGGTAATAATGCATGTTATATTGATAATAATAAAAGCAATAAGTATAATTATTACAGTTCTAGCGATAATAACTGCATAATATGGGTAATAGTGCATGTTATATTGATAATAATAAAAGCAATAAGTATAATTATTACATTTCTAGCGATAATAACTGTGTAATATGGGTCATAATGCATGTTATATTGATAACATTCGGAGTAATAAGTATAGTTATTGTAGTTCTAACGATAATAACTGTACAATATGGGTAATCATGCATGTCATATTGATAATATTGAGAGCAATAAGTATAATTATTATAGTTCTGGCGATAATAACAGTATAATATGGGTAATAATGCATTTTATATTGATAATTTAAAAGTAATAAGTATAATTATTACAGTTCTAGCGATAATAACTGTGTAATGTGGGTAATAATGCATGTTATATTGATAATAATAAAAGTAATAAGTATAATTATTATAGTTCTAGCGATCATAAGTGCATAATATGGGTAACAATGCATGTTATAATGATAATAATAAAAGTAATAAGTATAATTGTTATAGTTCTAGCAATAATAACTGCATAATGTGGGTAATAAAGCATGTTATATCCATAATAATAAAAGCAATAAGTATTTTTATTATTTTTCTGGCGATAATTACTGTATAATACGAGTAACAATGCATGTTCTATTGATAATATTGGGAGTAATAAGTCTAATTACTACAGTTCTGGCGATAATCACAGTATAATATGGGTAATAATGCATGTTATATTGATAATAATAAAAGTAGTAAGTATAACTGTTATAGTTCTAGCAATAGTAATTGCATAATGCGAGTAATAATGCAGGTTATATTGATAATAATAAAAGTAATAAGTATAATTATTACAGTTCTGGCGATAATAAGTGTGTAATGTGGGTAATAATGCATGTTATATTGATAACATTGGGAGTAATAAGTATAGTTATTATAGTTCTGGCGATAATAACAGCACAATATGGGTAATAGTGCATGTTATATTGATATTAATAAAGGTAATAAGTATAACTATTAGAGTTCTAGCGATAATAACTGTATAACATGGGTAATAATGCATGTTATATTGATAATAATAAAAGTAATAAGTATAATTATTACAGTTCTAGCGATAATAACTGTACAGTATGGATAATAATGCAAGTTATATTGATAAAATTGGGAGTAATAAGTATAATTATTGTAGTTCTAACGATAATAACTATATAATATGGGTAATGATGCATGTTGTATTGATAATATTGGGAGTAATAAGTATAATTATTATAGTTCTGGCGATAATAACAGTATAATATGGTTAATAATGCATGTTATATTGATAGTAATAAAAGTAATAAGTATGATTATTATAGTTCTAGCGATACTAACTGCATAATATGGGTAATAATGCATGTTATATTCATAATAATAAAAGCAATAAGTATAATTATTAGAGTTCTAGCGACAATAACTGCATAATATGGGTAATAATGCATGTTATATTGATAATAATAAAAGTAATACGTATAATTGTTATAGTTCTAGCAATAGTAACTGCATAATATGGGTAATAATGCATGTTATATTCATAATAATAAAAGGAATAAGTATAATTATTAAAGTTCTGGCGATAGTAACTGAATAATATGGGTAATAATGCATGTTATATTGGTAATAATAAAAGTAATACGTATAATTGTTATTGTTCTAGCAATAATAACTGCATAATATTGGAAATAATGCATGTTACATTTATAATATTAAAAGCAATAAATATAATTGTTATAGTTCTGGCGATAGTGACTGTATAATATGGATAATAATGCACGTTATATTGATAATATTGGGAGTAATAACTATAATTATTATAGGTCTGGCGATAATAACTGTATAATATGGGTAATAATGCAGTTTATAATGATAATTTAAAAGTAATAAGTATAATTATTACAGTTCTAGCGATAATAACTGTGTAATGTGGGTAATCATGCATGTTATATTGAGAATATTGGGAGCAATAAGTATAATTATATTAGTTCTAGCGACAATAACCGTATAATAAGGGCAATAATGCATGTTATATTGATAATAATAAATGTAATAAGTATAATTGTTATAGTTCTAGCAATAATAACTGCATAATATGGGTAATAAAGCATGTTATATACATAATAATAAAAGCAATAATTATAATTATTATAGTTCTAGCGACAATATGGGTAATAATGCATGTTATATTGATAATAATAAAAGTAATAAGTATAATTGTCATAGTTCTAGCAATAATAACTGCATAATATGGGTAATAAAGCATGTTATATACATAATAATAAAAGCAATAATTATAATTATTATAGTTCTAGCGACAATAACTGTATAATATGGGTAATAATGCATGTTATATTGATAATTTAAAAGTAATAAGTATAATTATTATTTTTCTGGCGATAATAACTGTATAATATGGGTAATAATGCACGTTATATTGATAATAATAAAAATAATAAGTATTATTATTATAGTTCTGCCGATAGTAACGGTATGATATGGGTAATAATGCATGTTATATTGATAATATTGGGTGTAATAATTATAATTATTATAGGTCTGGCGATAATAACTGTATAATATGGGTAATAATGCATGTTACATTGATAATTTAAAAGTAATAAGTATAATTATTACAGTTCTAGCGATAATAACTGCATAATATGGTAATAGTGCATGTTATATTGATAATAATAAAAGTAATAGGTATAATTATTATAGTTCTAGCGATAATAACTGCGTAATGTGGGTAATAATGCATGTTATATTGATAATAATGTAGCTAATAAGTATAATTATTATTTTTCTGGCGATAATAACTGTATAATATGGGTAATAATGCATGTTATATTGATAATTTTGGGAGTAATAAGTATAATTATTGTAGTTCTAACGATAATAACTGTATAATATGGGTAATAATGCATGTTGTATTGATAATAATAAAAGTAATACGTATAATTGTTATAGTTCTAGCAATAGTAACTGCATAATATGGGTAATAATGCATGTTATATTGATAATAATAAAAGCGATAAGTATAATTATTATAGTTCTAGCGACAATAACTGCATAATATGGGTAATAATGCATGTTATATTGATAATAATAAAAGTAATAAGTATAATTATTATTTTTCTGGCGATAATAACTGTATAATATGGGTAATAATGCATGTTATATTGATAATTTAAAAGTAATAAGTATAATTATTACAGTTCTAGCGATAATAACTGTATAGTATGGATAATAATGCATGTTATATTGATAATTTTGGGAGTAATAAGTATAATTATTATAGTTCCAACGATAATAACTGTATAATATGGGTAATAATGCATGTTATATTGATAATTTAACAGTAATAAGTATAATTATTACAGTTCTAGCGATAATAACTGTGTAATGTGGGTAATAATGCGTGTTATATTGATAACAATGTAGCTAATAAGTATAATTATTATTTTTCTGGCGATAATAACTGTATAATATGGGTAATAATGCATGTTATATTGATAATTTAAAAGTAATACGTATAATTGTTATAGTTCTACCAATAGTAACTGCATAATATGGGTAAAAATGCATGTTATATTCATAATAATAAAAGGAATAAGTATAATTATTATAGTTCTGGCGATAGTAACTGTATAATATGGGTAATAATGCATGTTATATTGATAATAATAAAGGTAATACGTATAATTGTTATAGTTCTAGCAATAATAACTGCATAATATTGGAAATAATGCATGTTACATTTATAATATTGAAAGCAATTTTGGCGGTTCAGCTAGCTGTAGTAGGGAGGCTAGGAAAAGTAAAGGAGTGGGAGAACGTTTCGTCCGGGACCTGCTAGTGGACTCATCAGTAGGGCATCCTAGCAGGCCCTTGCCTTAGACGCGGGGATGTAAGGAAGGGATGGACAGGAACTATATATATGAATACAAAGGCTCTTTGAGTACTTGCGAGAAAGTCAAGTCTCGATCCTATGCGCCGTCTAGTGGCGATGAGCGTGGGAGTGAAACCGCCACAGCAATAAATATAATTATTATAGTTCTGGCGATAATAACTGTGTAATATGGGTCATAATGCATGTTATAATGATAACATTCGGAGTAATAAGTATAGTTATTGTATTTCTAACGATAATAACTGTACAATATGGGTAACCATACATGTCATATTGATAATATTGGGAGCAATAAGTATAATTATTATAGTCCTGGCAATAATAACAGTATAATATGGGTAATAAATGCACGTTATATTGATAATGATAAAAATAATAGGTATTATTATTATAGTTCTAGCGATAATAACAGCATAATATGGGTAATAGTGCATGTTATATTGATAATAGCAAAAGTAATAAGTATAATTGTTATAGTTCTAGCAATAATAACTGCATAATATGGGTAATAATGCATGTTATACTGATAATAATAAATGTAATAAGTGTAATTGTTATAGTTCTAGCAATAATAACTGCATACTATGGGTAATAAAGCATGTTATATTCATAATAATAAAAGCAATAAGTATAATTATTACAGTTCTAGCGATAAAAACTGTGTAATGTGGGTAATAATGCATGTTATATTGATAATAATGTAGCTAATAAGTACAATTATTATTTTTCTAGCGATAATAACAGTATAACATGGGTAATAATGCATGTTATATTGATAATTTAAAAGTAATAAGTATAATTATTATAGTTCTAGCGATACTAACTGCATAATATTTGTAATAGTGCATGTTATATTGATATAAATAAAAGCAATAAGTATAATTATTACATTTCTAACGATAATAACTGTATAATATGGGTAATAATGCATGTTATATTGGTAATATTGGGAGTAATAATTATAATTATTACAGATCTGGCAATAATAACAGTATAATATGGGTAATAATGCATATTATATTGATAATAATAAAAGTAATAAGTATAATTATTATAGTTCTAGCGATACTAACTGCATAATATTTGTAATAGTGCATGTTATATTGATATAAATAAAAGCAATAAGTATAATTATTACATTTCTAACGATAATAACTGTATAATATGGGTAATCATGCATGTTATATTGATAATGTCGGGAGTAATAATTATAATTATTATAGGTCTGGCGATAATAACTGTATAATATGGGTAATAATGCATTTTATAGTGATAATTTAAAAGTACTAAGTATAATTATTACAGTTCTAGCGATAATAACTGTGTAATGTGGGTAATCATGCATGTTATATTGAGAATATAGGGAGCAATAAGTATAATTATATTAGTTCTGGCGATAATAACCGTATAATATGGGTAATAATGCATGTTATATTGATAAAAATAAATGTAATAAGTATAATTGTTATAGTTCTAGCAATAGTAACTGCATAATATGGGTAATAAAGCATGTTATATACATAATAATAAAAGCAATAAGTATAATTATTATAGTTCTAGCGATACTAACTGCATAATATGGGTAATAGTGCATGTTATATTGATATTAATAATGGTAATAAGTATAATTATTATAGTTCTAGCAATAATAACTGCATAATATGGGTAATAAAGCATGTTGTATTCATAATAATAAAAGCAATAAGTATAATTATTATAGTTCTAGCGATACTAACTGCATAATATGGGTAATAGTGCATGTTATATTGATATTAATAATGGTAATAAGCATAATTATTATAGTTCTGGCGATAATAACAGTATAATATGGGTAATAGTGCATGTTATATTAATAATAATAAAAGTACTAAGTATAATTGTTATAGTTCTAGCAATAATAACTGCATAATATGGGTAATAAAGCATATTATATTCATAATAATAAAAGCAATAAGTATAATTATTATAGTTCTGGCGATAGTAACTGTATAATATGGGTAATAATGCATGTTATATTGATAATATTGGGAGTAATAATTATAATTATTACAGATCTGGCAATAATAACAGTATAATATGGGTAATCATGCATGTTATATTGATAATATTGGGAGTAATAAGTATAATTATTATAGCTCTGGCGATAATAACAGTATAATATCTGTAATAATGCATGTTATATTGATAATATTGGGAGTAATAAGTATAATTATTGTAGTTCTAACGATAATAACTGTATAATATGGGTAATCATGCATGTTATATTGATAATGTTGGGAGTAATAAGTATAATTATTATAGTTCTGGCGATAATAACAGTATAATATGGGTAATAATGCATGTTATATTGATAATAATAAAAGTTATACGTATAATTGTTATAGTTCTAGCAATAGTAACTGCATAATATGGGTAATAATGCATGTTATATTCATAATAATAAAAGGAATAAGTATAATTATTAAAGTTCTGGCGATAGTAACTGTATAATATGGGTAATAATGCATGTTATATTGATAATATTGGGAGTAATAATTATAATTATTACTGATCTGGCAATAATCACAGTATAATATGGGTAATAATGCATGTTATATTGATAACAATAAAAGTAATAAGTATAAGTATTATAGTTCAAGCGATAGTAACTGCATAATATGGGTATTAATGCATGTTATATTGATAATAATAAAAGTAATAAGTATAATTATTATAGTTCTAGCGATACTAACTGCATAATATTTGTAATAGTGCATGTTATATTGATATTAATAAAAGCAATAAGTATAATTATTACATTTCTAGCGATAATAACTGTGTAATATGGGTCATAATGCATGTTATATTGATAACATTCGGAGTAATAAGTATAGTTATTGTAGTTCTAACGATAATAACTGTACAATATGGGTAATCATGCATGTCATATTGATAATATTGAGAGCAATAAGTATAATTATTATAGTTCTGGCGATAATAACAGTATAATATGGGTAATAATGCATTTTATATTGATAATTTAAAAGTAATAAGTATAATTATTATAGCTCTGGCGATAATAACAGTATAATATGGGTAAAAATGCATGTTATATTGATAATATTGGGAATCATAAGTATAATTATTATAGTTCTGGCGATAATAACAGTATAATATGGGTAATAATGCATGTTATAATGATAATTTCAAAGAAATAGGTATAATTATTACAGTTCTAGCGATAATAAATGTGAAATGTGGGTAATCATGCATGTTATATTGAGAATATTGGGAGCAATAAGTATAATTATTATAGTTCTGGCGATAATAACCGAATAATATCGGTAATAATGCATGTTATATTGATAATAATAAAAGTAATAAGTATAATTATTATAGTTCTAGCGATCATAAGTGCATAATATGGGTAATAATGCATGTTATAAATATAATAATAAAAGTAATAAGTATAATTATTACAGTTCTAGCGATAATAACTGTGGAATGTGGGTAATAATGCATGTTATATTGATAATAATGAAGGTAATAAGTATAATTATTATTTTTCTGGCGATAATAACTGTATAATATGGGTAATAATGCATGTTATATTGATAGTGTTGGCAGTAATAACTATAATTATTATAAGTCTGGCGATAATAACTGTATAATATGGGTAATAATGCATGTTATAATGATAATTTAAAAGTAATAAGTATAATTATTATAGTTCCGACGATCATAACTGTATAATATGGGTAATCATGCATGTTATATTGATAATATTGGGAGTAATAAGTATAATTATTATAGCTCTGGCGATAATAACAGTATAATATGGGTAATAATGCATGTTATATTGATAATAATGAAAGTAATAAGTACAATTGTTATAGTTCTAGCGATAATACTTGCATAATATGGGTAAAAATGCATGTTATATTCATAATAATAAAAGTAGTAAGTATAATTGTTATAGTTCTAGCAATAGTAACTGCATAATATGGGTAATAATGCATGTTATATTGATAATAGTAAAAGTAATAAGTATAATTATAACAGGTCTAGCGATAATAGCTGTATAATATGGGTCATAATGAATGTTATATTGATAATATTGGGAGTAATAAGTATAATTATTATAGTTCTGGCAATAATAACAGTATAATATGGGTAATAATGCATGTTATATTGATAACAATAAAAGTAATAAGTATAATTATTATAGTTCTAGCGATAATAACTGCATAATATGGGCAATAGTGCATGTGATATTGATAATAATAAAAGTAATAAGTATAATTATTACAGTTCTAGCGATAATAACTGTATAATATGGGTCATAATGAATGTTATATTGATAATAAAGAAGGAATAAGTATAATTATTATAGTTCTGGCGATAATAACTGTATAATATCGGTAATAATGCATGTTATATTGATAATATTGGGAGTAATAAGTATAATTATTGTAGTTCAAACGACAATAACTGTATGATATGGGTAATCATGCATGTCATATTGATAATATTGGGCGTAATAAGTAGAATTATTATAGTTCTGGCCATAATACCAGTATAATATGGGTAATAATGCATGTTATATTAATTATAATAAAAGTAATAAGTATAATTATTATAGTTCTGGCGATAGTAACTGTATAATATGGGTAATAATGCATGTTATATTGATAATATTGGGAGTAATAATTATAATTATCATTGGTCTGGCGATAATAACTGTATAATATGGGTAATAATGCATGTTATAATGATAATTTAAAAGTAATAAGTATAATTATTACAGTTCTCAACAATAATAACTGTGTAATTTGGGTAATCATGCATGTTATATTGAGAATATTGGGAGCAATAAGTATAATTATTAAGGTTCTGGCGATAATAACCGTATAATATGGGTAATAATGCATGTTATATTGATAATAATAAAAGTAATAAGTACAATTATTATTTTTCTGGCGATAATAACAGTATAATATGGGTAATAATGCATGTTATATTGATAATAGTAAAAGTAATAAGTATAATTATAACAGGTCTAGCGATAATAGCTGTATAATATGGGTCATAATGAATGTTATATTGATAATATTGGGAGTAATAAGTATAATTATTATAGTTCTGGCGATAATAACAGTATAATATGGGTAATAATGCATTTTATATTGATAATTTAAAAGTAATAAGTATAATTATTATAGCTCTGGCGATAATAACAGTATAATATGGTTAAAAATGCATGTTATATTGATAATTTAAAAGTAATAAGTACAATTATTACAGTTCTAGCGATACTAACTGTATAGTATGGATAATAATTCATGTTATATTGATAATATTGGGAGTAATAAGTATAATTATTGTAGTTCTAACGATAATTACTGTATAATATGGGTAATCGTGCACGTTGTATTGATAATGTTGGGAGTAATAAGTATAGTTATTATAGTTCTAACGATAATAACTGTATAATATGGGTAATAGTGCATGTTATATTGATATTAATAAAGGTAATAAGTATAATTAATATAGTTCTGGCGATAATAACTGTATAACATGGGTAATAATGCATGTTACATTGACAATTTAAAAGTAATAAGTATAATTATTATAGTTCTAGCGATAATAACTGTATAATATGGATCATAATGAATGTTATATTGATGATATTGGGAGTAATAAGTATAATTATTACAGTTCTAGCGATAATAACTGTGTAATGTGGGTAATAATGCATTTTATATTGATAGTAATAAAAGTAATAAGTATAATTATTATTTATCTGGCGATAATAACAGTATAATATGGGTAATAATGCACGTTATATTGATAATAATAAAAATAATAATTATTATTATTATAGTTCTAGCGATAATAACTGCATAATATGGGTAATAGTGCATGTTATATTTATAATAATAAAAGTAATAAGTATAATTCTTATAGTTCTAGCAATAATAATTGCATAATATGGGTAATAACGCATGTTATATTCATAATAATAAAAGCAATAAGTATAATTATTATAGTTCTGGCGATATTAACTGCATAATATGGATAATAATGCATGTTATATTGATAATATTGGGTATAATAAGTATAATTATTATAGTTCCAACGATAATATCTGTATAATATGGGTAATCATGCATGTTATATTGATAATATTGGGAGTAATAAGTATAATTATTATAGTTCTAGCGATAATAACTGCATAATATGGATAATAATGCATGTTATATTGATAAAATGGGGAGTAATAAGTATAATTATTATAGTTCCAACGATAATAACTGTATAATATGGGTAATCATGCATGTTATATTGATAATATTGGGAGTAATAAGTACAATTATTACAGTTCAAGCGATAATAACTGCATAATATGGATAAAGATGCATGTTATATTGATAATATTGGGAGTAATAAGTATAATTATTATAGTTCTGGCGATAATAACAGTATAATATGGGTAATAATGCATGTTATATTGATAATAATTCAAGTAATAAGTATAATTGTTATACTTCTAGCAATAATAACTGCAAAATATGGGTAATAATGCATGTTATATTCATAATAATACAAGCAATAAGTATAATTATTATAGTTCTGGCGATAGTAACTGTATAATATGGGTAATAATGCATGTTATATTGATAATATTGGGAGTAATGAGTATAATTATTGTAGGTCTGGCTATAATCACTGTACAATATGGGTAATAATGCATGTTATATTGACAATAATAAAAGTAATACGTATAATTGTTATAGTTCTAGCAATAATAACTGCATAATATTGGTAATAATGCATGTTACATTTATAATAATAAAAGCAATAAATATAATTATTATAGTTCTGGCGATAGTAACTGTATAATATGAGTAATAATGCATGTTATATTGATAATAATAAAAGTAATAAGTATAAGTATTATAGTTCAAGCGATAGTAACTGCATAATATGGGTAATAATGCATGTTATATTGATAATAATAAAAGTAATAATTATAATTATTATAGGTCTGGCAATAATAACTGCATAATATGGGTAATAATGCATGTTATATTGATAATATTGGGAGTAATAACTATAATTATTATAGTTCCAACGATAATAACTGTATAATATGGGTGATCATGCATGTTATATTGATAATATTGGGAGTAATAAGTACAATTATTATAGTTCTAACGATAATAACTGAATATTATGGGTAATCATTTAGTTATTTGATAATATTGGGAGTAATAAGTATAATTATTATAGTTCTGGCAATTATAACAGTATAATATTGGTAATAATGTATGTTATATTGATAATATTGGGAGTAATAAGTACAATTATTACAGTTCTAGCGATAATAACTGTATTGTATGGATAATAACGCATGTTATATTGATAATATTGGGAGTAATAAGTACAATTATTACAGTGCTGGCGATAATAACAGTACAATATGGGTAAAAAATGCATGTTATACTGTTAATAATAAAAGTAATAATTATAATTATTATAGGTCTGCAATAATAACTGCATAATATGGGTAATAATGCATGTTATATTGATAATAGTAAAAGTAATACGTATAATTGTTATAGTTCTAGCAATAATAACTGCATAATATTGGTAATAATGCATGTTACATTTATAATAATAAAGGAATAAATATAATTATTATAGTTCTGGCGATATTTACTGCATAATATGGATAATAATGCATGTTATATTGATAATATTGTGTATAATAAGTATAATTATTATAGTTCCAACGATAATGTCTGTATAATATGGGTAATCATGCATGTTATATTGATAATATTGCGAGTAATAAGTATAATTATTATAGTTCTAGCGATAATAACTGCATAATATGGATAATAATGCATGTTATATTGATAATATTGGGAGTAATAAGTATAATTATTATAGTTCCAACGATAATAACTGTATAATATGGGTAATCATGCATGTTATATTGATAATATTGGGAGTAATAAGTACAATTATTACAGTTCTAGCGATAATAACTGTACTGTATGGATAATGATGCATGTTATATTGATAATATTGGGAGTAATTAGTATAATTATTACAGTTCTGGCGATAATAACAGTACAATGTGGGTAATAATGCATGTTATACTGTTAATAATAAAAGTAATAATTATAATTATTATAGGTCTGGAAATAATAACTGCATAATATGGGTAATAATACATGTTATATTGATAATAATAAAAGTAATACGTATAATTGTTATAGTTCTAGCAATAATAACTGCATAATATTGGTAATAATGCATGTTACATTTATAATAATAAAGGAATAAATATAATTATTATAGGTCTGGCTATAATCACTGTACAATATGGGTAATAATGCATGTTATATTGACAATAATAAAAGTAATACGTATAATTGTTATAGTTCTAGCAATAATAACTGCATAATATTGGTAATAATGCATGTTACATTTATAATAATAAAAGCAATAAATATAATTATTATAGTTCTGGCGATAGTGACTGTAGAATATGGGTCGTAATGAATGTTACATTGATAATATTGGGAGTAATAAGTATAATAATTACAGTTCTAGCGATAATAACTGTATAATACGAGTAATAATGCATGTTCTATTGAGAATATTGGGAGTAATAAGTACAATTATTACAGTTCTAGCGATAATAACTGTATTGTATGGATAATAATGCATGTTGTATTGATAATATTGGGAGTAATAAGTATAATTATTGTAGTTCTAACTATAATAACTGTATAATATGGGTACTCATGCATGTTATATTGATAATAATACAAGTAATAAGTATAATTGTTATAGATCTAGCAATAATAACTGCAAAATATGGGTAGTAATGCATGTTATATTCATAATAGTAAAAGCAATAAGTATAATTATTATAGTTCTGGCGATAGTAACTGTATAATATGGGTAATAATGCATGTTATATTGATAATATTGGGAGTAATGAGTATAATTATTATAGGTCTGGCTATAATCACTGTACAATATGGGTAATAATGCATGTTATATTGACAATAATAAAAGTAATACGTATAATTGTTATAGTTCTAGCAATAATAACTGCATAATATTGGTAATAATGCATGTTACATTTATAATAATAAAAGCAATAAATATAATTATTATAGTTCTGGCGATAGTAACTGTATAATATGAGTAATAATGCATGTTATATTGATAATAATAAAAGTAATAAGTATAAGTATTATAGTTCAAGCGATAGTAACTGCATAATATGGGTAATAATGCATGTTATATTGATAATAATAAAAGTAATAATTATAATTATTATAGGTCTGGCAATAATAACTGCATAATATGGGTAATAATGCATGTTATATTGATAATATTGGGAGTAATAACTATAATTATTATAGTTCCAACGATAATAACTGTATAATATGGGTGATCATGCATGTTATATTGATAATATTGGGAGTAATAAGTACAATTATTATAGTTCTAACGATAATAACTGAATATTATGGGTAATCATTTAGTTATTTGATAATATTGGGAGTAATAAGTATAATTATTATAGTTCTGGCAATTATAACAGTATAATATTGGTAATAATGTATGTTATATTGATAATATTGGGAGTAATAAGTACAATTATTACAGTTCTAGCGATAATAACTGTATTGTATGGATAATAACGCATGTTATATTGATAATATTGGGAGTAATAAGTATAATTATTATAGTTCCAACGATAATAACTGTATAATATGGGTAATCATGCATGTTATATTGATAATATTGGGAGTAATAAGTACAATTATTACAGTTCTAGCGATAATAACTGTATTGTATGGATAATGATGCATGTTATATTGATAATATTGGGAGTAATAAGTACAATTATTACAGTGCTGGCGATAATAACAGTACAATATGGGTAAAAAATGCATGTTATACTGTTAATAATAAAAGTAATAATTATAATTATTATAGGTCTGCAATAATAACTGCATAATATGGGTAATAATGCATGTTATATTGATAATAATAAAAGTAATACGTATAATTGTTATAGTTCTAGCAATAATAACTGCATAATATTGGTAATAATGCATGTTACATTTATAATAATAAAAGCAATAAATATAATTATTATAGTTCTGGCGATAGTAACTGTAGAATATGGGTCGTAATGAATGTTACATTGATAATATTGGGAGTAATAAGTATAATTATTACAGTTCTAGCGATAATAACTGTATAATACGAGTAATAATGCATGTTCTATTGAGAATATTGGGAGTAATAAGTACAATTATTACAGTTCTAGCGATAATAACTGTATTGTATGGATAATAATGCATGTTGTATTGATAATATTGGGAGTAATAAGTATAATTATTGTAGTTCTAACTATAATAACTGTATAATATGGGTACTCATGCATGTTATATTGATAATAATACAAGTAATAAGTATAATTGTTATAGATCTAGCAATAATAACTGCAAAATATGGGTAGTAATGCATGTTATATTCATAATAGTAAAAGCAATAAGTATAATTATTATAGTTCTGGCGATAGTAACTGTATAATATGGGTAATAATGCATGTTATATTGATAATATTGGGAGTAATGAGTATAATTATTGTAGGTCTGGCTATAATCACTGTACAATATGGGTAATAATGCATGTTATATTGACAATAATAAAAGTAATACGTATAATTGTTATAGTTCTAGCAATAATAACTGCATAATATTGGTAATAATGCATGTTACATTTATAATAATAAAAGCAATAAATATAATTATTATAGTTCTGGCGATAGTAACTGTATAATATGAGTAATAATGCATGTTATATTGATAATAATAAAAGTAATAAGTATAAGTATTATAGTTCAAGCGATAGTAACTGCATGATATGGGTAATAATGCATGTTATATTGATAATAATAAAAGTAATAATTATAATTATTATAGGTCTGGCAATAATAACTGTATAATATGGGTGATCATGCATGTTATATTGATAATATTGGGAGTAATAAGTACAATTATTATAGTTCTAACGATAATAACTGAATATTATGGGTAATCATTTAGTTATTTGATAATATTGGGAGTAATAAGTATAATTATTATAGTTCTGGCAATTATAACAGTATAATATTGGTAATAATGTATGTTATATTGATAATATTGGGAGTAATAAGTACAATTATTACAGTTCTAGCGATAATAACTGTATTGTATGGATAATAACGCATGTTATATTGATAATATTGGGAGTAATAAGTATAATTATTATAGTTCCAACGATAATAACTGTATAATATGGGTAATCATGCATGTTATATTGATAATATTGGGAGTAATAAGTACATTTATTACAGTTCTAGCGATAATAACTGTACTGTATGGATAATGATGCATGTTATATTGATAATATTGGTAGTAATAAGTATAATTATTACAGTTCTGGCGATAATAACAGTACAATGTGGGTAATAATGCATGTTATACTGGTAATAATAAAAGTAATAATTATAATTATTATAGGTCTGCAATAATAACTGCATAATATGGGTAATAATGCATGTTATATTGATAATAATAAAAGTAATACGTATAATTGTTATAGTTCTTGCAATAATAACTGCATAATATTGGTAATAATGCATGTTACATTTATAATAATAAAGGCATAAATATAATTATTATAGTTGTGGCGATAGTAAATGTATAATATGGGTAATAATGCATGTTATATTGATAATATTGGGAGTAATAAGTATAATTATTATAGTTCTGGCGATAGTAACTGCATAATATGGGTAATAATGCATGTTATATTGATAATATTGGGAGTAATAAGTATAATTATTATAGTTCTGGCGATTATAACAGTATAATATGGGTAATACTGCATGTTATATTGATAATAATACAAGTAATAAGTATAATTGTTATAGATCTAGCAATAATAACTGCAAAATATGGGTAGTAATGCATGTTATATACATAATAGTAAAAGCAATAAGTATAATTATTATAGTTCTGGCAATAGTAACTGTATAATATGGGTAATAATGCATGTTATATTGATAATATTAGGAGTAATGAGTATAATTATTATAGTTCTGGCGATAATAACAGTATAATATAGGTAATTTTTTTTTTTTTTTTTTTGTTTTGGGAAGGGAAACAGGGGAAATCTTCTAAAGATCCCCAGGGCTAGGCCACGTGCCCCGGGGTATGCCGGATTTCTACCGGCTAAAACCCCTAACCCTCGCTGTGACTTTAGTCCCCCCCGGGACTGTTTTTCACATTACTTCAGGGGGGAGTCACCTGTTGTGCGATTTCGCACGTCTCAAGTGAGATGCCCTCACGACAAAAGGTGGCCTGTTAGGAGCTATTTTAACTTGCCGATGGAATCCCCTACACTGGGTTTAGGGGATTCCATCGGCTCTCCTCCGTCTTCTTCTGCTGGAGCAGCCGTCGCACGTAGGTGCCAACGGCGCTCCAGTGCTGCAAAGTTTGCAGCATCACCCCCACGATGATGTCGGGGGCGATGGGGCCAACCTCCTGTTGGAGGGCATCCCGCTCAGCCGTCCAGCGGCGGCAGGCGAAGAGGGTGTGCTCAGCACTATCCTCCGCACCCTGGCAGCCGTAACCACACATCGGCGAGGTGGCCTTACCCATCCTAAAAAGGTAGGCACGGAAGTATCCATGCCCACTAAGGAACTGGGTAAGGTAGTAACCCACCTCGCCGTGCTTTCTGGATACCCAAGGGGCTAGACATGGAATGAGCCTAGCTGTCCAACGCCCCCGGGTCTCCTCATTCCAACGTTGCTGCCAGCGGTGCAGAGTGGCTTC
The DNA here is from genome assembly GCA_963576845.1 of Megachile leachella. NCBI lineage: Eukaryota > Metazoa > Arthropoda > Insecta > Hymenoptera > Megachilidae > Megachile > Megachile leachella. The sequence continues at coordinate 11,764,743 of OY756260.1, read as the reverse complement.
ACGAGCCACCCTCTTCGCCTCGGCCTTCTCCTGACCATTCCTTTTGGCCCCATAGACCTGCTGACGCTCATGAGCGAGCAGGTCTATGGGGACCATACCGGCTATCACCAACACAGCTGGCTCCGCGACAGTCCTGTAAGAACAGGCTACCCGGAGCGCGCACCTTCTCTGAACCGCCGCGAGTCTGCGGCGGTACTTCTCGAAGCGGAGAGCTCCTGCCCAAATCTCCGAGCCATACAAAAGTATGGACTCGGCGGTGGACACCAGGAGCCTCCGCTTCGCCGGCTTTGGACCTCCAATGTTCGCCATGAGGCGGGCTAAGGACGACGCGGTTGCCGCCGCCCTGTCGGCCGCCTGCCGTATATGTGCCCAGAAGGTCCTCTTGGAATCAAGGAGGACCCCCAGGTACTTCACGGCGGCCTTGGCTAAGATGGTATGGATCCCCACCTTGAATGGTATCTCGGTGGGGATCCTTCGCCTTGACAGGATGACGAGCTCGGTCTTCTCGGTTGCTAGCCGAAGACCTGCGTCGCCCATCCATCTCTCCACCCGCCTCATGACCTGATTCAGGCCAAACTGTGCGCGCTCCGTGTCGCGGGCGACAATTACTGCCGCAATGTCGTCCGCGTAGCCCACCAGGAACGCCTCGCTGGGGAACTCAATCCGCAGGATGGCGTCGTAGAACGCGTTCCAGAGGTCTGGTCCTAGAATGGACCCCTGTGCCACTCCTGCGGAGACTTTTTTCCTCCGCCGCCCCTCGACCGTGTCGTAAACAAGGACACGGTCAGAGAGGTAATCCTCCATCATGCGGAGGAGATAGTCCGGCACCTGGAAAGTGTTCTCCAGGGCCGCGAGTATCCCCATCCAACTCACCGAGTTAAAGGCGTTCCTGACATCCAGCGTGGCTACGAGGACGACATGCCAGCTGTGTCGGTTCCCGGTCTCCGCCTTTTCGGCGGCGTCTAGGACCTCCCGTAGGGCGTCGACGGTAGACCTTCCGCGACGGAAGCCAAACTGTCGACCCGATAGATCGCCCGCCTCCCGGAAAGCGTCCAGGAGGCGGGGCCTAATCATCTTCTCGAGCAGCTTACCGGCCGCGTCCAGCATACAAATAGGTCTGTATGCCGACGGACCGGTAAGCTGCTCCTTGCCTTTAGAAATGAGCGCAAGGCGCTGCACTTTCCATCGGGTCGGCCAGAGGCCGCAACCCAGACATGCATTGAGCAAAGCCAGCAGAGGTCCTGGGTGAAGCTGAACAGCCAGTTTCACAATCTCTGCTGGAATGCCGTCTGGGCCCGGGGCTTTCCTATTGCGGAAGGTCCGGGCTGCATTCTGCATCTCCTGCATGGTGAAGGGGGGGAACTCCTTCACCTGCAGCCCTGCTGACCGTCGCGCCCTTGCCGGGTGGTCCGGAAAAAGGGCGTCCACGATTGCCGATGCCTCGTCTGCGGGTAATACCGCGGGGCCGTTTTGGGCACCGATCTTGCGACGCACGATTCGGTACCCTAGTCCCCACGGGTCACGGTTGACCTCCTCCCGGAGGTTGTCCCAGCAACGCCGTTGACTAACGCAAATCGCGTGGCGCAATTCGCGGCGCTTGGCCCTGTAGGATTCCCACAGGGCCTCGCCTTCGCCGGTGCGCCTGGCGCGCTGGGCTATTCGCCGCAGACGATGGCAGTCCCTCCGGAGGTTGGCGATGTCGCTCGACCACCAGTAGGCCGGCTGTCTGGCACTGCGTGGCCTTCCACGGCTCATCGACGCTTCGCACGCCGTGTGTATGGCGTGCATAGTTGCGCCAACGAGCCGCTCTAACGATAGCCGGGATAATGGCTCTCCGTTGAGCTGCGGGATGGACTGCAGCGCAACTTGGAGAGCCTCTCCAAACTTCTCCTTCTGGAGCGTCTTAATGTTCCACCCTCTAACAGGGGGTGGAAGGACGCTCCTCCGTTTTTTCCCGACTATCCGGAAAGCTACGTACTGGTGGTCACTCCCCGTGTAGTCCTCGATGACTCTCCAGTCATCGACACGGGGCGCGACATCCTCAGAAGCCATCGTGATATCCACGATGGTCTCCTGGTAACCAAACCTCCGGAAGGTCGTGGACGACCCTCGGTTAAGGATCACCAGGTTCTGGCGCGCCGCCAACTCGACGACGTGCCGTCCCCTGGTGTCCGGTCTGGGCATTCCCCACTCGACCGCCTTCGCGTTGAAGTCCCCTCCGATCACACATCCGCCCCCAATGGCTTGGATGGTGTCTTCGAGGACCTCAACCTTCTCGCGAAACTCCGCGATGCGGTCGTTAGGGGAGAGGTAGACGCTCACCAGCGTCACACCCTCTCCCCTTACCCAGACATGTCCGGCGCCTGCGCCGTGCGACTGGACCCGGAACTTGGACGGATCCGGGATCCAGATCGCAGCGGTACCCAACGTGTCAGCGAACCACGTTGGTCCTTCCCGAGCACGATACGGTTCACTGAGCAGGAGAATATCTATCTCCTTCTCTCGCCGCATCTGCTCAAGAAGGGCGTCCGCGACTCGGCTGCGGTTCAAGTTGGCTTGGAACACCTTAGCCATTGCGCTGCTTAGCGTTGGCTAAGGCGTCGCGGTACGCCTTACAGGCGCCGGACCCTAACACATGCTGTAGGTCTGCGCCCTTGAGACCATGGTCGGCGCAGACCACACCTCGGCGGCTTCTGACAGCCCTTGGCTGCATGGCCTTTCTCCCCGCACCGGTAGCAGTTATTCTGCCGGTCCGGGCCCTTGCAACCGCGCGCCAGGTGCTCGTACCCCAGGCACCTGAAGCAGCGCGCGGCTACCGTCCTCTTTCTGGGACGGGATATCACCATCCCGACCCTCAAACGGCCGCAATCCAATATCTTGGCTGCGGCCCGCTCCTCGAGCTCGACTATTGCCAATTTCTGGCCCCGGGCATTCTCCTTCGTGACATGCACCCGCATGTCGCCGGCAGAGTCGCCCAATTCCTTCCTGAGGGCCTCTTCCACCTCACTAGCTGTGGTGAGGCAGTCTAAGTCCCTCAGTTCAATTGTTTCCTTGGGCTCCATCCGGCGGACTGTGCCAGCGGTGCCCAGGGCCCCCTTTAGAGCCTCACTGAATGAGGCCTTCTGCTCAGGATTTGCAGCCCCTGCTAATTCGAGAAGGACTTCACCCCCCCCTCGTTTGCCGGATCGATTTAATTTCAATTCCGGCCTCCTCCGGTTTTACGCTGGCGCGTAATTTCGCCAGCACTTGAGCGTAGCTCGTGCCCGCCGCCGGCTTAACCGCCAAAGCGGCTGCGCGGCGTTTGCGACGCGGCTTCCTCTTCTTCTCCTTCTTTTGGTTATCTGCCTCCATGGAGGCAGAGGTAGTCGCCTTGTCCGCGGCGATGGCGGCCGCCGTGTGAGGCGCGGCGGGTTTTTGCGGCTTCGATTTACGGCGTGCCACCACGCTCCATGCTTCGTCGCCATCCCTCAGCCTTTTCTCAGCAGGGGATGGCTGGGATGCGGGGCTGGAGGTTATCTCCCGCGTCCTTTTTCTGCCGCTGAGGTCCTGTGTCATGTGTGCGGACTGTGCCGCCTCAATAGCGTCCGCCAACTCCACCAAGCGCGGGAGACCATTCTTGATGGCCATGGCAACATTACGTTGCCTGGTCGTTGCCAAGGTCATCTCCGCTACGGTGTCGCGGAGTTGCTTCAAAAGGGCCCCAATTATTGAGGCCTCTGTGGCGGAAGGAACCGGCTGTGGGGCCAGAACCGGTTCCGCCGGCGTCTCCTCAGCAGGCACCGGAGTACCCTCACCTGCAAACATCGGCGATCTCTCGCCGGATGGCGGTGGGCTCCGCGCCAGACTGCGGCGCGGCGTGAATGCCGCCGCCTCCATCTCCTTGACCTGCTCGAGGACATTTGCGCTCGTACCGCGCAAGCTCCTCCCTTCTTCAATAGGTGTTTGTTTGGACGCCATTTTATATCGATTACAGTTTTAACGACGGTTCGCGCATCATGCGAGCCACACCGCAGTGTGGCATCTATCCCCGCCGGTTAGAAACCCTAATTACGGATGTCGAAGCCGAGAAGCGGCTTTTCGGGAGGCCACCCCTATCGACACCAAGTGACTCTAATAAATAAAATGATACGGGATAGGCCCGCGCCATATATGATGCAAAAGGTTTAACGTCACCCCTATCGAAGGGACGCACCGGTATCCGACCCGGGTATTGCCCCAACCTCAGGCTAGACGGTGCTGTGGTTTAACCCCCACCAGCTCAGGTTATGAGGAACACTGGCCAGGTGATCCTCCATTCCTGCGCCCGATAGCACGGCTTCAACCCTTGCATTGGCTCCGTACAGCGAAGACATGAGCGGTTCTCCCACGTTGAACATGTGGTTTCACGGGATCTCTGCCGAACCCAAGTTGAGAGCGGACTTACATTTACCCTTATTACTCCCACAGAGGTCAGGTACTAACATCATGTCCCGCCACGGTCGGGGGGCTACTACTCCCCCCTTGGCTAGTCTGCAAGGAATATCCACCGCGTACCAACCGCAGCCCATTCATTCATCCATTCACACACACATTTACACAGTTCTAGTTTTGGTCCGCGGGAGCTATTTTATTTCACTCCTACCCTCCACGCACTCCGAAGAGTACGTGGCGAGCATTCCCCTATCCGCCACCCGGGGACGCGTCCGATGGGGGACTAGGAACCCCACACGGATAATATAGGTAATAATGCATGTTACATTGATAATAATAAAAGTAATAAGTATAATTATTATAGGTCTGGCGATAATCACTGTACAATATGGGTAATAATGCATGTTATATTGATAATAATAAAAGTAATAAGTATAATTATTACAGTACTAGCGATAATACCTGTGTAATGTGGGTAATAATGCATGTTATATTGATACTTTAAAGTAATAAGTATAATTATTACAGTTCTAGCGATAATAACAGTATAATATGGTTAATAATGCATGTTATATTGGTAATAATAAAAATAATAATTATAATTATTATGGGTCTGGCGATAATAACTGCATAATATAGGTAATAATGCATGTTATAATGATAATAATAAAAGTAATACGTATAATCGTTATAGTTCAAGCAATAATAACTGCATAATATGGGTAATAATGCATGTTATATTCATAATAATAAAAGGAATAAGTATAATTATTATAGTTCTAGCGATAAAAACTGCATAATATGATCAATAATGCATTCTATATTGATAATAATAAAAGGAATAGGTATAAGTATTATAGTTCAAGCGATAGTAACTGCATAATATGGGTAATAATGCATGTTATATTGATAATAATACAAGTAGTAAGTATAATTGTTATAGTTCTAGCGATAATAACTGCATAATATGGGTAATAATGCATGTCATATTCATAGTAATAAAAGGAATAAGTATAATTATTATAGTTCTAGCGATTATAACTGCATGATATGGGTAATAATGCATGGTATATTGATAATAATAAAAGTAGTAAGTACAATTGTTATAGTTCTAGCAATAGTAACTGCATAATACGGGTTAGAATGCAGGTTATATTGATAATAACAAAAGTAATAAGTGCAATTGTTATAGTTCTAGCGATAATAACTGTATAACATGGGTAATAATGCATGTTATATTGATAATTTAAAAGTAATAAGTATAATTATTACAGTTCTGGCGATAATAACTGCATAATATGGGCAATAGTGCATGTTATATTGAGAATAATAAAAGTAATAAGTATAATTATTACAGTTCTGGCGATAATAACTGTGTAATGTGGGTAATAATGTGTAACGTCCCTAGAACCTAGGTTTAGGTTGTTACTAGCGCTAGTAAGGTAAAGAGCGGCTTTTACCCTCTGAACGACTCGTTTTCCTAATAAAGTTTGTGGGATTCGTGTGGTGTGCGGTTAAGGAGTGAAATCCACAGATCAGAATCTTTCAATAACTTAAATTTATTCAAAAACGGAAATTAAAACTAACAAATAACAATAATATCGAAATAATAAATAATAAGTGTTTGATTAAAGAATTAAGCAAGTTTGGTATAATAATAATAACAATGAAGAATAATAAAGATTGACAATTGAACGGCACGTAATAAACGATTGAGAAATTAACACATTATAAATCAAATAATAATTATCGTGAGAACTGGAAAGATATTCGCTTGTATCTGAGGCTAACTAAAATCTATAATAATATATGTTCGGTTCTCGTTTCTGAAATTATCGCAGTGACAAATTATGTTTCGATTCGTTTAAATGATTCTAGACGAGATGTTACGCTTGTAATCTACCGCTTGCGAGGAATGCGATCTAAGTGCAATTCTCTAAGAGTACCTAAATACGCTTTCGCAAAAATCTATCGCGGAGTAATCGATTACGGAAAAACGCTTAATTGAGAACAGTGTTCTTTTACCGATTTGAATTACCGAACTCTATCTGATCTTAATAATTTTATTTCTTCGGAACAGTTACTCTTTATTTACTGACTCGACAATTAATTGTTCATGACCCTTTTAGTCAAAACGAACACTGACAGCCAAGACCAGATCGCTTAATTGGGGAGCCTGTTGTTCACTGGCTACTAGAACGACCCAACGATACAGGTAAAGGGTGAACAGTATAAGTCTAACAGGGTAGCAAATCAAATGATTCTAATGTAAAATCGCAATTGCTGAACTGCCACCCAAAAGACACGGGCTTCAGAGACCAAGTCGCTCAAATGGGGAGCCCGCGGTAGCTGGCTACGAAACTACCCAGAGCGAACTCCGAGAATCTGACGGCGCGTTAGCAATTCGATAAAAATCAAGATGAGTAGCTGAGAGCTATCCTTTCGATATCTTAGCCTTTCTTGGCGCTAAGCATAGCACTCTCCTGACGGAGTTTCAGAGACGAGATCGTTTGAATGGGGAGCCCGCGTTAGCTAGCTACTAGACGACCCACGATCAAGTATCCAAATGGCGTATACTTGCTTTACCAGTCAAGTATTAAGACTCGTGTCGGCTCTTTTACAGCGAAAACTGTTCCTGCTATACTTGGAAATGAGGGTTGTGTCGCGTTCGATTCCGAAGACTGTTCTGATTTGAGACGGGTTTCGCTCGCCCTTTTATATCCCAAAATTCAACGAATTCGTGACGTCAGAATTTCCAAAATTTCGCATAAATTCGTTAATACATATTAATTAGAAAATCGGTTACTTCGGTTATGTTTTAAATATTGCTCTTCAATTAATTATTAACGTTTCGGCATTAGATTATTACCGTAGCGGTGTTTTAACGGAGATACGTTTTCTGTCCTTTTCTAATCAAGGGTGCTTGATTTTTGCGTGAGTCAAAACTATTTCGATTTACGGATTTTCCTTTAGATAATGAAACTGATTTCGATCAAGTCTATAAATGTTTTAATGAATGATGAATTCTCATGCATGAATTGATTAAATTAATTAATTAATTTTAATATCTAAAGTTGCCGTAAATAGAGACAGTGTTCCTATCCTTCTCTATAGCTATCGCTGTCTCAAGTGTTTCGGTGAGCGTCGTGACTTGCAGTCTTATTGTAGCGCAACGGAAATTTCGTACAAATTACTTATCAGAATTAAAATAAGAATAATACATAATCCTTCTCCAATTAATCTAATTTAATGTTAAAATACTTTTATGAAGACTATTACCTACGCCGAATTAAGATAGTTAGTAATAATGGATATTAATATATATATATATGTATATATGTGTTACCGACTGTCGAATTTGACAGATATGGTAATAGGTTCGTAATGTGCCGTCGGTAATTGCCTAATACTGTCGATAATAGATCTGAGATGTCGTAAAGTACAAAAACCGGGTCCGCGGGACGTTACAAATGCACGTCATATTGATAACATTGGGAGTAATAAGTATATTTATTATAGTTCTGCCGATAATAACAGTACAATATGGGTAATAATGCATGTTATATTGATAAGAAAGAAGTAATAAGTATAATCGTTATAGTTCAAGCAATAATAACTGCAAAATATGGGTAATGATGCATGTTATATTCATAATAATAAAAGCAATAAGTAAAATTATTATAGTTCTGGCGATAGTAACTGTATAATATGGGTAATAATGCATGTTATACTCATAATAATAAAAGCAATAAGTATAATTATTATAGTTCTGGCGATAGTAACTGTATAATATGGGTAATAATGCATGTTATATTGATAATATTGGGAGTAATAAGTACAATTGTTATAGTTCTAGCAATAATAACTGCATAATATGGGTAATAATGCATGTTATATTCATAATAATAAAAGGAATAAGTATAATTATTATAGTTCAAGCGATAGTAACTGCATAATATGGGTAATGATGCATGTTATATTGATAATAATAAAAGTAATACGTATAATTGTTGTAGTTCTAGCAATAATAACTGCATAATATTGGTAATAATGCATGTTACATTTATAATAATAAAAGCTGTAAATATGGTTATTATAATTCTGGCGATAGTAACTGTATAATATGGGTAGTAATGCATGTTATATTGATAATATTGGGAGTAATAAGAATAATTATTATAGTTCTGGCGATAATAACAGTATAATATGGGTAATAATGCATGTTATATTGGTAATGATAAAAGTAATAGGTATAATTATTAAAGTTCTAGCGATAATAACTGTATAACATGGGTAATAATGCATGTTATATTGATAATTTAAAAGTAATAAGTATAATTATTACAGTTCTGGCGATAATAACTGCATAATATGGGCAATAGTGCATGTTATATTGACAATAATAAAAGTAATAAGTATAATTATTACAGTTCTGGCGATAATAACTGTGTAATGTGGGTAATAATGCACGTCATATTGATAACATTGGGAGTAATAAGTATATTTATTATAGTTCTGCCGATAATAACAGTACAATATGGGTAATAATGCATGTTATATTGATAAGAAAGAAGTAATAAGTATAATCGTTATAGTTCAAGCAATAATAACTGCAAAATATGGGTAATAATGCATGTTATATTCATAATAATAAAAGTAATACGCCTAATTGTTATAGTTCTAGCAATAATAACTGCATAATATTGGTAATAATGCATGTTATATTGATAATATTGGGAGTAATAAGTATAATTATTATAGTTCCAACGATAATAACTGTATAATATGGGTAATCATGCATGTTATATTGATAATATTGGGAGTAATAAGTACAATTGTTATAGTTCTAGCAATAATAACTGCATAATATGGGTAATAATGCATGTTATATTCATAATAATAAAAGGAATAAGTATAATTATTATAGTTCTAGCGATAAAAACTGCATAATATGGGCAATAATGCATGTTATATTGATAATAATAGAAGGAATAAGTATAAGTATTATAGTTCAAGCGATAGTAACTGCATAATATGGGTAATAATGCATGTTATATTGATAATATTGGGAGTAATAAGAATAATTATTATAGTTCTGGCGATAATAACAGTATAATATGGGTAATAATGCATGTTATATTGACAATAATAAAAGCAATAAGTATAATTATTATAGTTCTGGCGATAGTAACTGTATAATATGGGTAATAATGCATGTTACATTTATAATAATAAAAGCTGTAAATATGATTATTATAATTCTGGCGATAGTAACTGTATAATATGGGTAGTAATGCATGTTATATTGATAATATTGGGAGTAATAAGAATAATTATTATAGTTCTGGCGATAATAACAGTATAATATGGGTAATAATGCATGTTATATTGACAATAATAAAAGCAATAAGTATAATTATTATAGTTCTGGCGATAGTAACTGTATAATATGGGTAATAATGCATGTTATATTGATAATATTGGGAGTAATAAGTACAATTGTTATAGTTCTAGCAATAATAACTGCATAATATGGGTAATAATGCATGTTATATTCATAATAATAAAAGTAATAAGTATAATTATTACAGTTCTAGCGATAATAACTGTATAACATGGGTGATAATGCATGTTACATTGATAATATTGGGAGTAATAAGTATAATTATTATAGTTCTAGCGATAATAACTGCATAATATGGGCAATAGTGCATGTTATATTGACAATAATAAAAGTAATAAGTATAATTATTACAGTTCTAGCGATAATAATTGTGTAATGTGGGTAATAATGCACGTTATATTGATAACATTGGGAGTAATAAGTATATTTATTATAGTTCTGCCGATAATAACAGTACAATATGGGTAATAATGCATGTTATATTGATAAGAAAGAAGTAATAAGTATAATCGTTATAGTTCAAGCAATAATAACTGCAAAATATGGGTAATAATGCATGTTATATTCATAATAATAAAAGTAATACGCATAGTTGTTATAGTTCTAGCAATAATAACTGCATAATATTGGTAATAATGCATGTTATATTGATAATATTGGGAGTAATAAGTATAATTCTTATAGTTCCAACGATAATAACTGTATAATATGGGTAATCATGCACGTTATATTGATAATATTGGGAGTAATAAGTACAATTGTTATAGTTCTAGCAATAATAACTGCATAATATGGGTAATAATGCATGTTATATTCATAATAATAAAAGGAATAAGTATAATTATTATAGTTCTAGCGATAAAAACTGCATAATATGGGCAATAATGCATGTTATATTGATAATAATAGAAGGAATAAGTATAAGTATTATAGTTCAAGCGATAGTAACTGCATAATATGGGTAATAATGCATGTTATATTGATAATAATAAAAGTAATACGTATAATTGTTGTAGTTCTAGCAATAATAACTGCATAATATTGGTAATAATGCATGTTACATTTATAATAATAAAAGCAGTAAATATGATTATTATAATTCTGGCGATAGTAACTGTATAATATGGGTAATAATGCATGTTATATTGATAATATTGGGAGTAATAAGAATAATTATTATAGTTCTGGCGATAATAACAGTATAATATGGGTAATAATGCATGTTATATTGGTAATGATAAAAGTAATAAGTATAATTATTAAAGTTCTAGCGATAATAACTGTATAACATGGGTAATAATGCATGTTATATTGATAATTTAAAAGTAATAAGTATAATTATTACTGCTCTGGCGATAATAACTGCATAATATGGGTAAGAGTGCATGTTATATTCATAATAATAAAAGTAATAAGTATAATTATTACAGTTCTAGCGATAATAACTGTATAACATGGGTCATAATGCATGTTAGATTGATAATATTGGGAGTAATAAGTATAATTATTATAGTTCTAGCGATAATAACTGCACAATATGGGCAATAGTGCATGTTATATTGACAATAATAAAAGTAATAAGTATAATTGTTACAGTTCTAGCGATAATAACTGTGTAATGTGGGTAATAATGCACGTTATATTGATTACATTGGGAGTAATAAGTATATTTATTATAGTTCTGCCGATAATAACAGTACAATATGGGTAATAATGCATGTTATATTGATAAGAAAGAAGAAATAAGTATAATCGTTATAGTTCAAGCAATAATAACTGCATAATATGGGCAATACTGCATGTTATATTGACAATAATAAAAGTAATAAGCATAATTATTACAGTTCTAGCGATAATAACTGTGTAATGTGGGTAATAATGGATGTTATATTGATAATATAAAGGTAATAAGTATAATTATTACAGTTCTAGCGATAATAACTGTGGAATATGGGTCGTAATGAATGTTACATTGATAATATTGGGAGTAATAAGTATAATTATTACAGTTCTAGCGATAATAACTGTATAATACGAGCAATAATGCATGTTCTATTGATAATATTGGGAGTAATAAGTACAATTATTACAGTTCCAGCGATAATAACTGTCTTGTATGGATAATAATGCATGTTATATTGATAATATTGGGAGTAATAAGTATAATTATTATAGTTCTGGCGATAATAACAGTATAATATGGTTAATAATGTATGTTATATTGGTAATAATAGAAGCAATAATTATTATTATTATAGGTCTGGCGATAATAACTGCATAATATGGGTAATATTGCATGTTATATTGACAATAATAAAAGTAATAAGTATAATTATTACAGTTCTAGCGATAATAACTGCATAATATGGGTAATAATGCATGTTATATTCATAGTAATAAAAGGAATAAGTATAATTATTATAGTTCTAGCGATTATAACTGTATGATATGGGTAATAATGCATGTTATATTGATAATAATAAAAGTAATAAGTACAATTGTTATAGTTCTAGCGATAATAACTGCATAATATTGGTAATAATGCATGTTACATTTATAATAATAAAAGCAGTAAATATGATTATTATAATTCTGTCGATAGTAACTGTATAACATGGGTAATAATGCATGTTATATTGATAATTTAAAACTAATAAGTATAATTATTACAGTTCTAGCGATAATAACTGTACAGTATGGATAATAATGCATGTTATATTGATAAAATTGGGAGCAATAAGTATAATTATTGTAGTTCTAACGATAATAACTGTATAATATGGGTAACGATGCATGTTGTATTGATAATATTGCGAGTAATAAGTATAATTATTATAGTTCCCACGATAATAACTGTATAACATGGTTAATGATGCATGTTATATTGATAATGTTGGGAGTAATAAGTATAATTATTATAGTTCTAGCATTAATAACTGTATAATATGGGCAATAGTGCATGTTATATTGATATTAATAAAGGTAATAAGTGTAATTAATATAGTTCTGGCGATAATAACAGTATAATATGGGTAATAGTGCATGTTATAATGATAATAATAAAAGTAGTAAGTATAATTGTTATAGTTCTAGCAAGAGTAACTGCATAATATGGGTAATAATGCATGTTATATTCATAGTAATAAAAGGAATAAGTATAATTATTATAGTTCTAGCGATAATAACTGCATAATATGGGTAATAATGCATGTTATATTGATAATAATAAAAGTAATAAGTGTAATTGTTATAGTTCTAGCAATAGTAACAGCATAATATGGGTAATAATGCATGTTATATTGATAATAACAAAAGTAATAAGTATAAGTATTATAGTTCAAGCCATAATAACTGCATAATATGGGTAATAATGCATGTTATATTGATAATAATAAAAGTAATAAGTACAATTGTTATTGTTCTAGCCATAATAACTGCATAATATGGGTAATAATGCATGTTATATTGATAATAATAAAAGTAGTAAGTATAATTGTTATAGTTCTAGCAATAGTAACTGCATTATATGGGTAATAATGCATGTTATATTCATAGTAATAAAAGGAATAAGTATAATTATTATAGTTCTAGCGATAATAACTGCATAATATGGGTAATAATGCATGTTATATTGATAATAATAAAAGTAATAAGTACAATTGTTATAGTTCTAGCGATAATAACTGCATAATATGGGTAATAATGCATGTTATATTGATAATAATGAAAGTAGTAAGTATAATTGTTATAGTTCTAGCAATAGTAACTGCATAATATGGGTAATAATGCATGTTATATTCATAGTAATAAAAGGAATAAGTATAATTATTATAGTTCTAGCGATAATAACTGCATAATATGGGCAATAGCGCATGTTATATTGATAATAATAAAAGTAATAAGTATAATTACTACAGTTCTAGCGATAATAACTGTATAATATGGGTCATAATGAATGTTATATTGATAATATTGGGAGTAATAAGTATAGTTATTATAGTTCTGGCGATAATAACAGTATAATATGGGTAATAATGCATTTTATATTGATAATAATAAAAGTAATAAATATAATTATTATAGTTCTAGCGATAATAGCTGCATAATATGGGTAATAATGCATGTTATATTGATAATAATAAAAGTGATAAGTACAATTGTTATAGTTCTAGCAATAATAACTGCATAACATGGGTAATAATGCATGTTACATTCATAATAATAAAAGGAATGCGTATAATTGTTATAGTTCTAGCAATAATAACTGCATAATATTGGTAATAATGCATGTAACATTTATAATAATAAAAGCAATAAATATAATTATTATAGCTCTGGCGATAGTAACTGTATAATATGGGTAATAATGCATGTTATATTGATAATATTGGGAGTAATGAGTATAATTATTATAGTTCTGGCGATAATAACAGTATAATATGGGTAATAATGCATGTTATATTGGTAATAATAAAAGTAATAATTATAATTATTATAGGTCTGGCGATAGTAACTGTATAATGCGGGTAATAATGCATGTTATATTGATAATAATAAAAGTAATAAGTACAATTGATATAGTTCTAGCAATAATAACTGCATAATATGGGTAATAATGCATGTTATATTGATAATAATCAAAGTAGTAAGTATAATTGTTATAGTTCTAGCAATAGTAACTGTATAATATGGGTAATAATGCATGTTATATTCATAGTAATAAAAGGAATAAGTATAATTATTATAGTTCTAGCGATAATAACTGCATAATATGGGCAATAGCGCATGTTATATTGATAATAATAGAAGTAATAAGTATAATTATTATAGTTCTAGCGATAATAACTGTGTAATGTGGGTAATAATGCAAGTCATATTGATAACATTGGGAGTAATAAGTATAGTTATTATAGTTCTGGCGATAATAACAGTATAATATGGGTAATAATGCATGTTATATTGATAATAATAAAAGTAATAAATATAATTATTCTAGTTCTAGCGATAATAGCTGCATAATATGGGTAATAATGCATGTTATATTGATAATAATAAAAGTGATAAGTACAATTGTTATAGTTCTAGCAATAATAACTGCATAATATGGGTAATAATGCATGTTATATTCATAATAATAAAAGGAATACGTATAATTGTTATAGTTCTAGCAATAATAACTGCATAATAATGGTAATAATGCATGTAACATTTATAATAGTAAAAGCAATAAATATAATTATTATAGCTCTGGCGATAGTAACTGTATAATATGGGTAATAATGCATGTTATATTGATAATATTGGGAGTAATGAGTATAATTATTATAGTTCTGGCGATAATAACTGTATAATATGGGTAATCATGCATGTTATATTGATAATATTGGGAGTAATAAGTATAATTATTACAGTTCTTGCGATAATAACTGTATATTACGAGTAATAATGCATGCCCTATTGATAATATTGGGAGTAATAAGTACAATTATTACAGTTCTAGCGATAATAAGTGTATTGTATGGATAATAATGCATGTTATATTGATAATATTGGGAGTAATAAGTATAATTATTATAGTTCTGGCGATAATAACAGTATAATATGGTTAATAATGCATGTTATATTGGTAATAATAAAAATAATAATTATAATTATTATAGGTCTGGCGATAATAACTGCATAATATTGGTAATAATGCATGTTACATTTATAATAATAAAAGCAATAAATATGATTATTATAATTCTGGCGATAGTAACTGTATAATATGGGTAATAATGCATGTTATATTGATAATATTGGGAGTAATAAGACTAATTATTATAGTTCTGGCGATAATAACAGTATAATATGGGTAATAATGCATGTTATATTGGTAATGATGAAAGTAATAAGTATAATTATTAAAGTTCTAGCGATAATAACTGTATTAACATGGGTAATAATGCATGTTATATTGATAATAATAAAAGTAATAACTATAATTATTACAGTTCTAGCGATAATAACTGTACAGTATGGATAATAATGCATGTTATATTGATAAAATTGGGAGCAATAAGTATAATTATTGTAGTTCTAACGATAATAACTGTATAATATGGGTAATGATGCATGTTGTATTGATAATATTGGGTGTAATGAGTATAATTATTATAGTTCCCACGATAATAACTGTATAACATGGTTTATGATGCATGTTATATTGATAATGTTGGGAGTAATAAGTATAATTATTATAGTTCTAGCGTTAATAACTGTATAATATGGGCAATAGTGCATGTTATATTGATGTTAATAAAGGTAATAAGTGTAATTACTACAGTTCTAGCCATAATAACTGTATAATATGGGTCATAATGAATGTTATATTGATAATATTGGGAGTAATAAGTATAGTTATTACAGTTCTGGCGATAATAACAGTATGATATGGGTAATAATGCATTTTATATTGATAATAATAAAAGTAATAAATATAATTATTATAGTTCTAGCGATAATAGCTGCATAATATGGGTAATAATGCATGTTATATTGATAATAATAAAAGTGATAAGTACAATTGTTATAGTTCTAGCAATAATAACTGCATAATATGGGTAATAATGCATGTTATATTCATAATAATAAAAGGAATGCGTATAATTGTTATAGTTCTAGCAATAATAACTGCATAATATTGGTAATAATGCATGTAACATTTATAATAATAAAAGCAATAAATATAATTATTATAGCTCTGGCGATAGTAACTGTATAATATGGGTAATAATGCATGTTATATTGATAATATTGGGAGTAATGAGTATAATTATTATAGTTCTGGCGATAATAACAGTATAATATGGGTAATAATGCATGTTATATTGGTAATAATAAAAGTAATAATTATAATTCTTATAGGTCTGGCGATAGTAACTGTATAATGCGGGTAATAATGCATGTTATATTGATAATAATAAAAGTAGTAAGTATAATTGTTATAGTTCTAGCAAGAATAACTGCATAATATGGGTAATCATGCATGTTATATTCATAGTAATAAAAGGAATAAGTATAATTATTATAGTTCTAGCGATAAAAACTGCATAATATGGGTAATAGTGCATGATATATTGATATTAATAAAGGTAATAAGTATAATTAATATGGTTCTAGCGATAATAACTGTATAACATGGGTAATAATGAATGTTATATTGATAATTTAAAAGTAATATGTATAATTATTATAGTTCCAACGATAATAACTGTATAATATGGGTAATCATGCATGTTATATTGATAATATTGGGAGTAATAAGTATAATTATTATAGTTCTGGCGATAATAACAGTATAATATGGGTAATAATGCATATTATATTGATAATAATGAATGTAACAAGTATAATTATTATTTTTCTGGCGATAATAACTGCATAATATGGGCAATAGTGCAAGTTACATTGATAATAATAAAAGTAATAAGTATGATTATTATAGTTCTAGCGATAATAACTGCATAATATGGGCAATAATGCATGTTATATTGATAATAATAAAAGTAGTAAGTATAATAGTTATAGTTCTAGCAATAGTAACTGCATAATATGGGAAATAATGCATGTTATATTGATAATAATAAAAGTAATAAGTATAATTATTATAGTTCTAGCGATAATAACTGTGTAATGTAGGTAATAATGCAAGTCATATTGATAACATTGGGAGTAATAAGTATAGTTATTATAGTTCTGGCGATAATAACACTATAATATGGGTAATAATGCATGTTATATTGATAATAATAAAAGTAATAAATATAATTATTCTAGTTCTAGCGATAATAGCTGCATAATATGGGTAATAATGCATGTTATATTGATAATAATAAAAGTGATAAGTACAATTGTTATAGTTCTAGCAATAATAACTGCATAATATGGGTAGTAATGCATGTTATATTCATAATAATAAAAGGAATACGTATAATTGTTATAGTTCTAGCAATAATAACTGCATAATAATGGTAATAATGCATGTAACATTTATAATAATAAAAGCAATAAATATAATTATTATATCTCTGGCGATAGTAACTGTATAATATGGGTAATAATGCATGTTATATTCATAATATTGGGAGTAATGAGTATAATTATTATAGGCCTGGCGATAATAACAGTATAATATGGGTAATAATGCATGTTATATTGGTAATAATAAAAGTAATAATTATAATTATTATAGGTCTGGCGATAGTAACTGTATAATGCGGGTAATAATGCATGTTATATTGATAATAATAAAAGTAATAAGTACAATTGATATAGTTCTAGCAATAATATCTGCATAATATGGGTAATAATGCATGTTATATTCATAATAATAAAAGGAATAAGTATAATTATTATAGTTCTAGCGATAATAACTGCATAATATGGGTAATAACGCATGTTATATTGATAATAATAAAAGTAGTAAGTATAATTGTTATAGTTCTAGCAATAGTAACTGCATAATATGGGTAATAATGCATGTTATATTGATAATAACAAAAGTAGTAAGTATAAGTATTATAGTCCAAGCGGTAGTAACTGCATAATATGGGTAATAATGCATGTAATATTGATAATAATAAAAGTAATAAGTATAATTATTATAGTTCTAGCGATAATAACAGTATAATATGGGTAATAATGCATGTTATATTGGAAATAATAAAAGTAATAATTATAATTATTATAGGTCTGGCGATAATAACTGCATAATATGGGCAATAGCGCATGTTATATTGATAATAATAAAAGTAATAAGTACAATTGTTATAGTTCTAGCGATAATAACTGCATAATATGGGTAATAATGCATGTTATATTGATAATAATCAAAGTAGTAAGTATAATTGTTATTGTTCTAGCAATAGTAACTGCATAATATGGGTAATAATGCATGTTGTATTCATAGTAATAAAAGGAATAAGTATAATTATTATAGTTCTAGCGATAATAACTGCATAAAATGGGTAATAGCGCATGTTTTATTGATAATAATAAAAGTAATAAGTATAATTACTACAGCTCTAGCGATAATAACTGTATAATATGGGTCATAATGAATGTTATATTGACAATATTGGGAGTAGTAAGTATAATTATTATAGTTCTGGCGATAATAACAGCCTAATATGGGTAATAATGCATGTAATATTGATAATAATACAAGGAATAAGTATAATTGTTTTAGTTCTAGCGATAATAACTGCATAATATGGGTAATAATATATGTTATATTGATAATAATAAAAGTAGCAAGTATAATTGTTATAGTTCTAGCAATAGTAACTGCATAATATGGGAAATAATGCATGTTATATTGATAATAATAAAAGTTATAAGTATAATTATTATAGTTCTAGCGATAATAACTGCATAATATGGGCAATTATGCATGTTATATTGATAATAATAAAAGAAATAAGTATAATTATTATAGTACTAACGATAATAACTGTGTAATGTGGGTAATAATGCATGTTATATTGACAATTTAAAAGTAATAAGTATTATTATTACAGTTCTAGCGATAATAACTGTAGAATATGGGTCGTAATGAATGTTACATTGATAATATTGGGAGTAATAAGTATAATTATTATAGTTCTGGCGATAGTAACAGTATAATATGGTTAATAATGCATGTTATATTGGTAATAATAAAAATAATAATTATAATTATTATAGGTCTGGCGATAATAACTGCATAATATTGGTAATAATGCATGTTACATTTATAATAATAAAAGCAATAAATATGATTATTATAATTCTGGCGATAGTAACTGCATAATATGGGTAATAATGCATGTTATATTGATAATATTGGGAGTAATAAGAATAATTATTATAGTTCTGGCGATAATAACAGTATAATATGGGTAATAATGCATGTTATATTGGTAATGATGAAAGTAATAAGTATAATTATTAAAGTTCTAGCGATAATAACTGTATTAACATGGGTAATAATGCATGTTATATTGATAATAATAAAAGTAATAACTATAATTATTACAGTTCTAGCGATAATAACTGTACAGTATGGATAATAATGCATGTTATATTGATAAAATTGGGAGCAATAAGTATAATTATTGTAGTTCTAACGATAATAACTGTATAATATGGGTAATGATGCATGTTGTATTGATAATATTGGGTGTAATAAGTATAATTATTATAGTTCCCACGATAATAACTGTATAACATGGTTTATGATGCATGTTATATTGATAATGTTGGGAGTAATAAGTATAATTATTATAGTTCTAGCGTTAATAACTGTATAATATGGGCAATAGTGCATGTTATATTGATATTAATAAAGGTAATAAGTGTAATTACTACAGTTCTAGCCATAATAACTGTATAATATGGGTCATAATGAATGTTATATTGATAATATTGGGAGTAATAAGTATAGTTATTACAGTTCTGGCGATAATAACAGTATGATATGGGTAATAATGCATTTTATATTGATAATAATAAAAGTAATAAATATAATTATTATAGTTCTAGCGATAATAGCTGCATAATATAGGTAATAATGCATGTTATATTGATAATAATAAAAGTGATAAGTACAATTGTTATAGTTCTAGCAATAATAACTGCATAATATGGGTAATAATGCATGTTATATTCATAATAATAAAAGGAATGCGTATAATTGTTATAGTTCTAGCAATAATAACTGCATAATATTGGTAATAATGCATGTAACATTTATAATAATAAAAGCAATAAATATAATTATTATAGCTCTGGCAATAGTAACTGCATAATATGGGTAATAATGCATGTTATATTCATAGTAATAAAAGGAATAAGTATAATTATTATAGTTCTAGCGGTAATAACTGCATAATATGGGTAATAATGCATGTTATATTGATAATAATAAAAGTAGTAAGTATAACTGTTATAGTTCTGGCAATAGTAACTGCATAATATGGGTAATAATACATGTTATATACATAGTAATAAAAGGAATAAGTATAATTATTATAGTTCTAGCGATAATAACTGCATAATATGGGCAATAGCGCATGTTATATTGATAATAATAAAAGTAATAAGTATAATTATTACAGTTCTAGCGATAGTAACTGTATAACATGGGTAATCATGCATGTTATATTGATAATATTGGGAGTAGTAAGTATAATTATTATAGCTCTGGCGATAATAACAGTATAATATGGGTAATACTGCATTTTATATTGATAATATTGGGAGTAGTAAGAATAATTATTATAGTTCTGGCGATAATAACAGTATAATATGGGTAATAATGCATGTTATATTGATAATAATAAAAGTAATAAGTATAATTATTATAGTTCTAGCAATAGTAACTGCATAATATGGATAATAATGCATGTTATATTCATAGTAATAAAAGGAATAAGTATAATTATTACAGTTCTAGCGATAATAACTGTATAATATGGGTCATAATGAATGTTATATTGATAACATTGGGAGTAATAAGTATAGTTATTATAGTTCTGGCGATAATAACAGTATAATATGGGTAATAATGCATGTTATATTGATAATAATAAAAGTAATAAATATAATTATTATAGTTCTAGCGATAATAGCTGCATAATATGGGTAATAATGCATGTTATATTGATAATAATAAAAGTGATAAGTACAATTGTTATAGTTCTAGCAATAATAACTGCATAATATGGATAATAATGCATGTTATATTCATAGTAATAAAAGGAATAAGTATGATTATTATAGTACTAGCGATAATAACTGCATAAAATGGGCAATAGCGCATGTTTTATTGATAATAATAAAAGTAATAAGTATAATTACTACAGTTCTAGCGATAATAACTGTATAATATGGGTCATAATGAATGTTATATTGACAATATTGGGAGTAGTAAGTATAATTATTATAGTTCTGGCGATAATAACAGCATAATATGGGTAATAATGCATGTTATATTGATAATAGTACAAGGAATAAGTATAATTGTTATAGTTCTAGCAATAATAACTGCATGATATGGGTAATAATGCATGTTATATTCATAATAATAAAAGGAATACGTATAATTGTTATAGTTCTAGCAATAATAACTGCATAATATTGGTAATAATGCATGTAACATTTATAATAATAAAAGCCGTAAATATAATTATTATAGCTCTGGCGATAGTAACTGTATAATATGGGTAATAATGCATGTTATATTGATAATATTGGGAGTAATGAGTATAATTATTATAGTTCTGGCGATAATAACAGTATAATATGGGTAATAATGCATGTTATATTGATAATAACAAAAGTAATAAGTATAAGTATTATAGTTCAAGCGATAATAACTGCATAATATGGGTAATAATGCATGTTATATTGATAATAATAAAAGTAGTAAGTATAATTGTTATAGTTCTGGCAATAGTAACTGCATAATATGGGTAATAATACATGTTATATACATAGTAATAAAAGGAATAAGTATAATTATTATAGTTCTAGCGATAATAACTGCATAATATGGGCAATAGCGCATGTTATATTGATAATAATAAAAGTAATAAGTATAATTATTACAGTTCTAGCGATAGTAACTGTATAACATGGGTAATAATGCATGTTATATTGATAATTTAAAAGTAATATGTATAATTATTACAGTTCTAGTGATAATAACAGTATAATATGGGTAATAATGCATGTTATATTGATAATAATGAATGTAACAAGTATAATTATTATTTTTCTGGCGATAATAACTGCATAATATGGGCATTAGTGCAAGTTATATTGATAATAATAAAAGTAATAAGTATAATTATTATAGTTCTAGCGATAATAACTGCATAATATGGGCAATAATGCATGTTATATTGATAATAATAAAAGTAATAAGTACAATTGATATAGATCTAGCAATAATAACTGCATAATATGGGTAATAATGCATGTTATATTCATAATAATAAAAGGAATAAGTATAATTATTATAGTTCTAGCGATATGAACTGCATAATATGAGTAATAGTGCATGTTATATTGATATTAATAAAGGTAATAAGTATAACTAATATAGTTCTAGCGATAATAACTGCATAATAGGGGCAATAGTGCATGTTATATTGATATTAATAAAGGTAATAAGTATAACTAATATAGTTCTAGCGATAATAACTGCATAACATGGGTAATAGTGCATGTTATATTGATAATAATAAAAGTAGTAAGTATAATTGCTATAGTTCTAGCAATAATAACTGCAAAATATGGGTAATAATGCATGTTATATTCATAATAATGAAAGCAATAAGTATAATTACTATAGTTCTGGCGATAGTAACTGTATAATACGGGTAATAATGCATGTTATATTGATAATAATAAAAGTAATAAGTACACTTGATATAGTTCTAGCAATAATAACTGCATAATATGGGTAATAATGCATGTTATATTCATAATAATAAAAGGAATAAGTATAATTATTATAGTTCTAGCGATAAAAACTGCATAATATGGGTAATAGTGCATGTTATATTGATATTAACAAAGGTAGGAAGTATAACTAATATAGTTCTAGCGATAATAACTGTATAACATGGGTAATAATGCATGTTATATTGATAATAATAAACGTAATAAGTATAATTATTACAGTTCTAGCGATAATAACTGTACAGTATGGATAATAATGCATGTTATATTGATAAAATTGGGAGCAATAAGTATAATTATTGTAGTTCCCACGATAATAACTGTATAACATGGTTAATGATGCATGTTATATTGATAATGTTGGGAGTAATAAGTATAATTATTATAGTTCTAGCGTTAATAACTGTATAATATGGGCAATAGTGCATGTTATATTGATATTAATAAAGGTAATAAGTGTAATTAATATAGTTCTGGCGATAATAACAGTATAATATGGGTAATAGTGCATGTTATATTGATAATAATAAAAGTAGTAAGTATAATTGTTATAGTTCTAGCAAGAGTAACTGCATAATATGGGTAATAATGCATGTTATATTGATAATAACAAAAGTAATAAGTATAAGTATTATAGTTCAAGCCCTAATAACTGCATAATATGGGTAATAATACATGTTATATTGATAATAATAAAAGGAATAAGTACAATTGTTATAGATCTAGCCATAATAACTGCATAATATGGGTAATAATGCATGTTATATTGATAATAATAAAAGTAGTAAGTATAATTGTTATAGTTCTAGCAATAGTAACTGCATTATATGGGTAATAATGCATGTTATATTCATAGTAATAAAAGGTATAAGTATAATTATTATAGTTCTAGCGATAATAACTGCATAATATGGGTAATAATGCATGTTATATTGATAATAATAAATGTAGTAAGTATAATTGTTATAGTTCTAGCAATAGTAACTGCATAATATGGGTAATAATGCATGTTATATTCATAGTAATAAAAGGAATAAGTATAATTATTATAGTTCAAGCGATAATAACTGCATAATATGGGTAATAATGAATGTTATATTGATAATAATAAAAGTAATAAGTACAATTGATATAGTTCTAGCAATAATAACTGCATAATATGGGTAATAATGCATGTTATATTCATAATAATAAAAGGAATAAGTATAATTATTATAGTTCTAGCGATAAAAACTGCATAATATGGGTAATAGTGCATGTTATATTGATATTAACAAAGGTAGTAAGTATAACTAATATAGTTCTAGCGATAATAACTGTATAACATGGGTAATAATGCATGTTATATTGATAATAATAAACGTAATAAGTATAATTATTACAGTTCTAGCGATAATAACTGTACAGTATGGATAATAATGCATGTTATATTGATAAAATTGGGAGCAATAAGTATAATTATTGTAGTTCTAACGATAATAACTGTATAATATGGGTCATAATGAATGTTATATTGATAGTATTGGGAGTATTAAGTATAATTATTATAGTTCCAACGATAATAACTGTATAATATGGGTAATCATGCATGTTATATTGATAATAATAAAAGTAATAAGTACAATTGTTATTGTTCTAGCAATAATAACTGCATAACATGGGTAATAATGCATGTTATGTTGATAATAATAAAAGTAATAAGTATAATTATTATAGTTCTAGCGATAATAACTGCATAATATGGGTAATAATGCATGTTATATTGATAATAATAAAAGTAGTAAGTATAATTGTTATAGTT
Source organism: Megachile leachella (assembly GCA_963576845.1). NCBI lineage: Eukaryota > Metazoa > Arthropoda > Insecta > Hymenoptera > Megachilidae > Megachile > Megachile leachella. The sequence continues at coordinate 11,739,640 of OY756260.1, read as the reverse complement.
GTAGCAATAGTAACTGCATAATATGGGTAATAATGCATGTTATATTCATAGTAATAAAAGGAATAAGTATAATTATTATAGTTCTAGCGATAATAACTGCATAATATGGGCAATAGCGCATGTTACATTGATAATAATAAAAGTAATAAGTATAATTATTACAGTTCTAGCGATAATAACTGTATAATATGGGTCATAATGAATGTTATATTGATAATATTGGGAGTAGTAATTATAATTATTATAGTTCTGGCGATAATAACAGTATAATATGGGTAATAATGTATGTTATGTTGATAATAATAAAAGTAATAAGTATAATTATTACAGTTCTAGCGATAGTAACTGTATAATATGGGTCATAATGAATGTTATATTGACAATATTGGGAGTAGTAAGTATAATTATTATAGTTCTGGCGATAATAACAGCATAATATGGGTAATAATGCATGTTATATTGATAATAATACAAGGAATAAGTGCAATTGTTATAGTTCTAGCGATAATAACTGCATAATATGGGTAATAATGCATGTTATATTGATAATAATAAAAGTAGTAGGTATAATTGTTATAGTTCTAGCAATAGTAACTGCATAATAAGGGTAATAATGCATGTTATATTCATAGTAATAAAAGGAATAAGGATAATTATTATAGTTCTAGCGATAATAACTGCATAATATGGGCAACAGCGCATGTTATATTGATAATAATAAAAATAATAAGTATAATTATTACAGTTCTAGCGATAATAACTGCATAATATGGGTAATAATGCACGTTATATTGATAATAATAAAAGTAATAAGTACAATTGTTATAGTTCTAGCGATAATAACTGCATAATATGGGTAATAATGCATGTTATATTGATAATAATAAAAGTAGTAAGTATAATTGTTATAGTTCTAGCAATAGTAACTGCATAATATGGGTAATAAGGCATGTTATATTCATAGAAATAAAAGGAATAAATATAATTATTATAGTTCTAGCGATAATAACTGCATAATATGGGTAATAATGCATGTTATATTGATAATAATAAAAGTAATAAGTATAATTACTACAGTTCCAGCGATAATAACTGTATAATATGGGTCATAATGAATGTTATATTGATAATATTGGGAGTAATAAGTATAATTATTATAGTTCTGGCGATAATAACAGTATAATATGCGTAATAATGTATGTTATATTGATAATAATAAAAGTAATAAGTATAATTATTACAGTTCTAGCGATAGTAACTGTATAATATGGGTCATAATGAATGTTATATTGACAATATTGGGAGTAGTAAGTATAATTATTATAGTTCTGGCGATAATAACAGCATAATATGGGTAATAATGCATGTTATATTGATAATAATGAATGTAACAATCATAAGTGTTATATTTCTGGCGATAATAACTGTACAATGTGGGTAATAGTGCATGTTATATTGATATTATTAAAGGTAATAAGTATAACTAATATAGTTCTAGCGATAATAACTGTATAACATGGGTAATAATGCATGCTATATTGATAATAATGAAGGTAATAAGTATAATTATTATTTTTCTGGCGATAATAACTGTATGATACGGGTAATAATGCATGTGATATTGAGAATAATAAAAGTTGTAAGTATAATTGTTATAGTCCTAGCAATAGTAACTGCATAATACTTGTAATAATGCAGGTTATATTGATAATAATAAAAGTAATAAGTACAATTGTTATAGTTCTTGCGATAATAACTGTATAATATGGGTCACAATGAATGTTATATTGATAATATTGGGAGTAATAAGTATAATTATTATAGTTCTGGCGATAATAACAGTATAATATGGGTAATAATGTATGTTATATTGATAATAATAAAAGTAGTAAGTATAATTGTTATAGTTCTAGCAAGAGTAACTGCATAATATGGGTAATAATGCATGTTATATTCATAGTAATAAAAGGAATAAGTATAATTATTATAGTTCTAGCGATAATAACTGCATAATATGGGTAATAATGCATGTTATATTGATAATAATAAAAGTAGTAAGTATAATTGTCATAGTTCTAGCAATAGTAACAGCATAATATGGGTAATAATGCATGTTATATTGATAATAACAAAAGTAATAAGTATAAGTATTATAGTTCAAGCCCTAATAACTGCATAATATGGGTAATAATGCATGTTATATTGATAATAATAAAAGTAGTAAGTATAATTGTTATAGTTCTAGCAATAGTGACTGCATTATATGGGTAATAATGCATGTTATATTCATAGTAATAAAAGGAATAAGTATAATTATTATAGTTCAAGCGATAAAAACTGCATAATATGGGTAATAGTGCATGTTATATTGACATTAACAAAGGTAATAAGTATAACTAATATAGTTCTAGCGATAATAACTGTATAACATGGGTAATTCTGCATGTTATATTGATAATAATAAACGTAATAAATATAATTATTACAGTTCTAGCGATAATAACTGTACAGTATGGATAATAATGCATGTTATATTGATAAAATTGGGAGCAACAAGTATAATTATTGTAGTTCTAACGATAATAACTGTATAATATGGGTAATGATGCATGTTGTATTGATTATATTGGGAGTAATAAGTATAATTATTATAGTTCCCACGATAATAACTGTATAACATGGTTAATGATGCATGTTATATTGATAATGTTGGGAGTAATAAGTATAATTATTATAGTTCTAGCGTTAATAACTGTATAATATGGGCAATAGTGCATGTTATATTGATATTAATAAAAGTAGTAAGTATAATTGTTACAGTTCTAGCAATAGTAACTGCATAATATGGGTAATAATGCATGTTATATTCATAGTAATAAAAGGAATAAGTATAATTATTATAGTTCAAGCGATAATAACTGTACAGTATGGATAATAATGCATGTTATATTGATAAAATTGGGAGCAATAAGTATAATTATTGTAGTTCTAACGATAATAACTGTATAATATGGGTAATGATGCATGTTGTATTGATAATATTGGGAGTAATAAGTATAATTATTATAGTTCCCACGATGATAACTGTATAACATGGTTAATGATGCATGTTATATTGATAATGTTGGGAGTAATAAGTATAATTATTATAGTTCTAGCGTTAATAACTGTATAATATGGGCAATAGTGCATGTTATATTGATATTAATAAAGGTAATAAGTGTAATTAATATAGTTCTGGCGATAATAACAGTATAATATGGGTAATAATGCATGTTATATTGATAATAATAGAAGTAGTAAGTATAATTGTTATAGTTCTAGCAATAGTAACTGCATTATATGGGTAATAATGCATGCTTTGTTCATAGTAATAAAAGGTATAAGTATAATTATTATAGTTCTAGCGATAATAACTGCATAATATTCGTAATAATGCATGTTATATTGATAATAATAAACGTAATAAGTACAATTGTTATAGTTCTAGCGATAATAACTGCATAATATGGGTAATAATGCATGTTATATTGATAATAATAAAAGTAGTAAGTATAATTGTTATAGTTCTAGCAATAGTAACTGTATAATATGGGTAATAATGCATGTTATATGCATAGTAATAAAAGGAATAAGTATAATTATTATAGTTCTAGCGATAAAAACTGCATAACATGGGTAATAGTGCATGTTATATTGATATTAACAAAGGTAATAAGTATAACTAATATAGTTCTAGCGATAATAACTGTATAACATGGGTAATAATGCATGTTATATTGATAATAATAAACGTACTAAGTATAATTATTACAGTTCTAGCGATAATAACTGTACAGTATGGATAATAATGCATGTTATATTGATAAAATTGGGAGCAATAAGTATAATTATTGTAGTTCTAACGATAATAACTGTATAATATGGGTAATGATGCATGTTGTATTGATAATATTGGGAGTAATAAGTATAATTATTATAGTTCCCACGATAATAACTGTATAACATGGTTAATGATGCATGTTATATTGATAATGTTGGGAGTAATAAGTATAATTATTATAGTTCTAGCGTTAATAACTGTATAATATGGGCAATAGTGCATGTTATATTGATATTAATAAAGGTAATAAGTGTAATTAATATAGTTCTGGCGATAATAACAGTATAATATGGGTAATAGTGCATGTTATATTGATAATAATAAAAGTAGTAAGTATAATTGTTATAGTTCTAGCAAGAGTAACTGCATAATATGGGTAATAATGCATGTTATATTCATAGTAATAAAAGGTATAAGTATAATTATTATAGTTCTAGCGATAATAACTGCATAATATCGGTAATAATGCATGTTATATTGATAATAATAAACGTAATAAGTACAATTGTTATAGTTCTAGCGATAATAACTGCATAATATGGGTAATAATGCATGTTATATTCATTGTAATAAAAGGAATAAGTATAATTATTATAGTTCTAGCGATAATAACTGCATAATATGGGCAATAGCGCAAGTTACATTGATAATAATAAAAGTAATAAGTATAATTATTACAGTTCTAGCGATAATAACTGTACAGTATGGATAATAATGCATGTTATATTGATAGTAATAAAAGTAATAAGTTAGATTGATAAAATTGGGAGTAATAAGTATAATTATTGTAGTTCTAACGATAATAACTGTATAATAAGGGTAATGATGCATGTTGTATTGATAATATTGGGAGTAATAAGTATAATTATTATAGTTCCAACGATAATAACTGTATAATATGGGTAATCATGCATGTTATATTCATAATATTGGGAGTAATAAGTATAATTATTATAGTTCTGGCGATAATAACAGTTTAATATGGTTAATAATGCATGTTATATTGATAATAATGAATGTAACAATCATAAGTGTTATATTTCTGGCGATAATAACTGTACAATGTGGGTAATAGTGCATGTTATATTGATATTAATAAAGGTCATAAGTATAACTAATATAGTTCTAGCGATAATAACTGTATAACATGGGTAATAATGCATGTTATATTGATAATAATGAAGGTAATAAGTATAATTATTATTTTTCTGGCGATAATAATTGTATGATACGGGTAATAATGCATGTGATATTGAGAATAATAAAAGTTGTAAGTATAATTGTTATAGTCATAGCAATAGTAACTGCATAATACGGGTAATAATGCAGGTTATATTGATAATAATAAAAGTAGTAAGTATAATTGTTATAGTTCTAGCAATAGTAACTGCATAATATGGGTAATAATGCATGTTATATTCATTGTAATAAAAGGAATAAGTATAATTATTATAGTTCTAGCGATAATAACTGCATAATATGGGCAATAGCGCAAGTTACATTGATAATAATAAAAGTAATAAGTATAATTATTACAGTTCTAGCGATAATAACTGTATAATATGGGTCATAATGAATGTTATATTGATAATATTGGGAGTAGTAATTATAATTATTATAGTTCTGGCGATAATAACAGTATAATATGGGTAATAATGCATGTTATATTGATAATAATGAAAGTAATAAGTATGATTATTACAGTTCTAGCGATAATAACTGTACAGTATGGATAATAATGCATGTTATATTGATAGTAATAAAAGTAATAAGTTAGATTGATAAAATTGGGAGTAATAAGTATAATTATTGTAGTTCTAACGATAATAACTGTATAATATGGGTAATGATGCATGTTGTATTGATAATATTGGGAGTAATAAGTATAATTATTATAGTTCCCACGATGATAACTGTATAACATGGTTAATGATGCATGTTATATTGATAATGTTGGGAGTAATAAGTATAATTATTATAGTTCTAGCGTTAATAACTGTATAATATGGGCAATAGTGCATGTTATATTGATATTAATAAAGGTAATAAGTGTAATTAATATAGTTCTGGCGATAATAACAGTATAATATGGGTAATAATGCATGTTATATTGATAATAATAAAAGTAGTAAGTATAATTGTTATAGTTCTAGCAATAGTAACTGTGTAATATGGGTAATAATGCATGTTATATTCATAGTAATAAAAGGAATAAGTATAATTATTATAGTTCTAGCGATTATAACTGCATAATATGGGCAATAGCGCGTGTTACATTGATAATAATAAAAGTAATAAGTATAATTATTACAGTTCTAGCGATAATAACTGTATAATATGGGTCATAATGAATGTTATATTGATAATATTGGGAGTAGTAATTATAATTATTATAGTTCTGGCGATAATAACAGTATAATATGGGTAATAATGCATGTTATATTGATAATAATGAAAGTAATAAGTATGATTATTACAGTTCTAGCGATAATAACTGTACAGTATGGATAATAATGCATGTTATATTGATAGTAATAAAAGTAATAAGTTAGATTGATAAAATTGGGAGTAATAAGTATAATTATTGTAGTTCTAACGATAATAACTGTATAATATGGGTAATGATGCATATTGTATTGATAATATTGGGAGTAATAAGTATAATTATTATAGTTCCCACGATGATAACTGTATAACATTGTTAATGATGCATGTTATATTGATAATGTTGGGAGTAATAAGTATAATTATTATAGTTCTAGCGTTAATAACTGTATAATATGGGCAATAGTGCATGTTATATTGATATTAATAAAGGTAATAAGTGTAATTAATATAGTTCTGGCGATAATAACAGTATAATATGGGTAATAATGCATGTTATATTGATAATAATAAAAGTAGTAAGTATAATTGTTATAGTTCTAGCAATAGTAACTGCATTATATGGGTAATAATGCATGTTATGTTCATAGTAATAAAAGGTATAAGTATAATTATTATAGTTCTAGCGATAATAACTGCATAATATTCGTAATAATGCATGTTATATTGATAATAATAAACGTAATAAGTACAATTGTTATAGTTCTAGCGATAATAACTGCGTAATATGGGTAATAATGCATGTTATATTGATAATAATAAAAGTAGTAAGTATAATTGTTATAGTTCTAGCAATAGTAACTGTATAATATGGGTAATAATGCATGTTATATGCATAGTAATAAAAGGAATAAGTATAATTATTATAGTTCTAGCGATAAAAACTGCATAACATGGGTAATAGTGCATGTTATATTGATATTAACAAAGGTAATATGTATAACTAATATAGTTCTAGCGATAATAACTGTATAACATGGGTAATTCTGCATGTTATATTGATAATAATAAACGTAATAAATATAATTATTACAGTTCTAGCGATAATAACTGTACAGTATGGATAATAATGCATGTTATATTGATAAAATTGGGAGCAACAAGTATAATTATTGTAGTTCTAACGATAATAACTGTATAATATGGGTAATGATGCATGTTGTATTGATTATATTGGGAGTAATAAGTATAATTATTATAGTTCCCACGATAATAACTGTATAACATGGTTAATGATGCATGTTATATTGATAATGTTGGGAGTAATAAGTATAATTATTATAGTTCTAGCGTTAATAACTGTATAATATGGGCAATAGTGCATGTTATATTGATATTAATAAAAGTAGTAAGTATAATTGTTACAGTTCTAGCAATAGTAACTGCATAATATGGGTAATAATGCATGTTATATTCATAGTAATAAAAGGAATAAGTATAATTATTATAGTTCAAGCGATAATAACTGTACAGTATGGATAATAATGCATGTTATATTGATAAAATTGGGAGCAATAAGTATAATTATTGTAGTTCTAACGATAATAACTGTATAATATGGGTAATGATGCATGTTGTATTGATAATATTGGGAGTAATAAGTATAATTATTATAGTTCCCACGATGATAACTGTATAACATGGTTAATGATGCATGTTATATTGATAATGTTGGGAGTAATAAGTATAATTATTATAGTTCTAGCGTTAATAACTGTATAATATGGGCAATAGTGCATGTTATATTGATATTAATAAAGGTAATAAGTGTAATTAATATAGTTCTGGCGATAATAACAGTATAATATGGGTAATAATGCATGTTATATTGATAATAATAAAAGTAGTAAGTATAATTGTTATAGTTCTAGCAATAGTAACTGCATTATATGGGTAATAATGCATGCTTTGTTCATAGTAATAAAAGGTATAAGTATAATTATTATAGTTCTAGCGATAATAACTGCATAATATTCGTAATAATGCATGTTATATTGATAATAATAAACGTAATAAGTACAATTGTTATAGTTCTAGCGATAATAACTGCATAATATGGGTAATAATGCATGTTATATGCATAGTAATAAAAGGAATATGTATAATTATTATAGTTCTAGCGATAAAAACTGCATAACATGGGTAATAGTGCATGTTATATTGATATTAACAAAGGTAATAAGTATAACTAATATAGTTCTAGCGATAATAACTGTATAACATGGGTAATAATGCATGTTATATTGATAATAATAAACGTAATAAGTATAATTATTACAGTTCTAGCGATAATAACTGTACAGTATGGATAATAATGCATGTTATATTGATAAAATTGGGAGCAATAAGTATAATTATTGTAGTTCTAACGATAATAACTGTATAATATGGGTAATGATGCATGTTGTATTGATAATATTGGGAGTAATAAGTATAATTATTATAGTTCCCACGATAATAACTGTATAACATGGTTAATGATGCATGTTATATTGATAATGTTGGGAGTAATAAGTATAATTATTATAGTTCTAGCGTTAATAACTGTATAATATGGGCAATAGTGCATGTTATATTGATATTAATAAAGGTAATAAGTGTAATTAATATAGTTCTGGCGATAATAACAGTATAATATGGGTAATAGTGCATGTTATATTGATAATAATAAAAGTAGTAAGTATAATTGTTATAGTTCTAGCAATAGTAACTGCATTATATGGGTAATAATGCATGTTATATTCATAGTAATAAAAGGTATAAGTATAATTATTATAGTTCTAGCGATAATAACTGCATAATATCGGTAATAATGCATGTTATATTGATAATAATAAACGTAATAAGTACAATTGTTATAGTTCTAGCGATAATAACTGCATAATATGGGTAATAATGCATGTTATATTGATAATAATAAAAGTAGTAAGTATAATTGTTATAGTTCTAGCAATAGTAACTGCATAATATGGGTAATAATGCATGTTATATTCATTGTAATAAAAGGAATAAGTATAATTATTATAGTTCTAGCGATAATAACTGCATAATATGGGCAATAGCGCAAGTTACATTGATAATAATAAAAGTAATAAGTATAATTATTACAGTTCTAGCGATAATAACTGTATAATATGGGTCATAATGAATGTTATATTGATAATATTGGGAGTAGTAATTATAATTATTATAGTTCTGGCGATAATAACAGTATAATATGGGTAATAATGCATGTTATATTGATAATAATGAAAGTAATAAGTATGATTATTACAGTTCTAGCGATAATAACTGTACAGTATGGATAATAATGCATGTTATATTGATAGTAATAAAAGTAATAAGTTTGATTGATAAAATTGGGAGTAATAAGTATAATTATTGTAGTTCTAACGATAATAACTGTATAATAAGGGTAATGATGCATGTTGTATTGATAATATTGGGAGTAATAAGTATAATTATTATAGTTCCAACGATAATAACTGTATAATATGGGTAATCATGCATGTTATATTCATAATATTGGGAGTAATAAGTATAATTATTATAGTTCTGGCGATAATAACAGTTTAATATGGTTAATAATGCATGTTATATTGATAATAATGAATGTAACAATCATAAGTGTTATATTTCTGGCGATAATAACTGTACAATGTGGGTAATAGTGCATGTTATATTGATATTAATAAAGGTCATAAGTATAACTAATATAGTTCTAGCGATAATAACTGTATAACATGGGTAATAATGCATGTTATATTGATAATAATGAAGGTAATAAGTATAATTATTATTTTTCTGGCGATAATAATTGTATGATACGGGTAATAATGCATGTGATATTGAGAATAATAAAAGTTGTAAGTATAATTGTTATAGTCATAGCAATAGTAACTGCATAATACGGGTAATAATACAGGTTATATTGATAATAATAAAAGTAATAAGTACAATTGATATAGTTCTAGCGATAATAACTGCATAATATGGGTAATAATGCATGTTATATTGATAATAATAAAAGTAGTAAGTATAATTGTTATAGTTCTAGCAATAGTAACTGCATAATATGGGTAATAATGCATGTTATATTCATAGTAATAAAAGGAATAAGTATAATTATTATATTTCTAGCGATAATAACTGCATAATATGGGCAATAGCGCGTGTTACATTGATAATAAGAAAAGTAATAAGTATAATTATTACAGTTCTAGCGATAATAACTGTATAATATGGGTCATAATGAATGTTATATTGATAATATTGGGAGTAGTAATTATAATTATTATAGTTCTGGCGATAATAACAGTATAATATGGGTAATAATGCATGTTATATTGATAATAATGAAAGTAATAAGTATGATTATTACAGTTCTAGCGATAATAACTGTACAGTATGGATAATAATGCATGTTATATTGATAGTAATAAAAGTAATAAGTTAGATTGATAAAATTGGGAGTAATAAGTATAATTGTTGTAGTTCTAACGATAATAACTGTATAATATGGGTAATGATGCATGTTGTATTGATAATATTGGGAGTAATAAGTATAATTATTATAGTTCCCACGATGATAACTGTATAACATGGTTAATGATGCATGTTATATTGATAATGTTGGGAGTAATAAGTATAATTATTATAGTTCTAGCGTTAATAACTGTATAATATGGGCAATAGTGCATGTTATATTGATATTAATAAAGGTAATAAGTGTAATTAATATAGTTCTGGCGATAATAACAGTATAATATGGGTAATAATGCATGTTATATTGATAATAATAAAAGTAGTAAGTATAATTGTTATAGTTCTAGCAATAGTAACTGTGTAATATGGGTAATAATGCATGTTATATTCATAGTAATAAAAGGAATAAGTATAATTATTATAGTTCTAACGATTATAACTGCATAATATGGGCAATAGCGCGTGTTACATTGATAATAATAAAAGTAATAAGTATAATTATTACAGTTCTAGCGATAATAACTGTATAATATGGGTCATAATGAATGTTATATTGATAATATTGGGAGTAGTAATTATAATTATTATAGTTCTGGCGATAATAACAGTATAATATGGGTAATAATGCATGTTATATTGATAATAATGAAAGTAATAAGTATGATTATTACAGTTCTAGCGATAATAACTGTACAGTATGGATAATAATGCATGTTATATTGATAGTAATAAAAGTAATAAGTTAGATTGATAAAATTGGGAGTAATAAGTATAATTATTGTAGTTCTAACGATAATAACTGTATAATATGGGTAATGATGCATGTTGTATTGATAATATTGGGAGTAATAAGTATAATTATTATAGTTCCCACGATGATAACTGTATAACATGGTTAATGATGCATGTTATATTGATAATGTTGGGAGTAATAAGTATAATTATTATAGTTCTAGCGTTAACAACTGTATAATATGGGCAATAGTGCATGTTATATTGATATTAATAAAGGTAATAAGTGTAATTAATATAGTTCTGGCGATAATAACAGTATAATATGGGTAATAATGCATGTTATATTGATAATAATAAAAGTAGTAAGTATAATTGTTATAGTTCTAGCAATAGTAACTGCATTATATGGGTAATAATGCATGTTATGTTCATAGTAATAAAAGGTATAAGTATAATTATTATAGTTCTAGCGATAATAACTGCATAATATTCGTAATAATGCATGTTATATTGATAATAATAAACGTAATAAGTACAATTGTTATAGTTCTAGCGATAATAACTGCGTAATATGGGTAATAATGCATGTTATATTGATAATAATAAAAGTAGTAAGTATAATTGTTATAGTTCTAGCAATAGTAACTGTATAATATGGGTAATAATGCATGTTATATGCATAGTAATAAAAGGAATAAGTATAATTATTATAGTTCTAGCGATAAAAACTGCATAACATGGGTAATAGTGCATGTTATATTGATATTAACAAAGGTAATAAGTATAACTAATATAGTTCTAGCGATAATAACTGTATAACATGGGTAATCCTGCATGTTATATTGATAATAATAAACGTAATAAATATAATTATTACAGTTCTAGCGATAATAACTGTACAGTATGGATAATAATGCATGTTATATTGATAAAATTGGGAGCAACAAGTATAATTATTGTAGTTCTAACGATAATAACTGTATAATATGGGTAATGATGCATGTTGTATTGATTATATTGGGAGTAATAAGTGTAATTATTATAGTTCCCACGATAATAACTGTATAACATGGTTAATGATGCATGTTATATTGATAATGTTGGGAGTAATAAGTATAATTATTATAGTTCTAGCGTTAATAACTGCATAATATGGGCAATAGTGCATGTTATATTGATATTAATAAAAGTAGTAAGTATAATTGTTACAGTTCTAGCAATAGTAACTGCATAATATGGGTAATAATGCATGTTATATTCATAGTAATAAAAGGAATAAGTATAATTATTATAGTTCAAGCGATAATAACTGTACAGTATGGATAATAATGCATGTTATATTGATAAAATTGGGAGCAATAAGTATAATTATTGTAGTTCTAACGATAATAACTGTATAACATGGGTAATGATGCATGTTGTATTGATAATATTGGGAGTAATAAGTATAATTATTATAGTTCCCACGATGATAACTGTATAACATGGTTAATGATGCATGTTATATTGATAATGTTGGGAGTAATAAGTATAATTATTATAGTTCTAGCGTTAATAACTGTATAATATGGGCAATAGTGCATGTTATATTGATATTAATAAAGGTAATAAGTGTAATTAATATAGTTCTGGCGATAATAACAGTATAATATGGGTAATAATGCATGTTATATTGATAATAATAAAAGTAGTAAGTATAATTGTTATAGTTCTAGCAATAGTAACTGCATTATATGGGTAATAATGCATGCTTTGTTCATAGTAATAAAAGGTATAAGTATAATTATTATAGTTCTAGCGATAATAACTGCATAATATTCGTAATAATGCATGTTATATTGATAATAATAAACGTAATAAGTACAATTGTTATAGTTCTAGCGATAATAACTGCATAATATGGGTAATAATGCATGTTATATGCATAGTAATAAAAGGAATAAGTATAATTATTATAGTTCTAGCGATAAAAACTGCATAACATGGGTAATAGTGCATGTTATATTGATATTAACAAAGGTAATAAGTATAACTAATATAGTTCTAGCGATAATAACTGTATAACATGGGTAATAATGCATGTTATATTGATAATAATAAACGTAATAAGTATAATTATTACAGTTCTAGCGATAATAACTGTACAGTATGGATAATAATGCATGTTATATTGATAAAATTGGGAGCAATAAGTATAATTATTGTAGTTCTAACGATAATAACTGTATAATATGGGTAATGATGCATGTTGTATTGATAATATTGGGAGTAATAAGTATAATTATTATAGTTCCCACGATAATAACTGTATAACATGGTTAATGATGCATGTTATATTGATAATGTTGGGAGTAATAAGTATAATTATTATAGTTCTAGCGTTAATAACTGTATAATATGGGCAATAGTGCATGTTATATTGATATTAATAAAGGTAATAAGTGTAATTAATATAGTTCTGGCGATAATAACAGTATAATATGGGTAATAGTGCATGTTATATTGATAATAATAAAAGTAGTAAGTATAATTGTTATAGTTCTAGCAAGAGTAACTGCATAATATGGGTAATAATGCATGTTATATTCATAGTCATAAAAGGAATAAGTATAATTATTATAGTTCTAGCGATAATAACTGCATAATATGGGTAATAATGCATGTTATATTGATAATAATAAAAGTAGTAAGTATAATTGTCATAGTTCTAGCAATAGTAACAGCATAATATGGGTAATAATGCATGTTATATTGATAATAACAAAAGTAATAAGTATAAGTATTATAGTTCAAGCCCTAATAACTGCATAATATGGGTAATAATGCATGTTATATTGATAATAGTAAAAGGAATAAGTACAATTGTTATAGTTCTATCCATAATAACTGCATAATGTGGGTAATAATGCATGTTATATTGATAATAATAAAAGTAGTAAGTATAATTGTTATAGTTCTAGCAATAGTAACTGCATAATATGGGTAATAATGCATGTTATATTCATTGTAATAAAAGGAATAAGTATAATTATTATAGTTCTAGCGATAATAACTGCATAATATGGGCAATAGCGCAAGTTACATTGATAATAATAAAAGTAATAAGTATAATTATTACAGTTCTAGCGATAATAACTGTATAATATGGGTCATAATGAATGTTATATTGATAATATTGGGAGTAGTAATTATAATTATTATAGTTCTGGCGATAATAACAGTATAATATGGGTAATAATGCATGTTATATTGATAATAATGAAAGTAATAAGTATGATTATTACAGTTCTAGCGATAATAACTGTACAGTATGGATAATAATGCATGTTATATTGATAGTAATAAAAGTAATAAGTTAGATTGATAAAATTGGGAGTAATAAGTATAATTATTGTAGTTCTAACGATAATAACTGTATAATAAGGGTAATGATGCATGTTGTATTGATAATATTGGGAGTAATAAGTATAATTATTATAGTTCCAACGATAATAACTGTATAATATGGGTAATCATGCATGTTATATTCATAATATTGGGAGTAATAAGTATAATTATTATAGTTCTGGCGATAATAACAGTTTAATATGGTTAATAATGCATGTTATATTGATAATAATGAAAGTAATAAGTATGATTATTACAGTTCTAGCGATAATAACTGTACAGTATGGATAATAATGCATGTTATATTGATAGTAATAAAAGTAATAAGTTAGATTGATAAAATTGGGAGTAATAAGTATAATTATTGTAGTTCTAACGATAATAACTGTATAATATGGGTAATGATGCATGTTGTATTGATAATATTGGGAGTAATAAGTATAATTATTATAGTTCCCACGATGATAACTGTATAACATGGTTAATGATGCATGTTATATTGATAATGTTGGGAGTAATAAGTATAATTATTATAGTTCTAGCGTTAATAACTGTATAATATGGGCAATAGTGCATGTTATATTGATATTAATAAAGGTAATAAGTGTAATTAATATAGTTCTGGCGATAATAACAGTATAATATGGGTAATAATGCATGTTATATTGATAATAATAAAAGTAGTAAGTATAATTGTTATAGTTCTAGCAATAGTAACTGCATTATATGGGTAATAATGCATGTTATGTTCATAGTAATAAAAGGTATAAGTATAATTATTATAGTTCTAGCGATAATAACTGCATAATATTCGTAATAATGCATGTTATATTGATAATAATAAACGTAATAAGTACAATTGTTATAGTTCTAGCGATAATAACTGCGTAATATGGGTAATAATGCATGTTATATTGATAATAATAAAAGTAGTAAGTATAATTGTTATAGTTCTAGCAATAGTAACTGTATAATATGGGTAATAATGCATGTTATATGCATAGTAATAAAAGGAATAAGTATAATTATTATAGTTCTAGCGATAAAAACTGCATAACATGGGTAATAGTGCATGTTATATTGATATTAACAAAGGTAATAAGTATAACTAATATAGTTCTAGCGATAATAACTGTATAACATGGGTAATCCTGCATGTTATATTGATAATAATAAACGTAATAAATATAATTATTACAGTTCTAGCGATAATAACTGTACAGTATGGATAATAATGCATGTTATATTGATAAAATTGGGAGCAACAAGTATAATTATTGTAGTTCTAACGATAATAACTGTATAATATGGGTAATGATGCATGTTGTATTGATTATATTGGGAGTAATAAGTGTAATTATTATAGTTCCCACGATAATAACTGTATAACATGGTTAATGATGCATGTTATATTGATAATGTTGGGAGTAATAAGTATAATTATTATAGTTCTAGCGTTAATAACTGCATAATATGGGCAATAGTGCATGTTATATTGATATTAATAAAAGTAGTAAGTATAATTGTTACAGTTCTAGCAATAGTAACTGCATAATATGGGTAATAATGCATGTTATATTCATAGTAATAAAAGGAATAAGTATAATTATTATAGTTCAAGCGATAATAACTGTACAGTATGGATAATAATGCATGTTATATTGATAAAATTGGGAGCAATAAGTATAATTATTGTAGTTCTAACGATAATAACTGTATAATATGGGTAATGATGCATGTTGTATTGATAATATTGGGAGTAATAAGTATAATTATTATAGTTCCCACGATGATAACTGTATAACATGGTTAATGATGCATGTTATATTGATAATGTTGGGAGTAATAAGTATAATTATTATAGTTCTAGCGTTAATAACTGTATAATATGGGCAATAGTGCATGTTATATTGATATTAATAAAGGTAATAAGTGTAATTAATATAGTTCTGGCGATAATAACAGTATAATATGGGTAATAATGCATGTTATATTGATAATAATAAAAGTAGTAAGTATAATTGTTATAGTTCTAGCAATAGTAACTGCATTATATGGGTAATAATGCATGCTTTGTTCATAGTAATAAAAGGTATAAGTATAATTATTATAGTTCTAGCGATAATAACTGCATAATATTCGTAATAATGCATGTTATATTGATAATAATAAACGTAATAAGTACAATTGTTATAGTTCTAGCGATAATAACTGCATAATATGGGTAATAATGCATGTTATATGCATAGTAATAAAAGGAATAAGTATAATTATTATAGTTCTAGCGATAAAAACTGCATAACATGGGTAATAGTGCATGTTATATTGATATTAACAAAGGTAATAAGTATAACTAATATAGTTCTAGCGATAATAACTGTATAACATGGGTAATAATGCATGTTATATTGATAATAATAAACGTAATAAGTATAATTATTACAGTTCTAGCGATAATAACTGTACAGTATGGATAATAATGCATGTTATATTGATAAAATTGGGAGCAATAAGTATAATTATTGTAGTTCTAACGATAATAACTGTATAATATGGGTAATGATGCATGTTGTATTGATAATATTGGGAGTAATAAGTATAATTATTATAGTTCCCACGATAATAACTGTATAACATGGTTAATGATGCATGTTATATTGATAATGTTGGGAGTAATAAGTATAATTATTATAGTTCTAGCGTTAATAACTGTATAATATGGGCAATAGTGCATGTTATATTGATATTAATAAAGGTAATAAGTGTAATTAATATAGTTCTGGCGATAATAACAGTATAATATGGGTAATAGTGCATGTTATATTGATAATAATAAAAGTAGTAAGTATAATTGTTATAGTTCTAGCAAGAGTAACTGCATAATATGGGTAATAATGCATGTTATATTCATAGTCATAAAAGGAATAAGTATAATTATTATAGTTCTAGCGATAATAACTGCATAATATGGGTAATAATGCATGTTATATTGATAATAATAAAAGTAGTAAGTATAATTGTCATAGTTCTAGCAATAGTAACAGCATAATATGGGTAATAATGCATGTTATATTGATAATAACAAAAGTAATAAGTATAAGTATTATAGTTCAAGCCCTAATAACTGCATAATATGGGTAATAATGCATGTTATATTGATAATAGTAAAAGGAATAAGTACAATTGTTATAGTTCTATCCATAATAACTGCATAATATGGGTAATAATGCATGTTATATTGATAATAATAAAAGTAGTAAGTATAATTGTTATAGTTCTAGCAATAGTAACTGCATAATATGGGTAATAATGCATGTTATATTCATTGTAATAAAAGGAATAAGTATAATTATTATAGTTCTAGCGATAATAACTGCATAATATGGGCAATAGCGCAAGTTACATTGATAATAATAAAAGTAATAAGTATAATTATTACAGTTCTAGCGATAATAACTGTATAATATGGGTCATAATGAATGTTATATTGATAATATTGGGAGTAGTAATTATAATTATTATAGTTCTGGCGATAATAACAGTATAATATGGGTAATAATGCATGTTATATTGATAATAATGAAAGTAATAAGTATGATTATTACAGTTCTAGCGATAATAACTGTACAGTATGGATAATAATGCATGTTATATTGATAGTAATAAAAGTAATAAGTTAGATTGATAAAATTGGGAGTAATAAGTATAATTATTGTAGTTCTAACGATAATAACTGTATAATATGGGTAATGATGCATGTTGTATTGATAATATTGGGAGTAATAAGTATAATTATTATAGTTCCAACGATAATAACTGTATAATATGGGTAATCATGCATGTTATATTCATAATATTGGGAGTAATAAGTATAATTATTATAGTTCTGGCGATAATAACAGTTTAATATGGTTAATAATGCATGTTATATTGATAATAATGAATGTAACAATCATAAGTGTTATATTTCTGGCGATAATAACTGTACAATGTGGGTAATAGTGCATGTTATATTGATATTAATAAAGGTCATAAGTATAACTAATATAGTTCTAGCGATAATAACTGTATAACATGGGTAATAATGCATGTTATATTGATAATAATGAAGGTAATAAGTATAATTATTATTTTTCTGGCGATAATAATTGTAAGATACGGGTAATAATGCATGTGATATTGAGAATAATAAAAGTTGTAAGTATAATTGTTATAGTCATAGCAATAGTAACTGCATAATACGGGTAATAATGCAGGTTATATTGATAATAATAAAAGTAATAAGTACAATTATTATAGTTCTAGCGATAATAACTGCATAATATGGGTAATAATGCGTGTCATATTGATAATAATAAAAGTAATAAGTACAATTGATATAGTTCTAGCGATAATAACTGCATAATATGGGTAATAATGTATGTTATATTGATAATAATAAAAGTAGTAGGTATAATTGTTATAGTTCTAGCAATAGTAACTGCATAATAAGGGTAATAATGCATGTTATATTCATAGTAATAAAAGGAATAAGGGTAATTATTATAGTTCTAGCGATAATAACTGCATAATATGGGCAATAGCGCATGTTATATTGATAATAATAAAAATAATAAGTATAATTATTACAGTTCTAGCGATAATAACTGCATAATATGGGTAATAATGCACGTTATATTGATAATAATAAAAGTAATAAGTACAATTGTTATAGTTCTAGCGATAATAACTGCATAATATGGGTAATAATGCATGTTATATTGATAATAATAAAAGTAGTAAGTATAATTGTTATAGTTCTAGCAATAGTAACTGTATAATATGGGTAATAAGGCATGTTATATTCATAGAAATAATAGGAATAAGTATAATTATTATAGTTCTAGCGATAATAACTGCATAATATGGGCAACAGCGCATGTTATATTGATAATAATAAAAATAATGAGTATAATTATTACAGTTCTAGCGATAATAACTGCATAATATGGGTAATAATGCTCGTTATATTGATAATAATAAAAGTAATAAGTACAATTGTTATAGTTCTAGCGATAATAACTGCATAATATGGGTAATAATGCATGTTAGATTGATAACAATAAAAGTAATAAGTATAATTATTATAGTTCTAGCGATAATAACTGCATAATATCGGCAATAATGCATGTTATATTGATAATAATAAAAGTAGTAAGTATAATAGTTATAGTTCTAGCAATAGTAACTGCATAATATGGGAAATAATGCATGTTATATTGATAATAATAAAAGTAATAAGTATAATTATTATAGTTCTAGCGATAATAACTGCATAATATGGGCAATAGTGCATGTTATGTTGATAATAATAAAAGTAATAAGTATAATTATTATAATTCTAGCAATAATAACTGCATAATATGGGTAATAATGCATGTTATATTGATAATAATAAAAGTAGTAAGTATAATTGTTATAGTTCTAGCAATAGTAACTGCATAATATGGGTAATAATGCATGTTATATTCATAGTAATAAAAGGAATAAGTATAATTATTATAGTTCTAGCGATAAAAACTGCATAATATGGGTAATAGTGCATGTTATATTGATATTAATAAAGGTAATAAGTATAATTATTATAGTTCCAACGATAATAACTGTATAATATGGGTAATCATGCATGTTACATTGATAATATTGGGAGTAATAAGTATAATTATTATAGTTCTGGCGATAATAACAGTATAATATGGGTAATAATGCATGTTATATTGATAATAATGAATGTAACAAGTATAATTATTATTTTTCTGGCGATAATAACTGCATAATACGGGTAATAATGCAGGTTGTATTGATAATAATAAAAGTAATAAGTACAATTGTTATAGTTATAGCAATAATAACTGCATAATATGGGTAATAATGCATGTTATATTCATAAAAATAAAAGGAATAAGTATAATTGTTATAGTTCTAGCAATAGTAACTGCATAATATGGGTAATAATGCATGTTATATTCATAGTAATAAAAGGAATAAGTATAATTATTATAGTTCTAGCGATAATAACTGCATAATATGGGCAATAGCGCATGTTATATTGATAATAATAAAAGTAATAAGTATAATTACTACAGTTCTAGCGATAATAACTGTATAATATGGGTCATAATGAATGTTATATTGATAATATTGGCAGTAATAAGTATAATTATTATAGTTCTGGCGATAATAACAGTATGATATGGGTAATAATGCATGTTATATTGATAATATTGGGAGTAGTAAGTAGAATTATTATAGTTCTGGCGATAATAACAGTATAATATGGGTAATAATGCATGTTATATTGATAATAATGAATGTAACAAGTATAATTATTATTTTTCTGGCGATAATAACTGCATAATATGGGCAATAGTGCAAGTTATATTGATAATAATAAAAGTAATAAGTACAATTGTTATAGTCCTAGCAATAGTAACTGCATAATATGGGTAATAGTGCATGTTATATTGATATTAATAAAGGTAATAAGTATAACTAATATAGTTCTAGCGATAATAACTGTATAATATGGGTAATAATGCATGTTATATTGATAACAATGAATGTAACAAGTATAATTATTATTTTTCTGGCGATAATAACTGCATAATATGGGCAATAGTGCAAGTTATATTGATAATAATAAAAGTAATAAGTATAATTGTTATAGTTCTAGCAATAGTAACTGCATAATACGGGTAATAATGCAGGTTATATTGATAATAATAAAAGTAATAAGTACAATTGTTATAGTTCTAGCAATAATAACTGCATAATATGGGTAATAGTGCATGTGATGTTGGTAATAATAAAAGTAATAAGTATAATTCTTATAGTTCTAGCGATAATAACTGCATAATATGGGTAATAATGCATGTTATATTGATAATAATAATAGTAGTAAGTATAATAGTTATAGTTCTAGCAATAGTAACTGCATAATATGGGAAATAGCGCATGTTATATTGATAATAATAAAAGTAATAAGTATAATTACTACAGTTCTAGCGATAATAACTGTATAATATGGGTCATAATGAATGTTATATTGATAATATTGGGAGTAATAAGTATAATTGTTATAGTTCTGGCGATAATAACAGTATAATATGGGTAATAATGTATGTTATATTGATAATAATAAAAGTAATAAGTATAATTATTACAGTTCTAGCGATAGTAACTGTATAATATGGGTCATAATGAATGTTATATTGACAATATTGGGAGTAGTAAGTATAATTATTATCGTTCTGGCGATAATAACAGCATAATATGGGTAATAATGCATGTTATATTGATAATAATACAAGGAATAAGTATAATTGTTATAGTTCTAGCGATAATAACTGCATAATATGGGTAATAATGCATGTTATATTGATAATAATAAAGGTAGTAGGTATAATTGTTATAGTTCTAGCAATAGTAACTGCATAATAAGGGTAATAATGCATGTTATATTCATAGTAATAAAAGGAATAAGTATAATTATTATAGTTCTAGCGATAATAACTGCATAATATGGGCAATAGCGCATGTTATATTGATAATAATAAAAATAATAAGTATAATTATTACAGTTCTAGCGATAATAACTGTATAATATGGGTCATAATGCATGTTATATTGATAATAATAAAAGTTGTAAGTATAATAGTTATAGTTCTAGCGATAATAACTGCATAATATGGGTAATAATGCATGTTATATTGATAATAATAAAAGTAGTAAGTATAATTGTTATAGTTCTAGCAATAGTAACTGCATAATAAGGGTAATAATGCATGTTATATTCATAGTAATAAAAGGAATAAGTATAATTATTATAGTTCTGGCGATAATAACAGTATAATATGGGTAATAATTCATGTTATATTGATAATAATGAATGTAACAAGTATAATTATTATTTTTCTGGCGATAATAACTGCATAATATGGGCAATAGTGCAAGTTATTTTGATAATAATTAAAGTAATAAGTAAAATTGTTATAGTTCTAGCAATAGTAACTGCATAATACGGGTAATAATGCAGGTTATATTGATAATAATAAAAGTAGTAGGTATAATTGTTATAGTTCTAGCAATAGTAACTGCATAATAAGGGTAATAATGCATGTTATATTCATAATAATAAAAGGAATAAGTATAATTATTATAGTTCTAGCGATAAAAACTGCATAATATGGGTAATAGTGCATGTTATATTGATATTAATAAAGGTAATAAGTATAACTAATATAGTTCTAGCGATAATAACTATATAATATGGGTAATAATGCATGTTATATTGATAATAATGAATGTAACAAGTATAATTATTATTTTTCTGGCGATAATAACTGCATAATATGGGCAATAGTGCAAGTTATATTGATAATAATAAAAGTAATAAGTATAATTGTTATAGTTCTAGCAATAGTAACTGCATAATACGGGTAATAATGCAGGTTATATTGATAATAATAAAAGTAATAAGTACAATTGTTATAGTTATAGCAATAATAACTGCATAATATGGGTAATAATGCATGTTATATTGATATTAATAAAGGTAATAAGTATAATTAATATAGTTCTAGCGATAATAACTGTATAACATGGGTAATAATGCATGTTATATTGATAATTTAAAAGTAATATGTATAATTATTATAGTTCCAAAGATAATAACTGTATAATATGGGTAATCATGCATGTTACATTGATAATATTGGGAGTAATAAGTATAATTATTATAGTTCTGGCGATAATAACAGTATAATATGGGTAATAATGCATGTTATATTGATAATAATGAATGTAACAAGTATAATTATTATTTTTCTGGCGATAATAACTGCATAATACGGGTAATAATGCAGGTTATATTGATAATAATAAAAGTAATAAGTACAATTGTTATAGTTATAGCAATAATAACTGCATAATATGGGTAATAATGCATGTTATATTCATAATAATAAATGGAATAAGTATAATTGTTATAGTTCTAGCAATAATAACTGCATAATATGGGTAATAATGCATGTTATATTGATAATAATAAAAGTAATAAGTATAATTATTATAGTTCTAGCGATAATAACTGCATAATATGGGTAATAATGCATGTTATATTGATAATAATAAAAGTAATAAGTACAATTGTTATAGCTCTAGCGATAATAACTGCATAATATGGGTAATAATGCATGTTATATTGATAATAATAAAAGTAGTAAGTATAATTGTTATAGTTCTAGCAATAGTAACTGCATAATAAGGGTAATAATGCATGTTATATTCATAGTAATAAAAGGAATAAGTATAATTATTATAGTTCTGGCGATAATAACAGTATAATATGGGTAATAATGCATGTTATATTGATAATAATGAATGTAACAAGTATAATTATTATTTTTCTGGCGATAATAACTGCATAATATGGGCAATAGTGCAAGTTATATTGATAATAATAAAAGTAATAAGTACAATTGTTATAGTTCTAGCAATAATAACTGCATAATATGGGTAATAATGCATGTTATATTCATAGTAATAAAAGGAATAAGTATAATTATTATAGTTCTAGCGATAATAACTGCATAATATGGGCAATAGCGCATGTTATATTGATAATAATAAAAGTAATAAGTATAATTACTACAGTTCTAGCGATAATAACTGTATAATATGGGTCATAATGAATGTTATATTGATAATATTGTGAGTAATAAGTATAACTAATATAGTTCTAGCGATAATAACTGTATAATATGGGTAATCATGCATGTTATATTGATAATATTCAGAGTAATAAGTATAAATATTATAGTTCTGGCGATAATAACAGTTTAATATGGTTAATAATGCATGTTATATTGATAATAATGAATGTAACAATCATAAGTGTTATTTTTCTGGCGATAATAACTGTATAATATGGGTAATAATGCAAGTTATATTGATAACAATGAATGTAACAAGTATAATTATTATTTTTCTGGCGATAATAACTGCATAATATGGGCAATAGTGCAAGTTATATTGATAATAATAAAAGTAATAAGTATAATTGTTATAGTTCTAGCAATAGTAACTGCATAATACGGGTAATAATGCAGGTTATATTGATAATAATAAAAGTAATAAGTACAATTGTTATAGTTCTAGCAATAATAACTGCATAATATGGGTAATAATGCATGTTATATTGATAATAATAAAAGTAATAACTATAATTATTATAGTTCTAGCGATAATAACTGCATAATATGGGCAATAGTGCAAGTTATATTGATAATAATAAAAGTAATAAGTATAATTGTTATAGTTCTAGCAATAGTAACTGCATAATACGGGCAATAATGCAGGTTATATTGATAATAATAAAAGTAATAAGTACAATTGTTATAGTTCTAGCAATAATAACTGCATAATATGGGTAATAATGCATGTTATATTGATAACAATAAAAGTAATAAGTATAATTATTATAGTTCTAGCGATAATAACTGCATAATATGGGCAATAATGCATATTATATTGATAATAATAAAAGTAGTAAGTATAATAGTTATAGTCTTAGCAATAGTAACTGCATAATATGGGAAATAATGCATGTTATATTGATAATAATAAAAGTAATAAGTATAATTATTATAGTTCTAGCGATAATAACTGCATAATATGGGCAATAGTGCATGTGATGTTGATAATAATAAAAGTAATAAGTATAATTCTTATAGTTCTAGCGATAATAACTGCATAATATGGGTAATAATGCATGTTATATTGATAATAATAATAGTAGTAAGTATAATAGTTATAGTTCTAGCAATAGTAACTGCATAATATGGGAAATAGCGCATGTTATATTGATAATAATAAAAGTAATAAGTATAATTACTACAGTTCTAGCGATAATAACTGTATAATATGGGTCATAATGAATGTTATATTGATAATATTGGGAGTAATAAGTATAATTATTATAGTTCTGGCGATAATAACAGTATAATATGGGTAATAATGTATGTTATATTGATAATAATAAAAGTAATAAGTATAATTATTACAGTTCTAGCGATAGTAACTGTATAATATGGGTCATAATGAATGTTATATTGACAATATTGGGAGTAGTAAGTATAATTATTATAGTTCTGGCGATAATAACAGCATAATATGGGTAATAATGCATGTTATATTGATAATAATACAAGGAATAAGTATAATTGTTATAGTTCTAGCGATAATAACTGCATAATATGGGTAATAATGCATGTTATATTGATAATAATAAAAGTAGTAAGTATAATAGTTATAGTTCTAGCAATAGTATCTGCATAATATGGGAAATAATGCATGTTATATTGATAATAATAAAAGTAATAAGTATAATTATTATAGTTCTAGCGATAATAACTGCATAATATTGGCAATAGTGCATGTTATGTTGATAATAATAAAAGTAATAAGTATAATTATTATAGTTCTAGCGATAATAACAGCATAATATGGGTAATAATGCATGTTATATTGATAATAATAAAAGTAGTAAGTATAATTGTTATAGTTCTAGCAATAGTAACTGCATAATATGGGTAATAATGCATGTTATATTCATAGTAATAAAAGGAATAAGTATAATTATTATAGTTCTAGCGATAATAACTGCATAATATGGGCAATAGCGCATGTTACATTGATAATAATAAAAGTAATAAGTATAATTATTACAGTTCTAGCGATAATAACTGTATAATATGGGTCATAATGAATGTTATATTGATAATATTGGGAGTAGTAATTATAATTATTATAGTTCTGGCGATAATAACAGTATAATATGGGTAATAATGCATGTTATATTGATAATAATGAAAGTAATAAGTATGATTATTACAGTTCTAGCGATAATAACTGTACAGTATGGATAATAATGCATGTTATATTGATAGTAATAAAAGTAATAAGTTAGATTGATAAAATTGGGTGTAATAAGTATAATTATTGTAGTTCTAACGATAATAACTGTATAATACGGGTAATGATGCATGTTGTATTGATAATATAGGGAGTAATAAGTATAATTATTATAGTTCCAACGATAATAACTGTATAATATTGGTAATCATGCATGTTATATTGATAATATTGGGTGTAATAAGTATAATTATTATAGTTCTGGCGATAATAACAGTTTAATATGGTTAATAATGCATGTTATATTGATAATAATGAATGTAACAATCATAAGTGTTATATTTCTGGCGATAATAACTGTACAATGTGGGTAATAGTGCATGTTATATTGATATTAATAAAGGTAATAAGTATAACTAATATAGTTCTAGCGATAATAACTGTATAACATGGGTAATAATGCATGTTATATTGATAATAATGAAGGTAATAAGTATAATTATTATTTTTCTGGCGATAATAACTGTATGATACGGGTAATAATGCATGTGATATTGAGAATAATAAAAGTTGTAAGTATAATTGTTATAGTCCTAGCAATAGTAACTGCATAATACGGGTAATAATGCAGGTTATATTGATAATAATAAAAGTAATAAGTACAATTGTTATAGTTATAGCAATAATAACTGCATAATATGGGTAATAATGCATGTTATATTCATAATAATAAAAGGAATAAGTATAATTGTTATAGTTCTAGCAATAATAACTGCATAATATGGGTAATAATGCATGTTATATTGATAATAATAAAAGTAATAAGTATAATTATTATAGTTCTAGCGATAATAACTGCATAATATGGGCAATAATGCATGTTATATTGATAATAATAAAAGTAATAAGTACAATTGTTATAGTTCTAGCGATAATAACTGCATAATATGGGTAATAAGGCATGTTATATTGATAATAATAAAAGTAGTAAGTGTAATTGTTATAGTTCTAGCAATAGTGACTGCATAATATGGGTAATAATGCATGTTATATTCATAGTAATAAAAGGAATAAGTATAATTATTATAGTTCTAGCGATAATAACTGCACAATATAGGCAACAGCGCATGTTATATTGATAATAATAAAAGTAATAAGTATAATTATTACAGTTCTAGCGATAGTAACTGTATAATATGGGTCATAATGAATGTTATATTGACAATATTGGGAGTAGTAAGTATAATTATTATAATACTGGCGGTAATAACAGTATAATATGGGTAATAATACATGTTATATTGATAATAACAAAAGTAATAAGTATAAGTATTATAGTTCAAGCGATAATAACTGCATAATATGGGTAATAATGCATGTTATATTGATAATAATAAAAGTAATAAGTACAATTGATGTAGTTCCAGCGATAATAACTGCATAATATGGGTAATAATGCATGTTATATTGATAATAATCAAAGTAGTAAGTATAATTGTTATGGTTCTAGAAATAGTAACTGTATAATATGGGTAATAATGCATGTTATATTCATAGTAATAAAAGGAATAAGTATAATTATTATAGTTCTAGCGATAATAACTGCATAATATGGCCAATAGCGCATGTTATATTGATAATAATAAAAGTAATAAGTACAATTGTTATAGTTCTTGCGATAATAACTGCATAATATGGGTAATAAGGCATGTTATATTGATAATAATCAAAGTAGTAAGTATAATTGTTATGGTTCTAGCAATAGTAACTGTATAATATGGGTAATAATGCATGTTATATTCATAGTAATAAAAGGAATAACTTTAATTATTATAGTTCTAGCGATAATAACTGCATAATATGGGTAATAATGCATGTTATATTCGTAATAATAAAAGGAATAAGTATAATTATTATAGTTCTATCAATAACAACTGCATTATATGGGTAATAATGCATGTTATATTCATAATAATAAAAGGAATAAGTATAATTATTATAGTTCTAGCGATAAAAACTGCATAATATGGGTAATAGTGCATGTTATATTGATATTAATAAAGGTAATAAGTATAACTAATATAGTTCTAGCGATAATAACTATATAATATGGGTAATAATGCATGTTACATTGATAATAATGAATGTAACAAGTATAATTATTATTTTTCTGGCGATAATAACTGCATAATATGGGCAATAGTGCAAGTTATATTGATAATAATAAAAGTAATAAGTATAATTGTTATAGTTCTAGCAATAGTAACTGCATAATACGGGTAATAATGCAGGTTATATTGATAATAATAAAAGTAATAAGTACAATTGTTATAGTTATAGCAATAATAACTGCATAATATGGGTAATAATGCATGTTATATTGATAATAATAAAGGTAATAAGTATAATTATTATAGTTCTAGCGATAATAACTGCATAATATGGGCAATAATGCATGTTATATTGATAATAATAAAAGTAGTAAGTATAATAGTTATAGTTCTAGCAATAGTAACTGCATAATATGGGAAATAATGCATGTTATATTGATAATAATAAAAGTAATAAGTATAATTATTATAGTTCTAGCGATAATAACTGCATAATATGGGCAACAGTGCATGTTATGTTGATAATAATAAAAGTAATAAGTATAATTATTATAGTTCTAGCGATAATAACTGCATAATATGGGTAATAATGCATGTTATATTGATAAAATTGCGAGTAATAAGTATAATTATTGTAGTTCTAACGATAATAACTGTATAATATGGGTAATAATGCATGTTATATTGATAAAATTGCGAGTAATAAGTATAATTATTGTAGTTCTAACGATAATAACTGTATAATATGGGTAATAATGCATGTTACATTGATAATAATGAATGTAACAAGTATAATTATTACTTTTCTGGCGATAATGACAGCATAATATGGGTAATAATGCATGTTATATTGATAATAATACAAGGAATAAGTATAATTGTTATAGTTCTAGCGATAATAACTGCATAATATGGGTAATAATGCATGTTATATTGATAATAATAAAAGTAGTAGGTATAATTGTTATAGTTCTAGCAATAGTAACTGCATAATAAGGGTAATAATGCATGTTATATTCATAGTAATAAAAGGAATAAGTATAATTATTATAGTTCTGGCGATAATAACAGAATAATATGGGTAATAATGCATGTTATATTGATAATAATGAATGTAACAAGCATAATTATTATTTTTCTGGCGATAATAACTGCATAATATGGGCAATAGTGCAAGTTATATTGATAATAATAAAAGTAATAAGTATAATTGTTATAGTTCTAGCAATAGTAACTGCATAATACGGGTAATAATGCAGGTTATATTGATAATAATAAAAGTAATAAGTACAATTGTCATAGTTCTAGCAATAATAACTGCATAATATGGGTAATAATGCATGTTATATTGATAACAATAAAAGTAATAAGTATAATTCTTATAGTTCTAGCGATAATAACTGCATAATATGGGCAATAATGCATGTTATATTGATAATAATAAAAGTAGTAAGTATAATAGTTATAGTTCTAGCAATAGTAACTGCATAATACGGGTAATAATGCATGTTATATTCATAGTAATAAAAGGAATAAGTATAATTATTATAGTTCTAGCGATAATAACTGCATAATATGGGTAATAGTGCATGTTATATTGATATTAATAAAGGTAATAAGAATAATTAATATAGTTCTAGCGATAATAACTGTATAACATGGGTAATAATGCATGGTATATTGATAATTTAAAAGTAATATGTATAATTATTATACTTCCAACGATAATAACTGTATTATATGGGTAATCATGCATGTTATATTGATAATAATGAATGTAACAGGTATAATTATTAGTTTTCTGGCGATAATAACTGCATAATATGGGCAATAGTGCAAGTTATATTGATAATAATAAAAGTAATAAGTATAATTGTTATAGTTCTAGCAATAGTAACTGCATAATACGGGTAATAGCGCAGGTTATATTGATAATAATAAAAGCAATAAGTACAATTGTTATAGTTCTAGCAATAATAACTGCATAATATGGGTAATAATGCATGTTATATTGATAATAATAAAAGTAATAAGTATAATTATTGTAGTTCTAGCGATAATATCTGCATAATATGGGCAATAGTGCATGTTATGTTGATAATAATAAAAGTAATAAGTATAATTATTATAGTTCTAGCGATAGTAGCTGCATAATATGGGTAATAATGCATGTTATATTGATAATATTGGGAGTAATAAGAATAATTATTATAGTTCTGGCGATAATAACAGTATAATATGGGTAATAATGCATGTTATATTGATAATATTGGGAGTAATAAGTATAATTATTATAGCTCTGGCGATAATAACAGTATAACATGGGTAATAATGCATGTTATATTGATAATAATAAAAGTAATAAGTATAATTATTATAGTTCTAGCAATTGTAACTGCATAATACGGGTAATAATGCAGGTTATATTGATAATAATAAAAGTAATAAGTACAATTGTTATAGTTCTAGCAATAATAACTGCATAATATGGGCAATAGTGCATGTTATGTTGATAATAATAAAAGTAATAAGTATAATTATTATAGTTCTAGCGATAATAACTGCATAATATGGGTAATAATGCATGTTATATTGATAAAATTGCGAGTAATAAGTATAATTATTGTAGTTCTAACGATAATAACTGTATAATATGGGTAATGATGCATGTTGTATTGATAATATTGGGAGTAATAAGTATAATTATTATAGTTCTGGCGATAATAACAGTTTAATATGGTTAATAATGCATGTTATATTGATAATAATGAATGTAACAGTCATAAGTGTTATATTTCTGGCGATAATAACTGTATAACGTGGGTAATAGTGCATGTTATATTGATATTAATAAAGGTAATAAGTATAACTAATATAGTTCTAGCGATAATAACTGTATAACATGGGTAATAATGCATGTTATATTGATAATAATAAAAGTAATAAGTACAATTGTTATATTTCTAGCGATAGTAACTGCATAATATGGGTAATAGTGCATGTTATATTGATAATAGTAAAAGTAATAAGTATAATTATAAAAGGTCTAGCGATAATAGCTGTATAATATGGGTCATAATGCATGCTATATTGATAATATTCGGAGTAATAAGTATAATTATTATAGTTCTAGCGATAATAACTGCATAATATGGGTCATAATGCATGTTATATTGATAATATTGGGAGTAATAAGTATAATTATTATAGCTCTGGCGATAATAACAGTATAATATGGGTAATAATGCATGTTATATTGATAATAGTGAAAGTAATAAGTACAATTGTTATAGTTCTAGCGATAATAACTGCATAATATGGGTAATAATGCATGTTATATTGATAATAATAAAAGTAATAAGCACAATTGTTATAGTTCTAGCGATAATAACTGCATAATTTGGGTAATAATGCATGTTATATTGATAATAATAAAAGTAGTAAGTATAATTGTTATAGTTCTAGCTATAGTACCTGCATAATATGGGTAATAGTGCATGTTATATTGATAATAGTAAAAGGTATAAGTATAATTATAGCAGGTCTAGCGATAATAGCTGTATAATTTTGGTCATAATGCATGCTATATTGATAATATTGGGAGTAATAAGTATAAGTATTATAGTTCTAGCGATAATAACTGCATAATATGGGCAATAGTGCATGTTATATTGATATTAATAAAGGTAATAAGTATAATTAATATAGTTCTAGCGATAATAACTGTATAATATGGGTCATAATGAATGTTATATTGATAATATTGGGAGTAATAAGTATAGTTATTATAGTTCAGGCGATAATAACAGTATAATATGAGTAATAGTGCATGTTATATTGATGTTAATAAAGGTAATAAGTATAATTAATATAGTTCTAGCAATAATAACTGTATAACATGGGTAATAACACATGTTATATTGATAATTTAAAAGTAATATGTATAATTATTACAGTTCTAGCGATAATAACTGCATAATATGGGTAATAATGCATGTTATGTTGATAATAATAAAAGTAATAAGTATAATTATTATAGTTCTTGCGATAATAACAGTATAATATGAGTAATAATGCCTGTTATATTGATAATAATAAAAGTAGTAAGTATAATTGTTATAGTTCTAGCGATAATAACTGCATAATTTGGGTAATAATGCATGTTATATTGATAATAATAAAAGTAGTAGGTATAATTGTTATAGTTCTAGCTATAGTAACTGCATAATATGGGTAATAGTGCATGTTATATTGATAATAGTAACAGTTATAAGTATAATTATAACAGGTCTAGCGATAATAGCTGTATAATATGGGTCATAATGCATGCTATATTGATAATATTGGGAGTAATAAGTATAAGTATTATAGTTCTAGCGATAATAACTGCATAATATGGGCAATAGTACATGTTATATTGATATTAATAAAGGTAATAAGTATAATTAATATAGTTCTAGCGATAATAACTGTATAACATGGGTAATAATACATGTTATATTGATAATTTAAAAGTAATATGTATAATTATTACAGTTCTAGCGATAATAACTGCATAATATGGGTAATAATGCATGTTATGTTGATAATAATAAAAGTAATAAGTATAATTATTACAGTTCTAGCGATAATAACTGTATAATATGGGTCATACTGAATGTTATATTGATAATATTGGGAGTAATAAGTATAATTATTATAGTTCTAGCGATAATAACTGCATAATATGGGTAATAGTGCATGTTATATTGATAACATTGGGAGTAATAAGTGTAGTTATTATAGTTCTGGCGATAATAACAGCATAATATGGGTAATAATGCATGTTATATTGATAATAATAAAAGTAATAAGTACAATTGTTATAGTTCTAGCGATAGTAACTGCATAATATGGGTAATAGTGCATGTTATATTGAAAATAATAAAGGTAGTAAGTATAATTGTTATAGTTCTAGCAATAGTAACTGCATAATATGGGTAATAATGCATGTTATATTCATAGTAATAAAAGGAATAAGTACAATTATTGTAGTTCTAGCGATAATAACTGCATAATATGGGCAATAGCGCATGTTATATTGATAATAAATAAAAGTAATAAATATAATTATTACAGTTCTAGCGATAATAACTGTATAATATGGGTCATAATGAATGTTATATTGATAATATTGGGAGTAATAAGAATAATTATTATAGTTCTGGCGATAATAACAGTATAATATGGGTAATAATGCATGTTATATTGATAATAATAAAAGTAATAAGTACAATTGTTATAGTTCTAGCAATAATAACTGCACAATATGGGTAATAATGCGTGTTATATTCATAATAATAAAAGGAATAAGTACAATTATTGTAGTTCTAGCGATAATAACTGCATAATATGGGCAATAGTGCATGTTATATTGATCTTAATAAAGGTAATAAGTATAATTAATATAGTTCTAGCGATAATAACTGTATAACATGGGTAATAATACATGTTATATTGATAATTTAAAAGTAATATGTACAATTATTACAGTTCTAGCGATAATAACTGTGTAATGTGGGTAATAATGAATGTTATATTGATAATAATGAAGGTAATAAGTATAATTATTATTTTTCTGGCGATAATAACTGTATGGTACGAGTAATAATGCATGATATATTGAGAATAATAAAAGTAGTAAGTATAATTGTTATAGTTGTAGCAATAGTAACTGCATAATACGGGTTAGAATGCAGGTTATATTGATAATAATAAAAGTGATAAGTATAATTATTATAGTTCTAACGATAATAACTGCATAATATGGGCAATAGTGCATGTTATATTGATAACATTGGGAGTAATAAGTGTAGTTATTATAGTTCTGGCGATAATAACAGCATAATATGGGTAATAATGCATGTTATATTGATAATAATAAAAGTAATAAGTACAATTGTTATAGTTCTAGCGATAGTAACTGCATAATATGGGTAATAGTGCATGTTATATTGATAATAGTAAAAGTAATAAGTATAATTATAAAAGGTCTAGCGATAATAGCTGTATAATATGGGTAATAATGCATGTTATATTGATAATAGTGAAAGTAATAAGCACAATTGTTATAGTTCTAGCGATAATAACTGCATAATTTGGGTAATAATGCATGTTATATTGATATTAATAAAGGTAATAAGTATAATTAATATAGTTCTAGCGATAATAACTGTATAACATGGGTAATAATGCATGTTATATTCATAATTTAAAAGTAATATGTATAATTATTACAGTTCTAGCGATAATAACTGTATAATATGGGTCATAATGAATGTTATATTGATAACATTGGGAGTAATAAGTGTAGTTACTATAGTTCTGGCGATAATAACAGCATAATATGGGTAATAATGCATGTTATATTGATAATAATAAAAGTAATAAGTACAATTGTTATAGTCCTAGCGATAGTAACTGCATAATATGGGTAATAGTGCATGTTATATTGATAATAGTAAAAGTAATAAGTATAATTATAAGAGGTCTAGCGATAATAGCTGTATAATATGGGTCATAATGCATGCTATATTGATAATATTGGGAGTAATAAGTATAATTATTATAGTTCTAGCGATAATAACTGCATAATATGGGTCATAATGCATGTTATATTGATAATATTGGGAGTAATAAGTATAATTATTATAGCTCTGGCGATAATAACAGTATAATATGGGTAATAGTGCATGTTATATTGATATTAATAAAGGTAATAAGTATAACTATTACAGTTCTAGCGATAATAACTGTATAACATGGGTAATAATGCATTTTATATTGATAATAATAAAAGTAGTAAGTATAATTGTTATAGTTCTAGCAATAGTAACTGCATAATATGGGTAATAATGCATGTTATATTCGTAGTAATAAAAGGAATAAGTATAATTATTATAGTTCTAGCGATTATAACTGCATAATATGGGTAATAATGCATGTTGTATTGATAATAGTAAAAGTAATAAGCACAATTGCTATAGTTCTAGCGATAATATCTGCATAATATGGGTAATAATGCATGTTATATTGATAATAATAAAAGTAGTAAGTATAACTGTTATAGTTCTAGCAATAGTAACTGCATAATACGGGTAATAATGCACGTTATATTGATAATTTAAAAGTAATATGTATAATTATTACAGTTCTAGCGATAATAACTGTATAATATGGGTCATAATGAATGTTATATTGATAATATTGGGGGTAATAAGTATAGTTATTATAGTTCAGGCGATAATAACAGTATAATATGAGTAATAGTGCATGTTATATTGATGTTAATAAAGGTAATAAGTATAATTAATATAATTCTAGCGATAATAACTGTATAACATGGGTAATAATGCATGTTATGTTGATAATTTAAAAGTAATATGTATAATTATTACAGTTCTAGCGATAGTAACTGTATAATACGGATAATAATGCATGTTATATTGATAATATTGGGAGTAATAAGTATAATTATTGTAGTTCTAACGATAATAACTGTATAATATGGGTAATGATGCATGTTGTATTGATAATATTGGGTGTAATAAGTATAATTATTATAGTTCCAACGATAATAACTGCATAATATGGGTAATAATGCATGTTATATTCATAGTAATAGCAGCAATAAGTATAATTATAATAGTTCTAGTGATTATAACTGCATGATATGGGTAATAATGCATGTTATATTGATAATAATAAAAGTAATAAGCACAGTTGTTATAGTTCTAGCGATAATAACTGCATAATTTGGGTAATAACGCATGTTATATTGATAATAATAAAAGTAGTAAGTATAATTGTTATAGTTATAGCTATAGTAAATGCATAATATGGGTAATAGTGCATGTTATATTGATAATAGTAAAAGTAATAAGTATAATTATAACAGGTCTAGCGATAATAGCTGTATAATATGGGTCATAATGAATGTTATATTGATAATATTGGGAGTAATAAGTATAATTATTATAGTTCTGGCAATAATAACAGTATAATATGGGTAATAATGCATGTTATATTGATAATAATAAAATTATATATTGTTATATTGATATATAGTTATAGTTATATTGATAATAATAATAAAGTATAATTATTACAGTTCTGGCGATAATAAGTGTGTAATGTGGGTAATAATGCATGTTATATTGATAACATTGGGAGTAATAAGTATAGTTATTATAGTTCTGGCGATAATAACAGCATAATATGGGTAATAGTGCATGTTATATTGATATTAATAAAGGAAATAAGTATAACTATTACAGTTCTAGCGATAATAACTGTATAACATGGGTAATAATGCATGTTATATTGATAATAATAAAAGTAATAAGTATAATTATTACAGTTCTAGCGATAATAACTGTACAGTATGGATAATAATGCAAGTTATATTGATAAAATTGGGAGTAATAAGTATAATTATTGTAGTTCTAACGATAATAACTATATAATATGGATAATGATGCATGTTGTATTGATAATATTGGGAGTAATAAGTATAATTATTATAGTTCCAACGATCATAACTGTATAATATGGGTAATCATGCATGTTATATTGATAATATTGGGAGTAATAAGTATAATTATTATAGCTCTGGCGATAATAACAGTATAATATGGGTAATAATGCATGTTATATTGATAATAATGAAAGTAATAAGTACAATTGTTATAGTTCTAGCGATAATAACTGCATAATATGGGTAAAAATGCATGTTATATTGATAATAATAAAAGTAGTAAGTATAATTGTTGTAGTTCTAGCAATAGTAACTGCATAATATGGGTAATAATGCATGTTATATTCATAGTAATAAAAGCAATAAGTATAATTATTATAGTTCTAGCGATTATAACTGCATAATATGGGTAATAATGCATGTTATATTGATAATAATAAAAGTAATAAGTACAATTGTTATAGTTCTAGCAATAATAACTGCACAATATGGGTAATAATGCGTGTTATATTCATAATAATAAAAGGAATAAGTACAATTATTGTAGTTCTAGCGATAATAACTGCATAATATGGGCAATAGTGCATGTTATATTGATCTTAATAAAGGTAATAAGTATAATTATTATAGTTCTAGCGAACATAACTGCATAATATGGGCAATAGTGCATGTTATATTGATAATAATAAAAGTAATAGGTATAATTATTACAGTTCTAGCGATAATAACTGTGTAATGTGGGTAATAATGCATGTTATATTGATAATAATGAAGGTAATAAGTATAATTATTATTTTTCTGCCGAGAATAACTGTATGATACGGGTAATAATGCATGTTATATTGATAATAATAAAAGTAATAAGTATAATTATTACAGTTCAAGCGATAATAACTGTGTAATGTGGGTAATAATGCATGTTATATTGATAACATTGGGAGTAATAAGTATAGTTATTATAGTTCAGGCGATAATAACCGTATAATATGGGTAATAGTGCATGTTATATTGATAATAGTAAAAGTAATACGTATAATTGTTATAGTTCTAGCAATAATAACTGCATAATATTGGTAATAATGCATGTTATATCAATAATAGTAAAAGCAATAAATAAAATTATTATAGTTCTGGCGATAGTAACTGTATAATACGGGTAATACTGCATG
This sequence comes from Megachile leachella, assembly GCA_963576845.1. NCBI lineage: Eukaryota > Metazoa > Arthropoda > Insecta > Hymenoptera > Megachilidae > Megachile > Megachile leachella. The sequence continues at coordinate 11,701,018 of OY756260.1, read as the reverse complement.
TTATATTGATAATAGTAAAAGTAATAAGTATAATTATTATAGTTCTAGCGATAATAACTGCATATTATGGGCAATAGTGCATGTTATATTGATAATAATAAAAGTAATAAGCGCAAGTGTTATAGTTCTACCGATAATAACAGCATAATATGGGTAATAATGCATGGTATATTAATAATAATAAAAGTAATAAGTATAATTACTACAGTTCTAGCGATAATAACTGTATAGTATGGATAATAATGCATGTTATATTGATAAAATTGGGAGTAATAAGTATAATTATAGTAGTTCTAACGATAATAACTGTATAATGTGGGTAATGATGCATGTTGTATTGACAATATTGGGAGTAATAAGTATAATTATTATAGTTCCAACGATAATAACTATATAATATGGGTAATAATGCATGTTATATTGATAACATTGGGAGTAATAAGTATAGTTATTATAGTTCAGGCGATAATAACCGTATAATATGGGTAATAGTGCATGTTATGTTGATAATAGTAAAAGTAATAAGTATAATTATTACAGTTCTAGCGATAGTAACTGCATAATATGGATAATAATGCATGTTCTACTGATAATATTGGTAGTAATAAGTATAATTATTATAGTTCTAGCGATAAAACTGCATAATATGGGCAATAGTGCATGTTATATTGATAATAATAAAAGTAATAAGTATAATTATTATAGTTCTAGCGATAATAACTCCATAATATGGGTAATAGTGCATGTTATATTGATATTAATAAAGGTAATAAGTCTAATTAATATAGTTCTAGCGATAATAACTGTATAACATGGGTAATAATGCATGTTATATTGAAAATTTAGAAGTAATATGTATAATTATTAAAGTTCTAGCGATAATAACTCCATAATATGGGTAATAGTGCATGTTATATTGATATTAATAAAGGTAATAAGTCTAATTAATATAATTCTAGCGATAATAACTGTATAACATGGGTAATAATGCATGTTATATTGATAATTTAAAAGTAATATGTATAATTATTATAGTTCCAACGATAATAACTGTATAATATGGGTAATCATGCATGTTATATTCATAGTAATAAAAGGAATAAGTATAATTATTATAGTTCTAGCGATAATAACTGCATAATATGGGCAATAGCGCATGTTATATTGATAATAATAAACGCAATAAGTATAATTATTACAGTTCTAGTGATAATAATTGTACAATATGGGTCATAATGAATGTTATATTGATAATATTGGGAGTAATAAGTATAATTATTATAGTTCTGGCAATAATAACAGTATAATATGGGTAATAATGCATGTTATATTGATAATAATAAAAGTAATAAGTATAATTATTATAGTTCTAGCGATAAAACTGCATAATATGGGTAATAATGCATGTTATATTGATATTAATAAAAGTAATAAGTACAATTGTTACAGTTCTAGCGATAATAACGGCATAATATGGGTAATAGTGCATGCTATATTGATAATAATAAAAGTAATAAGTATAATTATTATAGTTCTAGCGATAATAACAGTATAATATTTGGCGGTAATAAAAGGATTAAGTATAATTATTATAGTTCTAGCGATAATAACTGCATAATATGGGTAATAATGCATGTTATATTGATAATAATAAAAGTAGTAAGTATAATTGTTATAGTTCTAGCAATAGTAACTGCATAATATGGGTAATAATGCATGTTATATTCATAGTAATAAATGGAATAAGTATAATTATTATGGTTCTATCGATTATAACTGCATAATATCGGTAATAATGTATGTTATATTGATAATAATAAAAGTAATAAGCACAATTCTTATAGTTCTAGCGATAATAACTGTATAATATGGGTCATAATGCATGTTATATTGATAAAATTGGGAGTAATAAGTATAATTATAGTAGTTCTAACGATAATAACTGTATAATGTGGGTAATGATGCATGTTGTGTTGATAATATTGGGAGTAATAAGTATAATTATTATAGTTCCAACGATAATAACTATATAATATGGGTAATAATGCATGTTATATTGATAACATTGGGAGTAATAAGTATAGTTGTTATAGTTCAGGCGATAATAACCGTATAATATGGGTAATAGTGCATGTTATGTTGATAACAGTAAAAGTAATACGTATAATTGTTATAGTTCTAGCAATAATAACTGCATAATATTGGTAATAATGCATGTTATATTCATAATAGTAAAAGCAATAAATAAAAATATTATAGTTCTGGCGATAGTAACTGTATAATACGGGTAATAATGCATGTTATATTAATAATAGTAAAAGGAGTAAGTATAATTGATATAGTTCTAGCGATAATAACTGCATAATATGGGCAATAGCGCATGTTATATTGATAATAATAAAAGTAATAAGTATAATTACTACAGTTCTAGCGATAATAACTGTATAGTATGGATAATAATGCATGTTATATTGATAAAATTGGGAGTAATAAGTATAATTATAGTAGTTCCAACAATAATAACTATATAATATGGGTAATCACGCATGTTATATTGATAATATTGGGAGTAATATGTATAATTATTATTGCTCTGGCGATAATAACAGTATAATATGGGTAATAATGCATGTTATATTGATAATAATAAAAGTAGTAAGTATAATTATTATAGCTCTGGCGATAATAACAGTACAATATGGGTAATAATGCATGTTATATTGATAATAATAAAAGTAGTAAGTATAGTTATTATAGTTCCAGCGATAAAACTGCATAATATGGGTAATAATGCATGTTATATTGATAATAATGAAAGTAATAAGTGTAATTATTACAGTTCTAGCGATAATAACTGTGTAATGTGGGTAATAATGCATGTTATATTGATAACCTTGAGAGTAATAAGTATAGTTATTATAGTTCAGGCGATAATAACCGTATAATATGATTAATACTGCATGTTATATTGATAATAGTAAAAGTAATACGTATAATTGTTATAGTTCTAGCAATAATAACTGCATAGTATTGGTAATAATGCATGTTATATTCATAATAGTAAAAGCAATAAATGAAAATATTATAGTTCTGGCGATAGTAACTGTATAATATGGGTAATAATGCATGTTATATTGATAATATTGACAGTAATAAGTATAATTATTATAGTTCCGGCGATAATAACAGTTTAATATGGTTAATAATGCATGTTATATTGGTAATAATAAAAGTAATAAGTATAATTATTACAGTTCTAGCGATAATAACTGTATAATATGGGTCATAATGAATGTTATATTGATAATATTGGGAGTAATAAGTATAATTATTATAGCTCTGGCGATAATAACAGTATAATATGGGTAATAATGCATGTTATATTGATAATAATAAAAGTAGTAAGTATAATTATTATAGCTCTGGCGATAATAACAGTATAATATGGGTAATAATGCATGTTATATTGATAATAATAAAAGTAGTAAGTATAATTATTATAGTTCCAGCGATAAAACTGCATAATATGGGCAATAATGCATGTTATATTGATAATAATAAAAGTAGTAAGTACAATTGTTATAGTTCTAGCGATAATAACTGCATAATATGGGTAATAATGCATGTTACATTGATAATAATGAAAGTAGTAAGTATAACTGTTATAGTTCTAGCAATAGTAACTGCATAATATGAGTAATAATGCATATTATATTCATAGTAATAAAAGGAATAAGTATAATTATTATAGTTCTAGCAATAATAACTGCATAATATGGGCAATAGCGCATGTTATATTGATAATAATAAAAGTAATAAGTATAATTACCACAGTTCTAGCGATAATAACTGTATAGTACGGATAATAATGCATGTTATATTGATAAAATTGGGAGTAATAAGTATAATTATAGTAGTTCTAACGATAATAACTGTATAATGTGGGTAATGATGCATGTTATATTGATAACATTGGTAGTAATAAGTAGAATTATTATAGTTCTAGCGATAATAACGGCATAATATGGGCAATAATACATGTTATATTGATAATTTAAAAGTAATAGGTATAATTATTACAGTTCTAGCGATAATAACTGTGTAATGTGGGTAATAATGCATGTTATATTGATAATAATGAAGGTAATAAGTATAATTACTATTTTTCTGGCGAGAATAACTGTATGATACGGGTAATAATGCATGTTATATTGATAATAATAAAAGTAATAAGTATAATTATTACAGCTCAAGCGATAATAACTGTGTAATGTGGGTAATAATGCATGTTATATTGATAACATTGGGAGTAATAAGTATAGTTATTATAGTTCAGGCGATAATAACCGTATAATATGGGTAATAGTGCATGTTATATTGATAATAGTAAAAGTAATACGTATAATTGTTATAGTTCTAGCAATAATAACTGCATAATATTGGTAATAATGCATGTTATATTCATAATAGTAAAAGCAATAAATGAAAATATTATAGTTCTGGCAATAGTAACTGTATAATATGGGTAATAATGCATGTTATATTGATAATATTGACAGTAATAAGTATAATTATTATAGTTCCGGCGATAATAACAGTTTAATATGGTTAATAATGCATGTTATATTGGTAATAATAAAAGTAATACGTATAGTTGTTATAGTTCTCGCAGTAATAACTGCATAATATTGGTAATAATGCATGTTATATTCATAATAGTAAAAGCAATAAATAAAAATATTATAGTTCTGGCGATAGTAACTGTATAATACGGGTAATAATGCATGTTATATTGATAATAGTAAAAGTAGTAAGTATAATTGTTATAGTTCTGGCAATAGTAACTGCAAAATATGGGAAATAATGCATGTTATATTGATAATAATAAAAGTAATAAGTATAATTATTATAGTTCTAGCGATAATAACTGCATAATATGGGCAATAGCGCATGTTATATTGATAATAATAAAAGTAATAAGTATAATTATTACAGTTCTAGCAATAATAACTGTATAATATGGGTCATAATGAATGTTATATTGATAATATTGGGAGTAATAAGTATAATTATTATAGCACTGGCGATAATAACAGTATAATATGGGTAATAATGCATGTTATATTGATAATAGTAAAAGTAGTAAGTATAATTATTATAGTTCCAGCGATAAAACTGCATAATATGGGTAATAATGCATGTTATATTGATAATAATGAAAGTAATAAGTGTAATTATTACAGTTCTAGCGATAATAACTGTGTAATGTGGGTAATAATGCATGTTATATTGATAACATTGAGAGTAATAAGTATAGTTATTATAGTTCAGGTGATAATAACCGTATAATATGATTAATAGTGCATGTTATATTGATAATAGTAAAAGTAATACGTATAATTGTTATAGTTCTAGCAATAATAACTGCATAATATTGGTAATAATGCATGTTATATTCATAATAGTAAAAGCAATAAATGAAAATATTATAGTTCTGGCGATAGTAACTGTATAATATGGGTAATAATGCATGTTATATTGATAATATTGACAGTAATAAGTATAATTATTATAGTTCCGGCGATAATAACAGTTTAATATGGTTAATAACGCATGTTATATTGGTAATAATAAAACTAATACGTATAGTTGTTATAGTTCTCGCAGTAATACCTGCATAATATTGGTAATAATGCATGTTATATTCATAATAGTAAAAGCAATAAATAAAAATATTATAGTTCTGGCGATAGTAACTGTATAATACGGGTAATAATGCATGGTATATTGATAATAGTAAAAGTAGTAAGTATAATTTTTATAGTTCTAGCAATAGTAACTGCAAAATATGGGTAATAATGCATGTTATATTGATAATAATAAAAGTAATAAGTATAATTATTATAGTTCTAGCGATAATAACTGCATAATATGGGCAATAGCGCATGTTATATTGATAATAATAAAAGTAATAAGTATAATTATTACAGTTCTAGCGATAATAACTGTATAATATGGGTCATAATGAATGTTATATTGATAATATTGGGAGTAATAAGTATAATTATTATAGTTCTGGCAATAATAACTGCATAATATGGGTAATAATGCATGTTATATTGATAATAATGAAAGTAGTAAGTATAATTGTTATAGTTCTAGCAATAGTAACTGCATAATATGAGTAATAATGCATGTTATATTCATAGTAATAAAAGGAATAAGTACAATTATTATAGTTCTAGCGATAATAACTGCATAATATGGGCAATAGCGCATGTTATATTGATAATAATAAAAGTAATAAGTATAATTACTACAGTTCTAGCGATAATAACTGTATAGTATGGATAATAATGCATGTTATATTGATAAAATTGGGAGTAATAAGTATAATTATAGTAGTTCCAACAATAATAACTATATAATATGGGTAATCACGCATGTTATATTGATAATATTGGGAGTAATATGTATAATTATTATAGCTCTGGCGATAATAACAGTATAATATGGGTAATAATGCATGTTATATTGATAATAATAAAAGTAGTAAGTATAATTATTATAGTTCCAGCGATAAAACTGCATAATATGGGTAATAATGCATGTTATATTGATAATAATGAAAGTAATAAGTGTAATTATTACAGTTCTAGCGATAATAACTGTGTAATGTGGGTAATAATGCATGTTATATTGATAACATTGAGAGTAATAAGTATAGTTATTATAGTTCAGGCGATCATAACCGTATAATATGATTAATAGTGCATGTTCTATTGATAATAGTAAAAGTAATACGTATAATTGTTATAGTTCTAGCAATAATAACTGCATAATATTGGTAATAATGCATGTTATATTCATAATAGTAAAAGCAATAAATGAAAATATTATAGTTCTGGCAATAGTAACTGTATAATATGGGTAATAATGCATGTTATATTGATAATATTGACAGTAATAAGTATAATTATTATAGTTCCGGCGATAATAACAGTTTAATATGGTTAATAATGCATGTTATATTGGTAATAATAAAAGTAATACGTATAGTTGTTATAGTTCTCGCAGTAATAACTGCATAATATTGGTAATAATGCATGTTATATTCATAATAGTAAAAGCAATAAATAAAAATATTATAGTTCTGGCGATAGTAACTGTATAATACGGGTAATAATGCATGTTATATTGATAATAGTAAAAGTAGTAAGTATAATTGTTATAGTTCTGGCAATAGTAACTGCAAAATATGGGAAATAATGCATGTTATATTGATAATAATAAAAGTAATAAGTATAATTATTATAGTTCTAGCGATAATAACTGCATAATATGGGCAATAGCGCATGTTATATTGATAATAATAAAAGTAATAAGTATAATTATTACAGTTCTAGCAATAATAACTGTATAATATGGGTCATAATGAATGTTATATTGATAATATTGGGAGTAATAAGTATAATTATTATAGCTCTGGCGATAATAACAGTATAATATGGGTAATAATGCATGTTATATTGATAATAGTAAAAGTAGTAAGTATAATTGATATAGTTCTAGCAATAGTAACTGCAAAATATGGGTAATAATGCATGTTATATTGATAATAATAAAAGTAATAAGTATAATTATTATAGTTCTAGCGATAATAACTGCATATTATGGGCAATAGCGCATGTTATATTGATAATAATAAAAGTAATAAGCGCAAGTGTTATAGTTCTACCGATAATAACAGCATAATATGGGTAATAATGCATGTTATATTGATAATAATAAAAGTAATAAGTATAATTACTACAGTTCTAGCGATAATAACTGTATAATACGGGTAATAATGCATGTTATATTAATAATAGTAAAAGGAGTAAGTATAATTATTATAGTTCCAGCGATAAAACTGCATAATATGGGTAATAATGCATGTTATATTGATAATAATGGAAGTAATAAGTGTAATTATTACAGTTCTAGCGATGATAACTGTGTAATGTGGGTAAAAATGCATGTTATATTGATAACATTGAGAGTAATAAGTATAGTTATTATAGTTCAGACGATAATAACCGTATAATATGATTAATAGTGCATGTTATATTGATAATAGTAAAAGTAATACGTATAATTGTTATAGTTCTAGCAATAATAACTGCATAATATTGGTAATAATGCATGTTATATTCATAATAGTAAAAGCAATAAATGAAAATATTATAGTTCTGGCGATAGTAACTGTATAATATGGGTAATAATGCATGTTATATTGATAATATTGACAGTAATAAGTATAATTATTATAGTTCCGGCGATAATAACAGTTTAATATGGTTAATAATGCATGTTATATTGGTAATAATAAAAGTAATACGTATAGTTGTTATAGTTCTCGCAGTAATAACTGCATAATATTGGTAATAATGCATGTTATATTCATAATAGTAAAAGCAATAAATAAAAATATTATAGTTCTGGCGATAGTAACTGTATAATACGGGTAATAATGCATGTTATATTGATAATAATCCAAGTAATAAGTATAATTGTTATAGTTCTTGCGATAATAACCGTCTAATAAGGGTCATAATGCATGTCATATTGATAATATTGGGAGTCAAAAGTATAATTATTATAGTCCTATCGATAATAACTGCATAATATGGGCAATAATGCAAGTTATATTGATAATAATAAAGGTAATAAGTATAATTATTACAGTTCTAGCGATAATAACTGCATAATATGAGCAATAGCGCATGTTATATTGATAATAATAGAAGTAATCAGTATAATTATTACAGTTCTGGCGATAATAACTGTATAATATGGGTCATAATGAATGTTATATTGATAATATTGGGGGTAATAAGTATAATTATTATAGTTCTGGCAATAATAACAGTATAATATGGGTAATAGTGCATGTTATATTGATATTAATAAAGGTAATAAGTATAATTAATATAGATCTAGCGATAATAACTGTATAATATGGGTAATGATGCATGTTGTATTGATAATATTGGGAGTAATAAGTATAATTATTATAGTTCCAACGATAATGACTGTATAATATGGATAACCATGCATGTTATATTGATAATATTGTGAATAATAAGTATCATTATTATAGCTCTGGCGATAATAACAGTATAATATTTGGCGATAATAAAAAGAATAAGTATAATTATTATAGTTCTAGCGATAATAACTGCATAATATGGGCAATAGCGCATGTTATATTGATAATAATAAAAGTAATAAGTATAATTATTACAGTTCAAGCGATAATAACTGCATAATATGGGTAATAATGCATGTTATATTGATAATAATAAAAGTAGTAGGTACAGTTGTTATAGTTCTAGCAATAGTAACTGCATAATATGGGTAATAATGCATGTTATATTGATAATAATACAAGTAATAAGTATATTTGTTATAGTTCTAGCGATAATAACCGTATAATATGGGTCATAATGCATGTTATATTGATAATATTGGGAGTCAAAAGTATAATTATTATAGTCCTATCGATAATAACTGCATAATATGGGCAATAGCGCATGTTATATTGATAATAATAAAAGTAATAAGTATAATTACCACAGTTCTAGCGATAATAACTGTATAGTACGGATAATAATGCATGTTATATTGATAAAATTGGGAGTAATAAGTATAATTATAGTAGTTCTAACGATAATAACTGTATAATGTGGGTAATGATGCATGTTATATTGATAACATTGGTAGTAATAAGTAGAATTATTATAGTTCTAGCGATAATAACGGCATAATATGGGCAAAAATACATGTTATATTGATAATTTAAAAGTAATAGGTATAATTATTACAGTTCTAGCGATAATAACTGTGTAATGTGGGTAATAATGCATGTTATATTGATAATAATGAAGGTAATAAGTATAATTACTATTTTTCTGGCGAGAATAACTGTATGACACGGGTAATAATGCATGTTATATTGATAATAATAAAAGTAATAAGTATAATTATTACAGCTCAAGCGATAATAACTGTGTAATGTGGGTAATAATGCATGTTATATTGATAACATTGGGAGTAATAAGTATAGTTATTATAGTTCAGGCGATAATAACCGTATAATATGGGTAATAGTGCATGTTATATTGATAATAGTAAAAGTAATACGTATAATTGTTATAGTTCTAGCAATAATAACTGCATAATATTGGTAATAATGCATGTTATATTCATAATAGTAAAAGCAATAAATGAAAATATTATAGTTCTGGCAATAGTAACTGTATAATATGGGTAATAATGCATGTTATATTGATAATATTGACAGTAATAAGTATAATTATTATAGTTCCGGCGATAATAACAGTTTAATATGGTTAATAATGCATGTTATATTGGTAATAATAAAAGTAATACGTATAGTTGTTATAGTTCTCGCAGTAATAACTGCATAATATTGGTAATAATGCATGTTATATTAATAATAGTAAAAGCAATAAATAAAAATATTATAGTTCTGGCGATAGTAACTGTATAATACGGGTAATAATGCATGTTATATTGATAATAGTAAAAGTAGTAAGTATAATTGTTATAGTTCTGGCAATAGTAACTGCAAAATATGGGAAATAATGCATGTTATATTGATAATAATAAAAGTAATAAGTATAATTATTATAGTTCTAGCGATAATAACTGCATAATATGGGCAATAGCGCATGTTATATTGATAATAATAAAAGTAATAAGTATAATTATTACAGTTCTAGCAATAATAACTGTATAATATGGGTCATAATGAATGTTATATTGATAATATTGGGAGTAATAAGTATAATTATTATAGCACTGGCGATAATAACAGTATAATATGGGTAATAATGCATGTTATATTGATAATAGTAAAAGTAGTAAGTATAATTATTATAGTTCCAGCGATAAAACTGCATAATATGGGTAATAATGCATGTTATATTGATAATAATGAAAGTAATAAGTGTAATTATTACAGTTCTAGCGATAATAACTGTGTAATGTGGGTAATAATGCATGTTATATTGATAACATTGAGAGTAATAAGTATAGTTATTATAGTTCAGGTGATAATAACCGTATAATATGATTAATAGTGCATGTTATATTGATAATAGTAAAAGTAATACGTATAATTGTTATAGTTCTAGCAATAATAACTGCATAATATTGGTAATAATGCATGTTATATTCATAATAGTAAAAGCAATAAATGAAAATATTATAGTTCTGGCGATAGTAACTGTATAATATGGGTAATAATGCATGTTATATTGATAATATTGACAGTAATAAGTATAATTATTATAGTTCCGGCGATAATAACAGTTTAATATGGTTAATAACGCATGTTATATTGGTAATAATAAAACTAATACGTATAGTTGTTATAGTTCTCGCAGTAATACCTGCATAATATTGGTAATAATGCATGTTATATTCATAATAGTAAAAGCAATAAATAAAAATATTATAGTTCTGGCGATAGTAACTGTATAATACGGGTAATAATGCATGGTATATTGATAATAGTAAAAGTAGTAAGTATAATTTTTATAGTTCTAGCAATAGTAACTGCAAAATATGGGTAATAATGCATGTTATATTGATAATAATAAAAGTAATAAGTATAATTATTATAGTTCTAGCGATAATAACTGCATAATATGGGCAATAGCGCATGTTATATTGATAATAATAAAAGTAATAAGTATAATTATTACAGTTCTAGCGATAATAACTGTATAATATGGGTCATAATGAATGTTATATTGATAATATTGGGAGTAATAAGTATAATTATTATAGTTCTGGCAATAATAACTGCATAATATGGGTAATAATGCATGTTATATTGATAATAATGAAAGTAGTAAGTATAATTGTTATAGTTCTAGCAATAGTAACTGCATAATATGAGTAATAATGCATGTTATATTCATAGTAATAAAAGGAATAAGTACAATTATTATAGTTCTAGCGATAATAACTGCATAATATGGGCAATAGCGCATGTTATATTGATAATAATAAAAGTAATAAGTATAATTACTACAGTTCTAGCGATAATAACTGTATAGTATGGATAATAATGCATGTTATATTGATAAAATTGGGAGTAATAAGTATAATTATAGTAGTTCCAACAATAATAACTATATAATATGGGTAATCACGCATGTTATATTGATAATATTGGGAGTAATATGTATAATTATTATAGCTCTGGCGATAATAACAGTATAATATGGGTAATAATGCATGTTATATTGATAATAATAAAAGTAGTAAGTATAATTATTATAGTTCCAGCGATAAAACTGCATAATATGGGTAATAATGCATGTTATATTGATAATAATGAAAGTAATAAGTGTAATTATTACAGTTCTAGCGATAATAACTGTGTAATGTGGGTAATAATGCATGTTATATTGATAACATTGAGAGTAATAAGTATAGTTATTATAGTTCAGGCGATCATAACCGTATAATATGATTAATAGTGCATGTTCTATTGATAATAGTAAAAGTAATACGTATAATTGTTATAGTTCTAGCAATAATAACTGCATAATATTGGTAATAATGCATGTTATATTCATAATAGTAAAAGCAATAAATGAAAATATTATAGTTCTGGCAATAGTAACTGTATAATATGGGTAATAATGCATGTTATATTGATAATATTGACAGTAATAAGTATAATTATTATAGTTCCGGCGATAATAACAGTTTAATATGGTTAATAATGCATGTTATATTGGTAATAATAAAAGTAATACGTATAGTTGTTATAGTTCTCGCAGTAATAACTGCATAATATTGGTAATAATGCATGTTATATTCATAATAGTAAAAGCAATAAATAAAAATATTATAGTTCTGGCGATAGTAACTGTATAATACGGGTAATAATGCATGTTATATTGATAATAGTAAAAGTAGTAAGTATAATTGTTATAGTTCTGGCAATAGTAACTGCAAAATATGGGAAATAATGCATGTTATATTGATAATAATAAAAGTAATAAGTATAATTATTATAGTTCTAGCGATAATAACTGCATAATATGGGCAATAGCGCATGTTATATTGATAATAATAAAAGTAATAAGTATAATTATTACAGTTCTAGCAATAATAACTGTATAATATGGGTCATAATGAATGTTATATTGATAATATTGGGAGTAATAAGTATAATTATTATAGCTCTGGCGATAATAACAGTATAATATGGGTAATAATGCATGTTATATTGATAATAGTAAAAGTAGTAAGTATAATTGATATAGTTCTAGCAATAGTAACTGCAAAATATGGGTAATAATGCATGTTATATTGATAATAATAAAAGTAATAAGTATAATTATTATAGTTCTAGCGATAATAACTGCATATTATGGGCAATAGCGCATGTTATATTGATAATAATAAAAGTAATAAGCGCAAGTGTTATAGTTCTACCGATAATAACAGCATAATATGGGTAATAATGCATGTTATATTGATAATAATAAAAGTAATAAGTATAATTACTACAGTTCTAGCGATAATAACTGTATAATACGGGTAATAATGCATGTTATATTAATAATAGTAAAAGGAGTAAGTATAATTATTATAGTTCCAGCGATAAAACTGCATAATATGGGTAATAATGCATGTTATATTGATAATAATGGAAGTAATAAGTGTAATTATTACAGTTCTAGCGATGATAACTGTGTAATGTGGGTAAAAATGCATGTTATATTGATAACATTGAGAGTAATAAGTATAGTTATTATAGTTCAGACGATAATAACCGTATAATATGATTAATAGTGCATGTTATATTGATAATAGTAAAAGTAATACGTATAATTGTTATAGTTCTAGCAATAATAACTGCATAATATTGGTAATAATGCATGTTATATTCATAATAGTAAAAGCAATAAATGAAAATATTATAGTTCTGGCGATAGTAACTGTATAATATGGGTAATAATGCATGTTATATTGATAATATTGACAGTAATAAGTATAATTATTATAGTTCCGGCGATAATAACAGTTTAATATGGTTAATAATGCATGTTATATTGGTAATAATAAAAGTAATACGTATAGTTGTTATAGTTCTCGCAGTAATAACTGCATAATATTGGTAATAATGCATGTTATATTCATAATAGTAAAAGCAATAAATAAAAATATTATAGTTCTGGCGATAGTAACTGTATAATACGGGTAATAATGCATGTTATATTGATAATAATCCAAGTAATAAGTATAATTGTTATAGTTCTTGCGATAATAACCGTCTAATAAGGGTCATAATGCATGTCATATTGATAATATTGGGAGTCAAAAGTATAATTATTATAGTCCTATCGATAATAACTGCATAATATGGGCAATAATGCAAGTTATATTGATAATAATAAAGGTAATAAGTATAATTATTACAGTTCTAGCGATAATAACTGCATAATATGAGCAATAGCGCATGTTATATTGATAATAATAGAAGTAATCAGTATAATTATTACAGTTCTGGCGATAATAACTGTATAATATGGGTCATAATGAATGTTATATTGATAATATTGGGGGTAATAAGTATAATTATTATAGTTCTGGCAATAATAACAGTATAATATGGGTAATAGTGCATGTTATATTGATATTAATAAAGGTAATAAGTATAATTAATATAGATCTAGCGATAATAACTGTATAATATGGGTAATGATGCATGTTGTATTGATAATATTGGGAGTAATAAGTATAATTATTACAGTTCTAGCGATAATAACTGCATAATATGGGCAATAGCGCATGTTATATTGATAATAATAAAAGTAATAAGTATAATTATTACAGTTCAAGCGATAATAACTGCATAATATGGGTAATAATGCATGTTATATTGATAATAATAAAAGTAGTAGGTACAGTTGTTATAGTTCTAGCAATAGTAACTGCATAATATGGGTAATAATGCATGTTATATTGATAATAATACAAGTAATAAGTATATTTGTTATAGTTCTAGCGATAATAACCGTATAATATGGGTCATAATGCATGTTATATTGATAATATTGGGAGTCAAAAGTATAATTATTATAGTCCTATCGATAATAACTGCATAATATGGGCAATAGTGCAAGTTATATTGATAATAATAAAGGTAATAAGTATAATTATTACAGTTCTAGCGATAATAACTGCATAATATGGGCAATAGCGCATGTTATATTGATAATAATAGAAGTAATCAGTATAATTATTACAGTTCTAGCGATAATAACTGTATAATATGGGCAATAGTGCATGTTATATTGATAATAATAAAACTAATATGTATAGTTATTATAGTTCTAGCGATAATATCTGCATAATATGGGTAATAGTGCATGTTATATTGATAATAATAAAAGTAATAAGTATAATTATTACAGTTCTAGGGATAATAAGTGTATAGTATTCATAATAATGCATGTCATATTGTACAAATTGGGAGTAATAAGTATAATTATTGTAGTTCTAACGATAATAACTGTATCATATGTGTAGTGATGCATGTTGTATTGATACTATTGGGAGTAATAAGTATAATTATTGTAGTTCTAACGATAGTAACTGTATAATATGGGTCATAATGCATGTTATATTGATAATATTGAGAGTAATAAGTATAATTATTATAGTTCTGGCGATAATAATAGTTTAATATGGTTAATAATGCACGTTATATTGATAATAATAAAAGTAATACGTACAATTGTTATAGTTCTAGCGATAATAACTGTATAATATGGGTCATAATGAATGTTATATTGATAATATTGGGAGTAATTAGTATAGTTATTATAGTTCTGGCAATAATAACAGTATAATATGGGTAATAATGCATGTTATATTGACAATAATAAAAGTAATAAGTATAATTATTATAGTTCCAGCGACAAAACTGCATAATATGGGTAATAATGCATGTTATATTGATAATAATAAAAGTAATAAGTATAATTATTACAGTTCTAGCGATAATAACTGTGCAATGTGGGTAATAATGCATGTTATATTGATAATAATGAAGGTAATAAGTATAATTATTATTTTTCTGCCGAGAATAACTGTATGATACGGGTAATAATGCATGTTATATTGATAATAATAAAAGTCATAAGTATAATTATTATTTATCTGGCGATAATAACTGTATAACATGGGTAATAGTGCATGTTATATTGGTAATATTGGGAGTGATAAGTATAATTATTATAGTTCTGGCGATAATAACAGTATAATATGGTTAATAATGCATGTTATATTGATAATAATAAAAGTAATACGTATAATTATTATAGTTCTAGCGATAATAACTGTATAATATGGGTCATAATGAATGTTATATTGAGAATATTGGGAGTAATAGGTATAATCATTATAGTTCTGGCGATAATAACAGTTTAATATGGTTAATAATGCATGTTATATTGATAATAATAAAAGTAATACGTATAATTGTTATAGTTCTAGCGATAATAACTGTAGAATATGGGTCATAATGAATGTTATATTGATAATATTGGGAGTAATAAGTATAGTTATTATAGTTCTGGCAATAATAACAGTATAATATGGGTAATAATGCATGTTATATTGACAATAATAAAAGTAATAAGTATAATTATTATAGTTCCAGCGACAAAACTGCATAATATGGGTAATAATGCATGTTATATTGATAATAATAAAAGTAATAAGTATAATTATTACAGTTCTAGCGATAATAACTGTGCAATGTGGGTAATAATGCATGTTATATTGATAACATTGGGAGTAATAAGTATAATTATTATAGTTCTAGCGATAATAACTGCATAATATGGGCAATAATACATGTTATATTGATAATTTAAAAGTAATAGGTATAATTATTACAGTTCTAGCGATAATAACTGTGTAATGTGGGTAATAATGCATGTTATATTGATAATAATGAAGGTAATAAGTATAATTATTATTTTTCTGGCGAGAATAACTGCATGATACGGGTAATAATGCATGTTATATTGGAAATAATAAAAGTAGTAAGTATAACTGTTATAGTCCTAGCAATAGTAACTGCATAATACGGGTAATAATGCAGGTTATATTGATAATAATAAAAGTAATAAGTATAATTATTATAGTTCTAGCGATAATAACTGCATAATATGGGCAATAGCGCATGTTATATTGATAATAATAAAAGTAATAAGTATAATTATTACAGTTCTAGCAATAATAACTGTATAATATGGGTCATAATGAATGTTATATTGATAATATTGGGAGTAATAAGTATAATTATTATAGTTCTGGCAATAATAACAGTATAATATGGGTAATAATGCATGTTATATTGATAATAATTAAAGTAATAAGTATAAGTATTATAGTTCAAGTGATAATAACTGCATAATATGGGTAATAATGCATGTTATATTGATAATAAAAAAAGTAATAAGTACAATTGTTATAGTTCTAGCGATAATAACTGCATAATATGGGTAATAATGCATGTTATATTCATAATAATAAAAGTAATAAGTATAATTATTATAGTTCTAGCGATAAAAACTGCATAATATGGGCAATAGTGCATGTTATATTGATAATAATAAAACTAATATGTATAGTTATTATAGTTCTAGCGATAATAACTGCATAATATGGGTAATAGTGCATGTTATATTGATATTAATAAAGGTAATAAGTATAATTAATATAGTTCTAGCGATAATAACTGTATAACATGGGTAATAATGCATGTTATATTGATAATAATAAAAGTAATAAGTATAATTATTACAGTTCTAGGGATAATAAGTGTATAGTATTCATAATAATGCATGTTATATTGTACAAATTGGGAGTAATAAGTATAATTATTGTAGTTCTAACGATAATAACTGTATAATATGGGTCATAATGCATGTTATGTTGATAATATTGAGAGTAATAAGTATAATTATTATAGTTCTGGCGATAATAGCAGTTTAATATGGTTAATAATGCATGTTATATTGATAATAATAAAAGTAATACGTATAATTGTTATAGTTCTAGCGATAATAACTGTAGAATATGGGTCATAATGAATGTTATATTGATAATATTAGGAGTAATAAGTATAATTATTATAGTTCTGGCAATAATAACAGTATAATATGGGTAATAAAGCATGTTATATTGATAATAATAAAAGTAATAAGTATAAGTATTATAGTTCAAGTGATAATAACTGCATAATATGGGTAATAATGCATGTTATATTGATAATAAAAAAAGTAATAAGTATAATTATTGTAGTTCTAACGATAATAACTGTATAATATGGGTCATAATGCATGTTATGTTGATAATATTGAGAGTAATAAGTATAATTATTATAGTTCTGGCGATAATAACAGTTTAATGTGGTTAATAATGCATGTTATATTGATAATAATAAAAGTAATACGTATAATTGTTATAGTTCTAGCGATAATAACTGTAGAATATGGGTCATAATGAATGTTATATGGATAATATTAGGAGTAATAAGTATAATTATTATAGTTCTGGCAATAATAACAGTATAATATGGGTAATAATGCATGTTATATTGATAATAATTAAAGTAATAAGTATAAGTATTATAGTTCAAGTGATAATAACTGCATAATATGGGTAATAATGCATGTTATATTGATAATAAAAAAAGTAATAAGTACAATTGTTATAGTTCTAGCGATAATAACTGCATAGTATGGGTAATAATGCATGTTATATTGGTAATATTGAGAGTAATGAGTATAATTATTATATTTCTGGCGATAATAACAGTTTAATATGGTTAATAATGCATGTTATATTGATAATAATAAAAGTAATACGTATAATTGTTATAGTTCTAGCGATAATAACTGTAGAATATGGGTCATAATGAATGTTATATTGATAATATTAGGAGTAATAAGTATAATTATTATAGTTCTGGCAATAATAACAGTATAATATGGGTAATAATGCATGTTATATTGATAATAATAAAAGTAATAAGTATAAGTATTATAGTTCAAGTGATAATAACTGCATAGTATGGGTAATAATGCATGTTATATTGATAATAAAAAAAGTAATAAGTACAATTGTTATAGTTCTAGCGATAATAACTGCATAATATGGGTATAAAAGGATGTTATATTGATAATATTGAGAGTATTAAGTATAATTATTATAGTTCTGGCGATAATAACAGTTTAATATGGTTAATAATGCATGTTATATTGGTAATAATAAAAGTAATACGTATAGTTGTTATAGTTCCCGCAGTAATAACTGCATAATATTGGTAATAATGCATGTTATATTCATAATAGTAAAAGCAATAAATAAAAATATTATAGTTCTGGCGATAGTAACTGTATAATACGGGTAATAATGCATGTGTAACGTCCCTAGAACCTAACAAGGAAACATATCGAACCGCGACACACCGATTTTAATGAAACTTATGTGAAAGATAGTTCTCAAAAAAATATTTGACACGTATTTTTTTTTATCGGCAATCGTTCACATTGAAGGGGTGAAAATAGCCCTCGAAGTTGGGGGTTGCAACCATGTTTTTGGGAATATCTCCGGAACGAAAGAAGATAATTGAATTCTTTTTTTTGTAAATTGTTCGTCTTTAGATAGGAAATTTTTGTGCGTAAAAAAATTTCAAGAAAGTTTATTTGTTTAAATAATATTTAAAAAATTCGTCATTTTTGTTTAAATTTTTGCACTAAATGTTGATCTATTTTTTTGCAACTTCGTGTACGTAAACTATGGACAAAAATAGAGGATACGTGTTTTTGGAATTTGTTGTTTGTTGCAATGTTTATTAGATATATAAACATAAAACATAACGCTATGCTTACGCTTAACGCTGTAAGGAACATAGGCTTTTATGGCCAATATTGTAAAAATTAATTTAATTTAATTCCATTTTCTTAGTTTCTTAAAAAATTACAATGTTTTCAAAAGTTCTAAATATTTTATTTAGATTGAAGACTTTACGCCTGTAAAGGTATAAAAGCAGAAGTGGACATAGGAGCCTATGTTCCTTACGGCGCGGCGTTGACCATAACCGCGTCATGCTCATACCTGTGACGCTTACAATAATTGTTCAGAAATCAATTAGCGGCATATGAAGAGGTATAAAATCGCTAAAATAATGTAAAAGATTGTAAAAATAATGATATTTTTAATAAAAATGATGATTGCCCCTCTTCACAGGAGGTGATGTTAAATTATATATCTAATAAACATTGCAACAAACAACAAATTCCAAAAACACGTATCCTCTATTTTTGTCCATAGTTTACGTACACGAAGTTGCAAAAAAATAGATCAACATTTAGTGCAAAAATTTAAACAAAAATGACGAATTTTTTAAATATTATTTAAACAAATAAACTTTCTTGAAATTTTTTTACGCACAAAAATTTCCTATCTAAAGACGAACAATTTACAAAAAAAAGAATTCAATTATCTTCTTTCGTTCCGGAGATATTCCCAAAAACATGGTTGCAACCCCCAACTTCGAGGGCTATTTTCACCCCTTCAATGTGAACGATTGCCGATAAAAAAAAATACGTGTCAAATATTTTTTTGAGAACTATCTTTCACATAAGTTTCATTAAAATCGGTGTGTCGCGGTTCGATATGTTTCCTTGTAAGTTTAGGTTGTTACTAGCGCTAGTAAGGTAAAGAGCGGCTTTTACCCTCTGAACGACTCGTTTTCCTAATAAAGTTTGTGGGATTCGTGTGGCGTGCGGTTAAGGAGTGAAATCCACAGATCAGAATCTTTCAATAACTTAAATTTATTCAAAAACGGAAATTAAAACTAACAAATAACAATAAGATCGAAATAATAAATAATAAGTGTTTGATTAAAGAATTAAGTAAGTTTGGTATAATAGTAATAATAATAATAATGAAGAATAATAAAGATTGACAATTGAACGGCACGTAATAAACGATTGAGAAATTAACACATTATAAATCAAATAATAATTATCGTGAGAACTGGAAAGATACTCGCTTGTATCTGAGGCTAACTAAAATCTATAATAATATATGTTCGGTTCTCGCTTCTGAAATTATCGCAGTGACAAATTATGGTTCGATTCGTTTAAATGACTCTAGACGAGATGTTACGCTTGTAATCTACCGCTTGCGAGGAATGCGACCTAAGTGCAATTCTCTAAGAGTACCTAAATACGCTTTCGCAAAAATCTATCGCGGAATAATCGATTACGGAAAAACGCTTAATTGAGAACAGTGTTCTTTTACCGATTTGAATTACCGAACTCTATCTGATCTTAATAATTTTATTTCTTCGGAACAGTTACTCTTTATTTACTGACTCGACAATTAATTGTTCATGACCCTTTTAGTCAAAACGAACACTGACAGCCAAGACCAGATCGCTTAATTGGGGAGCCTGTTGTTCACTGGCTACTAGAACGACCCAACGATACAGGTAAAGGGTGAACAGTATAAGTCTAACAGGGTAGCAAATCAAATGATTCTAATGTAAAATCGCAATTGCTGAACTGCCACCCAAAAGACACGGGCTTCAGAGACCAAGTCGCTCAAATGGGGAGCCTGCGGTAGCTGGCTACGAAACTACCCAGAGCGAACTCCGAGAATCTGACGGCGCGTTAGCAATTCGATAAAAATCAAGATGAGTAGCTGAGAGCTATCCTTTCGATATCTTAGCCTTTCTTGGCGCTAAGCATAGCACTCTCCTGACGGAGTTTCAGAGACGAGATCGTTTGAATGGGGAGCCCGCGTTAGCTAGCTACTAGACGACCCACGATCAAGTATCCAAATGGCGTATACTTGCTTTACCAGTCAAGTATTAAGACTCGTGTCGGATCTTTTACAGCGAAAACTGTTCCTGCTATACTTGGAAATGAGGGTTGTGTCGCGTTCGATTCCGAAGACTGTTCTGATTTGAGACGGGTTTCGCTCGCCCTTTTATACCCCAAAATTCAACGAATTCGTGACGTCAGAATTTCCCAAATTTCACATAAATTCGTTAATACATATTAATTAGAAAATTGGTTACTTCGGTTATGTTTTAAATATTGCTCTTCAATTAATTATTAACGTTTCGGCATTAGATTATTACCGTAGCGGTGTTTTAACGGAGATACGTTTTCTATCCTTTTCTAATCAAGGGTGTTTGATTTTTGCGTGAGTCAAAACTATTTCGATTTACGGATTTTCCTTTAGATAATGAAACTGATTTCGATCAAGTCTATAAATGTTTTAATGAATGATGAATTCTCATGCATGAATTTATTAAATTAATTAATTAATTTTAATATCTAAAGTTGCCGTAAATAGAGATAGTGTTCCTATCCTTTTCTATAGCTATTGCTGTCTCAAGTGTTTCGGTTGGACGTCGTGACTTGCAGTATTAACGCAGCGCAACGGAAATTTCGTACAAATTATTTATTAGAAAATTATAATACTACAATACATTATTTCGTTTCAACTATTCTAACTAAATATTCAAATGACTTTTGAAACATAATACCTACTACAACTTACAAATTAATTAATATAACGGGAACGTACATATCGGGTTGATAGGATCGATAGTCGATAATACCCTATTGTCGGTAATTAGCTATCACTGTCGGTAATTAGCTTATACTGTCGGTAATAAATCAGAGCTGTCGAAAGGTGCAAAACAGGGTCCGTGGGACGTTACACCTTCCCCCTTATCTAAGTCTCTTGTCCTCAAGAGACCGTTTCTTGGGTGGTGGTCCGCTTGGCGATGCATTCCTGGCAGGTGCAGGACTCCGGGTTGTTGCGGGGTGATGCTGAACCTTGTCCGAATAGCCACAGGGTTTTCCAGTAAGCTTTCCTTGGGTCTTGAGGGTTGTTTATGTGTTTGTATCGTTCGGACGGCGGGTCGGGTATGTCGATTTTTATGAGCCTCCACTGGTTGGTCGACTCCTCCTGGATTATGTGGTGATCTGTGTAATTGGTTATCTTTTTATATTTTTAATTTTGTTACCTTTAGCAAGCTCTTTCTTAACTTGGTCTTAAGGTTCCTTAGCATTGCTTTCTTGCCGGCCCTTCGCGTCATGTTGTCTGTGATATGTACTGTTTACGACTATTGTCTACTCTGTTTCGGCTCGATCGACTATGGTTCGATTAATCGCGGACCGTTGTGATTACGTAACGACGCGTGCTGGTTACGGTGTAATTTGAATTTTGATGTTTTCCGATTTCTCGCTTTTTCAGATGTACGATAGCCATAAAAATTTCCGCTTTTCCTCTGGGCAACACCGCGTTTGTCCGAATAACCAAATCTTTTCCCCTTTTCCTACTATTCGTTCTTCCCTAGGTTTTCGAATCTTTTCGCCTACCTGCTTCGCGGCCATTTTGTTTCGTATTAGGGCGTTGTCCCCTTTTTGAGATTACGTAACGCGTAACGTAAGAATTTCTGATTGAATTTGGCGCAAATTTAAGCTATTCGGTGGTTACTCGCTGGGCTGGGTTAGGATCAATTAAGACAGATGATTTCCCTTTTCCTTATCCCTTTATTTCCTATTTTATATATAGATATATATATGTAGAAGAAGAAAACAAATTCTTATACTATATTAATTCTAACGTGGTCGAGCTCCAAGATGGGTTCAATTATAGTGGTTAGAAGCATTCCACCCTCGAAGGCGTCCCGGGTATCAGGGTCCATGTCTCTTAATTTTTCGCGGCAGAGGGTGCATGCCAATGCCGGTCGCGCCTGGGCTATTTTCCTCCGACATCGAATGCAACGTAGCGTTCCTCTTACATTGAAATTCGTGGTGTGGTGATGAGAGCCTGCGGTACGTATTGGCGTATGTTAGATTATGCAAAAAAAAGAGCTTACTATTTAAAGGATTTTTCCTCTTGCCTAGATTCCACCAGTCCGATTTTGCTTCCTGGCAAATGGTGATTGCGCATACAGCGCACAATCTGCCCACTTGAATGTTGAACTTGTGCGAAAATACAAATTCCCTGTCTCGCACGCACATAGCGTATTGCAAAGGTGTGGCCCCGGGATTTTCCATTTTGCGTGTGGTTCCTTCGAAGGTTTCCGTACGACTAATGATCGTTGGGTTTGAAGATTTATTAGGCACTGTGATTCGAAATTTCTAGATCCTCAAGGCTTCATCTATTGATCGGTCGCGGGTTTATGATTGGCAAATGGGCCCGCTTAATTCGATCCTTATGAACGATCCGCTTTGTATTCCTCGTATTTATATGTAATTCTACGTTATTGTTACCTATAGTTCTGGTAATCCTGTATGGGCCTGAGTATTCCTTCTTGAGTTTATGCTTCCGTGGCGGATTTAACAGAAACACATCATCGCCTGTTTCGTAGTGAATTGGCCGGATCTTTCTATCGTAATAGTATTTTTGCCTGTACTTTGCTTGTTCGAGATTTCCTCGTGCGGTTTTCCGAAAATTGTGTAGTTTTATGATAAGTTCGTCGACGTAATCTGGATAGGTGCTGATTGCGTTTTCTACTGGGAAGTTAGACGGTTGTCTTGCTTTTCTTCCAAATATTAATTCGTGGGGTGTGAACCTTGTACCTTCGTGGATGCTGGTATTGTAGGAAAACATAGCCTGAGGTAGCCACTCGTCCCATTGTTTTTCTTCGGTAAGAAAATGTTTTAAGTATTCGATTAGTACTTGGTGACTTCTTTCCAGGGATCCGTTTGATTGTGGGTGAAAAGATGAGGTCCGGTATGTTTTTATCTGGAATATTTTTGCCAATTTCCTCATCAACGCGCTCATAAAGCATGCCCCTTGGTCAGTTAAAATCGCCTTGGGACAACCAAACCTACAGATGAAGTATTCGGTGAATGCCTTGGCTACGTCTTCTGCGGTCATTGAAGCGATGGGCGCTGCTATTGAATATTTTGTTAGGTTATCCTGGATTGTTAATACGTAGCTGTATCCTCGTGGTGTCAAAGGTAAGGGTCCTAATATGTCTAATGAAATTTTATCAAATGCATCAAGGGGGGTATCTGTTATTACCATGGGTTCCCTATTTTTAATGCGAACTAATTTGTTCCTCTGACAATCTATGCAGGTCTTTATATAATCTGTTATGTCTTTCTTCATATTCTTCCAATAATAATTGTTCTTAATGCGATGGTAAGTCTTTCTTATCCCTTTATGTCCCCCGGTGGGCGTTATATGGTTTTCTTCAATGATGGGAATCCTTTCTTCGAATGGTGGAGTTTTAATATCGCCGGTGCAAATGGTGATACGTATTGGCATATCAGCGAAAGCTAAGTGTATTAATTTCTTTAAGTTTTTGTCATCTGGCAAGCTAAGGTCACTAATTTTTTTGTTTCGGAGGAGTAACGCGAGTTTCCTAAGGGTTTGAGGTAATTCCTTCTTTGATATGACAGTTGCGCCGAATATCCATTGCTTCTTTAATTTAACTTGAGTTATTTCTTTTTCAGGTACCGGTTTGATTTTCTTTCTTCTGATGAATAATTCCGATTCGGAATTCAGGGGAATTCCTTGGGAGTCCCAAAATACTGCTATCGGTCCCTTTCTGGTCCATAGATGATCTTTCACTTCGATTACAGAGCTTGTTATTTCTTCTGTTATCCTTGGTTTCCGCGCTTTACTCACTGTAAGTTTTCCGTCTTCCCTTTTTATTTTAATGGGAGTTATTGGACCCGATTTATTTAACTTTTTAGGCTTGTAACTAGCGTCTTTTTCCTCTCTTTCGGATTCTGAAGACGGAGGTGCGGCATTAATCTTTGGCGGATCTCTAAACAAGTGCTTGGGGATTATAGTTTCTTGATCAAGTTCTTCTATTTCGTCCCCTATTACAAGAGGGTCTCTTTTCCTTAGTACCAGCGGTGGCGGAGTTTTAGCCTTGAATTCGTAAGGTGGTTGATGAATCTGAGCTTGTACTTGTATTTTATTTTCTTCAATTTTCCTGTTGTTGGTAATTTCTTCTTTTTGCTTTTTAGATATGACTTCTTCGTCGGAACCATCTGTATCGTAATAATTTGATTCGTTGGAGCTTGTGTCTTCCTCCTCTTCTATCTTTCTCCTGCATCTACGAGGCAATGGGCCAGGATTCTCGTCTTCCAGCGGGCGAGTAGGGTATTGATGATGCGTTTTGGGTTTTTTGAATTCTCTCGAACTTGTAGTCGTCGATTCCCGTGGTCGGGTTTTGTATTGGTGAAATTCCTTTTTCTTTTTAATTTCCCTAGCGCTGGACGCAGTTGATTCTCTTGGTCGAGTTGGATATTGGTGTACTTCCTTCCGTTTTTTAATTTCTCTGGAGCTGGATGCGGTCGATTCTCGTGGACGAGTCTTATACTGATGAAATTCTTTTTTCCGTTTAACTTCTTTCGAACTGGACGTTGCTGATTCTCGTGGTCGAGTTTGGTACTGATGAAACTCTTTTCTTTTCTTGATTTCCCTATTCGTATCGGTACTTGTGGTTGAAGGTTGAGGTCTCTTCGCGTTGACCGGTAGAATTTTCGTCGGGACGGGGTTACGGGATAATGCATCCGTGTTGGCGTTCAGACTTCCAGCCTTGTACTTGATTTCGTAGTCGTACTCACTTAATTTTATTCGCCAGCGTAATAATCTTGAAGTCGGATCGGCGACGCTATTTAACCAGACTAAAGGTTTGTGGTCAGTAATGAGGAAGAATTTTCTTCCGTAGACGTATGGGCGGAAATGGTGTACTGCATAAACGATGGCGAGTAATTCTCGTTCCGTGGTTGAGTATCTTGTTTCTGCAGGGTTGAGGACTCTTGATGCGTACGAGATCGGCTGGTCCTTTCCAATTTCACCCTGGCTGAGAATGGCTCCAATCGCTATCCCTGATGCGTCCGTGGTAATATTGAAGGGTTTGGTAAAATCCGGATGCGTGAGGATTGGTTCTTTACATAAGTTTTCCCTAAGGACTGTAAAGGCTTCCTGTTGGAGGTTTGTCCATTCAAATTTCCGCTCTTTCTTCGTCAAGTCTGACAGAGGTTTTGCTATCTTCGAGAAATTTTCTATGAATCGTCGATAGTATCCGCAAAGTCCTAAGAATTGCCGTACGTTCTTCACTGTCTGTGGTACTGGAAATTTCTCTACTGCTTCTATCTTCTTGGGATCTGGTTTGACTCCATTTTCGTCGATTATGTGGCCCAGGTATGTCACTTCCTTTTTTAGAAATTCGCATTTATCGGGCTGCAGACTGAGATTGGCGTCTCTTAATCTTTCCATTAGTTTGTGGAACTTAACCTCGTGCTCGTGTAGTGAACTTGCGTAAATGACTATATCATCCAAGTACACGAAAATCTCGATCCCTTGGAGTCCAGATAGAACGTTATCCATCAGTCGCTGGAAAGTGGCTGGTGCGTTCTTTAGTCCGAATGGCATCCTGTTGAACTCGTAGTGACCATAGGGGGTCGAAAACGCAGTTTTACTCTTGTCTTCAGGGTGCATTGGAATTTGGTGGAATCCTGATTTAAGATCGAATATCGAGAAGTATTTTGCGCTTCCTAACAGGTCCAAAATATCTGTGATATTCGGAAGGGGATACGCGTCGCCAATGGTTTTTTCATTCAATCGCCTAAAATCTATTACTAATCGCCATCTCTTTCTACCCTGAGAATCTTCTTTCTTCGGTACGATCCATAAGGGGGAATTATAAGGTGAAGTCGATTTTTCGATGATTCCTTTATCAAGAAGTTCGCTGATTTGTTTGTTAATTTCCTCTTTATGACAATGGGGATATCTGTATTGTTTTATATTAATCGGCGCGTCGTCTGTAGTAATTATTCGATGATATACCTTATTGGTGGCTCCTAAATCTTCTTCTGGTAAGTTAAATCTATCCGCGTGTTTAGTTATTAATTTTTCGATGCTAGATTTCTCCTCAGAATTTAGATGATCCAATCGTAGTAAATTAAGTAATTTTTGAGTCCTATGGGTTTCGGATGATTGTAATTCTTCTATAGGTGATTCTTCGAAAGGTTCTAGTTCTATTTCCGGCATGGGAATTTCGATTTGCTCGGACGAGACATTAATCGCGTAAATAAAAGCTACTCCGTTTCTATTAGTGACAATAGCGTTACCCAGATGCAAATTAGGATTTATTTCTAACTTCGGAACGTATCCGGTGTTGACGTCTGTGTTTAGTACCCTAATCGGTATTACATCTCTTTCCCGGGGTTTTATATGAATAATTGGTTCTTCGAACGGAATGGTTGAATCCCTGGTGATTACTATTGCTTTAGGATAGTTAATTATGGCTTCACTGTTTTGAAAAAATTCATTTCCTAGAATCCCGTCCTGTTCTATTGGTAGTGTTTCGGCTATGTGTAGTATGGTTTCGTGGTCGAATATCCTCACTTTGACGTACCCTGTTGTAGAAATTTTTCCTTTAGTAATTCCGCTTAGTTGGAGGCATACGTCAGTATAGATTTGGATGGGGTGTACTAAGGCTGCTTGTTTAATTAAATTTAAATCTGACCCAGTATCAATCATGAATAGAGCTGACCCGTTTTGGAAAATTTGGTTCTTCGCTTCTATACTAGGGGGTTTTTTAATGACTTTTGTGGGGACTATAAAATTTGTATTGCTACGCACCTGTTCGGCTCTTTTATCTTGGTAGGCCTTCTTTCTACATTGCTCGATAGTATGACCGATATTTTTACAGAAGGTGCAGGTAGGGGGAGAAGGTCTGGCTACTGTAGGCCTTCTGAGAATAGTCGGGCTAGTTATTTGGTTACTCGGATTTGGTGCGGTGTGCGGGGGTTGTAGTTGTTCCTGATTAGTTCCTCTCCAAGGTCTTCCTTGTTAACTAAAATTACGACAGTCTGGGGTTCTGTGCCCTGATCTTTGACAGTGGAGACAGTATTTTTGTTGCCCTTGTACCCTAGCGGTTTGTTGAGAACCCGATACATACGTAGGACGCTGATAACTATTAACGCGATAATAATCTTCTGCCATTTTCAATCGGATTTGACTTTCTCTGAATTCGGCTTCGGCGAGAATTGTTGCGCTAATCGCATCATCGAGAAATATATATTCATGATGTCGCACCCTATTATAAATCTCCGGTCTTAATCCTGTCATAAATGTCCTAATCGCATTATTTTCGGCGGTCTTATTGTATTGTGGCGCTAACCGCGGTTGTTCCGTCTCATTACAATTCTTAATCTGGGATAAGAGGCTTGCCACGCGGCTACCGTAATCCACGACGGCTTCGTTCGGCATTTGTGCCATCTTAGAGAGATCCCCGTACAATTGATAAGAAGTACACAATGGAGCGAAACGCGATTTCAATACGGTAATTAATCCAATAATCGAGTTGTAATCGCCGCTTGCGATTACTCGAGCCGCCTGACCAAACAATTTATTTTTAATTAATTGTACTAAACCATATTCAGCTTGAGGTGAGATAATATTTTTGGCATTTAGACAACTTTTCGTGAATTGGTATAAAGGAATATTGTGTCCGTCGAAAGGAGGCACAATGTCCGCGGCGTCCCTAATACTAATTTGAGGAGAGGGGCGAGCAGTGCTCTCCTCCTGAATTTCTGAACTTTTTTGTTGCGTCCCTAGTTCGTTTTCCATTGTGAATCGCGAAATTTCCTACTATAATTAACTAATTACAAAATTTTTCCTATTATATATTTTTCTTTTTTTTTTTTTTTTTTCTACTCCTATATACGCCTATCTATTATTTTAGAGATTGAACGATTCTGACCTCCGCAGAGAAAAGTTCTCTTACCACACAGGAGATCGGTGCTCGTATGCGTGGCTACGTCCAACGATCTATACCTGACTATCCCACCGCTGTCACCAAAAATTTATATTTATATACAACGTGTAACGTCCCTAGAACCTAAGTTTAGGTTGTTACTAGCGCTAGTAAGGTAAAGAGCGGCTTTTACCCTCTGAACGACTCGTTTTCCTAATAAAGTTTGTGGGATTCGTGTGGCGTGCGGTTAAGGAGTGAAATCCACAGATCAGAATCTTTCAATAACTTAAATTTATTCAAAAACGGAAATTAAAACTAACAAATAACAATAATATCGAAATAATAAATAATAAGTGTTTGATTAAAGAATTAAGTAAGTTTGGTATAATAGTAATAATAATAATAATGAAGAATAATAAAGATTGACAATTGAACGGCACGTAATAAACGATTGAGAAATTAACACATTATAAATCAAATAATAATTATCGTGAGAACTGGAAAGATACTCGCTTGTATCTGAGGCTAACTAAAATCTATAATAATATATGTTCGGTTCTCGCTTCTGAAATTATCGCAGTGACAAATTATGGTTCGATTCGTTTAAATGACTCTAGACGAGATGTTACGCTTGTAATCTACCGCTTGCGAGGAATGCGACCTAAGTGCAATTCTCTAAGAGTACCTAAATACGCTTTCGCAAAAATCTATCGCGGAGTAATCGATTACGGAAAAACGCTTAATTGAGAACAGTGTTCTTTTACCGATTTGAATTACCGAACTCTATCTGATCTTAATAATTTTATTTCTTCGGAACAGTTACTCTTTATTTACTGACTCGACAATTAATTGTTCATGACCCTTTTAGTCAAAACGAACACTGACAGCCAAGACCAGATCGCTTAATTGGGGAGCCTGTTGTTCACTGGCTACTAGAACGACCCAACGATACAGGTAAAGGGTGAACAGTATAAGTCTAACAGGGTAGCAAATCAAATGATTCTAATGTAAAATCGCAATTGCTGAACTGCCACCCAAAAGACACGGGCTTCAGAGACCAAGTCGCTCAAATGGGGAGCCTGCGGTAGCTGGCTACGAAACTACCCAGAGCGAACTCCGAGAATCTGACGGCGCGTTAGCAATTCGATAAAAATCAAGATGAGTAGCTGAGAGCTATCCTTTCGATATCTTAGCCTTTCTTGGCGCTAAGCATAGCACTCTCCTGACGGAGTTTCAGAGACGAGATCGTTTGAATGGGGAGCCCGCGTTAGCTAGCTACTAGACGACCCACGATCAAGTATCCAAATGGCGTATACTTGCTTTACCAGTCAAGTATTAAGACTCGTGTCGGATCTTTTACAGCGAAAACTGTTCCTGCTATACTTGGAAATGAGGGTTGTGTCGCGTTCGATTCCGAAGACTGTTCTGATTTGAGACGGGTTTCGCTCGCCCTTTTATACCCCAAAATTCAACGAATTCGTGACGTCAGAATTTCCCAAATTTCACATAAATTCGTTAATACATATTAATTAGAAAATTGGTTACTTCGGTTATGTTTTAAATATTGCTCTTCAATTAATTATTAACGTTTCGGCATTAGATTATTACCGTAGCGGTGTTTTAACGGAGATACGTTTTCTATCCTTTTCTAATCAAGGGTGTTTGATTTTTGCGTGAGTCAAAACTATTTCGATTTACGGATTTTCCTTTAGATAATGAAACTGATTTCGATCAAGTCTATAAATGTTTTAATGAATGATGAATTCTCATGCATGAATTTATTAAATTAATTAATTAATTTTAATATCTAAAGTTGCCGTAAATAGAGATAGTGTTCCTATCCTTTTCTATAGCTATCGCTGTCTCAAGTGTTTCGGTTGGACGTCGTGACTTGCAGTATTAACGCAGCGCAACGGAAATTTCGTACAAATTATTTATTAGAAAATTATAATACTACAATACATTATTTCGTTTCAACTATTCTAACTAAATACTCAAATGACTTTTGAAACATAATACCTACTACAACTTACAAATTAATTAATATAACGGGAACGTACATATCGGGTTGATAGGATCGATAGTCGATAATACCCTATTGTCGGTAATTAGCTATCACTGTCGGTAATTAGCTTATACTGTCGGTAATAAATCAGAGCTGTCGAAAGGTGCAAAACAGGGTCCGTGGGACGTTACACATGTTATATTGATAATAGTAAAAGTAGTAAGTATAATTGTTATAGTTCTAGCAATAGTAACTGCAAAATATGGGTAATAATGCATGTTATATCGATAATAATAAAAGTAATAAGTATAATTATTATAGTTCTGGCGATAATAACTGCATAATATGGGCAATAGCGCATGTTATATTGATAATAATAAAAGTAATAAGTATAATTATTACAGTTCTAGCGATAATAACTGTATAATATGGGTCATAATGAATGTTATATTGATAATATTGGGAGTAATAAGTATAATTATTATAGTTCTGGCAATAATAACAGTATAATATGGGTAATAATGCATGTTATATTGATAATAATAAAAGTAATAAGTATAAGTATTATAGTTCAAGCGATAATAACTGCATAATATGGGTAATAATGCATGTTATATTGATAATAATAAAAGTAATAAGTACAATTGTTATAGTTCTAGCGATAATAACTGCATAATATGGGTAGTAATGCATGTTATATTGATAATAATAAAAGTAGTAAGTACAATTGTTATAGTTCTCGCCATAATAACTGCATAATATGGGTAATAATGCATGTTATATTGAGAATAATAAAAGTAGTAGGTATAATTGTTATAGTTCTAGCAATAGTAACTGCATAATACGGGTAATAATGCAGGTTATATTCATAATAATAAAAGGAATAAGTATAATTATTATAGTTCTAGCGATAAAAACTGCATAATATGGGCAATAGTGCATGTTATATTGATAATAATAAAACTAATATGTATAGTTATTATAGTTCTAGCGATAATAACTGCATAATATGGGTAATAGTGCATGTTATATTGATATTAATAAAGGTAATAAGTATAATTAATATAGTTCTAGCGGTAATAACTGTATAACATGGGTAATAGTGCATGTTATATTGATAATAATAAAAGTAATAAGTATAATTATTACAGTTCTAGGGATAATAAGTGTATAGTATTCATAATAATGCATGCCATATTGTACAAATTGGGAGTAATAAGTATAATTATTGTAGTTCTAACGATAATAACTGTATAATATGTGTAGTGATGCATGTTGTATTGATAATATTGGGAGTAATAAGTATAATTATTGTAGTTCTAACGATAATAACTGTATAATATGGGTAATAATGCATGTTATATTGATAATAATGAAAGTAGTAAGTATAATTGTTATAGTTCTAGCAATAGTAACTGCATAATATGAGTAATAATGCATGTTACATTCATAGTAATAAAAGGAATAAGTATAATTATTATAGTTCTAGCGATAATAACTGCATAATATGGGCAATAGCGCATGTTATATTGATAATAATAAAAGTAATAAGTATAATTACTACAGTTCTAGCGATAATAACTGTGTAATGTGGGTAATAATGCATGTTATATTGATAACATTGGGAGTAATAAGTATAATTATTATAGTTCTGGCGATAATAACTGCATAATATGGGCAATAATACATGTTATATTGATAATTTAAAAGTAATAGGTATAATTATTACAGTTCTAGTGATAATAACTGTGTAATGTGGGTAATAATGCATGTCATATTGATAATAATGAAGGTAATAAGTATAATTATTATTTTTCTGGCGAGAATAACTGTATGATACGGGTAATAATGCATGATATATTGAGAATAATAAAAGTAGTAGGTATAATTGTTATAGTTCTAGCAATAGTAACTGCATAATACGGGTAATAATGCAGGTTATATTCATAATAATAAAAGGAATAAGTATAATTATTATAGTTCTAGCGATAAAAACTGCATAATATGGGCAATAGTGCATGTTATATTGATAATAATAAAACTAATATGTATAGTTATTATAGTTCTAGCGATAATAACTGCATAATATGGGTAATAGTGCATGTTATATTGATATTAATAAAGGTAATAAGTATAATTAATATAGTTCTAGCGTTAATAACTGTATAACATGGGTAATAGTGCATGTTATATTGATAATAATAAAAGTAATAAGTATAATTATTACAGTTCTAGGGATAATAAGTGTATAGTATTCATAATAATGCATGTCATATTGTACAAATGGGGAGTAATAAGTATAATTATTGTAGTTCTAACGATAATAACTGTATAATATGTGTAGTGATGCATGTTGTATTGATAATATTGGGAGTAATAAGTATAATTATTGTAGTTCTAACGATAATAACTGTATAATATGGGTCATAATGCATGTTATATTGATAATATTGAGAGTAATAAGTATAATTATTATAGTTCTGGCGATAATAACAGTTTAATATAGTTAATAATGCATGTTATATTGATAATAATAAAAGTAATACGTATAATTGTTATAGTTCTAGCAATAATAACTGCATAATATTGGTAATAATGCATGTTATATTCATAATAGTAAAAGCAATAAATAAAAATATTATAGTTCTGGCGATAGTAACTGTATAATACGGGTAATAATGCATGTTATATTGATAACAGTAAAAGTAGTAAGTATAATTGTTATAGTTCTAGCAATAGTAACTGCGAAATATGGGTAATAATGCATGTTATATTGATAATAATAAAAGTAATAAGTACAATTGTTATAATTCTCGCTACAATAACTGCATAATATGGGTAATAATGCATGTTATATTGATAATAATGAAAGTAGTAAGTATAATTGTTATAGTTCTAGCAATAGTAACTGCATAATATGAGTAATAATGCATGTTATATTGATACTAATAAAAGTAATAAGTATAATCATTACAGTTCAAGCGATAATAACTGTGTAATGTGGGTAATAATGCATGTTATATTGATAATAATGAAAGTAGTAAGTATAATTGTTATAGTTCTAGCAATAGTAACTGCATAATATGGGAAATAATGCATGTTATATTGATAATAATAAAAGTAATAAGTATAATTATTATAGTTCTAGCGATAATAACTGTGTAATGTGGGAAATAATGCATGTTATATTGATAATAATAAAAGTAATAAGTATAATTATTATAGTTCTAGCGATAATAACTGTGTAATGTGGGTAATAATGCATGTTATATTGATAACATTGGGAGTAATGAGTATAGTTATTATAGTTCTGGCGATAATAACAGTATAATATGGGTAATAATGCATGTTATATTGATAATAATACAAGTAATAAGTATAATTGTTATAGTTCTAGCAATAATAACTGCAAAATATGGGTAATAATGCATGTTACATTCATAATAATACAAGTAATAAGTACAATTGCTATAGTTCTAGCAATAATAACTGCATAATATGGGTAATAATGCATGTTATATTCATAATAATAAAAGGAATACGTATAATTGTTATAGTTCTAGCAATAATAACTGCATAATATTGGTAATAATGCATGTAACATTTATAATAATAAAAGCAATAAATATAATTATTATAGCTCTGGCGATAGTAACTGTATAATATGGGTAATAATGCATGTTATATTGATAATATTGGGAGTAATGAGTATAATTATTATAGTTCTGGCGATAATAACAGTATAATATGGGTAATAATGCATGTTATATTGATAATAATAAAAGTAATAAGTATAATTATTATAGTTCTAGCGATAATAACTGCATAATATGGGTAATAATGCATGTTATATTGATATTAATAAAGGTAATAAGTATAATTACTACAGTTCTAGCGATAATAACTGTATAATATGGGCCATAATGAATGTTATATTGATAATATTGGGAGTAAGAAGTATAATTATTATAGTTCTGGCGATAATAACAGTATAATATGGGTAATAATGCATGTTATATTGATAATATTGAGAGCAATAAGTATAATTATTATAGTTCTGGCGATAATAACAGTTTAATATGGTTAATAATGCATGTTATATTGATAATAATAAAAGTAATACGTATAATTGTTATAGTTCTAGCGATAATAACTGTAGAATATGGGTCATAATGAATGTTATATAGTTAATATTGGGAGTAATAAGTATAATTATTATAGTTCTGGCAATAATAACAGTATAATATGGGTAATAATGCATGTTATATGGATAATAATAAAAGAAATAAGTATAAGTATTATAGTTCAAGCGATAATAACTGCATAATATGGGCAATAATACATGTTATGTTGATAATTTAAAAGTAATAGGTATAATTATTACAGTTCTAGCGATAATAACTGTGTATTGTGGGTAATAATGCATGTTATATTGATAATAATGAAGGTAATAAGTATAATTATTATTTTTCTGGCGAGAATAACTGTATGATACGGGTAATAATCCATGTTATATTGGGAATAATAAAAGTAGTAAGTATAATTGTTATAGTTCTAGCAATAGTAACTGCATAATACGGGTAATAATGCAGGTTATATTGATAATAATAAAAGTAGTAAGTAGAATTGTTATAGTTCTAGCAATAATAACTGCATAATATGGGTAATAATGCATGTTATATTCATAATAATAAAAGGAATAAGTATAATTATTATAGTTCTAGCGATAAAAACTGCATAATATGGGCAATAGTGCATGTTATATTGATAATAATAAAACTAATATGTATAGTTATTATAGTTCTAGCGATAATAACTGCATAATATGGGTAATAGTGCATGTTACATTGATATTCATAAAGGTAATAAGCATAATTATTACAGTTCTAGGGATAATAAGTGTATAGTATTCATAATAATGCATGTTATATTGTACAAATTGGGAGTAATAAGTATAATTATTGTAGTTCTAACGATAATAACTGTATAATATGGGTCATAATGCATGTTATGTTGATAATATTGAGAGTAATAAGTATAATTATTATAGTTCTGGCGATAATAACAGTTTAATATGGTTAATAATGCATGTTATATTGATAATAATAAAAGTAATACGTATAATTGTTATAGTTCTAGCGATAATAACTGTATAATATGGGTCATAATGAATGTTATATTGATAATATTGGGAGTAATAAGTATAGTTATTATAGTTCTGGCAATAATAACAGTATAATATGGGTAATAATGCATGTTATATTGATAATAATAAAAGTAATAAGTATAATTATTATAGTTCTAGCGATAAAAACTGCATAATATAGGCAATAGTGCATGTTATATTGATAATAATAAAAGTAATACGTATAATTGTTATAGTTCTAGCGATAATAACTGTATAATATGGGTCATAATGAATGTTATATTGATAATATTGGGAGTAATAAGTATAGTTATTATAGTTCTGGCAATAATAACAGTATAATATGGGTAATAATGCATGTTATATTGATAACAATAAAAGTAATAAGTATAAGTATTATAGTTCGAGCGATAATAACTGCATAATATGGGTAATAATGCATGTTATATTGATAATAAAAAAATAATAAGTACAATTGTTATAGTTCTAGCGATAATAACTGCATAATATGGGTAATAATGCATGTTATATTGATAATATTGAGAGTAATAAGTATAATTATTATAGTGCTGGCGATAATAACAGTTTAATATGGTTAATAATGCATGTTATATTGATATTAATAAAGGTAATAAGTATAATTACTACAGTTCTAGCGATAATAACTGTATAATATGGGTCATAATGAATGTTATATTGATAATATTGGGAGTAATAAGTATAATTATTATTGTTCGGTCCAAGCGTCGACCTCTGACGGAATGGTAAAAATTATATTGTAATTATCGACGGAAAAGCGGTCGATAACACCTCGGGTTGGATCCAGGGTTCGTCGCGACGCGTGATCGCCGGGAGAGGTGGAAAAGAAAAGAAGATCGGCGACGTGTCGAAGCGTGCAACGAAATAGCACGTTTTCTCGCCATTCGAAAGAACACGCTCAACAAGAACGAACGTACGATAAAATAAAAATCATTAACCGCAATTCAAGTCGTATCAATAAGACTATTCCTGCCATAGTCCAGCGTTTCCGCAAGATTCGTATTTCGGGACGCTACATTTTGGTCCTTCGAACCGGATTCAAGCTCTGTGGAGAAGCAGGATCCAGGAAAAACGCAACTACCAAGGGACGATTCGGCTGGGCAGGCAGCGCATCACCTTTGGACATCAGCAAGGAACGATTCGACTGCAGAAGCAGTGCATCATCCCTGATCGACCAACGTCGGAATTTGGAACATCGGAAATCGTTGTTGGACGAGAACGAGATTTCCTGAGTCGCAGAAGCAGCAGACATCGCACGCATCGCCGTAGGACAACACGTTGCCGGGGAAGCTGAACAAAGCGTAAGTCTGTCATATTCGTTAAATCGCTGTCTTTTACCTCCCATTTATTCATCTCAATTAAACAATGGCGAACGAGAGTATTGTAAACACCGAATCGGAATTAGTACGAAAACGTGGCGCGATTAAAGCAAAATTCACAACATTCATAAAATTCGTTAATGAATTTGACGCGACATCCGAAACAGGCGTACATCAATTACGCTTACGCCTGGCAAAAATAGAACGCGAATTCGAGGCATTTGAATTAATTCAAAACGCGTTGGAACTCCTCGCGACGGACGAATTATACGAACAACGCCTGATCGAACGCGGTGAAATTGAAGAAGCGTATCTCACGCATGTTGCTAAAGCGCAACATTTATTAGAATCAGTTGGGGGACCTCGTCGCGACGAAACGCCGCAAGATGTAATAAACGCTCAGAATATAAATGATTTAAATCCGGGAGAAAATATTAGGCGAGCTTCCGTTTCAAATAACGCGCTACCCTTAACACAATCTCCATTAACAATTGCATCCGATATACATGTGAAATTACCGACAATGCATCTGCCTAAATTCAGCGGCTCATACGAAGCGTGGCCAGGATTTGCCGATGCATTTCGTTCCGCTGTGCACGACAATTCTGGTTTTCGTGACACACAAAAGTTAATTTACTTGAGATCTTGTTTAACTGGAAAAGCTGCCGAAAAAATAGAATCATTAGAAACAACTGCAGCGAACTATTTGGTAGCGTGGAATATTCTTGAAAAATATTATAACGATCCATCCATAGTAATTAACAATCGAATACAAGCATTTTTTGCGTTGCCCGCTTGCAATCGATACAATGTCGCTTCATTGTGCGAGCTGGTGGACAGCGTAACAAAACACTACCGGGCGTTACAAGCATTAAATATACCATTCTTAGAGGCCTTTCCAATTTACGCGGTAACATCGAAACTCGACGAGGGGACGCGTTTAAAATGGAAGGAGCAAACGCAGGGAGCTGTTTTACCGACAATGGAGAATCTTCTCGAATTTTTGCATACCAGACGAAAACTTTTAGAAAACAATCGCGCAACGCCGAATAAAGACACGGTCACGTCGTACACGCGTCCGGAACATAAGCAATACGGATCCTCGAAAACGTCGCGAAGCCCTAATTTTGTGCATGCGTCTTTTGAAATCTTATGCAACCTATGCAAAGAAAAACATTACACGTCAAATTGCCCAAAATTAACAAATGTTGCGATCGATCAACGGCTAGATATGGTTAAGCGCGCAGGATTGTGTATAAATTGCCTTCGGCCAAACCATCTAGCGAAAAATTGTCGTGCTAGTTCGTGCAAACAATGCAAGGGGCATCACCATACTATATTACATAAAGAAACAAACAGCGATAGTCAGTCTTCGGGTCAGTTAAACATGTCAGCTCTAAGTGCGAATGTCGGATCGGAAACATTATTGTCCACTGCCATAATTCACATAACAAATAACGAGGGTCAGTTACAACCGTGTCGGGTATTGTTGGATTCCGGGTCGCAGTCACATTTTTTAACCGAGCAAGCCGCGCGCAGGTTAAATTTACCGCGTGAAAAAATTAACATTCCGGTAATCGGTATTAATAAAAACACGACTACAATAAAGCACGCAATTAAAACGAAAATTCAATCACGTATAAATCAATTTCAAGCCGATGTTACATTCTTAATTCTCCCACAAATTACTGACGTATTACCATCGCGCACAATCTCGAAGCGGGAGCTCAAAATTCCGAAAAATTTACCACTCGCGGATCCTTCGTTTGACCGCTCGGCGGAAATCGACGGTTTGATAGGCGCGGAACTATTTTTACAACTGTTATGTGTGGGTCAGATTAAATTAAGAGATAATTCGATTACGTTACAAAAAACAAAGCTTGGTTGGGTAATTGGCGGAAGAATACCCGATCATGAAATAACTAAAACTACTCGATGCAACATAGCACGCGAAGGTATTCACGAACAAATCGCGAAATTTTGGGAATTAGAAGAACCTATTCACGCTCCCATCTCGTCTAAAGAAGAACGCGAAGCTGAAAGTCACTTCGTAGCAAATACTACACGCGATCCGATCACCGGTCGAT
Source organism: Megachile leachella (assembly GCA_963576845.1). Taxonomy (NCBI): domain Eukaryota; kingdom Metazoa; phylum Arthropoda; class Insecta; order Hymenoptera; family Megachilidae; genus Megachile; species Megachile leachella. The sequence continues at coordinate 11,660,550 of OY756260.1, read as the reverse complement.
ACATTGTTAAATTGCCGTTTAAAGAAGACACAAAGAAGTTAGGAGAATCATTTTCTGTCGCGTTACGAAGATTCCGATCATTAGAACAGAAATTAACTAAGGAACCACAATTAAAGATTAAATATACGGAATTTCTTGAAGAATACATTCGATTAGGTCATATGTCCGAAACTAAAGCTACAACCTTAGATGGCGGTTATTATTTACCCCATCATGCAGTAATAAAACAATCTAGCCTGACCACTAAACTTCGCGTAGTTTTTGATGCGTCGGCGAAAACTTCCAACGGAGTATCATTAAACGACATATTATTAACCGGCCCAACCATCCAAGATAACTTATACTCGCTTCTTCTTAGATTTAGATTCCATAATTACGTATTGACCGCGGACATAGAAAAAATGTACCGTCAGGTACTTGTACACCCTAACGATCGCAAATATCAGCAAATATTGTGGCGGAAATCTCATCGCGAACCCATAAAAACCTACACTTTAAATACGGTAACATACGGTACTTCCGCAGCGCCCTTTCTAGCTACCCGTACTTTATTGCAACTTAGCTTAGACGAAGGAAAGGACTTTCCACACGGGGAGAGAGCACTGCGAGAGGATTTTTATGTCGACGATCTGTTGACGGGCGCGAACACGCGAGAAGAGGCCATTGCAATTAGGGATGATCTCATTGCATTATGCGACAAGGGAAAGTTCAAGCTGAGACAATGGGCAACAAATGAACCCACGTTAATCGACTCTTTAGATGACAAGACAGACGCCACGCATTTACGACTGGACCTGGACGGTACCGTAAAAACTCTCGGTTTGGGTTGGAATGCAAAACACGACACTATAATATATGATGTAAAGGAAATCAAATGTAATACGCGCGTAACAAAGAGATCAATATTGTCGGTAATCGCTTCGTTGTTTGATCCGTTGGGTTTACTCGGGCCTATTATAATACGAGCAAAAATTCTAATGCAGAAACTTTGGAAATTGCAATTAAGTTGGGACGAATCTGTGCCAACAGACATACATACGTTTTGGCTTACATTCTGCAGGGAATTGAATTCGATACGTAACATCACTTTTTCTAGACAAATTACATGTAAAGCGAACGTATCATTGGAGTTACACGGTTTTTGTGACGCCAGCGAGCAAGCGTACGGCGCATGTTTCTATGTACGTTCATTCGATAACCACGGCAACATAATTGTAAAACTACTTTCTGCCAAATCACGAGTGGCGCCTCTAAAAACTGTCACGTTGCCACGCTTAGAGCTATGCGCGGCGCATTTATTAGCGAAATTATATCAGACAATAACTAATTCACTACGAAGAATTTCATTTAATCGAATTATCTTCTGGTCCGATTCAACAATCACATTGCACTGGATAAGAACACCACCTCATACACTCAAAACCTTTGTTGCACATCGCGTAAACGAAATTCAAAATGTTGCCAGTGGTGTCGAGTGGCGGCATGCATCGTCAGCAAACAACCCAGCTGATCTAATATCTCGCGGTTTATCTCCAACGGAACTAGTAAATAATATATTTTGGTTCCATGGACCGAGCTGGTTGACAAGGGCTGAGGAGCACTGGCCAGTTCTCAGATTAGAACCAATCGAGTTACCTGAATTGCGACCTTCAATCGCATTGCCTTCGCGCGTTGTAGGTTGGAACGGCTTCGAGAAATATTCATCTTATCCTAAACTTAAACGCATCATTGCTTACATTTTACGTTTTCGATTTAATAGTTCAAAGAAGGAAGCCAACAAGGGTATGGTATCGGCCTCCGAAATTCTTCGGGCAGAAACGTATATTATTCGAGCTATACAGCAAGAAAGTTATTTCCAGGTATTCAATGCGCTAAATAGTTCGGGTCGTTTGAACGCGGGTGTCAGTTCTTTAAATCCATTTATTGATGCAAATGGGGTATTAAGGGTAGGCGGACGATTGTCGCGGGCAAATATTCCGTATAATGCGCGACATCCAATTTTATTACCGAGACAACATCATGTCACGAATCTAATTATTTTAGAGCAACATGTAAAACACTTTCACGCCGGGGTTTTAGCCACCCTCAACGCGGTACGACAACGATTTTGGATTCCTAACGCTAAACGTCTCATAAGAAGTCTTATTCATAAATGCGTCAGATGTTTTCGAGCCAAGCCGCCAATTGTTGAATACAAAATGGGTGATTTACCACTCAGTCGCGTAGTTCCTTCTAAGCCTTTCAACCAAGTTGGTTTAGATTTTTGTGGCCCTTTGTTTATAAAGGAGAAGGTTCATCGTAATCGAAACAAAATCAAAATATACATAGCCATTTTCGTTTGCTTCTCAACAAAGGCGGTACATATTGAGTTAGTGGGTGATTTAACAATTGACGCCGTTTTGGCAGCTCTGCGTCGCTTTTTCGCGCGACGAGGTCTACCGAGCGATATCTATTCAGATAACGCAACAAACTTCATAGGTGCAAAGCGAGAAATAAAAGAGATATACGCTTTCTTCAAAACACAGCAAACAAACAACGCTCTCACGTCCGCATTAGCTAATGACGGTATAAATTGGCACATGATCCCCCCAAGATCACCCCATTTCGGTGGGCTATGGGAGGCTGCCGTTCGACGCGCAAAATATCACCTGACACGGGTCATAGGTGATACATTACTCTCGTACGAAGCACTCTTAACTTTGATCACCCAGATAGAAGCAATTCTAAATTCACGCCCAATTACACCTTTATCGCCTGATCCTAATGATTTTCAATCTCTAACGCCTGGTCATTTTCTTATCGGCGAAAATTTAACGAGTATGCCAGATTATGACTGTTCAGCTCTCCCAGTCGGTAAACTATCGACATGGCAACACATTCAACAAATACGAAGTCATTTCTGGAAGCGATGGGTTAAAGACTACTTGCAGGAGCAAATTGCGCGGACGAAGTGGCACGCAGCAAAGGCTCCAGACATACCGATCGGCACGCTGGTTATTCTGAAAGAAGACAATGCACCTCCAATGCACTGGCCGCTCGGACGAATCACCGCAGTCCACCCAGGCGACGACGGAGTCATACGTGTGGTCACCGTCAAAACAGCCCAAGGACAATATAAACGCTGTACCAAGCGTATAGCGCCATTGCCTTTGTAAATAACATAGCTATAACCCATGTAAATAGTATAAGTTTAAGCGAACAATATCCTTAGATAATGTTAAGTATAGGTTAGAACACATATAATCACACTTGATTCACCGCATAAGAGTAACTACATTTACACATTGCGATCACATTAGATTCTTGTTGAACTATACATAGTTCAAGGGGGGCGGCATGTTCGGTTCAAGCGTCGACCTCTGACGGAATGGTAAAAATTATATTGTAATTATCGACGGAAAAGCGGTCGATAACACCTCGGGTTGGATCCAGGGTTCGTCGCGACGCGTGATCGCCGGGAGAGGTGGAAAAGAAAAGAAGATCGGCGACGTGTCGAAGCGTGCAACGAAATAGCACGTTTTCTCGCCATTCGAAAGAACACGCTCAACAAGAACGAACGTACGATAAAATAAAAATCATTAACCGCAATTCAAGTCGTATCAATAAGACTATTCCTGCCATAGTCCAGCGTTTCCGCAAGATTCGTATTTCGGGACGCTACAATTATAGCTCTGGCGATAATAACAGCATAATATGGGTCATAATGCATGTTATATTGATAATAGTACAAGGAATAAGTATTATTGTTATAGTTCTAGCGATAATAACTGCATAATATGGGTAATAATGCATGTTATATTGATAATAATAAAGGTAATAAGTATAATTAATATAGTTCTAGCGATAATAACTACATAATATGGGTAATAATGCATGTTATATTGATAATATTGAGAGTAATAAGTATAATTATTATAGTTCTGGCGATAATAACAGTTTAATATGGTTAATAATGCATGTTATATTGATAATAATAAAAGTAATACGTATAATTGTTATAGTTCCAGCGATAATAACTGTAGAATATGGGTCATAATGAATGTTATATTGATAATATTAGGAGTAATAAATATAATTATTATAGTTCTGGCAATAATAACTGTATAATATGGGTAATAATGCATGTTATATTGATAATAATAAAGGTAATAAGTATAATTAATATAGTTCTAGCGATAATAACTACATAATATGGGTAATAATGCATGTTATATTGATAATATTGAGAGTAATAAGTATAATTATTATAGTTCGGGCAATAATAACAGTATAATATGGGTAATAATGCATGTTATATTGATAATAATAAAAGTAATAAGTATAAGTATTATAGTTCAAGCGATAATAACCGCATAATATGGGTAATAATGCATGTTATATTGATAATAATAAAATTAATAAGTACAATTATTATAGTTCTCGCTATAATAACTGCATAATATGGGTAATAATGCATGTTATATTGATAATAATGAAAGTAGTAAGTATAATTGTTATAGTTCTAGCAATAGTAACTGCATAATATGAGTAATAATGCATGTTATATTCATAGTAATGAAAGGAATAAGTATAATTATTATAGTTCTAGCGATAATAACTGCATATTATGGGCAATAGTGCATGTTATATTGATAATAATAAAAGTAATAAGCACAAGTGTTATAGTTCTACCGATAATAACAGCATAATATGGGTAATAATGCATGTTATATTGATAATAATAAAAGTAGTAAGCACAATTGTTATAGTTCTAGCGATAATAACTGCATAATATGGGTAATAATGCATGTTATATTTATAATAATAAAAGTAATAAGTATAATTATTACAGTTCTAGCGATAATAACTGTGTAATGTGGGTAATAATGCATGTTATATTGATAACATTGGGAGTAATAAGTATAATTATTATAGTTCTAGCGATAATAACTGCATAATATGGGTAATAGTGCATGTTATATTGATATTAATGTAGGATAAGAAATAATTGGCAACACGGTTGTGTGAAAATAAGGATTTAATGAATAAATGAGAATAATAATTTAGAACAGTGACAATGAGTATCGCCAGTCGATGCGCGATCGCTTACTCACTCTGACCGACTTTTGACCGACTGCCGCGTTGTCCGCCGAAACCACGTTTTTTCGCGGGAAGTTAACAAAAACCGATCGCGGCTCTCATAGCAACGCGTGGCCGCGCGCAGCCGAACATGCATCGGTAATCTACCCAATGGGTGTCCAAATAATTCGGCACCACATTCGGCCATCCTGATAGACACCATCTGTCTTCAGATGTCGTCGCTGCAATCGGAGTCGTAGTTTTCCAAGGCAGTATTCCAGGGCTTCATGTAATCAGCGGCAGAGGAAGTTACGTTTGGACCCTCGTGTTGTCCTATCTTCTCTACCACGTATCTGTTGTTTCGTAACACCCTTTTAATTCGATATGGCCCCAAAAATCGGTGTAGGAATTTCGAGCCAGGTGTAAACTGAGTGCGTTTTATCGCAACGAAATCGTCAACCTTGTACTGCTTGGCCTCGACGCGGCGTCTGTTGAAGTTCTTCCGATTTTCTTCCTGTAATTTTAAAATTTCCTTTTTGGCGCGTTCTCGGGTGTCATCGCGGTTTTCTTGAAATAGACGGATCCATTCCTTCTCAATCATTTCCCTTATCGAAGGGTCTTCCTTTAATTTCATGTGCGTTCCGAATAATAGGTTGAATGGCGTGGTACCGATACTCCGGTGAGGGGTGGCATTTAAAAATTTCTGGGCCACATGTACATATTTATGCCATTCTTCTGAACGCGGGGCTGCTAACTTCGTGAGAAGAGGAATGAGCGTTCGATTAACACGCTCAACTTGTCCATTTGCTCTAGGCATTCCAGTCGTCGTCGTTACATGGGTTATATTTTCTACTTTACAATACTCCGCAAACGCATGCGACGTAAACGCAGTTCCACGATCCGAGATGATTCGTCGCGGGTTGCCGAAGATCACCGCTTGTTTCCCTAAATGGTTTACTACCTCCGCAGTATCTGTAGATTTAGTAGGGTATAACCACGTAAATTTCGTAAACGAATCGATTACCACGAAAATATGTCGATAACTTTTCTTAGTACTAGGAACAGGACCTAAATGGTCTACATGGTAAGTATCTAAGGGCAATTCCCCTTTTTCAATTGAATGCAAAAACCCTTCCTGTTTACCCTGCTTGCGTTCGGCTAATATACAGTTTATACAGTTACGGACAACCTTTTCAACTTTTGCTCTCATTCCTTCAAACCAATAGTCTCGTTTCACTAATTGTTCAGTTTTTAGTACAGCGAAGTGACCTTGTTCGTGTGCTCGTCGGATTATTTGAAATTGTAACGCCTTTGGAGCTACTATAAATATATCGTCATCAAGCTCCCTATACAACAAATCGTTCCTTAATACAAAATTATCTACGCCTTTTTCCTTAACCCTATTTATAATCGCCAATACGTGCGGATCTTCTCGCTGGGCCTTTTTTAATTTAGCTAACAGTCCGTCCTCGTCTTCTTCAATTAACATAACCGAAGGTAACGGGCTTCTACTTAATGCATCAACGTGAAGCATGCTTTTTCCTGGTCGATGTTCTATAGTATACGAGAATTCTTCAAGAAGAAGCGCCCATCTAGCGACACGCACGCATAGGTCCTTCTTATTTACAGTCATGGTAAACGCCTTACAGTCAGTTACAATTTTAAAAGGAACACCGAGTAGATATACTCTAAATTTTCGCAACGCCTTGATGATCGCAAGGACCTCTAATTCGTAGCTGCAATACTTTTGTTCAGCTGGTGACGTCACGCCGCTCGCGTAGTATACCGGGTGCATCGCACAGTCTACGCTATCGCGCTGCATCAGGATCGCACCGTATCCTACGCTACACGCATCCGTGTGCAACTCCGTTTCGGCATTCGTTCTGTACAAACGTAAAACAGGCTTATCACTCAAAATAGACTTTAGTTGTTCGAAAGCGTTCCGTTCTTCGCGATCAAATTTGAAAACAGAATCCTTTTTTAATAAATTATACATCGGGCGCGCAATAATAGAATAACCTTTTATAAACTTTCTAAAATAACTTGTGAGGCCTAGGAAACTCTGTACGGCTTTAACATTTGTAGGCTTCGGAAATTTGGCAACAGCATTGATTTTATCACTGGATGGCTGAACGGTTCCATTCTCGATAATGTAACCGAGATATTCTATTTTGCGTTCTAAAAATCTACATTTCTTCCAATTGATTTGTAAACCATATTGACTTGCCGTGTGTAAAACTAAATGAATATTGTTTAAGGCGTCTTCTACATTATCTGCTGGTAAGATTAGATCATCCATATAAATAAGAATGATTTTAGCTTCTATTAAATCTTTGAACACTGCGTTAATAAATTTTTGAAAAACTGCTGGCGAATTGCATAGTCCAAAGGGCATACGACAGAACTCGTAATGACCATTCGGAACTATGAATGCTGTAAACTTCCTACTTTCTTGGTTAACTTTAACATGGAAAAACCCATTTTTTAAATCTAATTTACTAAAAATTCTAGCGCCTTGCAAAGCATCTATCTGATCCTCTATTAGTGGTAATGGAAAACGTATTTTCAAAATTTTTTTATTTAACTGCCTGTAGTCCACACATAATCTACCAGTGCCATCTTTCTTTCTCACCAATACCACGGGACTAGCGTAATCTGAACATGACGGTTGTATTATATCTTTGTCCAGCCATTCTTTGATTTGATCGTCTACTTCTTCTTTATCGCGGGGCGATAGTCGTCTGGGCCTCTGATATACCGGTTGTTCATCAGTCAAAATCAAATTCATTTCAATACCTGTTTCACGTGTCTTTCGCGGTTCATAACTTCCTATCGCGTCTTTAACTTGTTGTTGATATTCCGGACTTTCAATATGATTCAAGCTAACTTCATCTGTTTTTTGCACAACATCGATTTGAAATATTTCGGGCAAATTATTATCTATTTCTTTCGGCGCTTCGGGTTTACAAATTGAAATATTCCCGTCTTTGACATGCATTTCTACACCGCTCAAGAAATCAACTCCGATTAAGAGACCGTGTCTCATAAGTGTGTCCGACACCACGTGCAGTCTAATAGGATACTCGCATCCATCCACTCTTATAACGCTCTTAAATTCGCCTAATGTTTTCTTTTGTTGCGAACCAATACCATTGAAATATACAATCTTACCTAATTTTGGAGCACCGATGCGAACATACTCATCCGCGCGAATCAGGTTCAGGTCACTTCCTGTATCAATCAACGCAACGATTTTATGGTCCCCTAATTCCACTTCCTTGCAGGATTTTTTTTCAACCGCTCGCGTAACGTGACATATATCCTTCGGCGCACTTTTAACCGCACACATATTTGCAATATGACCGAACTGATTACACTTGAAACACTTTGCACCCTTTGACCTTGAAGGACAGCTTGCCGACTGATGTGCCTGCGATCCGCAATTGAAGCACCTTCCTCCCCTTGCCTCCGACACACGTACCGATTGTTTCTTCTTCTGCATAACGTCATGCGATTTTGTTCTTTCCTGCATCTCTTCCTTCATGCTCTCGTACTGCAGGAGCTTCTGCTTCAGTTCCGAAATCGTGGTAGCACCATATAAAATAGACTTGTTTACCGGCTTGTCATCTATTCCCTCGATTATGTATTTAATGATCGAGCTTTTGTTCATTCTACCGGCGAGTTCGCACATCCGGTAGACATATTCGTTGTACGTCTCGTTCGTCTGTTTCTTGCGTTGCCGCAATTTCTTTGTTATATTATATACGTCGTCGTTTGCCTGAAACTCCGCACAGAGGGCATTCTTCAACTGCCGCCATGATGTACTACATTTTCCGAAACGTACGAATATCTTCGCCGATCCCCGTAGCAAACGCTTGCAATATATGACTCTTTGGATATCCGACCACTCACAAAGAGTTGCCATTTCTTCGAATTCGTCTAGCCAGTCGCCGATATTCAAAGCGTCATCGCCGCTAAATGCATGCATCGACTCTTCAACATCTCTTATGGAAAATATTTCTCGTGGCTTACGTCTTCGTCTTGCGTTGGTTTCGTCTTCTGCGTCGTCTTCATCTTCGTCATCATCGTCTTCATCTTCTTCGGCTTTTTCCAACACAAGAGCAGCTTTTAGGCGTTCTACCAGATCCATCTTTTTTCCGGTCGTCTTTAGCCTCCGTCGTGCAAGTTCGTCTTTAAGGGCTTGCACCTTCATAGTTGAAACGTCTTCCAATTGGATACACTCCACAATGGTTTGAGACAAATCTTCTTGAGATCCAGGGACACTCATTATCACTATTTTTACTGGCACTATCCCGGCTGAGCCCCCAAAATTTGTAGGATAAGAAATAATTGGCAACACGGTTGTGTGAAAATAAGGATTTAATGAATAAATGAGAATAATAATTTAGAACAGTGACAATGAGTATCGCCAGTCGATGCGCGATCGCTTACTCACTCTGACCGACTTTTGACCGACTGCCGCGTTGTCCGCCGAAACCACGTTTTTTCGCGGGAAGTTAACAAAAACCGATCGCGGCTCTCATAGCAACGCGTGGCCGCGCGCAGCCGAACATGCATCGGTAATCTACCCAATTGGTGTCCAAATAATTCGGCACCACATTAATAAAGGTAATAAGTATAATTAATATAGTTCTAGCGATAATAACTGTATAACATGGGTAATAATGCATGTTATGTTGATAATATTGAGAGTAATAAGTATAATTATTATAGTTCTGGCGATAATAACAGTTTAATATGGTTAATAATGCATGTTATATTGATAATAATAAAAGTAATACGTATAATTGTTATAGTTCTAGCGATAATAACTGTATAATATGGGTCATAATGAATGTTATATTGATAATATTGGGAGTAATAAGTATAGTTATTATAGTTCTGGCAATAATAACAGTATAATATGGGTAATAATGCATGTTGTATTGATAATAATAAAAGTAATATGTATAAGTATTATAGTTCAAGCGATAATAACAGCATAATATGGGTAATAATGCATGTTGTATTGATAATAATAAAAGTAATAAGTATAATTACTACAGTTCTAGCGATAATAACTGTATAGTATGGATAATAATACATGTTATATTGATAATATTGGGAGTAATATGTATAATTATTATAGCTCTGGCGATAATAACAGTATAATATGGGTAATAATGCATGTTATATTGATAATAATAAAAGTAGTAAGTATAATTATTATAGTTCCAGCGATAAAACTGCATAATATGGGTAATAATGCATGTTATATTGATAATAATAAAAGTAATAAGTGTAATTATTACAGTTCTAGCGATAATAACTGTATAATATGGGTAATAATGCATGTTATATTGATAATAATAAAAGTAATAAGTATAAGTATTATAGCTCAAGCGATAATAACTGCATAATATGGGTAATAATGCATGTTGTATTGATAATAATAAAAGTAATAAGTACAATTGTTATAGTTCTAGCGATAATAACTGCATATTATGGGCAATAGTGCATGTTATATTGATAATAATAAAAGTAGTAAGTACAATTGTTATAGTTCTCGCCATAATAAATGCATAATATGGGTAATAACGCATGTTATATTGATAATAATGAAAGTAGTAAGTATAATTGTTATAGTTCTAGCAATAGTAACTGCATAATATGAGAAATAATGCATGTTATATTCATAGTAATAAAAGGAATAAGTATAATTATTATAGTTCTAGCGACAATAACTGTATAATATGGGCAATAGCGCATGTTATATTGATAATAATAAAAGTAATAAGTATAATTACTACAGTTCTAGCGATAATAACTGTATAGTACGGATAATAATGCATGTTATATTGATAAAATTGGGAGTAATAAGTATAATTATAGTAGTTCTAACGATAATAACTGTATAATGTGGGTAATGATGCATGTTGTGTTGATAATATTGGGAGTAATAAGTAAAATTATTATAGTTCCAACGATAATAACTATATAATATGGGTAATCATGCATGTTATATTGATAATATTGGGAGTAATAGGTATAATTATTATAGCTCTGGCGATAATAACTGTATAATATGGGTAATAATGCATGTTATATTGATAATAATAAAAGTAATAAGTATAATTATTACAGTTCTAGCGATAATAACTGTGTAATGTGGGTAATAATGCATGTTATATTGATAACATTGGGAGTAATAAGTATAATTATTATATTTCTAGCGATAATAACTGCATAATGTGGGCAATAATACATGTTATATTGATAATTTAAAAGTAATAGGTATAATTATTACAGTTCTAGCGATAATAACTGTGTAATGTGGGTAATAATGCATGTGATATTGATAATAATGAAGGTAATAAGTATAATTATTATTTTTCTGGCGAGAATAACTGTATGATACGGGTAATAATGCATGTTATATCAAGAATAATAAAAGTAGTAAGTATAATTGTTATAGTTCTAGCAATAGTAACTGCATAATACGGGTAATAATGCAGGTTATATTGATAATAATAAAAGTGATAAGTACAATTGTTATAGTTCTAGCAATAATAACTGCATAATATGGGCAATAATGCATGTTATATTCATAATAATAAAAGGAATAAGTATAATTATTATAGTTCTAGCGATAAAAACTGCATAATATGGGCAATAGTGCATGTTATATTGATAATAATAAAACTAATATGTATAGTTATTATAGTTCTAGCGATAATAACTGCATAATATGGGTAATAATGCATGTTATATTGATAATATTGAGAGTAATAAGTATAATTATTATAGTTCTGGCGATAATAACAGTTTAATATGGTTAATAATGCATGTTATATTGATAATAATAAAAGTAATACGTATAATTGTTATAGTTCTAGCAATAATAACTGCATAATATTGGTAATAATGCATGTTATATTCATAATAGTAAAAGCAATAAATAAAAATATTATAGTTCTGGCGATAGTAACTGTATAATACGGGTAATAATGCATGTTATATTGATAACAGTAAAAGCAGTAAGTATAATTGTTATAGTTCTAGCAATAGTAACTGCAAAATACGGGTAATAATGCATGTTATATTGATAATAATAAAAGTAATAAGTATAATTATTATAGTTCTAGCGATAATAACTGCATAATATGGGCAATAGCGCATGTTATACTGATAATAATAAAAGTAATAAGTATAATTATTACAGTTCTAGCGATAATAACTGTATAATATGGGTCATAATGAATGTTATATTGATAGTATTGGGAGTTATAAGTATAATTATTATAGTTCTGGCAATAATAACAGTATAATATGGGTAATAATGCATGTTATATTGATAATAATAAAAGTAATACGTAAAATTGTTATAGTTCTAGCAATAATAGCTGCATAATATTGGTAATAATGCATGTTATATTGATAATAATAAAAGTAATAAGTATAATTATTATAGTTCTAGCGATATGAACTGCATAATATGGGTAATAGTGCATGTTATATTGATATTAATAAAGGTAATAAGTATAACTAATATAGTTCTAGCGATAATAACTGCATAACATGGGTAATAGTGCATGTTATATTGATAATAATAAAAGTAGTAAGTATAATTGTTATAGTTCTAGCAAGAGTAACTGCATAATATGGGTAATAATGCATGTTATATTCATAGTAATAAAAGGAATAAGTATAATTATTATAGTTCTAGCGATAATAACTGCATAATATGGGTAATAATGCATGTTATATTGATAATAATAAAAGTAGTAAGTATAATTGTTATAGTTCTAGCAATAATAACTGCATAATATGGGTAATAATGCATGTTATATTGATAATAACAAAAGTAATAAGTATAAGTATTATAGTTCAAGCGGTAGTAACTGCATAATATGGGTAATAATGCATGTAATATTGATAATAATAAAAGTAATAAGTATAATTATTATAGTTCTAGCGATAATAACAGTATAATATGGGTAATAATGCATGTTATATTGGTAATAATAAAAGTAATAATTATAATTATTATAGGTCTGGCGATAATAACTGCATAATATGGGCAATAGTGCATGTTATATTGATATTAATAAATGTAATAAGTATAATTAATATAGTTCTAGCGATAATAACTGTATAACATCGGTAATAATGCATGTTATATTGATAATTATAAGTAATATGTATAACTATTACAGTTCTAGCGATAATAACTGTATAATATGGGTCATAATGAATGTTATATTGATAATTTTGGGAGTAATAAGTATAATTGTTATAGTTCTGGCAATTACAACAGTATAATATGGGTCATAATGCATTTTATATTGATAATAATACAAGTAATAAGTATAATTGTTATAGTTCTAGCAATAATAACTGCGAAATATCGGTAATAATGCATGTTATATTGATAATAATAAAAGTAATAAGCATAATTATTCTTTTTCTGGCGATAATAACTGTATAATACCGGTAATAATGCATGTTATATTGATAATATTGGGAGTAATAAGAATAATTATTATAGTTCTGGCGATAATAACAGTATAATATGGGTAATAATGCATGTTGTATTGATAATAATAAAAGTAGTAAGTATAATTGCTATAGTTCTAGCAATAATAACTGCAAAATATGGGTAATAATGCATGTTATATTCATAATAATGGAAGCAGTAAGTATAATTACTATAGTTCTGGCGATAGTAACTGTATAATACGGGTAATAATGCATGTTATATTTATAATAATAAAAGTAATAAGTACAATTGATATAGTTCTAGCAATAATAACTGCATAATATGGGTAATAATGCATGTTATATTCATAATAATAAAAGGAATAAGTATAATTATTATAGTTCTAGCGATAAAAACTGCATAATATGGGTAATAGTGCATGTTATATTGATATTAATAAAGGTAATAAGTATAACTAATATAGTTCTAGCGATAATAACTGTATAACATGGGTAATAATGCATGTTATATTGATAATAATAAAAGTAATAAGTATAATTATTACAGTTCTAGCGATAATAACTGTACAGTATGGATAATAATGCATGTTATATTGATAAAATTGGGAGCAATAAGTATAGTTATTGTAGTTCTAACGATGATAACTGTATAATATGGGTAATGATGCATGTTGTATTGATAAGATTGGGAGTAATAAGTATAATTATTATAGTTCCCACGATAATAACTGTATAACATGGTTAATGATGCATGTTATATTGATAATGTTGGGAGTAATAAGTATAATTATTATAGTTCTAGCGTTAATAACTGTATAATATGGGCAATAGTGCATGTTATATTGATATTAATAAAGGTAATAAGTGTAATTAATATAGTTCTGGCGATAATAACAGTATAATATGGGTAATAGTGCATGTTATATTGATAATAATAAAAGTAGTAAGTATAATTGTTATAGTTCTAGCAATAGTAACTGTATAATATGGGTAATAATGCATGTTATATTCATAGTAATAAAAGGAATAAGTATAATTATTATAGTTCTAGCGATAATAACTGCATAATATGGGCAATAGCGCATGTTATATTGATAATAATAAAAGTAATAAGTATAATTATTACAGTTCTAGCGATAGTAACTGTATAACATGGGTAATAATGCATGTTATATTGATAATTTAAAAGTAATATGTATAATTATTACAGTTCTAGCGATAATAACAGTATAATATGGGTAATAATGCATGTTATATTGATAATAATGAATGTAACAAGTATAATTATTATTTTTCTGGCGATAATAACTGCATAATATGGGCAATAGTGCAAGTTGTATTGATAATAATAAAAGTAATAAGTATAATTATTATAGTTCTAGCGAATAATAACTGCATAATATGGGCAATAATGCATGTTATATTGATAATAATAAAAGTAGTAAGTATAATAGTTATAGTTCTAGCAATAGTAACTGCATAATATGGGAAATAATGCATGTTATATTGATAATAATAAAAGTAATAAGTATAATTATTATAGTTCTAGCGACAATAACTGTGTAATGTGGGTAATAATGCATGTTATATTGATAACATTGGGAGTAATAAGTATAGTTATTATAGTTCTGGCGATAATAACAGTATAATATGGGTAATAATGCATGTTACATTGATAATAATACAAGTAATAAGTATGATTGTTATAGTTCTAGCAATAATAACTGCAAAATATGGGTAATAATGCATGTTACATTCATAATAATACAAGTAATAAGTATAATTATTATAGGTCTGGCGATAGTCACTGTACAATATGGATAATAATGCATGATATATTGATAATAATAAAAGTAATATGTATAATTATTATAGTTCTAGCGATAATAACTGCATAATATGGGTAATAATGCATGTTATATTGATAATAATAAAAGAGATAAGTACAATTGTTATAGTTCTAGCAATAATAACTGCACAATATGGGTAATAATGCATGTTATATTCATAGTAATAAAAGGAATAAGTATAATTAATATAGTTCTAGCGATAATAACTGTATAACATGGGTAATAATGCATGTTATATTGATAATAATAAAAGTAATGAGTATAATTATTACAGTTCTAGGGATAATAAGTGTATAGTATTGATAATAATGCATGTTATATTGTACAAATTGGGAGTAATAAGTATAATTATTGTAGTTCTAACGATAATAACTGTATAATATGGGTAGTGATGCATGTTGTATTGATAATATTGGGAGTAATAAGTATAATTATTGTAGTTCTAACGATAATAACTGTATAATATGGGTCATAATGCATGTTATATTGATAATATTGAGAGTAATAAGTATAATTATTATAGTTCTGGCGATAATAATAGTTTAATATGGTTAATAATGCATGTTATATTGATAATAATAAAAGTAATACGTATAATTGTTATAGTTCTAGCGATAATAACTGTAGAATATGGGTCATAATGAATGTTATATTGTTAATATTGGGAGTAATAAGTATAATTATTATAGTTCTGGCAATAATAACAGTATAATATGGGTAATAATGCATGTTACATTGATAATAATAAAAGAAATAAGTATAAGTATTATAGTTCAAGCGATACTAACTGCATAATATGGGTAATAATGCATGTTATATTGGTAATAAAAAAAGTAATAAGTACAATTGTTATAGTTCTAGCGATTATAACTGCATAATATGAGTAACAATGCATGTTATATTGATAATATTGAGAGTAATAAGTATAATTATTATAGTTCTGGCGATAATAACTGTTTAATATGGTTAATAATGCATGTTATATTGATAATAATAAAAGTAATACGTATAATTGTTATAGTTCTAGCAATAATAACTGCATAATATTGGTAATAATGCATGTTATATTCATAACAGTAAAAGCAATAAATAAAAATATTATAGTTCTGGCGATAGTAACTGTATAATACGGGTAATAATGCATGTTATATTGATAACAGTAAAAGCAGTAAGTATAATTGTTATAGTTCTAGCAATAGTAACTGCAAAATATGGGTAATAATGCATGTTATATTGATAATAATAAAAGTAATAAGTACAGTTGTTATAGTTCTCGCTATAATAACTGCATAATATGGGCAATAATGCATGTTATATTGATAATAATGAAAGTAGTAAGTATAATTGTTACAGTTCTAGCAATAGTAACTGCATAATATGGTTAATAATGCATGTTATATTGATAATAATAAAAGTAATACGTATAATTATTATAGTTCTAGCGATAATAACTGTGTAATGTGGGTAATAATGCATGTTGTATTGATAACATTGGGAGTAATAAGTATAGTTATTATAGTTCTGGCGATAATAACAGTATAATATGGGTAATAATGCATGTTATATTGATAATAATACAAGTAATAAGTATAATTGTTATAGTTCTAGCAATAATAACTGCAAAATATGGGTAATAATGCATGTTACATTCATAATAATACAAGTAATAAGTATAATTATTATAGGTCTGGCGATAGTCACTGTACAATATGGGTAATAATGCATGTTATATTGATAATAATAAAAGTAATAAGTATAATTATTATAGTTCTAGCGATAATAGCTGCATAATATGGGCAATAGCGCATGTTATATTGATAATAATAAAAGTAATAAGTATAGTTACTACAGTTCTAGCGATAATAACTGTATAGTACGGATAATAATGCATGTTATATTGATAAAATTGGCAGTAATAAGTATAATTATAGTAGCTCTAACGATAATAACTGTATAATGTGGGTAATGATGCATGTTGTGTTGATAATATTGGGAGTAATAAGTAAAATTATTATAGTTCCAACGATAATAACTATATAATATGGATAATCATGCATGTTATATTGATAATATTGGGAGTAATAAGTATAATTATTATAGCTCTGGCGATAATAACAGCATAATATGGGTAATAATGCATGTTATATTGATAATAATAAAAGTAGTAAGTATAATTGTTATAGTTCTAGCAATAGTAACTGCATAATATGGGTAATAATGCATGTTAGATTCATAGTAATAAAAGGAATAAGTATAATTATTACAGTTCTAGCGATAATAACTGCATAATATGGGCAATAGCGCATGTTATATTGATAACAATAAAAGTAATAGATATAATTACTACAGTTCTAGCGATAATAACTGTGTAATGTGGGTAATAATGCATGTTATATTGATAATAATGAAGGTAATAAGTATAATTATTATAGTTCCAGCGACAAAACTGCATAATATTGGTAATAATGCATGTTATATTCATAATAGCAAAACTAATAAGTATAATTATTACAGTTCTAGCGATAAGAACTGCATATTATGGGCAATAGTACATGTTATATTGATAATAATAAAAGTAATAAGCACAAGTGTTATAGTTCTACCGATAATAACAGCATAATATGGGTAATAATGCATGTTATATTGATAATAATAAAAGTAGTAAGTATAATTGTTATAGTTCTAGCAATAGTAACTGCATAATATGGGTAATAGTGCATGTTATATTCATAGTAATAAAAGGAATAAGTATAATTATTATAGTTCTAGCGATAATAACTGCATAATATGGGCAATAGCGCATGTTATATTGATAACAATAAAAGTAATAAGTATAATTATTACAGTTCTAGCGATAATAACTGTATAATATGGGTCATAATGAATGTTATATTGATAATATTGGGAGTAATAAGTATTATTATTATAGTTCTGGCGATAATAACAGCATAATATGGGTAATAATGCATGTTATATTGATAATAAAAAAAGTAATAAGTACAATTGTTATAGTTCCTGCGATAAAACTGCATAATATGGGTAATAATGCATGTTATATTGATAATAATAAAAGTAATAAGTATAATTATTACAGTTCTAGCGATAATAACTGTGTAATGTGGGTAATAATGCATGTTATATTGATAATAATGAAAGTAGTAAGTATAATTGTTATAGTTCTAGCAATAGTAACTGCATAATATGGGTAATAATGCATGTTATATTCATAGTAATAAAAGGAATAAGTATAATTACTATAGTTCTAGCGATAAACACTGCATAATATGGGCAATAGCGCATGTTATATTCATAATAATAAAAGTAATAAGTATAATTACTACAGTTCTAGCGATAATAACTGTATAGTATGGATAATAATGCATGTTAGATTGATAAAATTGGGAGTAATAAGTATAATTTGTGACGTGGTATTTTATACCCGTCACAAGGAGCCTCCTCGGGAGACCGGACGGGTCATAGATCGTAGGCAGGAACCGTCTAGAGAGAGAACGAAGCGCGTATAGTATCGTACGAACAAATTCTGTCGCCGTATTATTTTATATGTACCGCCGGAGAATGACGTCACAGCCAACGAGGGAACGACGTACGTCGAGGGAACGAGCCGCTGTCCTGCCGCTACCCCGCTGAGACCCTGCGATAGACCAGGAGAAGGCGCGGGGCAAGGAGAGAGAGACCGGCGAAACCGACGTACGCCGAAGGAAAAGTGCCGATTCCCTGCTGCTTCCCCGCTACGGCCCTACGATAGGAGAGAGAGGTTGTGGAGCCGGAGGAAGTCCTGCCGAAGAAGACTTCGATAGGATTCGGAAACTCTGAGCGAGGGTGGGGGAAGGCTGCGAGATGTCCTAATACCGGCGCAAGGGCTCACGAGCAATTATTCTGTATTCGGCATTTGCCAGAGTTCACTAGTAAAGTTTTTACCGCTTACCGATTTACCGAGCTATTGAGCCCTGCCGCCCTGTGTTGGACATCTTGGTAAGTCCCCTCACTTATCGAATTATTTATGTAAAAGAGCGCGAAATCGAGAATACCATACCGCGGGTTGTCGACCACCTGGCTTGCCATTCACGGGCAGGATCTGCAAAGTGTGACCGGAGTGGCTTTTTGTCGTACCGAAATGAGGTTAAATTTGAAGGGTAGAACCCGGGGGCCCCTGTCCGAGACGGTCGAGGATCCCGACGTCCGGACTTTTCGCGTGTTCGAGAGATCGCTTCACGATCTCTCGGACTGCCACTCGGCTGGATCACTGAACCTGCACCGGGGGGTGGTACAGCGTAAGCCACAATCAACGTATCGTCTCGAGTAGGCCTTTGCCAATATTGTGCCCTCCCACGTCTCGATTTCGCCAGCTCTTAATACGGAAGTAGAACATAAGCGCATATTTTATCGTATCGGGTATTTCGTGTTTGTCGCGCCATTTCCCGTTTTCTCTCTCTCTAGACGGTCGCCGATACAGAATCGATTTCCGTAAAAGATCAAGTCGCGTCGCGTGTAAAATTAAGTGCGTTTAGTTCCGTTGCGTTTCGAGCAATTGCGTTTCCGTTGCGTTTCGTCGAATTCGTCGCGTTTCGTCGCGTACGCGGCGTTTCGTTGCGATAGGATAATTTCGTCGCGTTGAAAGAATTCCGACGCGTTAGTGTAGTTTCGTCGCGTTAGAATAATTCCGCCGCCTTAGTATAATTGCGTCTCGTAGTATAAGAATCCGCGTTACGTTAAAGTTTCGTTGCGTCGCGTATCGGTTCGGGTATCGAGGAAAAATTCGAGATTGTATTTCGCTTAGGAACTGGCAACTATCGTTCCGTGATTAAAATCTCGCGGAGAATTCTCGGTCTTTCGCCGAGTGTAAATGTAATCGAATTACCGTACGATACCGGATCACCCGGTACGTTGAAATCACACTAGATTTAGAATAAACACCGCTGTTTTAACCAATACTGTTCAATCAAGGTTTCTCACAAATTTTCCCGAGTCACGTTTTCTCGTACGCCTCCGCGTCTAGCTCCTTTACCCTTTAAGAATCCCGCCGCTCTACCATTTCGTTCGGTTACTGAGCTACCGAGTTGTTCCGCCGCCGATTCGAATCTACCGCGTTTTCCCGGAATCGACATAAACGATTTTCCTATTTTTCCGCTCAGAAATCCATCTCGCGTCTAAGTTCTATATCGCGACGCGGAAACGCGTCTGGCTCCCAAATAACAAATAAAACAAAGCGATACGGAACGGGTTCGGATCGGGCGCCGAAGTGCTATTCGCTCGCGGATCCGCGGAGGCGCCGCGACGGTCATCGTCGCGGGCAAGACCAGGGAGGGTCAGTCGAGTATTCGCGGGCGAAACGGGGTCGCGGGCAAACACGCGAGCTAGCCGCGATATCCCGGGTAGCAAATTATAGTAGTTCTAACGATAATAACAGTATAATGTGGGTAATGATGCATGTTGTATTGATAATATTGGCAGTAATAAGTATAATTATTATAGTTCCAACGATAATAACTATATAATATGGGTAATCATGCATGTTATATTGATAATATGGGGAGTAATAAGAATAATTATTATAGCTCTGGCGATAATAGCAGTATAATATGGGTAATAATGCATGTTATATTGATAATAATAAAAGTAATAAGTATAATTATTATAGTTCCTGCGATAAAACTGCATAATATGGGTAATAATGCATGTTATATTGATAATAATAAAAGTAATAAGTATAATTATTACAGTTCTAGCGATAATAACTGTGTAATGTGGGTAATAATGCATGTTATATTGATAACATTGGGAGTAATAAGTATAATTATTATAGTTCTAGCGATAATAACTGTGTAATGTGGGTAATAATGCATGTTATATTGATAACATTGGGAGTAATAAGTATAATTATTATAGTTCTAGCGATAATAACTGCATAATATGTGCAATAATACATGTTATATTGATAATTTAAAAGTAATAGGTATAATTATTACAGTTCTAGCGATAATAACTGTGTAATGTGGGTAATAATGCATGTTATATTGATAATAATGAAGGTAATAAGTATAATTATTATTTTTCTGGCGATAATAACTGTATGATACGGGTAATAATGCATGTTATATTGAGAATAATAAAAGTAGTAAGTATAATTGTTATAGTTCTAGCAATAGTAACTGCATAATACGGGTAATAATGCAGGTTATATTGATAATAATAAAAGTAATAAGTATAATTATTACAGTTCTAGCGATAATAACTGTGTAATGTGGGTAATAATGCATGTTATATTGATAACATTGGGAGTAATAAGTATAATTATTATAGTTCTAGCGATAATAACTGCATAATATATGCAATAATACATGTTATATTGATAATTTAAAAGTAATAGGTATAATTATTACAGTTCTAGCGATAATAACTGTGTAATGTGGGTAATAATGCATGTTATATTGATAATAATGAAGGTAATAAGTATAATTATTATTTTTCTGGCGATAATAACTGTATGATACGGGTAATAATGCATGTTATATTGAGAATAATAAAAGTAGTAAGTATAATTGTTATAGTTCTAGCAATAGTAACTGCATAATACGGGTAATAATGCAGGTTATATTGATAATAATAAAAGTAATAAGTACAATTGTTATAGTTCTAGCAATAATAACTGCATAATATGGATAATAATGCATGTTATATTCATAATAATAAAAGGAATAAGTATAATTATTATAGTTCTAGCGATAAAAACTGCATAGTATGGGCAATAGTGCATGTTATATTGATAATAATAAAAGTAATACGTATAATTGTTATAGTTCTGGCAATAATAACAGTATAATATTGGTAACAATGCATGTTATATTCATAATAGTAAGAGCAATAAATAAAAATATTATAGTTCTGGCGATAGTAACTGTATAATATTTGAAATAATGCATGTTATATTGATAATATTGGGAGTAATAAGTATAATTATTATAGTTCTAGCGATAATAACTGCATAATATGTGCAATAATACATGTTATATTGATAATTTAAAAGTAATAGGTATAATTATTACAGTTCTAGCGATAATAACTGTGTAATGTGGGTAATAATGCATGTTATATTGATAATAATGAAGGTAATAAGTATAATTATTATTTTTCTGGCGATAATAACTGTATGATACGGGTAATAATGCATGTTATATTGAGAATAATAAAAGTAGTAAGTATAATTGTTATAGTTCTAGCAATAGTAACTGCATAATACGGGTAATAATGCAGGTTATATTGATAATAATAAAAGTAATAAGTACAATTGTTATAGTTCTAGCAATAATAACTGCATAATATGGATAATAATGCATGTTATATTCATAATAATAAAAGGAATAAGTATAATTATTATAGTTCTAGCGATAAAAACTGCATAGTATGGGCAATAGTGCATGTTATATTGATAATAATAAAAGTAATACGTATAATTGTTATAGTTCTGGCAATAATAACAGTATAATATTGGTAACAATGCATGTTATATTCATAATAGTAAGAGCAATAAATAAAAATATTATAGTTCTGGCGATAGTAACTGTATAATATTTGAAATAATGCATGTTATATTGATAATATTGAGAGTAATAAGTATAATTATTATAGTTCTGGCGATAATAACAGTTTAATATGGTTAATAATGCATGTTACATTGATAATAATAAAAGTAATACGTATAATTGTTATAGTTCTAGCAATAATAACTGCATAATATTGGTAATAATGCATGTTATATTCATAATAGTAAAAGCAATAAATAAAAATATTATAGTTCTGGCGATAGTAACTGTATAATACGGGTAATAATGCATGTTATATTGATAATAGTAAAAGTAGTAAGTATAATTGTTATAGTTCTAGCAATAGTAACTGCAAAATATGGGTAATAATGCATGTTATATTGATAATAATAAAAGGAATAAGTATAACTATTATAGTTCTAGCGATAATAACTGCATAATATGGGCAATAGCGCATGTTATATTGATAATAATAAAAGTAATAAGTATAAGTATTATAGTTCAAGCTATAATAACTGCATAATATGGGTAATAATGCATGTTATATTGATAACATTGGGAGTAATAAGTATAGTTATTATAGTTCAGGCGATAATAACCGTATAATATGGGTAATAGTGCATGTTATATTCATAGTAATAAAAGGAATAAGTATAATTATTATAGTTCTAGCGATAAAAACTGCATAATATGGGCAATAGTGCATGTTATATTGATAATAATAAAAGTAATAAGTATAATTATTATAGTTCTGGCAATAATAACAGTATAATATTGGTAACAATGCATGTTATATTCATAATAGTAAGAGCAATAAATAAAAATATTATAGTTCTGGCGATAGTAACTGTATAATATTTGTAATAATGCATGTTCTATTGATAATATTGAGAGTAATAAGTATAATTATTATAGTTCTGGCGATAATAACAGTTTAATATGGTTAATAATGCATGTTACATTGATAATAATAAAAGTAATACGTATAATTGTTATAGTTCTAGCAATAATAACTGCATAATATTGGTAATAATGCATGTTATATTCATAATAGTAAAAGCAATAAATAAAAATATTATAGTTCTGGCGATAGTAACTGTATAATACGGGTAATAATGCATGTTATATTGATAATAGTAAAAGTAGTAAGTATAATTGTTATAGTTCTAGCAATAGTAACTGCATAATATGGGTAATAATGCATGTTATATTCATAGTAATAAAAGGAAAAAGTATAATTATTATAGTTCTAGCGATAATAACTGCATAATATGGGCAATAGCGCATGTTATATTGATAATAATAAAAGTAATAAGTATAATTATTACAATTCTAGCGATAATAACTGTATAGTATGGATAATAATGCATGTTATATTGATAAAA
Source organism: Megachile leachella (assembly GCA_963576845.1). Taxonomy (NCBI): domain Eukaryota; kingdom Metazoa; phylum Arthropoda; class Insecta; order Hymenoptera; family Megachilidae; genus Megachile; species Megachile leachella. Next base: position 11,636,196 of record OY756260.1, on the reverse strand, counting down.
TTGGGAGTAATAAGTATAATTATAGTAGTTCTAACGATAATAACAGTATAATGTGGGTAATGATGCATGTTGTATTGATAATATTGGGAGTAATAAGTATAATTATTATAGTTCCAACGATAATAACTATATAATATGGGTAATCATGCATGTTATATTGATAATATTGGGAGTAATAAGTATAATTATTATAGCTCTGGCGATAATAACAGTATAATATGGGTAATAATGCGTGTTATAATGATAATAATAAAAGTAATAAGTATAATTATTATAGTTCCTGCGATAAAACTGCATAATATGGGTAATAATGCATGTTATATTGATAATAATAAAAGTAATAAGTGTAATTATTACAGTTCTAGCGATAATAACTGTGTAATGTGGGTAATAATGCATGTTATATTGATAACATTGGGAGTAATAAGTATAGTCATTATAGTTCTGGCGATAATAACCGTATAATATGGGTAATAATGCATGTTATATTGATAATAATGAAAGTAGTAATTATAATTGTTATAGTTCTAGCAATAGTAACTGCATAATATGGTAATAATGCATGTTATATTCATAGTAATAAAAGGAATAAGTATAATTATTATAGTTCTAGCGATAATAACTGCATAATATGGGCACTAGCGCATGTTATATTGATAACAATAAAAGTAATAAGTATAATTATTACAGTCCTAGCGATAATAACTGTATAATATGGGTCATAATGAATGTTATATTGATAATTTTAGGAGTAATAAGTATAATTATTATAGTTCTGGCAATAATAACAGTATAATATGGGTAATAATGCATGTTATATTCATAGTAATAAAAGGAATAAGTATAATTATTACAGTTCTAGCGATAATAACTGCATAATATGGGCAATAGCGCATGTTATATTGATAATAATAAAAGTAATAAGTATAATTACTACAGTTCTAGCGATAATAACTGTATAGTATGGATAATAATGCATGTTATATTGATAAAATTGGGAGTAATAAGTATAATTATAGTAGTTCCAACAATAATAACTATAGAATATGGGTAATCACGCATGTTATATTGATAATATTGGGAGTAATATGTATAATTATTATAGCTCTGGCGATAATAACAGTATAATATGGGTAATAATGCATGTTATATTGATAATAATAAAAGTAGTAAGTATAATTATTATAGTTCCAGCGATAAAACTGCATAATATGGGTAATAATGCATGTTATATTGGTAATAATAAAAGTAATAAGTGTAATTATTACAGTTCTAGCAATAATAACTGTGTAATGTGGGTAATAATGCATGTTATATTGATAACATTGGGAGTAATAAGTATAGTTATTATAGTTCAGGCGATAATAGACGTATAATATGGGTAATAGTGCATGTTATATTGATAATAGTAAAAGTAATACGTATAATTGTTATAGTTCTAGCAATAATAACTGCATAATATTGGTAATAATGCATGTTATATTCATAATAGTAAAAGCAATAAATAAAAATATTATAGTTCTGGCGATAGTAACTGTATAATACGGGTAATAATGCATGTTATATTGATAATAGTAAAAGTAGTAAGTATAATTGTTATAGTTCTAGCAATAGTAACTGCAAAATATGGGTAATAATGCATGTTATATTGATAATAATAAAAGTAATAAGTATAGTTATTATAGTTCTAGCGATAATGACTGCATAATATGGGCAATAGCGCATGTTATATTGATAATAATAAAAGTAATAAGTGTAATTATTACAGTTCTAGCGATAATAACTGCATAATATGGGCAATAGCGCATGTTATATTGATAATAATAAAAGTAATAAGTATAAGTATTATAGTTCTAGCGATAATAACTGCATAATATGAGTAATAATGCATGTTATATTGATAAAATTGGGAGTAATAAGTATAATTATAGTAGTTCTAACGATAATAACTGTATAATGTGGGTAATGATGCATGTTGTGTTGATAATATTGGGAGTAATAAGTAAAATTATTATAGTTCCAACGATAATAACTATATAATATGGGTAATCATGCATGTTATATTGATAATATTGGGAGTAATAAGTATAATTATTATAGCTCTGGCGATAATAACTGTATAATATGGGTCATAATGCATGTTATATTGATAATATTGGGAGTAATAAGTATAATTATTATAGCTCTGGCGATAATAACAGTATAATATGGGTAATAATGCATGTTATATTGATAATAATAAAAGTAGTAAGTATAATTGTTATAGTTCTAGCAATAGTAACTGCATAATATGGGTAATAGTGCATGTTATATTCATAATAATAAAAGGAATAAGTATAATTATTATAGTTCTAGCGATAAAAACTGCATAATATGGGCAATAGTGCATGTTATATTGATAATAATAAAAGTAATAAGTATAATTATTATAGTTCTGGCAATAATAACAGTATAATATTGGTAACAATGCATGTTACATTCATAATAGTAAGAGCAATAAATAAAAATATTATAGTTCTGGCAATAATAACAGTATAATATTGGTAACAATGCATGTTATATTCATAATAGTAAGAGCAATAAATAAAAATATTATAGTTCTGGCGATAGTAACTGTATAATATTTGTAATAATGCATGTTCTATTGATAATATTGAGAGTAATAAGTATAATTATTATAGTTCTGGCGATAATAACAGTTTAATATGGTTAATAATGCATGTTATATTGATAATAATAAAAATAATACGTATAATTACTACAGTTCTAGCGATAATAACTGTATAGTATGGATAATAATGCATGTTATGTTGATAAAATTGGGAGTAATAAGTATAATTATAGTAGTTCCAACAATAATAACTATAGAATATGGGTAATCACGCATGTTATATTGATAATATTGGGAGTAATATGTATAATTATTATAGCTCTGGCGATAATAACAGTATAATATGGGTAATAATGCATGTTATATTGATAATAATAAAAGTAGTAAGTATAATTATTATAGTTCCAGCGATAAAACTGCATAATATGGGTAATAATGCATGTTATATTGATAATAATAAAAGTAATAAGTGTAATTATTACAGTTCTAGCAATAATAACTGAGTAATGTGGGTAATAATGCATGTTATATTGATAACATTGGGAGTAATAAGTATAGTTATTATAGCTCTGGCGATAATAACAGTATAATATGGGTAATAATGCATGTTATATTGATAATAATAAAAGTAGTAAGTATAATTGTTATAGTTCTAGCAATAGTAACTGCATAATATGGGTAATAGTGCATGTTATATTCATAATAATAAAAGGAATAAGTATAATTATTATAGTTCTAGCGATAAAAACTGCATAATATGGGCAATAGTGCATGTTATATTGATAATAATAAAAGTAATAAGTATAATTATTATAGTTCTGGCAATAATAACAGTATAATATTGGTAACAATGCATGCTACATTCATAATAGTAAGAGCAATAAATAAAAATATTATAGTTATGGCAATAATAACAGTATAATATTGGTAACAATGCATGTTATATTCATAATAGTAAGAGCAATAAATAAAAATATTATAGTTCTGGCGATAGTAACTGTATAATATTTGTAATAATGCATGTTCTATTGATAATATTGAGAGTAATAAGTATAATTATTATAGTTCTGGCGATAATAACAGTTTAATATGGTTAATAATGCATGTTATATTGATAATAATAAAAATAATACGTATAATTACTACAGTTCTAGCGATAATAACTGTATAGTATGGATAATAATGCATGTTATATTGATAAAATTGGGAGTAATAAGTATAATTATAGTAGTTCCAACAATAATAACTATAGAATATGGGTAATCACGCATGTTATATTGATAATATTGGGAGTAATATGTATAATTATTATAGCTCTGGCGATAATAACAGTATAATATGGGTAATAATGCATGTTATATTGATAATAATAAAAGTAGTAAGTATAATTATTATAGTTCCAGCGATAAAACTGCATAATATGGGTAATAATGCATGTTATATTGATAATAATAAAAGTAATAAGTGTAATTATTACAGTTCTAGCAATAATAACTGTGTAATGTGGGTAATAATGCATGTTATATTGATAACATTGGGAGTAATAAGTATAGTTATTATAGTTCAGGCGATAATAACCGTATAATATGGGTAATAGTGCATGTTATATTGATAATAGTAAAAGTAATACGTATAATTGTTATAGTTCTAGCAATAATAACTGCATAATATTGGTAATAATGCATGTTATATTCATAATAGTAAAAGCAATAAATGATAATATTATAGTTGTGGCGATAGTAACTGTATAATATGGGTAATAATGCATGTTATATTGATAATATTCAGAGTAATAGGTATAATTATTATAGTTCTGTCGATAATAACAGTTTAATATGGTTAATAATGCATGTTATATTTGTGACGATGTCGCGTCACGTCGGCAACGTGCTCCGTCGCGTGCCGACGACCGCGCATCGTCAGCCGCGCACCGCGGTGGGGGACCCCCCACCGAGACCACCCGCGAGACCGTGACCTACTTAGATACCGATCGATCGCGTGATCGATGGAGTTGGCCCGGGGCGTCGGCCCCGAAAGGATCTCTCCGGAGATCCGCTCCCAGGCGTAAAGGTCTTCCTGGCTTGAAGGGTACCCTGAGCTAGGTGGACTGGAGGCCAGTCTCAGGAGGAAGGGTAACACTTCTTCTGAGACCAGCCGAGCCAACGGTCAGCCAGCAAACCGACTCGACAGGGTAACACGGAGGGTCGGTAAGCTGGAGACAGTCGCCACAAGGAGGGGGTAGCACCTCCGCGCGGTGGCTGTCCGATCGTGGAGGAACGAGCCAGCTCCCTCGAAGGCTAGCCTAGCCACAGGTCAGCCGGCAAGTCGACTTAACGGGGGAGCCCGGAGAGTTGGCGAGTCGGAGGCAGTAGCCGCGCTGGGAGGGTAGCACCACGGCGCGGTGTCTGTCCGAACGTGGAGGCGCCTGTAAGACCCCACTGGGGCAATCTCGGAACACTCTCGGAACAACCAGGTTCCAGTTTAATAAGAGCAAGGCAAGGCCAGAACTGGCCATTTACCCGGTGTACTTTGATATCCCTTCTCTCCTCCTCCTCTTGCGACCGTAGTTTAAGACCCGCGAACGCGCCTCCGCGTAACCCGCGAAACGCGCCTCCGCATCCGACCGCGCCGACCGACACGCGAGTACGTCCCGCGACGAACCGCGTCCAACCGTAACCCGCAAGCGCGCCTCCGCGTAACCCGCGAAACGCGCCTCCGCGCCCGACACTCCCGACCGTATACGGACATCCCGCGATGTCCCCCGTACCGCACCCCGTCCGCCGTTAGTATGTAAGCTATAGTACGTAAGACATAGTGAGTAAGATAGATTGTATCAAGTATAGGTTAGCGTAGTCTATAAGATAGAGTGTAAGATAGGTAGGATATAGCATGTAAGATTCGCGCCGCCGTCACACCTTTGTAATACCGCTTATTAAATTTTATAGAAACCCAACGTGGAACCACCGCCGAAACCGGCCGCCTCGGCCGACACCGCAGTAACCCCCGCGCCGTCCACCGCGGAAGAGAATAATAATAAAGCATAGTTGAAAGGCGAATGCCTAGCAACGCGGTGCGACGAAGACCGACTCCGTTACATATTGATAATAATAAAAGTAATACGTATAATTGTTATAGTTCTAGCAATGATAACTGCATAATATTGGTAATAATGCATGTTATATTCATAATAGTAAAAGCAATAAATAAAAATATTATAGTTCTGGCGATAGTAACTGTATAATACGGGTAATAATGCATGTTATATTGATAATAGTAAAAGTAGTAAGTATAATTGTTATAGTTCTGGCAATAGTAACTGCAAAATATGGGTAATAATGCATGTTATATTGATAATAATAAAAGTAATAAGTATAATTATTATAGTTCTAGCGATAATAACTGCATAATATGGGCAATAGCGCATGTTATATTGATAATAATAAAAGTAATAAGTATAATTATTACAGTTCTAGCGATAATAACTGTATAATATGGGTCATAATGAATGTTATATTGATAATATTGGGAGTTATAAGTATAATTATTATAGTTCTGGCAATAATAACAGTATAATATGGGTAATAATGCATGTTATATTGATAATAATGAAAGTAGTAAGTATAATTGTTATAGTTCTAGCAATAGTAACTGCATAATATGGGTAATAATGCATGTTATATTCATAGTAATAAAAGGAATAAGTATAATTATTACAGTTCTAGCGATAATAACTGCATAATATGGGCAATAGCGCATGTTATATTGATAATAATAAAAGTAATAAGTATAATTACTACAGTTCTAGCGATAATAACTGTGTAATGTGGGTAATAATGCATGTTATATTGATAATAATGAAGGTAATAAGTATAATTATTATAGTTCCAGCGACAAAACTGCATAATATTGGTAATAATGCATGTTATATTCATAATAGCAAAACTAATAAGTATAATTATTACAGTTCTAGCGATAAGAACTGCATATTATGGGCAATAGTACATGTTATATTGATAATAATAAAAGTAATAAGCACAAGTGTTATAGTTCTACCGATAATAACAGCATAATATGGGTAATAATGCATGTTATATTGATAATAATAAAAGTAGTAAGTATAATTGTTATAGTTCTAGCAATAGTAACTGCATAATATGGGTAATAGTGCATGTTATATTCATAGTAATAAAAGGAATAAGTATAATTATTATAGTTCTAGCGATAATAACTGCATAATATGGGCAATAGCGCATGTTATATTGATAACAATAAAAGTAATAAGTATAATTATTACAGTTCTAGCGATAATAACTGTATAATATGGGTCATAATGAATGTTATATTGATAATATTGGGAGTAATAAGTATTATTATTATAGTTCTGGCGATAATAACAGCATAATATGGGTAATAATGCATGTTATATTGATAATAAAAAAAGTAATAAGTACAATTGTTATAGTTCCTGCGATAAAACTGCATAATATGGGTAATAATGCATGTTATATTGATAATAATAAAAGTAATAAGTATAATTATTACAGTTCTAGCGATAATAACTGTGTAATGTGGGTAATAATGCATGTTATATTGATAATAATGAAAGTAGTAAGTATAATTGTTATAGTTCTAGCAATAGTAACTGCATAATATGGGTAATAATGCATGTTATATTCATAGTAATAAAAGGAATAAGTATAATTACTATAGTTCTAGCGATAAACACTGCATAATATGGGCAATAGCGCATGTTATATTCATAATAATAAAAGTAATAAGTATAATTACTACAGTTCTAGCGATAATAACTGTATAGTATGGATAATAATGCATGTTAGATTGATAAAATTGGGAGTAATAAGTATAATTTGTGACGTGGTATTTTATACCCGTCACAAGGAGCCTCCTCGGGAGACCGGACGGGTCATAGATCGTAGGCAGGAACCGTCTAGAGAGAGAACGAAGCGCGTATAGTATCGTACGAACAAATTCTGTCGCCGTATTATTTTATATGTACCGCCGGAGAATGACGTCACAGCCAACGAGGGAACGACGTACGTCGAGGGAACGAGCCGCTGTCCTGCCGCTACCCCGCTGAGACCCTGCGATAGACCAGGAGAAGGCGCGGGGCAAGGAGAGAGAGACCGGCGAAACCGACGTACGCCGAAGGAAAAGTGCCGATTCCCTGCTGCTTCCCCGCTACGGCCCTACGATAGGAGAGAGAGGTTGTGGAGCCGGAGGAAGTCCTGCCGAAGAAGACTTCGATAGGATTCGGAAACTCTGAGCGAGGGTGGGGGAAGGCTGCGAGATGTCCTAATACCGGCGCAAGGGCTCACGAGCAATTATTCTGTATTCGGCATTTGCCAGAGTTCACTAGTAAAGTTTTTACCGCTTACCGATTTACCGAGCTATTGAGCCCTGCCGCCCTGTGTTGGACATCTTGGTAAGTCCCCTCACTTATCGAATTATTTATGTAAAAGAGCGCGAAATCGAGAATACCATACCGCGGGTTGTCGACCACCTGGCTTGCCATTCACGGGCAGGATCTGCAAAGTGTGACCGGAGTGGCTTTTTGTCGTACCGAAATGAGGTTAAATTTGAAGGGTAGAACCCGGGGGCCCCTGTCCGAGACGGTCGAGGATCCCGACGTCCGGACTTTTCGCGTGTTCGAGAGATCGCTTCACGATCTCTCGGACTGCCACTCGGCTGGATCACTGAACCTGCACCGGGGGGTGGTACAGCGTAAGCCACAATCAACGTATCGTCTCGAGTAGGCCTTTGCCAATATTGTGCCCTCCCACGTCTCGATTTCGCCAGCTCTTAATACGGAAGTAGAACATAAGCGCATATTTTATCGTATCGGGTATTTCGTGTTTGTCGCGCCATTTCCCGTTTTCTCTCTCTCTAGACGGTCGCCGATACAGAATCGATTTCCGTAAAAGATCAAGTCGCGTCGCGTGTAAAATTAAGTGCGTTTAGTTCCGTTGCGTTTCGAGCAATTGCGTTTCCGTTGCGTTTCGTCGAATTCGTCGCGTTTCGTCGCGTACGCGGCGTTTCGTTGCGATAGGATAATTTCGTCGCGTTGAAAGAATTCCGACGCGTTAGTGTAGTTTCGTCGCGTTAGAATAATTCCGCCGCCTTAGTATAATTGCGTCTCGTAGTATAAGAATCCGCGTTACGTTAAAGTTTCGTTGCGTCGCGTATCGGTTCGGGTATCGAGGAAAAATTCGAGATTGTATTTCGCTTAGGAACTGGCAACTATCGTTCCGTGATTAAAATCTCGCGGAGAATTCTCGGTCTTTCGCCGAGTGTAAATGTAATCGAATTACCGTACGATACCGGATCACCCGGTACGTTGAAATCACACTAGATTTAGAATAAACACCGCTGTTTTAACCAATACTGTTCAATCAAGGTTTCTCACAAATTTTCCCGAGTCACGTTTTCTCGTACGCCTCCGCGTCTAGCTCCTTTACCCTTTAAGAATCCCGCCGCTCTACCATTTCGTTCGGTTACTGAGCTACCGAGTTGTTCCGCCGCCGATTCGAATCTACCGCGTTTTCCCGGAATCGACATAAACGATTTTCCTATTTTTCCGCTCAGAAATCCATCTCGCGTCTAAGTTCTATATCGCGACGCGGAAACGCGTCTGGCTCCCAAATAACAAATAAAACAAAGCGATACGGAACGGGTTCGGATCGGGCGCCGAAGTGCTATTCGCTCGCGGATCCGCGGAGGCGCCGCGACGGTCATCGTCGCGGGCAAGACCAGGGAGGGTCAGTCGAGTATTCGCGGGCGAAACGGGGTCGCGGGCAAACACGCGAGCTAGCCGCGATATCCCGGGTAGCAAATTATAGTAGTTCTAACGATAATAACAGTATAATGTGGGTAATGATGCATGTTGTATTGATAATATTGGCAGTAATAAGTATAATTATTATAGTTCCAACGATAATAACTATATAATATGGGTAATCATGCATGTTATATTGATAATATGGGGAGTAATAAGAATAATTATTATAGCTCTGGCGATAATAGCAGTATAATATGGGTAATAATGCATGTTATATTGATAATAATAAAAGTAATAAGTATAATTATTATAGTTCCTGCGATAAAACTGCATAATATGGGTAATAATGCATGTTATATTGATAATAATAAAAGTAATAAGTATAATTATTACAGTTCTAGCGATAATAACTGTGTAATGTGGGTAATAATGCATGTTATATTGATAACATTGGGAGTAATAAGTATAATTATTATAGTTCTAGCGATAATAACTGTGTAATGTGGGTAATAATGCATGTTATATTGATAACATTGGGAGTAATAAGTATAATTATTATAGTTCTAGCGATAATAACTGCATAATATGTGCAATAATACATGTTATATTGATAATTTAAAAGTAATAGGTATAATTATTACAGTTCTAGCGATAATAACTGTGTAATGTGGGTAATAATGCATGTTATATTGATAATAATGAAGGTAATAAGTATAATTATTATTTTTCTGGCGATAATAACTGTATGATACGGGTAATAATGCATGTTATATTGAGAATAATAAAAGTAGTAAGTATAATTGTTATAGTTCTAGCAATAGTAACTGCATAATACGGGTAATAATGCAGGTTATATTGATAATAATAAAAGTAATAAGTATAATTATTACAGTTCTAGCGATAATAACTGTGTAATGTGGGTAATAATGCATGTTATATTGATAACATTGGGAGTAATAAGTATAATTATTATAGTTCTAGCGATAATAACTGCATAATATATGCAATAATACATGTTATATTGATAATTTAAAAGTAATAGGTATAATTATTACAGTTCTAGCGATAATAACTGTGTAATGTGGGTAATAATGCATGTTATATTGATAATAATGAAGGTAATAAGTATAATTATTATTTTTCTGGCGATAATAACTGTATGATACGGGTAATAATGCATGTTATATTGAGAATAATAAAAGTAGTAAGTATAATTGTTATAGTTCTAGCAATAGTAACTGCATAATACGGGTAATAATGCAGGTTATATTGATAATAATAAAAGTAATAAGTACAATTGTTATAGTTCTAGCAATAATAACTGCATAATATGGATAATAATGCATGTTATATTCATAATAATAAAAGGAATAAGTATAATTATTATAGTTCTAGCGATAAAAACTGCATAGTATGGGCAATAGTGCATGTTATATTGATAATAATAAAAGTAATACGTATAATTGTTATAGTTCTGGCAATAATAACAGTATAATATTGGTAACAATGCATGTTATATTCATAATAGTAAGAGCAATAAATAAAAATATTATAGTTCTGGCGATAGTAACTGTATAATATTTGAAATAATGCATGTTATATTGATAATATTGGGAGTAATAAGTATAATTATTATAGTTCTAGCGATAATAACTGCATAATATGTGCAATAATACATGTTATATTGATAATTTAAAAGTAATAGGTATAATTATTACAGTTCTAGCGATAATAACTGTGTAATGTGGGTAATAATGCATGTTATATTGATAATAATGAAGGTAATAAGTATAATTATTATTTTTCTGGCGATAATAACTGTATGATACGGGTAATAATGCATGTTATATTGAGAATAATAAAAGTAGTAAGTATAATTGTTATAGTTCTAGCAATAGTAACTGCATAATACGGGTAATAATGCAGGTTATATTGATAATAATAAAAGTAATAAGTACAATTGTTATAGTTCTAGCAATAATAACTGCATAATATGGATAATAATGCATGTTATATTCATAATAATAAAAGGAATAAGTATAATTATTATAGTTCTAGCGATAAAAACTGCATAGTATGGGCAATAGTGCATGTTATATTGATAATAATAAAAGTAATACGTATAATTGTTATAGTTCTGGCAATAATAACAGTATAATATTGGTAACAATGCATGTTATATTCATAATAGTAAGAGCAATAAATAAAAATATTATAGTTCTGGCGATAGTAACTGTATAATATTTGAAATAATGCATGTTATATTGATAATATTGAGAGTAATAAGTATAATTATTATAGTTCTGGCGATAATAACAGTTTAATATGGTTAATAATGCATGTTACATTGATAATAATAAAAGTAATACGTATAATTGTTATAGTTCTAGCAATAATAACTGCATAATATTGGTAATAATGCATGTTATATTCATAATAGTAAAAGCAATAAATAAAAATATTATAGTTCTGGCGATAGTAACTGTATAATACGGGTAATAATGCATGTTATATTGATAATAGTAAAAGTAGTAAGTATAATTGTTATAGTTCTAGCAATAGTAACTGCAAAATATGGGTAATAATGCATGTTATATTGATAATAATAAAAGTAATAAGTATATGTATTATAGTTCAAGCGATAAAAACTGCATAATATGGGCAATAGCGCATGTTATATTGATAATAATAAAAGTAATACGTATAATTGTTATAGTTCTAGCAATAATAACTGCATAATATTGGTAATAATGCATGTTATATTCATAATAGCAAACTAATAAGTATAATTATTACAGTTCTAGCGATAATAACTGTGTAATGTGGGTAATAATGCATGTTATATTGATAATAATAAAAGTAGTAAGTATAATTGTTATAGTTCTAGCAATAGTAACTGCAAAATATGGGTATTAATGCATGTTATATTGATAATAATAAAAGTAATAAGTATAATTATTATAGTTCTAGCGATAATAACTGCATAATATGGGTAATAATGCATGTTATATTCATAGTAATAAAAGGAAAAAGTATAATTATTATAGTTCTAGCGATAATAACTGCATAATATGGGCAATAGCGCATGTTATATTGATAATAATAAAAGTAATAAGTATAATTATTACAATTCTAGCGATAATAACTGTATAGTATGGATAATAATGCATGTTATATTGATAAAATTGGGAGTAATAAGTATAGTTATTATAGTTCAGGCGATAATAACCGTATAATATGGGTAATAGTGCATGTTATATTGATAATAGTAAAAGTAATACGTATAATTGTTATAGTTCTAGCAATAATAGCTGCATAATATTGGTAATAATGCATGTTATATTGATAATAATAGAAGTAATAAGCACAAGTGTTATAGTTCTTCCGATAATAACAGCATAATATGGGTAATAATGCATGTTATATTGATAATAATAAAAGTAGTAAGTATAATTGTTATAGTTCTAGCAATAGCAACTGCATAATATGGGTAATAGTGCATGTTATATTCATAGTAATAAAAGGAATAAGTATAACTATTATAGTTCTAGCGATAATAACTGCATAATATGGGCAATAGCGCATGTTATATTGATAATAATAAAAGTAATAAGTATAAGTATTATAGTTCAAGCTATAATAACTGCATAATATGGGTAATAATGCATGTTATATTGATAACATTGGGAGTAATAAGTATAGTTATTATAGTTCAGGCGATAATAACCGTATAATATGGGTAATAGTGCATGTTATATTGATAATAGTAAAAGTAATACGTATAATTGTTATAGTTCTAGCAATAATAACTGCATAATATTGGTAATAATGCATGTTATATTCATAATAGTAAAAGCAATAAATGATAATATTATAGTTGTGGCGATAGTAACTGTATAATATGGGTAATAATGCATGTTATATTGATAATATTGAGAGTAATAGGTATAATTATTATAGTTCTGGCAATAATAACAGTATAATATGGGTAATAATGCATGTTATATTGATAATAATAAATTAATACGTAAAATTGTTATAGTTCTAGCAATAATAGCTGCATAATATTGGTAATAATGCATGTTATATTGATAATAATAAAAGTAATAAGCACAAGTGTTATAGTTCTACCGATAATAACAGCATAATATGGGTAATAATGCATGTTATATTGATAATAATAAAAGTAGTAAGTATAATTGTTATAGTTCTAGCAATAGCAACTGCATAATATGGGTAATAGTGCATGTTATATTCATAGTAATAAAAGGAATAAGTATAATTATTATAGTTCTAGCGATAAAAACTGCATAATATGGGCAATAGTGCATGTTATATTGATAATAATAAAAGTAATAAGTATAATTATTATAGTTCTGGCAATAATAACAGTATAATATTGGTAACAATGCATGTTATATTCATAATAGTAAGAGCAATAAATAAAAATATTATAGTTCTGGCGATAGTAACTGTATAATATTTGTAATAATGCATGTTCTATTGATAATATTGAGAGTAATAAGTATAATTATTATAGTTCTGGCGATAATAACAGTTTAATATGGTTAATAATGCATGTTACATTGATAATAATAAAAGTAATACGTATAATTGTTATAGTTCTAGCAATAATAACTGCATAATATTGGTAATAATGCATGTTATATTCATAATAGTAAAAGCAATAAATAAAAATATTATAGTTCTGGCGATAGTAACTGTATAATACGGGTAATAATGCATGTTATATTGATAATAGTAAAAGTAGTAAGTATAATTGTTATAGTTCTAGCAATAGTAACTGCATAATATGGGTAATAATGCATGTTATATTCATAGTAATAAAAGGAAAAAGTATAATTATTATAGTTCTAGCGATAATAACTGCATAATATGGGCAATAGCGCATGTTATATTGATAATAATAAAAGTAATAAGTATAATTATTACAATTCTAGCGATAATAACTGTATAGTATGGATAATAATGCATGTTATATTGATAAAATTGGGAGTAATAAGTATAATTATAGTAGTTCTAACGATAATAACAGTATAATGTGGGTAATGATGCATGTTGTATTGATAATATTGGGAGTAATAAGTATAATTATTATAGTTCCAACGATAATAACTATATAATATGGGTAATCATGCATGTTATATTGATAATATTGGGAGTAATAAGTATAATTATTATAGCTCTGGCGATAATAACAGTATAATATGGGTAATAATGCGTGTTATAATGATAATAATAAAAGTAATAAGTATAATTATTATAGTTCCTGCGATAAAACTGCATAATATGGGTAATAATGCATGTTATATTGATAATAATAAAAGTAATAAGTGTAATTATTACAGTTCTAGCGATAATAACTGTGTAATGTGGGTAATAATGCATGTTATATTGATAACATTGGGAGTAATAAGTATAGTCATTATAGTTCTGGCGATAATAACCGTATAATATGGGTAATAATGCATGTTATATTGATAATAATGAAAGTAGTAATTATAATTGTTATAGTTCTAGCAATAGTAACTGCATAATATGGTAATAATGCATGTTATATTCATAGTAATAAAAGGAATAAGTATAATTATTATAGTTCTAGCGATAATAACTGCATAATATGGGCACTAGCGCATGTTATATTGATAACAATAAAAGTAATAAGTATAATTATTACAGTCCTAGCGATAATAACTGTATAATATGGGTCATAATGAATGTTATATTGATAATTTTAGGAGTAATAAGTATAATTATTATAGTTCTGGCAATAATAACAGTGTAATATGGGTAATAATGCATGTTATATTCATAGTAATAAAAGGAATAAGTATAATTATTACAGTTCTAGCGATAATAACTGCATAATATGGGCAATAGCGCATGTTATATTGATAATAATAAAAGTAATAAGTATAATTACTACAGTTCTAGCGATAATAACTGTATAGTATGGATAATAATGCATGTTATATTGATAAAATTGGGAGTAATAAGTATAATTATAGTAGTTCCAACAATAATAACTATAGAATATGGGTAATCACGCATGTTATATTGATAATATTGGGAGTAATATGTATAATTATTATAGCTCTGGCGATAATAACAGTATAATATGGGTAATAATGCATGTTATATTGATAATAATAAAAGTAGTAAGTATAATTATTATAGTTCCAGCGATAAAACTGCATAATATGGGTAATAATGCATGTTATATTGGTAATAATAAAAGTAATAAGTGTAATTATTACAGTTCTAGCAATAATAACTGTGTAATGTGGGTAATAATGCATGTTATATTGATAACATTGGGAGTAATAAGTATAGTTATTATAGTTCAGGCGATAATAGACGTATAATATGGGTAATAGTGCATGTTATATTGATAATAGTAAAAGTAATACGTATAATTGTTATAGTTCTAGCAATAATAACTGCATAATATTGGTAATAATGCATGTTATATTCATAATAGTAAAAGCAATAAATAAAAATATTATAGTTCTGGCGATAGTAACTGTATAATACGGGTAATAATGCATGTTATATTGATAATAGTAAAAGTAGTAAGTATAATTGTTATAGTTCTAGCAATAGTAACTGCAAAATATGGGTAATAATGCATGTTATATTGATAATAATAAAAGTAATAAGTATAGTTATTATAGTTCTAGCGATAATGACTGCATAATATGGGCAATAGCGCATGTTATATTGATAATAATAAAAGTAATAAGTGTAATTATTACAGTTCTAGCGATAATAACTGTATAATATGGGTCATAATGAATGTTATATTGATAATATTGGGAGTTATAAGTATAATTATTATAGTTCTGGCAATAATAACAGTATAATATGGGTAATAATGCATGTTATATTGATAATAATAAATTAATACGTAAAATTGTTATAGTTCTAGCAATAATAGCTGCATAATATTGGTAATAATGCATGTTATATTGATAATAATAAAAGTAGTAAGTATAATTGTTATAGTTCTAGCAATAGCAACTGCATAATATGGGTAATAGTGCATGTTATATTCATAGTAATAAAAGGAATAAGTATAATTATTATAGTTCTAGCGATAATAACTGCATAATATGGGCAATAGCGCATGTTATATTGATAATAATAAAAGTAATAAGTATAAGTATTATAGTTCAAGCTATAATAACTGCATAATATGGGTAATAATGCATGTTATATTGATAATAATAAAAGTAATAAGTACAATTGTTATAGTTCTAGCGATAATAACTGCATAATATGAGTAATAATGCATGTTATATTGATAAAATTGGGAGTAATAAGTATAATTATAGTAGTTCTAACGATAATAACTGTATAATGTGGGTAATGATGCATGTTGTGTTGATAATATTGGGAGTAATAAGTAAAATTATTATAGTTCCAACGATAATAACTATATAATATGGGTAATCATGCATGTTATATTGATAATATTGGGAGTAATAAGTATAATTATTATAGCTCTGGCGATAATAACTGTATAATATGGGTCATAATGCATGTTATATTGATAATATTGGGAGTAATAAGTATAATTATTATAGCTCTGGCGATAATAACAGTATAATATGGGTAATAATGCATGTTATATTGATAATAATAAAAGTAGTAAGTATAATTGTTATAGTTCTAGCAATAGTAACTGCATAATATGGGTAATAGTGCATGTTATATTCATAATAATAAAAGGAATAAGTATAATTATTATAGTTCTAGCGATAAAAACTGCATAATATGGGCAATAGTGCATGTTATATTGATAATAATAAAAGTAATAAGTATAATTATTATAGTTCTGGCAATAATAACAGTATAATATTGGTAACAATGCATGTTACATTCATAATAGTAAGAGCAATAAATAAAAATATTATAGTTCTGGCAATAATAACAGTATAATATTGGTAACAATGCATGTTATATTCATAATAGTAAGAGCAATAAATAAAAATATTATAGTTCTGGCGATAGTAACTGTATAATATTTGTAATAATGCATGTTCTATTGATAATATTGAGAGTAATAAGTATAATTATTATAGTTCTGGCGATAATAACAGTTTAATATGGTTAATAATGCATGTTATATTGATAATAATAAAAATAATACGTATAATTACTACAGTTCTAGCGATAATAACTGTATAGTATGGATAATAATGCATGTTATGTTGATAAAATTGGGAGTAATAAGTATAATTATAGTAGTTCCAACAATAATAACTATAGAATATGGGTAATCACGCATGTTATATTGATAATATTGGGAGTAATATGTATAATTATTATAGCTCTGGCGATAATAACAGTATAATATGGGTAATAATGCATGTTATATTGATAATAATAAAAGTAGTAAGTATAATTATTATAGTTCCAGCGATAAAACTGCATAATATGGGTAATAATGCATGTTATATTGATAATAATAAAAGTAATAAGTGTAATTATTACAGTTCTAGCAATAATAACTGAGTAATGTGGGTAATAATGCATGTTATATTGATAACATTGGGAGTAATAAGTATAGTTATTATAGCTCTGGCGATAATAACAGTATAATATGGGTAATAATGCATGTTATATTGATAATAATAAAAGTAGTAAGTATAATTGTTATAGTTCTAGCAATAGTAACTGCATAATATGGGTAATAGTGCATGTTATATTCATAATAATAAAAGGAATAAGTATAATTATTATAGTTCTAGCGATAAAAACTGCATAATATGGGCAATAGTGCATGTTATATTGATAATAATAAAAGTAATAAGTATAATTATTATAGTTCTGGCAATAATAACAGTATAATATTGGTAACAATGCATGCTACATTCATAATAGTAAGAGCAATAAATAAAAATATTATAGTTCTGGCAATAATAACAGTATAATATTGGTAACAATGCATGTTATATTCATAATAGTAAGAGCAATAAATAAAAATATTATAGTTCTGGCGATAGTAACTGTATAATATTTGTAATAATGCATGTTCTATTGATAATATTGAGAGTAATAAGTATAATTATTATAGTTCTGGCGATAATAACAGTTTAATATGGTTAATAATGCATGTTATATTGATAATAATAAAAATAATACGTATAATTACTACAGTTCTAGCGATAATAACTGTATAGTATGGATAATAATGCATGTTATATTGATAAAATTGGGAGTAATAAGTATAATTATAGTAGTTCCAACAATAATAACTATAGAATATGGGTAATCACGCATGTTATATTGATAATATTGGGAGTAATATGTATAATTATTATAGCTCTGGCGATAATAACAGTATAATATGGGTAATAATGCATGTTATATTGATAATAATAAAAGTAGTAAGTATAATTATTATAGTTCCAGCGATAAAACTGCATAATATGGGTAATAATGCATGTTATATTGATAATAATAAAAGTAATAAGTGTAATTATTACAGTTCTAGCAATAATAACTGTGTAATGTGGGTAATAATGCATGTTATATTGATAACATTGGGAGTAATAAGTATAGTTATTATAGTTCAGGCGATAATAACCGTATAATATGGGTAATAGTGCATGTTATATTGATAATAGTAAAAGTAATACGTATAATTGTTATAGTTCTAGCAATAATAACTGCATAATATTGGTAATAATGCATGTTATATTCATAATAGTAAAAGCAATAAATGATAATATTATAGTTGTGGCGATAGTAACTGTATAATATGGGTAATAATGCATGTTATATTGATAATATTCAGAGTAATAGGTATAATTATTATAGTTCTGTCGATAATAACAGTTTAATATGGTTAATAATGCATGTTATATTTGTGACGATGTCGCGTCACGTCGGCAACGTGCTCCGTCGCGTGCCGACGACCGCGCATCGTCAGCCGCGCACCGCGGTGGGGGACCCCCCACCGAGACCACCCGCGAGACCGTGACCTACTTAGATACCGATCGATCGCGTGATCGATGGAGTTGGCCCGGGGCGTCGGCCCCGAAAGGATCTCTCCGGAGATCCGCTCCCAGGCGTAAAGGTCTTCCTGGCTTGAAGGGTACCCTGAGCTAGGTGGACTGGAGGCCAGTCTCAGGAGGAAGGGTAACACTTCTTCTGAGACCAGCCGAGCCAACGGTCAGCCAGCAAACCGACTCGACAGGGTAACACGGAGGGTCGGTAAGCTGGAGACAGTCGCCACAAGGAGGGGGTAGCACCTCCGCGCGGTGGCTGTCCGATCGTGGAGGAACGAGCCAGCTCCCTCGAAGGCTAGCCTAGCCACAGGTCAGCCGGCAAGTCGACTTAACGGGGGAGCCCGGAGAGTTGGCGAGTCGGAGGCAGTAGCCGCGCTGGGAGGGTAGCACCACGGCGCGGTGTCTGTCCGAACGTGGAGGCGCCTGTAAGACCCCACTGGGGCAATCTCGGAACACTCTCGGAACAACCAGGTTCCAGTTTAATAAGAGCAAGGCAAGGCCAGAACTGGCCATTTACCCGGTGTACTTTGATATCCCTTCTCTCCTCCTCCTCTTGCGACCGTAGTTTAAGACCCGCGAACGCGCCTCCGCGTAACCCGCGAAACGCGCCTCCGCATCCGACCGCGCCGACCGACACGCGAGTACGTCCCGCGACGAACCGCGTCCAACCGTAACCCGCAAGCGCGCCTCCGCGTAACCCGCGAAACGCGCCTCCGCGCCCGACACTCCCGACCGTATACGGACATCCCGCGATGTCCCCCGTACCGCACCCCGTCCGCCGTTAGTATGTAAGCTATAGTACGTAAGACATAGTGAGTAAGATAGATTGTATCAAGTATAGGTTAGCGTAGTCTATAAGATAGAGTGTAAGATAGGTAGGATATAGCATGTAAGATTCGCGCCGCCGTCACACCTTTGTAATACCGCTTATTAAATTTTATAGAAACCCAACGTGGAACCACCGCCGAAACCGGCCGCCTCGGCCGACACCGCAGTAACCCCCGCGCCGTCCACCGCGGAAGAGAATAATAATAAAGCATAGTTGAAAGGCGAATGCCTAGCAACGCGGTGCGACGAAGACCGACTCCGTTACATATTGATAATAATAAAAGTAATACGTATAATTGTTATAGTTCTAGCAATGATAACTGCATAATATTGGTAATAATGCATGTTATATTCATAATAGTAAAAGCAATAAATAAAAATATTATAGTTCTGGCGATAGTAACTGTATAATACGGGTAATAATGCATGTTATATTGATAATAGTAAAAGTAGTAAGTATAATTGTTATAGTTCTGGCAATAGTAACTGCAAAATATGGGTAATAATGCATGTTATATTGATAATAATAAAAGTAATAAGTATAATTATTATAGTTCTAGCGATAATAACTGCATAATATGGGCAATAGCGCATGTTATATTGATAATAATAAAAGTAATAAGTATAATTATTACAGTTCTAGCGATAATAACTGTATAATATGGGTCATAATGAATGTTATATTGATAATATTGGGAGTTATAAGTATAATTATTATAGTTCTGGCAATAATAACAGTATAATATGGGTAATAATGCATGTTATATTGATAATAATGAAAGTAGTAAGTATAATTGTTATAGTTCTAGCAATAGTAACTGCATAATATGGGTAATAATGCATGTTATATTCATAGTAATAAAAGGAATAAGTATAATTATTACAGTTCTAGCGATAATAACTGCATAATATGGGCAATAGCGCATGTTATATTGATAATAATAAAAGTAATAAGTATAATTACTACAGTTCTAGCGATAATAACTGTATAGTATGGATAATAATGCATGTTATATTGATAAAATTGGGAGTAATAAGTATAATTATAGTAGTTCCAACAATAATAACTATAGAATATGGGTAATCACGCATGTCATATTGATAATATTGGGAGTAATATGTATAATTATTATAGCTCTGGCGATAATAACAGTATAATATGGGTAATAATGCATGTTATATTGATAATAATAAAAGTAGTAAGTATAACTGTTATAGTTCTAGCAATAGCAACTGCATAATATGGGTAATAGTGCATGTTATATTCATAGTAATAAAAGGAATAAGTATAATTATTATAGTTCTGGCAATAATAACAGTATAATATTGGTAACAATGCATGTTATATTCATAATAGTAAGAGCAATAAATACAAATATTATAGTTCTGGCGATAGTAACTGTGTAATATTTGTAATAATGCATGTTCTATTGATAATATTGAGAGTAATAAGTATAATTATTATAGTTCTGGCGATAATAACAGTTTAATATGGTTAATAATGCATGTTACATTGATAATAATAAAAGTAGTACGTATAATTGTTATAGTTCTAGCAATAATAACTGCATAATATTGGTAATAATGCATGTTATATTCATAATAGTAAAAGCAATAAATAAAAATATTATGGTTCTGGCGATAGTAACTGTATAATATGGGTAATAATGCATGTTATATTGATAACATTGGGAGTAATAGGTATAATTATTATAGTTCTGTCGATAATAACAGTTTAATATGGTTAATAATGCATGTTATATTGATAATAATAAAAATAATACGTATAATTACTACAGTTCTAGCGATAATAACTGTATAGTATGGATAATAATGCATGTTATATTGATAAAATTGGGAGTAATAAGTATAATTATAGTAGTTCCAACAATAATAACTATAGAATATGGGTAATCACGCATGTTATATTGATAATATTGGGAGTAATATGTATAATTATTATAGCTCTGGCGATAATAACAGTATAATATGGGTAATAATGCATGTTATATTGATAATAATAAAAATAGTAAGTATAATTATTATAGTTCCAGCGATAAAACTGCATAATATGGGTAATAATGCATGTTATATTGATAATAATAAAAGTAATAAGTGTAATTATTACAGTTCTAGCAATAATAACTGTGTAATGTGGGTAATAATGCATGTTATATTGATAACATTGGGAGTAATAAGTATAGTTATTATAGTTCAGGCGATAATAACCGTATAATATGGGTAATAGTGCATGTTATATTGATAATAGTAAAAGTAATACGTATAATTGTTATAGTTCTAGCAATAATAACTGCATAATATTGGTAATAATGCATGTTATATTCATAATAGTAAAAGCAGTAAATGATAATATTATAGTTGTGGCGATAGTAACTGTATAATATGGGTAATAATGCATGTTATATTGATAATATTGAGAGTAATAGGTATAATTATTATAGTTCTGTCGATAATAACAGTTTAATATGGTTAATAATGCATGTTATATTGATAATAATAAAAGTAATACGTATAATTGTTATAGTTCTAGCAATAGTAACTGCAAAATATGGGTAATAATGCATGTTATATTGATAATAATAAAAGTAATAAGTATAATTATTATAGTTCTAGCGATAATAACTGCATAATATGGGCAATAGCGCATGTTATATTGATAATAATAAAAGTAATAAGTATAATTACTACAGTTCTAGCGATAATAACTGTATAGTATGGATAATAATGCATGTTATATTGATAAAATTGGGAGTAATAAGTATAATTATAGTAGTTCCAACAATAATAACTATAGAATATGGGTAATCACGCATGTTATATTGATAATAGTGGGAGTAATATGTATAATTATTATAGCTCTGGCGATAATAACAGTATAATATGGGTAATAATGCATGTTATATTGATAATAATAAAAGTAGTAAGTATAATTGTTATAGTTCTAGCAATAGCAACTGCATAATATGGGTAATAGTGCATGTTATATTCATAGTAATAAAAGGAA
The DNA here is from genome assembly GCA_963576845.1 of Megachile leachella. NCBI lineage: Eukaryota > Metazoa > Arthropoda > Insecta > Hymenoptera > Megachilidae > Megachile > Megachile leachella. The sequence goes on along the minus strand of OY756260.1, from coordinate 11,612,899 downwards.
TAAGTATAATTATTATAGTTCTAGCGATAATAACTGCATAATATGGGCAATAGCGCATGTTATATTGATAATAATAAAAGTAATAAGTATAATTATTATTTCTCTGGCGATAATAACTGTATAATATGGGTAATAATGCACGTTATATTGATAATAATAAAAATAATAAGTATTATTATTATCGTTCTGCCGATAGTAACGGTATAATATGGGTAATAATGCATGTTATATTGATAATATTGGGTGTAATAATTATAATTATTATAGGTCTGGCGATAATAACTGTATAATATGGGTAATAATGCATGTTACATTGATAATTTAAAAGTAATACGTATAATTATTACAGTTCTAGCGATAATAACTGCATAATATGGTAATAGTGCATGTTATATTGATAAAATTGGGAGTAATAAGTATAATTATAGTAGTTCTAACGATAATAACTGTATAATGTGGGTAATGATGCATGTTGTGTTGATAATATTGGGAGTAATAAGTAAAATTATTATAGTTCCAACGATAATAACTATATAATATGGGTAATCATGCATGTTATATTGATAATATTGGGAGTAATAAGTATAATTATTATAGCTCTGGCGATAATAACTGTATAATATGGGTCATAATGCATGTTATATTGATAATATTGGGAGTAATAAGTATAATTATTATAGCTCTGGCGATAATAACAGTATAATATGGGTAATAATGCATGTTATATTGATAATAATAAAAGTAGTAAGTATAATTGTTACAGTTCTAGCAATAGTAACTGCATAATATGGGTAATAGTGCATGTTATATTCATAGTAATAAATGGAATAAGTATAATTATTATAGTTCTAGCGATAATAACTGCATAATATGGGCAATAGCGCATGTTATATTGATAATAATAAAAGTAATAAGTATAATTATTACAATTCTAGCGATAATAACTGTATAGTATGGATAATAATGCATGTTATATTGATAAAATTGGGAGTAATAAGTATAATTATAGTAGTTCCAACGATAATAACTATATAATATGGGTAATCATGCATGTTATATTGATAATATTGGGAGTAATAAGTATAATTATTATAGTTCTGGCGATAATAACAGTTTAATATGGTTAATAATGCATGTTATATTGATAATAATAAAAGTAATACGTATAATTGTTATAGTTCTAGCAATACTAACTGCATAATATTGGTAATAATGCATGTTATATTCATAATAGTAAAAGCAATAAATAAAAATATTATAGTTCTGGCGATAGTAACTGTATAATATGGGTAGTAATGCATGTTATATTGATAATATTGAGAGTAATAAGTATAATTATTATAGTTCTGGCGATAATAACAGTTTAATATGGTTAATAATGCATGTTATATTGATAATAATAAAAGTAATACGTATAATTGTTATAGTTCTAGCAATAATAACTGCATAATATTGGTAATAATGCATGTTATATTCATAATAGTAAAAGCAATAAATAAAAATATTATAGTTCTGGCGATAGTAACTGTATAATACGGGTAATAATGCATGTTATATTGATAATAGTAAAAGTAGTAAGTATAATTGATATAGTTCTAGCAATAGTAACTGCAAAATATGGGTAATAATGCATGTTATATTGATAATAATAAAAGTAATAAGTATAATTATTATAGTTCTAGCGATAATAACTGCATAACATGGGCAATAGCGCATGTTATATTGATAATAATAAAAGGAATAAGTATAATTATTACAGTTCTGGCGATAATAACTGTGTAATGTGGGTAATAATGCATGTTATATTGATAAAATTGGGAGTAATAAGTATAATAATAGTAGTTCTAACGATAATAACTTTATAATGTGGGTAATGATGCATGTTGTGTTGATAATATTGGGAGTAATAAGTAAAATTATTATAGTTCCAACGATAATAACTATATAATATGGGTAATCATGCATGTTATATTGATAATATTGGGAGTAATAAGTATAATTATTATAGCTCTGGCGATAATAACAGTATAATATGGGTAGTAATGCATGTTATATTGATAATATTGGGAGTAATAAGTATAATTATTATAGCTCTGGCGATAATAACAGTATAATATGGGTAATAATGCATGTTATATTGATAATAATAAAAGTAGTAAGTATAATTGTTACAGTTCTAGCAATAGTAACTGCATAATATGGGTAATAGTGCATGTTATATTCATAGTAATAAATGGAATAAGTATAATTATTATAGTTCTAGCGATAATAACTGCATAATATGGGCAATAGCGCATGTTATATTGATAATAATAAAAGTAATAAGTATAATTATTACAATTCTAGCGATAATAACTGTATAGTATGGATAATAATGCATGTTATATTGATAAAATTGGGAGTAATAAGTATAATTATAGTAGTTCCAACGATAATAACTATATAATATGGGTAATCATGCATGTTATATTGATAATATTGGGAGTAATAAGTATAATTATTATAGTTCTGGCGATAATAACAGTTTAATATGGTTAATAATGCATGTTATATTGATAATAATAAAAGTAATACGTATAATTGTTATAGTTCTAGCAATACTAACTGCATAATATTGGTAATAATGCATGTTATATTCATAATAGTAAAAGCAATAAATAAAAATATTATAGTTCTGGCGATAGTAACTGTATAATATGGGTAGTAATGCATGTTATATTGATAATATTGAGAGTAATAAGTATAATTATTATAGTTCTGGCGATAATAACAGTTTAATATGGTTAATAATGCATGTTATATTGATAATAATAAAAGTAATACGTATAATTGTTATAGTTCTAGCAATAATAACTGCATAATATTGGTAATAATGCATGTTATATTCATAATAGTAAAAGCAATAAATAAAAATATTATAGTTCTGGCGATAGTAACTGTATAATACGGGTAATAATGCATGTTATATTGATAATAGTAAAAGTAGTAAGTATAATTGATATAGTTCTAGCAATAGTAACTGCAAAATATGGGTAATAATGCATGTTATATTGATAATAATAAAAGTAATAAGTATAATTATTATAGTTCTAGCGATAATAACTGCATAACATGGGCAATAGCGCATGTTATATTGATAATAATAAAAGGAATAAGTATAATTATTACAGTTCTGGCGATAATAACTGTGTAATGTGGGTAATAATGCATGTTATATTGATAAAATTGGGAGTAATAAGTATAATAATAGTAGTTCTAACGATAATAACTTTATAATGTGGGTAATGATGCATGTTGTGTTGATAATATTGGGAGTAATAAGTAAAATTATTATAGTTCCAACGATAATAACTATATAATATGGGTAATCATGCATGTTATATTGATAATATTGGGAGTAATAAGTATAATTATTATAGCTCTGGCGATAATAACAGTATAATATGGGTAGTAATGCATGTTATATTGATAATATTGAGAGTAATAAGTATAATTATTATAGTTCTGGCGATAATAACAGTTTAATATGGTTAATAATGCATGTTATATTGATAATAATACAATTAATAAGTACAATTGTTATAGTTCTCGCTATAATAACTGCATAATATGGGTAATAATGCATGTTATATTGATAATAATGAAAGTAGTAAGTATAATTATTATAGTTCTAGCAATAATAACTGCATAATATGGGTAATAAGGCATGTTATATTGATAATAATAAAATTAATAAGTACAATTGTTATAGTTCTCGCTATAATAACTGCATAATATGGGTAATAATGCATGTTATATTGATAATAATGAAAGTAGTAAGTATAATTGTTATAGTTCTAGCAATAGTAACTGCATAATATGAGTAATAATGCATGTTATATTCATAATAGCAAAACTAATAAGTATAATTATTACAGTTCTAGCGATAATAACTGTATAATATGGGTAGTAATGCATGTTATATTGATAATATTGAGAGTAATAAGTATAATTATTATAGTTCTGGCGATAATAACAGTTTAATATGGTTAATAATGCATGTTATATTGATAATAATACAATTAATAAGTACAATTGTTATAGTTCTCGCTATAATAACTGCATAATATGGGTAATAATGCATGTTATATTGATAATAATGAAAGTAGTAGGTATAATTGTTATAGTTCTAGCAATAGTAACTGCAAAATATGGGTAATAATGCATGGTATATTGATAATAATAAAAGTAATAAGTATAATTATTATAGTTCTAGCGATAATAACTGCATAATATGGGCAATAGCGCATGTTATATTGATAATAATAAAAGTAATAAGTATAATTATTACAGTTCTAGCGATAATAACTGTATAATATGGGTCATAATGAATGTTATATTGATAATATTGGGAGTAATAAGTATAATTATTATAGTTCTGGCGATGATAACAGTATAATATGGGTAATAATGCATGTTATATTGATAATAATAAAAGTAATAAGTATAAGTATTATAGTTCTAGCGTTAATAACTGCATAATATGGGCAATAGCGCATGTTATATTGATAATAATAAAAGTAATAAGTATAATTACTACAGTTCTAGCGATAATAACTGTATAGTACGGATAATAATGCATGTTATATTGATAAAATTGGGAGTAATAAGTATAATTATAGTAGTTCTAACGATAATAACAGTATAATGTGGGTAATGATGCATGTTGTATTGATAATATTGGGAGTAATAAGTATAATTATTATAGTTCCAACGATAATAACTATATAATATGGGTAATCATGCATGTTATATTGATAATATTGGGAGTAATAAGTATAATTATTATAGCTCTGGCGATAATAACAGTATAATATGGGTAATAATGCATGTTATATTGATAATAATAAAAGTAATAAGTATAATTATTATAGTTCCTGCGATAAAACTGCATAATATGGGTAATAATGCATGTTATATTGATAATAATAAAAGTAATAAGTATAATTATTACAGTGCTAGCGATAATAACTGTGTAATGTGGGTAATAATGCATGTTATATTGATAACATTGGGAGTAATAAGTATAGTCATTATAGTTCTGGCGATAATAACCGTATAATATGGGTAATAATGCATGTTATATTGATAATAATAAAAGTAATACGTATAATTGTTATAGTTCTACCAATAATAACTGCATAATATTGGTAATAATGCATGTTATATTCATAATAGCAAAACTAATAAGTATAATTATTACAATTCTAGCGATAATAACTGTGTAATGTGGGTAATAATTCATGTTATATTGATAACATTGGGAGTAATAAGTATAATTATTATAGTTCTAGCGATAATAACTGCATAATATGGGCAATAATACATGTTATATTGATAATTTAAAAGTAATAGGTATAATTATTACAGTTCTCGCTAAAATAACTGCATAATATGGGTAATAATGCATGTTATATTGATAATAATGAAAGTAGTAATTATAATTGTTATAGTTCTAGCAATAGTAACTGCATAATATGGTAATAATGCATGTTATATTCATAGTAATAAAAGGAATAAGTATAATTATTATAGTTCTAGCGATAATAACTGCATAATATGGGCACTAGCGCATGTTATATTGATAACAATAAAAGTAATAAGTATAATTATTACAGTCCTAGCGATAATAACTGTATAATATGGGTCATAATGAATGTTACATTGATAATTTTGGGAGTAATAAGTATAATTATTATAGTTCTGGCAATAATAACAGTATAATATGGGTAATAATGCATGTTATATTGATAATAATGAAAGTAGTAAGTATAATTGTTATAGTTCTAGCAATAGTAACTGCATAATATGGGTAATAGTGCATGTTATATTCATAGTAATGATAGGAATAAGTATAATTATTATAGTTCTAGCGATAATAACTGCATAATATGGGCAATAGCGCATGTTATATTCATAGTAATAAAAGTAATAAGTATAAGTATTATAGTTCAAGCTATAATAACTGCATAATATGGGTAATAATGCATGTTATATTGATAATAATAAAAGTAATAAGTACAATTGTTATAGTTCTAGCAATAATAACTGCATAATATGGGTAATAATGCATGTTATATTCATAATAATAAAAGGAATAAGTATAATTATTTTTATAGTTCTAGCGATAAAACTGCATAATATGGGTTATAATGCATGTTATATTGATATTAATAAAAGTAATAAGTACAATTGTTATAGTTCTAGCGATAATAACTGCATAATATGGGTAATAGTGCATGTTATATTGATAACAGTAAAAGTAGTAAGTATAATTGTTATAGTTCTAGCAATAGTAACTGCATTATATGAGTAATAATGCATGTTATATTCATAATAATAAAAGGAATAAGTATAATTATTACAGTTCTAGCGATAGTAACTGTATGATATGGATAATAATGCATGTTATATTGATAATAATAAAAGTAATACGTAAAATTGTTATAGTTCTAGCAATAATAGCTGCATAATATTGGTAATAATGCATGTTATATGGATAATAATAAAAGTAATAAGTATAAATATTATAGTTCAAGCGGTAATAACTGCATAATATGGGTAATAATGCATGTTATATTGATAATAATAAAAGTAATAAGTACAATTGTTATAGTTCTAGCGATAATAACTGCATAATATGGGTAATAATGCATGTTATATTGATAATAATAAAAGTAGTAAGTATAATTGTTATAGTTCTAGCGATAATAACTGCATAATATGGGTAATAATGCATGTTATATTGATAATAATAAAAGTAGTAAGTATAATTGTTATAGTTCTAGCAATAGTAACTGCATAATATGGGTAATAATGCATGTTATATTCATAATAATAAAAGGAATAAGTATAATTATTACAGTTCTAGCGATAGTAACTGTATGATATGGATAATAATGCATGTTATATTGATAATAATAAAAGTAATACGTAAAATTGTTATAGTTCTAGCAATAATAGCTGCATAATATTGGTAATAATGCATGTTATATGGATAATAATAAAAGTAATAAGTATAAATATTATAGTTCAAGCGATAATAACTGCATAATATGGGTAATAATGCATGTTATATTGATAATAATAAAAGTAATAAGTACAATTGTTATAGTTCTAGCGATAATAACTGCATAATATGGGTAATAATGCATGTTATATTGATAATAATAAAAGTAGTAAGTATAATTGTTATAGTTCTAGCGATAATAACTGCATAATATGGGTAATAATGCATGTTATATTGATAATAATAAAAGTAGTAAGTATAATTGTTATAGTTCTAGCAATAGTAACTGCATAATATGGGTAATAATGCATGTTAGATTCATAGTAATAAAAGGAATAAGTATAATTATTACAGTTCTAGCGATAATAACTGTATAGTATGGATAATAATGCATGTTATATTGATAGAATTGGGAGTAATAAGTATAATTATAGTAGTTCTAACGATAATAACAGTATAATGTGGGTAATGATGCATGTTGTATTGATAATATTGGGAGTAATAAGTATAATTATTATAGTTCCAACGATAATAACTATATAATATGGGTAATCATGCATGTTATATTGATAATAATAAAAGTAATAAGTACAATTGTTATAGTTCTAGCGATAATAACTGCATAATATGGGTAATAATGCATGTTATATTGATAATAATGAAAGTAGTAAGTATAACTGTTATAGTTCTAGCAATAGTAACTGCATAATATGAGTAATAATGCATGTTATAATCATAGTAATAAAAGGAATAAGTATAATTATTATAGTTCTAGCGATAATAACTGCATAATATGGGCAATAGCGCATGTTATATTGATAATAATAAAAGTAATAAGTATAATTATTACAGTTCTAGCGATAATAACTGTATAATATGGGTCATAATGAATGTTATATTGATAATATTGGGAGTTATAAGTATAATTATTATAGTTCCAACAATAATAACTATATAATATGGGTAATCACGCATGTTATATTGATAATATTGGGAGTAATATGTATAATTATTTTAGCTCTGGCGATAATAACAGTATAATATGAGTAATAGTGCATGTTATATTGATAATAGTAAAAGTAATACGTATAATTGTTATAGTTCTAGCAATAATAACTGCATAATATTGGTAATAATGCATGTTATATTGATAACATTGGGAGTAATAAGTATAGTTATTATAGTTCAGGCGATAATAACCGTATAATATGAGTAATAGTGCATGTTATATTGATAATAGTAAAAGTAATACGTATAATTGTTATAGTTCTAGCAATAATAACTGCATAATATTGGTAATAATGCATGTTATATTCATAATAGTAAAAGCAATAAATAAAAATATTATAGTTCTGGCGATAGTAACTGTATAATATGGGTAATAACGCATGTTATATTGATAATATTGAGAGTAATAAGTATAATTATTATAGTTCTGGCGATAATAACAGTTTAATATGGTTAATAATGCATGTTATATTGATAATATTAAAAGTAATACGTATAATTGTTATAGTTCTCGCAATAATAACTGCATAATATTGGTAATAAGGCATGTTATATTCATAATAGTAAAAGCAATAAATAAAAATATTATAGTTCTGGCGATAGTAACTGTATAATACGGGTAATAATGCATGTTATATTGATAATAGTAAAAGTAGTAAGTATAATTGTTATAGTTCTAGCAATAGTAACTGCAAAATATGGGTTATAATGCATGTTATATTGATAATAATAAAAGTAATAAGTATAATTATTATAGTTCTAGCGATAATAACTGCATAATATGGGCAACAGCGCATGTTATATTGATAATAATAAAAGTAGTAAGTATAATTGTAATAGTTCTAGCAATAGGAACTGCATAATATGAGTAATAATGCATGTTATATTGATAGTAATAAAAGGCATAAGTATAATTATTATAGTTCTAGCGATAATAACTGCATAATATGGGCAATAGCGCATGTTATATTGATAATAATAAAAGTAATAAGTATAATTACTACAGTTCTAGCGATAATAACTGTATAGTACGGATAATAATGCATGTTATATTGATAAAATTGGGAGTAATAAGTATAATTATAGTAGTTCTAACGATAATAACTGTATAATGTGGGTAATGATGCATGTTGTGTTGATAATATTGGGAGTAATAAGTAAAATTATTATAGTTCCAACGATAATAACTATATAATATTGGTAATCATGCATGTTATATTGATAATATTGGGAGTAATGAGTATAATTATTATAGCTCTGGCGATAATAACTGTATAATATGGGTAATAATGCATGTTATATTGATAATAATAAAAGTAATACGTATAATTGTTATAGTTCTAGCAATAATAACTGCATAATATTGGTAATAATGCATGTTATATTCATAATAGCAAAACTAATAAGTATAATTATTACAATTCTAGCGATAATAACTGTGTAATGTGGGTAATAATTCATGTTATATTGATAACATTGGGAGTAATAAGTATAATTATTATAGTTCTAGCGATAATAACTGCATAATATGGGCAATAATACATGTTATATTGATAATTTAAAAGTAATAGGTATAATTATTACAGTTCTCGCTAAAATAACTGCATAATATGGGTAATAATGCATGTTATATTGATAATAATGAAAGTAGTAATTATAATTGTTATAGTTCTAGCAATAGTAACTGCATAATATGGTAATAATGCATGTTATATTCATAGTAATAAAAGGAATAAGTATAATTATTATAGTTCTAGCGATAATAACTGCATAATATGGGCACTAGCGCATGTTATATTGATAACAATAAAAGTAATAAGTATAATTATTACAGTCCTAGCGATAATAACTGTATAATATGGGTCATAATGAATGTTACATTGATAATTTTGGGAGTAATAAGTATAATTATTATAGTTCTGGCAATAATAACAGTATAATATGGGTAATAATGCATGTTATATTGATAATAATGAAAGTAGTAAGTATAATTGTTATAGTTCTAGCAATAGTAACTGCATAATATGGGTAATAGTGCATGTTATATTCATAGTAATGATAGGAATAAGTATAATTATTATAGTTCTAGCGATAATAACTGCATAATATGGGCAACAGCGCATGTTATATTGATAATAATAAAAGTAGTAAGTATAATTGTTATAGCTCTAGCAATAGGAACTGCATAATATGAGTAATAATGCATGTTATATTGATAGTAATAAAAGGAATAAGTATAATTATTATAATTCTAGCGATAATAACTGCATAATATGGGCAATAGCGCATGTGTTATATCAATCGCGACAAGACTGAGTTGGACGAACTCAAGTCTGTAAGGGTTGTAAATCCTTACTCGAATTATTTCGGTATCTCGAATTGTTATACGTCTCTAACCGGTTTTTACAGCGGGAAGAGTAGTTCTTTGGATGGTTGAAAATTAGATATGAAGTTTTAAACTTTAACGAATACTGTTTATTATAAAATGCTATGGAGTTTAAGATGTTATCGTGTCGGATGTTGTTAGAATTCTGATTTTTGTCTGAAGAGTTGTCGTGTAGGTAAATTCGTGTGGGTGTGTTTAACTGACTAATGTACGGGGGTATTTTTCTGTGATTGGAGTAAAAAATGTGTAGTGAGGGGTCTTGTAGGACCGCCTATGTGTGACGTCAGGATTTTTGGGAAAAACCCTGAAATGGTCGTGTAACTATGATTTATTAGATGGACCCTTGACCTTAGCAGGCAATAAAATTGGGATGCGCCTTGACGTGAAGAAAACATGTTTTTTGGAGAAAACGGAAAGCTAAAAACTATTACTGGCAATAAACGTAGGTATACGGTGACTCTAAAGAAACTCGCGGGGTTCGTAACGGCTTCATGAGTTTATTGCTGCTATAGAGGGTCAGAAATCGTGTGGACGATGGTCGTGTTCGTGTAAATGTTAAATATTTTTACAATAATAACGGACGCGATACCTGGCCGCGTAACAGCATGTTATATTGACAATAATAAAAGTAATAAGTATAATTACTACAGTTCTAGCGATAATAACTGTATAGTACGGATAATAATGCATGTTATATTGATAAAATTGGGAGTAATAAGTATAATTATAGTAGTTCTAACGATAATAACTGTATAATGTGGGTAATGATGCATGTTGTGTTGATAATATTGGGAGTAATAAGTAAAATTATTATAGTTCCAACGATAATAACTATATAATATTGGTAATCATGCATGTTATATTGATAATATTGGGAGTAATGAGTATAATTATTATAGCTCTGGCGATAATAACTGTATAATATGGGTAATAATGCATGTTATATTGATAATAATAAAAGTAATAAGTATAATTATTATAGTTCCAGCGATAAAACTGCATAATATGGGTAATAATGCATGTTATATTGATAATAATAAAAGTAGTAAGTATAATTATTACAGTTCTAGCGATAATAACTGTGTAATGTGGGTAATAATGCATGTTATATTGATAACATTGGGAGTAATAAGTATAGTCATTATAGTTCTGGCGATAATAACCGTATAATATGGGTAATAATGCATGTTATATTGATAATAATAAAAGTAATACGTATAATTGTTATAGTTCTAGCAATAATAACTGCATAATATTGGTAATAATGCATGTTATATTCATAATAGCAAAACTAATAAGTATAATTATTACAGTATTAGCGATAATAACTGTGTAATGTGGGTAATAATGCATGTTATATTGATAACATTGGGAGTAATAAGTATAATTATTATAGTTCTAGCGATAATAACTGCATAATATGGGCAATAATACATGTTATATTGATAATTTAAAAGTAATAGGTATAATTATTACAGTTCTAGCGATAATAACTGTGTAATGTGGGTAATAATGCATGTTATATTGATAATAATGAAGGTAGTAAGTATAATTATTATTTTTCTGGCGATAATAACTGTATGATACGGGTAATAATGCATGTTATATTGAGAATAATAAAAGTAGTAAGTATAATTGTTATAGTTCTAGCAATAGTAACTGCATAATACGGGTAATAATGCAGGTTATATTGATAATAATAAAAGTAATAAGTACAATTGTTATAGTCCTAGCAATAATAACTGCATAATATGGGTAATAATGCATGTTATATTCATAATAATAAAAGGAATAAGTATAATTATTATAGTTCTAGCGATAAAACTGCATAATATGGGTAATAATGCATGTTATATTGATATTAATAAAAGTAATAAGTACAATTGTTATAGTTCTAGCAATAATAGCTGCATAATATTGGTAATAATGCATGTTATATTGATAATAATAAAAGTAATAATTATAAGTATTATAGTTCAAGCGATAATAACTGCATAATATGGGTAATAATGCATGTTATATTCATAGTAATAAAAGGAATAAATAAAATATTATAGTTCTGGCGATAGTAACTGTATAATATGGGTAGTATTGCATGTTATATTGATAATATTGAGAGTAATAAGTATAATTATTATAGTTCTGGCGATAATGACAGTTTAATATGGTTAATAATGCATGTTATATTGATAATAATAAAAGTAATAAGTACAATTGTTATAGTTCCAGCGATAATAACTGCATAATATGGGTAATAATGCATGTTATATTGATAATAATAAAAGTAGTAAGTATAATTGTTATAGTTCTAGCAATAGTAACTGCATAATATGGGTAATAATGCATGTTAGATTCATAGTAATAAAAGGAATAAGTATAATTATTACAGTTCTAGCGATAATAACTGCATAATATGGGCAATAGCGCATGTTATATTGATAATAATAAAAGTAATAAGTATAATTACTACAGTTCTAGCGATAATAACTGTATAGTATGGATAATAATGCATGTTATATTGATAAAATTGGGAGTAATAAGTATAATTATAGTAGTTCTAACGATAATAACAGTATAATGTGGGTAATGATGCATGTTGTATTGATAATATTGGGAGTAATAAGTATAATTATTATAGTTCCAACGATAATAACTATATAATATGGGTAATCATGCATGTTATATTGATAATATTGTGAGTAATAAGTATAATTATTATAGCTCTGGCGATAATAACAGTATAATATGGGTAATAATGCATGTTATATTGATAATTTAAAAGTAATAGGTATAATTATTACAGTTCTAGCGATAATAACTGTGTAATGTGGGTAATAATGCATGTTATATTCATAATAATAAAAGTAATAAGTACAATTGTTATAGTTCTAGCGATAAAACTGCATAATATGGGTAATAATGCATGTTATATTGATATTAATAAAAGTAATAAGTACAATTGTTATAGTTCTAGCGATAATAACTGCATAATACGGGTAATAGTGCATGTTATATTGATAACAGTAAAAGTAATAAGTATAATTATTAAAATTCTAGCGATAGTGACTGTATAATATGGATAATAATGCATGTTATATTGATAATAATAAAAGTAATACGAATAATTGTTATAGTTCTAGCAATAATAACTGCATAATATTGGTAACAATGCATGTTATATTCATAGTAGTAAAAGCAATAAATAAAAATATTATAGTTCTGGCGATGGTAACTGTATAATACGGGTAATAATGCACGTTATGTTGATAATAGTAAAAGTAGTAAGTATAATTGTTATAGTTCTAGCAATAGTAACTGCAAAATATGGGTAATAATGCATGTTATATTGATAATAATAAAAGTAATAAGTATAATTACTATAGTTCTAGCGATAATAACTGCATAATATGGGCAATAGCGCATGTTACATTGATAATAATAAAAGTAATAAGTATAATTATTACAGTTCTAGCGATAATAACTGTATAATATGGGTCATAATGAATGTTATATTGATAATATTGGGAGTTATAAGTATAATTATTATAGTTCTGGCGATAATAACAGTATAATATGGGTAATAATGCATGTTATATTGATAATAATAAAAGTAATACGTAAAATTGTTATAGTTCTAGCAATAATAGCTGCATAATATTGGTAATAATGCATGTTATATTGATAATAATAAAAGTAATAAGTATAATTGTTATAGTTCTAGCAATAGTAACTGCATAATATGGGTAATAATGCATGTTATATTCACAGTAATAAAAGGAATAAGTATAATTATTATAGTTCTAGCGATTATAACTGCATAATATGGACAATAGTGCATGTTATATTGATAATAATAAGAGTAATATGTATAATTATTATAGTTCTAGCGAAAATAACAGCATAATATGGGTAATAGTGCATGTTATATTGATATTAATAAAGGTAATAAGTATAAATAATATAGTTCTAGCGATAATAACAGTATAACATGGGTAATAATGCATGTTATATTGATAATTTAAAAGTAATATGTATAATTATTATAGCTCCAACGATAACAACTGTATAATATGGGTAATCATGCATGTCATATTGATAATAGTAAAAGTAGTTAGTATAATTGTTATAGTTCTAGCAATTGTAACTGCATAATGTGGGTAATAATGCATGTTATATTCATAGTAATAAAAGGAATAAGTATAATTAAATAGTTCTGGCGAAAATAACCGTATAATATGGGTAATAATGCATGTTATATTGATAGTAATAAAAGTAATAAGTATAAGTATTATAGTTCAAGCAATAATAACCGCATAATATGGGTAATAATGCATGTTATATTGATAATAATAAAAGTAATAAGTACAATTGTTATAGTTCTAGCGATAATAACTGTATAATATGGGTCATAATGAATGTTATATTGATAATATTGGGAGTAATAAGTATAATTATTATAGTTCTAGCGATAAAAACTGCATAATATGGGCAATAGTGCATGTTATATTGATAATAATAAAAGTAATATGTATAATTATTATAGTTCTAGCGATAATAACTGCATAATATGGGAAATAGCGCATGTTATATTGATAATAATAAAAGTAATAAGTATAATTACTACAGTTCTAGCGATAATAATTGTATAGTATGGATAATAATGCATGTTATATTGATAAAATTGGGAGTAATAAGTATAATTATAGTAGTTCTAACGATAATAACAGTATAATGTGGGCAATGATGCATGTTGTATTGATAATATTGGGAGTCATAAGTATAATTATTATAGTTCCAACGATAATAACT
This sequence comes from Megachile leachella, assembly GCA_963576845.1. Taxonomy (NCBI): domain Eukaryota; kingdom Metazoa; phylum Arthropoda; class Insecta; order Hymenoptera; family Megachilidae; genus Megachile; species Megachile leachella. Next base: position 11,597,648 of record OY756260.1, on the reverse strand, counting down.
ATATAATATGGGTAATCATGCATGTTTTATTGATAATATTGGGAGTAATAAGTATAATTATTATAGCTCTGGTGATAATAACAGTATAATATGGGTAATAATGCATGTTATATTGACAATAATAAAAGTAATAAGTATAATTATTATATTTCCTGCGATAAAACTGCATAATATGGGTAATAATGCATGTTATATTGATAATAATAAAAGTAATAAGTATAATTATTACAGTTCTAGCGATAATAACTGTGTAATGTGGGTAATAATGCATGTTATATTGATAACATTGGGAGTAATAAGTATAGTCATTATAGTTCTGGCGATAATAACCGTATAATATGGGTAATAATGCATGTTATATTGATAATAATAAAAGTAATACGTATAATTGTTATAGTTCTAGCAATAATAACTGCATAATATTGGTAATAATGCATGTTATATTCATAATAGCAAAACTAATAAGTATAATTATTACAGTTCTAGCGATAATATCTGTGTAATGTGGGTAATAATGCATGTTATATTGGTAACATTGGGAGTAATAAGTATAATTATTATAGTTCTAGCGATAATAACTGCATAATATGGGCAATAATACATGTTATATTGATAATTTAAAAGTAATAGGTATAATTATTACAGATCTAGCGATAATAACTGTGTAATGTGGGTAATAATGCATGTTATATTGATAATAATGAAGGTAATAAGTATAATTATTATTTTTCTGGCGATAATAACTGTATGATACGGGTAATAATGCATGTTATATTGAGAATAATAAAAGTAGTAAATATAATTGTTATAGTTCTAGCGATAATAACTGCATAATATGGGTATTAGTGCATGTTATATTGATATTAATAAAGGTAATAAGTATAATTAATATAGTTCTAGCGATAATAACTGTATAACATGGGTAATAATGCATGATATATTGATAATAATAAAAGTAATAAGTATAATTATTACAGTTCTAGGGATAATAAGTGTATAGTATTCATAATAATGCATGTTTTATTGTACAAATTGGGAGTAATAAGTATAATTATTGTAGTTCTAACGATAATAACTGTATAATATGGGTAGTGATGCATGTTGTATTGATAATATTGGGAGTAATAAGTATCATTATTGTAGTTCTAACGATAATAACTGTATAATATGGGTCATAATGCATGTTCTATTGATAATATTGAGAGTAATAAGTATAATTATTATAGTTCTGGCGATAATAACAGTTTAATATGGTTAATAATGCATGTTATATTGATAATAATAAAAGTAATACGTATAATTGTTATAGTTCTAGCGATAATAGCTGCATAATATGGGTAATAATGCATGCCATATTGATAATAATAAAAGCAATAAGTACAATTGTTATAGTTCTAGCAATAGTAACTGCATAATATGGGTAATAATGCATGTTATATTCATAGTAATAAAAGGAATAAGTATAATTATTATAGTTCTAGCGATTATAACTGCATAATATGGGTAATAATGCATGTTATATTGATAATAATAAAAGTAATAAGCACAATTGTTATAGTTCTAGCGATAATAACAGCATAATATGGGAAATAATGCATGTTATATTGATAATAATAAAAGTAGTAAGTATAATTGTTATAGTTCTAGCAATAGTAACTGCATAATATGGGTAATAGTGCATGTTATATTCATAGTAATAAAAGGAATAAGTATAATTATTATAGTTCTAGCGATAATAACTGCATAATATGGGCAATAGCGCATGTTATATTGATAACAATAAAAGTAATAAGTATAATTATTACAGTTCTAGCGATAATAACTGTATAATATGGGTCATAATGAATGTTATATTGATAATATTGGGAGTAATAAGTATAATTATTATAGTTCTGGCGATAATAACAGTATAATATGGGTAATAATGGATGTTATATTGGTAATAATAAAAGTAATAAGTATAATTGTTATAGTTCTAGCGATAATAACTGCATAATATGGGTAATAATGCATGCTATATTGATACTAATAAAAGCAATAAGTACAATTGTTATAGTTCTAGCGATAATAACTGCATAATATGGGTAATAATGCATGTTATATTGATAATAATGAAAGTAGTAAGTATAATTGTTATAGTTCTAGCAATAGTAACTGCATAATATGGGTAATAATGCATGTTATATTCATAGTAATAAAAGGAATAAGTATAATTATTATAGTTCTAGCGATTATAACTGCATAATATGGGTAATAATGCATGTTATATTGATAATAATAAAAGTAATAAGCACAATTGTTATAGTTCTAGCGATAATAACAGCATAATATGGGAAATAATGCATGTTATATTGATAATAATAAAAGTAGTAAGTATAATTGTTATAGTTCTAGCAATAGTAACTGCATAATATGGGTAATAGTGCATGTTATATTCATAGTAATAAAAGGAATAAGTATAATTATTATAGTTCTAGCGATTATAACTGCATAATATGGGCAATAGCGCATGTTATATTGATAATAATAAAAGTAATAAGTATAATTACTACAGTTCTAGCGATAATAACTGTATAGTATGGATAATAATGCATGTTATATTGATAAAATTGGGAGTAATAAGTATAATTATAGTAGTTCTAACGATAATAACTATATAATGTGGGTAATGATGCATGTTGTATTGATAATATTGGGAGTAATAAGTATAATTATTATAGTTCCAACAATAATAACTATATAATATGGGTAATCATGCATGTTATATTGATAATATTGGGAGTAATATGTATAATTATTATAGCTCTGGCGATAATAACAGTATAATATGGGTAATAATGCATGTTATATTGATAATAATAAAAGTAATAAGTATAATTATTATATTTCCAGCGATAAAACTGCATAATATGGGTAATAATGCATGTTATATTGATAATAATAAAAGCAATAAATAAAATATTATAGTTCTGGCGATAGTAACTGTATAATATGGGTAGTATTGCATGTTATGTTGATAATATTGAGAGTAATAAGTATAATTATTATAGTTCTGGCGATAATGACAGTTTAATATGGTTAATAATGCATGTTATATTGATAATAATAAAAGTAATAAGTACAATTGTTATAGTTCTAGCGATAATAACTGCATAATATGGGTAATAATGCATGTTATATTGATAATAATAAAAGTAGTAAGTATAATTGTTATAGTTCTAGCAATAGTAACTGCATAATATGGGTAATAATGCATGTTAGATTCATAGTAATAAAAGGAATAAGTATAATTATTACAGTTCTAGCGATAATAACTGCATAATATGGGCAATAGCGCATGTTATATTGATAATAATAAAAGTAATAAGTATAATTACTACAGTTCTAGCGATAATAACTGTATAGTATGGATAATAATGCATGTTATATTGATAAAATTGGGAGTAATAAGTATAATTATAGTAGTTCTAACGATAATAACAGTATAATGTGGGTAATGATGCATGTTGTATTGATAATATTGGGAGTAATAAGTATAATTATTATAGTTCCAACGATAATAACTATATAATATGGGTAATCATGCATGTTATATTGATAATATTGTGAGTAATAAGTATAATTATTATAGCTCTGGCGATAATAACAGTATAATATGGGTAATAATGCATGTTATATTGATAATTTAAAAGTAATAGGTATTATTATTACAGTTCTAGCGATAATAACTGCATAATATGGGTAATAATGCATATTATATTGATAATAATAAAAGTAATAAGTATAATTGTTATAGTTCTAGCAATAGTAACTGCATAATATGGGTAATAATGCATGTTATATTCACAGTAATAAAAGGAATAAGTATAATTATTATAGTTCTAGCGATTATAACTGCATAATATGGACAATAGTGCATGTTATATTGATAATAATAAGAGTAATATGTATAATTATTATAGTTCTAGCGAAAATAACAGCATAATATGGGTAATAGTGCATGTTATATTGATATTAATAAAGGTAATAAGTATAAATAATATAGTTCTAGCGATAATAACAGTATAACATGGGTAATAATGCATGTTATATTGATAATTTAAAAGTAATATGTATAATTATTATAGTTCCAACGATAACAACTGTATAATATGGGTAATCATGCATGTCATATTGATAATAGTAAAAGTAGTTAGTATAATTGTTATAGTTCTAGCAATTGTAACATAATGTGGGTAATAATGCATGTTATATTCATAGTAATAAAAGGAATAAGTATAATTAAATAGTTCTGGCGAAAATAACAGTATAATATGGGTAATAATGCATGTTATATTGATAGTAATAAAAGTAATAAGTATAAGTATTATAGAGCAAGCAATAATAACTGCATAATATGGGTAATAATGCATGTTATATTGATAATAATAAAAGTAATAAGTACAATTGTTATAGTTCTAGCGATAATAACTGCATAATATGGGTAATAATGCATGTTATATTGATAATAATAAAAGTAGTAAGTATGATTGTTATAGTTCTAGCAATAGTAACTGCATAATATGGGTAATAATGCATGTTATATTCATAGTAATAAAAGGAATAAGTATAATTATTATAGTTCTAGCGATAAAAACTGCATAATATGGGCAATAGTGCATGTTATATTGATATTAATAAAGGTAATAAGTATAATTAATATAGTTCTAGCGATAATAACTGTATAACATGGGTAATAATGCATGTTATATTGATAATAATAAAAGTAATACGTATAATTGTTATAGTTCTAGCGATAATAACTGTATAATATGGGTCATAATGAATGTTATATTGATAATATTGGGAGTAATAAGTATAATTATTATAGTTCTAGCGATAAAAACTGCATAATATGGGCAATAGTGCATGTTATATTGATAATAATAAAAGTAATATGTATAATTATTATAGTTCTAGCGATAATAACTGCATAATATGGGCAATAGCGCATGTTATATTGATAATAATAAAAGTAATAAGTATAATTACTACAGTTCTAGCGATAATAATTGTATAGTATGGATAATAATGCATGTTATATTGATAAAATTGGGAGTAATAAGTATAATTATAGTAGTTCTAACGATAATAACAGTATAATGTGGGTAATGATGCATGTTGTATTGATAATATTGGGAGTAATAAGTATAATTATAGTAGTTCTAACGATAATAACAGTATAATGTGGGTAATGATGCATGTTGTATTGATAATATTGGGAGTAATAAGTATAATTATTATAGCTCTGGCGATAATAACAGTATAATATGGGTAATAATGCATGTTATATTGATAATAATAAAAGGAATAAGTATAATTATTATAGTTCTAGCGATAAAACTGTATAATATGGGTAATAATGCATGTTATATTGATATTAATAAAAGTAATAAGTACAATTGTTATAGTTCTAGCGATAATAACTGCATAATATGGGTAATAGTGCATGTTATATTGATAATAGTAAAAGCAATAAGTATAATTATTACAGTTCTAGCGATAGTAACTGTATAATATGGATAATAATGCATGTTATATTGATAATAATAAAAGCAATACCTATAATTGTTATAGTTCTAGCAATAATAACTGCATAATATTGGTAATAATGCATGTTATATTCATAATAGCAAAACTAATAAGTATAATTATTACAGTTCTAGCGATAATAACTGTGTAATGTGGGTAATAATGCATGTTATATTGATAACATTGGGAGTAATAAGTATAATTATTATAGTTCTAGCGATAATAACTGCATAATATGGGCAATAGCGCATGTTATATTGATAATAATAAAAGTAATAAGTATAATTATTACAGTTCTAGCGATAATAACTGTATAATATGGGTCATAATGAATGTTATATTGATAATATTGGGAGTTATAAGTATAATTATTATAGTTCTGGCAATAATAACAGTATAATATGGGAAATAATGCATGTTATATTGATAATAATAAAACTAATACGTAAAATTGTTACAGTTCTAGCAATAATAGCTGCATAATATTGGTAATAATGCATGTTATATTGATAGTAATGGAAGTAATAAGTATAAGTATTATAGTTCAAGCGATAATAACTGCATAATATGGGTAATAATACATGTTATATTGATAATAATAAAAGTAATAAATACAATTGTTATAGTTCTAGCGATAATAACTGCATAATATGGGTAATAATGCATGTTATATTGATAATAATGAAAGTAGTAAGTATAATTGTTATAGTTCTAGCAATAGTAACTGCATAATATGTTTAATAATGCATGTTATATTCATAGTAATAAAAGTAATAAGCACAATTGTTATAGTTCTAGCGATAATAACAGCATAATATGGGTAATAATGCATGTTATATTGATAATAATAAAAGTAGTAAGTATAATTGTTATAGTTCTAGCAATAGTAACTGCATAATATGGGTAATAATGCATGTTATATTCATAATAATAAAAGGAATAAGTATAATTATTATAGTTCTAGCGATAAAACTGCATAATATGGGTAATAATGCATGTTATATTGATATTAATAAAAGTAATAAGCACAATTGTTATAGTTCTAGCGATAATAACTGCATAATAGGGGTAATAGTGCATGTTATATTGATAATAGTAAAAGTAATAAGTATAATTATTACAGTTCTAGCGATAGTAACTGTATAATATGTATAATAATGCATGTTATATTGATAATAATAAAAGTAATACGAATAATTGTTATAGTTCTAGCAATAATAACTGCATAATATTGGTAATAATGCATGTTATATTCATAATAGTAAAAGCAATAAATAAAAATATTATAGTTCTGCCGATAGTAACTGTATAATACGGGTAATAATGCATGTTATATTGATAATAGTAAAAGTAGTAAGTATAATTGTTATAGTTCTAGCAATAGTAACTGCAAAATATGGGTAATAATGCATGTTATATTAATAATAATAAAAGTAATAAGTATAATTATTATAGTTCTAGCGATAATAACTGCATAATATGGGCAATAGCGCATGTTATATTGATAATAATAAAAGTAATAAGTATAATTATTACAGTTCTAGCGATAATAACTGTATAATATGGGTCATAATGAATGTTATATTGATAATACTGGGAGTTATAAGTATAATTATTATAGTTCTGGCAATAATAACAGTATAATATGGGAAATAATGCATGTTATATTGATAATAATAAAACTAATACGTAAAATTGTTACAGTTCTAGCAATAATAGCTGCATAATATTGGTAATAATGCATGTTATATTGATAGTAATAGAAGTAATAAGTATAAGTATTATAGTTCAAGCGATAATAACTGCATAATATGGGTGTTTCCGTTTGACCCACGGGCGCAAGGGACAGGGATCAGGAGGGCAATGATAAAACACATTTATGGAATATAATTGAGAAGTTTATTCGTAACTTGTATAAATCCTGCTCGCACCACAGGGTTTCTAATCGGTTTACAAGGAAAGCCGATATAACCGTCACGAGTCGCCCTCATTCCAGTAACAAAAATAAAAGGAATTGTTTCAAAAAAATTAACCGAAGTCGCGTAACAAAACCATAACTCTTGCCATCGAGTTTCCTCAAGTTCTCGACCTCACAGGGCACCAGTTGCGAGGTTCACCTTAGTACTCCACTGCGTGCCACTAGAACAATCCGCCAGGTACCAATGGTCACGCAGCGAAGTGAGGTGCACGAGAACTGAGAACATAAAGTATAAAGAAAAATAAAAATTCATTATCCGAACAAGTCCAAACAGCCAGGGACCGTCCACATTAATAATTACGAAATCAAATTAAATTAAATTAAATCAAATAACTACGAAAATGAAAATGCGTAAACACGAGCGACTCGGTTCGGTCGTATCCGCCCTTCCCGCTCTTCGATACCTGCTGCTTACCGCTCGGCGTCCTTATCAACACTACTGTTCTCGTTCCTTACCGTCGCGTACAGGCTTCCCCCTCCACTCGGTTCGGCCACCCGATTCAAGCGTTTGAGCGAAACGATTTTATTTTATTTTAACTCTAATTTGTTAATTGCGTTGGTAACAAATTCTCCCCCCCAGTGTCTGATGTGTTTGAATCAGCACTAGCATTTACGGGTTGCAACGCAATTAACTTCGAAACGGGTCTAATCATTTTGCCTTTCGTTGTTCGAATTTCGGCAACTCGTATTCGGCCGTCTCGTCCTGGATACGTGGTTGTTATAATCCCGCGCAGCCACACATTTCTAGGTTGCTGGTAGTCGGCAACGAGTACCAGGTCACCTACTGCCAAGGGTTGCACTTCTTTGTGCCAGCGTCGTCTTCTTATCAACGTCGGGAGATATTCTTTGACCCAACGCATCCAGAAGTGATTTGCAAGGTGCTGAGCTATCTTCCATTGCTTACGCAGGTTGGGATTACCATCGTGAGGTTGCGTCACTAATGGCTTGATTGACGAAGCACCAATTAAAAAATGGTTGGGAGTTAACGTTTCTTCGTCCCTTGGGTCCACCGATACGGACGTTAGCGGCCGACTGTTCACTGTATGTTCCGCTTCAGCTAATAATGTTGACAGTGTTTCCTCACGGGGTGCTCGTTCTTTTAAAATAACTCTCAGGGCAGTTTTTACTGATTTGACTAAACTTTCCCAACAACCACCCATGTGGGGAGCACCTGGAGGAATAAAACGCCAATCTATGCCTTTGCTCATGGCTCTATCTCTCTGATTGTCGCAATCTAGATCCATTACAGCCCGTTTTAATTCAGCGTGTGCCCCTCTTAAATTTGTCCCGTTGTCCGAATATATTATAGCCGGGAATCCGCGCCGGGCTGCCATACGTGTTAGCGCCATAATGGTAGAATCAGTCGTTAAGGAGGACGCTGTTTCAATATGGATTGCCCGGGTGTTTAGACAGGTGAATAGTACACCCCACCTTTTCTCGCGTCGTCTACCTACTGTAACCTCCATTGGGCCAAAATAATCAATTCCACAATTGGTGAATGGTCTTATGTGGTGTTCTAATCTGGCGCTCGGAAGATCTGCCATGCGCGGAACCTGCGGCAATTTCTTATTCACGCGACATACTTGACATCGGCTGGCCACGGTTTTAACCGTTGGGCGTAACCTTAAAATCCAAAACGCTTGCCGTAGTTCATTGACTACCGTCTCTGTACTGCCATGATTTGCCTGTTGATGATAGTGTAGTACTAAGAGACGTGTATATCGATGACTTCCGTCAAGTATAACGGGTTCTTTCATGGTGTGTGGTACATTTTCAGCCAATGATATTCGTCCGCCAACTCGGATAAGCCCATAATCGTCTAAATAGGGTGTTAATTGATATAACCTGCTTTTGCAGTTTATTTGTTCGCGACAATGTAATGAGTGCAATTCTTCCGGAAAGCTATCTCGTTGACATTGCGTCTGCCATTTTCTAATAGCCCATTGCAAATGATTATTTGATAAAGGGACACTCTTCTTAGCGAGGCAGCAATCTTTGAAAACTAGAAGCCTAGCTGTACTACGGATTAATCGGAACCACGAAGAGAACCGTTCAATTTCTGGCAATTCCAGTCTTTCGAATTCCACGTTGCTCCCCGTGAATGCTGACCTGAGCTCTTGTGTACACTCGTATGCGGCGGTTGTTGGTTGTGTATGCCAGAAAGGTTCATCCTTGTACAAGAATTCTGGTCCCGAAATCCATCTTGATTTCTCTGATGGTAACGGGCCGTTGTTGCGCGTTGCCTCATCGGCTGGGTTTTCCTTTGAGGGAACCCACTGCCACTCGTCCTGGCTGGTGAGGTCGTCTATTTCGCCTAAACGATGACTGACATACGCTTTGTACGTTCGATAATCTGACCGTAACCAACTCAGCACCGTGCATGAATCCGTCCAAAATACTCTTTTAATTACTTTGCAGCTATGTTCTTGCTCTACAGTGCGCGCCATACGGCTTGCTAGCACTGCCGCTTGTAACTCGAGGCGAGGGATAGAAATAGGTTTCAATGGTGAGACACGACATTTGCCCATAATAAATGTAACGGCCGTTTTTCCGTTCTCGTATACGTCGCGCCAGTACGCCACACCCGCGTACGCCTTTTCACTGGCGTCGCAGAACACATGAAGCTCCCTCTCATGAACATTCGCGTCCTGCTGCACATAGCAACGCGGTATGGTGAGGTGTTTGATAAGCTGAAGGTCTTGTAACCATCGTCTCCACTCTAGGTATTCAGCAGATTTAAGTTCTTCATCCCACGTAATAGCACTACGCCAACAATTCTGTAGTAGAATCTTACTCCTAATGGTAAAGGGGCTAAGGAATCCGTACGGGTCGAACACCGACATAATCACACTTAACATTTGGCGTTTCGTTGGTCTCCGTGCACCGGTTAATATTTCTCCAGGGATTCGTTTTAAACTAACGTCGAAAGATAGCTTATCCTCGCGAGGACTCCAAATAATACCTAGCACCCTTTCGGTTGGATGTTCATCGAAAGAAAGGTTTACTTTGAAGTGCGATCGTTTTTCACTGGGTATCTTACTCATTACCACTTCATTATTACATGTCCAGTTTCGTATATCAAACCCTCCATTACGGTGAATTTCTGTCACTGTCTCAATAAGTTCGATGGCTTCCTCGACAGTGTCAGCGCCATCGATATAGTCGTCCATATAATGATATCTCATTATTGCCTCTGCCGCTTCAGGATATTTGCATTGAAATTCTTGAGCATTAAGATTTTTGACATACTGAGCGGAGCAAGGAGAGGATGTCGCGCCAAATATCATGGATGTCATTACATATTCGCATGGTTCAGTAGTTCGGTCCATTCCACGCCACAAAAAATGTTGTGCGAACTGGTCTTCCGGTCGTATTTTTATTTGGAGGAACATTTCTTTAATGTCTGCTGTGAATGCAATACGTTTTTGTCGAAATCGGAGAAGCGACCCGAGCAGAGAGTTGAACATATCTGGACCCGCGAGGAGTGCGTCGTTCAGGCTCGTTCCATGGTACGTTGCCGCGGCATCAAATACAACTCGTAATTTCTCCGGTTTCTTTATATTTATTACTCCGAAATGGGGTAGATACCAAATTTGTGTATCATTAGTTTTTGGAGAAACTACCTTACTGGCGTAGCCTTGATCTATGAAACGTTGGACTTCATTGCAATATCGCTCTGCGAATTTCGGATCCTTATCCATCTTACGTTCTAGACTTTTAAGTCTACTCAACGCGTACTGTTTATTATTGGGAAACTCAATTGAGTCGGACTTCCACAATAAGCCCGTCTCCCATTGACCACCCACTCTCCGCGTGGTCTCTTTTAATATTTTATCTGCCCGTACGATTAAGGTGTTATTCCTCACCCTTTCACTAACACCCAGAGATTCAATAGTAAAATGGTGTTTGACCAGTTCGCTCAAACTACGGTCCTCTATGTGATCATAATTTCGTTCTTCCACTTCTTCTAACTGCAGCGTGGCAGATGCTACTGCATTATTTGCGTCGTTTGATGCTTTCCCATGTATTACCCAACCTAGCTTGGTATATGAGGCTACCGGTGCCTGTCTTCCTGCTTCTCTCACCTCAAGCGACGTAATCAAATCCCAATGGTCTTGGCCTATTAGGATTGTAGGTATCACACATGAATAGCCTTCGATGTTTAAGTTATTTAGGTGGGGATATTTTCTCAGTTCATCTATACGTAACGTCTGAGAGGGCAGAGATAAGCCTCGTACCGTTCTAGCTCCTATAACTTGATAGGTGTTCACACTATGTTTCCCCTTAATGTCAAAATTAACGCTTTTACTATTCGCCAATATTGTCATCATTCCGCTTACTCCTCTCAGCTTCACAGATGTTAACCTTCCGGTTAGACCGATTCTGTTTGCTACTGACGTGTCAACTAATGTTAATGTGGATCCCTCGTCTAGTAGGGCGTACGTTTGCATATTACCGCGAGCTCCGGTAACTATTACCGGTACTATTTTTAAGAGAATTCCTCTATCGCGATTCTGTCAATTATTCGCAACATGTTCTTCTGCTCTTGAGTTAGCGGGCGCTGTAGATTGCGGCGTCTTATCATTCCTTGTCGTGTTACTCGTTGAACGGTCAGTTGTATGTAAAAGTTTGTGGTGCGTTCGCGTACATGACTCAAATCCGCATCCCTTAGAATTGCAGCGAATACTACGATGTCTTCCTCCCAAGCATCGGAAACATACACCCTTCTGCCGCGCCCATTCCCATCGTTGGGGTACAGATAGGCTACTAAATTTTCGACAGGTATTAACTAAATGATTTTCCGCAGAGCAATAGTTACAGCGACGACCAATATTTTTATTAGGCGAACGCATTTCTCTGGACACGGCTGAGTCCTCTAGTGCGGTTGTTAAAACGGTTGCTTTAGACCCTGCAACGCGTTTGGTTCTGTCCCGCACACTCTGCCTCTCCTCCCGTGGATACCGAATATTTGGAGTTATTAAATTACTAGTTCCGGCTTGACAAGCAATTTCGGCCTCAAAAAACAAGAACTTAGCCAGTAGAACCAATTTGGGTTCGCTTCCTTCACTATTTTCATTTAAAAACCTATTATATTGGTAAATCATGGTAGTTGGCAATTTACGGAGTACTTCTGATATCAGCTCAGGGCTCTGTAGGTACCCAATGTGGTTGACTGCCTGTAAAGCTGCTACACAGTTTTTTACAGCTGTCGCAAATGTCACCAAGTTCCCACCTATATCGCCAATTCGCGGAAGATTCTTTATGTCCTCGACAATCTTTGCAGCTACGATATCCGGATTGCCGAATCTGAGTTGCAGTGTTTCCATTATTTGATGAACATCGCTTGCTGTCACCATTAGAGAGGCTACTGCCTCACGGGCCGGCCCACGGAGGCAGGCATATAAGCGAGAGACGTTCTCTTCCCCAGAATATCCTCCTTTTTCCGTAGTTAAATCGAACGCTCGTTTAAACCTAGGCCATTCTACCGTGTCGCCATCGAATATCGGTAGTTCGCCTTTCGATGTTAATCGGTTTAATAATCGCGATAAATCACCCGTCGCGGACCTACTTTCGATGGCACTAATCGTTCGAGTTAAAACGTCTGTAAGTTTTGAAATTCCAGAAATTTCGTTGGTCTGTGGATTCGCAGCCGTATCTTCCGCTTCTTGGCGATCGAGTTGTACAGGAGCATCTCGTTCCGTTTGGTCAATTTGGGTGCTCATTTGTTGAGTAGGATTATTTATTAATTCCTCTGGACAATTCTGAGCTAAATTGGCTGTGTGAGTTGTCGATTTCTGAAGCCAATCGCGCACTGAAGCACCGGTGTCATTTCCAGGGCCATACCGTTGGTTATCAGGCTGATGTGTTATCACGGAACTACGAACGCTACCACCATAATTTGATTCTTCCTCCAATTGAGCAATTTCTAACTCTAATCTTTCATTAATCAACGCCAACTCGACTCTTTCTCTTTCCTCAAGCAATTCTCGACGAACTTTCGCACGTCGTTCAGCTGCTTGAATTTCTAATCGCCTCTTTCGGGATGACGACGATGTTGACTCCGCTCGTGATGGCGCCGAATGTGCTGTATCGCCACGCGCAGCTGGTTGTGCTGATGTCAAGATGGTGTCTCGAAGTCCTATCGACTGATTTGGTTGATCCACGAGAGAGCGATTTCCAGGATCTTGTCGGCTTGTAGTCTGCGTCGGCAATCCTACAACAGTCGCCGACGACAGTCCCCTTCCTCTTCGAGTTGATCTATAACGCCTCGCAGGAGACATTGTAACCTTTGGCATATGTCACAATAATCACTTAGATTAAGACACGGGTAGTATACACTGTCCTGAAAACTGAATTATTTATTAGCATTCTGTCAATGACGGCCACCGCCTCCTCGCAGTCGCTGCCCCAAACGCCCGTAGGTCGCTGGTTCGTATCCGGCTCGAAGGACCATTGTTTCCGTTTGACCCACGGGCGCAAGGGACAGGGATCAGGAGGGCAATGATAAAACACATTTATGGAATATAATTGAGAAGTTTATTCGTAACTTGTATAAATCCTGCTCGCACCACAGGGTTTCTAATCGGTTTACAAGGAAAGCCGATATAACCGTCACGAGTCGCCCTCATTCCAGTAACAAAAATAAAAGGAATTGTTTCAAAAAAATTAACCGAAGTCGCGTAACAAAACCATAACTCTTGCCATCGAGTTTCCTCAAGTTCTCGACCTCACAGGGCACCAGTTGCGAGGTTCACCTTAGTACTCCACTGCGTGCCACTAGAACAATCCGCCAGGTACCAATGGTCACGCAGCGAAGTGAGGTGCACGAGAACTGAGAACATAAAGTATAAAGAAAAATAAAAATTCATTATCCGAACAAGTCCAAACAGCCAGGGACCGTCCACATTAATAATTACGAAATCAAATTAAATTAAATTAAATCAAATAACTACGAAAATGAAAATGCGTAAACACGAGCGACTCGGTTCGGTCGTATCCGCCCTTCCCGCTCTTCGATACCTGCTGCTTACCGCTCGGCGTCCTTATCAACACTACTGTTCTCGTTCCTTACCGTCGCGTACAGGCTTCCCCCTCCACTCGGTTCGGCCACCCGATTCAAGCGTTTGAGCGAAACGATTTTATTTTATTTTAACTCTAATTTGTTAATTGCGTTGGTAACAATGGGTAATAATACATGTTATATTGATAATAATAAAAGTAATAAGTACAATTGTTATAGTTCTAGCGATAATAACTGCATAATATGGGTAATAATGCATGTTATATTGATAATAATGAAAGTAGTAAGTATAATTGTTATAGTTCTAGCAATAGTAACTGCATAATATGTTTAATAATGCATGTTATATTCATAGTAATAAAAGTAATAAGCACAATTGTTATAGTTCTAGCGATAATAACAGCATAATATGGGTAATAATGCATGTTATATTGATAATAATAAAAGTAGTAAGTATAATTGTTATAGTTCTAGCAATAGTAACTGCATAATATGGGTAATAATGCATGTTATATTCATAATAATAAAAGGAATAAGTATAATTATTATAGTTCTAGCGATAAAACTGCATAATATGGGTAATAATGCATGTTATATTGATATTAATAAAAGTAATAAGCACAATTGTTATAGTTCTAGCGATAATAACTGCATAATAGGGGTAATAGTGCATGTTATATTGATAATAGTAAAAGTAATAAGTATAATTATTACAGTTCTAGCGATAGTAACTGTATAATATGTATAATAATGCATGTTATATTGATAATAATAAAAGTAATACGAATAATTGTTATAGTTCTAGCAATAATAACTGCATAATATTGGTAATAATGCATGTTATATTCATAATAGTAAAAGCAATAAATAAAAATATTATAGTTCTGCCGATAGTAACTGTATAATACGGGTAATAATGCATGTTATATTGATAATAGTAAAAGTAGTAAGTATAATTGTTATAGTTCTAGCAATAGTAACTGCAAAATATGGGTAATAATGCATGTTATATTAATAATAATAAAAGTAATAAGTATAATTATTATAGTTCTAGCGATAATAACTGCATAATATGGGCAATAGCGCATGTTATATTGATAATAATAAAAGTAATAAGTATAATTATTACAGTTCTAGCGATAATAACTGTATAATATGGGTCATAATGAATGTTATATTGATAATATTGGGAGTTATAAGTATAATTATTATAGTTCTGGCAATAATAACAGTATAATATGGGTAATAATGCATGTTATATTGATAATAATAAAACTAATACGTAAAATTGTTATAGTTCTAGCAATAATAGCTGCATAATATTGGTAATAATGCATGTTATATTGATAATAATAGAAGTAATAAGTATAAGTATTATAGTTCAAGCGATAATAACTGCATAATATGGGTAATAATGCATGTTATATTGATAACAATAAAAGTAATAATTATAATTATTACAGTTCTAGCGATAATAACTGTATAATATGGGTCATAATGAATGTTATATTGATAATATTGGGAGTTATAAGTATAATTATTATAGTTCTGGCGATGATAACAGTATAATATGGGTAATAATGCATGTTATATTGATAATAATAAAAGTAATAAGTATAAGTATTATAGTTCAAGCGATAATAACTGCATAATATGGGTAATAATGCACGTTATATTGATAATAATAAAAGTAATAAGTACAATTGTTACAGTTCTAGCGATAGTAACTGTATAATATGGATAATAATGCATGTTATATTGATAGTAATAAAAGTAATACGAATAATTGTTATAGTTCTAGCGATAATAACTGCATAATATGGGCAATAGCGCATGTTATATTTATAATAATAAAAGTAATAAGTATAATTACTACAGTTCTAGCGATAGTAACTGTATAGTATGGATAATAATGCATGTTATATTGATAAAATTGGGAGTAATAAGTATAATTATAGTAGTTCTAACGATAATAACAGTATAATGTGGGTAATGATGCATGTTGTATTGATAATATTGGGAGTAATAAGTATAATTATTATAGTTCCAACGACAATAACTATATAATATGGCTAATCATGCATGTTATATTGATAATATTGGGAGTAATAAGTATAATTATTATAGCTCTGGCGATAATAACAGTATAATATGGGTAATAATGCATGTTATATTTATAATAATAAAAGGAATAAGTATAATTATTATAGTTCTAGCGATAAAACTGCATAATATGGGTAATAATGCATGTTATATTGAGAACATTGGGAGTAATAAGTATAATTATTATAGTTCTAGCGATAATAACTGCATAATATGGGCAATAGCGCATGTTATATTGATAATAATAAAAGTAATAAGTATAATTATTACAGTTCTAGCGATAAAACTGCATAATATGGGTAATAATGCATGTTATATTGATATTAATAAAAGTAATAAGCACAATTGTTATAGTTCTAGCGATAATAACTGCATAATAGGGGTAATAGTGCATGTTATATTGATAATAGTAAAAGTAATAAGTATAATTATTACAGTTCTAGCGATAGTAACTGTATAATATGTATAATAATGCATGTTATATTGATAATAATAAAAGTAATACGAATAATTGTTATAGTTCTAGCAATAATAACTGCATAATATTGGTAATAATGCATGTTATATTCATAATAGTAAAAGCAATAAATAAAAATATTATAGTTCTGCCGATAGTAACTGTATAATACGGGTAATAATGCATGTTATATTGATAATAGTAAAAGTAGTAAGTATAATTGTTATAGTTCTAGCAATAGTAACTGCAAAATATGGGTAATAATGCATGTTATATTAATAATAATAAAAGTAATAAGTATAATTATTATAGTTCTAGCGATAATAACTGCATAATATGGGCAATAGCGCATGTTATATTGATAATAATAAAAGTAATAAGTATAATTATTACAGTTCTAGCGATAATAACTGTATAATATGGGTCATAATGAATGTTATATTGATAATATTGGGAGTTATAAGTATAATTATTATAGTTCTGGCAATAATAACAGTATAATATGGGTAATAATGCATGTTATATTGATAATAATAAAACTAATACGTAAAATTGTTATAGTTCTAGCAATAATAGCTGCATAATATTGGTAATAATGCATGTTATATTGATAATAATAGAAGTAATAAGTATAAGTATTATAGTTCAAGCGATAATAACTGCATAATATGGGTAATAATGCATGTTATATTGATAACAATAAAAGTAATAATTATAATTATTACAGTTCTAGCGATAATAACTGTATAATATGGGTCATAATGAATGTTATATTGATAATATTGGGAGTTATAAGTATAATTATTATAGTTCTGGCGATGATAACAGTATAATATGGGTAATAATGCATGTTATATTGATAATAATAAAAGTAATAAGTATAAGTATTATAGTTCAAGCGATAATAACTGCATAATATGGGTAATAATGCACGTTATATTGATAATAATAAAAGTAATAAGTACAATTGTTACAGTTCTAGCGATAGTAACTGTATAATATGGATAATAATGCATGTTATATTGATAGTAATAAAAGTAATACGAATAATTGTTATAGTTCTAGCGATAATAACTGCATAATATGGGCAATAGCGCATGTTATATTTATAATAATAAAAGTAATAAGTATAATTACTACAGTTCTAGCGATAGTAACTGTATAGTATGGATAATAATGCATGTTATATTGATAAAATTGGGAGTAATAAGTATAATTATAGTAGTTCTAACGATAATAACAGTATAATGTGGGTAATGATGCATGTTGTATTGATAATATTGGGAGTAATAAGTATAATTATTATAGTTCCAACGACAATAACTATATAATATGGCTAATCATGCATGTTATATTGATAATATTGGGAGTAATAAGTATAATTATTATAGCTCTGGCGATAATAACAGTATAATATGGGTAATAATGCATGTTATATTTATAATAATAAAAGGAATAAGTATAATTATTATAGTTCTAGCGATAAAACTGCATAATATGGGTAATAATGCATGTTATATTGAGAACATTGGGAGTAATAAGTATAATTATTATAGTTCTAGCGATAATAACTGCATAATATGGGCAATAGCGCATGTTATATTGATAATAATAAAAGTAATAAGTATAATTATTACAGTTCTAGCGATAATAACTGCATTATATGGGTAATAATGCATGTTATATTGATAATAATAAAAGTAGTAAGTATAATTGTTATAGTTCTAGCAATAGTAACTGCATAATATGGGTAATAATGCATGTTATATTCATAATAGCAAAACTAATAAGTATAATTATTACAGTTCTAGCGATAATAACTGTGTAATGTGGGTAATAATGCATGTTATATTGATAACATTGGGAGTAATAAGTATAATTATTATAGTTCTAGCGATAATAACTGCATAATATGGGCAATAGCGCATGTTATATTGATAATAATAAAAGTAATAAGTATAATTATTACAGTTCTAGCGATAATAACTGTATAATATGGGTAATAATGCATGTAATATTGATAATAATAAAAGTAATAAGTACAATTGTTATAGTTCTAGCGATAATAACTGCATAATATGGGTAATAATGCATGTTATATTGATAATAATGAAAGTAGTAAGTATAATTGTTATAGTTCTAGCAATAGTAACTGCATAATATGGGTAATAATGCATGTTATATTCATAGTAATAAAAGTAATAAGCACAATTGTTATAGTTCTAGCGATAATAACAGCATAATATGGGTAATAATGCATGTTATATTGATATTAATAAAAGTAATAAGCACAATTGTTATAGTTCTAGCAATAGTAACTGCATAATATGGGTAATAGTGCATGTTATATTCATAGTAATAAAAGGAATAAGTATAATTATTATAGTTCTAGCGATAAAACTGCATAATATGGGTAATAATGCATGTTATATTGATATTAAGAAAAGTAATAAGCACAATTGTTATAGTTCTAGCGATAATAACTGCATAATATGGGTAATAGTGCATGTTATATTGATAATAGTAAAAGTAATAAGTATAATTATTACAGTTCTAGCGATAGTAACTGTATAATATGTATAATAATGCATGTTATATTGATAATTATAAAAGTAATACGAATAATTGTTATAGTTCTAGCAATAATAACTGCATAATATTGGTAATAATGCATGTTATATTCATAATAGTAAAAGCAATAAATAAAAATATTATAGTTCTGGCGATAGTAACTGTATAATACGGGTAATAATGCATGTTATATTGATAATAGTAAAAGTAGTAAGTATAATTGTTATAGTTCTAGCAATAGTAACTGCAAAATATGGGTAATAATGCATGTTATATTAATAATAATAAAAGTAATAAGTATAATTATTATAGTTCTAGCGATAATAACTGCATAATATGGGTAATAGTGCATGTTATATTGATAATAGTAAAAGTAATAAGTATAATTATTACAGTTCTAGCGATAGTAACTGTATAATATGGATAATAATGCATGTTATATTGATAGTAATAAAAGTAATACGAATAATTGTTATAGTTCTAGCGATAATAACTGCGTTATATGGGTAATAATGCATGTTATATTGATAATAACAAAAGTAGTAAGTATAATTGTTATAGTTCTAGCAATAGTAACTGCATAATATGGGTAATAATGCATGTTATATTGATAATAATAAAAGTAATAAGTATAATTATTATAGTTCTAGCGATAAAACTGCATAATATGGGTAATAATGCATGTTATATTGATATTAATAAAAGTAATAAGTACAATTGTTATAGTTCTAGCGATAATAACTGCATAATATGGGTAATAGTGCATGTTATATTGATAATAGTAAAAGTAATAAGTATAATTACTACAGTTCTAGCGATAGTAACTGTATAGTATGGATAATAATGCATGTTATATTGATAAAATTGGGAGTAATAAGTATAATTATAGTAGTTCTAACGATAATAACTATATAATATGGCTAATCGTGCATGTTATATTGATAATATTGGGAGTAATAAGTATAATTATTATAGCTCTGGCGATTATAACAGTATAATATGGGTAATAATGCATGTTATATTTATAATAATAAAAGGAATAAGTATAATTATTATAGTTTTAGCGATAAAACTGCATAATATGGGTAATAATGCATGTTATATTGATATTAATAAAAGTAATAAGTACAATTTGTTATAGTTCTAGCGATAATAACTGCATAATATGGGTAATAGTGCATGTTATATTGATAATAGTAAAAGCAATAAGTATAATTATTACAGTACTAGCGATAGTAACTGTATAATATGGATAATAATGCATGTTATATTGATAATAATAAAAGCAATACCTATAATTGTTATAGTTCTAGCAATAATAACTGCATAATATTGGTAATAATGCATGTTATATTCATAATAGCAAAACTAATAAGTATAATTATTACAGTTCTAGCGATAATAACTGTGTAATGTGGGTAATAATGCATGTTATATTGATAACATTGGGAGTAATAAGTATAATTATTATAGTTCCAGCGATAATAACTGCATAATATGGGCAATAGCGCATGTTATATTGATAATAATAAAAGTAATAAGTATAATTATTACAGTTCTAGCGATAATAACTGTATAATATGGGTCATAATGAATGTTATATTGATAATATTGGGAGTTATAAGTATAATTATTATAGTTCTGGCAATAATAACAGTATAATATGGGAAATAATGCATGTTATATTGATAATAATAAAACTAATACGTAAAATTGTTATAGTTCTAGCAATAATAGCTGCATAATATTGGTAATAATGCATGTTATATTGATAATAATAGAAGTAATAAGTATAAGTATTATAGTTCAAGCGATAATAACTGCATAATATGGGTAATAATGCATGTTATATTGATAACAATAAAAGTAATAATAATAATTATTACAGTTCTAGCGATAATAACTGTATAATATGGGTCATAATGAATGTTATATTGATAATATTGGGAGTAATAAGTATAATTATTATAGTTCTGGCGATGATAACAGTATAATATGGGTAATAATGCATGTTATATTGATAATAATAAAAGTAGTAAGTATAATTGTTATAGTTCTAGCAATAGTAACTGCATAATATGGGTAATAATGCATGTTATATTGATAATAATAAAAGTAATAAGTATAATTATTATAGTTCTAGCGATAAAACTGCATAATATGGGTAATAATGCATGTTATATTGATATTAATAAAAGTAATAAGTACAATTGTTATAGTTCTAGCGATAATAACTGCATAATATGGGTAATAGTGCATGTTATATTGATAATAGTAAAAGCAATAAGTATAATTATTACAGTACTAGCGATAGTAACTGTATAATATGGATAATAATGCATGTTATATTGATAATAATAAAAGCAATATCTATAATTGTTATAGTTCTAGCAATAATAACTGCATAATATTGGTAATAATGCATGTTATATTCATAATAGCAAAACTAATAAGTATAATTATTACAGTTCTAGCGATAATAACTGTGTAATGTGGGTAATAATGCATGTTATATTGATAACATTGGGAGTAATAAGTATAATTATTATAGTTCTAGCGATAATAACTTCATAATATGGGCAATAGCGCATGTTATATTGATAATAATAAAAGTAATAAGTATAATTATTACAGTTCTAGCGATAATAACTGTATAATATGGGTCATAATGAATGTTATATTGATAATATTGGGAGTTATAAGTATAATTATTATAGTTCTGGCAATAATAACAGTATAATATGGGTAATAATGCATGTTATATTGATAATAATAAAACTAATACGTAAAATTGTTATAGTTCTAGCAATAATAGCTGCATAATATTGGTAATAATGCATGTTATATTGATAGTAATAGAAGTAATAAGTATAAGTATTATAGTTCAAGCGATAATAACTGCATAATATGGGTAATAATGCATGTTATATTGATAATAATAAAAGTAATAAGTACAATTGTTATAGTTCTAGCGATAATAACTGCATAATATGGGTAATAATGCATGTTATATTGATAATAATGAAAGTAGTAAGTACAATTGTTATAGTTCTAGCAATAGTAACTGCATAATATGGGTAATAATGCATGTTATATTCATAGTAATAAAAGTAATAAGCACAATTGTTATAGTTCTAGCGATAATAACAGCATAATATGGGTAATAATGCATGTTATATTGATATTAATAAAAGTAATAAGCACAATTGTTATAGTTCTAGCAATAGTAACTGCATAATATGGGTAATAGTGCATGTTATATTCATAGTAATAAAAGGAATAAGTATAATTATTATAGTTCTAGCGATAATAACTGCATAATATGGGCAATAGCGCATGTTATATTGATAATAATGAAAGTAATAAGTATAAGTATTATAG
This sequence comes from Megachile leachella, assembly GCA_963576845.1. Lineage (NCBI taxonomy): Eukaryota > Metazoa > Arthropoda > Insecta > Hymenoptera > Megachilidae > Megachile > Megachile leachella. The sequence goes on along the minus strand of OY756260.1, from coordinate 11,574,566 downwards.
TTCAAGCGATAATAACTGCATAATATGGGTAATAATGCACGTTATATTGATAATAATAAAAGTAATAAGTACAATTGTTATAGTTCTAGCGATAATAACTGCATAATATGGGTAATAGTGCATGTTATATTGATAATAGTAAAAGTAATAAGTATAATTATTAAATTTCTAGCGATAGTAACTGTATAATATGTATAATAATGCATGTTATATTGATAATAATAAAAGTAATACGAATAATTGTTATAGTTCTAGCAATAATAACTGCATAATATTGGTAATAATGCATGTTATATTCATAATAGTACAAGCAATAAATAAAAATATTATAGTTCTGGCGATCGTAACTGTATAATACGGGTAATAATGCATGTTATATTGATAATAGTAAAAGTAGTAGGTATAATTGTTATAGTTCTAGCAATAGTAACTGCAAAATATGGGTAATAATGCATGTTATATTGATAATAATGAAAGTAGTAAGTATAATTGTTATAGTTCTAGCAATAGTAACTGCATAATATGGGTAATAATGCATGTTATATTCATAGTAGTAAAAGTAGTAAGCACAATTGTTATAGTTCTAGCGATAATAACAGCATAATATGGGTAATAATGCATGTTATATTGATAATAATAAAAGTAGTAAGTATAATTGTTATAGTTCTAGCAATAGAAACTGCATAATATGGGTAATAGTGCATGTTATATTGATAGTAATAAAAGGAATAAGTATAATTATTATAGTTCTAGCGATAATAACTGCATAATATGGGCAATAGCGCATGTTATATTGATAACAATAAAAGTAATAATTATAATTATTACAGTTCTAGCGATAATAACTGTATAATATGGGTCATAATGAATGTTATATTGATAATATTGGGAGTAATAAGTATAATTATTATAGTTCTGGCGATGATAACAGTATAATATGGGTAATAATGCATGTTATATTGATAATAATGAAAGTAGTAAGTATAATTGTTATAGTTCTAGCAATAGTAACTGCATAATATGGGTAATAATGCATGTTATATTCATAGTAATAAAAGTAATAAGCACAATTGTTATAGTTCTAGCGATAATAACAGCATAATATGGGTAATAATGCATGTTATATTGATAATAATAAAAGTAGTAAGTATAATTGTTATAGTTCTAGCAATAGTAACTGCATAATATGGGTAATAGTGCATGTTATATTCATAGTAATAAAAGGAATAAGTATAATTATTATAGTTCTAGCGATAATAACTGCATAATATGGGCAATAGCGCATGTTATATTGATAATAATAAAAGGAATAAGTATAATTATTATAGTTCTAGCGATAATAACTGCATAATATGGGTAATAGTGCATGTTATATTGATAATAGTAAAAGCAATAAGTATAATTATTACAGTTCTAGCGATAGTAACTGTATAATATGGATAATAATGCATGTTATATTGATAATAATAAAAGCAATACCTATAATTGTTATAGTTCTAGCAATAATAACTGCATAATATTGGTAATAATGCATGTTATATTCATAATAGCAAAACTAATAAGTATAATTATTACAGTTCTAGCGATAATAACTGTGTAATGTGGGTAATAATGCATGCTATATTGATAACATTGGCAGTAATAAGTATAATTATTATAGTTCTAGCGATAATAACTGCATAATATGGGCAATAATACATGTTATATTGATAATTTAAAAGTAATAGGTATGATTATTACAGTTGTAGCGATAATAACTGCATAATATGGGTAATAATGCATGTTATATTCATAATAATAAAAGGAATAAGTATAATTATTATAGTTCTAGCGATAAAACTGCATAATATGGGTAATAATGCATGTTATATTGATATTAATAAAAGTTATAAGTACAATTGTTATAGTTCTAGCGATAATAACAGCATAATATGGGTAATAGTGCATGTTATATTGATAATAGTAAAAGTAATAAGTATAATTATTAAATTTCTAGCGATAGTAACTGTATAATATGTATAATAATGCATGTTATATTGATAATAATAAAAGTAATACGAATAATTGTTATAGTTCTAGCAATAATAACTGCATAATATTGGTAATAATGCATGTTATATTCATAATAGTACAAGCAATAAATAAAAATATTATAGTTCTGGCGATCGTAACTGTATAATACGGGTAATAATGCATGTTATATTGATAATAGTAAAAGTAGTAAGTATAATTGTTATAGTTCTAGCAATAGTAACTGCAAAATATGGGTAATAATGCATGTTATATTGATAATAATGAAAGTAGTAAGTATAATTGTTATAGTTCTAGCAATAATAACTGCATAATATTGGTAATAATGCATGTTATATTCATAATAGCAAAACTAATAAGTATAATTATTACACTTCTAGCGATAATAACTGCATAATATGGGCAATAGCGCATGTTATATTTATAATAATAAAAGTAATAAGTATAATTACTACAGTTCTAGCGATAATAACTGTATAGTATGGATAATAATGCATGTTATATTGATAAAATTGGGAGTAATAAGTATAATTATAGTAGTTCTAACGATAATAACAGTATAATGTGGGTAATGATGCATGTTGTATTGATAATATTGGGAGTAATAAGTATAATTATAGTAGTTCTAACGATAATAACAGTATAATGTGGGTAATGATGCATGTTGTATTGATAATATTGGGAGTAATAAGTACAATTATTATAGTTCCAACGATAATAACTATATAATATGGGTAATCATGCATGTTATATTGATAATATTGGGAGTAATAAGTATAATTATTATAGCTCTGGCGATAATAACAGTATAATATGGGAAATAATGCATGTTATATTGATAATAATAAAAGGAATAAGTATAATTATTATAGTTCTAGCGATAAAACTGCATAATATGGGTAATAATGCATGTTATATTGATATTAATAAAAGTAATAAGTACAATTGTTATAGTTCTAGCGATAATAACTGCATAATATGGGTAATAGTGCATGTTATATTGATAATAGTAAAAGTAATAAGTATAATTATTAAATTTCTAGCGATAGTAACTGTATAATATGTATAATAATGCATGTTATATTGATAATAATAAAAGGAATAAGTATAATTATTATAGTTCTAGCGATAATAACTGCATAATATGGGTAATAGTGCATGTTATATTGATAATAGTAAAAGTAATAAGTATAATTATTACAGTTCTAGCGATAGTAACTGTACAATATGGATAATAATGCATGTTATATTGATAATAATAAAAGCAATACCTATAATTGTTATAGTTCTAGCAATAATAACTGCATAATATTGGTAATAATGCATGTTATATTCATAATAGCAAAACTAATAAGTATAATTATTACACTTCTAGCGATAATAACTGCATAATATGGGCAATAGCGCATGTTATATTTATAATAATAAAAGTAATAAGTATAATTACTACAGTTCTAGCGATAATAACTGTATAGTATGGATAATAATGCATGTTATATTGATAAAATTGGGAGTAATAAGTATAATTATAGTAGTTCTAACGATAATAACAGTATAATGTGGGTAATGATGCATGTTGTATTGATAATATTGGGAGTAATAAGTACAATTATTATAGTTCCAACGATAATAACTATATAATATGGGTAATCATGCATGTTATATTGATAATATTGGGAGTAATAAGTATAATTATTATAGCTCTGGCGATAATAACAGTATAATATGGGTAATAATGCATGTTATATTGATAATAATAAAAGGAATAAGTATAATTATTATAGTTCTAGCGATAAAACTGCATAATATGGGTAATAATGCATGTTATATTGATATTAATAAAAGTAATAAGTACAATTGTTATAGTTCTAGCGATAATAACTGCATAATATGGGTACTAGTGCATGTTATATTGATAATAGTAAAAGTAATAAGTATAATTATTAAATTTCTAGCGATAGTAACTGTATAATATGTATAATAATGCATGTTATATTGATAATAATAAAAGTAATACGAATAATTGTTATAGTTCTAGCAATAATAACTGCATAATATTGGTAATAATGCATGTTATATTCATAATAGTACAAGCAATAAATAAAAATATTATAGTTCTGGCGATCGTAACTGTATAATACGGGTAATAATGCATGTTATATTGATAATAGTAAAAGTAGTAAGTATAATTGTTATAGTTCTAGCAATAGTAACTGCAAAATATGGGTAATAATGCATGTTATATTGATAATAATGAAAGTAGTAAGTATAATTGTTATAGTTCTAGCAATAGTAACTGCATAATATGGGTAATAATGCATGTTATATTCATAGTAATAAAAGTAATAAGCACAATTGTTATAGTTCTAGCGATAATAACTGCATTATATGGGTAATAATGCATGTTATATTGATAACAATAAAAGTAGTAAGTATAATTGTTATAGTTCTAGCAATAGTAACTGCATAATATGGGTAATAATGCATGTTATATTCATAATAATAAAAGGAATAAGTATAATTATTATAGTTCTAGCGATAAAACTGCATAATATGGGTAATAATGCATGTTATATTGATATTAATAAAAGTAATAAGTACAATTGTTATAGTTCTAGCGATAATAACTGCATAATATGGGTAATAGTGCATGTTATATTGATAATAGTAAAAGTAATAAGTATAATTATTACAGTTCTAGCGATAGTAACTGTATAATATGGATAATAATGCATGTTATATTGATAATAATAAAAGCAATACCTATAATTGTTGAGCGAGCGAAGCGAGCTCTTCATTCGAACTTCCCGAAAATAATTTGCCTTTTTTAGCGCCCGAACTATGCAAAGAACCCAAACAAATTTGGTATCAATCGAAAGGTATTTGCCTCACGAATGGCCAAAACTTATCGGTTTTCTGTTTAAAGCTGATGCGTTTAAAAAAATTGCAACTTAATTATTTTTTACATGGAGCTCAATGGGGAAAACGGTTTTAGGCTCAAATTAAAATGTTTTTCGTTACCAAACTTTTACCAATTAATTCTTGACATTTTTCCAATTAAAATCAGACCAAACACGGTATAATTTGGACTTTATTTACTGGTTTAATTGACGATAAAAGTTTCTAACGCAGTGGAGGATAGCGAGTCGAAAAGAAAGAGACGCTACGATCGTGGCAGTCGGCAAAGATCAAAAGTCTGTTCGATTGTTTGCAATGCGTATGCATCGCTAACTTTTTTATTTTTAATCTATTTTTTATACAACTTGTTTCATCGTATTCGTGACATTTTTCTGATTAAAATGAGACCAAACACGACGTAATTCGGGACATATTTACTTGTAATTTCAAGTGTTACGCGTACATCGATGATTTTACTCTAATAAGATATTGCAAGTAAATATAACTCAAATTACGTCGTGTTTGGTCTCATTTTAATCAGGAAAACATCACGAATATGATGGAAAAAGTTATATAAAAAAATGGATGAAAAATAAAAAAATTAGCAATGCTCAAGTATTGCAAACAATCGAACAGACTTTTGATCTTTGCCGACTGCCACATTCGTAGCGTCTCTTTCTTCTTCACTCGCTATCCTCTTTGACGTGAGAAACTTATATCGTCAATTAAACCGGTAAATATAATCCAAATTATATCGTGTTTGGTCTCATTTTAATCGGAAAAATGTCAAGAATAAATTGGTAAAAGTTTGATGACGAAAAAGTTAAAAATAAAAAAGTTTTATATTTGCATTGGTATTGTCTCACGGATACACTAAGGCCCGGGTCACGTTACATTTCCCGGCGAGCGAACCTCTGTCGTCTCGAGGGGTCTTCCCCCCAGTGGTGGGGATAACATTTTTGCTTATATCGGAAAGGACATTTTTGTTTATATGGAATGAACACTGTATTCTGCAAACGCTCATTCAGTTTATAAAGAAAGAGAAAAGTGTTCGGATAAAAAATAAATTATGCCTCCAGGGCTCTTCATTCGAACTTCCCGAAAATAATTCGCCTTTTTTAGCGCCCGAACTATGCAAAGAACCCAAACAAATTTGGTATCAATCGAAAGGTATTTGCCTCACGAATGGCCAAAACTTATCGGTTTTCTGTTTAAAGCTGATGCGTTTAAAAAAATTGCAATTTAATTATTTTTTACATGGAGCTCAATGGGGAAAACGGTTTTAGGCTCAAATTGAAATGTGTACTTCGGACGATGTGACTCTGTTTGCTCCATTCTGTCGATAACCGGGGCAGCTTCGCTCGCTCAGTCCATCACGCCAGTGATGTTCCTAGTTATAGTTCTAGCAATAATAACTGCATAATATTGGTAATAATGCATGTTATATTCATAATAATAAAAGGAATAAGTATAATTATTATAGTTCTAGCGATAAAACTGCATAATATGGGTAATAATGCATGTTATATTGATATTAATAAAAGTAATAAGTACAATTGTTATAGTTCTAGCGATAATAACTGCATAATATGGGTAATAGTGCATGTTATATTGATAATAGTAAAAGTAATAAGTATAATTATTAAATTTCTAGCGATAGTAACTGTATAATATGTATAATAATGCATGTTATATTGATAATAATAAAAGTAATAAGTATAATTACTACAGTTCTAGCGATAATAACTGTATAGTACGGATAATAATGCATGTTATATTGATAAAATTGGGAGTAATAAGTATAATTATAGTAGTTCTAACGATAATAACTGTATAATATGGGTAATGATGCATGTTGTGTTGATAATATTGGGAGTAATAAGTAAAATTATTATAGTTCCAACGATAATAACTATATAATATGGGTAATCATGCATGTTATATTGATAATATTGGGAGTAATAAGTATAATTATTATAGCTCTGGCGATAATAACTGTATAATATGGGTAATAATGCATGTTATATTGATAATAATAAAAGTAATAAGTATAATTATTATAGTTCCAGCGATAAAACTGCATAATATGGGTAATAATGCATGTTATATTGATAATAATAAAAGCAATAAATAAAAATATTATAGTTCTGGCGATAGTAACTGTATAATATGGCTAGTACTGCATGTTATATTGATAATATTGAGAGTAATAAGTATAATTATTATAGTTCTGGCGATAATAACAGTTTAATATGGTTAATAATGCATGTTATATTGATAATAATAAAAGTAATACGTATAATTGTTATAGTTCTAGCAATAATAACTGCATAATATTGGTAATAATGCATGTTATATTCATAATAGTAAAAGCAATAAATAAAAATATTATAGTTCTGGCGATAGTAACTGTATAATACGGGTAATAATGCATGTTATATTGATAATAGTAAAAGTAGTAAGTATAATTGATATAGTTCTAGCAATAGTAACTGCAAAATATGGGTAATAATGCATGTTATATTGATAATAATAAAAGTAATAAGTATAAGTATTATAGTTCAAGCGATAATAACTGCATAATATGGGTAATAATGCATGTTATATTGATAATAAAAAAAGTAATAAGTACAATTGTTATAGTTCTAGCGATAATAACTGCATAATATGGGTAATAATGCATGTTATATTGATATTAGTAAAAGTAATAAGTATAATTATTATAGTTCTAGCGATAATAACTGCATAATATGGGTAATAGTGCATGTTATATTGATATTAATAAAGGTAATAAGTATAATTAATATAGTTCTAACGATAATAACTGTATAATATGGGTAATGATACATGTTGTATTGATAATATTGGGAGTAATAAGTATAATTATTATAGTTCTAGCGATAATAACTGCATAATATGGGCAATAGTGCATGTTATATTGATATTAATAAAGGTAATAAGTATAATTAATATAGGTCTTGCGATAATAACTGCATAATATGGGCAATAGTGCATGTTATATTATTAATAATAAAAGTAAGAAGTATAATTATTACAGTTCAAGCGATAATAACTGTATAATATGGGTCATAATGCATTTTATATTGATAATATTGGGAGTAATAAGTATAATTATTATAGTTCTGGCGATAATAACAGTATAATGTCGGTAATAATGCATGTTATATTGATAACATTGGGAGTAATAAGTATAATTATTATAGTTCTGGCGATAGTAACTGTATAATGTAACGTCCCCGGGGAAGACCAGTTCCGGCCGATAATCAAAGAAAGTACTTTAATGATAATAAGTTTTTATTTTATTACCGACCGCAAATTACCGACCGCACCATAAAAATTCGCGTGGTAATGGGGTGGGGTAGCTTACGCGTGCAACATTGTTTAGAATAGATCACCGATTGATGGCGCGCGCGTTAGTTAGAAAGAGACAGAAGATATTCTTCGAAACAGAATTAAAATAAATTATTATTTAAATGTTTATATTATATATATTATTAATTATTCACTCATTATAAATTGCGTTATATTTTTAATTATTATTTTATGTATTATTCGCGGTTAATTATTTCTTCTATCAAAACACTTATAATTTGCGTATATAAAAATTATTAAAAATGCGATTTAACGGGAAAACTTGTGAAAGACTAATTAATAGTAAATCAAAGCGTATTTTTCCTAATCAAACTAATATACATTTGCTGCTAAATAAAGCGTAATAAAAGAATAATTACTTTTTGAGCGGGAAAAACCCATGATTCTCGGGGTATAAAAGGGCGTGCAGCAGCGGCTGTCAGGGCAGAACAATCTTTGCAGTACTACGTGCCGGACCTCTTAGGAAGCGACAACTGGAGCAGTTTTAACTGGTAAGAGCCCACAAGATTCTTAGTTTTGACTGGACAGCGGGTATCAGCCATTTGGATACTCGATCGTTGGGTAGTTCTAGTAGCCAGCTAACGCAGGCTCCCCGTTCAAACGGTCTTGTATCTGAAACTCCGTATGGAGAGTGCTATGCTCAGCCCCAGAAGGAACTAAGACATCAACGAGAGCTCTCCAGTCACTCATATATATATATATATTTCTTATTTTTCTGAGTTATTAACTCGCCGTCGGATTCTCGGAGTTCGCTCTGGGTAGTTTAGTAGCCAGCTAACGCAGGCTCCCCATCATTGAGCGGCTTGGTCTCTGAAGCCCGTGTCTTTTGGGTGGCGTTTCAATAACTTCAATAAATAATTAAAGTCGAGTCATTTTATTTGCAACCCTGTTGGTCACACGTCGTCATTTGATTCTTGCATCGTTGGGTAGTTCTAGTAGCCAGCTAACGCAGGCTCCCCAATTAAGCGATCAGGTTTTAGGTGTCGATTTGTGCTCTGACAAAAAGGGCCATGATCTAATTAGTTTAGAGTCAACCAAAGAGTAACTGTTCCACGTCCAACACGAATTTTAGAGTAAATTTAATAACCAAATATTGTTCTGTCAGTTTTGTTAGGATCTAGATCCATTATAAATTGCGTTGTACTTTTGCGTTATGTATATCATTATAAAACCGCATAATTGAAGTAGTTAGCTACCGTTCCGCGATTTGCAACAATTACAAGTCTATTATACTCTATTTTTACGTTTAGAATTCAGTTACATACATATACATTTTAATATTTACTAAAGAAATTGATAATTATAATTCTTTTCCTCGTAATTACTTGAATAAACCTAATTAATGAAAGGTATTAACCTGTAGATTTCACTCTTTAACCACACGCCACCACGATCCCACATTCCTTTAGTATTAGTTATAGTAAAACGAGTCGCTTAGTAGGCAAAAACCGCTCTTTGCTTCATAAGTGCTGTAAATACCTGATACTAGTATCAGGGACGTTACACGTTATATATTATAAAATAAATTTTTTTGGTGACAGCGGTGGGATACGTTGAAAAACAGGATTGATCACTGATCGTAGCTGCAGATACGTATCATTGGTCTACTGTGTGGCAAGAAAACTTTTCTCTGTGGAGGCTAAAACCTTTCATTTTTATAGAATAGAAAAAGGAAAAAGGAAAAAAAAAAAAATAGTCATACATATATTAATATTTAATTATACTAATTTTTTACGCAATTAATTCACAATGACAGACGAAGTAGAGATTCAACCCGAGAGCGCTTCTCGCTCATATCCTCAAATTAGTATACGCGACGCCGCGGACATAGTACCTCCTTTTGACGGATATAATATTCCAATATACCAGTTTACAAAGAATTGTTTAAACGCTAAGTGTATGATTTCACCTCACGCTGAATACGGGTTAGTACAGCTAATTAAAAATAAATTGTACGGTCAGGCATCGAGAGTAGTTTTAAGTGGCGAATATAACACGATAGAAGATTTAATTACGGTTTTAAAATCTCGCTTTGCCCCTACGTATACTTCGATTCAATTATATGGAGACTTGTCGAAAATCGCGCAAATGCCAAACGAAGTCGCCGTCGATTATAGTAATCGCGTGTCAGTTATTTTATCGGAAATAAAACATTGTAACGAGACAGAACATCCGACTGTCGCCTCGCAGTATAACAAAACAGCTGAAACCAACGCGATCAAAGCATTTCTAACAGGGCTTAGACCTGAAATTTGTAACCGTTTGCGAATTCACGAGTTTATATTTTTAGACGACGCAATTAGTGCAACAATTAGGGCTGAAGCCGAGGTTAAAGAAAATCATTTACGTTTGAAAATGGCGGAAAATTACACGCGTTCAATTCGGTGTAGCAATTGCTTCGGGTACGGACACAATACCAGTATGTGCCCAAGTCAGGGTTTAGGCGGGCAACAAACCGCGAGAATACAATGGCAACCACGGTACTGCCAACATTGTCAACGATCGGGCCATACTATACAAAATTGCCGAAATATTAATCAACAAGGAAGATCCTGGAATCGCCCTGTCCAAGGACCACCGAGGAACAACTTTCCTAACCAGCCCAATACCAATCTACCTGTAAATAACAATACACCTGTAACAAGGCCGCCTCCTACTTGCTCATACTGCAACAACATTGGACACACTATCGATCAATGCCGAAAAAAAGCTTATCAAGAAAGACAAAAAGAAACTAACCAGCAGGTATGTAAACGGACCAACCTCATAAAACCAACCTGCAAAATAAAGAAACCGCCTACCATAGAAATAGAAAACGAGAGTTTCCAACAAGAATCCGCTTGTTTTATGATCGACACCGGGTCAGATTTAAATTTAATCAAAAAAGATATACTTTCAACCACTGCACATATACATACCGATGCTCTATTTGAATTAAACGGAATAACTGAAGGCCAACTTTCAACTACAGGATACACCAAAGTAAGAATTTGCAACACAGAAGCCATACTCCACATAGTAGAAGACTTACCCATAACTCAAGATGGAATACTCGGAAATGAATTTTTTATAAACGCCGGAGCCGACATTAGATATTCAAAATCACTTTTGACAATAGAAAACTATAACATACCATTTCAAGAACCTGTCATCGAAATAAAAGCCAGAGAGGGCAACGTCGTACCCATTAGGATATTAAATACTAACCTTCAAACAGGATTTGTACCAAAATTAGAAATACATCCTGAATTGCACCTTGGAAACGCAGTCGTAACAAATAGAAATGGAATCGCTTTTATCTGCGCTATTAACGTCTCCACTAAACCAATACGAATACAGATGCCTGAAGTGGAGTTGCAACCATACGAGGAATCAACGATCAATAACCTACACAATGAAAGTACTGACCGAGCAAAAGAATTATTCAAAGCCTTGCGGTTGGACCATTTAAATGAGGAAGAAGCAGATAACGTCAAACAATTAATACAAAATAACGCAGATAGGTTCAGTTTACCCGGAGAAGAATTACCAGCTACCAACAAAGTACACCACCGAATAATCACCACAGATGAGGCACCAATCAACGTAAAGCAATATCGTTACCCTCAATGCCACAGGGAGGAGATAAATGTACAAATAAATGATTTATTACAAAAAGGAATAATCGAACACTCAACGTCCCCATACAATTCACCACTATGGATAGTCCCGAAAAAGGAAGACTCTCAGGGACAGAAGAGATGGAGATTGGTGATTGATTTCAGGCGACTAAACGAAAAAACAATTGGTGATGCCTACCCTCTGCCTAATATAACGGACATCTTGGATCAGTTAGGAAGCGCAAAATATTTTTCAATTTTCGATTTGAGATCAGGATTTCACCAGATCCCTATGCATCGACACGACAAGCACAAAACAGCATTTTCTACACAATACGGGCATTATGAGTTCAACAGAATGCCATTTGGGTTGAAAAATGCCCCAGCGACATTCCAACGATTAATGGATAATGTGTTAACGGGTCTCCAAGGTTTAGAATTATTTGTGTACTTAGACGATATAGTTATTTATGCAAGCTTTTTAAAAGAACATGAAATTAAATTCAACAAATTAATGGAAAGGCTAAGAGAAGCTAATCTTAGTTTACAACCGGACAAATGCGAATTCCTGAAAAAAGAAGTGGCATATCTGGGACACATAATTGACGAAAATGGACTGAGGCCGGATCCTAGGAAAATCGAGGCAGTCAAGGAGTTTCCAGTCCCTAAGACGGTAAAGAATATTAGACAATTTCTGGGTTTGTGCGGACATTACAGAAGATTTATCAAGGACTTCTCCAAAATTGCAAAACCACTCTCCGATTTAACTAAAAAAGAACGAAAGTTCGAATGGACTAAGCAGCAGGAAGACGCCTTTACGCACCTTAGGGATGCTTTATGTAAAGAGCCAATTTTGGCATACCCAGATTTTTCAAAGCCGTTCAATATAACTACAGACGCATCTGGAATAGCCGTAGGAGCAATCCTGAGTCAGGGAGAAATCTGGAAGGACCAGCCAATTTCATACGCTTCGAGAGTCCTGAACGAAGCCGAAACAAGATACTCAGCAACTGAAAGAGAGCTTTTAGCGATTGTCTACGCCGTAAATCACTTTCGTCCATATGTCTATGGTAGAAAATTTTCTTTAATAACAGACCATAAACCATTGACTTGGATAAACAAAGTCGCCGATCCTACGTCTAGACTGTTACGCTGGAAACTAAAACTAAGCGAATATGATTACGAAGTAAAATACAAAGCAGGAAAACTAAATTCTAACACAGACGCATTATCTCGCAACCCAACTCAAAACATCGATACGCTACCAATCAATGCAAAAAGATCACACTCAACAAACACATCCGAAAGCAGGGAAGTAAAAAGGCCGAAATATTGGCATCAACATGTTAAACGACCAAGAAGTTCCACTACATCGAGTCCAAGAGAAATTAAAAGAAAGAAAGAATGGCATCAGTATAAAACGCGACCACGGGAATCAACAACTACCAGTTCAAGAGAAATTAAAAAGAAGAAAGAATGGCACCAGTATCCTACACGACCACGAGAATTAACAACTACCGACTCATTACCACAGAAGAAAAAACAAAAACAGTATTCATCAAAAGATATTAGCTCAGACGAATCTAATTACTATGACACAGACGACTCGGAAGACGAATTGGCAGACAAGATCAAGAGGAAAAGGCCCTTAAGTTCGAGCACATCACAAGAAAAACGAAGAATCAAGAAAAAACATAAGAAAAATGAAAGAGAAGTACAAGTTGAAATCCATCAACCACCCTCAGAGTTCAAGGAGAAGACTCCACCGCCATTAGTTTTGAGGAGAAATGATCCCATAGTAATTGCTGATGAGATAGAAGAATTAGACGAAGCAACAATTCTGCCCAAATATATTTTCAAAGATCCACCAAAAATCGACTCCTCTTCTGAAACTCCTAAAGAAGAATCCGCAAGACCTAAAAATTTAAAAGAAGAATCAGATTCAAACTTCACAGAAACTGCTCCCATAACTCCCATTAAAATAGTAAAAGAAGAAGATGGACAACTCACCGTTAGGAAATCGGGACAACCAAAAGTAATATCAGAAGAACCAGTTCATACATACATAGAAGAAACAAAAGATCATCTGTGGATAAGAAAAGGAACAATTGTAATATTTTTGGACCAGGAAGGAAATCCTTCTGACCCGCAGTCAGAAGAATTTATAAAAAGAAAGAAACTTATAATACCTAAATTCAATGCTAAGGAGATAATAGAAATTAGATTAAAGAAACAATTAGTACTAGGAGTAATAGCACCAATTAAAGAAGAATTACCTCAAACTTTAAAAACCCTCTCCCTTTTACTTCAAGAACAGAAGATACAAGAAATTAGCATGCCAGACAGGAAACACATCAAAAAGATCTTGTGCATTGTCTTCAATAATACAAATATAAAGATTACGTTGTGTACAGGGAAAATACAAATACCTCTGCAAAAAGATAGATTAGAAATTATTAGAGAAAATCATGAAACCCCACTGGGAGGTCATAAAGGTATCAAGAAAACTTACCAGCGCATTAGACATAATTATTATTGGAAAAACATGAAAAAAGATGTAGTAGATTACGTTAGAACCTGCATTGACTGCCAACGAAACAAGCTTGTACGTATGAAGAATAAGGAACCAACGGTTATCACTGATACCCCCATCGAGGCATTTGATAAGATATCTCTGGATATATTAGGACCACTTCCACTTACCAAAAAGGGATATAATTACATATTAACAGTACAAGATAACTTAACAAAATATTCTGTCGCAGCACCTCTTGTTTCATTCACCACGGAAGAAGTAGCAAAAGCTTTCACAGATCACTTTATCTGCAAATTCGGATGTCCAAAGGCAATATTAACAGATCAAGGCACGTGTTTCACTAGTTCATTAATGAAGAAATTAGCGAGAATTTTTCAAATTAAAACGTACCGAACTTCGTCTTTTCATCCTCAATCCAACGGTGCACTAGAAAGAAGTCATCATGTATTAATCGAATACCTCAAGCATTATATTACTGAACAGAAAGAATGGGATGATTGGTTACCTCAAGCTCTCTTCTCTTACAACACTAGCATACATGCAGGAACGAAATTTACCCCACACGAGCTAATTTTTGGTAGAAAAGCGAGACAGCCGTCAAAATTCATCGTCGACGAGAACATTAATACCTTTCCGGATTTCGTTGACAATCTAATCACAACTCTGCACAATCTACGGAAAACAGCAAGAAATAACTTACAGCAATCTAAACACAGACAGAAATTCTATTATGACAGAAAAATACGACCAGCATACTACCAGACCGGCGAAAATGTCTTCTTACTTAATCCGCCACGAAAAAATAAACTCCAGAAAGAATACACCGGGCCGCACATAGTATCTAGAAACGTTGGGGACAACAATGTAGAAATACAAATTAGGGGGAAAACCCGGAAAAGAATAGTTCACAAGGACCGTATCAAGAGGGCGCACATGCCATTAAAGGATCAAGAATCAATAATAGGGAAATTCAGCCGTGAAGATGCGCATGCAGCATGTGTCTCTTGGGGACAAGAGACTCGCCCAAGGAGGGAGGTGTAACGTCCCCGGGGAAGACCAGTTCCGGCCGATAATCAAAGAAAGTACTTTAATGATAATAAGTTTTTATTTTATTACCGACCGCAAATTACCGACCGCACCATAAAAATTCGCGTGGTAATGGGGTGGGGTAGCTTACGCGTGCAACATTGTTTAGAATAGATCACCGATTGATGGCGCGCGCGTTAGTTAGAAAGAGACAGAAGATATTCTTCGAAACAGAATTAAAATAAATTATTATTTAAATGTTTATATTATATATATTATTAATTATTCACTCATTATAAATTGCGTTATATTTTTAATTATTATTTTATGTATTATTCGCGGTTAATTATTTCTTCTATCAAAACACTTATAATTTGCGTATATAAAAATTATTAAAAATGCGATTTAACGGGAAAACTTGTGAAAGACTAATTAATAGTAAATCAAAGCGTATTTTTCCTAATCAAACTAATATACATTTGCTGCTAAATAAAGCGTAATAAAAGAATAATTACTTTTTGAGCGGGAAAACCCCATGATTCTCGGGGTATAAAAGGGCGTGCAGCAGCGGCTGTCAGGGCAGAACAATCTTTGCAGTACTACGTGCCGGACCTCTTAGGAAGCGACAACTGGAGCAGTTTTAACTGGTAAGAGCCCACAAGATTCTTAGTTTTGACTGGACAGCGGGTATCAGCCATTTGGATACTCGATCGTTGGGTAGTTCTAGTAGCCAGCTAACGCAGGCTCCCCGTTCAAACGGTCTTGTATCTGAAACTCCGTATGGAGAGTGCTATGCTCAGCCCCAGAAGGAACTAAGACATCAACGAGAGCTCTCCAGTCACTCATATATATATATATATTTCTTATTTTTCTGAGTTATTAACTCGCCGTCGGATTCTCGGAGTTCGCTCTGGGTAGTTTAGTAGCCAGCTAACGCAGGCTCCCCATCATTGAGCGGCTTGGTCTCTGAAGCCCGTGTCTTTTGGGTGGCGTTTCAATAACTTCAATAAATAATTAAAGTCGAGTCATTTTATTTGCAACCCTGTTGGTCACACGTCGTCATTTGATTCTTGCATCGTTGGGTAGTTCTAGTAGCCAGCTAACGCAGGCTCCCCAATTAAGCGATCAGGTTTTAGGTGTCGATTTGTGCTCTGACAAAAAGGGCCATGATCTAATTAGTTTAGAGTCAACCAAAGAGTAACTGTTCCACGTCCAACACGAATTTTAGAGTAAATTTAATAACCAAATATTGTTCTGTCAGTTTTGTTAGGATCTAGATCCATTATAAATTGCGTTGTACTTTTGCGTTATGTACATCATTATAAAACCACATAATTGAAGTAGTTAGCTACCGTTCCGCGATTTGCAACAATTACAAGTCTATTATACTCTATTTTTACGTTTAGAATTCAGTTACATACATATACATTTTAATATTTACTAAAGAAATTGATAATTATAATTCTTTTCCTCGTAATTACTTGAATAAACATAATTAATGAAAGGTATTAACCTGTAGATTTCACTCTTTAACCACACGCCACCACGATCCCACATTCTTTTAGTATTAGTTATAGTAAAACGAGTCGCTTAGTAGGCAAAAACCGCTCTTTGCTTCATAAGTGCTGAAAATACCTGATACTAGTATCAGGGACGTTACAATAATATGGATAATAATGCATGTTATATTGATAATATTGGGAGTAATAAGTATAATTATTATAGTTCCGGCCATAATAACAGTATAATATTGGTAATAATGCATGTTATATTGATAATAATAGAAGTAATAAGTATAATTATTACAGTTCTTGTGCGACTCGATTGCCGAAACGTTGGGTTTGCTCGGTTGAATCTCGTAACGCTGAAAAAGAGGGGTCCGGATCGTGTATGAGCCGTACGCGTAAGAGAGGGAAAGAGTAAGGTGCAATTCACCACGAAAATAATTTAAGTCAAAGTTTATTGAACAAGATTAGCCACGTCAGAGCTCGAGAGTGCACCGCTGATCTTTGTGTATATCGACTGACTGGTTTCCGAGAATCGCCGCGTATATAAACAGGCGGTGGTCGATAGTTCGGGAATCCGAAGCTTCTCGACGCAATATTTACAAATGTGCGACCGACGCCAAGGTTCGCGTCGAGCGGGCCTTCGCGATCTTTCGCGAAGTGGCTCGTCTCGCTCTCCGCGTCCCGCACCTCGCAGTACAATTCAAAACAAAGAGACGAGCAAGAGGTGGGAGCGAGAGAGCGAGAGAGCGATTTAGAGAGTTCGAAAGTTCGGGAGTTTTCCCGAACATACCGCCCGCCTTCTTCGTACCGCGAAGAACAGAACCAAACGCACTACTGTTCGAACGTACAACTGTGAGTTGTCCCAGCGGGTTTCAGTGCAGTTCAGTGTCAGTGAAAATGTGTTCCGAAGAAAGCGAGAGTACCGAATCCATCAACAAGCTAAGTAAGTACACAGCTATTTGTTTATATTTACAGCATATACGCGCGAGGAATGAGCTTAAAGACTAAGAGACAATAAACGTAAGCAAAGGTATCTTAATGAATATAAGTCTTGAATGAAGCAAAATAGAAACGCAACACTAACAAACTATGACTTAAGAATACTAGCTAGAAAATAAACGCAACCTATGAAATTCTAACATAAAGATATGGCTACCGCCCGCCGTAAGTAAATATTAACAAAAGAATAAGTGCTGTCCATTGCATTGTTGTAACAAAAGTCTATTACGGGGAGTCGGTGGACACAACCGGAAGAGGGCACAGCTTGACGATGGGTCTCTTCAAAAGGCCGTTCGCTGTCCTTACGGTTACGACCCGAACGCTACCGTCCTTTCCGGGATGCACTTCCTCGATGCGTCCCATCGGCCACTTGGTTGGCGGTTGCAGGTCGTCTTTAAGTAACACCAAGGTCCCGACTTCCAGGTTATCTCGCTGGTGTCGCCACTTAGGAAGTTGCTGCAGATGATGTAAGTACTCGTGCCTCCACCTGGTCCAGAAGGAGGCGCACATTTGACTAAGTAGCCTCCATCTGGTGGATAGGGATACAGGAGACCCTTCCGTGTCCGGGCCGGGCACAGCGACCAAAGGTTCACCGACGAGAAAATGGCCTGGGGTCAAAGCTGCAAGATCCGCCGGGTCAGCAGAGAGAGCGTAGATTGGCCGCGAATTGAGACAAGCTTCAATTTGACATAGCAAGGTCGTCAGCTCCTCAAAGGTAAGTGTGGCGTCCCCAATCACACGTCTCAGATGGTGCTTTACTGATTTGACCCCTGCTTCCCAGAGTCCTCCAAAATGTGGCGCATGCGGAGGGATGAACTTCCAGTCAGTGCCATCCGCTGCCAAGGATGAAGCGGCGTCCTGGAAAAACTCTGATGCTTGCCGGAACATGAGGCGCAGCTCGCGATCAGCTCCGCGAAAAACTGTGCCATTATCGCTGACCAAGGTGGTGCATTGTCCTCGACGGCTGACGAAGCGTTGGAACGCGGCAAGAAAAGCGGCCGCGGTAAGATTTGATACGGCTTCGAGGTGGATAGCCCGTGTTGAAAAACAGACAAATAAAGCAATATAACCTTTATAGGCCTTGTGACCACGACCAGGTGCTGTGCGCAGCATGATCGGACCCGCGTAGTCCACCCCCGCAGTTTTGAACGGCCGTTGAGGAGTCGTGCGTTCCACCGGAAGTTGGCCCATCAGCTGAGTAAGAGGTCGGCCCGAAAAGCGTCGACAGCGCACACACTCGTGGATGACAGACCTCACCAACGATCGTCCACGCAGAATCCAATAGCGGCGGACAAGAATACTATTGGTCAGTTGTGGGCCGCCATGAAAAGAATGCAGGTGAGCCTCCATCACCAATAACTTAGCCAGAGGGCAGGACCCAGAGATAATCACTGGATGTTTTTCTGAATAGGATAGCGATGCAGCTCCAAGGCGACCTCCTACACGCAACAGACCGTGCTGATCTAAGAAGGGCCGCAAAGAGCTAAGCGGCGACGCCTTGCTCCCCGGTTTTTTGCAACTGATCGAGCTCTTCAAGGAAGTGAGTTTGCTGAGATCGGCGCAACAGGGCCCGCAGTGCGGCTTCTCGCTCCCAAGTACGGAGGTGCCCATCAGAGCAGGGTCGTCGTCAGGTTAAAGATGCAAACCTGAAACAGTAAGCCACGACTGACACCAAGCGAGTAAGGGAGGAGAACCTTAGCAGCAATTCATCCGGAGTTTGGATGGCGATGTTAATCGATGCTTGTCTTCGTTCTGCATTAGCATCCTCAGAACGGCGTGGGAAGTCTGAGGGCCAGAGATGTGGTGAGCCCTGCAACCACAACGGTCCGTGCCACCATAAGGTCGAGTCTAGCAGTTGGGCAGGTGTAATTCCTCTGGTTGCTAAGTCTGCTGGGTTAACTGCGGAGTTTACGTAGCGCCAGTGTTTCGCGGGAACACTGGTTTGGATTGCAGCTACCCGATGAGCGATGAACGGCTTCCACGTTGACGCGTGTCCACGTATCCAAGTCAGGACGACGCTAGAGTCTGTCCAGGCAGTTATTGTGACAGGTAAGTTGAGTCCGTTCTTGATGAGGATCAGTAACTTCGCCAAGAGCGCGGCGCCACATAATTCCAGCCGGGGAATACTAACGGTCTTCACTGGTGCTACCTTGGTTTTTGCAATCAGGAGCGTGGTGTAAGCGACCCCCGCTCTGGCAACACGAAGATATACCGCAGCAGCATATGCACGTTGAGAAGCGTCGCAGAAGCCATGTAATTCAAGGTTGTCTCCAGAGGAGCATTGGGCCCAGCGCGGCACCACTACTCGGTCAAGGTAAGGAAGAGCGTTGCGAAATTCAGCCCAGCGATGCTGAACGTTGAGAGGAGGCTCCTCATCCCAATCTACCCCCATCATCCACAGATCCTGCATGAGAATCTTTGCATTAATTAAGACTGGAGCTGCCCAACCGAGGGGGTCGAACAAGCTGGCGACTTCCGAAAGAATGGTCCGTTTCGAGCACGTGCGGGAAGTTTCCACAGGGGCGAAAACCCTTAGAGACAAGGTGTCATCCTGTGGACTCCACTTGATCCCCAAGGTCGTTAATGATTCCGAATCTTGAAAGAGAAGGGACTCGACAGCGTTCGGATCCTGAAGCTCTGGTGAGTTGGATGCCCATTTGCTTAACTCGAAGGCGCCCGATTGAAGAATGGTAATCACCTGATGTCGTAACTCTTTAGCGTCTTTGATAGTATCAGCACCAGCTAAGATGTCGTCGACGTAGCGGTGATTCCTCAGGGCCATTGCTCCAAGAGGCAGACGAGTTTCCTCATCATTGGCCAGTTGCTCCATCACGCGGAGGGAGGCGATAATAACAGTACAATACGAGTAATAATGCATGTTATATTGATAATAATAAAAGTAATAAGTATAATTATTACAGTTCTAGCAATGATAACAGTATAATACAAGTAATAATGCATGTTATATTGATAATAGCAAAGTAATAAGTATAATTATTATAGTTCTAGCGATAATAACAGTATAATACGACTAATAATGCATGTTATATAGATAATAATAAATTAGCGATGATAACAGTATAATACGAGTAATAATGCATGTTATATTGATAATAATAAGAGTAATAAGTATAATCATTATAGTTCTTGCGATCATAACAGTATAATTCGAGTAAAAAGTCATGTTATATTGATAATAGCAAAGTAATAAGTATAATTATTATAGTTCTAGCGATAATAACAGTATAATACGACTAATAATGCATGTTATATAGATAATAATAAATTAGCGATGATAACAGTATAATACGAGTAATAATGCATGTTATATTGATAATAATAAGAGTAATAAGTATAATCATTATAGTTCTTGCGATGATAACAGTATAATACGAGTAATAATGCATGTTATATTGATAATAATAAAAGCAATAAGTATAATTATTATAGTTCTAGCGATAATAACAGTACAATACGAGTAATAATGCATGCTATATTGATAATAATAAAAGTAATAAGTATAATTACTATAGTTCTAGCGATAATAACAGTATAATACGAGTAATAATGCATGTTATATTGATAATAATAAAAGCAATAGGTATAATTATTATAGTTCTACCGATAATAGCAGTAAAATACGAGTAATAATGCATGTTATATTGATAATAATAAGAGTAATAAGTATAATCATTATAGTTCTTGCGATGATAAAAGTATACTACGGGCAATAATGCGCGTTATATTGATGATAATAACAGTAATAAGTGTAATTATTATAGTTCTACCGATGATAACAGTATAATACGAGTAATAATGCATGTTATATTGATAATAATAACAGCAATAAGTATAATTATTATAGTTCTAGCGATAATAACAGTACAATACGAGTAATAATGCATGTTATATTGATAATAATAAAAGTAATAAGTATAATTATTATAGTTCTAGCGATAATAACAGTATAATACGAGTAATAATGCATGTTATATTGATAATAGTAAAGTAATAAGTATAATTATTATAGTTCTAGCGATAATAACAGTATAATACGAGTAAAAAGTCATGTTATATTGATAATAGCAAAAGTAATAAGTATAATTATTATAGTTCTAGCGATCATAAGAGTATAATACAAGTAAAAAGTCATGTTATGTTGATAGTAATAAAAGTAATAAGTGTAATTATTATAGTTCTACCGATAATAACAGTATACTACGAGTAATACTGCATGTTATATTGATAATAATAAAAGTAATAAGTATACTCTTTATAGTTCTAGCGATAATAACAGTATAATACGAGTAAAAAGTCATGTTATATTGATAATAGCAAGAGTAATAAGTATAGTTATTATAGTTCTAGCGATAATAACAGTATAATACGAGTAATAATGCGCGTTATATTGATGATAATAACAGTAATACGAGTAATTATTATAGTTCTACCGATGATAACAGTATAATACGAGTAACAATGCATGTTATATTGATAATAATAAAAGTAGTAGGTATAATTATTCTAGTTCTAGCAATGATAACAGTATAATACGAGTAATAATGCATGTTATATTGATAATAATAAGAGTAATAAGTATAATCATTAGAGTTCTTGCGATAATAGCAGTATAATATGGGTAATAATGCATGTTATATTGATAATAACAAAAGTAATAAGTATAATTATTATAGTTCTAGCGATCATAACAGTATAAAACGAGTAAAAAGTCATGTTATATTGATAATAATAAAAGTAATAAGTATAATTATTATAGTTCTAGCGATAATAACTGCATAATATAGGCAATAGTGAATGTTATATTGATAATAATAAAAGTAATAAGTATAATTATTATAGTTCTAGCGATAATAACAGTATAATACGAGTAATAATGCATGTTATATTGATAATAGTAAAGTAATAAGTATAATTATTATAGTTCTAGCGATAATAACAGTATAATACGAGTAAAAAGTCATGTTATATTGATAATAGCAAAAGTAATAAGTATAATTATTATAGTTCTAGCGATCATAAGAGTATAATACAAGTAAAAAGTCATGTTATGTTGATAGTAATAAAAGTAATAAGTGTAATTATTATAGTTCTACCGATAATAACAGTATACTACGAGTGATACTGCATGTTATATTGATAATAATTGTTCGAGAATCCAAACAAAGAAATAGATCCAACCGTCAGTAACGCGAAAAGAATACACTTTTTCATAGGCACCGCTTCATAACAGAAGCAAAAGTCGTTGGCGGTGCCTTGTTTTTCTAGCCTAGCTGTTGTCGCGACTCCAACCGTCAAACCGGCGCACGGCAACAGCTAGGCCAATCAGGCGATCCGCGGAACTCCGCTCTTTGTTTGGATTCTCGAACTGCCGCAACGAAGAAAAATTAAACGCTCCAATCGCGGAAGACCAGCGAGCACATATAAGAGTGCAAAACCCTTGGGCGCCGTTAGAATCTACGAAAACCTCACGCTAAACCGAACACGCATCTCGGCGAGATCTAATTCGGGTGAAAGAGATTTAAATAAGCGCGACTGCGTCGCCAATAAAAGACAATTAGTGCAATTCCGAACTTTATTTGTATATACATATTATTCGTGTGTCTTTAAATAACGTGTACAGTTAAGCTCTTGTTGTATAATCGTGAGTGTATAAAGTCCTACGTGAACCTAGATTTAAATAAACTTGTTAACTGTTTGTATGCACTTTTCTCGCACCTCATCCAAACCCCATCCCACGTTATCTCGCTCAGCGCTGAGCGCTCCGGCGATTCGACGACGCAACATCTACGTCGAAACATTGGTCCTTCGAGCCGGATAGATAACGTGGTCGAAAAGGTGCTAGTGCATATCGCGAGTGAATAGCAATGGCTGAACTTGTGGCCAAGCAAGATCGTCTCCAGTACGCGATTGAGCGAGCGCTGGTCAATTTCAAAAAATTGGGGAAGGACAATGTGACCATCGCCACCGTGAAATCTCGCATCGCGACCTTGAGGGAGACGTGGCAGCAGTACCAGGATGGTGATCTTCTTCTGGCGGCGAAAGTTCCGGTCGACAAGAGAGGGGCGTTGGACTACTTCCAGGACCAGCGGTTCGAAGCCACCGAGGAGGTCTACCAATCCACGATGGACTTCTACGAAAATCGCTTGGAGGAGCTTCGAGCCTCAACCAGCAAAGCCTCAACCGCCCCGGCCGTTGCAGCAACATCGAAGTCCGGTCATCTGCCGTTGGCCCAGCTACCAGCCATTCAGCTCCCTCCGTTCGACGGCAAGCTCGACGAATGGGTAAGCTTCCGAGACCGTTTCGACTCTTTAATCCTGCAAAATCCGGAAATTAGCGGGTTTGCGCGCATGCATTATCTAGTGTCGGCTCTTAAAGGACGCGCGTTAGATTGTATCGCTAACCTTCCAGTAACGGCGGATAGTTTTGAAATAGCATGGAACGCATTGAAAAAGCGGTTCGAAAATAAACGACGTTTGCTTACATCGCATCTATCAGCGTTGCTCGACCTTGCGCCGTTGCCGCGTGAATCCGCAGCGGAACTACAAACATTGCGCGACCGCGTCAATTTCGCCGTTGCGTCGCTGAAAAACTTAGGACGCACGCCCGCGGAACTTTGGGACGACATGCTAGTCCATTTAATTGCACAAAAATTAGATTCCCCCTCACGAAAAGCATGGACCGCGCACACAAGCGAAAACGATGATCCTCCTTCTTTTGCGGTGCTGCAATCGTTTCTCGATGCTCGCGTCCGTGCGTTAGAAGATTTTAATACTGTGGCGTCGAATAAACCTGTCGGTAATCCCGTTTCCGCGGCCCGCGTTCACGCGACGACAACGTCAACAAACACGAACAATATGTGTCCTCTATGTAAATCGCGTCACTACCTCGTCGCGTGCCCCGCGTTCCTCGCAAAAACACCACGACAACGCGTTGATGTAATTAAAAGATACTCACGGTGTTTTAATTGTCTGAGTCAAAGTCACGCCGTCCAGGAATGTTCTAGTAAATACTCGTGTCGACTATGTCAAAAGAGGCATCATTCCTTGTTGCATGAAGAAACCGTTTTTCCGCGTGCCGCACCTGCAAATGCGCCGAATACAACAAACGTGTCCTCTCCCATAGCGGGGGGTTCGGAGATAAACACTCACCTCGTGTCTGCTAACGCTAAAGTCCCGTCTCCGGTTTTGCTAGCGACTGCAATTGTGACGGTCCAAGTCCCTTCCGGACGCCGCTTGGTCACTCGCGCACTAATTGATCAAGGATCAGAGGCGAGTTTCATCTCCGAGGCCCTTGCACAAGCGTTACACGCGAAACGTACCCGAGTATCTGCGTCAATTTCGGCAGTCGGCGGCGTTCATGCCGGCACCGCGCGTCATGCGACGCACATTATAGTTTCTCCGCGCGTATCCCCCACTCCGACGATCACTACGACGGCACTGGTACTCAACTCGCTTTCAACTTACTGCCCCAAGAGCACGGTTCTCAACCGGTCATTAGAACACTTAGCAGATTTACCATGGGCAGACTCCAATCCAACCAGTCAATTCCCTGTTCATCTCATCCTGGGCGCTGACGTATACAGTGAGATAATTCTCGAAGGTGTGCGGAAGGGCGGGCGGGGTCAACCCATCGCCCAGCGGACCATATTCGGGTGGATTATATCAGGCCCCTTTTCCGCGGTATCATCTTTCCCACGCGTCTCGGTGCACCATAGCGCGGTGGATGAATCTTTATCCCAGACTCTGCAAAAATTCTGGGAGATCGAGGAGCTTCCCTCCAAAATCATTGCTCGTTCTCCTGAAGACGAGCGGTGCGAGAAATTTTTTCAAGAAACGACCTCTCGTACGTCCACCGGTCAATACATAGTACGACTTCCTTTTCGCGATGAGAATATCACTCGGCTCGGGCACTCTCGTCAGAAAGCGTTAATAATGTTAAACTCCCTTTTTCGAAACTTTCGGTCCAAAATCACACTCGCAACGGAATACAAACAATTCATGGACGAATATGAAAACCTCGGCCATATGCGTCGCGTTCCCCGGTCTATTGCTTCGAAAAACCTCCGTGTTTATATTCCCCACCACCCAGTCATCCGAGACGACAGCACTACTACCAAGCTTCGCGTAGTATTTAACGCGTCGAGCGTGACGTCATCCGGGCTCGCCTTGAATGATGTGTTATTGCCAGGTCCCAAACTTCAGTCCGACCTCCCCACCATTATAAATCGATGGCGACAGTTCCGTTATGTTTACACAGCGGATATTGCTAAAATGTATCGCCAAATTTTAGTCCATCAAGACGATCTTGATTTTCAACGGATTCTATGGACCACTTCCGATCCGAATCAACCAAACGAATATCAATTGCTAACAGTGACCTATGGCATGAATTGTGCCCCTTACCTCGCGCTGCGCGTGATTCAGCAATTGATGCAGGATGAAGGTAGCGCCTACCCCCTCGCGGTTCCTCTTCTACGCGACTGCACTTACGTAGACGATATTTTGTTCGGAGAAAACGAAGTAGAGTCGTTACGACGATCTCGGGAACAATTAGTCGGACTCCTAAATCGCGGCCACTTTTCCCTGCGTAAATGGGCAAGCAATTCGGCGGAATTGCTCTCCAACATCGACTCTTCCGATCACGGTCTCGCGTGCAGTAAAGAACTGTCCCCCGACGATCAAGTGAAAATTTTGGGAGTGGCCTGGAATCCTTCTCGCGACTCTTTTCATTTTCGCGTCTCACTTGCCCGCACTGCCCCCACTACAAAACGGTCTATCCTCTCGATTATCGCTAAATTATATGATCCTCTCGGTTGGGTTGCTCCCGCCATAATTTCGGCAAAAGTCTTTATCCAAGAGCTCTGGCGACTCCGCGTAAGTTGGGATGAAACCCTCCCAGAATCGTCACTACGTAAATGGCAAAATATTTACACTCACTGGCGAGGCCTTGATGGCGTTTCCGTTCCGCGCTGGACCGGATTACACCCCACTTTGCCACGTCGTAGAAATTCACGGATTTTCCGACGCTTCGAATGTCGCGTACGCGGCGGTTATTTACCTAAAGGTTGTCTCCGCTGCCGGAGAGACAACCGTCTCCTTATTAGCTTGTAAATCAAAGGTTGCGCCCCTCAAGCCCCTTACAATACCGCGCCTCGAATTGTCGGCGGCTGTTCTATTGGCGCGGTTATTTGAATTCGTTCGTGCTTCTATATGCTTCCCACAAATTCGATGCTTCTGTTGGACTGATTCTTCCGTCGTCCTGGCATGGTTAAACCAACATCCATCACACTGGAAAACCTTCGTGGCCAACAGAGTGACCACGATCCAGTCTAGTCTTCCAAACGTGGAGTGGCGTCATGTACCCTCTAGTGACAACCCCGCTGATTGCGCCTCCCG
Source organism: Megachile leachella (assembly GCA_963576845.1). Lineage (NCBI taxonomy): Eukaryota > Metazoa > Arthropoda > Insecta > Hymenoptera > Megachilidae > Megachile > Megachile leachella. The sequence goes on along the minus strand of OY756260.1, from coordinate 11,547,160 downwards.
TGGTCTCATGGGGAACGAACTGCGTGAGAAATCTCTTTGGTGGCAAGGCCCCACATGGCTCCGCGGGCCTGAATCCGGGTGGCCTTCTAAAGTAACCCCTTCGGACGATTCTGCCGCGTCCGAACACCGCGTATTAACGTGTCACGCAACCGCCCAAACACCAACTTGGGATCTCGCGATCAGATTTTCATCATGGACAAAATTAACACGCGTGACAGCCTATATTAGACGGTTTGTACACCGGTGTCGCTCTAAGCAATCATTAGACGTCTCTCCATTGAGTAACTCTTTGGCGCTCACGGCAGAAGAGTGCGCGGCTGCCAAAACATTCTGGCTGGGCCAAATTCAACGGGAAATATTTAGTAAGGAACTTCAAGCCTTAAAAACCGCTACACCCCTAGCTCGAGAAAGCCGATTGCAGGCTCTAACTCCTTTTCTCGATAAAGACGGGCTCATTCGTGTAGGTGGACGACTGCAGAATGCCTCCCTGTCATTTTCAGCCAAACACCCCATTCTCCTCGGGGCGCACCCTCTTGTTCAACGCATAATCGAGCACGTGCATTTAAAAATGTTGCATGCCGGGACCCAATTAACCTTAGCTTGCCTACGACAGGAATATTGGATTCTCCGGGCACGGAATCTAACCCGTTCGGTCATAAACTCATGCGTTCGGTGCACCCGAGAAAGAGCTCGCAACAGTACGCAATTAATGGGGAACCTCCCGGCCCCGAGAGTCAACCCTTCGTCGAAGTGTTTCGAGCACTGCGGTTTAGACTATGCTGGGCCCGTCCGTGTCCGCCCTTCCGCCGGTCGAGGTCGGACCTCAATAAAAGGCTACATTGCCTTATTCGTATGCTTGGCTACCAAAGCCATCCACCTTGAGTTGGTCGCAAATTATTCGACACCTGCTTTTTTAAACGCGTTTTCTCGGTTCTGTTCCCGTCGCGGCCTTCCCTCAGCTATCTACTCAGATAATGGAACCACGTTCGTAGGAGCTGATCGTGAATTAACACTCGCGCACCGAGCCACGTTACGCGATCCGAATTTTCTAAACAGCACTGCGTGCGAGGGGATAAAATGGAATTTTATTCCCCCCTCCGCGCCTCATTTCGGTGGCTTATGGGAGGCCGGGGTTCGGAGTGTTAAGCACCATCTGAAACGCGTCATCGGTGATTCGACGCTTACCTTCGAAGAATTCTACACTCTGCTATGTTCAATAGAGGCGTGTTTGAATTCCAGACCGATTGCTCCCCTATCCGATGCCTCGGATGACCTTACCCCCCTGACTCCCGGTCATTTTCTGATCGGGGCTACGGTTACCACCCCTCCGCAACCCTCACTCCTGCATCTAAAAGAAGACCGATTGTCGCGATGGCAGTTAGTGCGCCAGAAGGCTGAAAGGTTTTGGAAACTCTGGCAAAACGATTACCTTAATACACTACAACAACGCAGCAAATGGCGCAAAAAACTCCCATCGCTGAAAATCGGTCAGCTCGTTCTTGTCCAGAACAACCTGCTTCCTCCATGTAAATGGGAACTAGGCAGAATCACTCAATTACACCCCGGCAACGATGGGCTAACACGCGTTGTAACGATTAGGACAGCGAACACTGTATTAAAAAGACCCATAGTCAAACTCTGCCCACTACCGGTCGAAACTGAAGAATGAGTGCCAGTGCCGCCGTCAAAATAAACTACGAGTCCCAAACATGTACGTCTCTGCGAGACTCCCCCCTCGCCCCTTCGCGAGCGTCGTCGTGTTCTTACGTCTTATTCATAAGTATTACCGCCGTCATAACAACGCAGACCTATGAATGTACGTCTCTACGAGACAAACCCCCCTCTCTCCACGCGCGCCCTCGTACTGTGCGGGCTTCGAAACTGACGTTTCGAGGCGGGCGGTATGTTCGAGAATCCAAACAAAGAAATAGATCCAACCGTCAGTAACGCGAAAAGAATACACTTTTTCATAGGCACCGCTTCATAACAGAAGCAAAAGTCGTTGGCGGTGCCTTGTTTTTCTAGCCTAGCTGTTGTCGCGACTCCAACCGTCAAACCGGCGCACGGCAACAGCTAGGCCAATCAGGCGATCCGCGGAACTCCGCTCTTTGTTTGGATTCTCGAACTGCCGCAACGAAGAAAAATTAAACGCTCCAATCGCGGAAGACCAGCGAGCACATATAAGAGTGCAAAACCCTTGGGCGCCGTTAGAATCTACGAAAACCTCACGCTAAACCGAACACGCATCTCGGCGAGATCTAATTCGGGTGAAAGAGATTTAAATAAGCGCGACTGCGTCGCCAATAAAAGACAATTAGTGCAATTCCGAACTTTATTTGTATATACATATTATTCGTGTGTCTTTAAATAACGTGTACAGTTAAGCTCTTGTTGTATAATCGTGAGTGTATAAAGTCCTACGTGAACCTAGATTTAAATAAACTTGTTAACTGTTTGTATGCACTTTTCTCGCACCTCATCCAAACCCCATCCCACGTTATCTCGCTCAGCGCTGAGCGCTCCGGCGATTCGACGACGCAACATCTACGTCGAAACAATAATAAAAGTAATAAGTATACTCTTTATAGTTCTAGCGATAATAACAGTATAATACGAGTAAAAAGTCATGTTATATTGATAATAGCAAGAGTAATAAGTATAGTTATTATAGTTCTAGCGATAATAACAGTATAATACGAGTAATAATGCGCGTTATATTGATGATAATAACAGTAATACGAGTAATTATTATAGTTCTACCGATGATAACAGTATAATACGAGTAACAATGCATGTTATATTGATAATAATAAAAGTAGTAGGTATAATTATTCTAGTTCTAGCAATGATAACAGTATAATACGAGTAATAATGCATGTTATATTGATAATAATAAGAGTAATAAGTATAATCATTAGAGTTCTTGCGATAATAGCAGTATAATATGGGTAATAATGCATGTTATATTGATAATAACAAAAGTAATAAGTATAATTATTATAGTTCTAGCGATCATAACAGTATAAAACGAGTAAAAAGTCATGTTATATTGATAATAATAAAAGTAATAAGTACAATTATTATAGTTCTAGCGATAATAACAGTATAATACGAGTACAAAGTCATGTTATATTGATAATAGCAAAAGTAATAAGTATAATTATTATCGTTCTAGCGATAATAACAGTATAATACATGTAATAGTGCGTGTTATATTGATAATAATAACTGTAATAAGTGTAATTATTGTGGTTCTAGCGATAATAACAGTGTAATACGAGTAATAATGCAAGTTATATAGATAACAATTAAAGTAATAGGTATAATTATCATAGTTCTAGCGACAACAGCAGTATAATATGGGTAATAATGCACGTTATATTGATAATAATAAAAGCAATAAGTATAATTATTATAGTTCTAGCGATAATAACAGTACAATACGAGTAATAATGCATGTTATATTGATAATAATAAAAGTAATAAGTATAATTGTTATAGTTCTAGCGATAGTAACAGTATAATACGAGTAAAAAGTCATATTATATTGATAATAGCAAAAGTAATAAGTATAATTATTATAGTTCTAGCGATAATAACAGTATAATACGAGTAATAATGCGCGTTATATTGATGATAATAACAGTAGTAAGAGTAATTATTATAGTTCTACCGATGATAACAGTATAATACGAGTGATAGTGCATGTTATAATCATAATATTAAAAGTAATAGGAATAATTATTATAGTTCTAGCAATGGTAACAGTATAATACGAGTAATAATGCATGTTATATTGATAATAATAATAGTAATACGTATAATTATTATAGTTCTGGCGATAATAAGAGTATAATACAAGTAATAGTGCATGTTATATTGATAATAATAAAAGTAATAAGTATAATTATTATAGTTCTTTCGATGATAACAGTATAATACGAGTATTAATGCATGTTATATTGATAACAATAAAAGTAATAAGTACAATTATTATAGTTCTAGCGATAATAACAGTATAATACGAGTAAAAAGTCATGTTATATTGATAATAGCAAAAGTAATAAGTATAATTATTATCGTTCTAGCGATAATAACAGTACAATACGAGTAATAATGCATGTTATATTGATAATAATAACAGCAATAAGTATAATTATTATAGTTCTAGCGTTAATAACAGTACAATACGAGTAATAATGCATGTTATATTGATAATAATAAGAGTAATAAGTATAATCATTATAGTTCTTGCGATGATAACAGTATAATACGAGTAATAATGCATGTTATATTGATAATAATAAAAGTAATAAGTATAATTGTTATAGTTCTACCGATAATAACAGTATAATACGAGTAATAATGCATGTTATATTGACAATAATAAGAGTAATAAGTGTAATTATTATGGCTCTAGCGATAATAACATTGTAATACGAGTAATAATGCATGTTATATAGATAATAATAAAAGTAATAAGTATAATTATTATAGTTCTAGCGATAATAACAGTACAATACGAGTAATAATGCATGTTATATTGATAATAATAAAAGTAATAGATATAATTATTATAGTTCTAGCAATGATAACAGTATAATACAAGTAATAATGCATGTTATATTGATAATAGCAAAAGTCATAAGTATAATTATTATAGTTCTAGCGATAATAGCAGTATAACATGGGTAATAATGCATGTTATATTGATAATAACAAAAGTAAGAAGTATAATTATTATAGTTCTAGGGATAATAGCAGTATAATATGGGTAATAATGCATGTTATATTGATAATAATAACAGCAATAAGTATAGTTATTATAGTTCTAGCGATAATAACAGTACAATACGAGTAATAATGCATGTTATATTGATAATAATAAAAGTAATAAGTCTAATTATTATAGTTCTTTCGATGATAACAGTATACTACGAGTAATAATGCATGTTATACTGATAATAATAAAAGCCATAAGTATAATTATTATAGTTCTAGCGATAATCACAGTACAGTACGAGTAATAATGTATGTTATATTGATAATAATAAAAGTAATAAGTACAATTATTATAGTTCTAGCGATAATAACAGTATAATACGAGTACAAAGTCATGTTATATTGATAATAGCAAAAGTAATAAGTATAATTATTATCGTTCTAGCGATAATAACAGTATAATACATGTAATAGTGCGTGTTATATTGATAATAATAACTGTAATAAGTGTAATTATTGTGGTTCTAGCGATAATAACAGTGTAATACGAGTAATAATGCAAGTTATATAGATAACAATTAAAGTAATAGGTATAATTATCATAGTTCTAGCGACAACAGCAGTATAATATGGGTAATAATGCACGTTATATTGATAATAATAAAAGCAATAAGTATAATTATTATAGTTCTAGCGATAATAACAGTACAATACGAGTAATAATGCATGTTATATTGATAATAATAAAAGTAATAAGTATAATTGTTATAGTTCTAGCGATAATAACAGTATAATACGAGTAAAAAGTCATGTTATATTGATAATAGCAAGAGTAATAAGTATAGTTATTATAGTTCTAGCGATAATAACAGTATAATACGAGTAATAATGCGCGTTATATTGATGATAATAACAGTAATACGAGTAATTATTATAGTTCTACCGATGATAACAGTATAATACGAGTAACAATGCATGTTATATTGATAATAATAAAAGTAATAGGAATAATTATTATAGTTCTAGCAATGGTAACAGTATAATACGAGTAATAATGCATGTTATATTGATAATAATAATAGTAATACGTATAATTATTATAGTTCTGGCGATAATAAGAGTATAATACAAGTAATAGTGCATGTTATATTGATAATAATAAAAGTAATAAGTATAATTATTATAGTTCTTTCGATGATAACAGTATAATACGAGTATTAATGCATGTTATATTGATAACAATAAAAGTAATAAGTACAATTATTATAGTTCTAGCGATAATAACAGTATAATACGAGTAAAAAGTCATGTTATATTGATAATAGCAAAAGTAATAAGTATAATTATTATCGTTCTAGCGATAATAACAGTATAATACATGTAATAGTGCGTGTTATATTGATAATAATAACTGTAATAAGTGTAATTATTGTGGTTCTAGCGATAATAACAGTGTAATACGAGTAATAATGCAAGTTATATAGATAACAATTAAAGTAATAGGTATAATTATCATAGTTCTAGCGACAACAGCAGTATAATATGGGTAATAATGCACGTTATATTGATAATAATAAAAGCAATAAGTATAATTATTATAGTTCTAGCGATAATAACAGTACAATACGAGTAATAATGCATGTTATATTGATAATAATAAAAGTAATAAGTATAATTGTTATAGTTCTAGCGATAGTAACAGTATAATACGAGTAAAAAGTCATATTATATTGATAATAGCAAAAGTAATAAGTATAATTATTATAGTTCTAGCGATAATAACAGTATAATACGAGTAATAATGCGCGTTATATTGATGATAATAACAGTAGTAAGAGTAATTATTATAGTTCTACCGATGATAACAGTATAATACGAGTGATAGTGCATGTTATAATCATAATATTAAAAGTAATAGGAATAATTATTATAGTTCTAGCAATGGTAACAGTATAATACGAGTAATAATGCATGTTATATTGATAATAATAATAGTAATACGTATAATTATTATAGTTCTGGCGATAATAAGAGTATAATACAAGTAATAGTGCATGTTATATTGATAATAATAAAAGTAATAAGTATAATTATTATAGTTCTTTCGATGATAACAGTATAATACGAGTATTAATGCATGTTATATTGATAACAATAAAAGTAATAAGTACAATTATTATAGTTCTAGCGATAATAACAGTATAATACGAGTAAAAAGTCATGTTATATTGATAATAGCAAAAGTAATAAGTATAATTATTACCGTTCTAGCGATAATAACAGTACAATACGAGTAATAATGCATGTTATATTGATAATAATAACAGCAATAAGTATAATTATTATAGTTCTAGCGTTAATAACAGTACAATACGAGTAATAATGCATGTTATATTGATAATAATAAGAGTAATAAGTATAATCATTATAGTTCTTGCGATGATAACAGTATAATACGAGTAATAATGCATGTTATATTGATAATAATAAAAGTAATAAGTATAATTGTTATAGTTCTACCGATAATAACAGTATAATACGAGTAATAATGCATGTTATATTGACAATAATAAGAGTAATAAGTGTAATTATTATGGCTCTAGCGATAATAACATTGTAATACGAGTAATAATGCATGTTATATAGATAATAATAAAAGTAATAAGTATAATTATTATAGTTCTAGCGATAATAACAGTACAATACGAGTAATAATGCATGTTATAATGATAATAATAAAAGTAATAGATATAATTATTATAGTTCTAGCAATGATAACAGTATAATACAAGTAATAATGCATGTTATATTGATAATAGCAAAAGTCATAAGTATAATTATTATAGTTCTAGCGATAATAGCAGTATAACATGGGTAATAATGCATGTTATATTGATAATAACAAAAGTAAGAAGTATAATTATTATAGTTCTAGGGATAATAGCAGTATAATATGGGTAATAATGCATGTTATATTGATAATAATAACAGCAATAAGTATAGTTATTATAGTTCTAGCGATAATAACAGTACAATACGAGTAATAATGCATGTTATATTGATAATAATAAAAGTAATAAGTCTAATTATTATAGTTCTTTCGATGATAACAGTATACTACGAGTAATAATGCATGTTATACTGATAATAATAAAAGCCATAAGTATAATTATTATAGTTCTAGCGATAATCACAGTACAGTACGAGTAATAATGTATGTTATATTGATAATAATAAAAGTAATAAGTACAATTATTATAGTTCTAGCGATAATAACAGTATAATACGAGTACAAAGTCATGTTATATTGATAATAGCAAAAGTAATAAGTATAATTATTATCGTTCTAGCGATAATAACAGTATAATACATGTAATAGTGCGTGTTATATTGATAATAATAACTGTAATAAGTGTAATTATTGTGGTTCTAGCGATAATAACAGTGTAATACGAGTAATAATGCAAGTTATATAGATAACAATTAAAGTAATAGGTATAATTATCATAGTTCTAGCGACAACAGCAGTATAATATGGGTAATAATGCACGTTATATTGATAATAATAAAAGCAATAAGTATAATTATTATAGTTCTAGCGATAATAACAGTACAATACGAGTAATAATGCATGTTATATTGATAATAATAAAAGTAATAAGTATAATTGTTATAGTTCTAGCGATAGTAACAGTATAATACGAGTAAAAAGTCATATTATATTGATAATAGCAAAAGTAATAAGTATAATTATTATAGTTCTAGCGATAATAACAGTATAATACGAGTAATAATGCGCGTTATATTGATGATAATAACAGTAGTAAGAGTAATTATTATAGTTCTACCGATGATAACAGTATAATACGAGTGATAGTGCATGTTATAATCATAATATTAAAAGTAATAGGAATAATTATTATAGTTCTAGCAATGGTAACAGTATAATACGAGTAATAATGCATGTTATATTGATAATAATAATAGTAATACGTATAATTATTATAGTTCTGGCGATAATAAGAGTATAATACAAGTAATAGTGCATGTTATATTGATAATAATAAAAGTAATAAGTATAATTATTATAGTTCTTTCGATGATAACAGTATAATACGAGTATTAATGCATGTTATATTGATAACAATAAAAGTAATAAGTACAATTATTATAGTTCTAGCGATAATAACAGTATAATACGAGTAAAAAGTCATGTTATATTGATAATAGCAAAAGTAATAAGTATAATTATTATCGTTCTAGCGATAATAACAGTACAATACGAGTAATAATGCATGTTATATTGATAATAATAACAGCAATAAGTATAATTATTATAGTTCTAGCGTTAATAACAGTACAATACGAGTAATAATGCATGTTATATTGATAATAATAAGAGTAATAAGTATAATCATTATAGTTCTTGCGATGATAACAGTATAATACGAGTAATAATGCATGTTATATTGATAATAATAAAAGTAATAAGTATAATTGTTATAGTTCTACCGATAATAACAGTATAATACGAGTAATAATGCATGTTATATTGACAATAATAAGAGTAATAAGTGTAATTATTATGGCTCTAGCGATAATAACATTGTAATACGAGTAATAATGCATGTTATATAGATAATAATAAAAGTAATAAGTATAATTATTATAGTTCTAGCGATAATAACAGTACAATACGAGTAATAATGCATGTTATATTGATAATAATAAAAGTAATAGATATAATTATTATAGTTCTAGCAATGATAACAGTATAATACAAGTAATAATGCATGTTATATTGATAATAGCAAAAGTCATAAGTATAATTATTATAGTTCTAGCGATAATAGCAGTATAACATGGGTAATAATGCATGTTATATTGATAATAACAAAAGTAAGAAGTATAATTATTATAGTTCTAGGGATAATAGCAGTATAATATGGGTAATAATGCATGTTATATTGATAATAATAACAGCAATAAGTATAGTTATTATAGTTCTAGCGATAATAACAGTACAATACGAGTAATAATGCATGTTATATTGATAATAATAAAAGTAATAAGTATAATTATTATAGTTCTACCGATAATAGCAGTATAATACGAGTAATAATGCATGTTATATTGATAATAGTAAGAGTAATAAGTATAATCATTATAGTTCTTGCCATGATAACAGTATACAACGAGTAATAATGCATGTTATATTGATAATAACAAAAGTAATAAGTATAATTATTATAGTTCTAGCGATAATAGCAGTATAATATGGGTAATAATGCATGTTATATTGATAATAACAAAAGTAATTAGTATAATTATTATAGTTCTACCGATAATAACAGTATAAAACGAGTAATAATGCATGTTATATTGATAATAGTAAGAGTAATAAGTATAATCATTATAGTTCTTGCGATGATAACAGTATACTACGAGTAATAATGCATGTTATATTGATAATAACAAAAGTAATAAGTATAATTATTATAGTTCTAGCGATAATAGCAGTATAATATGGGTAATAATGCATGTTATATTGATAATAACAAATGTAATAAGTATAATTATTATAGTTCTAGCGATAATAGCAGTATAATATGGGTAATAATGCATGTTATATTGATAATAGCAAAAGTAATAAGTATAATTATTATAGTTCTAGCGATAATAACAGTACAATACGAGTAATAATGCATGTTATATTGATAATAATAAAAGTAATAAGTATAATTATTATAGTTCTAGCGATGATAACAGTATAATACGAGTAATAATGCATGTTATATTGATAATAATAAAAGTAATAAGTATAATTGTTATAGTTCTACCGATAATAACAGTATAATACGAGTAATAATGCATGTTATATTGACAATAATAAGAGTAATAAGTGTAATTATTATGGCTCTAGCGATAATAACATTGTAATACGAGTAATAATGCATGTTATATAGATAATAATAAAAGTAATAAGTATAATTATTATAGTTCTAGCGATAATAGCAGTATAATATGGGTAATAATGCATGTTATATAGATAATAATAAAAGTAATAAGTATAATTATTATAGTTCTAGCGATAATAGCAGTATAATATGGGTAATAATGCATGTTATATTGATAATAATAACAGCAATAAGTATAGTTATTATAGTTCTAGCGATAATAACAGTATAATACGAGTAATAATGCATGTTATATTGATAATAATAAGAGTAATAAGTATAATCATTATAGTTCTTGCGATGATAACAGTATACACCGAGTAATAATGCATGTTATATTGATAATAACAAAAGTAATAAGTATAATTATTATAGTTCTAGCGATAATAGCAGTATAATACGAGTAAAAAGTCATGTTATATTGATAATAACAAAAGTAATAAGTATAATTATTATAGTTCTACCGATAATAACAGTACAATACGAGTAATAATGCATGTTATATTGATAATAATAAAAGTAATAGATATAATTATTATAGTTCTAGCAATGATAACAGTATAATACAAGTAATAATGCATGTTATATTGATAATAGCAAAAGTCATAAGTATAATTATTATAGTTCTAGCGATAATAGCAGTATAATATGGGTAATAATGCATGTTATATTGATAATAACAAAAGTAATAAGTATAATTATTATAGTTCTAGCGATAATAGCAGTATAATATGGGTAATAATGCATGTTATATTGATAATAATAACAGCAATAAGTATAGTTATTATAGTTCTAGCGATAATAACAGTACAATACGAGTAATAATGCATGTTATATTGATAATAATAAAAGTAATAAGTATAATTATTATAGTTCTACCGATAATAACAGTATAACACGAGTAATAATGCATGTTATATTGATAATAGTAAGAGTAATAAGTATAATCATTATAGTTCTTGCGATGATAACAGTATACAACGAGTAATAATGCATGTTATATTGATAATAACAAAAGTAATAAGTATAATTATTATAGTTCTAGCGATAATAGCAGTATAATATGGGTAATAATGCATGTTATATTGATAATAACAAAAGTAATAAGTATAATTATTATAGTTCTAGCGATAATAACAGTATAATACGAGTAAAAAGTCATGTTATATGGATAATAGCAAAAGTAATAAGTATAATTATTATAGTTCTAGCGATGATAACAGTATAATACGAGTAATAATGCATGTTATATTGATAATAATAAAAGTAATAAGTATAATTGTTATACTTCTACCGATAATAACAGTATAATACGAGTAATAATGCATGTTATATTGGCAATAATAAGAGTAATAAGTGTAATTATTATGGCTCTAGCGATAATATCATTGTAATACGAGTAATAATGCATGTTATATAGATAATAATAAAAGTAATAAGTATAATTATTATAGTTCTACCGATAATAACAGTATAATACGAGTAATAATGCATGTTATATTGATAATAGTAAGAGTAATAAGTATAATCATTATAGTTCTTGCGATGATAACAGTATACTACGAGTAATAATGCATGTTATATTGATAATAGCAAAAGTAATAAGTATAATTATTATAGTTCTAGCGATAATAGCAGTATAATACGAGTAAAAAGTCATGTTATATTGATAATAACAAAAGTAATAAGTATAATTATTATAGTTCTAGCGATAATAGCAGTATAATATGGGTAATAATGCATGTTATATTGATAATAATAAAAGTAATAGGTATAATTATTATAGTTCTACCGATAATAACAGTATAATACGAGTAATAATGCATGTTATATTGATAATAATAAAAGTAATAAGTATAATTATTATAGTTCTAGCGATGATAACAGTATAATACGAGTAATAATGCATGTTATATTGATAATAATAAAAGTAATAAGTATAATTGTTATACTTCTACCGATAATAGCAGTATAATACGAGTAATAATGCATGTTATATTGACAATAATAAGAGTAATAAGTGTAATTATTATGGCTCTAGCGATAATAACATTGTAATACGAGTAATAATGCATGTTATATAGATAATAATAAAAGTAATAAGTATAATTATTATAGTTCTAGCGATAATAGCAGTATAATATGGGTAATAATGCATGTTATATAGATAATAATAAAAGTAATAAGTATAATTATTATAGTTCTACCGATAATAACAGTATAATACGAGTAATAATGCATGTTATATTGATAATAACAAAAGTAATAAGTATAATTATTATAGTTCTAACGATAATAGCAGTATAATATGGGTAATAATGCATGTTATATTGATAATAACAAAAGTAATAAGTATCATTATTATAGTTCTAGCGATAATAGCAGTATAATATGGGTAATAATGCATGTTATATTGATAATAATAACAGCAATAAGTATAACTATTATAGTTCTAGCGATAATAACAGTACAATACGAGTAATAATGCATGTTATATTGATAATAATAAAAGTAATAAGTATAATTATTATAGTTCTAGCGATGATAACAGTATAATACGAGTAATAATGCATGTTATATTGATAATAATAAAAGTAATAAGTATAATTGTTATACTTCTACCGATAATAGCAGTATAATACGAGTAAAAATGCATGTTATATTGACAATAATAAGAGTAATAAGTGTAATTATTATGGCTCTAGCGATAATAACATTGTAATACGAGTAATAATGCATGTTATATAGATAATAATAAAAGTAATAAGTATAATTATTATAGTTCTAGCGGTAATAGCGGTATAATATGGGTAATAATGCATGTTATATAGATAATAATAAAAGTAATAAGTATCATTATTATAGTTCTACCGATAATAACAGTATAATACGAGTAATAATGCATGTTATATTGATAATAATAAGAGTAATAAGTATAATCATTATAGTTCTTGCGAGGATAACAGTATACTCCGAGTAATAATGCATGTTATATTGATAATAACAAAAGTAATAAGTATAATTATTATAGTTCTACCGATAATAACAGTACAATACGAGTAATAATGCATGTTATATTGATAATAATAAAAGTAATAGATATAATTATTATAGTTCTAGCAATGATAACAGTATAATACAAGTAATAATGCATGTTATATTGATAATAGCAAAAGTCATAAGTATAATTATTATAGTTCTAGCGATAATAGCAGTATAATATGGGTAATAATGCATGTTATATTGATAATAATAACAGCAATAAGTATAGTTATTATAGTTCTAGCGATAATAACAGTACAATACGAGTAATAATGCAGGTTATATTGATAATAATAAAAGTAATAAGTATAATTATTATAGTTCTACCGATAATAACAGTATAACACGAGTAATAATGCATGTTATATTGATAATAGTAAGAGTAATAAGTATAATCATTATAGTTCTTGCGATGATAACAGTATACAACGAGTAATAATGCATGTTATATTGATAATAACAAAAGTAATAAGTATAATTATTATAGTTCTAGCGATAATAGCAGTATAATATGGGTAATAATGCATGTTATATTGATAATAACAAAAGTAATAAGTATAATTATTATAGTTCTACCGATAATAACAGTATAATACGAGTAATAATGCATGTTATATTGATAATAGTAAGAGTAATAAGTATAATCATTATAGTTCTTGCGATGATAACAGTATACTACGAGTAATAATGCATGTTATATTGATAATAACAAAAGTAATAAGTATAATTATTATAGTTCTAGCGATAATAGCAGTATAATATGGGTAATAATGCATGTTATATTGATAATAATAAAAGTAATAGGTATAATTATTATAGTTCTACCGATAATAACAGTATAATACGAGTAATAATGCATGTTATATTGATAATAGTAAGAGTAATAAGTATAATCATTATAGTTCTTGCGATGATAACAGTATACTACGAGTAATAATGCATGTTATATTGATAATAACAAAAGTAATAAGTATAATTATTATAGTTCTAGCGATAATAGCAGTATAATATGGGTAATAATGCATGTTATATTGATAATAACAAAAGTAATAAGTATAATTATTATAGTTCTAGCGATAATAGCAGTATAATATGGGTAATAATGCATGTTATATTGATAATAATAACAGCAATAAGTATAATTATTATAGTTCTAGCGATAATAACAGTACAATACGAGTAATAATGCATGTTATATTGATAATAATAAAAGTAATAAGTATAATTGTTATACTTCTACCGATAATAGCAGTATAATACGAGTAATAATGCATGTTATATAGATAATAATAAAAGTAATAAGTATAATTATTATAGTTCTACCGATAATAACAGTATAATACGAGTAATAATGCATGTTATATTGATAATAATAAGAGTAATAAGTATAATCATTATAGTTCTTGCGATGATAACAGTATACACCGAGTAATAATGCATGTTATATTGATAATAACAAAAGTAATAAGTATAATTATTATAGTTCTAGCGATAATAGCAGTATAATATGGGTAATAATGTATGTTATATTGATAATAACAAAAGTAATAAGTATAATTATTATAGTTCTACCGATAATATCAGTATAATACGAGTAATAATGCATGTTATATTGATAATAGTAGGAGTAATAAGTATAATCATTATAGTTCTTGCGATGATAACAGTATACTACGAGTAATAATGCATGTTATATTGATAATAGCAAAAGTAATAAGTATAATTATTATAGTTCTAGCGATAATAGCAGTATAATACGAGTAAAAAGTCATGTTATATTGATAATAACAAAAGTAATAAGTATAATTATTATAGTTCTACCGATAATAACAGTACAATACGAGTAATAATGCATGTTATATTGATAATAATAAAAGTAATAGATATAATTATTATAGTTCTAGCAATGATAACAGTATAATACAAGTAATAATGCATGTTATATTGATAATAGCAAAAGTCATAAGTATAATTATTATAGTTCTAGCGATAATAGCAGTATAATATGGGTAATAATGCATGTTATATTGATAATAATAACAGCAATAAGTATAGTTATTATAGTTCTAGCGATAATAACAGTACAATACGAGTAATAATGCATGTTATATTGATAATAATAAAAGTAATAAGTATAATTATTATAGTTCTACCGATAATAACAGTATAACACGAGTAATAATGCATGTTATATTGATAATAGTAAGAGTAATAAGTATAATCATTATAGTTCTTGCGATGATAACAGTATACAACGAGTAATAATGCATGTTATATTGATAATAACAAAAGTAATAAGTATAATTATTATAGTTCTAGCGATAATAGCAGTATAATATGGGTAATAATGCATGTTATATTGATAATAACAAAAGTAATAAGTATAATTATTATAGTTCTACCGATAATAACAGTATAATACGAGTAATAATGCATGTTATATTGATAATAGTAAGAGTAATAAGTATAATCATTATAGTTCTTGCGATGATAACAGTATACTACGAGTAATAATGCATGTTATATTGATAATAACAAAAGTAATAAGTATAATTATTATAGTTCTAGCGATAATAGCAGTATAATATGGGTAATAATGCACGTTATATTGATAATAACAAAAGTAATAAGTATAATTATTATAGTTCTAGCGATAATAGCAGTATAATATGGGTAATAATGCATGTTATATTGATAATAATAACAGCAATAAGTATAATTATTATAGTTCTAGCGATAATAACAGTACAATACGAGTAATAATGCATGTTATATTGATAATAATAAAAGTAATAAGTATAATTATTATAGTTCTAGCGATAATAACAGTATAATACGAGTAAAAAGGCATGTTATATTGATAATAGCAAAAGTAATAAGTATAATTATTATAGTTCTAGCGATAATAACAGTACAATACGAGTAAGAATGCATGTTATATTGATAATAATAAAAGTAATAAGTATAATTATTATAGTTCTACCGATAATAACAGTATACTACGAGTAATAATGCATGTTATATTGATAATAGCAAAAGTAATAAGTATAATTATTATAGTTCTAGCGATAATAGCAGTATAATATGGGTAGTAATGCATGTTATATTGATAATAACAAAAGTAATAAGTATAATTATTATAGTTCTACCGATAATAACAGTATAATATGGGTAATAATGCATGTTATATTGATAATAATAACAGCAATAAGTATAATTATTATAGTTCTAGCGATAATAACAGTACAATACGAGTAATAATGCATGTTATATTGATAATAATAAAAGTAATAAGTATAATTATTATAGTTCTAGCGATAATAACAGTATAATACGAGTACAAAGTCATGTTATATTGATAATACCAAAAGTAATAAGTATAATTATTATAGTTCTTGCGATAATAACAGTATAATACGAGTAAAAAGACCTGTTTCATTGATAATAGCAAAAATAATAAGTATAATTATTATAGTTCTAGCGATAATAACAGTATAATACGAGTAATATTGCGCGTTATATTGATGATAATAAGAGCAATAAGTATAATCATTATACTTCTTGCGATGATAACAGTATACTACGAGTAATAATGCATGTTATATTGATAATAACAAAAGTAATAAGTATAATTATTATAGTTCTAGCGATAATAGCAGTATAATATGGGTAATAATGCATGTTATATAGATAATAATAAAAGTAATAAGTATAATTATTATAGTTCTAGCGATAATAACAGTATAATACGAGTAAAAAGTCATGTTATATTGATAATAGCAAAAGTAATAAGTATAATTATTATAGTTCTAGCGATAATAACAGTACAATACGAGTAAGAATGCATGTTATATTGATAATAATAAAAGTAATAAGTATAATTATTATAGTTCTACCGATAATAACAGTATAATACGAGTAATAATGCATGTTATATTGATAATAATAAGAGTAATAAGTATAATTATTATAGTTCTAGCGATAATAACAGTACAATACGAGTAATAATGCATGTTATATTGATAATAATAAAAGTAATAAGTCTAATTATTATAGTTCTTTCGATGATAACAGTATACTACGAGTAATAATGCATGTTATACTGATAATAATAAAAGCCATAAGTATAATTATTATAGTTCTAGCGATAATCACAGTACAGTACGAGTAATAATGTATGTTATATTGATAATAATAAAAGTAATAAGTACAATTATTATAGTTCTAGCGATAATAACAGTATAATACGAGTACAAGGTCATGTTATATTGATAATAGCAAAAGTAATAAGTATAATTATTATCGTTCTAGCGATAATAACAGTATAATACATGTAATAGTGCGTGTTATATTGATAATAATAACTGTAATAAGTGTAATTATTGTGGTTCTAGCGATAATAACAGTGTAATACGAGTAATAATGCAAGTTATATAGATAACAATTAAAGTAATAGGTATAATTATCATAGTTCTAGCGACAACAGCAGTATAATATGGGTAATAATGCACGTTATATTGATAATAATAAAAGCAATAAGTATAATTATTATAGTTCTAGCGATAATAACAGTACAATACGAGTAATAATGCATGTTATATTGATAATAATAAAAGTAATAAGTATAATTGTTATAGTTCTAGCGATAGTAACAGTATAATACGAGTAAAAAGTCATATTATATTGATAATAGCAAAAGTAATAAGTATAATTATTATAGTTCTAGCGATAATAACAGTATAATACGAGTAATAATGCGCGTTATATTGATGATAATAACAGTAGTAAGAGTAATTATTATAGTTCTACCGATGATAACAGTATAATACGAGTGATAGTGCATGTTATAATCATCATATTAAAAGTAATAGGAATAATTATTATAGTTCTAGCAATGGTAACAGTATAATACGAGTAATAATGCATGTTATATTGATAATAATAATAGTAATACGTATAATTATTATAGTTCTGGCGATAATAAGAGTATAATACAAGTAATAGTGCATGTTATATTGATAATAATAAAAGTAATAAGTATAATTATTATAGTTCTTTCGATGATAACAGTATAATACGAGTATTAATGCATGTTATATTGATAACAATAAAAGTAATAAGTACAATTATTATAGTTCTAGCGATAATAACAGTATAATACAGGTAAAAAGTCATGTTATATTGATAATAGCAAAAGTAATAAGTATAATTATTATCGTTCTAGCGATAATAACAGTACAATACGAGTAATAATGCATGTTATATTGATAATAATAACAGCAATAAGTATAATTATTATAGTTCTAGCGTTAATAACAGTACAATACGAGTAATAATGCATGTTATATTGATAATAATAAGAGTAATAAGTATAATCATTATAGTTCTTGCGATGATAACAGTATAATACGAGTAAAAAGTCATGTTATATTGATAATAGCAAAAGTAATAAGTATAATTATTATAGTTCTAGCGATAATAACAGTACAATACGAGTAATAATGCATGTTATATTGATAATAATAAAAGTAATAAGTATAATTATTATAGTTCTAGCGATGATAACAGTATAATACGAGTAATAATGCATGTTATATTGATAATAATAAAAGTAATAAGTATAATTGTTATAGTTCTACCGATAATAACAGTATAATACGAGTAATAATGCATGTTATATTGACAATAATAGGAGTAATAAGTGTAATTATTATGGCTCTAGCGATAATAACATTGTAATACGAGTAATAATGCATGTTATATAGATAATAATAAAAGTAATAAGTATAATTATTATAGTTCTAGCGATAATAGCAGTATAATATGGGTAATAATGCATGTTATATAGATAATAATAAAAGTAATAAGTATAATTATTATAGTTCTACCGATAATAACAGTATAATACGAGTAATAATGCATGTTATATTGATAATAATAAGAGTAATAAGTATAATCATTATAGTTCTTGCGATGATAACAGTATACACCGAGTAATAATGCATGTTATATTGATAATAACAAAAGTAATAAGTATAATTATTATAGTTCTAGCGATAATAGCAGTATAATATGGGTAATAATGCATGTTATATTGATAATAATAACAGCAACAAGTATAATTATTATAGTTCTACCTATAATAACAGTATAATACAAGTATTAATGCATGTTATATTGTTAATAATAACTGTAATTAGTGTAATTATAATGGTTCTAGCGATAATAACAGTATAATACGAGTAAAAAGTCATGTTATATTGATAATAGCAAAAGTAATAAGTATAATTATTATAGTTCTAGCGATAATAACAGTATAATACGAGTAATATTGCGCGTTATATTGATGATAATAAGAGCAATAAGTATAATCATTATAGTTCTTGCGATGATAACAGTATACTACGAGTAATAATGCATGTTACATTGATAATAACAAAAGTAATAAGTATAATTATTATAGTTCTAGCGATAATAGCAGTATTATATGGGTAATAATGCATGTTATATTGATAATAACAAAAGTAATAAGTATAATTATTATAGTTCTAGCGATGATAACAGTATAATACGAGTAATAATGCATGTTATATTGATAATAATAAAAGTAATAAGTATAATTGTTATAGTTCTACCGATAATAACAGTATAATACGAGTAATAATGCATGTTATATTGACAATAATAAGAGTAATAAGTGTAATTATTATGGCTCTGGCGATAATAACATTGTAATACGAGTAATAATGCATGTTATATAGATAATAATAAAAGTAATAAGTATAATTATTATAGTTCTAGCGATAATAGCAGTATAATATGGGTAATAATGCATGTTATATAGATAATAATAAAAGTAATAAGTATAATTATTATAGTTCTACCGATAATAACAGTATAATACGAGTAATAATGCATGTTATATTGATAATAGTAAGAGTAATAAGTATAATCATTATAGTTCTTGCGATGATAACAGTATACTACGAGTAATAATGCATGTTATATTGATAATAGCAAAAGTAATAAGTATAATTATTATAGTTCTAGCGATAATAGCAGTATAATACGAGTAAAAAGTCATGTTATATTGATAATAACAAAAGTAATAAGTATAATTATTATAGTTCTACCGATAATAACAGTATAATACGAGTAATAATGCATGTTATATTGATAATAGTAAGAGTAATAAGTATAATCATTATAGTTCTTGCGATGATAACAGTATACTACGAGTAATAATGCATGTTATATTGATAATAATAAAAGTAATAAGTATAATTATTATAGTTCTAGCGATAATAGCAGTATAATATGGGGAATAATGCATGTTATATTGATAATAACAAAAGTAATAAGTATAATTATTATAGTTCTAGCGATAATAGCAGTATAATATGGGTAATAATGCATGTTATATTGATAATAATAACAGCAATAAGTATAATTATTATAGTTCTAGCGATAATAACAGTACAATACGAGTAATAATGCATGTTATATTGATAATAATAAAAGTAATAAGTATAATTATTATAGTTCTAGCGATAATAACAGTATAATACGAGTAAAAAGTCATGTTATATTGATAATAGCAAAAGTAATAAGTATAATTATTATAGTTCTAGCGATAATAACAGTACAATACGAGTAATAATGCATGTTAAATTGATAATAATAAAAGTAATAAGTATAATTATTATAGTTCTAGCGATGATAACAGTATAATACGAGTAATAATGCATGTTATATTGATAATAATAAAAGTAATAAGTATAATTGTTATAGTTCTACCGATAATGACAGTATAATACGAGTAATAATGCATGTTATATTGACAATAATAAGAGTAATAAGTGTAATTATTATGGCTCTAGCGATAATAACATTGTAATACGAGTAATAATGCATGTTATATAGATAATAATAAAAGTAATAGGTATAATTATTATAGTTCTAGCGATAATAACAGTACAATACGAGTAATAATGCATGTTATATTGATAATAATAAAAGTAATAAGTCTAATTATTATAGTTCTTTCGATGATAACAGTATACTACGAGTAATAATGCATGTTATACTGATAATAATAAAAGCCATAAGTATAATTATTATAGTTCTAGCGATAATAGCAGTATAATATGGGTAATAATGCATGTTATATTGATAATAATAACAGCAATAAGTATAATTATTATAGTTCTAGCGATAATAACAGTATAATACGAGTAAAAAGTCATGTTATATTGATAATAGCAAAAGTAATAAGTATAATTATTATAGTTCTAGCGATAATAACAGTACAATACGAGTAATAATGCATGTTATATTGATAATAATAAAAGTAATAAGTATAATTATTATAGTTCTAGCGATGATAACAGTATAATACGAGTAATAATGCATGTTATATTGATAATAATAAAAGTAATAAGTATAATTGTTATAGTTCTACCGATAATGACAGTATAATACGAGTAATAATGCATGTTATATTGACAATAATAAGAGTAATAAGTGTAATTATTATGGCTCTAGCGATAATAACAGTATAATACGAGTAAAAAGTCATGTTATATTGATAATAGCAAAAGTAATAAGTATAATTATTATAGTTCTAGCGATAATAACAGTACAATACGAGTAATAATGCATGTTATATTGATAATAATAAAAGTAATAAGTATAATTATTATAGTTCTAGCGATGATAACAGTATAATACGAGTAATAATGCATGTTATATTGATAATAATAAAAGTAATAAGTATAATTGTTATAGTTCTACCGATAATGACAGTATAATACGAGTAATAATGCATGTTATATTGACAATAATAAGAGTAATAAGTGTAATTATTATGGCTCTAGCGATAATAACATTGTAATACGAGTAATAATGCATGTTATATAGATAATAATAAAAGTAATAGGTATAATTATTATAGTTCTAGCGATAATAACAGTACAATACGAGTAAAAAGTCATGTTATATTGATAATAGCAAAAGTAATAAGTATAATTATTATTGTTCTAGCGATAATAACAGTACAATACGAGTAATAATGCATGTTATATTGATAATAATAAAAGTAATAAGTATAATTATTATAGTTCTAGCGATGATAACAGTATAATACGAGTAATAATGCATGTTATATTGATAATAATAAAAGTAATAAGTATAATTGTTATAGTTCTACCGATAATGACAGTATAATGCGAGTAATAATGCATGTTATATTGATAATCATAAAAGTTATAAGTGTAATTATTATAGTTCTAGGAATAATAACTGTATAATATGGGTAATAATGCATGTTATATTGATAATAATGAAAGTAATAAGTATAATTATTCTAGTTCTAGTGATAATAACAGTATAATACGAGTAATAATGCGTGTTATATTGATAATAATAAGATTAATTTTCTTTCTGGTTCATTTTTATATCTAACCATTCCTGTCGCTGTTCATAACGGCAACATGGTGTAGCCTGTGCCTTTTACTGCAGTACAACGTACACACCGAAGTGCATACGAGTCACCAACCTCATGTTAAAGGTTTGTCGCATAAGTGCCATTTGGTCTTAGACGCCGACATGCGACAATGCAGTGTGGAGAAAATCCTGAAACGATGCCGAGAACACGAACAGTCGAGGCAACAAGAAGTTACGCACAAGGAGCGGTGGACTAGTTCTCATCCGCGGTCATAGAATAGCCACGCGCCCGACTCCGTTCCGCCTGGCACGTTCGGACCGAACGTCTCCTTACAGGTACCGAACGGCCGGCCGGATCGTCGGCGACGCCGGCCGTTACGCATGGGCGCTTGCCGCGCCAACCCGCGATAAGATCGTGCCAATTCGAGAGTGCGGTAAAACTTAGAGCGAAGACATCGATTTTCCCAAAAGTTGTGAAACACGCTAAAAAGTATACGCGCAATGTTTTAACAATTATTTTACGAAATTTAATGATCAAATTAATCGAAAAAAATTTTTTTATTTGTTTTTGCCAAAATCAATACACAAACGAATCGCTAATGTACTAAACGAGCAACAAACAACAAAATACATCGTTATAACATATAAAAATTGAGAAAATATTCCTAATATTTCAAAGAAATAAGGAAAATTCCCTCCGGCATAGTCGGTTCGATGAATCGATGACTGATAACCTATATAAAAAACCATTAAAACGTATAGAATAACGTATTACTAGAATATTTATACCACTTTGGCACGTTCGGATTCATAAATAACAAAATTATTGAAAATTTTTCGTTCCGCAAATTCGGTTCGGTGAACCGACGACCGACAACCTATATAAAAGGCACCTAGAATCGTTAGTGTACTGTATTTGTAGCAGTTCTATGTCGTTTTAGCACATTCGTACCCGTAATTGTAGAAATTATCGACGAAACTCCGTTTCGCATAGTCGGTTCGGTGAACGCTCCGTGTGACGTCAGACGACCGACGTTAATATTAGTAATAAGGTATATTATACACATATTATATACAGTTCGTAAGGCATATGTATTCCATATTCTATTCTATACTCGTAGTGCATAAGACACGTGTAACCTCGTAGCTTGTTAGACATATTATCGACACGCTGTATTGTACGTTCAGCGATTAGATTAGGGAACGTTATGTAATCACTTAGCATAGGCACTCACTCGGCATTCCTTTCCCATCAAACCACCAGTCTCATTCTCCGAATCCTAATCATACAAACATCCTCTTCTTTAACTCCTTATCTATAAACACTCCTTATCTTATAAACATCCTCTCGACATCGATCCTTTCTCCGAACCCTAATCTCGTAAACATCCTCTTGATAAAGCCGATCACACTTCTTATCGATAACCTAAACATCCTCCGAAACCAAACTCCTTCTCATAAACATCCTCTAGATAAGCTCGACCAAAACACTTCC